>CM016721.1:29086552-30579052 GCA_005771605.1 Scutellaria baicalensis
TTCTCTCTCTCTCTCTCTCTCTCTCTCTCTCTCTCTCTCTCTCTCTCTCTCTTTCTCTCTCTCTCTCTCACATCATAGATCAGAAAAATCCATTGCCTTCGTGAAGGATATGATTGATGTGAAGACAACAAGCAGCTAAGAATAATATTGGAAAACAAGCTGAGTTATGGAGAAAAACTGTTCAGAAGTAAGAAGTTGGTGAACAGCAAGCTATGTCCGAGGAACAGGCTGCTAAACAGGAAGTTGTGCCTGAGGAGTAAGTTCCTACTTAATGAAGAGCAAACCAACAAGTGAAGCAGGTTGCTGAGCAAAAAGAGGAAGCTAGTACAAAGCAAAGCTCGGAGTATGGACCATACTGGAACCTCTAGACAACAACAATGAGCAAACAAGTAATCTTGGAAGAAGATGCTGAAGAAGTCAAGCGAAGGAATGTAAGAAGAGAAGCTCACTCCATCAACCAGACCATCCTCCCGAAGGAAGCAAGGGATGAAAGAGGATCTACTCTTTAAACCAACTCTCAAAAGGAGAATGACGATGACTAGGTACCTCGCTCTAATTTGCTTTTATTTTATTTTTTTGCTAGTCTTTTTTATATATCTGGTTAGATACTCAAGTGATCCCATGAGAATCAACAATCAAGAAAGCCAAAGGAAAGAATCTTCAGCTCAAAAGGGAATACATTGATCAGATGACTGAAGATAACATGCTTGAAATCTTCTAAACACTTGACTTGAAAATGAGAGGGGAAGCCTGTACGTTGACTTTCAAAGAGGATGCTTCACCTACTCATGCAGAAACATCAGGATTACCTATAATTGTACTGAAAGTGACCCTACATCTTAAAAGAGGTAACCATAAAGTAAGGGGAAACTTCTAGTACAAATCAAGGTAACTTAGCAGGCAAAAGAGTTAAATCCTTGAAGAAGCCCAAAGGATACGAGTATGCTGTAAAATGTCTACAACAACCTAACATTCCCTAAGGAAACCGAGCAGAGCAGCAACTCCAAAAAGGACATAGCCATCAGACCTTTGAGCAACCAAGAAGTAGATTTACAGGCTTAAAGAGGTCCTACGTATACGAAAGCAAGCTGAAAGGAACCTATCTGCAAAATCAATAGGAAGCAGACACAAGAGCACCCCACGATGTGATTGCAACAGGAAGCTGAATACTCCAAAGAAGGATGTTTCACCCTAGATCATAGGCTACTGAATTTAGGGGAAAGACTTGACGAAGTTGAAGAAAAATGAAGTTCTGACAATAGAATGCTAGACACCAGAGTACTGGATACCAGGTAGCTGGATAACAGGACGCTGGATATCAGAATGCTAGACACCAGGTTGCTGGATATTAGGTCGCTGAACACCAGGACGCTAGACACCAAATTTATGGATACTAGGTCACTGAACAATCAGGATACATATCTTCAAGTCACTGGAAAAGAGGTCACTAGTGAGTTACAACTTATCAAATGCGGTGGTTACCAACTTTGGGTAACTGGCCGTGCTGTCGAGGCATGCCAAATTAAATGAACCTCTTTACCTTCACTAATTTGTAGAAATGACAAATAAGGGTCGATCCCACAGGGAACGGGAAAATCAATTAAGTCCAATGGTGTTAACAAGATAAAAGAGGGGGATGGTTGATAATTATGCAGACGAACCAAGAAATTAACAAACTAGATAATAAGAAAACAATTAAACAAAGGATAATCAAACAATAAACGAGCACTAGTTCTCAGTTCAGTTTCACCTTCTATTCATGATCTTATGAACCAATTAGCAACACTTCTCTCAATCTATCTCTCAACCCTTGCCCCTAGATTAGCAATAAGCTCTGCCAACCCGAATCGCCCCTTATGTTTAGTCTATTAAAACAAGCTCTTTAACAGACCCTATTCAATCAGACAACCCAGTAGGTACGACCTCCAGATTTAATGTGACGAATGCATTGATCTCTAAGACGATAGGACAAGCTAGACCCCAAATTCATAAGCTCGATTCAGGTAATCTAGAAATGTGTTGCCCCTAACGATTCCAACGTTTCTTGCTACTGAGAATCTAAATTCGTAACAATTACGGATTACGGTTTATATTCTAGCAATAGATATTACAATAATCTGATCTAACGGGCCCTATTAAATCATATCATGCAATATCATAAACAATTAATCAAGCAACACAAATCAATCAAGAGATAGAAATAAAGAAAGTGTTACTAATCATCCAAAGTAAATCAAGAATATCGGATCAACATCCCTTCGAACTAGCGTAAGAAAATTAGCCAAACATCTTAGGATTCACAAACATGTTTCTCTCCATGGAATTTTGTATGAAAAACTAAGAAAATTGTTTCTGGAAAATTATCTCTCTCTGAACCTCTCTCTGAACCTCTCTGTCTGCGCTCTTTTTCTGATTCTAATCCAAGTTGACTCTTTTCTATTCTCTTCCTCCAATCCTCCAGCTTGACGTGTGCTTTCCTTTTCTGCTTCCAATCCAATGTGCGTTTCCCCCTTCTGCTTCTAATCAGATGTGCGTTTCCCTCTTCTACTCCTAATCAGTGACTTCTGGGCTTATTCTTCTCAGCAACTGGGTTGGGCTTTCGTTGGGCTCAATTTTCACACATTGGATCACCCAATGTGGAAATATTATACCCAATGTCTGCCTTCTTGCAACTCTGTCTTCAATCCTTGTTTTCATTTTTGCTTCTAAATTGCTGCATAAATCAAGAGAATTGAAGATTGGGGTTCTTTGACAGAATAATCAAAATGTGTAGAAAAATAACATATGCTAGCACACAAAATGCAATTAGAACCATAGAATAATGAGTCCAATAATTCATATTTTTCTACACATCAAAATCCCCCGAGCTTGAATCTTTGCTTGTCCCCAAGCAAACACTATTATATGCACAAAAGACTTTTGGAATGAGGAAAATATTTTTGCTCAGGTATGTTCAACTATGGGACTCTTCATAATAGGACATAAAATTTGCATGAAAGCCTTTCTTTTCAATCTACAAGCAGTGGACTAAATTTGGCTAATCACTTTACAAGCATGAAAGATACCACAACCAAACTTCCCATGAATGGTCATCAATCACCCTAAACTACTCATACTCTAGCTTGCAATTCTAGTATCTTTGTCATTTCAATTCTCATAGGTTGAGCTAATTAGAATGGCAACTCACCCTCATTTTGTTCTCAGCTTTTTTTTTTTTATATCAAGTCTATCTCCTTTCCTTTCTTTTCTGAATTTTTTTTTTGGGTGGAATCGGCAGCTCCACACCACTCTTAGGTTGGTCCATGTATATTTTTAGATATGTTTCACATTTTCTCGGGACCCCTAAGAACGGGCAGCTGATTCCGCCTTCCACCATCTTTTCTCTTCTCAATGATTTTCAACTTAACTCCATTTTTTTTTTCTCCTAACCCCTTTGATTTATTTCCAGCCAAGAGAATGCAAGTAACTCAAACCCATAGTTGACGGAGACTAAAAATGCAAGCCAAATATACAAGCAAGCTCAAAGGATTAACTTCCAATCAAAGTACTATTTTAGATGCAGTACAGTCTTTCATAAAATAGCAAATAAGCGAGTGCAAATTCAGCATCTTTAACCACATATCTCGGCAATCTCAAGTTCAGCTCATGCATTTCCTCTAATCCCACTAGAATAATCAACACAAGTATCCACATAATATTCAAATCATCATTGCAAATTTCCCATCCAATTCTTTTTGCATAATTTCCCAACCAACATATAAATGCACAACAAAACACTTTGCATCTTTTCGATCCATCCCCCCCTTTTAAAAGATTGCTTGTCCTCAAGCAAATAAAAAATAACACATAAGGTAGGAATGAAATTGAAAAGACAAAGTGGAAAGAAATCACCGGGTCAAGCTGGTGGAGGATGCGAAGAACGCAGAAGGTGAAGGATTTCATCCATATCTTTGGTTCATCCAACTGTTGATTGGTCCACCTGGAAATGAAGATTCACACACGCAAAAGTCAGACTTGGAGGGACATAGAGAAGAGAGAAAGATAACAACAAAAGAGAAAAGAAAAGAAAAAAAGGAAAAAAAAAACGAATGGGTTGCCTCCCAAAAAGCGCCTTATTTAGCGTCGTGGCACGACGAAATGCCTTGACTAATTAGTCGTTGGATCCTCAAAATCTTCTCGGTCCACATCAAAATTTTGAAATCCTTCAAAGTATGGTTTAAGTTGGTGCCCATTCACTTTGAATTCTTTGCCAGTTTTCAAGCTTCGAATCACGGCTGCACCATGAGAAAAAGTGTTAATAATAACAAAAGGGCCAATCCAACGAGAACGCAACTTCCCTGGAAATAATTTGAGTCGTGAGTGATAAAGTAGCACTTTTGCTCCGACAACAAAGTTTTTACGTAGAATTTGAGCATCATGGAATGCCTTTGTTTTTTCTTGTAGATCAATGCATTTTCAAATGCATCGTTCCTTATCTCCTCAAGTTCTTGTAATTGCAACTTCCTATGCAAACCAGCTTCATCGAAATTCATGTTGCACCGCTTTATCGCCCAAAAAGCTTTATGTTCAAGTTCTACAGGAAGGTGGCAAGGTTTGCCATAAATCAATCTGTATGGAGACATCCCAATCGGTGTCTTATAGGCAGTTCGATACGCCCACAATGTATCTTCGAGTCTTAAACTCCAATCCTTACGACTGGGATGAACCGTCTTCTCCAGAATGGACTTGATCTCTCTGTTTGATGTCTCCGCTTGGCCACTTGTTTGAGGGTGATAAGCTGTAGACACTTTATGTTGAACCGCATACTTTTTCAACAGAGCATCCACGGTCCTATTGCAGAAGTGCGTCCCTCGATCACTGATGATGGCCCTTGGAATTCCAAATCTGGAGAAAATGTTTGACTTCACAAATCCTGCCACAACTTTGGAGTCATTAGTACGGGTGGCTTTAGCCTCCACCCATTTAGACACATAATCAACAGCGAGAAGGATATAAATATTGCCATAAGATGAAGGAAATGGTCCCATGAAATCTATGCCCCATACGTCAAAGATTTCACAAACCATTATCGGTTGTTGGGGCATTTCATTGCGTTGGGAGATGTTACCAGTCCTTTGACAGTTGTCACATGTCTTGCAAAAGAGATGAGCATCTCTAAATAAGGATGGCCAATAAAATCCACTCTCTAAGACTTTATGAGCTGTTCTCTTTGATCCAAAGTGTCCTCCACATGCAAGAGAATGACAGAATGTTAGAATGGAGTGAAACTCAGAGTCAGGTACACACCTTCTAATTACTTGATCAGAGCAATGCTTCCATAAATACGGATCATCCCACGCGAAGTACTTGGCATCACTCTTGAGTTTATCTTTTCTCGCCTTAGTCATTCCTGCAGGAAACACATGACCAACAATAAAATTAACAAGGTCAACATACCATGGTGCAGAATTACACACTTGATGATCTGATGCTATCTGGCACACTTGATGATCCAATGTTTTCTGGGACATTCTACGGATCATCCCACGCGAAGTACTTGGCATCACTCTTGAGTTTATCTTTTCTCGCCTTAGTCATTCCTGCAGGAAACACATGACCAACAATAAAATTAACAAGGTCAACATACCATGGTGCAGAATTACACACTTGATGATCTGATGCTATCTGGCACACTTGATGATCCAATGTTTTCTGGGACATTCTATCATCCAATGTTCCCTGGCTTAACCAAGATGTTGATGCAACATTCAAGTGTTCATCTGGGAAACTCTCTGATAATGGTATGTTATCCTCTTCTCGTACCAATCGACTCAGGTGATCAGCCACAAAATTCTCAGCTCCCTTTTTGTCTCTAATTTCCAAATCAAACTCCTGTAGTAAAAGGATCCATCTAATCAACCGCGGCTTTGCCTCTTTCTTTGCCAGCAGAAATCGAAGGGCTGCATGATCAGAAAAAATTATAACTTTAGATCCCAAGAGATAAGATCGAAACTTTTCTAGAGCAAACACAACAGCCAACAACTCTTTCTCAGCTGTGGAATAATTTATTTGAGCTGAGTTCAAAGTCCTCGAAGCATAGTAAATCACGTGTGCTGCTCTTCCCACTCGTTGTCCCAACACAGCCCCCACTGCATAATCACTGGCGTCACACATGATTTCAAATGGATGGCTCCAATTCGGCGGTTGAATAACAGGTGGGGTTGTGAGCAACTTCTTTAGCATATCAAATGCTTCCTTGCACTCATTAGTGAACTTATATTCCACATCCTTTTGCAGCAGCTTGCATAGAGGAGATGTTATTTTGGAAAAGTCTTTGATAAACCTTCGATAAAATCCTGCATGACCAAGAAATGAACGAACCTCCCGCACAGTAGCGGGGTAAGGCAAAGCAGTAATAATATCGATCTTTGATTTATCAACCTCTATTCCTTTAACAGAGACAATATGGCCTAAGACTATGCCTTGATCCACCATAAATTGACATTTTTCCCAATTAAGAACAAAGTTGGACTCAACACATCTTTTCAAA
Organism: Scutellaria baicalensis; assembly: GCA_005771605.1. Lineage (NCBI taxonomy): Eukaryota > Viridiplantae > Streptophyta > Magnoliopsida > Lamiales > Lamiaceae > Scutellaria > Scutellaria baicalensis. The sequence goes on from CM016721.1 coordinate 29,093,082, forward strand.
ATCATAACAAGGTTTGCCAGACAAAGCTCAAATGAATCCCCATAAACACTAAAGTCATCCATAAAAACTTCAATGATATGACCCACATATTCAGAAAAAATGCTTACCATACATCTTTGGAAGGTGGATGGGGCATTACAGAGTCCAAAAGGCATTCTTCGGTAAGCAAACGTTCCAAATGGACAAGTGAACGTCGTCTTCTCTTGATCCTCAGGAGCTATAGGAATCTAGAAATAACCTGAAAATCCATCTAAAAAACAGTAATAGGAATGACCTGCAAGCCTCTCAAGCATCTGATCTATAAAGGGGAGGGGGAAGTGATCTTTCCGAGTTACCGCATTAAGCTTACGGTAATCTATACACACTCGCCATCCCGTTTGCATCCGAGTAGGAACTAACTCTCCGGCATGATTCTCAACTACAGTAACTCCTGACTTTTTAGGAACTACTTGGGTAGGACTGATCCATTTGCTATCAGAGATTGGGTATATCATTCCTACATCAAGAAGTTTTAGAATTTCCTTTTTTACTACTTCCATCATCGGAGGATTCAAGCGTCGTTGCGCTTCCCTGGTGGGTTTGGCATCATCCTCCAACAAAATCCGATGCATACACAAGGAAGGACTGATCCCTTTTATATCAGCTATTGTCCAACCAATGGCTTCTTTGTAGTTTTGAAGTACTGAAATTAGAGATGCTTCTTGACTTGATGTCAAACTTGCCGAGACAATCACAGGCAAGGTGTCATTTTTTCCCGGATAGATATACTTCAGGTGGCTAGGAAGTGATTTGAGATCAAGTTCGGGTGCTTGTACGGTGGAGGGGTGAATTTTTTAGTGCGACGAATCAGACAACTTGATGAAATTCACACCCTGTCTTGATCTGATCGGCTTTGTCTTTGATAGATCATCAACAATTTCCATCAACCCCGTTTTAGTTTGAAGAATCTCATCATCAACCGACTCCATTCCTTGGGTGAGCACAACCTCCAAATCTTCCCTACAATTTAACTCAAAATACTTCTGAACAAGAGAGTCAGTAGTATTTATTGCAAAAACAGAGTTCATATCATTAGGAAATCTCATTGCTTCATAGATATTGAACTTAATGACTTGACCATCAAATTCCATCGTGAGAGAACCCTCACGAACATCTATCTTTGCTTGGGAGGTGTTTAAAAACGGTCTCCCTAGCAAAATAGGTGTGGGATTTGACATGTCACTGTTCATATCTAGAACATAGAAATCAGCTGGGAACACGAGGTCATTGACTTGCACAAGTACATCTTCCACCACCCCATCGGGGTAAGCACTGCTACGATCCGCTAATTGAATTACTACACCAGTTTCTTTTAGCGGTCCCAGATTTAGGGAGGCATAAATAGATCGCGGCATCACGTTTATTGATGCTCCTAAATCTAGCATAGCACGTTCAACTTTATGGTTCCCAATCCGACAAGGAATGACAAACATACCTGGATCATTTCTCTTTGGTGGCAACTTCTTTTAAAAAATGGCTGAGACATTCTCCCCCATCATTACTTTTTCATTCCCCTTTAATTTGCGCTTGTTCGTGCAAAGATCTTTGAGGAATTTTGCATAGCTAGGGATTTGTTGAATTGCATCAAGCAGTGGTATATTGAGCTCCACCTTTCTGAAAATGTCAAGAGTTTGTCTTTCTTTGTCACCCACTGGCTTCTTTGCAATCCTGCAAGGGAAAGGTAAGAAATTAGTTTTAATGGAATTAATCTTGGATGAACTTATCTTTTCAGGGCAGTCGGACTTTTGTGGTGGTCCACTACAAGCTTGCTGTTGTTCAGTTTGCAATGGAGCATCAGATAACTCAATGTGTCCTTGGTCATTGGAGGAGATAATGTGATCTTCAACATCGGATGCCATAATGTGACTGCCTGCATTCGATGATCCAATGTTTAATTGCACATTAGGTGACACAATGTGCACATTTTTGCTGTTCCCATCCTCACTTCCCTGTTCAAGTGTTTCTTCGATTTTTTCAGACTGAACTAGGTGTTTTCCACTCCTCAAAGTGATAGCACTCACATTTCGGGGGTTAATCTCAGATTGTGAAGGTAGCTTTCCACTATTCTGTGTCTCAATACGACTAAGAGTCGTCGCCAATTGACTAACTTGATTTTCAAGATTCTTGATACTCGACTGAGTATCCTTTTGAAACTGAACAGCGTTAGTGGCCAGCGTCTTCACTATATCCTCCAATGTTGGTTGGGAGCTCTGTTCAGGGTGTTGTTTTTGAAAAAATTGCCCTCTCTGAAATGGTGGTGGCCGATTCTGCTCAGCTTGGTTTGGATTTTGCTGATTTCCCCACTTGAAGTTAGGATGGTCACGCCATCCCGGATTATAGGAGTTGGAATAAGGATCATATTTGCGGCCTTGAAAGTTCCCAACACCCACGGCATTTGCATGTGCCTCAATTTCATCCAATATTATCCTACAATCATCAGTGGTATGATCTGTGGTTGCACAAATTCGACACGCCTTCACTTGTGGAATTCCCCCTGTCGCAAGTTTCCTCACGAAAGAAGTGAGTTCATCCAATTTATTTGTCAATGAAGAATCAATAATCTCTTTGGCTGACTCAACTGATCTTCCTCGGTTGCCAAATTGCTGTGAGTTTGCTGCCATGTTTGAAATCAAAGTTTTGGCTGCTGATGGAGTCTTATCAACAAGGGCACCTCCACTAGCCGCATCGATCATATTACGATCCAGGAGCGATAGACCTTCATAAAAGTATTGAATAAGCAGCTGCTCACTGATTTGATGATGGGGGCAGCTTGCAATTAGTTTCTTGTATCTCTCCCAATACTCATAAAGTGTCTCTCCACTCAACTGTCGCACCCCACAAATCTCCTTTCTTATGTTTGCTGCTCGGGATGCAGGGAAATATTTCTGAAGAAATTCCCTTTCCATTTCGGTCCACATAGTAATGGATCCTGGTGGTAAATAGTAAAGCCAATCCTTTGCTGCATCTTTCAATGAGAAGGGAAAAGCTCGCAACTTTATTTGCTCCTCAGTTACTGTTGTCGGTTTCATACTCGAGCACACAATGTGGAATTCTTTCAAGTGCTTGAATGGGTCATCACCTGCAAGACCATGGAAAGAGGGTAGCAAATGAATTAATCCAGATTTTAACTCAAATGTAGTATTATTAGCAAGAGCAGGAAATGCTATGCAAAGTGGTTCTTGGGCTAGCTCTGGATTAGCAAGTTGTTTTAGTGTTTGGTTGTTCTCCCCTGCCATGATGACTTCTTCCTCACTCTCTATTTCACTTGGTTCAGAAGGGGAAGGTAATCTCAATGCCTCCTTATTTCTCTTAGCTTGTCTTCTTAGTTCTCTATATCGCTTAGTGATCTCAGGATGGTATTCAAAATCAAGTCTCCTACAAGAGCGAGTGATCATCCACTACTACTGAAAAAGAGAAACAGACTCACAATCAGTAATTTAGATATAGACACTTGATTACCCAATGTATAAATTTTTAAATAGATGAGTAGATACCAGAGACAGAGAAAACAAAATAGTACAAAGATAAAACAAAAATTAACATCACTGTCTCGATTGATTTCACACCGTTCCCCGGCAACGGCGCCAAAATTTGGCCGTGCTGTCGAGGCACGCCAAATTAAATGAACCTCTTTACCTTCACTAATTTGTAGAAATGGCAAATAAGGGTCGATCCCACAGGGAACGGGAAAATCAATTAAGTCCAATGGTGTTAACAAGATAAAAGAGGGGGATGGTTGATAATTATGCAGACGAACCAAGAAATTAACAAACTAGATAATAAGAAAACAATTAAACAAAGGATAATCAAACAATAAACGAGCACTAGTTCTCAGTTCAGTTTCACCTTCTATTCATGATCTTATGAACCAATTAGCAACACTTCTCTCAATCTATCTCTCAACCCTTGCCCCTAGATTAGCAATAAGCTCTGCCAACCCGAATCGCCCCTTATGTTTAGTCTATTAAAACAAGCTCTTTAACAGACCCTATTCAATCAGATAACCCAGTAGGTACGACCTCCAGATTTAATGTGACGAATGCATTGATCTCTAAGACGATAGGACAAGCTAGACCCCAAATTCATAAGCTCGATTCAGGTAATCTAGAAATGTGTTACCCCTAACGATTCCAACGTTTCTTGCTACTGAGAATATAAATTCGCAACAATTACGGATTACGGTTTATATTCTAGCAATAGATATTACAATAATCTGATCTAACGGGCCCTATTAAATCATATCATGCAATATCATAAACAATTAATCAAGCAACACAAATCAATGAAGAGATAGAAATAAAGAAAGTGTTACTAATCATCCAAAGTAAATCAAGAATATCGGATCAACATCCCTTCGAACTAGCGTAAGAAAATTAGTCAAACATCTTAGGATTCACAAACATGTTTCTCTCCATGGAATTTTGTATGAAAAACTAAGAAAATTGTTTCTGGAGAATTATCTCTCTCTGAACCTCTCTCTGAACCTCTCTGTCTGCGCTCTTTTTCTGATTCTAATCCAAGTTGACTCTTTTCTATTCTCTTCCTCCAATCCTCCAGCTTGACGTGCGCTTTCCTTTTCTGCTTCCAATCCAATGTGCGTTTCCCCCTTCTGCTTCTAATCAGATGTGCGTTTCCCTCTTCTACACCTAATCAGTGACTTCTGGGCTTATTCTTCTCAGCAACTGGGTTGGGCTTTCGTTGGGCTCAATTTTCACACATTGGATCACCCAATGTGGAAATATTGTACCCAATGTCTGCCTTCTTGCAACTCTGTCTTCAATCCTTGTTTTCATTTTTGCTTCTAAATTGCTGCATAAATCAAGAGAATTGAAGATTGGGGTTCTTTGACAGAATAATCAAAATGTGTAGAAAAATAACATATGCTAGCACACAAAATGCAATTAGAACCATAGAATAATGAGTCCAATAATTCATATTTTTCTACACATCAGTAACGTATGCGCATGAAAAGTGGATGTAGACCACCTTTTTCAGAACCCTAGGATGATCTCAACCATGCGATCAGATAAATCTAAGGGTGGAGAAGCAATCAACTCATGTAGAAGCAAATAGTAAAAGTTGTGGTAACTGCCAACAACTTTGATGGAAACCGGTGAAGGAGTTAATGAGATCTTTAAAGATCTAACCCTAACCGTAGGATCTCACAAAACAGGGAGTATCTCAAACTCTATATATACATGCACTTCTTATTCTTCATCTTCAGTCAAAAACCCTGTCTTATCCTTGATACAACATGGCACCAGATTGTTGGAAACCATTCTCTTCATTCTTTCTTAGAAACACATTCTCTGCAAATAATCAACCAAGCATCTCTCAAATCACGAAAAGTCACCTCTCACGCTTGACACTTGCTAAGTAAGTCTTTCTCAGAAGACTCGATCTTCTAGCTTACTTCCCTCACCTCAATTCCAAAGGACTTTGCACCCAAGTTCTCCTCTTAGAGGTCGGAGATAGAGTGGAAAGATCCCTCTCAAGTAACCCTAGAGCTTTAGCTCGTCGATAATGATAAAAAGGGGAAAGAAACTGCGAAGAATCTTGGAAGATCAAAAGTCTTACAAAGGTAGAGAAGAGAAGATTCCAGCCCTTCAAGGGTGTTGGATGAATTCTGCTTACAAGGGGCTGAGCTGGAGAAATAGTAGGAGGAGTTGGTGAGATTATATCAAGAGAGAGGCTGCAGCAAGCTACTGTGCCAAGGCTCTCTCCCTCTTCTAAGGACCCTCCCATCTGTTTTCCTTCTCTCTTCCGAATAAGCCTCTTCACCTTTTTGCGCTCATCTCCAAAATCAAAGAGGAAAACCAACTGGGAGCAAGAACTTGCACCCAAAAGAGGGAAAAAGCTAGACTGCAGAAAGAAGCCAGCAGCAAGCAAAAGGGGAAAAGAAAGAAAGGAAAGAGCAAGAGAAATAAGAATGAGTCAAGATAGAATGTTTACATTGTACTTTGCTTATTGCGTTGTATTGTAAATGGTTCATCTATATAAAATATATTTTGTTCTCTAAAGCTCACTCGTTGTGACCTTTCGTTTAGACTTATATGTGATTTGATGAAAGCAGTATGCTCTATCTTTATATAGCATACATCTGCTTTCTGTGTTTAAATGATTATGTACTTTTGATCTTATATGCAAAGGTTTTGTCATCATCAAAAAGGGGGAAATTGTTGGAACATATTTAAGTATGTTTTGATGAGACAAAACCACAGAATAGTAACCATCATCCTATAAGCATAACATATCTTAGGAAAGGTTACTGCAACGAGGTTACTGCAGATACGACAGAGAAAGCTTCAGAGAAAAGATACTTAAGACAAATGGTGAAAGGAATCTGGTAGATGAAAAAAGATACGACTTACTACAGGAAGCTACCTGGAAGAGACTATGCTTAAAGCATACTGCAAAGCAACAAGCTACCGAAGACTCAAGCTACCTGACAGGAAGCTACCTGGAAGAGACCATGCCGAAGCATACTCCAAAGTAGCCTGAAGCCTAAAGCCACCTAAGAGCAAGGCCAGGAAGAGAGCCACAAAACAAGCATGGGAAGGAAGCTAGAAGTTACCGGTAGAGAGAAAAGGAATGGAGCCAATCAGATGAAGACACGTGGAAAGCAAAAAGCTGGCGTGTATCAGAAGGAGTTCAGCGCATTTAATGATGGAAATCTACCTACCTTCAACGGGCAGATTTCCTAATATATAAATAGAAGAAGACTGAGAAGTGAGAGAGAAGGAGCGAGCACAATAGAGCGTAGAGATAAGCTCGTAGAGAGAAGAGAGAAGCGCACAAGAAAGAAATAAAGAGCGCAAGAGAGAGCTCTGAAGAAAAAGCGCAAAAAAGAGGGGGAATGACATATAGAAAAGAAGAAGAGAGAAAAAAGTGTATAAAAGATAAAAAGAGAGAAGAAAGCTCAAACACTCTATGCCCAGAAACGCATATTCAGTCACTCAGTCCAGGCAGCAAGCTACAACAGATCAACCTGTAAAAGAAGCCTAAGCTTGCTGCATCCAGTTGAAGAAGAAGAAGACAACCCTTTTAAGGACTGTCTCAGAGTGCTTAGTCAGGACTAGGATCCTGATAAGTTGTTCGCTTTCTAAAGGAGAAAACAAGGATCCTGAGGGAATAGAGAGGATCCTTTGTGGGTCAGTTAGGAGAATAGGCAAGCAACTGTGAGCAGCTATGTATAAGCTTGCTATTTACTTGTTAAGTCAGTGTTGTAATAGATAGGGCTATATAAATCAACAAGCTTAACAAATGTTCCCTCTTGTGAAGAGGCAGAGAGGATGTAGAAGGATTACTCCACCTTCGAACCTCTGTATATCCATGTGTTTATCTGTGCTTACTGTTCTATATGCATATCTTATATTAGATGCATGTCTTCCATATTTGGTCTTTTAATGAGAGAAAGCTTCCACAATATAACTCTGATAAGTAACCTCCCAAAAGGTTACTGCCTCTCGACCTAAGCCTCCTGGAAAGAAGAAAAATTTGAAAATTGAATAGGCTTATTCACCTCCTCTCCCCTTCTAAGCCTACTACCACTTGGGACCAACAACACACCTTTCATAGCATACTTTGCAAAATCCAAAGTTGCATCGTTTGAGCATATAGAATATGATCTTGTCCACCCACCATTTGAGTTCGCTGGAACTTAAAATTTTGTGGTGCTACTAACTTGAAGACGAAGTCATTTTACCTTTGGGGATGTTACGTCAATTTGTGAGCACTAGCCGAGATGTATTCATCTTTAAGGGGAAAGGTCTAACTTGAACTTGACTATCCCTGTTCGTGATCTGTTCCTGCTGCTATAGTGGAGGTCTGTTCGTGCAGGACTGCAAAGTCAAAGGAAGCGGAAGGCTACTCGATATCTTTCTGTTGCTTTAGTGTTACCTGTAGTATCCCTAACACTTCTGACAACATCAGGTTCTGTCTCCAGTGTTATCTGTTGTGTTCCCAACATTTCAAGGAGCATTTTGGTTCTGTAATTGTTCAATTTTTTGCAATCGTTGTAACTCGACATTGTTCAATGGCCCTAAACACCAACAAAAATTCTAGTATATTATTTCGGTTAAATACTATTGAATTTCGGTTGGACAAAATTTTGGCAAAAAAATAACTCAATGAGTTGGTTACAAAATCAAAATAAAAAGCAGCAGGGTTTTTTTTTTCCCAAAAAAGGGTGCCTCACTCAGGTAGCTATTCCATGACAAACTCATATGTATTTGAGTAAGTTGTATATCCATCATCTTGTTAATCATTTTATGTGAGATGATTTAACTCAGAAGTATATTTCATAATTCACATGTAAATTTATGAAAATAAGTTTGGTTATAAGTACGTAAAAAGGACCATCTTACAAAAATTATATGTGAGACCGTCACACGAAAATATAGATGACCATCTCAAAAAAAAATTGTAAATATTATTCTATCAGTAACAGAAGGACAAGCATACAAAATTCTCCATATGGAGACAGTGTAATACAATCAAACCATTATATACCCCCTCTCCATCAATGGAATTGCTCTTGAAATTGATCATTTATACTATGCTTAAAACATGAATATAACTTTATTATGTTATATCATAAGTAATCATTTGACCAGTCAAATTAAATAAACCTACCAATTTATTATGCAATCCAAGCTCCTGAAAGTCTTCATAAGCACACAACTTCATCACTAATGAATCTACTTATGCTAGTCATGAAAATATAATAGTACACATATGATACCTTAAAAATATACGAGTGATACCTATAGAATAAAAAAACGTGCATTGGAATATTTTGAATGTAGTTCCTTCAAGTGGTTATGATAAATATTATAAATATATTACAAATACTCTTTAAAGGTGTTATAAAATTACATGCATGTATATGACATAATAAGAACAAAAATATTCTATAATGGTAATATTATAGTAATACTTTTAAGGTACTATAGTAATTACACTAAATTAAATATATATTATGAAGTTACATGCATGAAAATACTTATTCATATCATATTTCATTATTCAAAGCATATACAATATACAAAGGCAAGGCTAAGGTTACTGTTGACAATACCGCTGCGGGACATGGATCCCTAGGTTACTGTTAGACACGGTTGAGGAACAAGAGAATGGCGTGGCTGAGGCGCTTGATACACATGACATGGATGCTCTTAGGAAAAGGCGTCTAATCTTTCGGGGTCAGGCAGCGGTCTTGACCATCATGCCAGGTCCGAAGTCTCATGGGAAACTGGCTGGGGTGCAGCCTTATATTGGTCCTCCTCTGCTGATAACTTCGTTATTTGATGCATTTTGGAGCTTAATTTCATATTATTTTATGTTGAAAATGATGTAATAGTGAGATTTCATTTAGATTTCATTATCTTTTTAAGATTTCACGTTTTTGCTTGATTGGAAAGGAATTTGATAGGTTTTAGCACAAAATGAAAGTCCAATGGAATTTAACGTCAAGTTCGAGTCGAGATAGGGAGTTGATAGCGCACAATTATGGAAGAAAACTAATATCTCGAGATCTAAAAGTCCAAATTTAATATTTCTTATCTTGTTGGAAAACTAAGAGGTAGTTCTAAAACTTTTATGTTGGAAGTCTTCATTAGTTCTGCCTCCAAGAACGCAGAATATCACAAGAAGCTGAAAGTCATGCAAGAATGTCCTAATTTTCATCTTAACAGGATTCCAGTAAATTGGGCATAACTTGGTGTATAAAACAGATCTTGGGCTGAAATTAGTGTCATTGTATAGCTAACTTCAAGGGATACAATGTTCATGAAGATGTCAAAGTCCAATTCGAGCATAAAACAGGTCAAAAAGAGTTTGGAAGTCATAACCCGGGTGAGGTCGGGTCATAATGCACGAGCTGAGTAGCCAGCAAAATTCGAAGCACCGACCTGACCCGGGTCGCGGGTGACCAGCCCTGGTCATGTGTTTTTCTCCCCAGATTTCTGTTTTGTTGTTCGATATGGGCGGGGTCATCCGGATCCGGCCAGGCCGCATTTCGTTTGGCTGTTTCAGACCCCGTTTCGACTAGAACTCTAATCCACACAAGGATTCATCCACATCCAAATACACATCCACATCTTGAGAGCAAACAAGAAAGCAAGGATTGGAAGATTCAAGAGTCAAGAGGAGCAACCAACGATTACAAATTCAATAAGCTTTTCTTTGATTTATTTCTAGTTTTGATCATGTCGTTTTGTAATTTATTTTACTTTGCGAACATGATTTTTGGCTAGGGTCTCGTGATCTTAGGACACGAGAGTAGTTCTATGGATTTTTTATTGAATATCTAGTTTTAATCTTTCCTCTATTCCATGATATTTTATTCATGCTTGCTTGTGCTTATTTCATGTGTGAATCCTGATCAAATTTATGCATGCTCTAATTAATTGGATTGAGATCGAGAGAAGATATCTGATTATAGATTTGGGAATGCATGACTCAATTAAATTTCCTGGATCGAGAGATTGGTAAATAATTGGGGTGAGAATATGATCTTAGGAGCTTTTAGGAGTTGGTTATTAACTGCGAGGTAGAGATACAGACATTAATAATCAATCAACGGGTTAAGTTGCTCGAGAGAGATGTTAATATACAATCGTGATTGCTCACATAAAATAATTAGATTTGGAGTAGGTCTCTTGTGATTCAGGTGCATGAATCTTAGATCCATGCACCCGGGTCGGATCCGAATTGGGGGGACCGCACCTTTTTTTTTTCGCACATGATTTTTGAAAAAAATCACATACCAATAGGTATGTTAGACATACCTTTAAGCTATGTTAAACATACCAGTTCTACCCAGATTTCATGCCTCGTCTTTTGGCACATACCACTACGTTATGTTAGACATACATTTACGTTGTGTTAGACATACCTTTATGTATACTTAAACATACCTTTGTATATGTTAGACATACTTTTACATATAGTTAAACATACCTTTATACATGTTAGACATACCTTTGTATATAGTTAGACCTACCTACACATGGTTGGTCTAACTATACACAAAGGTTAGTTTAACTATACACAAAGGTTGGTCTATTTGAGCGAATTTTGGATGAGCTTCAGCACAAGTATTCAGTGCGTGGGAGAGCGTGCAGGCGCGTGGGAGGCGCGTTTTGGGCACGTGAACGGGTCGGGTCAGATGCATGAATCTGAGATCCATGGACTGACTCATAAAAGTTTTTGCCTTGGATTTGAGGTTGATTTTTGCTAGATTAGTAAATTTGATTGAAGTAGAATGAAATCGTTGTCGTGGGATCCTTGTTTGAATCTTGATTTTCTTGATTTTTGCTTGTTTGATATTTTCTTTCATTTATTTGTCTTTAAATATAGGTTAATTAGATTCAAGTCTCTTAATTCGGTCACCTAGATAAAATTAGGTAAATTAATTAGGTAGTTAACATCGTTCTAATTCAGTTGTCTCTGTGGGATCGACATTGCTCGCCCTATCTACAGTTGACACCGTACACTTGCGGTATAGGCTAGAAATAGACCATCGATCAAGTTTTTGAGTGTGTGTGCGTGATTATGTCATTAGTGCTGGGACGGAGTCGCAGGCTTTGAAGGCTATGTCGCTAGCTTCTTCTAATAGGTGGTCTGACATTGTTGATGAAGACGATGAATTAACACGTATGGGGTGCCGTTCTTATCAGAATTTATAATCATGATATTCCTTTATTGGAATATCAGGGATGTCGGTAACCCCGCGCTCAACATGCTCTCTCTGAGCTTTACCGTATTCAAAAGCCGTTTATTTTATGTGTCGTTGAGCCTAAGGTTTCTTTTGCGTCCATCCCTCAGGGTTACTGGACTAAGCTCAACCTTTCCTTTCTGGCAGAGAGTCATAGGAGCGGATATGTGGGTTCTTACCCATGGGAATCTAGCTGATTTTGAGGTTCAGTTTAATGAGAATGTAAAAATATTTCACACATTATCAAATGAAAGATACAACATTATATAGACTGAGAGAGTTACAACAAACTTCCTAAAATCTCTCTCAGTCAATCAATTACAAAGATACACAAAATTATACAAAATATGAGAATATATTTTATCCCTTAATACGCCCCCACAAAATCGACGTCCCATTAGCGACGGAGAGTTTTGATCGAAGAGATTGAAGCCGTGTGCAGGGTAATGGCTTTGTGAGCAAGTCAGCGAGTTGATCGGCTGTGTGAACATATGTAACAGAAAGGCAGCCTTTAGATGCAAGGTCTCTTACGAAATGAAGATCAATGGCTATATGCTTCATTCTTGAGTGTTGCACCGGATTGAGTGCAAGTCGTGTGGCACCCATGTTGTCGCAAAGAAGGCGAGGAGGCTTTGAAGAAACAATACCCAATTCACTAAACAAATGATGAAGCCAACAAACTTCAAATGCAGCGGAAGCTAAAGCTCAATACTCTGCCTCAGTGGATGATCGAGCGACACCTCATTGTTTACGAGAGCGCCAAGAAATGGGACTAGAACCAAGAAAAATCACATATGCAGAGGTAGATTTACCATCACCCAGATCTCCACCAAAATCAGAATCGGTATAGGCAGTGAGTTGAAGAGATTGGTGAGACAACGATTTTTGTAATAGAAGGCCATGATAAAGTGTACCTTTCAGGTAACGAAATAAACGTTTTACAGCGTCCCAATGTGAAGCTGAAGGAGAAGACATATGTTGGGCTAGCTTGTTTACAGCAAACGCAATATCCGGTCTTGTAAAGGTGAGATATTGGAGTCCTCCGATTACACTTTGATATTCTGTGGCATCAGTGGAACCTTCGACGGAGGACGGCTTATGTGATATAGGTGTAGTAAGGGGCTTGACGCCATCAAGATGAAACCTTTTAAGAAGGTCAATCGTATATTTGTGTTGAGACAAAAATAGACCTTCCCGGCAAGACGCAACTTCGATGCCAAGAAAATATGTCAAAGGACCCAGATCTTTCACCACGAAAGCATTGTGTAGATGTTTTATGAGGGCTGAAATGGTGTGAGTGCAAGAGCCAGTAATGACTAAATCATCAACATAAGCAAGGACCAATAGTGTAACCGGTTCACGGCGGTAGATGAAAAGGGACGAGTCGGCACATGATTGAGTGAAACCAAATGAGAAAAATGCCGAGGAAAGTGCATTATTCCACGCACGGGGGGCCTGTCGGAGGCCATATAATGTACACCGTAGAAGACAGACATGTCCAGGAGAGGCAGAATCAACGAATCCTGGAGGCTGACTCATATACACCGGAACATCCATTGAACCATGAAGGAACGCATTACTGACATCCATTTGTCGCAGCGGCCAATTGAACTGAAGTGCAATGGAGAGAACGGTGCAAATTGTGGCCGGTTTTACAACAGGACTAAAAGTTTCCCGAAAATCAATACCAGGGCGTTGTTGAAATCCTTTGGCAACTAGTCTGGCTTTATACTTCTCAACAAAACCATCAGGATGTCGTTTGACACGAAAAACCCATTTACATCCTATGATATTGGCACCGGATAGTGGTGGAACTAAATCCCATGTGCCGAACTTTTGTAAAGCGGTAAACTCGTCTGCCATAGCAGCCCGCCAAAAGGGATGAGAAAGAGCCTGTTTAACTGTAGTTGGTTCAAAAGTTGCTGGAATCAGGTGTTTAGTAGCCATGAGAAAACGTTTGGGCTTGTGAATGTTATTGAGACTTCTTGTTCTCATACCATGTGTACGGGCAGCAGGTGGCTGCGGAACTGGTTGTGCAGATGGTAGCGTTTCTTCAGTAGGATTGAGAGTTGCAGCAAGTATTTAGGCGACAGTAGTTGAGGAAGGGGCAGTAAGTACAACTGGTCCTTGATCAACAGCAGGTGCTGATGCAGAGGAGTCACCCGACGGAGCTGACTCAGATGAATATGCAGTTTCTGGGAGAACCGAGATGGCGAGGGTCCGTTGACTAGATAACAGAGGTGATAGAGAGGTGAAACCTGGAAAAATATCTTTATGAAAATGAACATGCCTCGATAAATAAATGCAGCTGGATTGCGGATCAAAACACCTGTACGTATGTTGAGATGTGGAATAACCTACAAATATGCAAGAGAGGGATGGCGACGTTAGTTTTCCAGGCAAATAAGGATGCAACCATGGGAAGCATTGACATCCAAAAATACGAAGCTTCTGGTAGTTTGGGTCTTTACCAAAGAGAGCATGGAATGGACTTTTCTTATGCAAAACAGCAGTGGGCATTCTATTTATTAAATAAACAGCCGTTTGCACAGCGAATGACCAAAAAGATGGCGATAAAGACGCATGATGAATGAAGGCTCGACTGACCTCCAAAATATTTCGGTTACGCCTCTCAACTAGACCATTTTGCTCATGGGTGTGAGGAGCAGTTGTAAACCAAAAAATGCCATGTTGATTAAGATACAATCGTAAAGCAGTAAACTCACCTCCATTATCAGAGTAAAAGTTCTGAATAACATGCCCAAATTGCTTTTCAACCAAATTTCGAAACTGAGAAAATATAGAAACAACTTCGGACTTAGCACGTAATGGATACACCCAACAATAACGAGTAAATAAATCAACCATCAGTAAAAAATATTTGTGACCATCCACAGAGATAACTGGCGTAGGGCCCCAAACATCCGCATAAATAAACTCTAAATGATGAGAAGCAGTAAATGATGTCTTGTAGAAAGATAATTTATGAGCCTTACTCAACCGACATGAAACACAGTTCGAGTCCTCAAAACGGGAATGTTGTATTACAGGTAATTGAAAAAAACTAAGAATAAAAGAGCTGGTGTGCGAAGAAGGGTGCCCAAACCGAGCATGCCATGAAAATGAGGAGGTGCGAGTTCCAATTGCAGCATATGCCATAGGACCACCAGATGTTATAAGGGGAAACAACCGGTACAAACCCTCCTGACAAGGTCCCTTAAGTAGATGTGCCCCCGTGTTAAGATCCTTAATCACATAATAAGAAAGAAAAAATTCCATGGAGACATAATTAGCTGCTGTAAATTTACTAACAGACAAGAGGTTTTGCATGGTCGTAGGAACGCACAAGACATCATTTAAAATAAACTTGTGGATAGGAAATATAATATGTGATGTACCCGTATGAGAAATGGGAAGGCCTGTACCATCGGCAATGTGAACTTCGTCCGTCCCATCGTATTCCGAGTGGATAGATAAATTACCCAAGTCGGACGTGAGATTGTGAGAGGCCCCCGAATCAACAAGCAAAGGCAAACTAGTATTAGCAGGTGAGGATTGGGCAGAGTTTGCCACAGTTGGAGGACGGCGACAATAGAGAGCAGTGTGTCCTGGTTGATCACAAAGCTGACAAGTAACTTGAGAACGACCAGAAAAATTTGAATTACCTGTATTAGAGGAATGGCCGCCAAAAGAACCACGACGGGATTGAGAATTGCGTGGACCAGATGAATTATTGCCACCGCTATTAGAGAAGCCACATTGAGAGTAAGCACCGCGACTGGTCTGCTGCTGTCCTCAATAGGATTGGCCAGAACCACGAGATTGAGAACGAGCCGTATTTGCCATAGCAAGTAATTGTTGTTGAACAGATTCCTGAGTTTTTAGAGACATTTCATGTTCGATAAGGAGATCATGTAATTCCTCAAACCTGAGAGGGGTCTCACGAGCCCTGATTGGTCCAACGATGGAGGCATATTCTAGACCAAGACCATTGATGATGAATAACATCAAATCATCAGAAGAAACCGGCTGATCAATGAGTGCAAGCTTGTCGGCCTTCACCTTGACATAGTGAAGATATTCAGTGATCATGCGATCATCCTTGTGGATGCGATACAGATCACTCTTCACTTGATTGACACGAGCCCGAGATTTTCTAGCAAACAAGCGATTAAGAATCGCCCAAGCATCAGCGGTCGTGCTAGTAGAAGCGACCAAAGGAAGCACAGTGGCGGATAGAGATCCAAAGATGGCAGCAAGTAAAAGCTGGTCTTGACGAATCCAATGGGTAACGTCCTCAGCGTTGGAGCCGTCGTCAAGGAGGGTCGGGCATTTGTTGGTGCCATCAACAAATCCTAGGATATTATGGCCGCGTAATAGTGCCACAAGATGAGCCCTCCATGAGGGATAGTTGTTGTGATCAAGTTGTATAGGAAGATGATGATGTGCTGTAATCGGCACAATCGTTGGTCGAGAACTGGGAGAGGCGGAGGTTATCTCAGAAGTTTCAGTAATGACAGCCATGGTGTTTGGCAGAGAAAGGAGGCGACGGTGTGTGGTGAGTAAAGTAGGTTTAGATCACAACCTCTCGTGATACCATAATGAAAATGTAAAAATATTTCACACATTATCAAATGAAAGATACAACACTATATAGACTAAGAGAGTTACAACAAACTTCCTAAAATCTCTCTCAGTCAATCAATTACAAAGATACACAAAATTATACAAAATATGAGAATATATTTTATCCCTTACTTCTGACGAGCTCATTTTTATTCATGGAAAGATCAGGAATGTACCTTTTAGATTCGGTTTTGTGCATGGTCATATGGGTTGCGTGCACCACCGATTGCTGTAGGCTAATTTAGCCTGTTTGGCCATTGGACCGACTTTTGTCATGGGGATTTTAATGTTGTTCTTGGTGCTCATGAGCGATCTTGCCGACTTCCCCCAAAGCATCGGTTTTGCGCAGATTTTCATGAAATGATTAACGTATGTTCCCTCATGAACCACCCTCGACAGGTAATTTCTATACTTGGTCTAAATTCCATGCTTCATTTGGTCTTATGGAATCTAAGCTTGATCACTATTTGGTGAATGCGGAGTTTCTGATCTTTGGTTGTCTGTATCCGCGGTGGTGGGACCCAAATTTATCTCGGATCATTGTCCTCTTTCTGTTCTTTGTGAGGATACCGTCAGTCATGAGCCTATTCCTTTTTGCTTTCAGAAAATGTGGACTGCTCACCCTGGTGGGACCAAAATTTATCTCGGTGCTGCCAATGCTATGGCTGTTGTGGTAAAAAAAGTTGCATCGTCTTAAGGAGTAGAACTTTTCTGTCTTTGGAGACATTCATAGAAGGGTTGAAATGGCCTCGGACGAGCTCAACAAGGTCCAGGCTAATATTGTTGTGGATGGGTATTCTGAGGAGCTCTTATGTGATGAGGTTGACGCTCAACTTCATCTCAACAAGATGCTTGATCGACAGGTTATTTTTTTGAGGTAAAAGAGTCGGGCTGACTGGCTTAAAGATGGTGATAAACTCTTCATTTTTCCATAAAAGGATAAAGATGAAAATTAAGCATAAGACCATTACGCATCTTACTGTTGGTGATTCAACCATTTCGGATTGGCTACTAGCTTCATCAACTAATTTTCATATTTGTTCACTTTACAGCCCTAGACGCACGAGGTCTATTTTCTTGTCCTATCTGATCATGATAACCAACTCCTTATTAATATTCCTTCGGATGAGGAGGTGCGAGCCACGATTTTTGATATGTCTCCAGATAAGGCCCTTGAACCTGATGGTTTTGCTGGCTCTTTCTATCACACTTCTTAGGACCGTATTGGAGGGGAGGTTTGTGATGTTGTCTCGTTCTTCTTCCTCAAAAAGTATTTTCATCCGAGTTTGAATTCGAGTTTCATGGTCTTCATTCCTTTAAAGAGTGACGCCCTTCGTGTTGAGGATTATCGTCCCATTGTTCTAAGAAATTTTCTCTTTAAAATTATCACCAAAATTATGGTAACAAGGCTAGGCTAGGTTCTTCCTTCTTTGGTTTCGACAACTCAGTTTGGTTTCATTAAGGATCGGGATATTCACTGTAAAGAATTGAACAAACATGTTTTGATGAGACAAAAACCTTATAATAGAGCATTTAAGAAATGTTACTGGTAATCAAAGTGAAGAAGGCTACTCCACACTGAAAGAACAGAGAGCTATCTGCAAGGACGCTACATCAATCATATTGCAGAACTGAACTAATGCAGCAACCTACAAGCGAATGATCTGAGACTAAGACTAGGAAGAATAAATTCAATTATGAGGATCTTACTGAGTTACCAGTAGAGACAAAAAGAATAAAGTCTATCAAAAGAAGACACGTATGCAACGAGGATGCTCCAGAAAGGAAGAAAGAGTGACCGTATTAAATGAAGTGTACAATGAAGATCAAATGAATTAAATGCCGAAGATTTGTCTCACTTCAACGAGCAAATTGTCCAACCTATAAATAGAGGAGACTGAAGACTGAAGAAATACTGAAGAACTGATCCTACAACTCTCATACGCAAATTCAAGCTCTCAACACTCAAAGGAAATCACATATCTATTCAGTCACTCGGTCAAGCAACAAGATACAACAGAGTAATCTGCACTTAGAAGTTTAAGCTTGTTGCACCAAGTTGAAGAAAACTGTAAACATATCTTTTATAGATTATGTTTAGGAGTTCTTAGTGCTAGGAACAATTTACTGCTAAGCTTTTCGCTCTTTGTAGAAAGAGTGAGGATCATGTCTGGGTGGGTCAGTTGGTCGAGTAGGCAAGCAACCTGTGTAGAAAGACTTGCTACTCTTTGTTGAGTCTGTGTTGTAATAGCTAGGGCTGTGTAATAGCTTGAGAAGAGGCACATAGGACGTAGAAGGGTTACTCCACCTTCAAACCTCTGTATATCGCTCTGTGTGCTTTCTTATCTTACTTTATATCTATCCTGCTGCATATCTAACCAAACATCATACTGCACTTGCATTAAAATCTGATTTCCATATCTTGTGTTTTCATAAAAGCATTTCCGTGCACAAAACTCTAAGTTCAAACTGTCCAATAACCTTCCAAAAAGATTATTGCAGTATCACTGAGAAGCTGTCTAGCTACCTGCGCAGTGAGCTGAACTGTATGTCTTTGAAGAAAAGTTTGAAAAATTAGAGAAGCTTTATCCACCCTTCTAAAGCTTCTACCACTTGGGATCAACATTCAGGATATCTTTCTTGCTTCAGAATGCTTTAATCTGTTGTTTTGGCTGTCAATCTGGGAACAACATGATTTTCAAGATTGACATCACTAAGGCGACTGACACTTTGGAGTGGCCTTTCCTTATGCATATTCTCGGTAGATTCGGCTTTCACGCTACCTTTGTGAATTGGGTGTCATCTATCATTGGTTCTACTAAGCTGTCTATTCTTCTTAATGGAACCCCTCGGGGCTATTTTGGCATTTCGAGAGGGGTTCAACAAGGGGATCCTTTAAAGCTTGCTTGGCGCTTTCTTACGATGAATAATAATGCATATTTTTCTGTTCTTCGAGAGCGCTTCATGGCTAGTCTTGGATTGCCTCCTCATCGGTTTGGTGTGGGCTCAAAGGCCCTGTGTCGGACCTTCTGAGTAGGGTTGTAAAAGAATCAAATCTTTTTGATTCGATTCGGTATTCGAATTCGAATATAGTGATTCGAATTCAAAAAATATAAATAAGAATCCGAATAAGAATACCTTTTTATATTCGTATATTATCCGAATATGAATAAGAATATGGCGGTATTCGATTCGAGCATTCGCGAATATATTCAAATAATTATATATATATATATATATATATATATATATATATATATATACTCATAAATGGAATTCCACATATTTATAAGTAATGCCTAAGTATTAGTATTATATAATTACAGTGAAATAATTCCTAAAAATTGCCTAAGTATGTAAAAAGTGATAATAATTCCTAAGTATCTAAAACTTGAAACCCTATCTCTCTTATCTCTCATTCAAGTATTATTTTATTGTTTATTTAAGTACTATGTAGGCATATTAATTTGAGAAAAATAAATATTTGATTTTTTTTTAAAAATTTTAAGTTTAAAACTTTCGAATACGAATATTAGAATATTTGTATTTATATTCGAATATGTTAAGCGAATCGAATAAGAATCGCATTTGTTATTCGAATAATAAACGAATACGAATATGAATATTCGAATAGTTAAACGAATACGAATAGAATATCATGGTATTCGATTCGATTCGTTTACAACCCTACTTCTGAGCGACGGACAATGGATCCCCGGGAACGGAAAAGTCATTTGTTTTTTGGATTATATAGTATGTTTCTGTATATAAATAGAACTTAGAAAGTTTTATAAGCTCAGCAAAGAGCAGTTTTAGTGCAGTAGGTGGAGCAGTAAATGCTCGCCAATATAACTGAAAAGGCAAGATATATAAACAAGAATGCAAGCCCTATCAATTGTCAATATTCTCATCTAAGAATGTATAAACTGATTTAATCATCATCATCAACAGTAACAGCTTGTCTATGATAGTTCTAGCTAGCTATATATTATTTATGTTACATATACAAGAAAATGTAAAGACCTAATGGGGGTGGCTTCAAGACATATATATCATCCCCAAGAATAAGTAGTCGCCTTCTATCTTCGGTGATGGGATCAATTAAGTGCTAAAAACCCGGTATTCGAGTAAAAGGGTCAGTTTAGCAAAACATAAGCTACCTAATTACCCAATTTGCTTCTAAAATTAACTTCACAATGATAGAGCTTCACCATAGCTGATGCTACTAGCTTACCCCAGTCTGTATGATCGGGAAGAAAGACCAGTTCTTAGAATGATCTCCGTCCTCAGTCACAACCTTCTCGTTCGCCCACCACTCCGATGAACTGATACTTGGTTCCTCACAACTTCCTCCATCAACATTTTCGAAGTTGAATTCCTTGATCGATCCAAGAGTGATTGTCCTGTTCTTTTGATGTCGCCTCTCGTTTTCATCATCTGCATCATCTTTCTCTGATGCATGGTTGGAGGTTTCTTCTGCCTGGTTTGTCTTTTGTACTGGCCTTTGTTGACATGTATGTTCTACACTAACCGGCTTCTTTTCTACACATCTTACAATTTCTTCATCAGTTATCTCGAAAGAAACTCTATGGTTAACCACAGTTCCATCATTTTGCAATCCACTACGAGTATCTCGAAGTGGAGTGACATCTGAGTTTGGTCTGTTCAATACACAATTATTGTATGGTCTGGGTCCAGCAGCATCCGGAGTAACTGCACCAGATCCTTGACATGACTCCCATTCACGACGCACAATCTTGTCAAGGTCCAAAAGTTTTGGAGGGTTACCAGTTTTGAACTCAAGAAAAAATGGGTGTCCAGTCGTGAACTCACGGTCCGGGAAAGGTGATGATGTGCCTGAACCAGAGATGCCTGAGCAAGGTGAGATCAAATGGCTGACTGGACTTCCAGGTTGAAGCTGATACGACTGAAACTCGTATTGATGAGAGAAAGGGCATCTCTGACCAGCTTCACCGTTCTGGAGGTTCGGCTCAAGAAGTCGTGCAAATGGCACCTCAGGAGAAGAAGGCGTAGTCAAGTGGACAGACTCTGGAGGAGGAGTATAGGGAGCAGTAGATGGTTCGGTGGTGAAGGTTGAGAAGACTGGGGGAGAAACTAATTGGGTCTCATGAGCATAAGGACCAATAGCAAACATCGAGGCAGGACCAGGAGAATACATGCTTGCGGATACAGAAGTCAGTGAAAATATGCCAGTTGGTGATTGGGTAGCAGAAGGAGGTTCGGACGGCAGGAAGGATGCAGGAGAGGAAGGAGGTGCCACAAAAGGCAGCATTATTGATGGTTGATGGGATGGATGTTCAGCTGTGTGGGCATCAGCTCTTGTGGATGTAGTTTCGGGAACAAGAACAGCATGCCCAATTCGCTTATTTTTGTTTGAACCGAAACACCAGTAAAGGCTCCAGAATCCTCCCCACCTCCTTTTCTGCACAATCATAAATCACAAAACATAATTAGGAGAGAATTTTTTTTTATGTCATAAAAACATGAATACCGAGCAAAAAGTAGAAGCAAGACAAACAGTGAGACTTGAAAAGTGTCACATTAGAAGTTGGCAGACTGTGGGTAAAAGAAAAGTGAATGAGAAGATCTATTAAATCTAGCCATTCTTTTCTAATGGGGAACAAAATGGATGGATGCTTCTTCTATACATACTGAAACGTTCTTTCCAAATGATAATTAAATGACTGAACCAGTCTCTTACGTTTGTAACAAAGCTCAAGAACAGAGCATGTTTGATTGTAACATCATACTGGAAAGGTATTGCTAAATATAATCAAGCAACCAGATATCAGAAGCAGACAAAAATAATAATTTTTCAACACATATTTCAGAAATGTTTAACCGAATGGCTCTCAAATTCTTGATTGGAGACTATCTAAAAATAGCAGAAAGAGATGCGAGTTTGCAATATATCATGCTATAATTTTGAGGGATCTCGGATGAGAAACTTTCTTGTCTCCACTTAAGATTGTCCAGCTGAGGTTTTTACCTATCATCCCTCCCCCCAGCCCAAAAAAAAAAAAAGAAAAAAACCACCACTTAATTCAATTGTCATGATGAAGAGAATGCAGCATCTAATATAAGACCAAAAACAGATTTCATTAAGGATTTATTAGCATCGCAAGGGTTAGGAATAAAGTTAGCTGCTCCTAGTTTCTTCAGCTTCTTCAGAGCCTTACAATAAGGACAAAAGGGTGTAATAATCAAACTATGACATAGGCAAATTATTCAGGAATACTGTCTGAAAATATATTTCCCAAATGCTGCAACTGATTATCAGCTTCAACTGAAGCTACGGCACCTGGTAAGCAGTCATACTTGATTACTTTCAAACTTCATTCACTGAGATACGGCAATGCATCAAGCTAGCTGCAGAAAAATAATAAAGGTTTTCTGCTTCCTCATCCTAAAAGGATATCATTTAGATTGTCTACGGACCTAAACCAAACCGGAAATAATAGTCTTAGTTTGACTTGCTTGCTCACTTTTACCAATTAATCACCACCCACCACTTGACCTAAAACTCCTTGCATAATCATACTCACACACATGATAACTGTCAAGTGAAAAGTTTCACAGGTTAATTTCATTACAGGAAAATTAAAGCAGTGAGTGGAGATTCCCCTGCAGAGAGCTGGATGAGGGGAGACCTTCATGTCCGGTTCAGAGGGCGGATGTGAAGACACAGGAAAAATCACCTTTTATCATTTCATTTATAAATGCGTTTTTGATAAACGTAAAACTAGAGATGCTACATCGGGAAGCGGTCGGGATAGCTCAGCAGGTAGAGCAGAGGACTGAAAATCCTCATGTCACCAGTTCAAATCTGGGATGAAGGTTTTATTTCTCTGCTCCTCCCCACATAATTCATGTTTAGATTTTTCAAAGGTGCATTAACTGCTCACTTATACATTTTGTTTCAAACTAATATGAGAAACAAGAAGTCTCTGGTGTTCACAGATTTTGATAGAAAGTTGAGCCTCATTTACAAGCTCCAGATAAAGGTTTATCAAGGACTGCGAAAAATGAAAAATGAACTACATCTCAAACTTTTTACCAAAACCGATGCCATGCCCAACCTTCGTATTCATTGCTAGCATATCATTATAGAATTGAAGTAAATGTACGTTAAAGTTAAATAGAGAATGGGTAACATGATCTCATAGAAACAAACATGTATCAGTCTACAATATATTAAAAATTAACAATTTCATAAATAATCTCAGAATTTCAGCACCACTGGGAGCTAAAATACCCAGGCCCCAACCAACATCATTAATTTAGTTATATCTTAAGACTCGGCCTATTAACAACGTCAATGCAAGGGAGCCTGCTCAAAGGAAACAGGACAAGCTTCTCAAACACTATCAAATTAGTAATCATTGCTCATGGTGATTGATATAGCTCAACATGATAAAAGTTATGGTGACAATAAAAGGTCGTGATTATATTTGTGTTTATGTATATATTTATACCTTCCTGTGCAGAGCATCATGTTTCCTACCTCCAACAAACATCATCATTGTGATCATACAATCTTCCCAAAAGTTGTTAACATCATTTGTGACAAACTAGTAAATTGAGATCATGATCTAACCAAAAGCATCACAGTAAGGCAGTTAGAAAATTCTTTTCATCTGATTGTTAGTAAATTCAACAACTTGCATAGAACATAACATTGGATGCCAAACATTACGACTATGCCACACTAAGGTAGTTAGAAAAGTCATGATTATCTGAAACTTTTTACTATTTCCTTTATGATTGATTATCTGAAACCTTTTACTATTTCCTTTATGCTTGTTGTACATTTAGCAATTTGTTCTGAAGTCTGAACATAACAGTGGATGCTCTTTCAAGTTGATGGGGTAAAAAAAACCAGATCATTCCAAATCCAGTGAAACAGTCCAAAAGTCCTTCAGGCTTCATGCCACAAACAGTTGAAGAAATTCCAATAAGAAGTATAGACTGATCGAATTCATCATCAATATTTAGCTAAGAAGTCATATTACATCCAAAATCTGATCATCGATCATGTTCGATAAAAATAAAGTCGGAAAAGACATAATCAAACAGTTACATCACCAAATCTCTAATTTCTCACAAATCTCGAAACCAAAACAAAAATATAAAATATCAGGCAGCTAAACTAGGGGAATTCCACAATAAAACCTCAAATTTACCGAAAAAATAGAGAATAATCAATTACTTCCTTAAAGCACAAACAAGCAACACACTCGTAAATCATCAAAATTACATGCCTAAAATGAAATCTTCACTCTCATACCTGAGCTGAACCATGAGAAACGCGAGCCTCCCCAGATGCGATCGCAGTGGCGGCGGCGTTTATCGTCTCCAACGCGTCGGTTTCATTTGCTCCTCTTCTCATCTTTGACGCAATCAATCAAACCAAATCGAGCACAAACACATACTCATCAAACAAAAAATCATAGGTTGAGAGATGAATCAATCTTTATGCATCAATTCTTCAACAGCAACGAAAAAATGGTGCATACACAAACCAAAAAATGGTGTGTAAATGCTGTATATTATATATGTGTGTGTGTCTATCTATATATATATATATATATATGATTCTGAGGTCAAACACGGCAGTGACTGAAAAGCGATTTGTTTATTTATAATGATGATTATTATGGGACTAATAATTAAAGTTAATTAGTTGTTTGAAAAGTGAAATTACCTATAAGGGCCTGTACACATAAATCCATTGAATCACCAATATAATTGTTTATTAAAGAAATTATATGTACTACTAGTATTTTATTTGAGATTGTCTGAAAATTTAAATTGATATAGTGCTTAATAATAAGATTACAACCAACAATATATGTATGGATTTGTTAAAATTGATTTGGTTCGTAAATAATGATGCTTCGTTTTATAATGTTATGTATGAGAGATTTTGTCTGATGTTGACTTGTGGGAGTGAAAAAAAAAATGTAGATTTTTATAGGTTCTATGATGTGGAATTTATTGGAGTTTGGTTGTGTTGTGTAGTTATTTTTTTATTTCTTCTTTTGGTTATTTATCAAAGTTTATTTTTCTTGTTTTTAGGCTATGGTAGGTTAAAAGCTAGTGACAAATAATTAGTTATTGATTTAATGAGTCATGATTTCCACCCATAAAGTATGACAAAACTTATAATTGCAAACTTAACCTTAATTAATAGTATCTGTATGAGTAATTGAAGCTCATTAAGAAAACAACATAAAAGTAAACGAACTTTTATTGAAATATTAGTTATATAAGTGTGTTGCATTAATGTCATTTCTTAGCATGCAATCTTTACATGTGTTTTATAACTTCATCAATTTTGGAGGCTTGGCTACCAGGATGAAACAAATATAGCTTCTCACATCTATTACTCATTTAATATCATGTAGTGTGTTTTCATTCATTATTCTGTGAAAGTAGTACTCCTTCCATTATTCCTTTTCGAAATATCCTTGATGTGGTCGAACTGACCACATTCAAACTACTTCGAAAACCCGACCCGGACTTGAAGGACGATCGACGCGAACAAGTTAGGAAATAATGAGTTCGTTCAAGCGAACAAGTATATGTGGCATGTCAATCGAACTTATCCAGCTCGTAACCCGTAATGTCGAACTGAAACATGAGATGCCGAGCTAATACGAGCGAACTAATTCAAATTTGAGATAACTCCCACGATTGCGAGAATCTCGCCACTTCCCAGGTTTTTAGGAGAAAATCTTAACTGCCACATCCCACTCCTAGGAAATCACGTTTCTCTCAGGGAGTATATATATCCTTTGTTTTTCTAATTTGCACACACAATCACAATCCTAATTTTTAGACTAAGCATTCAAAATTGAGAGCAACACTTTTGTGAGATTACTGACTTGAGCGTCGGAGTCCCTTCACCGGGAAAAACCCCCGGTGTTCTTTGTTTTGCAGGTTTTTTTGATCGGAGAATTCCAATCATCGTCGGAGAATTTCGAACGGTATCGGAAAAGTGAAGGATCGGAATCGAGCCAAATCAATTGACGCCGTCTGTGGGAAAGATTTTTTGAACTTTGAGCATTTAAGACGTAGAAGACTACAAAAATGGTGAATACCAGAGGGTCAAGAAGAAGGTTGGATGAAGGAGCACCGTCCGTGCAACAAAATGAGGATCGGAATTCTGCGCCGGCCAATCCTCCCGGCACTGTCACATTGACGCCGGAGGAACTCTCGGCTTTAATAGAGACTGCTGTTCAAAAAGCCTTGGGCAAGCAGAAGGTGGATTCACAACAGGATAACACTGACATACCTGTTGGAAGGGAACAAGAGGGCGACAGATCTCGGATGGATGAACAGGAAAGCCAATCTGGTCACCCTCGTGGCCAAAAAAGAGGACATGACGAACTATCTGAGAGAGTAGATGGTTTACGAAGGGAGCTACGGGAAGTTCAGCGAACTGTTCGACGTATTCCTCGGAGTTCCAGAGGTAACCCTTTCTCTGAGGAGGTGATGGAAGACGAGTTGCCCGCCTCTTTTCGGCCGGTGAATTTTGAATATGATGGTGCTTCGGATCCATGGGATCATATATGTCGATTTGATAATACTGCTCTACTGCATCGGTACTCCGATGGTATTAAGTGTAGGGTGTTCGCCACTACTCTTACCAAGGCTGCTCAGACATGGTTCAGTCAGCTGAATGATGGGACGATTCATAATTTCGAACAACTATCAGAGTTGTTTTTACATCAGTTCGCCAGTTCTAGAAAGCAGAGACGATCTACTCAGACGTTGTTCGGTGTGAGGCAGAAAGCGGATGAAACCCTACGGAACTATGTTAAAAGGTTTACTGCTGCTACTTTAGAAGCTCCTGAAGCTTCAGACGATTTAGTTGTAAGTGCTTTCATCCAAGGGTTGAAAGAAGGGGATCTCCATACTTCACTGGTTAAGAAGACTCCCACCAATTTTGACGAACTGTTACAGAGGTCTACCAAGTACATCAACTTGGAGGAGGCAGTTCGAATGAAGAAAGGAGAGACTTCAAGTCGTCTGAGCCGAACGCAACATGATAATGAAACAGCCAGGAGGAGAGATGGGGGCGAGGGGCGAGCAGCGAGCAAGATTTGCTCCACCCCCTTTAAGGGAAAATAAGACAGGGCGGAGGTACGAACACTATACGCCCATGACTATGCCCCCTGGACAGGTATTAATGGAGATATGGAACTTGCCCCAGTTGAAATGGCCGTCGACCTGGAGTCCAAATCCGAAGAAACCAGCCACCTTCGGCAACGGTAAATTGTGTCGATTTCATAATGAATATGGGCATGGAACTGATGAATGTTTACATTTGCGAGATGAACTGGAGAGGCTAATCAGGGAGAACAAGTTAGCCCGTTTTGTTCGTCAGAACCGATCAAACCGCGAACATCGGAATGATCGAAGAGAGCCCAGGCAAGATAGAAGGCAGGAACAACAGGAATTACCTCCACCACCACCACCACCGGCGCGAGCTAGACCCGAACAAGAAGAAAGGCCTACTATTCACATGATCATGGGTGGGCCGACAGATGGAGATTCTAATAGAGCTCGTAAGGCGAGACTCAACTCTGTTAAGCACGAACAGAATACAGTTCATTCTATTTTCGAAGAGGTTGCAATTGAGTTCGGAGTTCGCGATCGAGTTGCTATTCAGAGCCCTCAGTTTGATGTTATGGTGATCGTTGCGGAGATAGGGGGTTTTAACGTTGAACGGGTTTTTGTGGATACTGGCAGTTCGGTGGACATCATGTTCATGGATTGTTTCCGAAAGATGAGATCTACAGTAGAGGTAAAGCCTGTAGAAACTTCACTTTATGGTTTTGCAGGTGAATCTGTAACGGTGTATGGCAAAATTCAATTGCCTATGGTCTTAGGAGACGAAGAGTGGAGGCAGAACAAAACGACGACCTTCCTTATAGTGGATGCGCCTTCTCAATATAACGTGATTTTGGGTCGACCTTCCTTAAGTTCGTATGCTGCCGTTATCTCACCTGCCCATTTGATGATGAAGTTTCCGGTTGAGAATGAGGAAGGGAGAATAGTTGGAGTTGGAGTTGTTCATGGCGATCAACAAACTGCTCGGCGTTGTTATGTCGCTGCAGTTCGACAATCCGAATCTCGCAAGCGCCATAGCGAACAGAGAGACGATAGCGATCGTGGAAGGGATAAAAGTCTGAAAAAAGATGGTAGTACAAGCACAGCAGAGTTCGCAGAAGGTGAACTAATGAGTGTGGAGTTGATCCCGGAGCTACCTGGACATTCAGTTCGTCTTGGAAGTCAATTGTCAGAACAAACCAAAGAGGAAATTGTGGCTGCTCTTAAAGACAATGTGGATTTGTTCGCCTGGAAACCAGAAGATTTGAAGGGTATAAACCCGGAAGTAGTTATTCATAAGCTGAATATCAAGCCTGATGTTCGACCTGTTAAGCAGAAGCTAAGGCATTTCGGGGAACAACAGAATAAAATCATCAAGGAAGAGATTGAGAAGTTGCTCGAAATTGGACACATTGAGGAGATCCAGTATCCTCGATGGTTGGCGAACGTTGTGTTAGTCCCGAAACCAGGAAATAAGTGGCGGATGTGTATCGACTTCCGAGATTTGAATAAAGCATGCCCCAAAGACCATTATCCTCTTCCGCGGATCGACAAACTGGTGGATTCTACTGCCGGATGCGAACTATTGAGCATGATGGATGCAGCCCAAGGATACCATCAAATCATGTTACACCCAGAGGATAAACCCAATGTGGCCTTTATCACATCATCAGGTACATATTGCTATACTGTTATGCCATTCGGACTGAAAAATGCAGGAGCTACTTACCAACGAATGGTGAACGAAGTGTTTAAACACCAACTGGGCCGCAATATGGAAGCGTATGTTGATGATATGCTAGTAAAGAGCATACAGGCGAACACCCATGCAGATGACTTGAGGGAAACGATGGCCACAATCCGAAAACATGGGATGCGATTGAATCCAGCCAAGTGTTCGTTCGGTGTGCGAGCAGGGAAATTCTTGGGGTATATGGTGACGAACAGAGGGATCGAAGTAAACCCCAGTAAAGTTCGAGCTATACAAGAAATGACGCCTCCTCGAACCATTAAAGAAGTGCAGACACTAACAGGCCGCATTGTTGCCTTAAGTAGGTTTATATCCAGGTTAGCGGACAGAGGTTTGCCTTTTTTCAAAATTCTAAGGAAGAGTGGTCGGTTTAGTTGGGATGACGAATGCCAGAAAGCGTTCGAAGAATTGAAGGCGTTTCTCCTCACACTCCCTCTATTAAAACAGCCTGTGAAGGGAAGTATGATGGTTGTTTACTTGGCAGTTGGAGAAGAGTCAGTCAGTTCGGTTCTTGTTCGAGAGGAAAGAAGGGATCAATTCCCCGTGTACTTTGTTAGTAAAGTTCTGCATGGGGCAGAAGTTCGCTATACTGAAGTAGAAAAGGTTGCTTATGCCTTAGTCACCACGGCCAGGAGATTGAGGCCATATTTTTTGGGTTATGAGATCACGGTACGAACGAACCATCCGCTGAGTATAGTGTTGGGCAAACCGGAGGCATCTGGGAGATTAGTCAAGTGGGCGATCGAGCTGGGACAGTTCGATTTGAAGTATGAACCACGAACTGCCATAAAAGGTCAAGCCTTGGCTGATTTCATTCAGGAAACAACCAGGTTACAGGATAAGAAAGGATGGGAAGTTTTTGTCGATGGGTCCTCGTCCCGCCAGGGCGCAGGAGCAGGGATATTGCTGATTAGCCCCGAGAAAGATGAGTTAGAGTTCGCCATAAAATTTCAATTTAAGGCATCTAACAATGAAGCAGAATATGAAGCTTTTTTGCAGGGTTTGAAAATAGCCGAGCAGGTTGGAGCTCGCGATCTGACAGTTAAGTCGGACTCACAATTGGTTACACAACAGCTCAGAAACCAATGTGAAGTTAAAGAAGATCGTATGATTTCTTATGTACAACAAATACGAGAAATGGAGAAACGATTTGAAAAACTACAGATCGAGCAAATACCTCGGAGTGAAAATCAGAGGGCAGATTATCTTGCTAAAATAGGGAGTTCGCTGCAGGACTGTTCGAAGAGAAGTATTACAGTCATGGGGGTAGGAAAGGAAAATGAAGTGCTGAATATTGACTTGGCCGAACAAGACTGGAGAACTCCTTTTTTGAAATTTCTAGGCGGAATCAGAGATGGGTTAGCAAAAGATATCGAGAAATTGGAAAAACAAGCTCGGTTCTACTACATGTTAGATGGGGCGTTGTATCGAAAAACTTTCCTGCCAACAGATGCCAGATGTTTATCCAAAGAGGAGGGGCTTAAGGTTTTAAAGGAAGCGCACGAAGGAGGATGTGCCGAACATGCGGGGGCTCGAGCATTAGCTCGCAAGGTCGCACGAGCTGGTTTCTACTGGCCAACGATGAAGATTGACGCCGAAGAACTAGTTCGGAAATGCAATGCCTGTCAGAAACATGGTTGGCGA
Source organism: Scutellaria baicalensis (assembly GCA_005771605.1). NCBI lineage: Eukaryota > Viridiplantae > Streptophyta > Magnoliopsida > Lamiales > Lamiaceae > Scutellaria > Scutellaria baicalensis. The sequence goes on from CM016721.1 coordinate 29,123,999, forward strand.
ATTCGCACGCCAGCAACAGATATGCTTACGGTATGTTCGCCTTGCCCTTTTGCCAGATGGGGAATTGATATAGTTGGTCCACTTGTTAAAACCAGAGGAAATAAGCAATTCTTGGTAGTGGCTGTGGATTACTTCACTAAGTGGGTGGAAGCCGAACCTTTGGTTAAGATCGCCGAACCAGATATGATCCACTTTATATGGAAGAGTATTTGTTGCAGATTCGGTTTACCCAGAATTTTAGTGTCAGATAACGGAGCCCAATTCAGAGGCAAAAAGATTACAGGATGGTGTAAAGAGATGAAAATTTTACAAGTGTTTACCCCAGTAGCTCATCCTCAAGCGAATGGACAAGTCGAAGTGGTTAATCGAATAATTCTGGATGGAATCAAAAAACGGCTGGAATTTGAGAAGTCGAACTGGGTGGACGAACTGCCATCCGTTTTATGGGCATATCGAACTTCACCTAGATCGACTACGGGAGAAACTCCTTTCAGTTTGGCATTTGGCATGGAAGCGGTAGTCCCAGCTGAAATTCAGGGAGAAGCTCTACGAATCACTAATTTTGATCCACAGCAGAATGAAGAATTAATTCGAACAGATTTGTTATTTCTGGAGGAAATTCGAGATGAAGCCAGAGTTCGCCATGAGTTATACAAGAGGCGTATTCAAGCAGCTTTCAACAGAAAAGTCCGAAAAAGAGAGTTTCAAGTAGGGGATTTGGTTCTAAGGCAATCGGATGCCTTGTTGGAGATCGGAAAGCTTGATGCCATTTGGGAAGGACCATACACTGTTACAAAAGTCTTACCAGGTGGATCATACGAGCTCGCCGATGAACATGGAAAGGAACTGCCGAGACCTTGGCACATCAACCACTTGAAGAAATTTTACACTTGAAATCTCAAACTCCAGTATGTTGCTTTTTATTTTTTCAAGATGTTGTTTTGATGAATAATAGATATTTTTCTGCTCCGTGGACGTAGGTCGATTTGACCGAACCACGTTACATCTTCGAGTCTTTTTATGTTGATTTTGCTTAACTTACAACAACACGATCATGTTGTGGAACGAACTCACAGTTCCCTCGGAACTCAAGGATTACGAACTCACAGTTCCCTCGGAACTCAACGATTACGAACTTACAGTTCCCTCGGAACTCAACGATTAAGCACAAAGCAGTTCCATCGGAACTCAACGATCAAGAACAAAGCAGTTCCCTCGGAACTCAGCGATGAAGCACGAAGTAGTTCCCTCGGAACTCAATGATTAAGTACGAGAAGTTCCTTCGGAACTTAATGATTAAGCATGTTAAAGTTCCCTCGGAACTCATGAATCGAGCATACTGAAGAAGTTCCCTCGGAACTTACTGATTAAGCGAACTCAATGTTTATCGCAAATGGAAGAAGTTCCATTGAACTTGATGACTAAACAAAGTAAAGCGAGGAAGTTCTACCGAACTCAATGATTAACGCAAATTAAAGAGTTCTATCGAACTTAAGGATTGAGCGAAGTAAAGGAAACTCTTTCACGATTCACTAAGTAAGTATTTGATTAAGTATTTGATTCATTACTTAGTGAAAATTCATTCGAATGTTAGTAATTGCATAAACTAAGAACACGTGAAGATAGACGAACTATATTCGATTAGCAAAAAAGATTCATTACAAAACGATTACAAAGTTTTTTTTTAAGAAAAAAGTACAAGTATGGAAAAATCTAAGTACGATCCGGAGAAGGAGTAAGTTGGGCATTGACTGGCTCAAGGGGTTCGAACATGTCTTCGGGAAGAGGAGGAGTTGGACTTCGGGAAGTTGCGGCTGGAGCAGGAAGTGATGAACTTGGGCCAGGAAGGTCGAGCCGGTTGTCCGGAAGGACCTCCTTTAGCGCCTCTTCAAGGCAACCCGACCACCACTTTTCAGTGTTGACATCGCCCTTCGGATCGCCGCGCCAACCTGGCGGAACAGAGTGAGTCCGCATCACTTCCTGGCCTAGCTCGTTCAAATCGAACTGAACTGCCCCTCCTGCCCGCTCTTGGCAGAGCCGAACTGCCTCCTTGAAGTAAGTTATGGCCATGGGAGCCGCTTTCGACAAGAAGAGGAGGGAGTCCCAAAGACGAGCCACGAGCCTCTCTCGGAAAGACTCCGATATCAGCTCCATCTCTGGACTCCGAGCGAACTGATAGAAGCCATTTTGATACATGACTTCACCATATTCAGCTCGGGAACTCTCCGCCTCTGCGAGCTTCCTCTCTGCCTCTTCGAGCTTCTCCCGCAAGCCCTGATTCTCAGCTCGTGCGTCGGAGATCGCCGTTTGCTGCTCCACGGCGAACTGCTCCTTGGCCAGTAGAAGCTCTTCCTTTTTTGCCACCTCGGAGCGAGCGACGGCTAGCTCCAGTTCTCTCTCCTCCAGCTGAGCGGATAAGTTTTCAGCTTTGCTGGCATGTTCGCTCAGGTCGCTCTCCAAGGTATGTTTTTCTTGAAGAGTGTTCCTCAACCTTTCCCGCCGTCGAAAGGCTCTTTCACCCCTGGCCTCGAAACGTTTGGCCAAATCGGCGAACAGAGAGAGGTCCTCCTCGAACTCCTTCCTCTCACGGTCTTCTTCCCCTTTCACCTCCCCCTTTGCCACTGTTTTGCCCGACTTGACTAAGGCTCTAGCCTGCTCGGGCTCCACTTCAGCTCGCACCACCTCTTTCGAGGCGCCCTCCTCAGTTCGTTGTTTTTTGGAGGGTGCCTTCTTTTGCGAGCTGGAAGGCGCCTTTTTCTTCCGTCGAAGAGGAGCATCTTCGACTGGTTCCGAGATGGAGATGGCAACCTCGGTGGTAATGGGAGCAGGGTCGTCCTCGGCCAAGTCAAGGCTGGCTCTGGGTGCCAGTTCGTTCAATCGTCGCTCTTCCTTCTCGCGGAAGGCCGTCGCTTGACGGCTGTTCACCGCATCATCCGCTGGTGAGAAGGTAGCCGACGCTCCGGAATCGAGAATGAAGAAGTTATTCATTTCTCTATCTGCAACATAAAACACGAACAGTTAGTGTACACACAAGATCGATACGTTTGAAAAAGACAGGAAAATAAAGGAAAATTTTCAAGCAACCTAAATTGAACTTGCTGGAAACCGGAGTGTTTGGATAAAACCCCCAGAAGGCCAACAATGGTTCGCATGAACTCATGCGAACAATGTCGAACATCCCTCCCCGAAACAGCCTGGCCAAAGAAGCAAGTTCGAAGTCCCTTGCGGGAGCGGGCTCGTTGAGGTTCGAACTCTCAACCCAAGGGCGAGATCGGAAGGTGTTATTATTGGGGGCACGAATAAAAAAATAATATTTTTCCCAGGAGCTGATTTTTTCATCTCCTGGGGACAAAAATAGAGCTCGCTTTTGTCCGCTTCTAGGGCTCAAATAGAAGCGGAAAGGGTTTGTGCGTTTTAGAACAAAGCACGAACGAAATTGGTTGGCAGTCGGTTCGACCCCCATCCACTTGCACACCATATAAAAAGCTACGATGTAGCTTATAGAGTTCGGGTGCAATTGGTTGGGGCATACCCCGAAAGCCGAACCGATCTCAAGAATGAAGGGGTGAATAGGAGGAATTAAACCTACGCTCACGTGTCTCAAAAACCACGCGTAGCACCCGGGGGGAGCCCGATGAGGTCGATCATCGGGACCGGGAATGACTATAGAGTAGCCCGCTGCTGTTATGAGCGAACTAAGAAGAATAGTGTGTGTCGGGGTGGCTTTGGTGGCAGAGAAAATGTTTTGGACAGTTTTCTTGCGAGATCGAGTAGGAGGAGAGGAAAGTGTTTTTCGGCCAGAGGAAGAAGCCTTGGGAACGGGCGAACTAGAGGCAGTTCGTAGAGGAAATTCCTCAAAACCTTCCTCGGATTCACTCTCATCCCTTAGGATATGTAAAAAAGAAGAAGCCATGAATGTGAAACAAAGAAGAAGAGAAGTACCTGGGTTTTGATTTTGGGGTGAAACTTTGAAAATTTCGAAGGAGGAGAATTCTTGCTTAAGAAAAGAGGAGTGAACTTTTGCAGAAGGTTTTGCGAAAATGAAGAAGGGGTATATATAGGCGAAAATTCTTGATTTTGGGGGGGAAAAATTGAAAAGTCACAAGATCTCAGCCGTCTGGAGCAGTTTGATCCAACGGTGAAGGTGAAACGTCGCATATCCGATCGTTGGATGCAGTTCGATCCAACGGTGGATACGAAAAGGCGTTTGAAAGGACGGAGATAATCTCGTCCGTTAGATGCAGTTCGATCCAACGGAGATGACAGCTTTGATCTTATCCGTAGGATTCAGTTCGATCGGACGGTTAAAATCAATCGGCGCCTAGGGATTCACGTACTGACAAATGCGATCTTAGCCGTCAGATATAGTTCGATCGAACGGCAACGACGAAAGGGCGCCTCGGGACGGAGGAAACGTCGCAGACGAATGATGGATGGGACGTGATGCTTCTTGAAGAAGATTCATAGATTGATAACGATTCGAACTGTGCGATTACAGTTCGCACTCCGAAAGGGGGGAGTACTGATGTGGTCGAACTGACCACATTCAAACTACTTCGAAAACCCGACCCGGACTTGAAGGACGATCGACGCGAACAAGTTAGGAAATAATGAGTTCGTTCAAGCGAACAAGTATATGTGGCATGTCAATCGAACTTATCCAGCTCGTAACCCGTAATGTCGAACTGAAACATGAGATGCCGAGCTAATACGAGCGAACTAATTCAAATTTGAGATAACTCCCACGATTGCGAGAATCTCGCCACTTCCCAGGTTTTTAGGAGAAAATCTTAACTGCCACATCCCACTCCTAGGAAATCACGTTTCTCTCAGGGAGTATATATATCCTTTGTTTTTCTAATTTGCACACACAATCACAATCCTAATTTTTAGACTAAGCATTCAAAATTGAGAGCAACACTTTTGTGAGATTACTGACTTGAGCGTCGGAGTCCCTTCACCGGGAAAAACCCCCGGTGTTCTTTGTTTTGCAGGTTTTTTTGATCGGAGAATTCCAATCATCGTCGGAGAATTTCGAACGGTATCGGAAAAGTGAAGGATCGGAATCGAGCCAAATCAATCCTAAATATATAATATACTATTATAGGACTCGTGTAATACACGGGATTTAATTAATTAAATTAAACTTAATAAAAATAAAAAAAATTAAATATTATCTCTATAAAAGATTATGTTTAATATCTATATTTTTGTCAAATTATTTTAAAAAATCTTTATATATACCATATCATATGTTATTTTAAAATATAGCTATAGTTCTTATATTATATAGTAATGTTTTTCTAAAACATTACTTTAATTTCATTAATTAGCCATATTAAAAGTTTGTGCATTTAACATTACATTTAAAAAAGATTTAATTTAATAAGTTATTATAATGAGAAAATTGTATGGGTGGTTTTACTTTTATATATATAAAGTTTAACACAAATTTTTCGTTTGATTTTTATTGTTAATGTTTAGAATAGTTTGAATTTTCTTTTCAATTAAATGATAAAAAATAAAAGTTGAATTTAATTTCTAAATAAATGTCATAATTTATTTTAAAATATATATGTGCAAAAAATAATATTCAATTCATTAATTACTAAATTTGAATTACTGTTTTAATCAACTCATCTTCATTTTATTTTTTAATTTTTTTCAATTATATTTTTATTAAATTATTTTGAAATATCTATATTTAAAGTAACATATGTTATTTAATAAACCTAGTTAAAATCCTTATATTTTTATTAATGTTTCTTTTAAACAATACTTTAATGTCATTAATTGCATTTAATATTATTTACTAAAGATTTTATTTTATAAAAATATTATATTGTGATATTTTGTGACCTTGACATGTGGAATAGTTGGTCCTTCTTATATATATAGAGAGAGATTGACTATACGGTATTGTTATCCTACCCATTGTAGGTACATAAATATATATATCCACCGCTGACATATCAAATATTCAGCATATCAATTAATTTTATTTTTCATATAACAAGTGGATGAAATCATTACACATCAGCGGTGGACATATTAAGAGTTGTTTACTGTTCGCATTTCAACATTTCCCATCTACTATATATGGTTCAATTTATTTATGTCATAGTGAGTATAGTTTTTCAACTCATTTTCAAATTTATCTTTTCAACTCATACAATTAATATGTTACTGAATGAGCAACTAATACATTAATAGCACACATGTGATACCTTAAGAGTATAAACTTAATATCTTTAAAACAAATAATTGATACATTTACTGAATGAACACAGTGATACCTAAAGAGTATACAGATGATACCTATAAAACAAAAATTTGATACCTTTAATGAATGAGTGTGTAATACCTTATGAGTATACATGTAATACCTACGCAATATGGATGCACACCAATTCAGGTGCGCGTGGGCACACACCAATTCAGGTGCAGCCGCGCGTGTGGATGTGTGGGCTCGCATGAATGCGGTCCATACATCGGGTCGGGTTTGGGGCATGGATTTAAGATTTGTGCCCCTGGTGCACACAAGTTTTTTTTTTCCATAAGTTTATACCATTGTTCAATTAACAATAAAATATAAAGATATATATAATAGGATATTAAAGTATGTTAAGTAATATATATTTCTTAGTTTTATGTTAAAATAGAAAATGGCTATTCTTTTGTGGCTGGAGATAATATTATTTAGCTTGAACAATTGCTTAATTATCAATGTAGAATTTTGAGTAAAAAACTTGAATCTATAGATGGTTTCAATATATTTGGTTATCAAAGAGTTATATTTTGAAAAGTCAAATATTTGTTTTCAAGTAAAATTTCTATTATACCTTATTATATTAAAGAAATTACTTTGGCTTGATGGATAAATTCATAGGGTATAATATCTGTAAAGGAAAAAAAGAAGCGGACTACTATAATACAAAATTGAATGATTATATAAATTTCAGCTAATTAAAAATAAAAGGTTATATATTGAAGAAACGCAACTTAAGTAGAATTAATGTGAAGTACGAATTAGCTTTTGGCTTTAAAATGATTGAAAATTTTCATATGAGGAGATGATTGATAGGACTTAATACAATTATGATCGAGATGATTTCATCTCGATATATTTTCGAAAATTCAATTTCATGTCACCCAAACAATAATGGGTTGTAACCATATGTTACCGAAATTTTCATTTCTGATAGAAAAATATTAATACCGATAAATATCAATATTGATTTCGATATCGGTGGTTTCATGTACAAATTACAGTAAAATTTATGAATATTAAAGAATTTTGACGGAATATTGTGAAATATCGGTAAATTTTAATGAAATATAAGAGAAATATAGATACATGAGAAAAATATTGGTATAACAGTTTATTCCATAATAACATTAAAATATCGATATTTTAATCGGAGTCAATCATCCGTAGTAGTATGTGCAAAATGGAGATCATCAAATGGGGAAAGGTTAGAACTTTAAAGAGGACTTGGAAGGGTAGTTTGGTAATTCAACATAAAAGTGGGGTAGCAAAAGAAAAGCAATGTAATTACCGAGAAAGGTTTGATGTAGTGGTGAATTAATGTGCGCACGTGTGGGCATGAACATGGCTTTTCGTGTAGCCGTGGACCCCACCCTTCTAAAATTCTCCCCCTTTACCAGAACTTGCACGGTTGCTTCATCTTTTCCCTAAGTCTACAATTACCCCTTCCCTATGCATACCATATAACTTTCCTATGGGGGTAAAACCGTCTTTTCCTACAATCTGTCCTTTCCCATTACCTCTCTCTTATTGCCAACTTTTGCCTGCCTTTTGGGAAACTTTTTAAACGGGTTTTTCTCAATAATAGCAACTTTTAAGAGTATATCTTAAAAAGAGATATTTTTAGTTTGTGAGATTTTGGGTTAAATAGAGGAATCAATTTTCAAATTACCCAATTTTATAAGTAAAAAAAATTATTTATTTTTTTAAGAAATAACTTTTTTATCCAATTTAGGTAGTAATATGTTCAATTTGTCCTCAACTTAACTACATATTTACATAATGTAAAAATTAAATATAAATATATTAAATACAAAATACAAGTGAAAATATATTAACTAAATACAAAATACAAAATTTAAAATGAAATACAAAAACAAAATTCCCCTATTTTGAAAAGTTGAAAATTTATTTCCCTTCACACCAAATTTCATTTCCCCACACCAATACTTTCCAGTTTGGCTTTTGAACTGCTACGAGACATTTGAGACTTCTAATATGATATATTTGATGAATCTATAAAAAAAAAATCCACCAAAACTCCATTATAGCAACCACTTCAATCATACACTCTCGTATAAAAAACTCCACCATGTGCAATCCTCACCACTTCAACACTAATGGCAAATGAAAATTTCAGAATAAAGTTTGGATTTCGCTGGTAAATCTGAAGATGTATTTTGTTGCGTTTATCAGATCAAGATAGAAACCGAGTTGAGTGAAGGAGGTCGAAAAAGATTGAATGTTATGGAATGACTTTGAATTTGATGATTTGAAGGTTGAATGAACCTCCTGAATTTTCTGGTGTGAATAATTGTATGTTCTGCGCATTTACGATACGTTCACGATATGGATGTTACAGCGTGTTCAAGATATGAGTAATCGTGTTCAAGATATGAATAGTCATCGTGTTCACGATATGAGTAGTTGTGTTCACGATATGAGTAATCGTGTTCACATTTAAACTCGACTCGAGTAATATTACTCGAATCGAGTTGGACTTGCTGGAATAATTCATTAAGGCGACAACTCATGTGTGTATCGTGAACACGATATACTTATATCGTGTTCATGATACACATATCGTGTATCGTGAACTCGACCACTCATATCGTGAACACGATGACTAGTCGTATTGTGAACACGACTACTCATATTGTGAACACGCTGTGACATCCATATCTGAAGTCTTCATCTGAAAAAATGAAGTTTTCATCTCTAACACGCTGAATAAGTTTTGAAAACCATTTTAATCATTACATATGAGTCCCATTATCCACTAATTTTTATTCTATTTTATTTATTTATTATCAATTCAAAATAATTATTTATTGGTTGCATTTTTTAATAGTGTCAAAATCGTCATACTAGACTAATTATTTATGATATTAATAATTTTCAATTCACATTAAAATATAATTAATAATAAATTAATATTTAGTTCAAATCTTTGTTTTATGGATTAATTACATTAAAGAAAGACATATATATTGCTAGCAAATAATTGAAAATAACAATCGTGAACACGTATTAAATTTTCATATCATGAACACATTATCAGTTCATATCGCGAATATGTATTACATTTCAAATCGTGACATTCATTCTCAGAAATGAGAATTACCCAGCATCAATGGCGAAAAAACTAAAACGTAAAACAAAAGAGTTTACTCTCTATTAAATATCGTGTCATTTCAACATATCTTCATAAGGGAGTCGTATCGTGAAGAATCATTCTCAGAAGTCAGAACTACACAGAATCAACATACAGGGATAATGCTGAAACCTAAAACAAAAGAGTTTGTGCTATTAAATATGGTGTATATCAACTTAACTTCAAACAGAAATATAAACAATAAAATTCATGATGAGTTTACAATGAAACATCACTAAATACTCAGAACATAGAAATAGAAATGAAACTTACCATTTGCAATGAAACTTCAGTTGCTTTTGACGTGCTTCAAGGTTTCAATGGAGATGAGAATCATGAAAAAATGAGAAAATTGGTCAAGCGTTGCAACGATTCTTCGGAGGAGATGAGAACATGAAAATGTGATTACAAAAAGTGGGTTATGGTGTTTTTGGAGTTCCAAATAACTTTTTGAACTTTCATTACATTATTTAATTTGAATACAATGTATTAAATTGTGTATTTGAATTAAATTACAATGTATTGCAATGAACAACAATACAAACTTAAGTTGAGGGTATTAAGAACATTTCACTACCCAAATTGGGTAAAAAAATTATTTCTTAAAAAAATGGGTATAAAAGTTCCTTGACCCATGAATTTGGGTAAATGAAGGTATTTCCACTAAATAGAGTATGTATTAAATTTTCTATACGTCTGGTATGGATATAAACTCCATGCATTTTGGTCGATTCGATTCACGCGTTGAAATCCACTCAAATATATATTCCACTCGTAAGTTATGTTAGTAGGGGTGGTGGGTTTGGATTTTGGGGTTGGATTCCTACTTTTATCGTGTATTCGAGTGATGCCATCTGAAAATACCTGTATTCTCGCACATACTTTCTCCCCCCCTTTTTTTCTTTCATTCGGTTTAGCCATTTGACATATATATGTACGGTAAATTTTGTATATAAATATACTATTTCATATTTTCATTATATCTGGTTACCCAAAACCCGATCGGGTAAAAAATAAGAGGGTGGGGCTATCCGCACCCCATCAATTTCTATCACACCCCAAATACTAAACACACCTCAATGAAAAAAATTATAAACTACATAACTTCTAAACACACCCCATTAAATATTAATTCTACCATCTAGATTTTAAACATAAAATAAAACTAAATTCTGTAATTTTCTCTCACCCCCACCCCGACCGTTCTTCTCTGCTATTTCTCCACTAATTCTCTCACTCCATCATCCAATGCATCTTCTCCGGACCTTCCGTTCAACTCCCTCTCTCCATTAATGCTTCTCACAATTTTATGTTATCATTTGTTCTTCTTCTGCAGTGTACATACATATTCTTTCCAAATTGTTAAAATTTAGAAATCCTTGTCGTTAGACCAATACGAACCTTGTCTGGAACATTCGACCCATTGTCAACGAATGACAACAAAGGTGTTCAATTAGTCCATGTCGAACATTGAGTGTAGTGTTCGACCTGTAATAATCGAACGATTCTTCTAACAAGTTTTTTTTTGACTTCGATATGTTATTTCCTGATTTTGTGTCCTAAATGTATTTTGATGGTGTATTATTATTTCTCTTTACAGATGAGGTGAGAAATGATGAGTTATTTGAAGATTAGGGTTTGAGTAAGAATTAATGGAGGTTTTTTAAGATTAGGGTTTTGAGAAGATGAGAAAGAAGATGATGAGTAAAATAAAAATTAAAAATTAAAATCATTTAGTAAGTTAGGGATATTTTATACTTTTAACATGTATATATATATATATATATATTTGTTTAAATATGGGGTGTGTTTAGAAGTTGGTGGGGGTGTGGATAGCCCCACCCAAAATAAAATATCAGCGCCCGACCAGAAATGCCCAAAATCCTGCAAAGCCTAGTGAAACCTGACCCGATCGAGTAGTACTCGTGCAGGTTGGTTACTCGATACCCTAAAAAAAAAACTCTCCCCCTATATGTTAGTCATATCTTCAGAATTTTTAGCCATACCTGATATCCTATAAATGTTTGATTATATTGACATAAAGGTGTAAGTATTATCATATAAAAGTATAGTAATATCACATAACGGTATACATGTATAAAATGTGTTAAAATTATTGTTTTTTTAAAAGTTAAATTATTACATAAATGTATGATAGTTATATATAAAAGTATGACTAATACAACATAGATGTATGTCTGGAATAACATGAAGATCAGTGGTTTATCTTTTAAGCTAAAGTATTGAACTAAGGGTATGAAATCTGGATATAAATGTATGACTAATATAACATAAATGTATGATTAACAGAAAGTAAATGTATGACTAACACAAAAAAACAATAATACATACATGAAAAAAAAACAGGGTATGGGCTGGGGCGGCCCAGATCCAATTTAGATCCATGCACCTGGTGCACAGGAGACCTTCTATAGAGTATATATGAATTTAGAGTAACTCTCCTATGAATCAGGTGCATGAATCTCAGATCCATGCACCCGGGTCAGATTCGGGTTAGGGGACCCACTTCCCTTTTTTTTTTCACGCATGGTCTTTGAAATCTTGCCTACTCTCCTCACTGACCCACACAGGATGCAGCAAGCTCAGGCTTCTTTTGCAGGTTGATCTGCTGTAGCTTGCTACCAGGATTGTGTGACTGAGTATGTGTTTCTGGGTATAGAGTGTATGAGCTTTCTTCTCTCATGTTCTCTTTTGTACACTCTCTTCTTTTTCTTGCGCTTTTCTCTCTCGCACACTTCTCAGTCTTCAGTCTTTTTCTATTTATAGATTAGGAAATCTGCCCGTTGAAGGTAGGTAGATTTCCATCATTAGATGCGCCACACTTCTTCTGATACACGCCAGCTTTTTGCTTTCCACGTGTCTTCATCTGATTTGCTACATTCCTCTTTCTCTATCGGTAACTTTTGACTTCTTCCCATGCCTGCTTTGCAGCTTCCTCCTCGTGCTTCCTTTGGGGCTTTCTTCTCTGGCTTGCTCCGTCAGGTGGCTTGAGGCTTCTGTAGCATGCTGCTCTGCAGTACGCTTTCGGCATGGTCTCTCAGGTAGCTTCTTGTCTGGTAGCTTGCTACTTTGCAATCTACTTCGGCAAGGTCTCTTCCAGTAGCTTCCTACAGTCATCAGTATCCTTTTAGTTAACCAGATTCTTTTCACCATTCTTTTCAGTATCCTTCCTTTGACATTTTCTCTGATCTATCTTTTTGCAGTAACCTCATTACAGTAACCTCTCCTAAGATTGGTTATGCTTATATAATGAGGGTTACTTTCTTTAAGGTTTTGTCTCATCAAAACATACTTAAATGTTTCCAACAATTTCCCCATTTTTTATGATGACAAAACCTTTACAGAAGATCAAAAGATCATAATCATTTAAGCACATAAAATAGATTGTATAAGTTAAAGAAAACTTTTAAACAAGCTGCTTTCAATAAATCACATATGAGTCAGAAAGAAAGGTTGTGAGCTTTAGAAAACAGAAGACTTTTTATATAGATAAAACATTTACAGTACAATGCAGTAAGCTAAGTACAATGCAGACATTCTATCTAAACTCATTCTTCTTTCTCTTGCTCTTGCTTTTCTTTCCCCCTTAGTTTGCTTCCAGCTTCTTTCTTCAGTCTAGCTTTTCCCTCTTTCTGTGCAAGTTCTTGCTCCCAATAGGTTTTCCTCTTTGTTTAAAGATGAGAAGAAAAAAGTGAAAAGGCATGAAGAGAGATAAGTTATTTTACACACATGGGGAAGTGAAGTATCAAAGAAGTCTAGGCGCAGTAGCTTGCTGCAGCCTTTCATCTTTCTCATAACCTCACTATCTCCTATGAATATCTTCCTTCTCGTTCTCTTATAAGCGGAAGAGAATCCACCTCATAGAAGGGCTGGAATCTTCTTTTATCAACCTTTTGAAGACTTTTGATATTCCATGATCCTTCGCAGTTTCTTTCCCCTTTTTTGACATCATCGTCGACCTGAAGCTCTAGGGTAACTAGAGCGGGATCCTTCCCTCTATCTCCGTCTTTTAAAAGGAGAACCTGGGTGCAAGCCCTTTGGAGTTGAGGTGAAGACAGTAAGCTAGAAGATCGAGTCTTCTAAGAAAGATTTATTTGGCAAGCATTGAGCGTAAGGAGTGACTCTTCGTGATTTGCAGTGTGCTTGGTTGATTATTTGCAGAGAATGTACGGTGAGGAAGGAATAGAGAAAATGGTTTCCAACAATCTGGTGCCATAATGTTTAACGATGAGATACATAAAGGATATATGAATGGAGATGAAGAATAAGAAGTGCATGTATTTATAGAGTTTTGAGATACTCCCCGTTTTGAATGTTCCATGAGATCCTACGGTTAGATTTATCTTTTTAAAGATCTCATTAACTGCTCCGCCGGTTTCCAATAAAGTTGTTGGTAGTTTTCACAACTTTATTTCTTTTCTCCTTTGCATGAGGTGATTGCTTTAGTGTTTAGTCAACATTTGATTCTCAGCCCTTAGATTTTCTTGATCGCACGACTGATATTCAAGGGTTCTGAAAAAGGTGGTCCGCTTTTCATGCGCACACGTTACCGATTGCTTTTAGGTAACCGCTGTTGTTTGGTGAGATGTAACCCACCAGTGACCTCCTTTCCAGTGACTTGTATACAAGTACTCCGATGTCCAGTAACCTAGTATCCAGTAGCTCGGTGTCTAGCGTCCTGGTGTACAGCGACCTGATGTTCAGCGACCTAGTATCCATCTGTCTGGTGTCTAGCGTCCTGATTTCAGCGTCCTGTTATCCAGCAATCTAGTATCCAACAACCTGGTGTCTAGCGTCCTGTAGTTAGAGCTTTGTCATATCATCAAAGGTTCCCCCTGAATTCAGTAACCTATTGTCTGAGGGTGAGTTGACATTTTTCTTGAGTTTTCAGATTCCTGTGGCAATCTTATCTTGTTTTGGTTGTATGGGTCACTTCTTGGCGTTTACTTCCTATTTTCTGTAGTTTCTATCAGATGTACCTATAGTGAGTATACTTGTCTATGTACTCATACGAGTATGAGTCCTTTTGGGTTAAGTTTCTTTCAGGAACTTAGACTTTGCTTACAACCCATGGTTGCTGTAGAGATAGTTTGATTCCTGTAAGACTTTTATTAGTAAGAAAAAGAAGGTGTGTGCAGGTGTTTACTTACTGTATCTCTTTAGAGTATGAACTCTTTTAGGTATAGAAAAGACATACCATGATACCAATAAGGTGGACAATTTTTTTTTCCACTTGGAGTTGCTGTTCTGCTTGGTTTCCTCAGGGAATGTCAGGTTGTTGCAGACATTTTACAGCATGCCCATATCCTTTGAGTTTCTCCAAGGACTTAAATCCTTTGCCTGCTGAGTTACCTTGATTTGTACTAGAAGTTCCCCCTTACTTTATGGTTCTCTTTTAAGAAGTAGGGTCACTTTCAGTACTATTTTAGGTAACCTTGAGGTTTGCATGAGTAAGTGAAGCATCTTCTTTGGATTTTATCGTACATGGCTTCCCTTCCTCATTTTCAAGTCAAGTGACTAAAATTTTCAAGCCTATTATCTTCAATCCTATGAAGTTTCTTTCATTTGGCTTTCTTGATCGTTGGTTCTCATGTAATCACTTGAGTTTCTTAATAGGATAAAAATAAGTGAGACTGAAATCATAAGAGTAAATTAGAACGAGGTACCTGGTCATCTTTATTCCTTTCTTGAGAGTTTGTTTAAAGAGTGGATCCTCTTTCATCCCTTGCTTCCTTTTTAGAGGATGGTCTGGGTGATGGAGTGAGTTTTCCTCTCACACTCTTTCGCTTGACTTCTTCAACATCTTCTTCCAAGGTTGCTTGTTTGCTCATTGCTGTATACTAGGAGTTCCAGTATGGTCCATACTTCCTAGTTTCGCTTTGATTCCTTTGTATCAGCTTCCTCTTCATGATCAACAACCAGCTTCACTTTGTCGATCTACTTTTCATTTAAGTAGAAGCTTGATCCTTATGCTCAGCTTCTTACTTAGCTGCCTGTTCCTCCAACATAGCTTGCTGTGCACCAGCTTCCTTCTTCTGAACAGTTTTTCTTCACAACTCAGCTTGATTTTATATATTCTTTATAGCTGCTAGTTGTCTTCACATCAGTCATATCCTTTCAACAAAGGTAATGGATTTTTCTGATCTATGATGTGAGGGAGGGAGGGAGCGAGAGAGAGAGAGAGAGAGAGAGAGAGAGAGAGAGAGAGAGATGTTTATCAGGGATTGGATCTGGATAGATCAATTAGATCTTACATATCATCCATCCTGCTCTGATACTACTTGTTGGTATCAGATATCATTTGATGGATGTTTAGTCCAACTTGCTCTGATACCACTTGTTGGTCCCAAGTGGTAGTAGGCTTAGAGAGTGGGGGGGGGGGGTGAAATAAGGCTACTCATAATTCAAACTTTTCTTCTTTCCAGGAGGCTTTGGTCGGGAGACAGTAACCTTTTGGGAGGTTACTTATCAGAGTTATATGCGGAAGCTTTCTCTCCTATAAAGATCAAATATGCAAGACGTGCTTCTAACTTAAGATAGGCATATAGAGCAGTAAGCATAGATAAACGCATGTATATACAAAGGTTTGAAGGTGGAGTAATCCTTCTACATCCTCTCTGCCTCTTCTCAAGAGGGAACATTTGTTAAGCTTGTTGATTTACATAGCCCTATCTATTACAACACACACTTAACAAGTAAGTAGTAAGCTTACACATAGCTGCTCAGAGCTGCTTGCCTACTCTCCTCACTGACCTACACATGATCCTACTTAACCCACCCAGAGTCCTCACTTTCTTCTTCAGAAAGTGGACAGCTTAGCAGGACTTCGTTCCTCGCACTAAGCACTCCAAGACAGTCCTTAGAAGGTTTGTCTTCTTCTTCTTCAAATGGATGCAGCAAGCTTAGGCTTCTTTTGCAGGTTGATCTGCTGTAGCTTGCTGCCTGGACTGTGTGACTGAGTATGCGTTTCTAGACATAGAGTGTATGAGCATTCTTCTCTCATGTTCTCTTTTGTACACTCTCTTCTTCTTCTTGCGCTCTTCTCTCTCGCACACTTCTCAGTCTTCAGTCTTCTTCTATTTATAGATTAGGTAATCTGCCCGTTGAAGGTAGGTAGATTTCCAACATTAGATGTGCCGCACTTCTTCTGATACATGCAAGCTTTTTGCGTCTTCATCTAATTGGCTCCATTCCTCTTTTTCTCTACCGGTAACTTTTGACTTCTTCTCATGCCTGCTTTGTAGCTTCCTCCTCGTGCTTCCTCTGGGACTTTCTTCTCTGGCTTACTCTGTTAGGTGGCTTGAGGCTTCTGTAGCATGCTGCTCTGCAATACGCTTTCGGCGTTAATGTCCCTTTTAAGTCTTCTAGTAAGTCTTGGTCTCTCAGGTAGCTTCCTGTCTGGTAGCTTGCTGCTTTGCAATCTGCTTCGGCAAGGTCTCTTCCAGTAGCTTCCTATAGTCATCAGTATCATTTTAGTTAACCAGATTCATTTCACCATTCTCTTCAGTATCCTTCATTTGACACTTTCTTTAAGGTTTTGTCTCATCAAAACATACTTAAGTGTTTCCAACACATACCTTTATGTATAGTTAGTCATACCTTTGTGTTATGTTAGACATACCTACATAAGATAGGTCTAACATTAAACAAATGTAGGTCTAATTATACATAAAAGTAGGTCTATTGAAGCGAATTTGGGTGAGCTTCAGCTCAGTATCAGGCGTGTGGGGGTGCGTGCAAGCACGTGAAACGTGCGTGGGAGTGCTTTTTTGGGCATTTTGTCCAGGTCAACCCTACTGTATGGATCTAGATTTGTGTAACCGACTTATATACATTTTTACCATGAATTTATCTGGATGGACAATTCATTTAGTATGGTCAATATGTATTTTTATATAAAATTGTATAAAACTCCATCTCACATAAGATCTTATATGAGATGATCTTATATCTTATATAACTTTTTCACAAATTTTTCTACAAACGTTTGTGGAATTAGATTGATGATGAAATAGTATGATCATCGCTTCACATTGGTGACCGAATTGGTTAAAATATATAACTATATATGTTCTCAATTTTTTATCTTATAAGTTTATATAAATTTATAGAGGATAAAAATATATAGCTATATTTAATACCTTTGTTAATAAAGTTCAGGAGAAGGTCTTAGGTGCCCCTGGGGCACGGATCCCCTACCCGCTCCAAATCCATTATATATATATATATGTATCATTTTTACTTTATTTCATTTCATCATTATCATTTACGCTCTTCTTCTTCTTTCTATTTTTTTTTCTTTTTTTTTCTTCTTCTCTTCTTCTCTCCCTGATCATAGTTATATAATAATTGTAGTAGCTATAATTGGAATTGGTATTTATTTGAATGTGGATGAGAGGAGCACACACCATGTCGACAGCTCCGTTAGAGCGATTTGAGGAAAGAGGGGTGGGGATGAGGGAGAGGAATGATTGCAGGGGGCAGGTTTCCCATTTCCTAGGGAGATGACCAACAAGTTTTGGAGGCTCTTTGCGTAGGGGGTACTCTTGCTTCTTATTGAGGACATGGGTGATTGCAGCAGCAGTGGACTCCAGATCCAAATCTAGGGTTTTTATTTGTTTATAATTTGAAATTCTTTTGTGTCTTGCTTCAATTCATGGAATTACACAACAAATTGATGCAACAAATACTTTAGTTGGTTATTGATTGGTCGTATGAATTTGTAGAAATCTAATTGAGTAGTATGAATATGCAGAGAATTTGGGAAAGAAGATGATAAAATCGTGTATTTGAAATTGTAAGATTTTCAAACTACAATACACTAATATTTTACCTTAAAATATATGGGTGATACCTTAAGAATATACATGTGATACCTTAAGGGTATACACGGGAACAAGTAATTAATATCTTTATTGAATGAACTCATGATACCTTAAGAGTATACACGTGATACCTTATGAGTATACACTGGTACCCTTATAACATATAATCGATACATTTACCGAATGAACACATGATACCTTAAGAGCATACATGTGATACCTTAAGAGTATACGAGTGATACCTATAGAACAAAAAACTTACGTTGGAATATTTTGAATGTAGTTCCTTCAAGTGGTTATGAAAAATATTATAAATGTATTACAAATACTCTCTAAAGGTGTTATAAAATTACATTCATGTATATGATATAATAAGAACAAAATATTCTATAATGGTATTACAACAATTATGAAAAAGTATTATAGTAATATTTTTAAGGTACTATAGTAATACACTAAATGTATTACTGTTTGAGCATTGATATTATATGTATATTTTAATGGTATTAAGTTAACATCAACTTTCATTCACAATCTAATTGAAAAAACAACGTTGAATGTTTTGAATGTAGTTCTTGCAAGTGGTTAAAAAAAATTATTATAAAATATTACAAAAACTCTCTAAAGGTTCTATAAAATTAGATACATGTATAATATATAATAAAAACAGAAAATTATATAATGGTTTTACACCAATTATGAAAAAGTATTATAGTAATTCTCTTAAGGTACTATAAAAATACTATTAAGGTACTATAGTAATACACTAAATATATTACTGTTTGAGTTATGATTTTTGTCTTCTAGAAACTTAGAATGATATGATGCATGATATTACTACAAATATTTTAAAAAGTATTCTTCCTGATATTTAATATAATTACACAGATTATCTTAAGAAATTATAATAGTATTCTAAAAGTGTTTCTGATTAAAAGTATCACATTCATTCATATGTTAATAATACATTCAAGTGATTACAAAACTACTATAAAAGTGTTACTAATTTTCTTTACATGTATTACATACATTTTCTAAAGGTATTACCCATTGTGTGTTGCAGATAACATCAGTGAGTCAGTTGATGTAAACTCATAATTACAAATCAAGTAAATGCTCCAACATAGCATACAATTCAATGTAAAGTCCTGTTGAGTTTTCCACTTTCTAGGAGAGAAAGTGAGAACTCTGGGTGGGTAGAATAGGATCCTGTGTGGGTCAGTGGGGAAAGTAGGCAAACAACTGTGTGAAGGCTTGCTACTTACTTGTTAAGTGAGGGTTGTAATAGATAGGTCTGTGTAAAACAACTAGCTTAACAAAGGTTCCCTCTTGAAAAGAGGCAGCGAGGATGTAAAAGGATTACTCCACCTTCAAACCTCTATATATCCATGCGTCTATGTGTGCTTATTGTTTAACCTGCATACTCTATGATAAAGCAGCACATCTTCTATACTTGGCTCTACAATGAGAGAAAAACTTTTGCAACCACTCTGATCAGTAACCTCCCAAAAGGTTACTGATCCTAGAATATAGCCAATAGAAAAAGAAAAGTTTGAAAATATAGTAGGCTTATTCACCACCCCTCTAAGCCTACTACCAGCCTATTTGGGACCAACAAGTGGTATCAGAGCAGGTGGATTATTCATCCAAAGCTCACTGGTCAATCTGATACCAACAAGTGGTATCAGAGCAGATAGATGAACAAAAGATCTAAGCGATCTATCCAGATCCCATCTGTGAAAAATCTCTCTCAGATAAACTCTCTCTCTCTCTCTCCCCCTCACATCAAAGATCACTTCATCGCCTTTAGTTTAAAAGGATATGATTGATGTGAAGAAAACAAACAACTATGAAGGATAAAGAAAATCAAGCTGTGTTGTGAAGAAAAGCTGTTCAGAAGAAGGAAGCTGGTGAACAGCAAGCTACTCGAAGAAAGGGCTGCAGAACAGAAAGCTGTGCGAAAAGGAGCAAACAAATATCCAACATGGAACAGAATCAACAAGAAAGGCTAGTTGCTGAGCATGAAGAAGAAGCTGATACAAAGTGAAGTTGGGAAGTATGGACCATACTGAAGCTTCAAGTCTACAGCAACAAGCAAGCAAGCAACCATGGAGGAAGATGCGAAGGATGTCAAGCAAAGGAGTAAGAAGGGAAGCTCACTCCATCAAACAGATCATCCTCCAGACAAAAGCAAAGAATAAAAGAGGATCTGCTCTTTAAACCAAAGGAATGACGATGACCAGGTACCTCATTCTAACTTGCGCTTTTATTTCTGGTCTCGCTCATGTTTATCATATTAAGGAACTCAAGTGACTATATACCAACGATCAAAGAAGCCAAAGAAAAGAATCTTCAAGAGAATGAAGAAATTAGGCTTAAAAACTTGAAAATGAGAAGGAAGCCTGCATATTTATTTCCATATTAGAACGCTTCACCTTTTCAAGAAAACATCATAGTTACCCAAAATAGTACTGATAGTGACCCCATATCTTAATAGAGAGAATCATATAGTAAGGGAGAACTTCTAGTACAAATCAATGTAACTTAGCAGGTAAAAGAGTCAAATCCTTGGAGAAACCCAAATACGGGTATGCTGAAAACGTCTGCAACAAACTGATATTCCCTAAAGGAATCAAGCATAATAGCAACTCCAAAAGAGAAAAGAAAATTGTCTACCTTACTAGTATCATGATTTACCTTTTCTATATTTTAAAGAGATACAGTAAGAAAACACCTGCACAAACCATTATTTTTGCTCTTTAAAAGTCTTGAAGGAGTCAAACTCTCTCTATAGCAACCATGGGCTGTAAAGAAAGTCTAAGCTCCTGAAAAAACATTAACCCAGAAGGACTCATACTTATGTGAGTACTTATGCAAAAATACTCGATTTGCAGGTACCTCAGACAAAGGGCTACTAAATTTAGGGGGAACTATTGACAAAATGACAATGTAACGCCCCAATCCCCATTAATTGGAAATTAGGTCGTCACCTTTTACTAATTAAAGAATTCATAAAATAGATTACAGCGGAAGACTGAAAGGAAAACACGAGACATTTTTTTTTAAAACATAATATAATTATTTCCAAAACTCGTGTTTTACCCACATTTCTAGGTTAACGCTCAAACAGACTCCTACAAGATATAACATAATAGAGCAAATATATAATACCAAAATACAAGTCTAGGCCCATCATCTATCATAATTTGCATATCCAAAATTTAACATTATTCTTAAAAGTAAGTATTAATTTGGTATTCTAACATTACAAGAGTGATTGGAAAGACAGTTCAGCTCGCTACACGTCCACGTCATCATACGCCGAACCTGAAAATATTAAAAGTGGAATCATGAGACACCTCCGGAGAGGGATCCTAGTGGGATAACTGTACTCTCTAATATTCATTGGAACAATTAAATTATTAAGTACATACTACATGTCCATTGGGCTCGCTCACCTTGGACCATACATAACATAAAGGAATGTGGGAGTCGCTCGCCCACTAAACCTTGCTTTCATAGACCAGGCACTCTCGCCCTTATGGTCGTCACCTGATAGTGAAGCAACTACCGGTTACCACTACGGAACTTCAACCGTAGACCGTCGTACATAACTTACTAATTTAATTATCATCGCATAGTAGAGTGTAGAAATTATCCACTCTAACATATATTGAAATAATTAAATTACTAAGCACATACTACTTTATCCGTTGGGCACGCTCACCCTGGACCTTTCATAGACCAGACACTCTCGCCCTTATGGTCGTCGCTCGTAGTGAAGCAACTACCGGTTACAGCTACGGAGCTTCAACCGTAGAGTTTCATACATAACTTACTAATTTAATTATCAACGTATAGTAGAGATTAGAAGTTACCCACTTTAAGATGACAGCTTGAGAATTGCTTTAGGAATCACCGCTCGTCTCAACTACACTCGACATACTTAATCATTTAGTTTCTTATGTCATATAATATCATATAACATGTAGATATTATCGAAAGACTTAAAAATTAAATCTTTACTCTGTTCCATTAACTAACTCTTTATCTTTTATGAGTTTCTACAATTAGTGTAACATAAAAGATACCATTAGCTAACATATGAAGTAAAGACTTATAGATAATCTACCCATAGTAATTAAATATAACTAAAGGAGATTCTTAAAGTTTACATACTTCTCTGGTTCATATATAATTTTAAGCCAGAATGAAAGTCTTATGATAATTACCAATTGACCCTTTATTTAGCCGAACACACTAATCCTATACCCAATTCTCTTTAATTTCTATATTACTTAAATCATTTCTCAAATTAATTTAACTAATATAATACTTTTCTAATCTTATTTCTGAAATAATATCACTAATTAATAGTGTATACCAACATTTTACACACAACCTTTAATACCAAAAATAAACTTATGTTGTCATGCAGAATACCAATTTCTTATTCAATTTGGCAAGATAGATTATCTTTTAATACTATATAATTTAAAGAAACCACAATTGCATTGCTAGCTATAAATGATTTTGTAAAGTAAATAATTAAGATATATAATTTGCCACATAGTATAATAATTTAGAAATACACACTTCAATTAACAAAATAAATTAGCGAAACAATAACCAATGTACATAAATTTATAAATCTTTAATTATCATGTAATCAATTCAAAGTAGAAATACAGATTGTAAGCTAATCCATTAACATGATTCCATATACATTATCCAAATATTTATATTAATCATACATCATACAAAATACACATATATTAAACTCATATATAAAATTTTGATGATAACATTATCATATAAGAATCATTTAAACATGATTAGCATTTAAAAGAAATCAACATACTTATATCCTAAGCTTTAGATATTTAAACTAGCAAATTTTTAGTCTTAAAATGATGCATAAAATATAAAGATGTAACAATTTTAATATTTCATATATAATTCCTAACATCACAATATTATTCATACGATCATATATATTCATTTATATTAACATATTGAAAATTCATAGATTTTAATTGTTTGTACAAAGAATTAACAATCATTGAACATGATTCACATATAAACAACAATATACTTAAGTTGGTTTTCCTCTTTGATTTTGGAGATGAGCGTAAAAAGGTGAAGAGGCTTATTCGGAAGAGAGACGGAAAGTAGATGGGAGGATCCTGAGAAGAGGGAGACAGCCTTGGCGCAGTAGTTTGCTGCAGCCTCTCTCGATATAATCTCATGAACTCCTCCTACTGTTTCTCCAGCTCAGTCCCTTGTAAGCATAATTCATCCAACACTCTTGAAGGGTCGGAGTCTTCTCTTCTCCACCTCTGGAAGACTTTTGATCTTCCAAGATCCTTCGTAGTTTCTTCCCTCCTTTTGTCATTATCGACGAGTTGAAGCTCTAGGGTTACTGGAGAGGGATCTTTCCACTCTATCTCCGGCCTCTAAGAAGAGAACTTGGGTGCAAGTCCTTTGGAATTGAGGTGAGGGCAGTAAGCTAGAAGACCAAGTCTTCTGAGAAAGACTTGCTTAGCAAGTGTCAAGTGTGAGATGTGATTTTTCATGATTTGAGAGATGCTTAGTTGATTATTTGCAGAGAATGTGATTCTAAAAAAGAATGGAGAGAATGGTTTCCAACAATCTGGTGCCATGTTGTATCAAGGATAAGAGAGGGTTTATGAATGAAGATAAAGAGTAAGAAGTGCATGTATAAATAGAGTTTGAGATACTCCCTGTTTTGAGTGATCTTGTGAGATCCTACGGTTAGGGTTAGATCTTTAAAGATCTCATTAACTCCTTCGCCGGTTTCCAATAAAGTTGTTGGCAGTTCCCACAACTTTTACTCTTTGCTACTGCATGAGGTGATTACTTGAGTATGTGGTCAACATTTGATTCTCCACCATTAGATTTCTCTGATCGCACGGCTGAAATCATCCTAGGGTTCTGAAAAAGGTGGTCTACTTCTGAAAAGGTGATCCACTTTTCATGCGCAGACGTTACCGAAAGTTGGTAACCGCTGGATTTGATAAGTTGTAACTCACTAGTGACCTCTTTTTCAGTGACTTGAAGATACGTATCCTGATTGTTCAGTGACCTAGTATCCAACAATTTGGTGTCTAGCGTCCTGGTATGCAGCGACCTGGTGTTCAGCGACCTAGTATCTAGCAACATGGTGTCCAGCATCTTGATATCCAGTGTCCTGTTATCCAGTGACCTAGTATCCAGTATTCTAGTGTCTAGCATCCTGTTGTCAGAAGTTCATTTTTCTTTGTCAAGTCTTTTCCCCAGGATTCAGTAGCCTATTGTCTAGGGTGAAGTGACCTTCTTTTAGAATTTTCAGCTTCCAGTAGCAATCGCATCTTGGGCTGCTCTTGTGTCTGCATGTTGTTTCTTGTAGTTTTCTGTTGAAGGTACCTGCAGAACGAATATTCTTACATATATGTACCTATACGAGTATAGGTCCTTTTGGGTTATTTTTCTTTCAGGAACCCAAACTTTCCTTACAACAGACAGTTGCTGTAGAGATAGTTTGCTCTTTTAGGACTTTTGTCAGTAAGCAAAAAGAAAGGTGTGTGCAGGTGTTTACTTACTGTATTTCTTTAGAGTATGACTCTTTTATGTATATAAAAGACAAAGCATGATACCAGTAAGGTTGACAGTTTTCTTTCATTTTATCAGTTGCTGCTCTGCTTGGTTTCCTCAGGTAATGTTAAGTTGTTGCAGACATTTTGCAGCATACTCATAGGTTAAACTCATAGGTAATGTTAAGTTGTTGCAGACATTTTAGGACTCATAGTTTTCTTCAAGGATTTTACTCTTTTGCCTGCTGAGTTACCTTGATTTGTACTAGAAGTTTTCCCTTACTTTATGGTTATTTCTTTTAAGATATAGGGTCACTTTCAGTACAATTTTAGGTAATCCTAATGTTTCTGCATGAGTAGGTGAAACATCCTCTTTGAAAGTCAATGTACAGGCTTCCCCTCTCATTTTCAAGTTAAGTGTCCAGAAGATTTCAAGCATGTTATCTTCAGTCCTTTGATCATTTGAACTAAAGATTATTTCCTTTGGCTTTCTTGAACGTTGGTTCTCATGCGTTCACTTGAGTTTCTAACCAGATAAAAATAAAAAGGAGACTAGCAAAAAAAATATAAAAGTAAATTAGAACGAGGTACCTAGTCATCGTTATTCTCTTTTTGAGAGTTGGTTTAAAGAGTATATCCTCTTTCATTCCTTGCTTCCTTTTACAGAGTGAGCTTCTCTTCTTACACTCCTTCGCTTGACTTCTTCAGCTTCTTCTTCCAAGGTTTCATGTTTGCTCATTACATTCGTCTATAGGTTCCAGTATGGTTTATGCTTTCAGCTTTGCTTTGTACTAGCTTTCTCTTTTTCTTCAGCAACCTGTTTCACTTGTTGGTTTGTTATTTATTAAGTAAGAACTTGCTCCTCAGGCACAGCTTCCTGCTTAGCAGCCTGTTTCTCGAACATTGTTTGTTGTTCACCAGCCCTGCTTCTGAACAGCTTTTCTTCACAACTCAGCTTGATTTTCCATTTCCTTCTTAGCTGTTTGTTATCTTCACATCAATCATAAATTTTAACGAAGTCAGTAGGATTTTCTGATCTATGATGTGAGGGAGAGGGAGAGGGAGAGAGAGAGAGAGAGAGAGAGAGATTATTATCAAGGATGGGATCTGGATAGATCGATTAGATCTTTATATTTCATCCAACCGGCTCTAATACCACTTGTTAGTATCAGATATCATTTGTTGGATGTTTTCTCCATCCTGCTCTGATACCACTTGTTGGTATCAGATATCATTTGTTGGACGTTTTATCCAACCTGCTCTGATATCACTTGTTAGTCCCAAGTGGTAGTAGGCTTAGAGGGTGGGGGGTGAATAAGCCTACTCAATTTTCAAACTTTTCTTCTTTCCAGGAGGCTTAGGTCGAGAGGCAGTAACCTTTTGGGAGGTTACTTATCAGAGTTATATTGCGGAAGCTTCCTCTTCTTAAAAGACTAAATATGGAAGACATGCATCTAACATAAGATATACATATAGAACAGTAAGCACAGATAAACGCATGGATATACGGAGGTTCGAAGGTGGAGTAATCCTTCTACATCCTCTCTGCCTCTTCACAAGAGGGTACATTTATTAAGCTTGTTGATTTACATAGCCCTATCTATTACAAGCTTATACATAGCTACTCACAGCTGATTGCCTACTCTCCTAACTGACCCACACATGATCCTCTCTAATCCCTCAGGATCCTTGCTTTCGCCTTTAGAAAGCGAACACCTTATCAGGATCCTAGTCCTGACTAAGTACTACGAGACAATCTTTAAAAGGTTTATCTTCTTCTTCTCCAACTTGATGTAACAAGCTTAGGCTTCTTTTGCAAGTTGATTTGTTGATGCTTGCTGCCTGGACTGAGTGACTGATTATGCGTTTCTGGGCATAGAGTGTTTGAGCTTTCTTCTCTCCCCTTATCTTTTATACACTCATTTCTCTCTTCTTATTTTCTATATGCCCTTCTCCCTCTTTTTTGTGCTTTCTCTTCAGAGCTCTCTCTCTTGCGCTCTTTTGTTCTTTCTTGTTCGCTACTCTTTTCTCTCTACAGGCTTATCTCTATGCTTTATTGTGCTCGTTTCTTCTCTCTCGTGCGCCTCTCTCTCTCTTCTTCAGTCTTCAGTCTTCTTCTATTTATATATTAAGAAATATGCCCGTTAAAGGTTGGTAGATTTCCATCATTAAATGCGCTCTACTCCTTCTAATACACACCAGCTTTTTGATTTCGATGTATCTTCATCTGATTGGCTCCATTCGTCTTCTCTCTACCGGTAACTTCTAGCTTCCTTCTCATGCTTACTTTGTAGCTCTCTTCCTGGTCTTGCCCTCAAGTGGCTTTAGGCTTTTGTCGCTTGCTACTTTGCAGTATGCTTCGACATGGTCTCTTCCAGGTAGCTTCCTGTCAGGTGGCTTGAGTCTTTGGTAGCTTCCTACTTTGCAGTATGCTTTAAGCATAGTCTTTTCCAATTAGCTTGCTGCAGTAAGTAGTATCCTAATTAGTCTACCAGATTCCTTTCACCATTCTCTTCAATACCCTTTCTCTGTCGTATCTGCAGTAACCTTGTTGCAGTAACATTTCCTAAGATTTGTTATGCTTATAGAATGAGGGTTAATATTATGTGGTTTTGTCTAATCAAAACATACTTAAATATGTTCCAACACTTAGCTACCAAGGTCTCATCATATGGCTCTTGGACTGTGGAGCAGAAACCCATAAGCCTAGTGGCTTGAAAGTAGTTGAGGATCTCTTTCATCAGTTTATCGTCATGGCCTCCATCAGTGTAGCATTTGACAACAATCCCAGTGTTAACAAGTCTGTCGTGGACAATGCTTGCCATTTTTCTTAGTGAGAGTGAGATTAGAGCTTTAGAATGCAAGAGTGTTTGAGAGATAGAGAGCAAAAGAACAAGAGTAGGGTTTCTGCAATTTGTGTGCGTAAGAGAGAGAGAAGAGAGGGTATTGAGTATATATATGTATGGAAATACTCCCTGATTGATTTCATATGTTATGATTAGCAGTTTCTCTCTCTTCAAATGATCCAATGCTCCAGATTCAAACTTAAGTTGAATCGCGCACGATCTGACGGTTGAGCCTGTTTCAGCGGGGTTTCCGCGTAGTAAGCTATTAGTTCAGGGACTAAGTTGTAGAATCCACCGATAATTTCTGAAAAAGCTGTTTTCCCACCTTAAATGCTCCCACGTGGCTGATTGCTTCCACTTATTTCTTTGATTGCTTCCTTAAACTCCTTTTACGGTTGTTGTGTATAACTCCCGGAGAAATAAATACTTCTTCAATAAATGTTGTCTCCTGGAGTAAGCTTCACGGTATAGCTACCTTTCTGCATTTTCTCCCGTAGGGGTAACTTGTAAAGTAACCCTATAGGTTGCTCCTGTTGCATAAAATGTTAGATATAAATCCAGAGTTCCCCCTTAAAATATGCTTTCCTCTTTATGTGATTTTTATGATACCCAGTTCATTTCTTAAAAAGGAAAACCTTGATTCACATAAGGGTTCTGTGAAAATATCAGCTAACTGTTGATCAGTATGAATTTTCTCAAGAGATGTATCTTTCTTTTCCACATGATCACGTATGAAGTGATGTCGAATATCAATGTGCTTTGTCCTGGAATGAAGGACCGCATTATGAGTGATGCCAATAGCACTTGTGTTGTCACACATGACAGGAGTTTGCTTTTTAATGATGTCATAGTCCCTTAGTTGTTGCTGCATCCACAATATTTGAGCACAACAACTTCCTGCAGCAACATATTCTGTCTCTGCTGTAGAGGTAGCTATGGATGTATGCTTTCTGCAAAACCAAGAAACAAGTTTGTTGCCTAGGAATCGACATGTTCCACTTGTGCTCTTCCTGTCTATTTTGCATCCTAAAAAATCAGAGTCAAAGTAACCTATCAGTTTAAAGTCACCTTTCTTGGGATACCACAAGCTTACTTCTTATGTCCCTTTGAGATATCTTATGATTCTCTTTGTTGCAGACATGTGAGATTTCTTGGTTGTTGTTTGATATCTTGCACACATGCCTACTGCAAACATAATGTCTGGTCTGCTTGCTATAAGGTACAACAGTGACCTAAACAACCTTCTGTACTTGGTTATGTCAACTGGCTTCCCTTCTTCACATTTGTCCATGCTTGTTGAGGTAGCCATAGGGATGCTTACTGTACTCACATTCTCCAATCTAAACTTCTTGATTAGTTCTTTTGTATACTTCATCTGATTTATGAATGTGCCTTGATCAAGTTATTTCACCTGCAATCCTACGAAGAAACTAAGTTCCCCCATCATAGTCATCTCAAACTTCTTCTGCATTAATTCTGAAAATTTCTTGCAGAGATCTCTGTTAGTTGAATCAAATATGATGTGATCCACATATATTTGTACAAGAAGAATGTTGTCTCCATCTTGAATTCTGAATAGAGTCATATCAACCTTGCCCTTTATGAATCCATTATCCAAATGATACTGTGACAATGTGTCATACCATGCCCTTGGAGCTTGCTTTAATCCATAAAGAGCTTTCATTCGCTTGTATATCTTCCTTTCTGGATTATCCTCAAATCCAGGAGGTTGCTCCACATATAGCTCTTCTACTAAGAGTCCATTGAGAAATGCACTCTTCACATCCATTTGATATACAGTGAAATTCTTGTGTGCTACATAGACAAGAAAAATCCTTATAGCTTCAATTCTTGCTACTGGAGCAAATGTCTTATCAAAATCTATGCCCTCTTCTTGGCAGTAACCTTTGGCTACCAATCTTGCTTTGTTTCTAACCACTACTCCTTCTTCATCCAGTTTGTTCTTGAACACACATTTGGTTCCTATAACTGCTTGATAGGTTGGACTTTAAACAAGATTCCAAACTTGATTCCTTTCAAATCCATTTAATTCTTCTTGCATGGCTTGGATCCAGTTGGTATCTTCTAGTGCTTCTTCTATGTTTTTGGGTTCAACTTTTGAAATGAAGCACGCAAACATAGCTTCATGTTGTTTGGCTCTTCTGATCTTCACACCAACTCTAGGTTCTCGAATAATTAAATCCTTTGGGTGATCTTTTAGCCAGTTTCTGCTTTCTTCATCATCAAGTATGATTTGTGACTGACTGTAGGTTGTTTTTTCTCCACTGTTTGCTGGGTTTCCATGGGTTGTTGCTCTCTTTCAAGTTCATGTACCTCTACAGGTTGTTTGTCCTTCCCAACAGGTTGTTGTATCACGTCAATTTGCTTGCTTCTTTGTACTTGATCATTGTCTTCATTCAGCAAATTGGGTTGAACCACATCTATGTACTGAAGCTTCTTGTTGTTGATGTTCATCTTATCCACATTTTCTCCTAAGTCTTCCACATCAATAGTATTACTGCAATAAGGTTCATCAAAAACCAAATGCATAGATTCTTCTACAATCAAGGTTCTTTTGTTGAAGATCCTGAAGGTTTTGCTTAGTGAGGAGTAACCTAAGAATACCCCTTCATCACAATTCATATGTTGTTTTATTTAAATCCTTATTGATTAGGCATCTATTTTGACTATAGCATATTGTGTTAGTTGCTTCTGCCCAAAATCTCTTGGGTATTCCAGCTTCTGCCAATATGGTCCTAGCTGCTTCCTTTAAGGTTTTGTTCCTTCTTTCAACTACTCCATTCTGTTATGGTGTCCTTTCTGAGTATTCATGCTTGATTCCATTCTCAGAGCAGTAACTTTCAATGAATTTATTGGTAAATTCAATTCCTCTGTCTGTTCTGATCTTCACTATGCTCAAGCTTTTCTCATTCTAAATTCTTTACAAAATTCAGGTAGCCTTAGTTGTGTATTTGACTTCTTGGCTAGGAACAGTA
Source organism: Scutellaria baicalensis (assembly GCA_005771605.1). Lineage (NCBI taxonomy): Eukaryota > Viridiplantae > Streptophyta > Magnoliopsida > Lamiales > Lamiaceae > Scutellaria > Scutellaria baicalensis. The sequence continues at coordinate 29,154,702 of CM016721.1, forward strand.
TCTATGTGAACTTTGAGTAGTCATCTATTACAACTAGTGAGTACTTCTTTCCACTTATGCGAATGGGATCTACTGGTCCAAATAGATCCATGTGGAGTAAGTCAAGTATTCTTTCAGTTGACTTCCTGAGCTTGCTCTTGAAGATGCTTTTGACTTGCTTCCCTTTCTAGCATGCTCCACAAATGTTCTCCTTTTTGTAGACAATGTCTGGTAGACCTCTGACAAGGCCTTTTCTTGCTAGTTTGTTGATTGTCTTGAAGTTCAAATGACTCATCCTTTTGTGCCACGGCCAGCTCACTTCTGGAGTACTCTTTGCAATGAAGCAAGTTGCAGTTTTTACAGAGTTCCAGTCAGCCACATAGATATTTTCTTTTCTAGTTCCTGTGAGCTTGACTTCCTGAGAATTGTTGTTCTTGATGAGACACTTGTTGTGTGTGAATTCAACTAAGTAGCCTTTGTCACAAAATTGACTTATATATGCTCAGCAGGTTGTACTTCAATATACCACATCTTATCATGCATACCGAGAGATATGTCTGCATTCTTATCTTCCAATCATCATAATCTTTTATGGAAAATATAGGTAACTTGTGGTGAGAAGATTCCATGCTTATGCTTTTTAAAATGATGTTTTTCTCTTAAAAACAAAAGAGGATCAGGGGAATGACCAGTGCAAGTTGGGTTTTAATCCAACCTGCTCTAATACCACTTGTTAGTCCCAAGTAGCAGTAGGTTTAGAGGGGGTGTGAATGTTGGAACCGACGGATCGCCGGCTCTATGCAATTAATTAATCGGGTTTCATGCTAGGTATAACAAATGCAGTGGAATAAAAGAATTATACCTTTTGATCAATCTAGAAGAAAACGAGCCAAAATTGATCTTTCGTAACCCTAGACCTCTTTGATCTTCTGATGTATTCCTACAGCCTTTCTCGAACGTTGCGTGGCCAACGATCCTTCGAGAAATCTCAGTTCTGCTCCCTCTCTCACTATCACGTGTTTTCTGTGATCTATGTATTTGAGGCGCTGATGAAAAAAGGCTGTAAATAGGCTACACCAGGGACCTAGAGGAGGAATTGGGTTGGGCCTCCTGATGGGCTTAAGTATCCTGTGTTCGGCTCGAACACATAAATTAAACCCATCAATAATAATTCAGTCCACTAAAGAATTATTATTGAACTACCGTCCCAATCCCATATATAATATGGGCTCCTTCTTATTATGTGCACGTTTATCTCCCTGTGTTTAAGATATCGAATGTCCGTTAATTAAATAAGTTACTGACAACTTAATTAATTAACATCTAATTCCAAGAGTAGTACCACTCAACTTTATTATTATGTCGGATTAAATCCACCTGCAGGGTTTACATGATAATCCTTATGAGCTCCTCAAGGGGACATCATCATCCTAAATAATTAGGACACAAATTCCTTCTATAATCAACAGTACACCATATAGACAATACTGTTTCCCAATTCACCGAGTTTATTGATTTAATAAATAAATCTCACTCATTGGCAAATTAAAGAAACAAATATTGTGTATACGTGGCTGTTATTATATAGGGATTAAGAGAACGCACATCCATAATAACAGAGGTCTTGTTCTATTATATAGTCAGTATAAAACGAACAACCTCAAATGGTCCTGCTCAATACACACAAAGTATACTAGTGTAGTTTTATAGTCAAGACAGACTAATACCAAACTACACTACAACCATTCCGATGATTTGTCCAAATTCATCTTGGTTGTGAGCTACCATTTATAATTTATAAGAAACTGATAACAAGATCTTCTGTGTGGCACCACACACCAAGTTATCTATAATATAAATTAATTGGACATTGCATAAACATATATAACAAATATAAAATGCAAACATGTGACCAAAGTGATTGATTCTCATTGCATAAAAGATGTTCATACAAAAGCTAGGCTTATAGTATACATCCTAACAGTGAATAAACCTACTCAAACCTTTCACTACTTTTTACTCCGATAACGGTTAAGTTCAAGGGTGAGCTTACAGCTGCACAACTTGCTTCTCAGAAGCAGCCTACTTGAACTTGTAGAGTTAGATGCAGTGGAAAATCTTTTTAAAACAATGTCTTCGAAAGTAGGTTGAATGTAGTATGGCAAATATAAGAGATGCAACAGTATATAGATATTCAAAGGGGCAAACAGATACACACGGCAAACGATATAGAGTGGTTTGAGGGTGGAGTAATCTCTCTACGTCCACTTTACTCCTTCACAAGGAGAAACTTCGTTAAAGTTGTTTAGTTTACACAGTCTAGCTATTACAAACAGTTTAACAAAAGATAGACAGCCTTCACACAGCTTGCTGCTCTATCACGACCAAGATCCACACAGGATCGAACTAGCCCACATAGAACTCTTACTCTTTCTTCAAGATTGAAAACACTAGCAGGTTCTTAACCCTCCATTAGGTACTCCTAAACAATCTAAGATAAAAGATATAAGTTTTCTTCAATGAATCTGCAGCTAGCTTCTCTAGTATGTGAGCTTTTAAGCTTGCTTCTGAGCTTGCTACACTTAGATTAAGTCGCTGAATTTGATAGCTTTTGAATATGGATATAAGTGTTTAGAAATTTAGTTCTTCAGTTCTGCAAGCCTTAGTTCAGTTCCCACTCAATCCCCTCTTATAGTGCTTGGAAATCTGCCCGTTGAAGTGTGACAGTTCCAGCATTTAATGCTCTGATCTTCCTAGTACATAAAGTTGATCTTCATAGTATGCGCATTTAATGTGCCGCAAAGCAGGTCTACCTTCCGTCAGATAGCTTGTCGAGATCTTATTGGTCTTTAGGAGAATGTCTCTACTGGTAACGAAGTATGTTCCAAATCGGGTAACCCCTTAACTTTAGCTACTGAAATTCTTTTTGCTGGAAGTGACCTTGTCGGGTGACTAACTTCCTTCTTGTAGTTGCTCCTACTTCTTTGAAGTCCTTGCTTCCTGTTGGAGCGACCTTACTGCTTGTTGTAGTAGAGTTGCTTTTTCCTGTAGTGTTCCTCCTGCTTATAGTAGCGATCCTTTGTACTTACAAAATATTTTATTACAGATCTACTTAAAATGTTTGTCTCATCAAAACTACTATAAATCCTAACAATGTGATACTTCATTCTATAGGAGCAGTGAGGTACTCAACCCTTGTAGACTTCTTGGCCATCTGCTTCGATCGGCTCTTCCTTTGTACCTTCGCTGCTACCAGCACTTCTACTGCATCTTTAGTTTCTGCAGTAGCCTCACTTGCAGCAACCCCTTCTATTGCAGTCTATTCACCTGCTGCAGCCCCCATTTCTGTTGCAGCCTACTTTGGCCTCTTCTCGTGCAACAGGTTCACTGCTTTCTCCTGCTTCTTCTTCTTCGATACCTCTGCAGCTGCAACCTTCCTCTCCTTCTTCTTCTTTGGTTGTCCTGCAGCAGGGTTGCTGGTTGATTCTTCCTTGGGCTGCACCTTCTTGCCCTTCTTATGTTCCCCAAGGAACTTACCAGTAGCAATGGAAACTGGGTCTTGCAATGGGATGCCCAGATGATTCTAGATTGTGCAAATGACAATCCCATAACTTCTCCGAGGAGTAGCCTTTGAAGCTTATTCCTAGATCCTCTAAAGAATGAACCAGCTCCAGTTCACATCAACTCCTGCCATGATCACGGACATCAGTCTGAACCGGAGATCAGTGCATAACACCCTAATCTGCCCTCGATGATGTAGGTGTAGATATCATCCAGCAGTGAGTACTCCGGTCTGAAGGCTTTCTTTAGAGTATTCCTCCTCACTTCACATTCACTTCACCGGTGAAGAGTTTCCATATTTCCTGAGAGTTGTCTTCTCTGAACATGTGTAGAACTTTGAGGCTAATTTTGGAAGTGGAGATATTGAAAGCATCTTCGATGGTTTCCCCTGAAACCTCATACTCCTTCCATTTTTCAGAAAAGATAATGCTCTTCCCTGTTTCACTAGTCCAAGCAGTGGGGTAGAAGCTTTTGATAAAAGGCTTCAGAGTAGCCACATCCATGGTCTTGCAGAAACCCTAGGATTTTTGAGTCCTGCAACTTTGTGATAAGATCCTCCAAACGGGCAGGATCATACTCCTTGTTTTGTTGTAGGCCTGCAAGGTTGATCAACCTACCTTAGACTACAACGGTCTTCTTGGTTTCCAAGGCCATTTCAGATGAGTTTGCTGAAGACTTAGAGTTTGAGAGATTTTATAGAGAAAGTTAGAGTGTTTGAGTGTAGGTGATGTCAAGAATGATGATGATGATCAGTTTTGTCGGAAACTTCCCTGAATTTGAATCGACTAAGGGCTTAGATCAATTCACTCTACTGACGTGTCATTCATCTGACATTTTATTCAAAACTGCGAAGTGGCAATCTTGTAATTTATGCATTAGTTGAACAGTTGTGTGCCTGCAATTACTGACACAAATGGGGGTTTTACATTTAATGCAAAAGCGCATATCTGCCACCCTAATCATGATTATTGTTTTGTCCGAGGTTTCAGCATTAAACACACAAATATTGAATGCTTCAAGCACTAAGTGTTTAATGTGATGCATGTAATGTTTCATAGACATGTGTTTCACGCAATATAAATGTTGTAACCTGAGCAGTACCTCTTTTTTGTATGCAGCATAGTTCCTCCTTAACATGTGCATATCTTTCATTGTTATATCCTTGCACTTCAGCATCACTATAAGCAGTGTTCCCCCTTGCTCCAATATCGCTCCTTGTTGTAAGCTCTCAGCATCTCTTCTCTTCTTACAGAACTGTTCTGTTGTGACCTCATCTTTTTACTTTCCATTGCAGCTTGATAATTCCAAGCTCATTCTTTAAGGTAGAAAATCTTGCTTCATTAAGAGGTTTGGTGAAGATATCAGCCAACTGTAGATCAGTATGAATCTTTTCAAGCACAACATCATTCTTTTCAACATGATCTTTGATGAAGTGATGTCTAATGTCAATGTGTTTGGTTCTTGAGTGGAAAACAGGATTGTGTGTTATTGTTATGGCACTTGTGTTATCACACATGATTGGAGTCTCTTTTTCTTCAATGCCATAGTCTCTGAGTTAATGCCGAATCCATAAGATTTGTGTACAACAGCTTCCAGCAGCAACATACTCAACTTTTGCAGTGGAGGTAGTAATAGAAGTTTGTTTCCTACAGAACCAAGAGACAAGTCTATTGTCTAAGAATTGGCAAGTTCCACTTGTGCTCTTCTTGTTCACCCTGCAACTAGCAAAGTCAGAATCTGAATAACCTCTTAAGTTGAATCCTCCTTTTTTTTGGATACTATAGACCAACATCTTGAGTGCCTTTTAGATACTTGATGATTCTTTTAGTTACAACAAGATGAGATTCCTTAGGACATGATTGAAATTTTGCGCAAACTCCAACTACAAACATGATGTTTGGTCTACTTGTTGTAAGATAGGGGAGTGATCCAATGATTCTTCTGTACTTGGTGACATTAACATCTTTTCTAGATTCATCTTTGTCTAAGCTTATCGATGTGCTAATTGGTATTCCTAGGGAGGCTCCACCTTCCATTCCAAACTTCTTAATGAGTTGGTGTAGTTTGCTTGATTGATGAAAATTCTTGCATCTATCTGTTTTACTTGCAGTCCCAATAAGAAGTTTAACTCTCCCATCATGCTCATCTCAAACTTCTTTTGCATGAGGGAAGAGAACTTCTCACATAGTTGTTTGTTTGTTGATCTGAATATGATATCATCAACATAGATTTGGACTAGCAAGATGCTATCACCATCTTGGATTCTGAAGAATGTTTTATCCACTGTCCCCTTCCTAAAGCCGTTTTCAAGAAGATACAAGGACAGGGTATTATACCAAGCAATAGGAACCTGTTTAAGTCTATACAGTGCCTTCTGCAACCCGTAGACTTTACTTTCAGCATCATCTTCAAATCTTGGAGGTTGCTCAACATATACTTCTTCTATAAGGAGTCCATTTAGAAATATACTCTTTACATCTATTTGATAAACATTGAAGTTCATGTGAGCAGCATACGCAAGGAAAATTCTTATTGTTTCAAGGCGTGCAACGGGGGCAAATGTCTCATCAAAATCAATGTCTTTTTCTTGACAATACCCCTTAGCAACCAGCCTTGCTTTGTTTCTTACAACCAGTCCAGATTTATCCAGCTTGTTCTTGAATACCCATTTTGTTCCAATGACCCCTTGATGTGATGGTCTGGGCACAAGCTTACATACTTGATTTCTTTCAAATCCATTCAGTTCTTCTTACATTGCTTGAATCCAGTTGCTGTTATCCAGAACTTTCTCTATGGTTTTAGTATATAGGTTCGATTTGAGAGATGAAGTATGCAAATAATACTTCATGAGGAATTTTTCTTCTGGTCTTTACTCCAGCTCTAGGATCATCAATGATTAGGTCTTTCGGTTGATTCCTTAGCCACGTTCTATCTGGATCTGTATACTCTTATCTTTCTGCTGCATCTTCAGGTTGTAGTGCTGAAGAGATGTCTTAGGTGTTATGTTCTGCATTCTACTCGACTGTAAGTTATTCTTCTATACGCTGCTATGTTGCATCCTGGTTTGCTGAAACTTGTCATGCAGCATCTGAAGTTTATGCATCCAAGCTCCCTTCTTTATCATATCTTTCAGAAAGCATGGGAAGATGAGAGCTTTCAATGTAGGAGACTTGGGTTTTAGGCTTGATCTTTGCGATTTCCGTGTTCAACTCTTCTAACTCAGCAGCATTACGGTGTGGTTCATCGAATACCACATGTATGGATTCTTCAACCATGAGAGTTCTTTTGTTAAAGACTCGGAAGACTTTGCTCATCAAAAAATATCCAAGAAATACAGTTTCATCCGCCTTAGCATTGAATGCTTTGAGATGTTCTTTTCCATTATTCAGCACATAGCATCTGCACCCAAAGATGTGAAAGTATGACACATTTGGTGAGTATCCATATCAGATTTCGTAGGGTGTATTGTCTTGTTCTTTGTTGATCAGGCATTGGTTCTACGTGTAGCAAGCAGTGTTGGTAGCTTCAACCCAAAATCTCATTGGCATGACAGCTTCTGCAAGCATCATCATTGATGCTTCTTTGAGGGTTCGATTCTTTCTTTCAGCTACACCGTTCTGTTGAGGGGTTCTTGCAGCGGAGTATTCATGTTGAATTCCCTTCTCCGAGCAGTACTTCTCAATGGACTTGTTTGTGAATTATGTTCCTCGATCAGTTCTGATCTTTACAATGTTAGAGTTCTTTTCATTCTGAATCTTTTTCATGAATTTTAAAAGCTTCAATTGTATTTCTGACTTCTTTGCTAAAAAGATGGTCCAGGAAAACCTTGAGTAATCATCAATGATTACAAGCAAGTATTTTTTTACACTTTGATTTGTTTTCCCTTCTGACAAGCTCCACATATGCTTTCTTTCTTTTATGCTATGTCATGCAATCCCCTTACAAGTCCTTTCCTGGCCAATTTATTGATCGTCTTGAAGTTTAGATGGGTCATTCTTTTATGCCATAACCAGTTTTCCTCTGGTGAGCCTTTTGCAATGAAACAGGTCGACGTTGTTGATGATGTCCAGTCCACAAGATATACATTCTCTTTTCTGGTCCCTGCAAGCTTGACTTCTTTGCTGACCGCATCCTTGATTAGACATTGGTCTTGGAAGAATTCCACCGTTTGCCCTTTATCACAAAATTAACTTATGCTCAACAAGTTGTACTTTAACCTCTTCACGTATGACACATTGTTGATTTGTACATCTCCTCTGATTATTCTTCTTGTACGCTAGGTATTTCCTTTTCAGTTATCCACAAACACCACCCTTGGTCCTTTGCATTCTTGGAAGTTACTCAAAGAGGATTTGCGCCAGTCATGTGTCTTGAGCAGCCACTATCAATATACCATGGATCTCCGCTGCTACCTGGCGATTATACCTGCAAGGTGATCATTCAGGTTTAGGTACCCATACAAGTACGGGTTCTAGGGGGTTAGATTTGGAGTTCTTCTTTGCAGATTCAGTCTCAACTTTGCTTTTCTCTTTAGGAAATAAGTATGTATCTATAAAGTCTCAATCGCTCTGTCAGACTTCGCTTCCACGCTTCTTCTTATTGTGTTGTAACCGTGGTGGTTGTTGTGTCCTGCTTTCACTAACAACAACTTTGGTCTGCTGCAAGCTGCAGCTTTCAGCGATTTGTTCATCTGTGGTTACAGCAACTCTCTTGGACTTGTCATTCTCAATAGTCAGATCCTCCAACTTCTTTTCATGTTCCATTTCGAGGAATAGAACTTCTCCTTTGACAAATTTAGGATTCTCACAATACTTCTCTTGACACGGTTTGTCAGACTTACTGTATCCTATACCAAGTCTAGCTTCTAGAGTTTTTTGTTGGTTTATGAAATCTCTTGATTTCTCAGAAGCTCTACTAAATAGGTTTATAGTGGATTTAAGCTTGAGTACCTCAATCTCAAGTTCTCTCACTTTGTTCGGTTTAGCACACTCCTTAGTACTCTTGCTATCACTCATCTCTTCCAGAATTTCTTTCTCATATTTCCACTCTGCAACCTCGTCACTCTCTAGTTTCAGCATTTTGTTCTCTTTTCAAGGTTTCATTATCAGAGTTTACTTTCTCAAAGTCACATAGAAGCTGTCTAACAAAGATATCCATCCTAACATCATCAGACTTAGAAGAGATATGTTTAAAGATTATCTTTTCTTCTGTATCCTCTTCAGTTTGCGCCATAAGACATATCATTGATTCATCTTCTGAGGTGAATTCTTTCGAGTCTGACTCTGATGAGGGTTCTTCTTGAGTTTCAGCGGATGTGCTTGCTCCTTTGGCTTTTTCTGCTTCAACGAGCAATGTTCTCAGCTTTTGTCTCTCGACCTTGGTTCTCTCCTTTCTTTTGGCTCTGACCTCAAGTGGATATCGATGAACAATGGGATAAGGGCAGTTTCTAGCATAGTGTGTAGGTTTTCTGTAGTTGTAGCATAAATCTTTTGATTCTACTGTAACATGGGCTTATTGTACTTGTTGTTGTAGTTGCTGTTGTAAGTTCGTCCTCCATTGAAAGTTTCTCCCTGTTTTGTTGTCTTTCGTCATGAACTTAGAAAACTTTTTCAACACAGTGCCATGTCATCCTCTGCAACTGGAGCCAGTGTTCTCCTTTGTACCTCGAGCAATAAGTGCAATGACTTTACAACTGTCTCCATCTTGTTCTTTCTTTCTTCTAATAATATTGAATTCAAATGCCTTGAGGACAGAAAAACAAATCAAATGTACTCATTGATTTTAGTTCCATGGAGATGCACATCAATGTGGTCTTGCTGTCCCACTAAGCTGGCAGCGCTCTTAGGACCTTCATATTCTTCTCCTTTTGCTAGTAACTCTTTCCCAGAGATTCAAGCTCATTGATAATTCCAGTAAACCTTAGGTCAAGTTGCTCCAAGGTTTCATCAGCTTGCATCTCAAACAACTCGAATTTCTGTGTAGCTATTGAGATTTTGTTATCTTTTGTAAGCTCTGTTCCTTCGCAAATCTGCTCCAACTTGTCCCAAATTTCCTTTGCAGTCTTGCACATGTTTTCACCTTACTGAAAGTTCCTTTGTCCAAGGTGAGGGACAATACATTCTTAGTTATATTGTCCAAGTTAGATCTTTTTTTGTCCTCTGCAGTCCACTCTTGCTTGGCTTTACGATGTAAGGCTACCTAGGTTGCTCAGCTTTTGCAACCTCACCTTCATCATCATCCTTTTCACCTTCCTTTTAAGCAGTTTTCTCTCTTCTCTCTCGGTCAAACACCGGGTTTGGCTTGGTGATTGTAGGAGGCCCTTCCGTGATTACATACCACATATCATCGTTCATTGCTGAAAAGTGTGCCTGGATTCTAATTTTACAGTCATCATAATCTTCGATTGTAAACATAGGGAGTTTTGCATGCATAAAATCCATGATGAAAGAAACAAATAAGAGCACTTAATCAAAAAGCAGACAAATGGTCTTGCGTAGATCTGGGTAGACAACCAGACGAGTTTGTTTTTAACCCAACCCACTCTTATACCACTTGTTGGTCCCAGATGGTTACAGAGGTTCAGAGGGGGGGTGAATGAACCTCTTCTCTTTTTCACACTTATCTCTCTATCGCTGCAACCTGTTGTAAGCTATCACTGCCTGCAGCAAATTGACAATTCAATGTTTTGCTTGCAACAAACTAGTTATTGCAGTCTAACACTTTCAGAGTTTATGCACATCGAAATTTGTAAGTTGATAGAGAGTTCAACAAATATACTAAATCTTTTAACTATAGAATTAACTGACTTAGTTCACAAATAAGAACATTAAAGCCATTAAAGATGCATGCAACAAATATATAGAAATGTATGCTGAAAGCAGTAAATAACGCAGAGGCTTTATAAAGGTTCGAATGTGGTGTAACCCTTCTACGTCCTCTCTTCTCCTTCCCAAGGAGGATATCCACTAGAGTATATTATATTTACAAGACTCTTCCTACTAAACTCACTCTAAGGATACAAACCAGCCTATTAAGTTCTTACTCCCTTCTTAGATTTCAGCAACTAAACAGGATCCACACAGGATGTTATCCTTCTCTAGGATCAAAACACACAGCAAGGAATCTATTCCTATCAACTGTGGAAACCAATTAAAACAATCTAAGCACACAACCAAATAAATGGTTAAAGATAAAAATTTCTCCAACTGTGGTGAGGCAATGACACTCCAAAGATCTTCAATGCTGGAATGCTTTGCTTCTAGGATGAGTGGGGACTGAAAACACTTGTAATCTTTTTAAGCTCGATGATCGTTGTAAGTAGAATACCAGTGTGCGATTCAAATTTTCAGTCCTTGTGTTCTTCAGTCTCACTTTTCCCTTTTATCGATGGTGGAATGCACCAATTGAAGTGTGCATATTCCACATGTCCTCTTTTAATCTTCTTTCTCCTACTGTTGCATCCTGATCGTTGATTCATTCACGCTCAAGAATATTCTCCTTTGATACGATCTGGATTGCCAGCATTCCTCCTTCTTGATCTTCTTTGATCTTCACAGGTACACCCATTTAATGCACTCCTGAAAAGGTAAAGACGTGCTCCTCTTTAAGCTCCTGCGCCATTAAATGCGGTTGTGCTTCTGTTGCAGTTTACTGGCAGTTGTTTAGGCCAGGTGGCAGCTCTTCATTAGCTCATCAAAATATACATGTGGCAGCTACTTATTGAAACATATGGGAAATATACAAAAATTAGAATAGTTGGTTACGGCTGATTTGTCTCATCAAAATCTTCAACTAATTCTTCTTACAAAAAGAAATCCGTATAGAGTATACATGTAATACCTATAGAGTAAACACATGATATCTATCATTGAATCTCAAGAAATATAAGTGTAATATCTATAGGGTATACATGTACATATAGAGTAAACACATGATATCTATCATTTAATCTCAAGAAATATAAGTGTAATACATGTAGGTATACGCGTAATACCTATAGGGTATACATGTAATACCCATCACTGAATCATTAACTACTCACGCACACCAGAATTGCTAAGGGCAGGCTGGACGATGCGTGGGCGCGAGTGGAGACTGCCCACGTGCCGGGTCGAATCAGGGGGCACGGATCTAAGATCTGTCCCCCTATGGTACACAAGTTTTTGGCATTCAAAATTACATTATTGAAGAATTCAAATCATTTATGAGATGAAAAACAAAACAGTCGACGTGCTTAAAAATTTAATTTTTTCCGAGCAAGAGAGTATAAAATAGTTTTGGGCTCTATTCAATCATAAATAATACATTAAATCTTATTTAATTATTTATGATATTTATCAATGGACAAAAATTATCATTCTGTTTAGCATGATATTATTAAATAGTTTGGCTCTATATAACTAATCAACCAATTCGAACAAATATGAGGAATCTTAGATTAACTAAAAGTTATCAAAATAAAAAATTCTAGATCGATAAAATAAAATTAAACAAACTCAATTCAAGCAAATATGTTGACTTTATATAATAACTAAGCAACCAATTCGAACAAATTTGAGGAAATCTAAATTAATTAAAAGTCATCGAATTAAAAGATTTTTGATAGAAGCAAATAATCAAAATAGGGGTTAAGGTTTTCAAAATTCTTAGGAGAAGACTTTACCATTCGTAAGAGTACGTTGCATTACTCCCTAACCAACTTCAGGCCTGCTGGAAACAAAATTATATATTTAGAATCTTGAGTTACTCTCCTGTGTACCAGTAGCACGGATCTGTGATCCGTGCAACTGGCCGTGCACGGGTTGGGCTGGCTCGCCCAACCCGTGCCTCTTTACTTATTTCGTGTGTTTTGGTCGTTACCCTCATGTTATGTTAGGGTTACTTTCGCTTTATGTTAGGGTTACCTTCGTGTTATGTTAATGTGACGCCATATCCAAATGTGATACTCTTAGTTTAAAACCACCGAACTAAAATGTTAATCATACCCTCATGTTATGTTAGGGTTACCCTCATGTTATGTTAGGGTTAGCTTCATGTTATGTTAGTGTTACCCTCGTGAGGGTAACCCTAACATAACATGAGAGTATGACTACCTGAGCGAATCTTGGTGGGTTTGAGCGCACTCACCAGGGTAACACTGGTAACACTAACATAACATGAGGGTAACCCTAACATAACATGAGGGTATGACTGCCTGAGCGAATTTTGGTGTGTTTGAGCGCACCCACCAGGATCATGGGGGCGCGTGAGAGCATGTTGGGGTGCGTGAAAACGCTCATAGAGGCACGTGGGGCGGGTCGACTCGGGTGCATGTAGATCCATGCACCAGTTGCATAAAATATTTTGCCTAGAATCTTAGGCACAGAGACCTTTTCTTTAATTAGGATTCTAATTAATTTACATCAATTTTATTAGGGTTGTACAATAATTTAATTTAAGGCAAAAACTTATATGAGTTGGACACAAGGATCTAGATCCATGCACCAGAGTTGGCCCGGTCAATGCGCCAAAAAACACGCTCCCATGTGCGTTTCACACACCTGCACGCGCTCTCACGTGTCTAGTACTCGCGCTCAAGCCCAACCAAATTCGCTCCAACAGACCTAATTTTATGTATAGTTTAGTTCTACCTCTTTGTGTTATGTTAGACCTACCTTATGAATAAGGTAGTTCTAACATAGCACAAAGGTAGGTTTAACTATACATAGAGGTATGTCTAATACAACGTTATGGTACATGTATAAAATGTGTCAAACCTAGGTTTTTTTTTTTTTTTGACATAACGTAAAGGTAGGTCTAAGATAATGTAAAGGTAGGTCTAACATAACCTATTGGTAGGTGCAAAAATTAAAAAAATATGCGTGAGAGAGAGAGAAGTGGGTCCCCTGACCCGAATCCGACCCGGGTGCATGGTTGAGATCCATGTACCTGTTTCAAAGGAGACTTACTCTTAATTTAATTATAACTAAATTTTATATTTTAAATTCTAGTTTATGAGTTTTCTATGACGGGACTCTAAAGGAATAAAATAGACACCGTAAAAAATGATTTTTAGAATTCTAGGTGTTTGAGTTTTTTTTTTTTTTTTTACAATCACGACTCTAAAAGGTTAAAAGAGGAAATGATTTATTTAAGCACATTTCCTTAAAATTGTGATAAAACTATCATAAAATTATAACAATGGATAAAAATACCACAAATTTGAGATGAGACCACATGCAATAACAAGAAGTGACTTATGCATGGGAACTCATGTTCCCTAAAATAAAAAGGAGTTTGATTCTCTTTCATCTTTATTCTCGTCGAAGGGTAACAAAATCACATGTGCACATTTAAGAATTGTCTATCTTATAATTATAATTTACATGGAAGATATTATCGTACATTTTCATGGAAGGTTACAATGTTTTGTGGAACGTTGTGACAGGGTCATTTCGTGAAAGATATAAATTTTCGTGGAACGTCTAATTTTAGCATTTTCGTGAAAGATGAATTTTCGTGGAATGCCTATTTTCAGAATTTTCGTGGAATGATGAATTTTCGTGGAACGCCTAATTTAAACATATATTCGTAAAAGGATGAATTTTCGTGGAATCAAAAACTCAGGCCCAGAATTTCCGTGAAATACTCGAAACCTAATTTTTGTGAATCATGTCATATATATAATACACGAAAACTATGCCCTAAAAACATGAAATACATGAAATGTCACATCAATGAAAATTATTCATGAATTGGGCGAGAAATTGTCTTTCACGAAAATTATTCACTGTTTCGGAAGAGAATCTGATCTCATGATTTACTGTCAATTCATTGCCAACTTTAACTGCAAAAAGTACTTGAGATATGACACCTTACTTTTTGATCAGTTAAAGTGGTATTTTTGTCACATATATGTTACAAAAATTGTGTTGCTTTAGTCAGTTTTTGTTTTTTACGGTATTTTTTACCACTATTATAAGGATTGTGGCATATTGGACCACTAACCCAAAAGGAAGGTTAAAATAAGCACTAAAAAGATGGACGAGACTTTATTCATGCTCACTAAAAGATGGATCGCATCTTATGCTATATTGATCTAGTATCTTATTATATTTGCCATCATTAGTATTGATTGGATATTCTATAGGAAGTCCTCTCAACATTCCGATTTAGGTGTATAACCCTTATGTTAATGAACTTTCAAATCTTTTAATCAATTATGAACTTTATAGGATAAACATACGTAATCAAATTGAAAATCATTTACTATTATTGGGCTCAATCAAGTAACCTAAACAATGCAACCCTCCTATAGGGAGACCAAATAAATTGGCACAAAGTATACATGTATTCTTACTTATGGGCTAATAAGGGCGTCCTTGGGCTCATAAAATAAACCTCACACACTTGATATTTTAATAATTGGGTTTTAATAGATTAATATTAGTCCAACCAATTTTAACACTTAAAATAGCTCAAATATCAATCATAATATGCATGAAAATTTAAAATCCTAGAGCGGTGTTCATGCGATTTCTATATGACATGTTATATGAATGACAATTAATACAAATAAAACATCACATGCAATAAAGAAGAACAAATCTTATGGTCCACCCTAGACACAAAATTACAAACAATTGAAAATCAATTGGGCCACAATCCGCCCAATTCTTAAAAGCTCATTGTAATATCTTGATCTAAAAAAAAAAATCAGCAGCCCCTCAGTTCCAGCCCAAAGTTGTTGGCCCTAAGTCTGAGATTTACATCTAATTGAATAAATCAAAAATTTCATCATAGGACCGATTAAAATGTATATTCTACCATGATGAATTAATCTCATAGAGAAGGTTTACGAGATACATTTTTTTATGAAGAGTGTTGGAAACATTTAAGGATGTTTTGATGAGACAAAACCTTAAAGAAAGTAACTCTAACAAGCATAATCAATCTTATGAGAGGTTACTGCAACGGAGTTACTGCAGAAATATAAAGATCAAAGAAAGTGTCAAAGGAATGATACTGAAAAGAATGGTGGAAAGAATCGGGTGAACTAATTAGAATACTGATGACTGCAGGAAGTTACTGGAAGACACCTTGCTGAAGAAGATTGCAAAGTAGTAAGCTACCAGACAGGAAGCTACCTAAGAGACCATGCCGAAAGCATACTACAGAGCAGCATGCTACAGAAGCCTCAAAACACCTGAAGGAGCAACAATCTCTACAACAACCACCATGGGCTGTAAGGAAAGTTTTACAGGAATCAAACTATCTCTACAAACCATGGGCTGTAAGGAAAGTCTAAGTTCCTGAAATAAACTTAACCTAAAATGACTCATACTCGTATGAGTACTTATATAAGAATAATTTTTCTGCAGGTACCTCCGACAAAAAGCTACTGAATTCAGGGGGAATGAATTGACAAATCTAAGGAACAAAATGGAGTTCTGACAATAGGATGTTAGATTTCAGGCTGCTGGATACTAGGTCGCTGGATAACAGGACGCTGGATATCAGGATGCTAGATACCAGGCTAACTGGGATATTAGGTCACTGGATAACAGGAAGCTAGATACCGGGTTGCTGGATACTAGGTCGCTGAACACTAGGTTGCTAGGTACCAGGATGCTAAACACCAGGATGTTGGACACTATGTCGCTAAACACCAGGTCGTTGTGTACCAGGAAGCTAGACACCAATACTCTGGATACTAGGTTACTAGACATCAGGACTTATCATCATGTCACTGGAAAAAGGGATCACTTGGAGGCTACAACTCTCAAATCAGAGCAGTTACTGAAAAATAAAATGTTTTTTTAGTAACGTGTGTGCATAAAAAGTGGATCACCTTTCCAAAAATAGACCACCTTTTACGAGCCCTGCAAGAATTTCAATCGTATGATCAGAAGAATCTAAGGGTGGAGAACCAGTTGTTGACCACATACTCAAGCAATCACCTCATGCAGAGGAGAAAAGAAATAAAGTTGTGGAAACTGCCAACAACTTTATTGGAAACCGGCAGAGCAGTTAATGAGATCTTTTAAAAGATAAACCTAACTGTAGGATCTCATGGAACACTCAAAATAGGGAGTATCTAAAACTCTATAAATACATGCACTTCTTATTTTTCATATTCATTCATATATCCTCTCTCTCTTATCCTTGATACATCATGGCAACCGATTGTTGGAAACCATTTTCTCTATTCCTTCCTCATTGCACGTTCTCTGTAAATAATCAACCAAACACACCACAAATCACGAACAGTCACTCCTTATGCTTAATCCTTTCTAGACAAAGCTTTCTCAGAAGATTTGATCTTCTAGCATGCCTTCCTCATCTCAAACTCGAGGGTGCTTGAGGACTTGCCCACAAGGTCTCCTCTTAAAGTCTAGAAGTTTAGTTGGAGGATCCCTCTCCAGTTACCCCAGAGCTTCACCCCATTGTTGATTATGACAAAAAGGGGGAAGAACGACGAAGGATCTTGGAAGATCAAATGTCTTCCACAGGTGAAGAAGAGAAGATGCAAGCCCTTCCATGAGGTAAATTCTCTTCTTGTTTCAAGATAGTAAGGAGGAGGGGACAGACACAGGAGTTGGTGATGATAGTGCAGGAAGAAAGGTTGAAGCAAGCTATTGTGCCTAGACTTCTCTGCTCTTTCACCTTCTCTTTTGTATAAACCTCTCATTTTTCTTTCTTGCGACCTCCTCACCTTTTTTAGCTCTCCTCGATGATCAAAGAGGAAAACCTATTGGGAGCAAGAACCTGCACAGAAGAGGAAGACGCTAGAAAGAACCTAGCAAGAAGCTAAGGGGGAAAAAAAAGCAAGAGCAAGAGAAAGAAGAATGAGTCTAGATAGAATGTCTATATTGTACTTAGCTTACTGCGTTGTACTGTAAATTTTTTATCTATATAAAATATATTCGGTTTTCTGAAGCTCACAAATCTTCATTTCTGACTCATATGTGATTTAATGAAAGCAGCTTGTTTAAAAGTTTCTCTAACTTATATATCTGCTTTCTGTGCTTGAGAGATTATGATCTTTTGATCTTCTACAAAGGTTTTATCATCATCAAAAAGGGGGAAATTGTTGGAAACATTTAAGGATGTTTTGATGAGATAAAACCTTAAAGAAAGTAACTCTAACAAGCATAACCAATCTTAGGAGACATTACTGCAACAGAGTTATTGCAAAAAGATAAAGATCAGAGAAAGTGTCAAATGAAGGATACTGAAGAGAATGGTGGAAAGGAATCGGGTAAACTAATTAGGATACTGATGATTGCAGGAAGTTACTGGAAGAGACCTTGCTGAAAAAGATTACAATGCAGCAAGCTACCAGACAGGAAGCTACCTGAGAGACCATGCCGAAAGCATACTGCAGAGCAGCATGCTACAGAAGCCTCAAGACACCTGAGGGAGCAAGCCAGTGGAGGAAGCTCCAAAGCAAGCGTGAGGAAGAAGCTACAAAGCAGGCATGAGAAGAAAGTCAAAAGTTACTGGTAGAAAGAAGAAGGTTACCGATAGAGAGAAGAGAAGATGAGTCAATTAGAAGAAGACACGTGGAAAGCGAAAAGCTGGCGTGTGTCAGAAGAAGTGCGACGCTATCAATGATGAAAATCTATCTACCTTCAACAAGCAGATTTCCTAATTTATAAATAGAAGAAGACTGAAGAACTGAGAAGAGAAGAGAGAACGTGCAAACAGAAGAGAGCGCGAGAAGAGAGCGTATAAAAGAGGGGGAATGCTACACAAAATAAAAGAGAACAAAGTGGGCAGCAAAAGAAGAAGAGAGAAAAGAGAAGTTCAAATACCCCACACCCCAAAGACGCATACTCAGTCTCACAGTCGAGGTAGCAAGTTACAGCAGTTCAAACTGCAAAAGAAGTCTAAGCTTGCTGCATCCAGTTGAAGAAGGAGAAGACAACCCCTTATCTTAAGGACTGTCTTGGAGTGCTCAGTGCGAGGAATAGAGTCCTGCTGAGTTGGCCACTTTCTGGAGAAGAAAGTGAGGACCCTAGGTGGGTAGAGTAAGATCCTGTGTAGGTCAGTTAGGAGAGTAGGCAAGCAGCTGTGTGAAGGCTTGCTACTTGTTAGATCTGTGTTGTAATAGATAGGGCTATATAAACCAACAAGATTTAACGAATGTTCCCTCTTGAGAAGAGGCAGAGAGGATGTATAAGGATTACTCCACCTTCGAACCTCTGTATATCTATGTGTCTGTTCATGCTTACTGTTCTATCTACATATTTAATATAAGATGCATGCCTCCTATATTTGGTCTTTGAATGAGAGGAAGCCTCCGCAAATATAACTCTGATCAGTAACCTCCCAAAAGGTTACTGTCTCTCAACCCAAAGCCTTTAAAGAAAAGAAAAGTTTGAAATTACAATAGGCTTAATCCACCCCCCCTAAGCCTACTACCACAGTTTTGGGACCAACAAAGAGTGTCTAAGAACACTACACTTCAATCGCTTCAATTTGCTCAAGTTTGTTCTGCATCACACCCTCAAGCCTTCTCCAATATTCTCTCAAACTCTCTCTGTAGTATCAATGTGTGTGTGCACGTGTATTTTGAACCGTCTTATAAGCAGAAAAGTAAGTGCTCTCCACGATTCTATTCCGGATAGGAATAGAATCAGATAAAATCATATCAGCTAACTATTTATCTCATAAATATCTCTTTAAGTGATATTTTTATCCGGATAGTTCAACAACCTTAATAATACTGCAGCATATATTATAATATATTAAATTTGTATTATAGCAATCGAAGGGACCCAATCGGACCCAATTAAATCAAACTGCAATAAATTAAATTTGACTCAATCAGTCAAATTAATTTATTAATCTTGTTCAACTCCACTATAAGTACGAGATTGCTCTCTTAATTAAATTGGAATTACTAAAGCATTTAATCAATAACTTATATCATCTAATTGATCGATCTAACAGTAATACCTATAAAGTATATATGTAATACCTATGAGTCACTCTTGCATGCACCTGTTGCACGGATCATTGGATCCGTGCAACTAAGACCCGACCCGCCCCAATTAAAGAAGTATATATTTTTTTTTAATCCCGTTTTTTCTAATTAATGGAGCCCTAATTAATCTCGCCTCTTTCAGCTCGAAGATATCGCGTCTTCTCCAAGCTCAAATCATGAATTTCTCATCTTCTGATCAACATACAGAATCGACGCGATTGATTTTCATCTCTTCTCTCCCCATTTCTCTGTTCAAATCTACATCGTTCAAATCTCTCCCCATTTCTCCCCATTTTCATATGAATCTACATCGTTCAAATCTGTAAAATTCCAGAAAAAACAGAGAAAAAAATGGAAGGCGCTGGTAAGAGTTATAATGTGGTATGATTATCCATGTAAATTTTTAACTTACATTGCATTCTTAAAATCTTGTATTATAGGCGATCAACAATGTATTCAAGTTATCGACTTAAATAGTGATGAAGATGAATTTGTTGATGGACCTGATGAAGTTCACACAATTCCTGAAAAGAACGACGGTAAGTAATCTTACTTGTATACTTTAAAGAAAGAAGTATGCTTAACATATATGAAGGTAATGCTATTTACACATAAAAGTATACTTATTATATAGTAAAAGTAACGCTATATACACATAAAGGTTTCCAAAAGAAGATAATGCTTACTAACAGATGAGGGTAATCTTATTGACACATAATGGTATGATTATTACATCCTATAAGTAACACTGTGATAAATATATGGTATTTTAATTTCCAGATCACACTGATGAGCTGAATGATTTCAGTTGTTCTCTTCTTGGATTAAAAAGGAAAACAATTGATGACATGTACGAACTTTACTGCAAGCATGCTCGATTGCTTGGATTTAGTGTTCGGAAATCTACAAGTAGATACTCTATAGGACAAAATCCAATTGAATTGGCCAAGCTATTTGTGTGCTCGTGTGCTGGGATAAAGACATCAAAATGTACACAGGTGAAGAGAAAAAAAACTGGTATTACAAGAACTAATTGTGCTGCATTGATGAGAGTTAAGATGAACGATGATGGTCTATATGAAGTTGCTAGTCACATTTTAGAGCATAACCATCCATTCACTCGAACCGAATGGAATCATCTCCACCGTTCCGAAAGAAGGATCACAGATGAAAAAGGGAAAGCCATTGAAAACATGATATCATCAGGTATGTCTGCAACAAACTCTTTCCGTTACATGGTTCAAGATGCTGGAGGAAAAGAGATTGTAGGTCACACGATTAGAGATCATTTGAATTTTGTTAATCGCATAAAAATGAAAGTCATCGAAGGTGGAGATGCTCAAACAGTTATAGAAATGATCCAAAAACAGCAAGAAGATTGTGATGACTTCTATTATAAGGTGAGACTGGATGATGAAGGGAGATTAAACAATGTTTTTTGGAGAGATTCAATGATGAAGGAAGATTATAGGATTTACGGTGATGTAGTTGTATTTGATACAACTTACAGAACGAATAGGTATAATTTGATATGTGCTCCTTTCGTTGGCATTAACAACAATTGGAGAAATGTAATGTTTGGTTGTGCATTCTTGGCCGATGAAAAAAAAGAATCATTTGAGTGGCTTTTTGAGGTATTTAAAAAATCAATGGGAGGGAAAGCACCGATAACTATATTCACTGACCAGGATTTTGCCATTGCAAATGCAATTGAGAAGGTACATTTATATTATCCTTTATATGATAATATTACACCAATGTGTTTACCCTAATCTGTTTAACCTTGACCCTTCAGTTATGATAATGTTATCCTCATCTTTAATTAAGATTACCTTGGTACGATTATAGATTTACCCTAATCTGTTTACCCTCTGAACTCTGTGGTTGACCATTCACTTATGATAATGTTACCCTTATGTTTACTTTAGGTTACCTTAATGCAATTATAGATTTACCCTAATCTGTTTACCCTCTTAATTCTGTGGTTGACCATTCACTTATGATAGTGTTACCTGCACGTTGTAATAATGATACAATAGTTCTATAATAGGGTTACCCTATTAATATATTTTATATTTTATAGGTTTTTCCCACAACAAGACATCGGTTGTGCATATGGCACCTCCAACAGAATGCAGTCAGCAGGTTTGCACAATTGAAAAGTAATACCTTGTTTAAGGACTCATTCAACAAGTGTTTGACAGGATGTGTTGATGAAAGTGAATTTGAGCATTGTTGGAGACAAATGATAGTGACTTATGGATTAGAAGACAATGCATGGTTTTCAAGATTATATAATTTGAGATCAAAATGGTGTACTGCCTTGAATAAGGACTTTTTCTCAGCTGGGTTACTATCTTCACAAAGAAGTGAAAGCACAAACCATGCGATTTCATTCAATGTTAAGAAAACTACTAGCTTAACTGAATTTTATACAGTTTTCAAGGAGACAATCAACAATTGGAGGAGTAGAGAACAAGAAGATGAATTTCAGGGTTCCAGATGTGCACCTGATTCAGTTCTGCCAATGATGGGTTTGTTGAAGCATGCATCTGAGGTGTATACTCTACCTCTTTTCAGAAAATTTGAGAGTGAATTCATGAGATGCATATCTGCTACTTCCACACTTGTTGCAGTTCAAGACAACTCTATTGTGTATGATGTTTCTTCTTCTTCTGGTGGAAATGAGCACATCAATCGTGTCATCTTTGATAATCAAATGAATTTGATTGCTTGCACTTGCAAGAGGTTTGAAGAATATGGTATGTTGTGTTCCCACTCTTTGAGAATACTTCACATCAATTCTATCGAAAACATACCTGATACTTATATACAGAAGAGATGGACAAAACAAGCCAAATCAGAAGTCTGGGATACTTTCACAGCTACTGGAATTAAAAAACTAACTAAGCCTCGTGATTGTGTTATTTGGAGGCATGAAATGGCTAGAAAATATTACAACCTTGTCTTGAGATGTGAAGACAACAATGACATGAGAAGAATGCTGGAAGAAGGTTATGAAAGGGACTCATCCAATGTTAGTGGAATCACTACAACAAAATCAGCAGAGACTATTTGTTCTGAGGCATCAAATACTGTCTATGATCCTCCTCGATCAACCACAAAGGGACGAAGACAAAGAATCAAGGGTCACTTCCAAAAGAAGAATAAGGACAAAGAGAAACAAACAAGCAAAGAATTTGGTTCTAAAACACCAAATCTTTGTTTATTTTAATACATAGTAGTAGAAATTTTGTTCACCATTTGAACTCTGTGGTTGACCCTTTGATTATTATAAGGTTACCCTTATGTTGTTATAACGTTACCTTGATGGTTAACCCTCATTAATATACTTAGCATTTGAACTCTGTGATTAACCCTTTGATTATGATAAGGTTACCCTCATGTTGTCTTATGGTTACCATGATGCAATTATAGAGTTACCCTAATTAATATAATTACAATTCGAACTCTATGGTTGACCCTTTGATTAATATAAGGTTACCCTTATGTTGTCATAAGGTTACCTTGATGCAATTATATAGTTACCCTCGTTAATATACTTAGCATTTGAACTCTGTGATTAACCATATGATTATGATAAGGTTACCCTCATGTTGTCTTAAGGTTACCTTGATGCAGTTATAAAGTTACCCCTAGTATACTTACCATTTATTTTAATACATTGTAGTAAAAATTTTGTTCACCATTTGAACTCTGAGGTTGACCCTTCTATTATGATAAGGTTACCCTCATGTTGTCTTATGGTTACCATGATGCAATTATAGAGTTACCCTAATTAATATAATTACGATTCGAACTCTATGGTTGACCCTTTGATTATTATAAGGTTACCCTTATGTTGTCATAAGGTTACCTTGATGCAATTATATAGTTACCCTCATTAATATACTTAGCATTTGAACTCTGTGATTAACCCTATGATTATGATAAGGTTACCCTCATGTTGTCTTAAGGTTACCTTAATGCAGTTATAAAGTTACCCCTAGTATACTTACCATTTATTTTAATACATTATAGTAAAAATTTTGTTTACCCTTATGTTGACCCTTTGATTATGATAAGGTTACCCTCATGTTGTCTTATGGTTACCATGATGCAATTATAGAGTTACCCTAATTAATATAATTACAATTCGAACTCTATGGTTGACCCTTTGATTAATATAAGGTTACCCTTATGTTGTCATAAGGTTACCTTGATGCAATTATATAGTTACCCTCGTTAATATACTTAGCATTTGAACTCTGTGATTAACCCTATGATTATGATAAGGTTACCCTCATGTTGTCTTAAGGTTACCTTAATGCAGTTATAAAGTTACCCCTAGTATACTTACCATTTATTTTAATACATTATAGTAAAAATTTTGTTTACCCTTATGTTGACCCTTTGATTATGATAAGGTTACCCTCATGTTGTCTTATGGTTACCATGATGCAATTATAGAGTTACCCTAATTAATATAATTACAATTCGAACTCTATGGTTGACCCTTTGATTAATATAAGGTTACCCTTATGTTGTCATAAGGTTACCTTGATGCAATTATATAGTTACCCTCATTAATATACTTAGCATTTGAACTCTGTGATTAACCCTATGATTATGATAAGGTTACCCTCATGTTGTCTTAAGGTTACCTTGATGCAGTTATAAAGTTACCCCTAGTACACTTACCATTTATTTTAATACATTGTAGTAAAAATTTTGTTCACCATTAGAACTCTGAGGTTGACCCTTCTATTATGATAAGGTTACCCTCATGTTGTCTTATGGTTACCATGATGCAATTATAGAGTTACCCTAATTAATATAATTACAATTCGAACTCTATGGTTGACCCTTTGATTATTATAAGGTTACCCTTATGTTATCATAAGGTTACCTTGATGCAATTATAGAGTTACCCTCATTAATATACTTAGCATTTGAGCTCTGTGATTAACCCTTTGATTATGATAAGGTTACCCTCATGTTGTCATAAGGTTACCCTGGTGCAGTTATAAAGTTACCCCTAATATATTTACCATTTGAACTCCGGTTGACCCTGCAATTTTGATAAGGTAACTTTCATATTGTCTTAAGGATACCTTTATGCAATTAAAGAGTTACCCTCATTAATATACTTACTATTTAACTATGGTTGAACCTTTGATTATGATAAGGTTACCCTTATGTTGTCATAAGGTTACCTTGATGCAATTATAGAGTTACCCCATATATAGTTACCTTCATGTGATCTTAAGGTTACCTTCATGATGTATTAAGGTTACCTTTATGTTATATTAAGGTTACCTTCACTACAAAAAAGCATTAAAAACACCATATTCCTGTAAAAACACCATTAAAAGCATTAAAAACTGTATTCCTGTCAAAACACAACCATATTCCATATCCAACAAAACACCATTAAAACTGTATATGCCCACCAACACCATTAAAAACCAATTCCTGTCGAATAACCAAATTGTATATACCCCACAAAACCAGCCAAAACCTCACACATTTTGCATTTTCAAAAACATCAATCATCATCCAATGGAATTCTCTTCTTGTATGTCTTCTGCATCACCTGCTTATACTTTCTCTTGCCAACATTCTGATTTTTCTTCTCTTCTGCAATTTTTGCTTTCAAATCTGGTTTTCCAATGTAGAATGCATGCACCTTTTCTTGAATTTGTTTTCTCAAATCATTCAGACATGAAAGAACCAGTGTAGCACATATTTCAGCTCGAAGGGAACGACGTACAGTGACCTTAAAATCATAATTAATAGAAAAACTAATTAATTACTCAATATAGTTAACTTTACGAACAGAATATTTAAATAGAGTATAATAATACCTTTGACAAATCAGGATTGTCATATGGAACACCATCAAAAAACTTGACATGGTGCATCATATAAACCCCACAATCAAGATCCTTGTTCGTCGTCGTCCACTTAAAGAGCACAACTTCAAACTCATAATTCAAGATCTCCTTCTGCTTTGCACTATTTCTATATCCAATAAAATTTGACATTTCACGTCTCTACCAAAAAAAAATTTAATTAGAACAAATAAAATTTACTAGAAGCACTATTAAAAGTTTACTGTAAAAAGTAACATTATCATAATTGAAGGGTAAAACATTATTCTTTCAAAACTTACCAGAATTTCAGCAGCCTTAAAAAAATCATTCTCAGAATCTAAATATTTCCTGTTGTCCAAATACTGAATTTTCTTCTCAACAAAGTTGATGGCTACAACTGCATAGTGTCCTTGAAGACAGAACGGGACAAAGACCTGCATTGAACACAAAATATAAATAATCAGTAATATTATATACATACATTTAATAAATTTAGAACTACGTATACATACCATCTCAGCAATGCTAAAATAGTTTCTATCATTTGAAGCCATCCACGAGTCCCAACAGGCTTTCATCTGATGCTTGTTCTCCTCAACGTTCTGATCTTTCAGAATATTTTCCAAATTTCTCTAATAATAATAACAATAAAATAAGAACACAAATTGTAAAACAACATCATAGTAACAGTAATAAAAAAATGAGGGTAACACTAAAATAAAAACAAAGTAATCTTAATAACTTTAATGCAATATTTAACAACTTACACTGTGCTCCAGCCCAAAAACAAACCTCTTTCGTCTATCATTGTAATCACAATCAGCATTCACAGTAAGGTTCCAGCCTGACAAAACAGATTGGAAAATTTCTACATTTGGACACAAAGACATAATGTCTTCCTTGTCAACAAAATTGAAATACCCTTTCCTGAATACTTCTTCACTGTTGAACAAAAAAAAAATCAAAATATTAGTAAAGCACATATAATACATTGGATTGAAGGAAAATAAAATGTCAATTACTTACTAGGCAGACTTTTTGTTCTCTTCATTGTAGAAGCAATAATCAACAATTTCTTTCTCCAATTGTTTCAAATTATTCAAATGCCTACTTGAATGAATCATGAATTCAGAGACATATCCAACTTCTTCAGAAATCTTGGAAAATGGTTCAAAATCATCAACTCCAGAGACTACTCCTGATGAGCTTGCTGCAGCTTTACCTTCTTTTGTGGACGTAGTTTCAGGCTCGGGTGTAAGAATCTCAAAGGAAGGCATTTCTGATGCTAACTTATTCATAGCCAAAAAGTTAGCTACGATATTATCAATATAAGATTGAACTTCAGCATCAGAAAAGAAAGCTTGCGACTCTGAAACTTCAGAAGGGGTACTTGATGATTTTTCCCCAATATTTTTCTTCACACCCAATAGCTTTGTCATGTGGTAATTTGTCACCACAGCAATATCTCTCTTGAATAGCAATAATGACTCATGAGTATACTGCACATTAGAAATCAACCATTATGAAAAAAAAAAAGTATAGTTAAATAAACAAAAAAGGTATAGTTAACTAAACATAAAGGTAAGCATATATAAACATAAAGGTAAGCATATATAAACATAAAGGTACAAAGTAAACTTACATCTTTGGCCATTTTTTTTATACCCTCATCATCAAGCTCATCGTCTGGTAGAGGGAACTTTATGAATCTTCCACAATCATCTTTCTGACCAACATTATCTTCTTTTGCAGCACCATCAGCACCACCATCACCAGTACCACCACCACCATCAGCACCACCATCACCAGTACCACCATCACCTCCAGCAACACCACCAGAACCACTACCACAACCTCCAGGAGCACCAGCAACACCGCCAAAAACACCACTATCTGCAGAATTACCCTTAATTCGACCTCTGTCAGACAAAGGGTATACTGACAGCATGATCTCAGCATCACCATAAGGGCCAGCTTCAGCCTCTTCATTGCATCTCACATCCATCCTATTGTCTGTCCAATGTTGTATTAAAGGTAACGTGCGAGGCTCTTCCACACCACGCCACTTCATCCTATGCAAATACACAATTTGCAGCAATAGAACACAACCACTAATATATTTCGTCTTCCCCATCTGATAACTAGTAACAGACTCACATAATCTATCCAACACAAATGTACACCAATCAAAATTTACAATATTATTCACATCGACCAACCCCTTCATAACACTCAGATTCAACAAACGATTGGATGATGGGCTCAAGAAAACTGACATTACATATAACACAAAAACTCTTTTAAAGTCATCCCCCCATCAACCAAGCGTGTGGTCAACACATCTAACAACACGTTAACAGAAGTCTTAGACTGTATGCCATAACTATTCTTCAACCCCTCTATAATATCATCACACTCACCTTTTTCAATTTTCACGACCCTATTCATCCCCCTTGGAATCATGAAAACATCAAAAACATCGTCAGCAGTAACAGCAAAAGCACGGTTCCTATCTACATTCAACATCCTACTAACACCATTAAAACGTGTAACTAACCATGTAAGCATCATCCTATTTAACCTCGTCACTGATACATTTAACAAACCTCCAAAACCAATACTTTCCACATCAGCCTTCTGCTTAACATTCAAACTCTCCAAAAGTCTAACAATCATCCCTGGCCTGCAGGGTGTCAAAATCAAACTGCAAATGAAAGACAGAAATATTGTTACTCTCATATTGTATTAAGCTTACCCTCATGTTATCATAAGGTTACCTTGATGCAATTATAGAGTTACCCTCATTAATATACTTAACATTTGAACTGTGATTAACCCTTTGATTATGATAAGGTTACCCTCATGTTGTCTTAAGGATACCTTGATGCAATTATATAGTTACCCTAATATACTTACTATTTGAACTATGTGGTTGACCCTTCAATTATGATAAGGTTACCCTCATGTTGTCTTAAGGTTAACTTCATGCAATTATAGAGTTACCCTAATATATTTACCCTTAGTACTTTGTGGTTAACCTTTCACTTATGATAATGTTAATCTCATGATGTATCAAGGTTACCTTCATTCAATTATAGTGCTACCCTAATCTCTTTACACAAAAATATACAATGCAATACCTTCATAAACAACAGAACCCCAACATTAAAAGACAAATTCACACATGAAACAAAAACTACATTAACATGCAATACACACAAAAAAGATGGGAAAAATAATTACCTATCCTTATCAACACATACAGTGTTGAAAGCTTTCCTAGATCTCTTCCTTACAGCCTGACCCTCTGGAACATCCAAGGAACCCTTCGAAGACGTCATCTAAATACATAACAACATGATTTTAGTCTCAAACAATAACAAAAAACACAGCATAATAACTAAAACACCAAGTTACAAACACGAAGACAGAAATTCAAGCACAATAACAAAAACCAAACTCAAAAAACTACAAAAAACACATGTAAAACACAGATATAGAAACAATAACTTTTCAGTCTCAAACAGTAACAAGAAATCCTTCGAAGACGCCATCTAAATACATAACAACATGATTTCAGTCTCAAAACAGTAACAAAAAACACAGCATAATAACTAAAACACCAAGTTACAAACACGAAGACAGAAATTCAAGCACAATAACAAAAACCAAACTAAAAAACTACAAAAAACACATGTAAAACACAAATATAGAAACCATAACTTTTTCTGTACAAAAAAACAAGAACAATAACCACAAACGAACTCAGAAACTAAAAAAATACACACAGATAACAAAAATCAAACCAAAAAAGAAAATAAAAGGGAATAGCATACACAATTCGCTAAAAAAATCAGGAAAAGGACAGACAATCAAGCACAATAACAAAAAACCGAACACAGAAACTACAAAAACAGATGTATTTAACAAAAATCAAAACAGTGATACAAAAAATCAAACTCATGTAAAACACACAGATATAGAAACCCTAACTTTTTCTATACAAAAATAACTAGAACAATAACTATAAACGAACTCAGAAACTACAACAATACATGTAGATAACAAAAATCAAACCAAAAAAAAAGTAAACTATAGCATGCAAAGTCGCGAAGAAGATAAAGGAGAGAAACCAAACCGAGAACCGAGAGAACGACACAACGACTGTCGAAACACTCTATATATATCCGGCACAATGTAACCGCCGACGAGAAAACCGGCGACACTTACCCACGACCACGAACCGAGAGAGAGAGAGAGAGAGAGAGAGAGAGAGAGAGAGAGAGAGAGAGAGAGAGCGAAGATGAAGATGAGAATAGTTGAATTTCAAAAAAAAAAAAAACTATATATATTAATAGAACCGGGTCGGGTATGGGTACCGGGTCGGGTTGGGTGCATGGATCTAGGATCCATGCACCAGTTGCATAAAATATTTAGTGAATACCTATAGAGTAAACACATGATATCTATCATTGAATTTCAAGAAATATAAGTGTAATACCTATAGGGTAAATATGTAATACTTATAGAGTAAACACATGATACCTATCATTCAATCTCAAGAAATATAAGTGTAATACTTGTAGGGTATACGCGTAATACCTATTGGGTATATATGTAATACACATCACTGAATCATTAACTACGGAATCCACACACCAAATTTGATATGGGCATGCGTGACGGCGTGTGGGCGCGCATGGAGACTCCCCACGCACCGTGTCAAGTTAGGGGACATGGATCTAAGATCCGTGCCCCTGGATACACAAGTTTTTGTCATTCAAAATTACATTATTAAAAGAATTCAAATCATTTATGAGATGAAAAACAAAACAGTCGACGTGCTTAAAATTAACATTTTTCTGAGCAAGAGAGTATAAAATAGTTTTGGGCTCTATTCAATCATAAATAATACATTAAATCTTATTTAATTATTTATGATATTTATTAATGGACAAAATTAACATTCTGTTTAACATGATATTATTAAATAGTTTGGCTATATATAACTAATCAACCGATTCAAACAAATTTGAGGATTCTTAGATTAACTAAAAGTTATCAAAATAAAAAAAATAAAAATCGATACATGCATACATATATATAGATAGATAAGATAAACATTAAACAAACTCAATTCAAGCAAAATATGTTGACTTTATATAACTAAGCAACCAATTCGAACAAATTTGAGGAAATTTAAATTAACTAAAAGTCATCGAATTAAAAGATTTTTGATAGAAGCAAATAATCAAAATAGGGGTTAAGGTTTTCAAATTTCTTAGGAGGAGACTTTACCATTCGCAAGAGTACGTTGCATTACTCCCTAACCAACTTCAGGCCTGCTGGAAATAAAATTATATATTAACAAAAACTTTTATGCATCAGGTGCATAGATCCTACATCCAAGCACCCGACCCGACCCGCGCGTCCCACGCGCTCCCACGTGCCTGGGCGGATGCGCTCAAATTCGCTCGTTAAGGATACCTTTCAGTTATGTTAAGGATACCTTTGAAATCCTGATTCAGGTTACATACCACGTTATGTTAAGAATATCTTTTAGTTATGTTAAGCATACCTTTAGGTTATGTTAAGGATACATTTACCTATGTTAAGAATACATTTTGATTATATTAAGCATACATTTAGGTTATGTTAAGAATACCTTTAGGTGATGTTAAGGATACCTTTGAAATCCTGATTCCAGGTTACATACCACGTTATGTTAAGAATACCTTTTAGTTATGTTAAGCATACATTTAGGTTATGTTAAGGATACCTTTAGTTATGTTAAGAATACCTTTTGATTATATTAAACATACTTTTAGGTTATGTTAAGAATACCTTTAGGTGATGTTAAAGATACCTTTGAAATCGTGATTCTAGGTTCCTTTGAAATCCTGATTTGATATCCTTAGAATTCGCTTCAGGTCACATACATTTACGTTATATTAAGGATACCTTTAGGTTATGTTAAGGATATTTTTATGTTATGTTAGAGATACCTTTGTGTACAAAATGTGTAACACAACTACCTTATGGATAAGGTATCTCTAACATAACATAAAAGTATCCTTAACATAACCTAAAGGTATGTCTAACCTAAATTAAATGTATGAAATTTGGGCATAAAGGTATCCTTAACATAACCTAAAGGTATCCCTAAACATTATCTAAAGGTATTCTTAACATAACCTAAAGGTATGTCTAACTTAACGTAAATGTATGAAATCTGGGCATAAAGGTATCCTTAACGTAACCTAAAGGTATTCTTACACATTACATAAAGGTATTCTTAACATAACTAAAAGTCATGACTAAAATTGAAAAAAATGTTATCGCGAAAAAAAAAATGCGGGTCGGATTATCCGGATCCGACCCGGTTGCATGGATCTAAGATCCATGCAGCTGATGCACAAAAGACTTATATATTTAGAATCTTAGCCATAGAGACCTTTTCTTTAATTAGGATTATAATTAATTGATATCAATTTAATTTGGATTCTACATTAATTTAATTTAAGGCAAAACTTATATGAGTCGGACACATGGATCTAGATCCATGCACCAGAGTTGATCCGGTCAATGCGCCAAAAAACGCGCCCCCACGTGCCTAGTACTCACGCTTAAGCTCAACCAAATTCGCTCCAATAGACCTAATTTTATGTATAGTTAGTTCTACCTCTTTGTGTTATTTTAGACCTACCTAATACAACGTAATGATACATGTACAAAATGTGTCAAACCTAGGTTTTTTTTTTTTTTGACATAACATAAATGTAGGTCTAACATAATGTAAAGGTAGGTCTAATATAACATATTGGTAGGTACAAAGATTAAAAAAAAAATGCATGAGAGAGAGAGAAGTGGGTCCCCTGACCCGAATTCGACCCAGGTGCATGGATTTGAGATCCATGTACTTGTTTCATAGGAGATTTACTCTTAATTTAATTGTAAATAAATTGTATATTTTAAATTCTAGTTTTTATGAGTTTTTCTATGACGGGACTCTAAAAGCAATAAAATAGACACCGTAATAAATGACTTTTAGAATTCTAGGTGTAGAGTTTTTTTTTTTTTTTTTTGACAATCACGACTCTAAAAGGGTAAAAGAGGAAATGATTTATTTTAGCACATTTCCTTAAATTTGTGACAAAAACTACCATAAAATTATAACAAGGGATAAAAATACCACAAATTTGAGATGAGACCACATGCAATAACAAGAAGCGACTTATGCATGGGAACACATGTTCCCTAAAGTAAAAACAAGTTTGATTCTCTTTCATCTTCATTCTCGTCGAAGGGTAACAAAATATCACATGTGCACATTTAAGAATTGTCTATCTTATAATTATAATTTCCGTGGAAGATATTTTCGTACATTTTCGTGGAAGGTTACAATGTTTTGTGGAACATTGTGACAAGGTCATTTTTCGTGGAAGGATAAAAAATTTCGTGGTAACGCCTAATTTTACCATTTTCGTGAAAGATGAATTTTCGTGGAACACTTATTTTCAAAATTATGGAATGATGAATTTTCGTGGAACGCCTAATTTTCACAGATTCATGGAAGGGTAATTTTCGTGGAATTAAAAACTCAGGCCCTGAATTTCCGTGAAATACTCAAAACCTAATTTTCGTGAATCATGTCCTATATATAATACACGAAAACTATGCCCTAAACACATGCAATACATGAAATATCACATCAACAAAAATTATTCATGATTTGGGGCGAGAAATTGTCTTCCACAAAAATTATTCACTGGGAATTGAATCTGATCCCATGATTTACTGTTAATTCTCTACCAACTTTAACTGCAAAAGTAATTGAGATATGACACCTCACTTTTTGATAAGTCAAAGTGATTTTTGTCACATATATATTATAAAAATTATGTTACTTTAGTCAGTTTTTTTACGGTATTTTTTACCACTATTATAAGAATTTTGGCATATTGGACCACTAACCCACAAACAAGGTTAAAATAGGCACTAAAGAGATGGACAAGACTTTATTCATGCTCATATAGTAGTATAGATATATAGGTTTTGGTAGAAGTACATTTATAATAGTAAAAAAGGTATATATTGGTGCGTAAATTCATTTGAATAGGTGGATTGAGGAGTGAGTTGGATTTCATGATAGTAAATTTATATATGGTGTTTGGATGATTGTGGATTTGAAATCCATGGTCTTTATTTTAAACTAACTAGTATTGGTTCCGTGCGATGTAAGGATACATAATCTTACTATTTTAATGTTTTAGCATATAAATATTGAACACAATAAAAATAAATATCTCTTGAGAGTTTACAATCTAAATGTTACTCGTGTGATGCACGATCATAAAATTTATATATTTCAAGTTTGATGTATGTAATTAAATTGTTAATTTGAGAAAAAAAATCAATATCAATTAGTACCCATGCGATGTATGGAGATATATATAAGAATTTCAAATATTGTAATTTTAAAAAATATATAATATCATTAAAATTGGTTTGTACTTAATTGTAGTGACTAATGAATTATAATCATTAGTGAAAACGTTAATATAGTTAACCTAAAAATTGGGATAAGTTCAAAAAATTTATATGAGATGGTATCATGATAATAATATTGGAATTCATTTCATATATTATTTCATTACAATACTCAATCAATGTTTTTATTTTACAATTTTGTGACCAAAAGTTGGCAATCCTTTTGAAAACATTAATTTATCATAGAGAAATAAAAAAAATTGCATATCCATTTGGAATTTATGAATTAATTAATTTGAATAATTTTATTACTTTCTTAAATGGATTTAATAATTTGTTATCGGTTCATTTTAAAATTAAAAAACTATTCATTTAAGTAAAATGTTTGATTATACAAATAACAAACCATTTATTATAATTAGCATGTATATAGAATATATATTAAACGTTAATATAGTTAAACTAAAAATTGGGATAAGTTTAAGATACTTATATAAGACAACCTCATGATAATAATATTAAAACTCATTCCTTATATTATTTCATTATAATAGTCCGTCTTTGTTTTCATTTTACAATTTTGTTACAAAAATTGGCACTACTTTTGAAAACATTAATTTATATGAAATTTGAATATATTAGATTTAATAGAGAAAAAATCATTTCATATCCATTTGAAATTTATCAATTAATTATTTTGGATAATTTTATTATTTTCTTTAATTGATGAATTTTCAGAGGTATATGTCTCAAAAAAATCAATATAATGAATTGATATTTTACTTATTTAATTAGTGAATAATCAAGCATTTGAGTAATATGATATCAATTCATTTTACAAGTAGAATACTATTAATTTAATTATAAAAAACATTTAACATTTATTAAATTAGCATGTATATGCAATATATATTACTATCTCCATTTTTATAATTAACGTCTTTCTCGATTTTAAATTATGTTTCGTATTAAGTGTTGTTTCAAAATTTTATACAATTTTCTTATCATGTTATCCCTACTAATTTTCATTAGTTAAAATTTTAGGAATTTAATACAATAGAAATATTTTGATTCTCTTTCCAATCTTAAATCATCTATTTCTTAATTAGTTTAAGGTATAATAGTTCAATTTTTATTTTGCTTTGTTCATGACAGCCTATAAAATAATATACAAAAAAAATAATAATAAATAATCTACTTCTACTTTTGGATTGAAAATTGTTCAAAATTCCCATTTTTGATAGGTAATTGTTATTCTATATTGTGTGTACATATATATATATATATATATGTCATATCTCCCATTCTAAATATTGCACTAATATAATTGTAATATCTTATACTATTAGCAATACGAATATAAAATTCATTTTAATAATACAAAAACCTCTCTGACTCTTCAAAAATAAAATTCAATAGATAAGTATGTTGATATCTAATGCTATTTCTATTCATCTTTTTGTTGTTGTCACTATTAATTTAAATTTTTATATCAGTATCCTAAAATAATTAGTTTTCTAAAAATTATAAAAAAGAATTTCAATTTAGATTTGATATGATAAATAGAGGAAATCCAAACATTAATTGAAAACATCAAACATGTTTCGAGACTTAGGTTTTTTAATCAATTTTATTTATTAATTAATAGAAAACAAAAATAGAAAGATTGAAAGTTTGACTTCCCCATGAAAATAGTGATCATTTTATTATTTTATATTATATATAGATTTTGGAATCATTTTGGTGGGAATTTTAAATTACCTCCAATTTGAGTGGATTACAAATTGGGGATCTCAAATCACTCCAATCAAATAATATTTTTCTATTCTTAGGTGAGAATTCTCTAAAAAGTTCTAGAGAAAGAAATAGCAAAAAGCAAACTTAAAAAGTCTGAAATTTGCACCTCCAGATCTTTTTCTAGAAGTGGCAACTCCCTTGCTTCTAGAATACACTTGTTGAAGACCTCACATCCATTGTTAAGCAACATATCACATCTTGGCTGAAAAATGTGACTTGCACCATTGCTCTGCTGGCTTCTCCTTCAACCACTTCCAAGCACCTTCATTTATTATCTTCAACTCAGCCATAGCTTGCTTCCACTGTCCCTGAGTGCTTGCACATGCACACTTCCATAGCATATTTTTCAACTCCAAGCCTCTGAACCCTGCATTCTTAAAGTTGGCATGCAAATGCCTCACACAAAATCTAAGGGAACAGCCTGGCAGTACATCATGAAATGCTTGAACCAAATCCTTCTGTTTATCACTAATAAAAGTGTACTCATATTCCTTGTAGATATTCAAATCAATCTTCAAAATTGTTAGAAACCACTTCCATATCTCAGTGTTCTCCTTGCTCACCACAGCATAAGCAATAGGGTAGATACTATTGTTACCATCTATTCCTACAGCTGTTAGAAGCATGCCTTTATGAGTTGCTTTCAAAAAACACCCATCAACCCCTATGATAGGCCTACACCCTGCATGAAACCCTTCCTTCATTGCACCCAAACAAACATAAAATCTGTCAAATCTTTTTAAACCATCTTCATCTTCCTCAGTTCCTAAGATGACAGTAGACATAGGGTTGGTTCTCCTCAATTCCTCTGCATAATCCCACAATTTAGCATATTGGGCATCTGGATTCCCTTCTATCATCTTCAATGCCCTTCTCTTGGCTCTATAGGCTGTTTCCTTGGACACACTACACCCTATTTCTTCAATGATATCCTGCCTAAATCCTTGTACCCTTCTCTTAGGATCACTTATAAATTTGCTCATGTACCTCTCACTCAACCACTTTGATTTTACATTTTTCACATTGTATGTGGTGGGACAAGTATGGTTATCATTATACACTCTAATCCTAAAAATCTTCTCACCTTCTATCTTCCTAAGATTGACCCTCCACTTGCACTTCTCATCAGCACAGATTGCATAGCATCTATTAGGATCACTTTTAGTGAATTTTATAGATCTATGTGTTTTAATTGCAAGAGAGTTCACAGCTTTCTTAAACTCTTCCCTAGTGCTAAAAGTTAGTCCAACAGAGAACTTAGGGTCATAAATGCATTCAGAATTGAAGATAGGAAAAGCAGGTGTCATATCATCACAATCAGAATCTTTCTGTTCATCAAAAGTCACCCCATCACCAAGCAAATCATCATCAGAAGAATCAGCAAGTATATTTGGTGCATTTGGTTCATTCTCACCATCCCCATTCCCCCTTCTATTATCTGCCCCACCATTCTTTTCATTCTCATTACCATTTTCTGATTCAGAATTGCTATTATACTCTTCTTCATTAATGATATTATCATCTTCAACAAGTATATCTTCAACAACAGAATCAATTAGATCATCCAACCCATCATTACCCACTACCTTAGGAACCTTACCCACTAGCTCAGGGAAATCATTAAACAATACCTCATCAGCTGAATCATACCCATCCATTCTATCCATTTTATCACAGTATACATTACACACCTTCACATTTAAATGCTTTTCTGCCCATTCTTTCAATAAACTGTCTGAGTGAAGTAGCCTAAACCCCCCATTTTGTATCATATAGAACCTTCTGAAATACTCACCTAGCTCTACTTCAGTAAATATTTGCAAGTCCTCTAAGGTAAGTTTAGAAGGCTCTACATAGTCATATTTAATTACACTACCCCCCCTATACTCTGCCCTTGGAAAAGTAATAAATTCACCTTCATAGTGAATAGCCAATGTAATAAATTGAGATGGTGGATCTGTTCACCAACAAATAAAGACCAAAGAACAATCAATTAAGGTGGACCACACTACACATTAAACAATGGACAAGAACTCAGTTTTCCACTATTAACACATGGTGGACCACACTACACATTAAACAATGGAGCACAGTACAATATATTCCCACTCATCCAAAATACAAAAACAGCATGTTGAGCCCTACATGTCTACCATCAATGAATACATACATCAAAAGCTTCAAACTTGGAGTAAAACAAAAAAAAAAACAAAAAGATTCTTCACAGCTGGACCACATGAACATTTCGATATAAAGTGACTCTATCATCAATAAACCCTAAAATACACATTCAGTGAGGAAAACACTTAGTCAGCTTCTAACCAGATAAACTTACCATATTCGGGTTCTGGAAACAGCAACTCAGTTTTGTCCCGTTTTTTCGCCATCTTCAAGCAAGTACTTCTGTCAGTTTCCTTCAGATTTGGGGTTCCGATTTGGGCTTCTGATGTAGGCTTTCGATTTGGGATTCTTAGTGCGGTAGGGTATTTCTTCTTTCAGGCAAGATCGATTGTGGGGGGGATTGGGGGATTTTTCATTCAATCTAGGGTTCCTCTGATATTTGGGGGTTTTTTTCCCTCTTCTCAAACACTTGCCCCTTTTTTTTTTTGATTTTGCTGACGTGGCAGTTTAGAATTTTAATTTGATAAGTCCACATCAGATAAATGGGGCCACGTCGAATAATTAAGCCCGAAACCAGAAATTGACCCCTGTCATGTGCGCTTCACGTGCAAATTGAGCCCAAAATAGCACTTCGGGCTTGATTTGGGCAAAATTGGCGGAAAAAAAAAATTCCGGGGCACAATTGAAAGCCCGAATTAAAAAAGTCCGAATCTGAGAAATGGACAAACTTATGGGGCATAAAAAATAATAAACTCATTTAAATATGATCACCAAACATGAAATACTTTCACAAATCGATTTGGTAAGTTTTAGTGCCCAACTAACTATAATTTTGCTTTCAATAGTGTAGCCAAAAAAAGGTAAGGTTGCAAAAACAGAAGATAAGAAGATGTAAGCCAGAAAAGGCATTCATAAGCCAGTCTCTTATCTTGTCTCAGAGCAATCGAAGAGTCAAGCAGCCAAACTCTTGGACGCGATCTCAAACACGTTTTCTGATAGCCCATTTGCAGAAAGTATCATCTCCAGTTGAGCCTTTAAGAGATCAACAAACAACTCAGATTTAGAGTTTTAATATGATAACCTGTAAATCCCAAAGTTATGTCGCAAATTACCTTTGCAAGTTTTTGCCGGGTTTCATCATAACGCTTCCATCTTGAGAATGCTGATACCATGCGTGAGGCCACCTGAAATGGACATGATACAATTTTATGAAAATTGTTTAAGATACAAAAAGGACTTAAAAGCAAATACCAAGATTTGAAGATGGTTACCTGAGGATTCAGCTTGTCGAGCTGCACCACCATTTCGCCCAAAAATTTGTAGCCTGACCCATCTTTGGCATGGAAGTTAACCGGGGATCCACAGAATCCTCCAATGAGCGAGTAAACCTGTATGAAATTTGAACTAATCATCACTATATTCTTCCTAGAATGCAAATATCATGACAGGAGGAATAAGTTTTGATTTCACTGACCTTATTGGGATTACAAAGGTCAAAAGCAGGGTGGTTTATCAATTTACGCACATTTTCCACATTCCCGGGCACATTAGACATGGCTTGGAGAGCAAACCATTTATTTACAACCTGCACAAGGTATAAGTAATCTCATTTCAGATGTATACACATAGAGAAGCTTGAAATACAGAGGAACATCATATGGTAGGGAAAAAGTGGATAGGATGAGAAGCACAAAGTTGTTTTGTTAACGTATGGCTGGAGCTATAGGATTACTATAATTTCTTGATGTACAGCATGGAGAACATGATTGGTCAATCAGGGTGTTATCTGTTTCATTATTTTTCCTTTTCTTTTCAACAAAGTACAGTTCAAGATGAAAAAACATTTAGAGCAGACAAGATCGTGTTAGATGGAAGCATACCAAGAAGTCATGTTGCCACTTGTTATAGAAATCAGCCAAAGCCTTATCCCTGATTTCACCAGGTATCTGATCAAGAGCTACCAGCCCTGCGAATTCGTCAGTCAAATTTGTGGCAGTCTTGTATTCATGCAAAGCAAGCTCAGTTGTCTCTGAATCTCCAAGGGACCCAAGATATGCTACAGAAAGTAGTAAACATAGACTATCAGATGAAGAATTGAGAAAATTAAACATTGATAGAAATTAATACAAGGCAGATAAAGCTTACCAAGGGCAACATTTTTGAGAGCACGCCTTGCCATATTTGAATGGTTGAACTCATATGCCTCAGAGCTCCTGTTGTTTTTCACCTGTGAAGCATGTCAAGATAAAATAATTATTTCCAAGCAGTACTGCTACCATGGAAGCAAAAAACAAATCAAAATCAGAGTATTGAATGATGCCAAGGAACTTGCATACCGTGTTAAGTAAATCTTCTTTCAGTTCAGAAG
This sequence comes from Scutellaria baicalensis, assembly GCA_005771605.1. Taxonomy (NCBI): domain Eukaryota; kingdom Viridiplantae; phylum Streptophyta; class Magnoliopsida; order Lamiales; family Lamiaceae; genus Scutellaria; species Scutellaria baicalensis. The sequence goes on from CM016721.1 coordinate 29,194,864, forward strand.
CTAGCTGCTTTCTGATGAAACTTCTAACAGAGTGAACGGCATCCGGATCAGCAACTTCCATCATGTCCATGATTTCCCCTTCACCAGGCAGAGTTATTGCCTTCGCAATGAATTCCTAAATCACATAGTGAGTAAAGAAAATTAGATCACAAAGACGGAATTTTCATTTATTAAGGATAGACAGCCCGGCAGCTGTTGACATACTTTTTTCTTCAAAAGACGCTGAAATATTGTTTATACATACCTTATCCAAGCTTGGGTCACAAAGTATGCTTTTGACTCCATTAATGAACTGTGCATCGAGAACCAGTGGTTTGTTTTGTTGAAAATCTGATACTAAGGTGAGCATCAATTTTCTAGCCAGTACCTGCCCAGCCTCCCAACTAAGGCAGCAAAAAGATGATGTTATAGATTCTCTTAATGCTCCACAAATAAATATATTCTATATTTTTCTTGATTACATACCGATTGAACTCATCAGAATCATTAGCAAGGAGAAAATAGAGATCAGCATCAGTGAGATCAGTATCCATGCGAACAGGAGCACTGTAACCCCTTAGTATGGATGGTACAGGGCACTCTGGGATGTCATTGAACACAAATTCTTCTTCTTTCTGTTCACAGAAACAACTGGCCACATCAGTACAAAAATGTGGAGAGTATATGCAGTTATTTTAACAGCAATGTGATTATGAATATGTAATAGTTCAAACAAATACTTCTGGGCTCTATACATGATTCTAATGTGGAGAGCCAACAAAAGACTGGAGTCTATCACTCACTTAAAAGCATCAAGATGCTTCAGAATCAACATAATCAGAAAATGACACTGAACAAGGAGAGACGGACAAAGCCAAAAACCTCTTTAGCCATCTGCACCCACTTCTAACCACAACAATAATGAGATGACCATTTTGGTTTACTGCACCGGTCTTACTGCATTCATCACATATAAGATCCAGGAGACCTGGTCAAACAATAAATGTGGACTGACTACCTTTGTCACCCTGAGGACTGTAGTGTGAACTGGCTGACCACTGTTTGCAATAGTCTCCAACAGACCGTCATGGTAAACAGAGGATAGAGGTATGTCCTTGCCACTGGAGTCAAGCAGGCCCAAGGCCACAGGAATAAACATGGGATCTTTGGAAAGCTGCCCTGGGGTTGGGGGGACCTCTTGACTGCGAGAAAATCAAACAAGTCATTCATCGCGTCACAAAAATAACCTTATCAAAGAAGCATGACGAGACAAGATCATACCTAAACTTGAGAGTATACGTTTTGGATTGAGCATTATAGTTAGAAACAACCTTAAGACGAGGTGTCCCAGCCTGAGAGTACCTGCATTATACATTCGAATAAACATATAAACACCAAAGGCAAGTGTTTACAAAAAAGTTCAAGCAGCACCATCATGACATACCATAATAAGAAATTTGAAAAATCTGCACCATTTGCATCCCTCATGGCAGCAAAGAAATCCTCACACGTCACAGCTTGTCCGTCGTGCCTCTTGAAATATAGATCCATGCCCTAGAAAGGTGAAGAAACATACTATTCCTGTTATATGTATAAAATATTCTCTGTGCACCAACACTAAGATATGGTGTGTATGATCAGGCATCAATATTTTTCCAGACCTTCCTAAATCCTGAACTGCCCAACAAGGTTTTGTACATCCGCACAACTTCAGCTCCCTGATAAGACAAGGTAGATTAGTTTATATACAAAATTGTATAGCTTAAGTACCCCAACCTGACCAGACATATAAGCACATCCAATCAAACCATCCTCAACCCCAAAAACAATCTCATCAATGAGGGGGGAAACCAACCTTCTCATACACCTGTATGAAGGAAACCAAGGAAAACGGAAACACAGTGAGTCAGTCGTTTATCTGATTGTAGAGAAGAACCTGCAGGGGCAACAAACACCAAAAAAAACAGAAAAGAAAAAGGATCTGCTACAGACATACCGTTACTGCAAGTTATAGAGTATGGCCACCCATCACAGTTGGTGCATCAGTAGAGTGGACAACCAAAATAATCACAAATCAGTAATCAGAATGAACTATAAATTGTGAATTGAAATTGCATATAATGTGCCAAATATAAAACAAGATATTCATCAACAAAGATGTAAGGAAAGCACTTGCCTGTGTAAAAGTTATCCATCTGACCAAGAAGAAACATAAAAGAAAAATTATATCAGCACAATATGCTTCAGGTGAACCATATCACTAAAAATGAGATTTGCACAGGGAGAAAGAGAGAGCATTTAACCTTAATATAAGAGTGAGGTCGTACAGGATGAGCCATGGGCCCAGCATCCTAGAAAATCAACACATGCTTTGTGAATACTAGGGTGAGGATAGTTTAATAAAGAAATGTCAGAATGAAAAATATCGAGATAACATGACCTCGTATAATTAATATCTAGATGCATCAAATTAACAGTGACAATATTCAACCAGAAATTTTTCCAAACCTGAGGAAACTGATAAGTTCGAAGCTTTGAAACATCAGCTATCCGTTTCACTGTACGGCTTCCCATGTCAGATGAAAATTCCTGAGTAGACAGAAGCATATAAATGTTCTCTGGGGTAAAATACTGGAAATGTATTAACTCCACCATGAAATGCATTCCTACCTGGTCACGGAAAACAGTGAGACCTTCCTTTAAGCTAAGCTGGAACCAATCTCGGCATGTCACTCTGAATATATCTTGAATGTCAATTCGAGTTTTGATTTACAAACCATTCATAACAACATAGAAAATTATAGCATAATACTACAACATAAACATTATTCTAAAGAATCACAGCATAAGACCATAAAATCCATTAGGTACATCAATGGGAGTAAATTAATTACATGACTAACTCATACTGAACAAATAAGTAAGCCAATTCAAACTTAGGTCAAACAATATAGGGCTTTCTTTCAAATCTTTATAGCTTTAAAGAAGTACTTATTTTAGGGGGGTAATCAAAAGAGAAAAAAGACATGTTTATGGAATAGCATTCAAACTAACAAAAGCAGGAATTGGTTGAAATGTGGATGTTAATTCTAATAGCTATATAAGTTGGGTTAATAGCCAGCCATATATGTTGAGGTAGTTGCAAAAACTTCTTATTCAGCGTGGGAATACCGAATTTCACCATTTCAGCATCGCAACTAATTTAGTCTCTATATTTTGGCCAGAGTAAATCAATAGAATAACTATCTACAATTGCATTTTCTACATGCTGGTAAAATAAGTGATACTTCATAAGGCATTGGCATAATATATACAACACTAATTTCTTTTCAGCTCACCTAACTACTTAAATAACTAGTCAGGCCCTAACAGTTAAGATTATTGGGCTGATTTAAAATACAATTGGTTGTTAAGTTTAAAAAATGGAAGTATATTTGAAGAACGAATTAGCTTTAATTGTACTTTATATTATGCTGTACACAGCTTAGTTGATAGAAAAGTGTTATGTGCCAAACCTTAGTGGTAATCAAGGCTGCAATCAAAATGTAAAGAGATGATAAGAAAGTCAACAATTCTTTGAGAGAATAGTAAGAAAAAGTATACCTGTTTCCTGTCCAGTTGTGAAAATACTGCAAGTGAAGACATGTAACCAATATAAATAAAAAGATCACTGAATTTAAAAAGAACTTCAGTCAACTACTCATGCAAATATTACGTACCTCATGCCCAATCACACCCAAAATGGCAGCATAATCTGCATCAGTCGCAGTTTCAGGAGATGCCAAGACAAGTTTGGAATTAAATATCTGTCAAAGCAAAATAATACTATTTAACACTATCATATAAATATATTAGTTAATAAATGACATTCTTGAATCATCCATACGTTTAAACTCTTATTTTCCATGGCACCCCTGCAATCAGAACAATAAATACAATTTCAGCAATGTGAATAAAATATCCTCCTAAAGCATGAAATTGAGCTCGTAAGGAGTTGAAGTCAAAACTAACATATTAAAATCTGGAACAGCTACAATGTTAAAGAGGTCCAGGTCATATTCAAGCCCGAAAACCTAATTGAAAGGAAAAGGTGACAAAAGAGATAAACCGTGATCACAGAACCCCAGGAGTTGAGAAACCTAAAAAACACAACACAAAGTAAATATCTTTACATCTTCATCCCATTTCATAGCAGCTTTTAGAGAGTACATGGCGTGGGCAGTCTTTGGCAGATCTTGTGCAGGGGTCCAGATTCTAAGCAAGACATTTCGGCCAGAGCGAGTTGTGAAACTGTCATCTCTACTCTCCAACTGTCCAGCAACTAATGCAAAAAGATAACACGGTTTCACAAAAGGATCCTCCCATACAACATAATGCTTGCCTCCCTGCATTAAAACACCAAGACTTCTTGATTTAAAATTAACTCAAAAAGTCATTTTTTATTTCTGGTAAAGGAAACTTTACCTCTAATTCTCCTTGCTCTATCAGATTTCCATTAGACAACAAGACAGGGTATGATAATTTGTCAGCTTCAATACGACAAGTGTACTTCGCCATAATATCAGGACGATCCTAATGTTGTACATACATATTAGCTGCAAGCTTCAAGAGAAATTAGATCAAGACCAAACTTGCATCAATGTAAAATACAATACCTGATAGAATGTAATCTTGCGAAAGCCCTCTGCCTCACATTGTGTGCAGAAGTTCCCGGATGACTTGTAGAGGCCCTGCATCAAGCATTATCCATCAGAAACTGGAATGAGATATCAAGAGGGACAATAGATCTGAGGACAGGGGCATATTAATATATGTTCAGTTGAATTAAAATTTTAATGAGAATTCAAGAACAGACCTCCAATGATGTGTTCTTCTGTGGATGGATTTCAGTGACAATTTCCAAAGTAAAGTTCCCACTTGGAGGTGTGGAAAGAGTCAGGTGGCGTGAGTCAACATGAAAATCATCATCCTCCTGAAACATGTGATATTAGTTTTCACATTATCAAGACAGACTCAGAGGACGACAAACAAGCTAGGAAATAAAACTTGCCATTAATCACATGTAAAAAAAATGCACTTATTAAAGCATCCAGATATTAAGTGGAACTCAGAAAGGCAGGATAAACATGATCTAGAAAAGTCAGTGCAGAACATCACTTTTTATTGCTATCCCGCACAAATATTAGGAAACACATATAAATGCCACAAACCTTCATCTCCTTGCCATTGACCTTTAACGAAATCAGCTTCAGATCTATACCATGCAAGACTAGAGGTGAAGAACAACCTGTAAAATCAGTTGATAATGGAAATTATTTCTCAAGGATTTCCAAATTATTAATAGTAAGTAAAGACAATTACATGCCATCACCAGAATTGAATAAAGATTCAGCTGATATATAAATTAGGGGCACTAAGTGTAATAATGTGTGTGTGTGTGTCTCTGTGTGTGTGTGTATAGACACACTCACACAAACCAACCAGAAAGCAGTTTCATACAGTAGGCAGTAGCACATGACTAAATTTTGGAGATTCCAAAAATCCACATATATAAACAGAACCACAGACAAAAATGGAAAAAATATATGCTGTTTTTGCCCCAAAGCATATTTCCAAGTCTGGAAATTTGCAAAAAAAAAAAGTTGCAGACAAACACCGAAGGTGGGTAAGTGGTGCAGGCCATGGAAGCTGCACAACCATTAATTTTTATAATATAAAATTTGCATCAGATATATACTTATATATATAAGCAAGATCTCCACAAGTGTCCAGCCTAAATGCTTACTATAATTGGAAAAACATAAAAAAAAAAAGTATTATTATGATTTCCAGCACATTTACTGATTTTTTGAATGTATTTACTATTTCCTTTTATTTTTCTGTTTTCAAATGCATTGGAAAGTGTTCTTCTGCAAAACACAGCCGCAATAATAAATATACCAAAGAAAGTAACCATGCTTCTGATTCAAAATTGACCCAGTCGATTTCCAACAGCATACTCAGAAATAAGGTCTGGGATTTGAGTGGTTTCACTTTCAAAATTAAAAGAAATTTTCAACAAGAACAAACTAGAACCCAAGAGAAATTTATAATGTCTGTGTAATGATACAAAGTTACATGATTTCTTTTCTCTGATAATAGACAGTAGCAAATTTTCTGACTAGTAGCAATTTGAATACAAAACTAGCAGTGTCTTAGAAACTACCAGTGTTACAGTAATATGTTGGAATCTATTGGAACTCCTACTAGTTTAAAGATTTATTGAATAATAATTAAAAGTCTTAAAAAAACTAAACTTAATAACATTGCTTTCTACTGTTATTTTAATAGCATTATATGACCAGAAATATATGATGTTATTTAATAGTAGATAAGATTGATTGAATGTAAATAAAAAGTTTCTAAGCATGGGAAACAAAAGTTTTTTGTACAGCCTACTACTAAACATTATTGCCAATATGGCAATATTCTGGTCAAAATCATCATATGCCATGAAATGTTCCCCTTCACTAGAAGGAACCAAGATTCTTTTGATGGACAAGATCAGAAAAACAGTGTCTACATTTCACCTAGTAAGACAGTCAGTCACATGTAATTTTTAAACTATGATCTCAGTCTTGGAACACTTATTTAGACTTATTTAGTCAAAATTGCCTCTAATAAGTTCTAAGTGATCTAATCAGAAGAAAACAACAAATGCATTTCATCTTGACACCAATAGAACACTAACAAACTTCATAATATAATGTTCAGTTAGTCCAGCAACTCAGGCTGAGATTTTCACCAAACGAATAGAGCCTAGAGAGCCTAGTAGTTGGTTAAAAATTTTAACAGAAGGATCAGAAAGTACCTTCAACCCTGGGATTGACAACAATTTTTGAAGAAACCATGGTTTTTTCCTCACCCAACGTAAACTTCAAATCCACCTAAGACACAATAATAATTTTTGCTTAGAGGTGACACAAATAGAAATCTTTTGCATAGAACTAGAATTGTGTATGGGATTACTGTGTCAAAAAAGTAATCAGGCTGCTTGTAATCCCTTAGAAATATCTCTTTTGGTGTATCCATCATAGATTCTTCAACTTGTTTCGGAAGTGGTTCTGTTGCCACTGAACAAATAAGCCTCCTACCAGTACTTCCACTCCTCTACAAAACGTTGAAAAGCGCATTTTAAAATGTAAGAAATATATGAGAGAAACAATATCATGATTCAGGGGAAGTTATAAGCTATCAGAAGCAATGAGCTTACAGGAAGCGAGTAGTATGGTGTTTGACAATTCCTCCAACCGATACTCTAATGCAAAAGTGATTGAAAAGTGTTATTGAACCAATACTATAAAAATTGGAAAGAGAAAAATTACAGAAAAATGCACAAAAGAGTGCATCATAATAATTTACAAACCTCAGAACAAAATAGTCGCCTGTATCTACAAATTTTCTTTACCGAGTGGCCTGTATAACGGAAACTCCAGCAAGGCTGAAAATAAAAATACTGGATGAGATGCATGTAGGCCAAACTACACAGATTATGAAAAGGAGGCATCAACAACTGTTTATGCTATTAAAGCATGTAACCCAGCTCTTATAGCATACTAATAAAACATAAGCATGCCCTACAAAGCTGTAAGAAGTCCAAAACAGAGCACAGAAAAAGTAGAAAAACATTTCATAAATAAACCAAAAAGGAACTATAAATGCATTAACCTCCTTATGGATGAAAAACACACTTCTACAAGCATCAAGAACTCCTTGAAAAATTAAACAAAGTGAATCAATAGCAACTCTTCTACATCAAGAATTAGCAGAACAGAAAAACACATACAGAGAGAGAGAGAGAGAGAGAGAGAGAGAGAGTAAGGGAAAAGGTAATCACAGTGGCAGAGGAGACCAAACCCATGAGGCATGTCTTCGACAAGCTCGAAGCTTTGCACGGTAGAATCAATCGAGACATCTTACAATCACACAACTCTGAATCCTAAATTAATTTGGCATTCAGATTTTTATAAACCCTATAAAAATTCAAATTTGTAGCTATGTTTTTGAAAACAAACATAAAACACCAAAATCAAACAAAAAAACGTACGAGGATTGAGAGAAAACCGAGAGTAAAATGGGGTTCATTTAGGGGTCACACATACGTAATAAGGATATGGATAATTCAAATATTCAAGATATAAATAACAAAAATGAAATAGTTAAATAATTTGAAGTTGAATCAAAACTTCATCTGTTTTTCACCTGATCGCTCGTGAAATGCGAATTTTATCACCGATCAGAAGTGACACACAACAGAGATCGATCTCCAGCAAAAAACCTTATCTTGTTGACCTAAATTGACAACAATTATTATTTATTATATAAAGGGCAAAAAATGTGAATGATAATTAATAATTTCTATATTATTATAGATTCTTTTCCTATCATTTAATATCAAAAAAATCCAAGATATTTTTTAGGCCCTCTCCGATAGAAAAAAATACTTAGAAAAATAGTTATCTTTTCTTTCGAGAGCAACTATGCCCAAATGGATAATGGGCTTTTTCAGAAATTGATAATAAAAAGAGGTAGAGACTATGTACACCTGAAAATACTAAACACACCCTAAAAATTGTAAATTTATACCTTTATTTTTTCAAAAATGGGGTGTGTTTAGTAAGTACCAGTATTCGCACCCGCACGATGTGCAGTTTGTAATATAATGTTAATAAATATTAATTATTTAATAATATATATAAGTAATTTAGTATGTAGAAGATATTATAATATTTAATAACTAAGAAAATCTAAATTTGCTTAAGATAATTCAATTCACAACAATATATCGAATTATACACATCCAATTCACTAATCTATGATTAATACTAAAAATAAAAGTATCAATCATGATCTTCAAATAAAAATTGGAATTTTAACATGCAAAGTTTGTAAGTTTTTTTAAAACTTCTTTATACACAACGATTCTAGTTGAAACATTTTTTTATCATCTGTGTTACAAACTAATATCATAAGTCACTTAAATTAAATATACTAAAAAAGACTATGAATTAAAAATCAAATTCAATTACTTAAATTAAATACATGTGTGTGAGTATGTATATATAGAAACAACAAACAATAAAATTAGAAATTTTATGTAGGAACTTAATGCAAGCGCCGTCAATTATATATTTTCAACCTTTTATTTTAAAATAAATTGAATTATAAAAATATTTTTAATTAATATCGTATAACATCGAAGATGATAGATAATTATTTCATTATAAGTATCACGTAAATTAATTGATATAGATCGACATTGATCATTACAATTAAGCTCAACACAAACTCGAAATGTTGTAATAGTGATCATGATGATGACAATATAATTAGAAACTAAGCATATAATTTAAATAATTAATTAGTTGAGTCATCTAAATTCAAAACGTGCACTATTATATAAAAATATACGAAGTCCTAAGTGTAAAGTAAAAAGTGAAAATTTTATTCGATTATGAGATATGTATAATTTAAAAAATATTTAGGATGACATACTATTCAGACTACATACATATTATATATATACATATATATATATACACACATCTTTAATAGTGTTATATTTATTTGTTAATATGATATAAATTATCCCCATGCAAATTAATATTTATTATTGAAATTATTGTATGGATATTTATTGTTGGTATTTAAAAAATTATTCAATAAAAAATTATTTAATTAAGATAAATAAAATGATAATAAATTAATACAATATTTATATTATCAAATCTAATGAATTAAATAGTAAAAAATGCAAAATAAAAAAAATTTGTTGACAGGACAATTAGAAATATATAGATAGATTTATATAATTATTTTTTCTTTTGAATTTATATACAATAAATATAAAATTAAATGTCTTAAATATTAATACTTATTTATACTTTGGTTAATAAATATAAAATAAAAGTTATTAATGATTTCTTAAAATGGAAATATTTAATAAATGAGACATTTATTGCAGTTATTTTTAGCAGAATATCCTGTTTATATATATATATATATAGATATAGATATAGATTGAGGTGTGTATAGTTTCACCCATAAAAATATTGTAATGGGCTTTTTCAGAAATTTACCATAAAAAAATATTGTAAGACCGTATTTAAATGTTCCCAATCGGGTACTTTTAATATGTCCATCAATGACGTCTACTAGTTATATTTTCCAATTATATGAAAAGTGAAATTAATTGATATGTCGAATATTTAACATGTCAGCGACACATATTAATGTGTACATATTATTAATGTGTTCATTATAGATATGGTAGCAAGACTATCCTTATATACAACCTTCAACCCGACCAAATTTCAATTTATATATGTTATATCAACAACTAGTCATGCACTCATGTGATGCACAGTTTGTAATTTTAATAGCATACTCCTTATTATGATGTAAAATGTAATAATTAATGAAAAAGTATGCATATTATCTACTCAAATTAACATAAAGAACACAAACAATTATGAAATTACTTTCGAATATGTGAGACCTAGTCTCATGTTACTTTTTGACCAATATACACTACAAGAATTTCGCTCAACCACAACGGTTATTAACCGTTGTGGTAGACAGATTTCTACCGTTGTGGTAGATGGTGTTGTGGTAGACCTACCTCTACCACAACGGTTTTTAACCGTTGTTGAAAATATCAACCACAACGGTTTTTAACCGTTGTGGTTGAGTCCTGTCTAAGACAACACCATGTACTACAACACCAAAAAATTATCTACCACAACAGTTAATAACCGTTGTCGAAAATATCAACCACAACGGTTATTAACCGTTGTGGTTGAGGGATGTCTACGACAACACCATCTACAACAACGGTAGAAAATTGTCTTCCACAACGGTTAATAACCGTTGTCTTTATCTTTTTCCACAATAGTTTTTTCTTTTATTTTTTTGTTGCCCTTTTTATTTAGAACACTTTAATAACCCGAAGAATTCATAATCAATGACCTATAAATAAAAAATTTACTATTTCAAAATATTTCAAATTTCAATTGCAATCAATATCCAATATCGTGTACATCGTTAAGTTCAATCAACATAACATAAAGTTTATTATAAAAAAATCCATCTAAAAACAACAAAGTTAAATGTCATTTTCTTCTACTATACAACTTGAACAACTATAGCTACCTCAAAATCTACTAAGTCTTCATCTTCGTCTTTTCTCTATTTCTTCTGAAACACCTTAGAAATAGCAGGAAAATCCATCACTTTGACCTGCCAAGATTCATCACTCTTGTACAGGTGGAAACAAGCCTCCAACATGCAGCACAAGTGCTCTGCCCCAGTGGCTTCTTCACATTTGGCTTTGAACCAAATAGTGCTTCTTGCTCACTGGCTAATTGATCTTGCAGCTTCTTTTGCTCCTAACAAAGTGTCAAGAATAAAGAAGTTGGTAATGCTATGCTTTGTCATAAAACAACAAAAGAATCAGGTGCATCCTTTACAACAATGTACCCGAAATCTGCGTTTCTCCTCTTCTTTGGCTTGTCGAGAATTGGTAAATTCCTCCAATGTGTGCAATAAAGGAGCCTGGGATAATAAGAAGAAACATATACAGAAACATCACTCAATTTAGAAGCTCACATGGTAGTTTGCTGACCAAGATTCTAGCCTTCTGAGCACGCTTCAAATTTAGCAACTAGTGAAAACAAGGTTGTCAGCCAGAAAAAGTAACCACTACGCAACTGATGATATTGTAAGGTACAATGGTTTTTTCTCCTTTATTTTGCTCATGATAAATAATCTAGTAAAGTAGGCTAAAGTCCCATATTGTACGAGTGGTTCTTCTATTTTAGGACACTGTCTGACCTTGCAATTGTATCTGAAGAGAAAGATCTGTAATGAGTTAAGGATAATTTAATGAAAACACAGGGCAAGAGTAAGGTAGAGTAGAGAAGGAAATGTAATAAAACTACCAGTACCAGTATAATATGGTCTGTCTCTTCTACATATGATTGGACACAACTTGTTAGTACTTAGTATGAAGATAGGATCCAGGAGATGGAATGTGAACAAATCTAAGATGAAAGAGAAGACATGGTATACTTACATGAAAGCTGGAGTGTGAAGTGAGGAAAAAGGGTTAGAGAAGGAACATGGGGAGGAGGCAGGTTATAGAAGAACAAACCTGGGACAGATAATGAAAGATGGGCATCTATTTGAAGTCTTTTTTTTGCTTATCAACACTCAGGACTCAAGCAGCTTCATGGAGAACCTAGACCAAATATGAACTCTAAGTCGTTTTGAAAAGAAATTAATAGCAAATATATTAATCATACAGGAAGAAATTTTAGCTGTTGAACTGGCTATTCACAGCTAATGTGATGAAAAGCTAAAATGTTTTTAACAACCAAGCTACATCAGCACAAAATAAATCTTGCAGACACCTAAATTTCCAAACAGCAGCCAAATAAATAATAAAAAAAAAAGGCCAGAAAAGAAAGTAATACGTGCCACGTTTCTGATTATTTGGCAAACAGAGCCGCGCTCCATGAGAATCACCATTTGAAGCTCACAAAATCTATTAATAAAATACAGTAACCACAGATAACAACTAGTAACCTAAATATTACCAGTCATTTCCAGGTCAATCCACACGAGTGGCATCTTGTAATCCCCTCCTGTGGTAGTTTCCAAGATTTGTTGATTGTCTTTCTCATTTTCTAGGTCTTCATCCACTTCTTTGTCGCTAACAGCATCACCAAGTTGTTCTTTCCCTGCGATTAACTCAAAACAAAACAAAACAAAATGAACCAGAATCGAAAACTCACTATGGTCAAGCCAAGCAGCATGAGTTAACGTTTTAGTTAATTTGTCGTGATAAAGCAAACACACTGTTGCTCTTCTTTTCTGATACCTCCCACCATGAAAAACAGAAAAATGACAAAACTACTGCAGGAAAAAAAAAAAAAAAGGTTCAAACCTCTCCCTTCACAACTATTAGCAGCAGTGGCACTTGAAACGTGCTGATTAGCATCCTCAGCATCCACCTCAAGCAATGCAAACGAGTTAGAAAGATTATCCATCTACTTCTGCTAATTACTTATTAGTCAGGCTCCTGATCACATCAATGAAGAAAAAGAACGAGTGAGCATTTCGACTTTGTCGAGTGACAATAAGGCTCAAACCTAAGATATCAAAGCCACACTAAATTCGAGATCTCCATCAACTATAGCTAATAACATGGAAACATCCGAAAATTCACCGGAAGCAGATCTATATCTACGAACTCCACATTAACGACAGTGAAGGCACAGAGTACGGCCCCAACCACACAAAGGAGACGAAATTAAACAAGGAGATAAGCGATGCAGCAATACCAGTTTGAATATGTGTTCCGAATGCGGCGGCGAAGTGCCGGAGAATTGAAAATCAGAGCCGGAGAAGCAAGATGCTGGTTGCAAAGCAAGAACACCGATTCTGCAAATTGAAGGGATGAGAGACGAGAGATGGCGGCGAGGGACGGAGGCAGGGGCGGCGGCGCGGCGGCGACTGCAGAGGCAGCGGCGGGGTGGTGGCGGCGGCGGCAGCAAATGGGGAAGAGAGAGTGCTAGGGTTTTGAATTGGGTGTTTTGAATTTTAGATGCTTAGTTATTTTTACATGTAAATACTATAACTCAATTTACAACGGTTCACTACACCGTTGTCGTTGTTCGAAATACGCTCAACAACAACGGTAAAAAATAATGGTTGTTCCAACCGTTGTCGTTGAGCACAAAAATATGGTCAAAGACAACGGTACGTAGACAATGTTGTCGTTGAAGTAATTTTTTCGTTGAACGACAACGCCAATTTTTTACCGTTGTAAGCTACTGTTGTCTTTGAGTGAAAAAATGCGCTCAACGACAACGGTAGCTTACAACGGTTCGATCTACCGTTGTCATTGAGTGAAAAAATGCGCTCAACGACAACGGTAGCTTACAACGGTTCGATGAACCGTTGTCGTTGAGCGAAAAAAGTGCTCAAAGACAACAGTTTTATTGTGTCGTTGTCCCAACCGTTGTCGTTGAGCGAAAAAATGCGCTCAACGACAACGGCACCAAAAAACCGTTGTCGTTGAGCGCATTTTTTCGCTCAACGACAACGGTTTTATGCAAAACTGTTGTAAATCTGTTTATAACAACACAAAATGCATAAAACTGTTGTAAATCTCGTGTTGTTGTTGAGCGAAATTCTTGTAGTGATAGTTTATACATCCATGCATTTTATAAATTACATATCAATTTAATTTATTTGTTCATATTAATTGTTAAATCTTATGGTTGCTTGTTTATTATTAGTAATATGTTACACCCTAAAATATTACTTGGGTCAAGGAACGTACACTACAAGAAAATCGCTGATAGACAACGGTTAAAAAATGTTGTCGTAGGCCAGAAAGCAGCGTTGTCGTAGCCAGGGTTGTCGTAGGGGTCAGCAAATTTTCGCTCATAGACAACAATTTTTAACCGTTGTCTTAGACCCCTACGACAACGGTTGTGACGCACATAGACAACGGTTTTTAACCGTTGTCGTAGGGTTGTTGTTCCAAAGAAGCGTTGTCTTTTCTATTTACGACAACGCTTTGACAACGGTTTTCAACCGTTGTTGTAGCTATCTAAGACAACGATTTTTAATCTTTGTCGTTGTCGTAGATCCTTATTACACCATTTTTGAAACTGTTGTCGTAGTCTATTTTCAGCGTTATCTTTTACAAGTTCTAGTAGCATTTAATAATTATTATATATTAATTGAAATTCAAATATACAAAATAAACATTCAACTCAAAATGGTCATATCAAATTGAAATATTCATTTAACAGTTCATACAAAACTATTACTCTAAAAGTTCATATGATCTAAGAGTTGGTACAAGATATGAAAGCTACAAGCTCAAATAGTGTAGAATATGCGTTTGGCAAATTCTTTGATGTCCCTTGGAAACTCTCCATCCATGTATTCTTATTGCATCAGCTTTCACTTGTTCATCACCATTGCCAATTTCTGTAAGCAACTTTTACATAATTAATCGAGAGAGAGAGAGAGAGAGAGAGAGAGAGAGAGAGAGAGAGACCTTTAACAACAACCTGAGACATGGAACCAACAATGGCACCTACAGAGGAGGAATCAACTCCACCACAAGGCCCTTCATCTTCTCTTTAAGGGTCTTCAAGTTTCTATTCCTTTGCTCAGCAAATGCTTTCATGAGTTGCTTCACCAAATAGTGGAATGGATTCAATACATAGAAGCAAGAATCATTATCAAAAGGAGATGTGCATTTTTTGTAACCTTATTGTCATATCCAGTTGTTCTCCTCCTTTTGTTCTTTTGGGTCTGAAAATTGTTATCTGAACGATCAGAAATGATAGAGTGCAGGCCCTCAAGCTCAGCAGCTCTAGACTCTACAAATTTCCACACATTAAGTTCATGTGGCGGAGCTGCTGAGACTCTAGGTTTGTTCCCATTAGTAACCATATCCACAGTGCTAAATGACCAGATAATTTCTGATCTATGTATGGAAGTCAGCTAACACTCGTAGCTTTTTGTCTGAGAAATAAAAGAGGACTGAAACAAATTAGTAAGCCAAATAATTATATAAAAAGGCTGGAAGTTCTTATTTTTTGCAGAAACTAAACCCATGTGAAAGATGTAAGATTCAATATAACGTTTAGAACTATCTTTACCATAAAAGATAATTCAGATTATCACCATTGACTAGAAGCTCTCAGATCATCATTGATAGATCATACAGTAGAAATGAAGTAGAAACCATTATCTAACCTAGAGTCGGATTCGTTCTAAATGCCAAGAGAAAGTGTGTACAACAGGAGACAACATATATGCAGCTAAAACTTATATCGGTTTGCAAGGAAAGATCAATATTTTCTATTTCTAACCTACAACACGACACTGGAGATAAATTCCACAGAAGCCAAGATTAGGAAGATCAAGGAAAGTGCTTGAATGTAACTACTTCTACTAAAAATTCACAGCACAAAAATCCATGCATACATAAAAAATAACAAAAAACAGCCCTAAATATGTTCTACAAAACTAGAATTAGATAAGATACCAGCAGCAGATTTCAAATCATACGTAGGCACTGTGAAAGCCTGTTTCTCCCCAAGAACAGCATTTGATACAGTAGATGAGACAACTGAGGCCAATATTATCATCGCTGTTGTAAATGGAGGAGAGTTTTCATCACGGAGAGGCCTCAAAACCCATTACAGAAATGATTCCATATCGATCCTATTCAAACTATATACACATATAACAAATATATACACAAAATTTTGGATGTATTATGCATGTAGAGAGAGAGAATTTAGGAAAGGTATTATTCACCAGATTCGAAGCTTCGCCGCTTCGCCGCTCTCCGCTTAGCCGCGTCGTTTTCAGATTCAAAATCTAGGGCTCGGTTGCTCGGCTTGGTCGATCTGACCTCTTGTTGAATATGAAAAGATGCGAGATGAGGGATGCCAGCGGGGTAGCAGCGGCAGTGAAAAAGAGAGAGAGAGAGACTGGTGGGGTACCAGCAGCGGTGAGAGAGAGAAGGGGGAAGCGGCAGCCGGGACAGCATCGGCGAGGCAGCGCCGGCATCTACAGCGGCGGAGGAAGTAGCTGGCGGCGTGGTGAGCAAGGAGGTGGAGATGAGAGAAGGCCAGAGAATAAAATAGGGCAGCGGTGCGAGGGAAACGGCGGCCGGGCAGCAGAGACGACGGCACAGCGAAGACAACACCGACGGCGACGGCTGTGGCGGGATCGGTGAAGTCTAGCGTTTCAATTGGGAAAGGATATCTAGGGTTTCGGTTGGGGATTTTGAATTTGGAGATATAGTTTATACACTAATTCTTTTATTTTACATTTATTTACATATTACTAATAGTAATGATAAAAAAATATCAAGTTAATTTAGTCTATGACAACGCTACTATGAGGTTAAGACAACCGCTATAAAGTTAGCGTTGTCTTAAGGATCAATGACTACGTCTTAACAACAACTTCATATCATAACCGTTGTCTTAGGGATCAACGACTACGCATCTACGACAACCTCATATCATAAGCGTTGTCTTAGGGTTCATTTTTACCTAAGACTACACCTCTACGACAACATCAAGTCACCACCGTTGTCTTAGGGCTAAATTTTACCCTACGACTACGCCTCTACGACAACGCCAATAAAAAACCGTTGTCTATGAGCGCATTTTTGCACCCTACGACAACGGTTTTGTCTACGACAACGCCAATTTTGGCTACGACAACGGTTTTTTAAAAAAACCGTTGTTTTAGGGGCGTAGTCTATATGCATTTTTCTTGTAGTGAACTTATAGAGCTGAGCTAAAGACAAAGTCGGACCGGTCAAAGACACCGTTATGAGGTATCACTGGTAGCTCAGCTAAAGCCGGAAACACTATACAAATACGTCCGAACAAAGCACGGCACGAGCAGCTCGGTCGAAGGAGCTCACATGAGGCAACACTTAGAAGATCTCCTTTACAAGGAAACAATGTGATTTCTTACCATGTAAAATCCTAGAATCAAGAGATCTCTTTCTTGATACCCAAGGGTATACCCCTATGTATCTCTATAAATAGGGCTTTTAGGAACAAGGAGGAGACCAACCCCCGATTACTCTTACAGGAACTCGACACTCTATTTAGTTAAATACTTGAACTCGAGGATTCCATGGCGATTTAGGTCTTTACAAGATCCGAATCCTAATTCTTTTTTGCTCACATGTAATCAAATACAGGTTATTTACCTCTTACATTATCAATATAGGCTCTCTACCGACCTACTCACAGGGCGGTCAGACCCAGCCCAAAGCAATCTTGCCCGAGTAGGCTCCGAGCCCAGTGTCGTCTCTTTAATTTGATTTATTTCTTGTACAAGCTGCTCGGCAATTGGTTTATCAAAGAGACCGAATATGCAGTATGGTTTTGGTTAAGAAACCTAACAGGACTTGGAGGATGTGCATAGATTTCACTGACCTAAACAAGGCTTACCCAAAGGATTGCTTCTCATTGCCTAATATAGACCAACTGGTGGATACAACTGCCAGCCACGAAATCATGAGTTTCATGGATGCATACTTAGGATATCACCAAATACCCATGGTAGATGAGGATCAGATCCATACGACCTTTAACACGGATTGAGCACAATACTGCTACACGATGATGCCTTTTGGATTGAAAAATGCAGGGGCAACTTACCAGAGGTTGGTCAACAAAATGTTTGTGGCCCAGATCGGAAAAACAATGGAAGTGTATATTGATGACATGCTCGTTAAATCCAAAAAGGCAAGGGAATATGTCTCGCATTTGGACTAAATGTTCTACATATTGAGGCAATTTAGGATGAAGCTCAACCTAAAAAAGTGCTCCTTCAAAGTTGGATCTGGAAAATTCCTGGGCCACATGGTCACAGCTAAAGAGGCATTGAGGTAAATTCTGAAAAGAACCAAACGATCATAGAACTCACTCCACCAAGAGCAGTTAAGGACGTGTAAAGTATCATAGGAAAGATAGCTGCACTAAACAGGTTTATCTGAAATCCAACCTATAAATGCAAGCATTTTTATGAGTTGACCAAGAAATGAAAGGACTTTCAATGGAGTAAGGAATGTGACAAAACACATGAGAAGCTGAAAACCTCATTGGCCTCATCACCAGTGATGGTAAAATCCGAGCCTGGGAAAAGCTACAACTCTACTTAGCCGTCTCCGAGTACGCCATCAGGGCCATACTCGTCCAAGCAGAGAAGGAAAACAATAAGCTGGTATACTACATCAGCAAGTCACCACATGATATAGAGCTAAGATACCCAACTATTGAAAAATTGACATACGCATTAATGATATCGACAAGGAAGCTCAAACCCTACTTTCTATCTCACCAGATAGAAGTACTGACAAACCTTCCGCTAAAACACGTGCTCGCTCGACCATATGCTTCGATTCAGTTACTCAAATCGGCGGTAAATCTAACTGGGGCAGTACTATATCCACTACGCCCCAAGGACCGCTATAAAACGACAGGAAATGTCTGACTTCATCACGGAGTTCACGCTCACCATCACTTTGGAAAAGCCTGATGAAGAACAGTGGAAAATATCAACTAATTCCTCGGGCGCAGGGATTGTCCTAATAAGTCCGAATGGAAAATATTTTTGTTCGGCACTCAGGTTTGAATTCCCAGTCACTAACAATGAGGCGGAATATGAAGCTCTTTTAGCAGGACTAGACATGGCCAAGCAATTTGGTGCCCGAAACCTGGAGATCTACAACAACTCCTTGCTCATGATCAACCAAATATCCGGCCAGTATACTACTAAAGACGAAACATTGGCTAAATACAAGCAAAGGGTCGAACTAGCCCTAGCAGACATTCCAAGGACAAGTGTCGAGGAAATCCCTCAATCAAAAACTCACAAGCTGATGTCCTAGCCAGGCTAGCCACCAGTGAAGGCGCTGAAGGCATAAGATCTGTCAATATTGAGACAATCACTGCATCAACTTTGACACAGGAGATAATACTTTCAGCCAAGCCGAAAGAAACATGGATGACCCCCATCATGTCATACTTGTTAGAAGGAAAGAAACCGAAAGACCCGATAGAGGCAAGAAAGCTAAGAATCAGATCGGCTGGATACATCCTTCAGGACGGGATACTATACAAAAGAGGGTTCTCCTGGCCACTACTAAGTTGCTTGGACGAATAAAAGGTAGAATATACCTTAAAGAAAATACATGAGGGTATATGTGGAAATCATATAGGTGGAGAGACACTCGCGTATAAGGTCAAAAGATAGGGATACTTCTGGCCTACCCTGAAAAGGGACGCAATAGATTTTGCCTGGAAATGTGATCGCTGCTAAAGGTGTGCACCCCAAACCCGGGCTTTGTCAGGCGAACTCATGTTAGTCATCAGCCCATGGTCATTTACCAAATGGGGAATGGACCTCATCAGCCCATTACCCATAGGACGAGGAGGGGTAAACTTCACGATCGTCGAAGTCGACTACTTCATAAAATAGGCAGAAGCAGAACCTCTTGTGAAGATCACAGAGGCCAAGGTCACATATTTCACTTGGAAGTCCAACGTCAACATAACCGAAAGTCCCTAATTTATGTGCTAAAAGATATATTAAGAATGAGGAATTGTGTGTAAACATTTTTTATATTCTATTTTGGTCGATTGGAAAATAAAATTTTAAAGATAGATATTATATATTGATGGAGATATAAGTTATAATGGGTGTGTATATAAATTTATATAAACATATGTGTGCACGTAAACCATGTATACCAGTCAGTGTTACAAAAATCAGCCTAGTCGGCTGACTAGTTGGCGCCTAGTCGCTAGCCGATCAGATTTGTTGAAAGTCATCCCTTCATCAGTTAAAACATCTTGCTCTTCCAGCACAGCTTGCTCCTTCTCAACTTCTGTTTAAGCAACTTGCTCCGAGAGCACAGTCTACTCCTCTACAGCTTCTTTCTCAGCAGCTTGCTCCTCGAGCACAACTTATTTTTCTCTATCTTCTGTCGGATTCTCAAGTGTATGTACTTGTGGGGCAAAAAGAACAAACGGTTTGAACGGCACTAAGGCACGCTCGGGGTTAGGAACTTCACAGTCATCTAACAATTTTTCAATTTCAGCCGCTGCTTCCTCCACATCAATCATGTTAATATCTAGAAAGATAGAATCATTAACAGTTACCTCCTCGTGCCTTACCTCAGCAGGGTCACCCTCTATAACATTATGGTCGGGGGAGTGATCATAATTAAGCAGTTGCTCATCGAGAGCATCAAATTCTGGTGGTGGTGACCTACATTGAGGGAGCTCAACCTGGATAGGGAGCTCTACAATTGAAGAACTTGTAAAGGTGTCTTCTCCAATCTGGAGTCTGGGCAGCATATGATGACCTCTTCTTTCACGTAGGCTAGCTTCAAGTGCAATTCTCATCATCCTCTCAGTGGCCTCCTCAAGACCAAAAACTTCAGCCTGCTTAGCCAGAAAGGCCTCCTCATCTCCTGTTCGAATGGCATCCGTAGCAGGGTCCAATGTCGGGAGCTCAGTCCTCTGTGCACTTCAATTACTGTCTTTTCTTTAATGGACCTCAGTGAAAGAGGGGCGAGCTCTTCAACAACAAGAGGTTGCTATGTTCTTCTTTCAGTAGCAAGTTGAGCTTCTGCTTTGGCTTGCTCTAAGTACTCTTCCAACAGCCGTTTTTCAACATTATTCAAAAAAAATCTTTCTAGGAGGACATGGAGATTGGTCTCTCTAACCAATCTACAACACATGCTTGTTCTTCACTTACCTCAGGGCATTGGACAAGGACATCAAATGGCAGATGTCTTTTGTTCCACCATTCAGTGAATCTATTCAACAAAACTTCAAAGTTAGCCCTGACTTTCTATTCATCCACCACAACCTCCTCTTCCTCCTCCTTCTCTTCTTCCTCCTCTCTTACTCCATCTTCAGCATTCTCAACCACTGCAGAGACACCTCACCACATCTATTACCCTTTCCATGATCTCATCAGGAAGGGCATCATCCATGCTCGGTGCGGGTAGGGGTAGAGGTAGGGGTGTTGGCTCAGTTAGGGGTGAGGGTGTGGGTGATTTATCAGGTTGAAGGGTAGGTTGTTGTTCATCAGAATGCTCTGTTGTGGACTCCTCCTGAGGATCCTTCATTATTCATCACAACCATCATGATTCTAAATCTTAAGTTTGTGCATCTATCATATTTACCCGAACGATTATCCACAATATGACAATATATATCATGCAATAACTTATATTCAAACTTAAAGAAAAATTGAAAACACCTGTGTTGGTCCCAAGTGGCAGTAGCCTACTAAATTTTCAAACTTTTCTTTTAAGAACGGATAAGTAAGTCACTCAAGCAGATCGCTAAAGAGCTTACTGTCCTAAAGGTTACTGCTTGAGCAATTACCTTTAGTGATCTTACGAGAATGAGTTTTATGCACAACGGAAATTCTTTTAAACCAAAGATTCTTTTCTGAAAACCATTAATATTCTTATGAGAGATATGCAGTAGATTAACGTAGATAAGCAATAACAAGGATAAGAACAGTATTAAGCTGTATCAAAAATAAAAACAACGGTTTATAGAGGTTCAAGGATGGAGTTATCCCTCTACGTCCTCTCTACTCCTTCTCAAGGAAGAACTTTTTTAAGTATAAGGGTTGATTTACACAAGCCTCGCTTAGACAACCTAAACTTAACAAGAACTGTCAGTCTTTCCCACACAGGGTTACTGTACAGTGACCAAACTTAACTAGCCCACACAGAACTCTTGTTCTTTTACTAAGAACGTAAATACTTGATCAGGAACAGCCTCCGATCAAGCAACTCCTAATAGTCTATGAAAGTAAATAAAGTGGTTTTCTTCAATAGCACAGGCATCAAGCTTTAGAACAATGAGCTCTTTAAGCTATAGATAGCTTGCTGCTAGATTGGATTTTAAACTTCTAAAGATTTGTAAGTGTATTGCGTTTTATAGCTTGAGTGTTTTAATTGCAAGAGTTTCAGGTTTCTAGTTTCAAGTACTTCTCAAGTCCAGTTCTTCTAGTATTTATAGGCAAAGAGGGGGGGGGGGGTGAATAAGCCTACCTTTTCTTCAGATTTTTCTTTATCCTCTATGGGCTCACTTTTAATATCAGTAACCTTTTGGGAGGTTACTGATCAGAGTGGTTTGCGGAAGCTTAATACAGAGTCGAGTAGAAGATGTGCAGCTTATCAGAGAGAATACATGTAATGCGGTAAGCAGATAAAGACGCAGGCATGTATAGAGGTTCGAAGGTAGAGTTATCCTTCTACGTTCTCTCTTCCTCTTCTCAGGAGGGAACCTTTGTTAAGCTGGTTGATTTACATAGACCTATCTATTACACAAATATATATATATATATATTAATGATTTAATTTTTCTATTAAGAGTAAAAAATCTTTATTAAATATGAGTTCCAATAATTTGATTTTGAGTTTTCTAAAATGGACATAAAAATTATTAAAGTATTAAAAAACTCAATCACCTAAAAAATTCGTCGGAGGTTGCAATTTATACATAACGTGGACTTTAGGTTTCACTCTATCAAAAACTTTAGGTTTCACTCTGTCAAAAACTATAGTTTAGATTGTAAAGTGTAAAAATAACAAAAGTACATGTTGATTCAATATTTAACTCAATTAATAATTTAAATCACTGAAGTAAAAGTATTACTTGTTATATGTAAAAGTATTATGTTACACAAATAAAAAGGTTTTACATATATAGTATTACCTATTAAATTATAATTTTTCTAAAGTATTACATGTCACACATTAAATTACTAGATCATATAAAAGTTTTAATAGTTGTGGAATTTAATTTCTCAAATAATCATGGATTTAGACTATTGAAACCAAATGCATTACATGATACCCAAAAAAAAAATTTTTTTTTTATTGGAAACATACAAAAGTATTGTATCATATTATTTGTCAAATTATAATTTCTTGAAAAGTATTAAATGATACAAAAATTATCTAATATAGATAAAATACTTGTACATGTTGATCACACATTGGTTGTGTTGACTAAACGATTAACATAAGTTGCATAATAAGATCTAGAGTAGGTCTCCTCACTACAAGAATTTCGCTCAACAACAACACAAGAATTACAACGGTTTTATGCATTTTGTGTTGTTCTAAACAAATTTACAACAATTTTGCATAAAACTGTTGTCGTTGAGCGAAAAAATGCACTCAATGACAACGATTTTTTGTGCCGTTGTCGTTGAGCGCATTTTTTCGCTCAACGACAACGGTTGGGACAACAGCACAATAAAATTGTTGTCGTTGAGTGCATTTTTTCACTCAACAACAACGGTTTAAATAACTGTTATAAGCTACCGTTGTCATTGAGCACATTTTTTTCACTCAACGACAACGGTTGGGAAAATGGCACAATAAAACTGTTGTCGTTGAGCAATTTTTTCAACCAATGACAACGGTTCGGAGAACCTTTGTAAGATACCGTTGCCGTTAAGGTACCGTTGCCGTTGTCGTTGACCAAATTTTCTTCTATCTCCTGTTTATGTTTCTAACATTCACCTACTTCACTGTCTACAGAATGATGGTTGTTGGTCTCACTCCAAATCAATATGTTGCTGTTGTGGTTTCCTTTGCATTCTACTCACTATGTAATCGTGATATGGTAATTTAGAAGACATTGTGGCTTTATTCGAAGATTATTATTTGAATGCACTCATTCTATTATAAGCTCCAAATTTTGTAGACATTTTGTTAGTTGTTGAAGTATTATACGTAACATTTCATCTTCCCATTTAAATATTGCGTCTTTCTTCAATAATGGGCTAAACACCTTCCTGTAATGTGTCAGATTGTTTATAAACATTCCAGCAAAGTTAACAACTCCAAGAAAACTCTGAAGCTGTTTCTTGTCCTTGAGGGTATCTGGAAATCCTTGTATCTTCTCCACAATATGGCTCTGTAGGATGATTTCAGATTCATTGATTTATATTCCAAGAAATTTGATCTGCCTCGTAGCAATTATTGTCTTCTTTTCGGAAAGCACTAATCATTCCTTATGACAAACATCTGAAAATATCTCCAAATGTTTGAAATGCTCTTTCATGTTCTTGGATGCGATGAGGATATCATCGATGTATACGGACATGAAGCTGAAATAATCTTTGAAAAGATTATCCATCTTCCTTTGATATATCTGAGGTGCATTTGCCAATCCCATAGGCATCACGTTCCAGATATAATGTCCCTATGGTGTGGAGAAAGCTGTAAAATTCTTACTTTCTTCCTCCATCATAATCTGGTAGAATCCAGACTTGCAATCGAACTTTGAGAATACCTTGACTCCTTTGATACAGTTGACCAGGTGTTCTCTACTCGGGATGTAATATCCATCAAACTCCAAGATGTTATTAATTCCTTTGTAATTAATAACGAGTCTTGGCTTTCTTCTCTTGATTTCTCCATGATTCCTTACAATGAATCCTGGGCTGTTGTATGGAGAAACTTCTGGTGAAATCAACTTAAGGTCAAGATGTTCCTTAAGTATTTTCTGCATATTCTTACGATCTTCTTGGTTCATAAGGATTAGCTTGTATCTCATGAACTCGTGTTCCTTTTCTGGTTTAACCTTTAAGGATACTTTGAGCTCGTTCTTGTTCCACCATGCCAAAGGATTTTCATTGTAATTCCTTTAGATCTTCTTCTTGATATCTTCGAGTGATATTTGTTCTTCAATGGAAATCTCACTCGATGAATTCTCCAATAGGCTTTTCATTAATTCTGCAATTGCCTCTGTAGGTACTTGTTCTTCTCCTTGTATCCTAAATGAATACAAGTTATTATCCCATCGCTTGGTGTCCTTCTGCTTCGAACCATATTGCCGATAGGATAATAATGCATCACCAAACCTTATTTTATCCGCCATTTTTGGATTTCGAAGTTTGGCTTCATCACCACGCTTGCTGTGAAAATTAATGGGCATTTTTCTGTAGAATGTCTCTCGCAGTCTTTGAACAATAATCTTATGATCACATAAGGTTGTGAAAATAAGTCTTCTTGTCTCATTTTCCTGTGTAAAACGTTTGCATACTCCTGTATCATAGAAATAGATTGGTGGCGTCTTTACTCTGTACCATGGGGTACCGCCTACACCTCTGATCATGATTTCCGCTTGTTTGATTCCTCGATTAAGAATAAGAATTCTTTTTGAGAAATCTCTTCCTGCTATAGCTGGTAGATCTTCTCCAATTTCTTTAGGGAAAATCTCCTGCTTTGCAATACATATTCCAGTACCTGAGTCAACATAGGCAGCGAAATCCATCATATATCATTCTGATATAAATGTATATGGAGAATGGGCTAGTGGTCATCAGATTCTGTATCTTTTATCTGCCAATATGAACTCCATTCCATCTTGTAATCTTTCTCAAGGTTTATGATCCTCGAGAAACTCGATCCCAAGTATCAACTGATCTGGGATCCTTCCTGTAACTCCCGTGATAGTCAACTCAATTTCACCCATCATTAGGTTTCCTTGAAATTTTTCGACTATCGGTTGTTGGAGGTAATATAGGACATTACAAGGGAATATATTATCCCGTTGAGTAATGTCAAATACCACTTCAACTCTTCTCCATCCTTCCGGGCACTTCAACTCTCCTTGTGTTTTGAAAACATCTGGGATTCACTGAGTCATACTCGGTCTCTTTTCTTCCCAACAGCTACTACTCAGTAGTCTATCTTGTTGGAAAGATATCCTCCTTGGCTCAATTCTGAGACTTTGGCTCTTGTTGAACATGGGTTGATCATGGATTCTCATATCGATCTTTTTTATAGTTGGAGATTCAATAGGTTCCGGAAGAACTACCTTGGCGAAGTCCTCAAAGATTCTTGGAACTTCAATGAATTCCTTTCTCAAGAATACATCTGAATGGTATGTATTCGAGAGAGCATAGGAAATCTTATAGGTTATCGAGTAGGGAATATTCCCTTCTTTCATCAGATCATTTCTTTTGAAATCTTGATTAAGGGTTAAGACTCTGTTGAAGTCTCGATCTCCCAGATTATACGCAATTCTAGTATAGAAATTGAATGCCAATTTCCTTACATAAAAATTTCCTGTGACAGCTCCAAGGCATGAATCCTTGAGATTTGAGATTCGCTTGTCAAAAATTGCAAGATTGAGTGGCGAATCTATTCCTTCTTTGAATGTTGTTTTAATAACAACTCTTATGGCTCCGATGTGAATCCATAAGAGTGTATTTGCAACTTCTCTCTTGACTCTACTTTTTATCTTTTGTATCTCATGATAAGGGACCAATTGTATCTCGATCAGGTTACCAGTGAATTCCATTGGGATGACAAATTCTCCGGTAGTAACTCTGTGGATAATTTGGTGTTTCCTGCTACAAAATCCAATCTTATCCAATGCCTTTTTCCATAGCTCCAATGGTAAAATCATCGTATATCTGGAGTTTTGGATCCTCTTTCATAATCCTCATTAGACTCTTATGAGACACCGTAGTGTGGGAGAGAAATCCTGACATATCATCTCTCACCGTTGATTGAAGAATTTCTTCTTCACTCTGATTCTGAACTGGATTCACTTCTAATATCTGAATAGATCTCTTCTTCATAGATGCTTTTATCTGAGGGTAAATCCTAAAATTGATACACATGTATAAGATCTTGAAAATAGACAGCCTCTTCGAGTTCGAGTGTTACCTCGAACTGTCTAATTTCTCGTTTTTATTTTACAGGCAATCCGTTGAGATATGCCCTCTTGCTCCACATGTCAAGCAATTACAATCTTTAAAACTTTCAATAGCTCTGGTGTGAGCCCGTCTGAAAGTTCTCCTTCATGTGGTCCTACTGGAACTTCCTTGATTTGAGCCTGTTGAAAAGACTCTACTCTTGTTTGGTGCTGGTCTTTGCCCTGATTTGTAACTCCGGGCCTTTTGTTTTGACCACACTCTTTTAGGTCGCAATGAAGACCAACGACTGCTTCTCTTGTTGTTGCTTCCACGGTGGTACGGATGGCTCCGTTGTTTCTACCTTTTATGCCTCCGTGGTTGACCTTCAACGACTGTTAGGATGTCATTTTCTTCACAACATAAGGGAACCATTTTATTGACTCCTCGCAGACTCTTGTAGTTCTTGTACAGTGCTGCTTGATGACACCATTCAGATAATTTGGCCTTTAAGAAGGACATTCTTCTGGCCACTGTATCTAAGTCATCTGCACTCTTGTATTACCTGATCAACATTTCTCTCATAGGACTTGGTATCTTCGCAAAGAATAATTATGAAGCCTCTTTGTCTTCCACCTTGGATTTCTAACGGTACTCGGTGAATAACTTGATATATTCGTCAATATGACAAATATCATGCAACTCGAGACTATAGAGGGCTTGTTTGTATCTTTTTCTTTTTTCTTCTTCCAGTCCCTCAAAATAGCCTATGCCGATAAAATGGATTTTGAATAATTTTGCCATATTATCGATGATTCACTTTAATGACTCATCAGTTGTAACATTGTTTTTCATTTCTGATCCAGTTATATCCCATGCGATCTTTATAGATCCTTTAACACTCATCTCGAGTAGTAAGATGAATCCTTCCTTTGTAAGATCGAAGGTTCCTGCCGCAATCCTCATAGCCGATGCCCAATCATCGATAAGGATTTCACGGTTCTTGAAATCTGGGATATCCAGATTTAGCATCAACCCGTATGGATGTATCAGGTCGAGCTGAGACTTTCCATAAGGTATATTGTAAAGATTCGGCCTTTTGGAATGTGGTCGATTTCCTATGACAATAGGATCTCCTCCTGTGGTGAAATACCCTACGTGTGGCATTGGTTCGTCCACATGATGTGATCCGGAACTTTCTGCTATGTTGGGATTAACTGATGGTCTCTGTTGTTGATCATGAGTAACCAAAGCAGATCCATCTCCTGCATTCATCTTTAGATCCACAATTCCTAATCCCGCGAAGGATTCAGTAAGGTCATGTAGATCCTCTAGATTTATCTTCTCCAAATCCATTGCTTGCTTGTAACGGATTTTCCTTTGATGATGACAATAAGTTTTTCATCATCAATCATGCGTCGTACAACTTTGGTTATGTAATGAACATTGTATAGATTTTGATGAAGATAAAACATGTAATAGATTAAGACCTATGATCCTATGTATATAGTTCTATTGTAAAATCTCTAAGTATAGGATGAGAAGGCTAGATGATCAAGACTAAAGCTTGAAAACCTTACTGCATAAGGAAAACCTTAAAGATGATTGTCAATGCAGCAGGCTGCTTGAAAAGGATACTGGACGCTCACTGCACAAGGATGCTGAACTAGGAAGCATCAGCAAACTGCTCAGAAGCAGTTACCTCGAAAGACGTGTACAAGGTTTACGTTAGGCACAGCCGTAATCTTAACCAATCAGAAGATGCCATGTAATAAAGCAAAAAGGAAGTCTGAAGAAATGTCAGACTGAAGTATGGTGATTGCAGCAACAGACACGTACAATCACAATCAAAATAAGAGGTCACATCACCTCGAACATGCTGCAAGGAGGTAGCTCTCTCTAACGGACAGATTTCTCCCTCGTCTATAAATAGAAGAAGACTGGAACTTGAAGATTACTTGAAACCCAAATGCACAATCTATTAATACTTAGAAGTTTCAAGTTCAGTCTAGCAGCAAGCTACATTTAGCTTTGAGAGCTCAATTGTTCCTAAGCTTGCTGTCTGTGTTGTTGAAGATTTCTATCTTTCTTTAGACTGTTTGGAGTTGCTTGATCGGAGGGATTGCCTGATCAAGTATATCGCTCTTTGTAGAAGAGCAAGAGTCTTGTGTGGGCTATAGGTTTCGTTCTTTGTAGAAAGAACAAGAGCTCTATGTGGGCTAGTTGAGTTTGGTCACTATGCAGTAACCCTGTGTGGGATAGACTGGCAGTTCTTGTTAGGTTTAGGTTGTCTAAGCGAGGCTTGTGTAAATCAACCATTTGATTTAACAAAGTTCCTCCTTGTGTAGGAGAAGAGAGGACGTAGAAGGATTACTCCACCTTCGAACCTTTATAAATTGTTGTGTTGATTGTTAGTGGGGACCAACAAGTGGTATCAGAGCAGGTTGGATCATCCATCAGCTAATCAATCTGATACCAACAAGTGGTATCTGAGCAGGTGGATTATTCATCCAAAGCTCATTGATCAATCTGATACCAACAAATGGTATTAGAAGCAGATGGATGAATAAAAGATCTAAACGATCTATCCAAATCCCGTCTGTGAAGAATCTCTCTCTGGAAAATCTCTCCCTCTCTATCTCTCTCTCCCTCACATCATAGATCAACTCACAGCCTTTTGTTTAAAAGGATATGTTTGATGTGAAGACAACAAACAACTATGAAGGATTCAGAAAAGTTGTGTTGTGAAGAAAAGCTGTTTAGAAGAAGGAAGATGGTAAACAGCAAGCTACTCGAAGAAAAGACTGCAAAGCAAATAGCTGTGCGAAAAGGAGCGAGTGTCTACCTATCACAAATTAGACCAACATGGAAGCAGATCAAAAGGAAAGGCTAGTTGCTGAGCATGAAGAAGAAGCTGATACAAAGTGAAGCTGGGAAGTATGGACTATACTGAAGCTTCAAGTCTGCAGCAACAGGCAACCATGGAAGAAGATATGTAGGATGTCAAACAAAGGAGTAAGACCACTCCATCAAACAGATCACTCACCAGGAAGAAGCAAGAGATGAAAGAGGATCTACTCTTTGCAAGTAATGGCAGGTACCTCGTTGTAATTTACGCTTTTATTTATTGGTCCTGCTCATACTTCACCTTATCATGCAAACCTCAGAGTTACCTAAAATTGTGCTATAAGTGACCCTACATTCTACAGAAAGAGAACCATAAAGTAAGGGGGAACTTTTAGTATAAATCAAGGTAATTCAGAGGTCAAAGAATCAAATCCTTGGAGAAACCCAAATACGGGTATGCTGAATATGTCTGCAACAAAATGACATTCCCTAAAGGAATCAATCAGAACAGCAACTCTAAAAGGGAATAGAAAATTGTCTATCTTACCAGTATCATACTTCACCATTTCTATATTCTAAAGAGATACAGTAAGAAAACACCTGCACACACCATCATTTTTGCTCTTTAAAAGTCTTGAAGGAGTCAAACTCTCTCCACAGCAACCATGGGTTGTAAGGAAAGTCTATGCTCATGAAAGGAACACTAACCGTGAAGGACTCATACTTTGTATGAGTACCTATACGAGAAAACTTATTTTGCAGGTATCTCTGACAAAGGGCTACTGAATTAAGGGGGAACCATTGACAAAATGACAGAACTCTGACTATAGGATGCTAGACACCAGGTTGCCGGAAACTAGGTTGCTGGATAACATGATGCTGAAAATCAGGACACTAGACACCAGATGGATGGATACTAGGTCGCTGTACACCAGAAAGCTAGACGCCGAGCTACTGGATACTAGGTCACTAAACATCAGAGTACGTGTCATCAAGCCATGAGAAAAGGTAGAAGGATTAATCGAGATTAAGGAACAAGATAAAATTCTGATGAAAGAATGCTAGACACCAGGACTTTGGACACTAGATCACTGGATAACAGGGCGCTGGACATCAGGATGCTAGATACCAGGCTGACTGGAAATTAGGTCGCTGGATGACAGGACTCTAGATATCAGGATGCTAGATACCATGGGTTGGATACTAGATCCTTGAACACTAGCTCGCTGGGCATCAGGACGCTAAACACCAGAATATTGGATACTAGATCGCTGAACACCAGGTCGCTGGGTATCAGGATGCTAGACACCAATATACTGGATACTAGGTTACTGGATATCAGAACTTATCATCAAGGACAAAGGGATCACTTGGAAGATGTATCAAAGAGGATCGAGCCTCCCTGTTGAAGAGATGAAGATAGCTCCCTATCATTCAGTTTTGAAAAGCTCACTCCTTGTGAACTTGTATAGTTACTCTGATACCTTGCCTTTGCATTATGTTGATTACTCTTGCTGTGATACAAGCTTATGTTTTTAAATAAAATCAGATAAGTCTTTGACCCTCTAAGAAGAAGTTTTGTCATCATCAAAAAGGGGGAAATTGTAGGGAACAT
This sequence comes from Scutellaria baicalensis, assembly GCA_005771605.1. Lineage (NCBI taxonomy): Eukaryota > Viridiplantae > Streptophyta > Magnoliopsida > Lamiales > Lamiaceae > Scutellaria > Scutellaria baicalensis. The sequence goes on from CM016721.1 coordinate 29,226,602, forward strand.
TGTATAGATTTTGATGAAGACAAACCATGTAATAGATTAAGGCCTATGATCCTATGTATTTAGATTATATTGTAAAATCTCTAAGTATAGGATCAGAAGGCTAGATGATCAAGACTAAAGCTTGAAGACCTTACTGCATAAGGAAAACCTTAAAGATGATTGTCAATGCGGCAGGTTGCTTGAAAAGGATACTGGACGCTCATTGCACAAGAATGCTGAACCAGGAACCATCAGCAAATTGCTCGGAAGCAGTTACCTCGAAAGGCATGTACAAGGTTTACGTTAGGCACAGTCGCAATCTTAACCAATCAGAAGACGCCACGTAATAAAGCAAAAAGGAAGTCTGAAGAAATGTCAGACTGAAGTATGGCGATTGCAGCAACAGAGACGTACAATCACAATCAAAAGAAGAGGTCACATCACCTCTAACATGCTGCAAGAAGGAAGCTCTCTCTAACGGACAGATTTCTCCCTCGCCTATAAATAGAAGAAGACTGGAACTTGAAGATTTCTTGAAACCCGAACGCACAATCTATTAATACTTAGAAGTTTCAAGTCCAATCTAGCAGCAAGCTACCTTTAGCTTTGAGAGCTCAATTGTTCCTAAGCTTGCTGTTTGTGTTGTTGAAGATTTCTATCTTTCTTTAGACTGTTTGGAGTTGCTTGATCAGAGGGATTGTCTGATCAAGTATATTCGCTCTTTGTAGAAGAGCAAGAGTCCTGTGTGGGCTAGAGGTTTTGTTCTTTGTAGAAAGAACAAGAGCTTTGTATGGGCTAGTTGAGTTTGGTCACTGTGCAGTAACCCTGTGTGGGATAGACTGGCAGTTCTTGTTAGGTTTAGGTTGTCTAAGCGAGACTTGTGTAAGTCAACCATTTGACTTAACAAAGTGCCTCCTTGTGTAGGAGAAGAGAGGATGTAGAAGGATTACTCCACCCTCGAACCTCTATAAATTGTTGTGTTGATTGTTAGTGGGGACCAACAGGTTGGCTTCCCATCTTGGTGTAAATAAGGAACTGTCCCGAAATCTATACGTCTCCTTCCTCCGGATGAACTTGGTCTATTCTCTAGATTCTTGACTCGTTCTTGAATATCATAAATGATTCCAAGAGTCTCCTTCTAATTTTTAATCATCGTCTCCATTTGGCTTTAGATCTGATAAACTTGTGTTGGTAGGTGATTATGGCGGTTGCCATAACTTTGTACCGTCTTCTGGATTTCTCTAAGATCTTTGGAAATTTTAGAGGTATCTGGAAGTATGTCCTTCCACTCGGGCGCTCCATCAGACATCATGGTTTTGATGGGCTGCTTCCTGATGATTCATCAGATCAACATATAACATCTGGTTTACCATAAGGAAACCCAGATAATATGTTGCCTGTCTATCGCACTGCCTCAAAGTTTCCTCGTCGGCACCTACGAGCTCTTTCTTGGAATATTGGTCATTCCAATATGTCACATTATCTTGATGCTCTTGAGCGTACATCATCAAAATTTGACGATATCTCCTGTAATAAATACATCTTGGACATTCGTCCAGATCCATTCTTTTCTCGAATGATTCTCCTCACCAATTTTTGAATTACAGATATATAATAAATATAAATTTAAGTTATTAATAAACCTAGGCTTTGATACCATTTTCGGGCGTCGGATCTGCTAGATATATGAAGAGAAATTGTTGATATATGAAATAGTTTGGAAATAGCAATTTTGGATTGGAAATAGCATTTGGCAATGATTGGTTGACTTTGTAATGACTGAAAGTGGCTATTTTTGGGATATATTATAACAAAATGGCTAGATTTGTTCTTTTGATATAATTGGGGTCATTTTTTATCCATATTTTAACAAAAAGGATATTTTGGGGTATTAACCCTTTAAAAAAATATGAAGACCAAAAATGGAAATTTTCCTATGGTCTATGTGTATCCTTAGTAAATTTCTATTTGTTCCATTTTGATTATACTCAATTTAGACCTTATCTCAAAATCGATACTTACTTTTTTACAAGTCACAAAAAACTACCAACAAAATTTCTCTTCATCCCCATAGTTAAACATAGACTAAAGAAATTGACAATTACCAACAGCTTAAAAAACACTTGAGTAATTTTTCTGTGCAATGGTTGCATGGATCTCAAATCCATGCAATCGGTCGGATTCGGGCTACCTGATCCGCTTTCCTTTTTTTTCGCGCTACTTCTCAATATTTTGGTTATGACCTTTAGTTGATGTTAAGAATATTTTTATGTTACGTTAGACATATTTTTAGATTATATTAAGGATACCTTTATGCCCAAATTTCATACTTTTACGTTACGTTGGACATACCTTTAGGTTATGTTAGGGATACATTTATGTTATGTTATAGATACATTATCCATAACATAGTTGTGTTACACATTTTGTACACAAAGGTATCTCTAACATATCATAAATGTATCTCTAACATAACCTAAAGGTATCCTTAATATAACGTAAAGGTATGTGACCTGGAGCGAATTCTAAGGGTATCAAATCAGGATTTTAAAGGTATTGTTAACATCACATAAAGGTATCCCTAACATCACATAAAGGTATCCCTAACATCACCTAAATGTATCCTTAACATAACATAAAGGTATGTAACCTGGAATCAGGATTTCAAGGTATTGTTAACATCACCTAAAGTTATCCTTAACATCACCTAAAGGTATCTTTAACATAATGTGGTATGTAACCTGAAATTAGGATTTCAAATGTATTGTTAACATCACCTAAAGGTATCTTTAACATCACCTAAATGTATCCTTAACATCACGTAGTATGTAACTGGAATCAGGATTTCAAAGGTATCTTTAACATAACCTAAATGTATCCTTAACGAGCGAATTTGAGTGGATTTGAGCGCATCCACTCAGGCACGTGGGAGCATGTGAGGGCACGTGGGACGTGCGTGGGAGCGTGTATTTGTGGCGCGTGGGCGGGCCGATCCGGTTGCACAGATCCCAAATCCGTGCAACCGATGCATAAAAGTATTTGTGAAAACACTTATATATTTATGCTAATCTATCCACCTCATTTCCTCCTTTTGAGTACCTCTATATGGAATGGGATACCATATTGTATTCAATCTATTTTCAATCTTTAAATTGTTGAATCTCAGGCATAAACTTCACTTTTGAAGAAGTTGGTTTACTCAAATTGGGAAAACTCTAATGTTGTAAATGAAGTGCATGTATTCTACATGTTATTCCATTACTTGTAGAGGTTCTTCCACCCCTCTCCCTTAATAAAAATAGGTTAATATTAGAGATTATATTTCGACTTGTAAATAGTGGGTATTGATTTGAAAATATGTTTTTACTTAGATAGATCAAATTTGATAATCTTCGTTTCTAAAAGAAAGTAACTAAAAGGTTAAATGAGTTGGTGAATTAACACATATACATGTTAATTAGTTTCATGTCAAATCTAACTCTCTTAAGTTAGATCCAAGAATCTCACAATAAGGAGCAAGAAAATTTGTGGAAAATTCTAGTTCACGTAACAACTTTCATCCATCTCAACATAGAGCAAAAATAAGTGATAAAGAAGAGACAAAAATTAGTTATTTTTGAATCAATAATTATTTTATCTTTGGGCTTCTTTATTTTCTTTATGTTCGGCTCTCCTTAATGCTTTTATTTTGTTTCTTCAGTCAGAGCTTAGATGCTAAAAATCATAGTATTCATATTCTGAATGTTGCAACTTTGGAGCAATTTTAATTATTAAAAAAACACGAGTTGTACTCATCGTCTTTGTGCTTTCTACATCACACTTGCGCCTGCGTCAGCTGGTATCAAGAGTCAGCCCGTGGAGCCACCATGCCGCCCAGACGTGATGACCTCTCTGAACTCAACAAGCTTCATGGGTAGGGTTACCCTTGTCTTGTAAGGTCTCGTTCCGATGCGAACACAACAGGACAACCTTTTGCAAAAATTCAGTTGAGGGCTTATATTCTCTTCAATACGCTAACTAGAGAGAGACCACTAACGATTGAAGGTCGAATCATTTTCATGGGAGAGAGAATGATGGAGAAGTGACCAAAAATTAGTTATTTTTTAATCAATAATTATTTTATCTTTAGGCGTCTTTATTTTTCTTTATGTTGGGCTCTCTTTTATGCTTTTATTTTATTTCTTGAGGTAGGACTTAAATTCCAAAAGCCTTAATATTTATAATCTGAATGTTGCAACTTTGGAGCAGTTTTGATTATTGAAAAAAACGTGGGTTTTACCCATTGTCTTTGTGCTTTCTTCACGCTTACGCTTGCGTGAATAAGTAAAAGACTCGGGAGTTTAAGTCGGCTCGTCATATCAACTTACATCCACCACAACAAGAAGCGAGTAATTTTACTTAGAATTGATCGAGATATTCAGTTTACAAGTACTTAACCACTCAATCACAAATTTCTTGAACAACACTATGAACCCTAAATCTCTCAACTCACTGAATAATGCAAGAAACTAACAAATATTACAACCCTATATGCATGCTTACATAAGGAATAAGAGACCTCAACCAATTGAAGAAAATAACCTCTCCAATGAAGAAAATTTCTATTTCTAAACCCTGTTCATAATCTCTAGCCCGCCATGCATACACAAAAATTATTCTTGTGTGGTTCAATGCTTTCCGATCCGATTCATGACAATTTAATCCCGGTTCCATACTCAGAAATCTCTGGTATGTACGCTTAATTTCATGAGTTATATTTCACAATCTCCATCTTGACCCTATATCACATTAAAGTTTAATCATTGTTTCTCAAGAAGACAGCACCAAGTTGTCACCGTTACCAACCTCATGAAATGGTGAAATTTTATACAAAATATCACCTTTGTCATTATATCAGCATAAAAATCTTCTGCTTGATCTTCTTGACTTCAATCACACCTTTCTAAATTTCATCCCTCACAAAATGATATTTCACATCTATATGCTTAGATCATTCATGAAAGACTTGGTGTTTACCCAAATCTAGTGCACTCTAACTGTCACAATTGATGGTAATTTTCTTCTGCTCTATCCCATGTTCTTGAGGCACACCTTGCAACCAAATGGCTTCTTTCACAACCCCAGTCATTACCAAGTACTCTACTTCTATTGTAGATAAAACAATCACAAGTTGTCAAACTGATTTTTCCAGCTTATTGTTGTTCAATAGCTTGAAAATATAGCCTATGAGAGATCTTCTACCATCTGTGTTACTTGTTAAGTCGGAGTCTACATATCTATATGTCTATCCAAATAGTCAATAGCATTAGCTTTTTTTTTGATAAACAATAATCCAACATTGGAAGAGCCATTCAGGCCCTTTTCCAATGTTTTCTACCTGAATTGTCACGAATCTGCTTACATTACTCATGGCATAGGCAATATTAGGCTTATACAGACAATATAGTATACATCATACTTCCTACACAACTAACATAAAGCACTCCATTCATATATTTTGTTTCAACTTCTATTTTAAGAGCCTGCTCACATGATAATTTGATGTGTGCAGCTAAAGGTGTTGTCATAAGTTTAGATAGTTGCAAACAAAATCTTTTAAAATGTAGTCAAATTCCCATGAGAACAACCTGTTGTCTTGCGTATTCCTTTAAATGTCCATACCTAGGATCCTTCTAGCTTCACCTAAGCTTTCATGTCAAAGTGTGACTTAAGTTTGTCCTTAAAGAGATTAATCGTGTTCATGTTTCTACTAGAAATTAGCATATCATCCACATATAGCAATAAATAAGTAGAAACATGATTCTTATACTTTTCAAGATATACATAACCATCATGCTTATATCTATGCAGGGCAATACTTAACATGAAACTCAAATGTTTGTACCATTGTCTCAAAGTTTGCTTGAACCCATAAAGAGAGACATTTTTAGTAAACATAATTTACTTTCATTACCAGGTATAATAAATCTCCAAAGATGTTGCATATATAAAGTTTTAATTAAATCTCCATGTAAGAGACAGTTTTTACATCTAATTGATGCAATATCATATCAAATTGAACAACTAATGCAAGTAAGTGTTACGATATCCCACATCAGTTCCACGTGAAAGTGTGGAATGGTATATAAGTGGGAGTCAACCCTTGACCTTTGACCATGGTTTTGGGTTAAGTTAGGACTCCCTTGCTTATATTCCTAATAATTTGGTCCGACCTGTTGGATTCGGGCGGGCTACGGATAGGGGCTACCTGATGGTGGGCCCAGGGGTTGCCACCCCGAATGTGGGCCCAAGGGGGGTTGCCACCCGGGAAGTGGGCCTTGTCATGTGGGTTGCCACCTAGAGTGTGTCATCAGTGGACGTCCGGTTTGAAGGGGGATGGATTGTTACGATATCCACATCGGTTCCACATGAAGTGTGGAATGGTATATAAGTGGGAGTCAATCCTAATACACATATGTTTAATTACGGAGAAAAAAATCTCATTTACATTCTCTTTGAGTGATCCTTTTACTACTAACTTGGTCTTGAACCTAACGTACTCAAATTTAGCCACCATAATCTTTCATTTGAAGATCTATTTGCTACCAATGATCTTGTGACTTGTAGGTTTCTCCACCATTTTCCATGTACAATTCTTTTGTGTAGATAACAAATCCTCATGAATAGCTTACATCCACTTATCTCTATCTTCAGATAGAATGACAACTTTGAAGTTCCTTGATTTATCACATAACTTCATGTGTCATATAGTGCATTAGATATTATATAAGGTTGGCATATCCATCACCCGATCAATTTGATGTTCACCTACCTGTCTTTCTAGCTCCACCTAAAATTGAGTCTCATTCTTAGATTATATATATATATATATAATATATATATATAGTGCTCTGGAGGGCTATCTGTAAGAGGATTGATGCTATCGTGTATATAGTCCATGTCTGGCTCCTTAAATGTCACATCTCTGATTATAAAACATATTTGGTCCAAACACCACATCTTGTATCTATTTATCCCTTTTGGATATCCAATAAAGATACATTTGACAAACCTTGCTTCCAAGTTTTCTTGCTTGGTATGTGCATAAACTAAACAACCAAATACTTTAAGGAAATAGTAGTTAGAGTGTTTACTATGCCATATTTCATTTGGTGTCTTAAAATTTATTGCAGATGGTGAGCTTTTGTTTATCAAAATAATAGCAGTGGATGCAGTTTCTCCCTAAAATCCCTTTGGAAGATCAACATCAAGGAGCATGCATCTGACTCTTTTTATATGTGTCCTATTCATCCTTTCCACTATGTCATTTGTTGTGGAGTTGACACCACAGTTCAATGCCTTGTAATGCTTGTCTATGCAAAACACTTGAAATTCCTATGATAAATACTCTAGTCCATTATCAATTCTCAGGTGCTTCAATTTTTTGCTAGTTTCATTCTCTTGCAAGTTAAGTCATTCCTTAATTTTTCAAAAGCTTCATTTTTATGTATCAAGATATATGCTCATAACTTCCTAGAGAAATAAACTATATATAATTAAGAAGTACTTACCTCTACCATATGTTTCAGTTCTGGCAAGGCCCAATTTCAACATGTGCATAATCTAAAATACCTGAGTAGTGTGTTTTGCAGCAGGGAATGATGTCCTTTTGGACTTTCCAAGTATAAATTGCTCATACTTTTCAAGTTTTGAGATCTGTGTTCCACCTAGAAAAATTGAATTTATTAGAATCTACAAGTCTTTGTCACCTATATGATCTAATCTTTTATGCCAAAGGTTAATTTCCTCCTTATCCATTATCACTGCACTTTCACCCGTGATAGTTGAGCTAATCAGGATATATATTTGACTTATTTTCTTTAATCACGAGTTCTGAACTTTATGATATAAGCAGTTAATTTCTGTGTTATTTGAATTCATATCATGCAGTGTTAAGAAGAATAAGAGATATCAAGTTTCTATTAAAGTCAGGAATGTATCTTACATTAGAGAGAATCTTGATTCTTCCATCAAGCACAATGATTTACTAATCCGATAAACCATACATGACTAGTCATTTCCTAATAGTATTAGGCCTGGCTCTTCAATCTTAAAGTAAAGAACCATGAATTAATAGGACATGAACTAATAAGACACATTGTAAGGAACATCTTGAGTAAGGCACCCCAACAATTTTTGAACTGAGTATTGATGATGCACAATATATAAACGTTGTCATCCTCTTGTTCAATCACTACTTGTTGTTTATTATTGACATTTTTCTTCCTTTCTAGACAATTCTTCTTAAGGTGTCCAGGTTAGTGACAAGAAAAGCATTTTCTTGTCTCTAGAGCTTCCGTGTTACTTTTTACCTCATTGAATGAAGATTTCTGATAATTCTTGGTCTTATTGAAGTTAATGATTGTCTTTCTTAGTTGCTTTGAATTTGACGTTCAACCGTTCACCCTAAATTTGTGTTGTTAACTCAAAACTTATAGAAATTATTTTAGTTCTTATGGATATCCAAACTTCCTCAAGTGTCAGTGAATAGCTCTTCCATAAATCAATTTATTTTTGAATGCTAGATTTAGGTAGAGAATTTAGTAGTAGAAGGGCTTATTATCTTCATTTTTTTTGTTTCTCATTGATGTTCTCCAAATCATCAACTATTTTTTTGAATTCATTGAGCGTTTCCAGAGTCTTCCTCTCATCAAGAATCTCAAACGAAATTAGCTTCTGCTTCAAGTTTGATCGATTTGTCGGAGTCTTAGTCATGTATAGAGTATTCAATTTCTTCTAAATACTTACACACCTCCCTTAGTGCAATACCACTCAAGCAAAGAATGATCGCACTTATTGCCTTTTTGAAGATCTCTAGTCTTTTCTCAGCCGTGATAGATGATGAAACTTCTCTCTCTTCAACCAGAGCATCTGTCCAGCCGTTCTGAACTTGGAGTGTTTCTATTTTCACCCTCTAAATTAAGGTTGAAATCTTCAGTCCTAGAGAAGTTGTTCACATCTAAATTCATGTCACTCATCTTTTTGTTGTCTGTTTCACAAAAACGTCGCCAATTGTTAGACTAGATCTAAGAATCTTATAGCAAGAATCAATTTTTTTTCCACAGAAAATCTCAGTTAAGCAACTTTGATCGAGCTCAACACACCAGAAACAAGTAAAAGACTAAGAAGTTTAAGTGGTTGGGCTTGCCCCATCGGCTTACACCTAACAAGAAGCATGAAATTTCACTAAGGAATGATCGAGATATTCAGTTTACAAGTTGACAACTCAATCTTAAATATCTTAAGAATACTATGAACCCTAAATCTCTCAACTCACTGAATAATGCGAAACCTAACTAGATTACACACTACAAGAAAAATGCTCAAAGACAGCACATTAAATACAACCCTTTATGTTGTCTTTTTGAAAATTACAACCCCTTTTGCAAAAAGGGTTGTCTTTGTGTGTTTCCAGGGATTGTCTTTTGTTAAAAGACAACACAAATAAGGAGAAAGACAACCTTTTTGACAGAGGGTTGTCTTTGAGCCTTTTTTTCTCTCAAAGACAACCCTTTTATGCAACGCTTTTTTTAAGGGTTGTCTTTGAGCGGATTTTTTTTGCTCATAGACAACCCTTTTATGCAACGCTTTTTTAAGTGTTGTCTTTTAGGAAGATTTTTCGCCCAAAGACAATCTTTTTATGCAACGCTTTTATATGGGTTGTCTTTTAATATTATTTTATTATTAAATTCAAATTTCAAAAATTAAAATATTATATGACGTTATCTTATAATATTTTAATAATAAAATAATAAAATAAAATGCTAAATCAGTTTGTGTTATTTTAATAATGAAATATATTTGAACTAGATATTACATAAATCAGATGTGTTGTTTTTAAAATTTTAAATTAAATGTTGTGCATTGTTTAAAATCATATTAATAATAATAAATAATAATTTCTTATATAAATAATATTTTTTTAAAATTTCGTAAACGCCAAACCGATTTAATATACTCCATGTCCAAATCGGTTTCTACCCTAGTCCCAAACGGGGCGGTTGGTGACGAGGAGTGAGAGGAGACGCGGTGGGGACGAGCGATGATGAGCGGCAGCGATTTTCAGCTCTATACGAACCCTAAGTCCAAATCGCGAGTCAAATCGTTTTCTACCCTAGTCCGCGGCGGTCGGCGACGAGGAGCGAGAGGAACTTAAGCAGCTTTATGCCGTGCACTAATTTGTTGCTTTCCATGTGTGAAGTTGGTTTGTATTGCTAAAGTTAATTTCATTACCTATTGGTATTTAAGAAGTTTTTTTCGTGTAGTTTTATCGTTGAAGGTGTACTTTAGGTGTCATTATACCTTATATAACACCCCAAAATAAAATTAAGCATTAATTTAAAAGTTATGATAATTGTAATAAGTTAATTTACCTCATAAAATTTAGATCCGCCCTCATAATTTAATTTTGAGTCGGAAAATCAATTTTTGACGATGGGGTTACGTATAAAATATTTCAATACACTATTATGATACCTTAAAGATAATTATTAATTACGAATAATTTAAGTTGGGGAAGGAGATAAAATAGATTGTTAATATTAAACCAAGATATCAATTAATTTTTGGCACAACTAAATTATATATGGTGTTAAATGGTTTAACCCAATTTTAATTAATAAGGCTGGATTCGATAGATAATTTTTATACGAGGACTCAATTGTCCGTAAACCGTACACAAAATAAAATCTCGACCAAATAATAATTATCCTAAATAATTTAATTCAACGTATAATTAAATCTCAAAAATACAATTCCCGACTCAATTCGTAGCAATTCATAGTACAAAATCCGACACGTTTCATAGTGTAGGCAATGGGATGAGTCATCACCCATTGCCACCTCATCCTTTGTGTGGGTGACAACTCTATATGCATGCTTATATAAGGAATAAAAGACCTCAACCAATGGAACTGAATAACTACTCCAAAGAAACGAATTTCTATATCAAGTTTAAACCCTCGCAGATCCATGCATACACAAAATCCCTAACTCATTTGGTTTGTTGTTTTTCGTTACGGTTCTTGACAATTTAAACCTAGTTCCATACTCAACAAATTCTAAAGAGTCTGTATGCTTAATTTCCTGAGTCACATTTCACATACTCAAAGCGACAAATGTTGGTATATGAAACTACTTTGTGTATTACGCTTATGTTGAATTTATCGAGTTGTATGACAAATTGTTCCTTTTAATAATGTGACTCCCTCATCATTGCATATGCCATTTAATTTTGCACTGTTTTCATAATTTAAAATTAATACCATTAATTTAACAAAATCATTAGGAATATATCAAAATAATAAAGGGGAAAACTCATGATTTTTAATCCCCTTGAAGAGTCACTGTCTGATTTTAGTCCCGTTAAATCACGTTTTCAATTTTAATCCTCTAAAAATTATGAAATTAACTAATCTTAGTCCCTTTTTTGCCAGAATTTCGATTTTCCGGCAAGTGCAACACACTCGCCCCCAATCTGCATTTTCCGTCCTAGTTACGCTGATGTGGAATATACCCATGTGACATTTATTTTTTATATAAACTAATTTCACATCGTAATTCTACATAATTAATGAATCAAAACAGAAAATTGAATTTTAAGAAATCATAAAATAAATCTAAAACATAATCCTAAAAAAAAAAACAGAATTAAGAAAGGGGAAAGGGGATCGAAAGGACAAAATCCAATTGCGACAGGTTCATCTGCTTCTCTTCTTCCTGGGAGAATTAAGGTTCCAACTTTGGTTGAGTTTGGGACAATTTTGTCGAATTTCTGGGAAATCACAAAGCAGACTTCCAGCGAGCTACAGACACGAGTCAGCAGTTGTATTGAAAAGCTTTCTGATAGAGACACGCTTTCCATGGTGATTTTGTCCTTGCTTCTATCTTCTCGATTTCCGGCGTCGATTGGAATTCTCCGATTTAAAAGGCCTGCAAAAACAAAGAAACACCGGGGGTTTTTCCCGGTGAAGAGACTCCGACGCTCAAGTCAGTAATCTGGGAAAAACGTTGATATTGCTCTTTTTCTTAATAAGTATTGTGTATGATATTGTGTGTGTGTGAAATAGAAAGATAAGGGTTATAAATACTCCCTGAAAAACGTGGCAGTTAGGGTTATTCCGAAAAAAGTGGGAAGTGGGCGAGATACTCGCGATCGTGGCGGTTGCTTCAAATTTGAATTAGTTCGTTCTGGATTCAGTTCGACATTTCAGCTTACAGTTCGACAGTTTAGCTTGCAAGAATGATTAGTTCACTCATCTTTTTTATGAAGTGCGAACTTCCTTGTTCGCCCAAAACGTTTTTCATACTTCTCTGTTCTGTTCGCATTAATTAGCCTTCAAGTCGGTCGGTTTTTCGGAAGAGTTCGAATGTGGTCAGTTCAACCACATCACATGGCAGCCAACGAATTGGAGAGCATAGCCAGAGTGTTTCCCACCGACGCTTTCGGGCCTTTCTTGAACTTTCTCTCAGTCATGGACTCATCGGAGAAATTCCCCCGTTCCCCACCAGTGCATCTGCCTCCTCGGCGTTCTCTCCGCCGCTCACGGCGACGCTTGTCACCGCACATTTAGTGGATGATGTTCACCGTCCTCCGCCGCATGACCCCGACTCCGTCGTCCAAACCGCCTGCGTCAATGCCACTTCATCCCGCTCACATGAATTTGTCGTTGTTCTCCGTCATCCTGGAGTCACTTGTGGACATGTTTTTCCACAAGTAGGATTCAAAAGCGCAGATCGACATGTCGCTCTGCCTGTCCGCGGCAATGGAGGCGGCGACGGAAACGGATTTGCCAAAGCTGAAGAAGCTTCTGGATTTCGATCTCATTTTCTTATTTCTTAATTCTTATTTTTATATTTTAGGATTATGATTTAGATTTATTTTAGATTTCTTAAAAATTCAATTTTTTTTAAATTTATTAATTATGTAGAATTATGATGTGGCATTATGTTGGTCCCAAAAAGGCTGGTAGTAGGCTTAGAGAAGGGAGGGGTGAATAAGCCTACTGTATTTTCAAACTTTTCTTTTCCTTGGCTCAATTCTTGGAAGGTTACTGATCAAAGTGGTTGCGGAAACTTTTCTCAATGCAGAGCCAAGTATAGAAGATGTGATGCTTTATCATGGAGTATACCGATTAAGCACTAAGCACATATAGACGCAAGGAAGGTGGAGTAATCCTTCTACATCCTCTCTACCTCTTCTCAAGAGGGAACCTTTGTTAAGCTAGTTGCTTTACATAGACCTATCTATTACAACTCACGCTTAACAAGTAAGTAGCAAGCCTTCACTTAGCTGCTTGCCTACTTCCCCACTGACCCACACAGGATCCTGTTCTACCCACCCAGGGTCCTGTGGAAAACTCAACAGAACTCTACTCCTCGCACTGAGTAATCCAAGACAGTCCTTTAGAAGGAGTTTGTCTTTTTCTTCTTTAACTGGGTGCAGCAAGCTTGGCCTTCGTTTGCAGATTGATCTGCTAAAACTTGCTGCTGGACTGACTGACTGAGTGTTCGTCTTTGGGGTGTGGAGTGTTCGAGCTTTTCTTCTTCTTTTCTGCTCTTCTGAACACTCTATTTTCTTCTATTTTCTTCCCCCTCTTTCTGTGCTTTTTGTGAGCCTTCTCTCTATTGAGCTCTTCTCTCTTCTTTTAGCGCTTCTCTCTGCGAGCTTGGATATTCTGTTGTGCTCGTTCTCTCATCTCTTGCACTCACTCTTTGTCAGTCTTCTTCTTATTTATAGATTAGGAAATCTGCCCGTTGAAGGTAGGTAGGTTCCCTAATCTATAAATGTACTGCACTCCTGACATCTTCCAGATTTTCGCTTTCCACGTGTCTTCTTCTGGTTGACTCCTCTTCTCTTCTCTCTACTGGTAACTTCTTGTGTCTACCGGTAACTTTGACTTTCTTCCCATGCCTGCTTTACAGCTTCATCCTCTTGCTTCGCTCTGGTGCTTCCTTCTCTGGCTTGCTCCTTCAGGCGGCTTGAGGCTTCTGTAGCATACTGCCCTTGCAGTATGCTTTCGGCATGGTCTTCCAGCTTCCTGTCTCACTGCATTCTGCTTTGACGAGGTCTCTTCCAGTAGATTCCTGTAGTCAATAGTATCCTTATTAGTTGACCTGATTCTTTTTCACCATTCTCTTCAGTATCCTTTCTTTGACACTTTCTCTGTTCTTTTAATCTTTCTGTAGTAACTCTGTTGCATTAATCTATCCTAAGATTGGTTATTCTTGTTAGAGTTACTTAAGGTTTTGTCTCATCAAACATACTTCAAATGTTTACAATAATTTCCCCCATTTTGATGATGACAAAACCTTTGCAAAAGATCAAAAGAGAAAATCACTTAAGCACAAAAAGCATATGTATAATATAACAATATAGAGCATACTACTTTCATTAAAATCACATATAAGTCTAAAAGAATGGGCACAAAGAATGAGCTTTTTAAAGAACAGAAGAAAATTTATTTAGATAAAACATCTACAGTACAATAAACATCATATCTAGACTCATTCTTATTTTCTTCTGGCTCTTTCTTTTCTTTCTTTTCCTCTTACCTTCTTGCGAGCTTCTTTCTCGTTTCTTCCTCTATTATGCGGGGCTTGCTCCCAGTCAATTTTCCTCTTTAATCGTGGAGGAGAATCGAGGAAGGTGAGAAGGTCGCAAGAGCTAGAAGAAAGAAAGGGGATTCAGTCAGAGAAGAATGTGAAGTAGTAGAGGAGCTTAGGCATAGTAACTTGTTGCAACCTTTCTTCTCGTACTATCTTCACCAACTTCTGTGACTGTCCCTTTCTCCTTACTCTCTTGGACACAGAAGAAAACTCACCCAATGGACGGGCTTGCATCTTCTCTTCTTCACCTTAGGAAGACTTTTGATCTTCCTGAATCCTTCGCAGTTCTTCCCCCTTTTTGTCATAATCAACAAAGAGCTAAAGCTCCGGGGTCACTGGAGAGGGATTTCCTCAACTCAACCTCCCGACTTCAAGAGGGATCTTTGGAGCAAGTCCTCAGGCACCCCGAATTTGTGGTGAGGAAGGAATGCTTGAAGATCAAGTCTTCGGAGAAAGACTTGCTCAGCAAGTGTCAAGCGTAAGAGGTGAATATACGTGATTTGGAGTGTGCTTGGTTGATTATTTGCAGAGAATGTGCATTTAGGAAGGAATAGAGAAAATGGTTTCCAACAATTGGATTCCATGATGTACTAAGGATAAGAGAGAGAGAGAGAGAGAGAGAGAGAGAGGATATCTGTACGCTTAATGAAGAATAAGGAGTGCATGTATTTATAGAGTTTGGGATACTCCCTGTTGCAGTTAGATCTTCAAAGATCTCATTAACTGCTTCACTGTTTTCCAATAAAGGTGTTGGCAGTTTCCACAGCTTTATTTCTTTTCTCCTCTGCATAAGTTGATTTGCTTGAGTGTGTGGTCAATAACTGGCTCTCCACCCTTAGATTCTTCTGATCATACGACTGAGATTTTTCTAAGGTTCTAAAAAGGTAGTCTATTTCTGGAAAAGGTGATCCACTTTTATGCATGCATGTTACCAAAAAGATTTTTCAGTAACTGCTCTGATTTGTAACCTCCAAGTGATCCCTTTATCCAGTGACTTGATGATAAGTTCTGATGTCTAGTAACCTAATATCCAGTATATTAGTATCTAGCATCCTGGTTTACAGCAACCTGGTGTTCAGCGATCTAGTGTCCAGCATCCTGGTGTTTAGCGTCCTGGTGCCCAGCGATCTAGTATCTAGCATCCTGATGTCTAGCGTCCTGTCATCCAGTCAGCCTGGTATCTAGCATCCTGATATACAGCGTCCTGTTATCTAGCGATCTAGTATCCAATGTCCTGGTGTCTAGCGTCCTATTTGTCAGAATTTTATCTTGCTCCTTAATACTGATTAGTCCTTCTGCATTTTCTCATAACTTGATGACAAGTACTCTAATGTCTAGTGACCTAGTATCCAGTAGCTCGGTGTCTAGCGTTCTAGTGTGCAGCGACCTGATATTCAGCAACCTAGTATCCATTCATCTGGTGTCTAGCGTCCTGATTTTCAGCATCCTGTTATCCAATAACCTAGTTTCCAGCAACCTGGTGTCTAGAATCCTATAGTCAGAACTTGTCATTTTGTCAATGGTTCCCCCTAAATTCAGTAGCCCTTTGTCAAAGGTACCTGCAAAAATAAGTTTTCTCGTATAGGTACTCACACAAGTATGAGTCCTTCTGAGTTACGCTTCTTTCAGGAGCTTGGACTTTCTTTACAGCCCATGGTTGCTGTAGAGGAAGTTTGACTCCTTCAAGACTTTTTCGGTACAAAACAAAATGATGGTGTGTGTAGGTGTTTTCTTACTGTATCTCTTTAAAAATATAGAAAAGGTAAAGCATGATACTAGTAAGGTAGACAATTTTCTTTTTCCTTTTGGAGTTGCTGTTCTACTTGATTCCTTTAGGGAATGTCAGTTTGTTGCAGACATTATCAGCATATCCGTATTTGGGTTTCTCCAAGGATTTGACTCTTTGACCTCTGAATTACCTTGATTTGTATTAGAAGTTCCCCCTTACTTTATGATTTTCTCTTTTAAGATGTAGGGTCACTATCAGTACTATTTTGGGTAACTATGAGGTTTTCATAAGAAAATGAAGCGTTTTTAATATGGAAAAAAAAAATATGCAGGCTTCCTTCTCATTTTCAAGTCAAGTGACAACAAATTTTTAAGCCTAATAGCTTCACTCTCTGGAAGATTCTTTTCTTTGGCTTCTTTGATCGTTGGTATATAATCACTTTATTTCCTTAACAGAATAAACATGAGCAAGACCAATAAATAAAAGCATAAATAAGAACGAGGTACCTGGTCTTTACTTGTAAAGAGTAGATCCTCTTTCATCTTTTTCTAGGTTGTTTGCCTGCCTGTTGCTGTAGACTTGAAGCTTCAGTATCGTCCATACGTCCCAGCTTTACTTTGTATCAGCTTCTTCTTCATGCTCAGCAACTAGCCTTTCTTGTTGATTTGCTCTGTGTTGGATATCTGCTAGTTCCTTTCCACATAACTTTATGTTCTGCAGCCCTTTCTTCGAGTAGCTTGCTGTTCATAACTTCCTTTCTTCTGAACAGCTTTTTCTTCACAACACAACTTGATTTTCTACATCCTTCATAACTGTTTGTTGTCTTCACATCAATCGTACCCTTTTTTTTTTACAAAAGGTTGTGAGTTGATCTATGATGTGAAGGGGAGAGAGAGAGAGAGAGATTTTCAGATAGAGATTCTTCACAGATGGGATCTGGATAGATCGCTTAGATCTTTTGTTCATCCATCTGCTCTGATACCACTTATTGGTACAGATTGATGAGTGAGCTTTGGATGAATAATCCACCTGCTATGATACCACTTGTTAGTTCCAAAAAGGCTGGTAGTAGGCTTAGAGGGGGGGTGAATAAGTCTACTGTATTTTAAAAGTTTTCTTTTCCTTGGCTCAATTCTAGGATCAGTAACCTTTTAGGAGGTTACTAATCAGAGTGGTTGCAGAAGCTTTTCTCAATGCAGAGCCCAGTATAGAAGATGTGATGCTTTATCATGGAGTATACAAATTAAGCACTAAGCACATATAGACGCAAGGATATATAGAGGTTCGAAGGTGGAGTAATCCTTCTACATCCTCTCTACCTCTTCTCAAGATGGAACCTTTGTTAAGCTAGTTGCTTTACATAGACCTATCTATTACAACTCACGCTTAACAAGAAAGTAGCAAGCCTTCACATAGCTGCTTGCCTACTTCCCCACTGACCCACACAGGATCCTATTCTACCCACCCAGGGTCCTCCCTTTCTCTCCTAGAAAGTGGAAAACTCAGCAGAACTCTAAGACAGTCCTTTAGAAGGAGTTTGTCTTTTTCTTCTTCAACTGGGTGCAGTAAGCTTGGCCTTCGTTTGCAAATTGATCTGCTGAAACTTGCTGCTAGACTGACTGACTGAGTGTGCGTCTTTGGGGTGTGGAGTGTTCGAGTTTTTCTTTTTCTTTTCTGCTCTTCTAAACACTCTTTTTTCTTCTATTTTCTTCCCCCTCTTTCTGTGCTTTTTGTGAGCCTTCTCGCTGTTGAGCTCTTCTCTCTTCTTTTAGCGCTTCTCTCTGCAAGCTTGGATATTCTGTTGTGCTTGTTCTCTCATCTCTTGCACTCACTCTTCGTTAGTCTTCATCTTATTTATAGATTAGGAAATCTGCCCGTTGAAGGTAAGTAGGTTCCCTAATTTATAAATGTACTGCACTCCTGACACCTTCCAGTTTTTCGCTTTCCACGCGTCTTCTTCTGGTTGGCTCTTCTTCTCTTCTCTCTACCGGTAACTTCTTGTGTCTACCGGTAACTTTGACTTTCTTCCCATACCTGCTTTGCAGCTTCCTCCTCTTGTTTTGCTCTGGAGCTTCCTTCTCTGGCTTGCTCCTTCAGGCGGCTTGAGGCTTCTGTAGCATACTGCCCTTACAGTATGCTTTCGGCATGGTCTTCTAGGTAGCTTTCTGTCTCGCTGCATTCTGCTTTGGCGCGGTCTCTTCCAGTAGCTTCCTGTAGTCAATAGTATCCTTATTAGTTCACCTGATTCTTTTTCACCATTCTCTTCAGTATCCTTCCTTTAACACTTTCTCTGTTCTTTTAATCTTTCTATAGTAACTCTGTTGCAGTAACCTATCCTAAGATTGGTTATGCTTGTTAGAGTTACTTAAGGTTTTTGTCTAATCAAAACATACTTCAAATGTTTCCAACACATTATTATATATCAAAAAGAAATGCCACATGGGAAGAATATTCCATGTCAGTTTAAGTTGGACGGAAAATGCAGATTGGGGGTGAGTGTGTTGTACTCGCCGAAGACTTGCCGGAATATTAAAATTTCGACGGAAAAAGGACTTAAATTGGTCAATTTTCACTCTTACAAGTCTAAAATTGAACATGATTTTAACAGGACTAAAATCAGACAATGGCTTTTTAGGGGACTAAAAATGAGTTTTTCCCAAGTAATAAATCTCAAATTATTTAAATTATTTTGCCTGTTAATTTAACTAATTATAAACAAAACATAAATAAAATAGAGAATAGTAAACACTATAGGAAATAGGAAAATTAAGTAAACCACGCCAACGAAATTCTTTTTCTAATCTTTTGTTGTGTAATCTCCAATTGCTTTTCTTTATAATAACTAGTAGTGTAGCCGCGTGATGCGGGGTTTGTTATATAATTTAATATTTTTTTATGGTCGATGATTATTATAATATGATAGATCATTAAAAAATAAAATTTATATTGCTTTGAATGTCCATATTAATAAAAATGTTTAATATTTTTAACTTTTATAAATAGTTGTATTTGATAAAAAAAAACTTAACTATTGTAATGCTAAATGTTTTTTTTTTCTTTGTGTGTAATGCAATTACTTATAAAGAGATTTTGATAATCAATGTGACAATCAAATTAGTATTGGTAATATCTTATTATATCTGATAAAACATCCATCTTGATTTTTCTTCTTATTTCCTTCATTAATTTTTCTTCTTTTTTTTTTTTCATATTTCTAACCTTCATTTCATGCTAGCTCATTCTCATTAAGTTAGAATGATTATGAATAGCTTATATATATATATATATATATATATATATAGTGTAATGGCTTTAATCTCGGTTTTTCTTTTTGTTTTCATCACTAATTTTTCTTCTTCTTTTGATATTTCTAACTTATTTGATGCTAGTTCATCCCCATTAAATAAGAGTTATTATGTATACATTGCTTATATAGTATAATAACTTTCATCTTAAGTTTTGTTCTTATTTCAACCACCAATTTTTCTTCTTCTTACGATATTTCTAGCCTACATTTCATCTAGTTCATTCTCATTAAGTGAGTTGTTATATATACATGTATTGCTTATATGGGAAAATTACTTTCATTTCAAAAAACTTTCTTAATTCTAATGGCTTGAAATGGAAGTTTGATTCAAAGTTTTTTAGTTTTCTTGTCTAATTTTTCCCCCTTTTTTTCCTATCGGCTAATAGTTTTTCAATTGAATGACAGATTAGTAATGATCACCAACTATTGTCATTTTAAATATAGTAAAGATTTAACTTAAATCTTTTACAATTTTTAATTTTTTAACAAAAAATTAATAATATATATAATATACATATATAAAAAAGATATTTTTTTCTCTCTTTTATTATAATGTATCATTAATCAAGAGCTAGTTTTGTACCATTGCATGCAGAGGATAAAATTTTATAAAATATAATTATAATGTTTTTATGTGAGATTTGAAATAAAAGTATATAAATGTAATATAATAAAATTAAGTGAATTATATATTATATATTTTAAATATTTAATTGCTGACGATTATCTTTAGATGTGGTACAAAATAAGATATTGTAATTTTAAACTTAATTTATAAGTTTAAAAACCTAATAATATATAATTAACAGTAACGATGATTTTACAAAATCAATTGAACTTATAATATAAAAAAATTGAAACACTTCTTTCTATTCAACATTTCTCGTGATGTTTCTTTCATCAACCTTTTTGTCACATATTAAGAAACAAAAAATCAATTAAAAAGAACCCACCAAATATCCATGGAGCATATATGATAAAGAAAAAGAGGTGGGGTCAAACTAAATTTTAGCTTCTTCTTTAAAACCTTGTCATTGAATCTCCTATTCACTTGATTTTTCCTAACACTTTCACAATGTCATCACGTTTAGTTAACAGCTTATAGAGTGCAAGTAATTCGATATTTCATATAAAATTAAATAATACACTATTAGGTCAATGTTTATATATAAAAATAAAATCATAATTAATTTAAAAAAACATGAAACGAAGTATATGTACTCTAAATCTTCAAGAACAACCTCCATAAGTCGTTTCGGACCATCCCTTAACTCATTGATTTGAGGTGGTTGAATGGAAACTAATCTTCCAATGACATTTTTATATAAACAAAAAAAATGATTAAAATAGTACTCGATAAATAAAAAAATGTATAATATTTTTATTTAAAAGAGTAAAAAAAAAAATTGTCTTACCAAACAAATGATTTTCAACATTTGATTAGTCAATATTTTAGTAAATGACTTGAAATCATAGAGGGTTGAAGAAAATGTGTCATCTTCAATCTCATGCACTTTTGTCTTACGATAGAAATGAAATTTATATTTATGCATGGTTGTCTTATATTTAAAATTGTTATCCGCCACTATGAAATCAGAAACGATGTAAAGGCCTCACTCATTTAAAATTTGGGTGAACTTCTCAATTTAAGGACTACGTATTGATCCATGAACTGTTGACCCCTGCAACATTATGATAATATTATATCATATATGAAAAAAAAAAGTTTGAATATTAGTAAAATAATTGTCTTAATACTACCTATTTGTCACGAAAAATGGTCTCGTAACTAAAGGTACCACCACGATTTCCATAATTTGGAATCTCATAACCTCTCACTAATCGAAGTTTTAAAGCCCAAAGAGTTTTTGAAGAATTTACATCTTTCACCATGTTGAATACTGGAGTCATGATGATGAGAGAAGACACGTGATAGAAAAGGCAGAAGAGAAAACACAGAAGAGAAAACACAGAAGAGAAAAGAACATGAGAATGAAGAAACTGTTTCTAAAATTTTATATCATATGTATATTTTTTGGATGAGAAAAAATATTTTGAGTAAGTCTGTGATTGATTTATTAATTAATTTGAATTAATTTCAATTGTATACAAATATAGTATTTATATCACAAATTAATGATATAGTATTTATATAACAAATATGGTAATTAACAAATTAAAAATGGAAGACGAATTATGTACACGTGAGTGTTGAATCTAAAAATGAATTTCCAATAGTGGTGATATAATTACCATATTTACAAATTCAATTCAATTGGTAAGATTCAATTAGTAAAGTGATTGATTTATTTAAAGCTTAATTAATTTTAAGAGTTAAACTCCTGTACACCAGTTGCACGAATCTAAGATCCGTGCAACAGGGCCGCACGCGGGCTAGGCTGGCCCGCCCAGCCCGCGCCTCTTTACTTTTTTCGCATGTTTTGGTCGTTACCTTCACGTTATGTTACTGTTACCTTCGTGTTATGTTAGGGTTACCTTCGTGTTATGTTAATGTGACCCCATCTCCAGATTTCATACTCTCAGTTTAAAACTACTGAACTAAAATAACACGAAGATAATACTAATATAACATGAAGGTAACACTAACATAACATGAAAGTAACATTAACATAACATGCATGAAGGTAAAAAACAATGTTAATCATACGTTCATGTTATGTTAGAGTGACCCTCACGTTATGTTAGGTTACCTTCATGTTATGTTAGTGTTACCCTCATGAGCGCACCCACCAGACGCGTGAGGGCGCGTGAGAGTGCGTTGAGGTACGTGAAAACGTACTTCAGAGGCGCGTGGGGTGGGTTGACCCGAGTGCATGGATCCTAGATTCATGCACCAGTTGCACAAAATATTTTGCTTAATTTTAATTATTTCACATACTTACAAATTTACAAATATGATAAAAATACAAAATTTTAAAAATATGTTGATATTGATATGATATGATTAGTGCATAATTGTATATTAATATATTTAACGAAATCATTAAACTGATATCATGCATATATCATAATGTTCATATATATATATATATATATTAAATTGTCTAATTCATCAATTTATTTACGTATGCATGTGTCAAAATAATTATTGAAATCTAGTTATCTTGAATCTAGATATAGCTATAAAATAAAAGATGAATTATTGCTTCGTAGTACATATTTTTTGGAAAAATGATATATATATATATAAAGAGATTTCTAAAAAAATGATATATATGATATATATTATGTATTATACCATATGAAAATAAAGCCTCGCAATTGAATTTCCTAAATATTATTCACTTTAAAATATATACATCATTTAAAAATTAGTGCATAATTATAGGGATAGTACCAAATCATAAGTTTTCAAATTCTAAATATGTTGGTCTCAAGTGGCAGTAGGCTTAAGGGGGTGAATAAGCCTACTTCAATTTTTCAAACTTTTCTTCAAACGAATGTCTAAGTCACATAAGACAGGTAGCTACTGAGCTTTCTTCTACAAATAGGTTATTGCTTGAGTAGTTACCTTAAAACTTAGTGAAAACAGAGTTTGTATGCACAACGGAAATAAACTTTAAAACAATGCGTTTTCTGAAATCCTTTTCAACAGGATGCTATAACAGATAATATCAAAGATATAATAGATTAAGCAAACATAGAACAGACAGTAAGCTAAGCGATAAACAGGAAATAACAACTTATAGAGGTTCGAGGGTGAATTAATCTCTCTATGTCCTCTATACTCCTTCTCAAGAAGGAACTTTGTTAAGTGATAGTTTGGATTACAAAGACGCTACTTAAACAAACTAAACCTAACAAGAACTGTCAGTCTTCCCACACAGGGTTACTGCACAATGACCAAAATATTAATGCCCACATAGAGCACTTGTTTTACTAGCTAAAGCGAAAACACTTGATCAGGAACAACCTCCGATCAAGTGACTCCTACAATCTAAAAGAATAGAAAAGAGTTTTCTTCAACAAAGATTGACGGCAAGCTTTGAGCAGTATGCTTCTGAACAGAGTATGCTTGCTGCCATTTAGACTGGACTTGAAACTATAAGATATGAGAGATTTGAATGTGTTCTTGATTGCTTGTATGCGTAAGTTTCAAGTAGTTTTCAAGTCCCGATCTTCTTTAATTTATAGGCGCGAGGATTTTGCCTGTTGAAGAGAGCTTCCTCCTCTGCAGCGTGCTTGAGACAACGTGGTTTCTTCTAATTGGCTCGTACCGATTCTGTTACGATTGTACACCTCTGAAGCTGTACACCTCCATATCAGTCTGAGCATCGCCTTTTGTCCTTTATGTTTTTCCTCATGGCTCATTCTGATTGGTTCGTTTGTGAATGTTTCTAACGTAAACTCAGTGTGCTCACTTTGAGGTAACTGCTACTGGAGACGGTTGTTGCTGCTACTTTTGTCTTATTCGGCTAGCTTCCTACTTGGTAGTAACCTTCCAAAAGGTTGCTGATTTCTTCTATACTTAGCCGATTTTTCGATTTTGTTCGAGTAGCATCCTATCGTAGCATCCTTCCAGTATCCTGCTATAGTGACCTATACTTAGTCAATTTTGATTCTTTTAAGCAGCAAGGTCTTCATCCATCTTCAAGCTTTTGATCTTGATCTTCAAGTCTCCTAATCCTAGTCTAAGCAATTACAACTGAATCTAAATACATAGGATCCTAGGCCCTATCTATTACATGTTTTGTCCTCATCAAAATCTATACATAGCTCCTTACAAAATATATTTATGGTATGAAATCTAAATATATAGTTTTCATCATTGTATACAATCATTAGTTTTATAAATTAGTTCATATATCAAAATGTTTATATATATATATATATATATAATTGTCTAATTCATTGATTTATTTATGTGTGCATATGTCAAAATAATTATTAAAATCTAGTTATCTTTAATCTAGATATAGCTATAAAATAAAAGATGAGCTATTGCTTTGTAGTACATATTTTTGGAAAAATGATATATATATATATAGAGAGAGAGGTTTATAAAGAAATGATATATATAATATATATCAGAGTAAGTCTCTTGTGAATCAGGTGCATGGATCTTAGATCCATGCACCCGGGTCGGATCCGAGTCAAGGGGGACCGCACCCTCTTTTTTTTTTCACTCATGATTTTTGAAAAAAATCATATACCAATAGTATATGTTAGACATACCTTTACGTTATGTTAGACATACCTTTAAGCTATGTTAAACATACCAATTCTGCCCAGATTCCATGCCTTGTCTTTTTTTTGGCTTGATTTTTGAATTTTGGCACATACCACTACGTTATGTTAGACATGCCTTTACGTTGTGTTAGACATACCTTTATGTATACTTAAACATACATTTGTATATGTTAGACATACTTTTGCATACAGTTAAACATATCTTTATATATGTTAGACATACCTTTGTATATAGTTAGACCTACCTACACATGGTTGGTCTAACTATACACAAAGGTTGGTTTAGCTATACACAAAGGTTGGTCTATTTGAGCGAATTTTGAATGAGCTTCAGCACAAGTCTTCAGTGCGTGGGAGCGCGTGCAGGCGCGTGGGAGGCGCGTTTTGGGCGCGTGAACGGGTTGGGTCAGGTGCATGGATCTTATAAAAGCTTTTGCCTATATATAATGATATATATATATTATGTATTATATCATACGAAAATAAAGCCTCACAATTGAATTTCCTAAATATTATTCACTTTAAAATATAAGCATAATTTAATAATATTTAAATTTAAAAAATTAGTGCAAAATTATAGGATGGTACCAAATTATTAGTTTTCAAATTCTAAATATATTTATGGTACGAAATCTAAATATATAGTTTTCATCATTGTATACAATCATTAGTTTTATAAATTAGTTTTCATCATTAGTGCATAATTAGTGCATAATTTCACAAATTGGAATCTAAATCTAAATATGTTAAAAATTTGGGTTTACCATAAACTATCATCATATATATAGATATTGAATTATGATATTTATTTATTTATTTATCTATTTATTAAATAAAAAAAACATTTCCAGCTTTAGAAATGTGTTGGGTGGGAAAATGTTGGCCTTACTTTTTTAAGAAACCATTGTGTTTTTATATATACTAGTGTTTCACCCGTACGATGCACGGGCTTAAATTTATTTAAATGGTGAAATTATAATATACTCAAAGATATAATTTATAGTTTATTTAAAATACGTGAATTGAAAGTTAAAATATAAAATTTTGATAAGTCAATTATATATTTTGTTTGATTGCATGATAATTGTTTGATAATTTTCATTTTAATTTTTTTAGTTATATTTTTATATTCGAAAAATGTACAAATTGAATAAAGAAATTAAAGAAAACCTATAATGCATGTAAAATTACACTTTTCTTGTTTTATCTCGACACATTTACTAACAATAACATTGGGTACGGAAAATCAATCATTTAATAAAGACTAAAATTTATCAATAGTCATCTCATAAAATTGCATATATATATATATATATATATATATATGTTTGACATATTTCCTATAGATCATAATAGGAAAATTCAAATTAAATACAAATCAATGTACTTAACATTTAATAATTATGAACAAAAACTAAATATAAACAAAGAAGCTATTCTATACGTTTTCATGAATGATGTTCATCAGTAATTTGACATTTCTTAGTTTTTTCATGAAAATATTTGACATTTATGTTCTTGATTTGGTGTGGTTGAATAGTTATCTATTTTCCACATATCCAGAATATCTGAATATGAAACAAAATTTAATTAGTAAAAAAATCAAACATTCGTTTTTTATAAGTGTCAAATCGGTGTAATAATGAAAAATTAATTTATAACATACTAAAAACTTTAATCTCATCAAACTTGTTAGTTAAAATATTTTAATATAATGTATAAAATTATAAAGAGTAATTATCAAAATGTATTATATGAAATTTCTTTCACAATGATCTTACAAAATAATCTTACAAAATAAATTGAATTTCTACATATGTGTTGACAAAAAAAATTAAAAAATTGAATTCACAGTTTAATAAGGAAATATTGTGAAGCGTGATACATATTAGACTTCTTTATTTTTTTTATACCGATTGTGGGGTTAAATGCATGTCTTTATACAAAAGAAATAACATATTATTAAACATTGTAGTCTATATTTTAATTGAGTTTTTTTTAATATCATAACATAAAGTATTTATGAATGAAATTAGACACAAAATTAATTCAATTATTAAACTATCATTTTTTAAGTTTGGTAGAAAATTCAAAACAATATATTTTATGATCAGTCTCGATATATTGTCAATTACCGATAATGAATTCATGTGATTTATCACTTTGTTAATTGATCATTATGCATTTCACCATATCTTGGTTATTGATAACTAATAGTTTTTTTTATCTATAATTAATATCCATTTATTATAATTAAAATTAACTTACCCATTTTAGATATCTCCTAACCATAATAATTGTCGATACATTTACAACATATTTAGATATGATAAATATTATGCATTTTTCTAAGTTCAAATCAAGTAAAAACAAAATTAATATTGATTATGCGAATACCAAATTCAAAATTTACTTTAAAAATTATATACAAAATATGTTTTTTCTAATTATGTATTTTCTAATTGTATCGAGATTAGCTAAAACAGAATTATGAAATCAAATATATAATTTCTCACTTAACTTTTGGTATAAATGACAATTCGTATCCGTGATTATGAACATATATATACATCAACTTTTGCTACCTAATTTAGTTAAATCCGAAGCAAAATCAATTCTATCTTTAGATTTAGGAATAGCTTCAGGATTTGATGCCTTAGTTTTGGTATGAATAATTACATAAGAATTTGATTCTTTAAGTTTAGAAGAAATATAGAAATTAAATCAACGTAATGGATCTCGAATAACCAATTACTCACAAATTACACTATTGCAATCATTCTAGTCTTTTTAAATTATACATTTGAAACAAATTTATACGTAATAGTTGATATTCTTAACATTAATAATTTTTTCATTATTTGCATGTAGTCTTGGACATGACATTTGGAAGTTTTTTAAAAAAATTTTTTTCTATTTATGCTAGAAAACCTCTTGATTTCTTTTGGCAAATATCACATATCATACTTATTCCATAGTCAGTGTAATTTAAATCTTTAAATATGATAATTTGAAAATATATTTCTTAATAACATTTTTTCTTCTTAAATAATCTAATATTGATTAAATCTCATTATTTTTTTAAACCTGTCTACCATACTTTCACTTTATTCCTGTCATGAATCTTTGAGATTAAGGATATGAAAATTTTCAGTGAATAATTTTGGAAATTGATGCCAGAAATTAGTAAATTCAATTGCATTAGTAATTTTTTCATAAGATATATAAATTTTTTACCATTTTCAAATCAAAAACATGTAATAATATTTAGTTTCCTAATATAAGTAAAAGATATTTAAGGTTAATAGTCAATTTATATATTAATTTATATATATACATTAAGTGCATGTGTGTATTTATATATGTATCTAAATATATATTAAATATTTTAAGAAACTACTAAACATAAAATGTAAAAAAAAAAATTATTTGTTTATCGTGGGGCATTAAAGCACGAAAAATATGGTTCAATCTATTTTTGCTAATACATAAAGATAGATATTTATATTGCCAAATCCATTAGATTTACATTAAAAATAATATAATATCACTTTAATGAAATAGTAGGTTAAAGATAAACATATAAAGCTTTTATATATATATATATATATATATATATATATATATAAAGATAAAGATAAAGATAATATCACATTATAAAAAATTATATTAATTTCATCATTAATTAAATATGATATTCATTTCATTATTACATATGATATATTATTACCATATATCTTTTAATTTTCATATCTAAATTATTTAATTGTTGAATATGTTTTATATAGATTTATTAAGTGGTGAATTAATTTGTATATATCTACTCCTTTATATAACAATTTTGTTTTATACATCAACAAAATTACATAAAATCGAATCTAGATATTGGTTATCTTTTTATATATTGTATTATTTTTCAATGGTAAGAAGTATATAATATTTTTTTCTGTATATATTTACATGCATATTAAATCTCATATATATATATATATATATATATGATATCATAAATATATGAATTTAAATTTATAATTAAAGTCAACTAACCGTATCTACTTTTTGGTAATGTTCTCCAAACACAAAAACAAATATTGAGATTCATTTGTAGAATTTTATTCAAAAATAAATTTATAATTTAGTGTATAAATCTTAAATTTTTGAAATCTCTAATCCAAAATCAGAAACTCTCATTTCTTAATCAAGATTCAAGTGTTTTCACCGAATTCCTACATAAATAATTAGAATTGTTAGCAATAAGAATGTTCAATATACAGTACCAATAAATAATTCATATTCAAAAGAAGTCATCTTGAAAACATGAATAACAACATTAATATAAATAATTCAAAAGTGAACGCAAAGGTCTAACAAGTTAATTAAAATGATGGATTAATCCATGGATCCATGAAAACATAATGTTTGGAAGACAAAATTTGAGAAATTCTGAATGGAAAATGTGTGTGTGTGATAACTTCGTTATTTGATGCATTTTGGGTCTTAATTTCATATCATTTTATGTTGAAAAACATGCAATAGTGAGATTTTATTTAGATTTCATTATCTTTTTAAGATTTCATGTTTTTGCTTGATTTGAAAGGAATTTGATTGGTTTTAGCACAAAATGAAAGTCCAATGGAATTTTACGCCAAGTTGGAGTTGAGATAGGGAGTCGATAAAGCGCATTTATGGAGGAAAAATCATATCTCGAGCTATAGAAGTCCAAATTCAATGTTTCTTATTTTTTTAGAAAGCTAAGAGGGAGTTCTACAACTTTCATGTTGGAAGGTTTCATCAATTCTGCCTTAAAGAGAGCAGAATAGTACAAGAAGTTCAAAGTCGTGCAAGAATGTCCTGATTTTCGTCTTGACAGGGCTTGAGTAAATTGGGTATAACTTGGTCTACAAAACTGATATTGGGCTGAAATTATTGGAATCGGATAGCTAACCTGAAGGGCTACAACTTTCATGAAGAAGGCGAAGCCCAATTATGAGCGTAAGAGGGCCGAATCGAGGCTGAAAGCTGGGAGTCTGGGCCACCCGGGTCACAGCTTGGCCGGGTCGGTGGTCTAGTTGCGGGTTTTTAGGCCTATTTGGACTCCTATTTGGATACAACTTGCTCCAAGTCCGATTTTTACCTACTTAGATACAAATTAGGACTTGGGAAAAGGGGGAAGATATAGGAAGATACAAAAAGATCTATACACATCAAAAAATGGATCCACATCTTGAGAGCAAGGAAGAAAGCAAGGAATTGAAGATTCAAGAGTCAAGAGGAGCAACCAACAATCACAAATTCAATAAACGTTTCTTTGATTTTATTTCTAGTTTTGATCATGTCGTTTTGTAATTTATTTTGCTTTATGAACATGATTTTTGGCTAGAGGTCTCGTGATCTTAGGACACGAGAGTAGTTCTATGGATTTCTTGTTGAATATCTAGTTTTAATCTTTCCTCTAATCCATGATATTTTATTCATGCTTCCTTGTGCTTATTCCATGTATGAGTTCTAGCCAAATTTATGCATGCTCTAATTAATTAGATTGAGATCGAGAGATGATATCTGATTATAGATTTGGGAATACATGACTCAATTAAATTGCCTGGATTGAGAGATTGGTAAATAATTGGGGTGAGAATACGATCTTAGAAGCTTTTAGGAGTTGGTTATTAACTGTGAGGTAGAGATACAAACATTAATAATCAATCAACGGGTTAAGTTGCTCGAGAGAGAGGTTAATCTACAATCGTGATTGCTCACATAAAATAATTGGATTTGGGGTTGATTTTTGCTAGATTAGTAAACTTGATTGAAGTAGAATGAAATCGTTGTCTTAGGATCCTTATTTGAATCTTGATTTTCTTGATATTTTCTTGTTTGATATTATCTATTGCATTTATTTTTTTCTAGACATAGGTTTTTATTTTAAATTCTCTCAAT
This sequence comes from Scutellaria baicalensis, assembly GCA_005771605.1. Lineage (NCBI taxonomy): Eukaryota > Viridiplantae > Streptophyta > Magnoliopsida > Lamiales > Lamiaceae > Scutellaria > Scutellaria baicalensis. The sequence goes on from CM016721.1 coordinate 29,257,411, forward strand.
TCGGTCACCTAGATAAAATTGGGTAAATTAATTAGGTAGTTAACTAAGTTCTAATTCACTAGTCTCTGTGGACTGTGAGATCGACCTTGCTCGCCCTATCTATAGTTGACACCGTACACTTGCGGTATAGGCTAGAAATAGACCATCGATCAGTGTGAATTATGAGTTTATTCTCTCATATTTATAGTGGATGATAAGCATATTATTATTAGATATGAAATTAGTGTATCATATATGGTATGAACATAATTGATTGTTATTATGATTGTATAATTTTGAGTTTTTTGTTTTTGGAAACTCTCAATATACACATATTTAGTTGAATAAAATATTACACTTTATATCAACTTAAAAGTTTATAAATATTCCATACCCAAAATGTGTCATAATAATTGATTATCACAATTAACATTTTGACATTTCATATTAACAAAACTAATTTATAATTAATGATCTAAATATGGGATCATTATATATAATAGTCATATATGCATTAGTTAAATATATCGTATATGCATTTCATATACACATTAATTAACATTGAAATCAATTTCAATGTATATAACAATAATAAATATTTCATATGAAATATTATATTAAGGAAACCTCTTGTAATTTATATATTTTGTTAGTAATGAGAGAAATTGATTGACTAATTTTTGGTGCAACTCAAAAAATGGTATTTCCTAATATTGTCAATGATTCCAAAAATATTGAATTATAGTTAATGATATTATTAATGTAGACAATCATACCATAAATAAAAACGTAACCTCTAATATATTGGCTAGAAATATATTAATTAAGTTATATGGTGATGCTAATTATATAATCACATCAATTTATTTTCCATTTTTTTATAAAGAATAATTTCTTTCCAAAAAAGATTTCATGATTTAAGCTAATTAATTGATTTTTTTACTAATAATTTCTTACACATTTAGCATGATTCATGATTTACAGCAATAAAAAATCCATTTACATTAATTTTGATATATATAAATATTTCTTTCCAGAAGTGGAATGTTTTAGGCGGGAAAATCTTACATTACTTTTTTTAGCAATGTTTGTGTTTTTATATATAATAGTTTTGTACCCGTGCGATGCACGGGATTAAATTTATTTTTAAAATACAATAATAAATATTTAGAATTTGAAAAAAAAAGATATACATTTAATACAATAAAAGTATTGATTTAGATATTTTAAATATATAATTAATGAAGATTAATTTTGTATTGTGTATATAAAAGAATATGTTGTAATGTTTAAACTTAATTTAATTTCTTTAGAATTTAGGTATAATTAAAAGTATGGGTGATTAACAAAATCAAATAACTTTCAAAAAAATTGATACAATTGGGGTGATAATCCTTTTCTGAACCTATCACATATATCACATATAATTTTATATATTTTTGAACATAATGAAATATTATTATACTGCTTTCAATTATAAGTTCTTAAACAAAATAACATACAATTAAGACTACTAAAGATAATTTGCCAAAATCAATGAAACTCATAGTTTAATATTTCTGAAATACTATTCTATATATATTTGTGGTGATGTTTCTTTACCCAACTCTTTTATCACAGATTAAAATCTTTAAACCAAGAATAAACCAACATGAGAGGGAAAAAACCGCAAAATATTCATGAAGCAAGGAAAAAATAAAAGGTCAACATCCATAAGATTATTTTTATAGAAGTTTCAATCATTTTATATTTTAACAACAATCTTTGGTTTCTTCTTCTTGATAAAGGTCAAAAACTCATAGTTCAATTATTTGTTCACTTGATATTTTTCTCAAACACTTTCAAAATGTCATCATCTTTCTTAGACAGCTGATGAGAAGTAAACACTTTATAAGTAATATGAAGTAATAGATAGAAAATATGATTACAAAAAACCGTTTTTATGTCTCTATGTGAAATGAAAAAATAATCAAATTTGTAGATTATATCTATGATGGGAAATTATTTAATAATGATTAACTTTAGATCTATGATTATATAAAACAAAAGATTCACAAATATGATTCATTTTCCAAATCGAGAAATAAATCAAAAATATTACTCCTGAACACTAAATGATAATTTGAACATATTATTTGTGTTAATCAACTCAAATGTGTAAAAAACTTCAATCATTTAGAGTTCAACTATATAATATTTTTAAAATCACCAATATTATTTAAGTAGTCTATTCTTTAAACAATTTCTTGAATTTGATTAAGTTTCCTTTATAAATAATATGTTTCTCAGAACATTAATAATATTTTTTAATATATATTTGTTTTATTTTTAAAATAATTAATAGTGAAATATTTGGTCAATGTAGTTTTATTTATTTAAATTGATGGTATCCAATTATATTAAAAAAAGTTAGTAATATTGAGGTGATGAAATTAACTAATAAACTAATATATTAAAGTCATCATATTACATTTTCAAATGAGATAGGGCTTTAATTGTTGAATTGTCTAATATATTAACCAACAAAATTTAGTAAGAGAGCTATGACTTATAAATTAATTCTTTTTTTGATATAAATTTTAATACACATTAATCTAAATTAATCTAAAATGGATACATTAAAATACATTTTAACATAAAATAAAATGCATCAATATAGAGTCAACTACAAAGATTATTTTTTATAAGAATTTTAATACAAATTAATCTAAACTAATATAAAATGGATACATTAAAATACATTTTAACATAAAATGAAAATGCGTCAATATAGTGTCAACTACAAAGATCTATTTGATCTAAATCTTGAAATGAAATCTTGATTCAAGAACTTTTTATTACATTATGTTTCTAAATAAAGTAACTTTGTTTCATATTAATAAAATCAATAATTAATATTGATTACATTTTTTAATAACAAATTCCATAAATTTTGAAATCTACACATTTGAATTTTAAAATTACTTTTACATTGTTCCACTACTAAAACAATTATAAATTCGGAAAAGCAATTTTATTATGGAACATGAATTTTCATAATTTATAGAGTAGCCATCACAATTAATATAAAATTATGGAGGAAATGAAATATACAAAATATAGTGAATCATCAAAGTCAAGTTTATGGAAAACAATTTTCATAAATTGTGGTCTCCACAATTCAAGTGATCAATTAGCAATCAAAATAAATGTTATTAAAACGATGGATTCGATACAATGTATGTAGGTCTTTCGCACCTTATTTCACAAACATATTTTTAAGAATAATGAGGTTTTTGGACAGGAAGATATAAAATAAGTATTTTTGACAAATATTCTTCAAAAAACAAAAATAAATACGAAAATTTTCTTGTAGTGTACGAATGATCTTAAACCTTCAAAATCTCCAAAACCAGAAGCTCTTGATTCTAGATTATTGCACAAAATAATTAGAATTAATGAAAGAGTATTATAAAATATTAATAAAATAATAAATATTTTGATTAGTTCATCTTCAAATATGAATAACAACTGAAACCTGAATCATTCAAAAGTGAACACTAAAGTCATTAATTATTGATCCAGATTAAAAATATCTTCAAAAATCAATTTATAGCTAAATAGATACACAAAAATCATAATTTTGGGTTTCTTTTCTGAATTTTTTTTTTTTTTGGAAATCACAAATTTAAAATCTTATATGTAAGTTTTAAATTATACATTTGTATGGCTGGATACAAAACTATATCATCTTATAAATTAATAAACATGTCACATCAAAATGTGACAAAATAAATTATTGTCATAAATTAATAATCTTCTATATATAATGATTGTAATCTTCAGATATGATAATCTTGAAAATATAAGAAATAATTTCATGTGATGATTTTTTTTCTTAATAATTATGTTGATTAATATCATTTTTACAATATTTTAGTATATTTAAGAAACTCATTGAATTGTTAATATGATAAGATACCGGCGTTTATGGATTGAATTGTGGGTTTTACAGATTTTAAAAAAATGCATCATATTATTTGAAATTTTATATCGCCAAATATCATATCCTGTAATTGTTTGTATTTATGACTTCTTTTTATTATATGGAATTTTCTTATCTAAAATACAAAATTATTGAAAATGTATAAATTTTGAAATCAATATAAATATCTTTAGAAAAACTAGCTAATAGACAACTAAACATGGGAAAATTACGTAAATTAACAAAATATCATTTTGAATATTAACCAAAAACATTAAATGACATCTTTATATAATTTGAATGGTAATGTGATAGATTTAACAAAGGAAAACTTTTCTATCAATTGTTTTTAATTGATAGATTTCCTTTGTTAAATCTATCAATTATAAACAATGTGTATCTTATATTTTATGGGTGATAATATTTACTTTAAAATATTTTGAATAAGTGTTTGATTGATATTTTAATTAATTAGCATTAAATCTAAATTATGGTATGTATATAATAATGAGTTATTACATCATATATATACAAATTAAACCTAATTTAGTTGATATCTCTCCAACTATATCAAAAGAAAATGAAGCCTCACAATTGACTTTCCTAAATATTAATTAGCTTATCAGTATTTAGTATAATATTGTATATTTTAATTTAAATTATTAAATACACATTAATTATCTTTGGTTATAATATTGATTTCGAGAAATAGGTAGAAATTTAGGTGGGAAAACATCACCAATTTATTTTAGCAATGTTTGTGCTTATGTGTGTGTGTGTATATATATATATATATATATATATATAAAGATAAAGATGTTTTAATTTTTATATTTTGAATTATTTGATTTGATTGTTGATTCTATGAAGTAGTACAATTAAATATCTTTTATGATATAATTTATATATATTATATTTATGACATGATTTACCGTGTTGACTTATCATATTAATTAACAAAGTGACTTACCAATTTTATCATAAATTTCCTTATAATATATATATATATATAAACTTCCTTATATATTCAAATTATACAAACGTCCTTTTATATATATATATATATATATATATATATATACACACACATTCAAATCAATTGGTAAGATTCAATCACTATAGTGCTTGATTTATATTTAATTCATTGATTAGAGTTATTTACAAAATTAAAATATTATTGCATAATTATTGGAATCTAACATTAATGATTATCAATCAACTTTATATCATATATAATTTATATTTATATTATATATAAATAAATAAAACATTTCTAGTTTTGGCAAGATATTTTAGGCGGGAGAATATGCATATTACTATTTGAGGACACCATTGTGTTTATATATATATATAGATAAAGATAAAGATTATATGTGTTTTCCTTTTATTTTATTACTATATTTGATAGCTTATCAAGAAAGTCATGTAATTTAAACTTATTAAATTAATTTATAAAATTAGGATGAAATCTTGAAACAAAAACAAAAAAAAGTTATTTACATATCATCAAATTGATGTGACATTTCTAGGAGGAAAAATGGTAAATTAGTAAATTTTACCAACTTCCTTATTATTAATTATATATAGACTAGTAGTGCACCCGCGTAATGCGCGGCTAAACAATATCTTAAAAGTAAGAAATGAATATATATAATTGTTGATTATTAAAAAGATATGAACTTAAATAATAATATTTTTCATATTCTTTTATATTATATTGCAATATTAAAAAGCATCGAACACTTATACTTTCTTCTAGCATTACACATTACGAAGTACATACTTCTAATATAAAATACTTTTATAAACTTCTAACTACATAAAACTATAAATATATATATATATATATATATATAATCTTAAACATTTATATTTAATTAAATTAATTTCAAAAAGTCTATTAAATATTTTATCACAAAAATATATATTTAATTTAAAATAAAAAAGACGTTTTAAAAAGAAGACACATGAGCATGTTAATTAATATGAAAAAAATAATACAATAACTAATATTATGTAGATTTTATATACTTTAGAAACATTTAACTTAAGTCTTTTATAATTTATAATATTATTATTTAAACAAAAATTTAATAGTATGTGTAATATAAATACATAAAAAAGATAAATTTTCTCTCTCTTTCATTATGATGTATCATTAATCAAGAATTCTATATGTTTTTCTTTTATTTCTTATTATAATATTTGATAATTTATCAAGAAAGTCATGTAATTTAAAACTATTAAATTAATTTAAAAAATTAAAATGAAATCTTGAAAAAATAAAATTAAATAAATTATTTACATATCATCAAATTGATGTGACATTTTTAGGAGGGAAAATGACAAATTAGTAATTTCTGTCAACTTGCTTGCTTTTATTATAACTAGTAATTTACCCGTGCGATACACGGTTTGTAATATAAGATTTATTAATTTTGAACATTCTAATAATATAATGCGATAATATTATATTAACCTAAAATTATATATTAATAAGAATCTAAACATATTATCTTTAATGTGTTATATCTTAAATAATACTACCTCCGTCCCACTATTTTCAGCCTACTTTGACCGGCACGGATGTTAAGAAAAAGTTGTTGACTTTGATTGGATGTGTTATTTTAATATTTTTGAGTGACAATTTTGTAATTTAAATCAACTTTTTGAGTGCAAAAGTTGTAAAATGAAAGAAATGGAGGGGTAAGAGAGTAAAATTTTCTTTGCCATTTTTGGGCTGGCAGATTTAACTGGGACAAACGAAAATGGCAAGTAGGCTGAAAATAGTGGGACGAAGGGAGTATTATAATTTTGAAATACAAATTATAATATATAAATGTATGTTTATGTTAAACAATGAATTGTAAAATATATTTGAAATATGAGGTTGTTAAATAAACATCAATTTTATATAGTCATTAATACTGTAAATTAAAATTAATTAAATTAAATTTGGTATTAATAAACATTTATTGTGTTATGGATGTTAAACGAAAATTTATACTTAAAAGATATGTTACCTCATAAAGATATATATGTTATGCATGTTGCAGTTAATATAAATATAATTACAATAATTAAATATATTGTTTTATTCTTTGATCTATCTTTACTAACAATTGATTAATATATTGTTTTATTATTTGATTTATACTTACTAACTAAGGTGTTAGTAAATATTGCCTTTGTGTTTACAATTATAAATTTTTTTTGAAATTTTTGATCTAATTAATGCATACAACTTAATTATTTCAAGTTTAAGAAAAGATACATGTCTTTCAAATAACTAAAATATTCTTGATATCTATTTAAATAAGGAAGGTAATTCAATATTCTACTCACTTTTATTGACAAATAGATCAAATAATTATACCAAAATATTTTTCATTGTTATTAATTTCTCAAAAATACTAAAACTAATAATTTTAAAATTATTCTTTAAATTTTCTAATGTATAGTTTAATTAGCTAGTCATTTGTTTTTGTATTTGTAACTTTGTTAAATATAATTATACACCAAAATCTATCAAATTTATGTTTTTCATAGATTGGAACAAAATTTAAAATGGAAAAGTTATTTACTTTAAAAATTATGATTTATATAGAGTAGGTAATAAAGACAAAATAAACCTACATTATCCTACCTATAGGTCATAGCCCAACCAAGAGGGTCCCACAACCCTAAAAAATATAAAAGAATTCTTTTTTATTTTTTTAAACTCTTGTAACTACTTTATTTCCATTTATAGTGTGTCAAAATAGGAGGGAAAATTAGTTATTACTATTTTTATAGAAGGTCTTATTTTTAAATAGATATATAGATATAGATTACATCTCTCTCGTGTGTGTATGAGTATATGACTATGCATACACATGCATGTAGCTATATAAATAGTTTCTCAACTAATCTTATTAACTTTTTCTCTGTCATTGAATGCATGAATTAAAGAGGAGCTTCCTTTCTGTCAAATTAGGTGAGAAAATATGCATAATTTGTTCTCAAATAAAGAATTAAAAAGAAAGACAGAATTCATTTCCCACTAGTAAGGGCAACAACATAATGCAAGAAAGCCCAGAAAAGGACAAAATAAAAGATTAGTATAATAAATTAGTTAGTTTTAAATGTACTGCATGTGGTGATTGTAAATGAATGAGCCGCGCAATAAGGTTAGTAGGTTTAGTGTAAGAGATTATGTTTGAAGGATCTTTTTCTTTCTTGCATTGCATTTCCTCTTTTATCTCTGTGTGTGGACTTCTCCAACGACCTCTGCTGCCATTTAATGTCTCTCTCTCTCTTGTGTGTGTGTTTAGTGAAACTTCAACAGCACATAGCGGCCCCCATATTTATTGCCACTCTTTTATTTCTCTATAAATCACTTTATTTCTTCACCTCTCTCAGTCACACATCTCTCAAACCCGTACTTTTTTTTCAGTTCCTTCTTTACAATTTTTCTATATTTTTCCTTTTCTTTTTCACTTCTCCATTATTTCATATACCTTACAATTTTTTTGGTTGCATTATAATTTCTGGTTCTTCGTTTTTAAAATATATTTAGATGGTTTATAGCAAAAGTTGAAGCCACTTCAGGTCATATTATTACAGGGTTCTCCAGGTAAGCTCCAGAAACTCTTGCATTTCTGGTTTTGGTTATTTTGTACTTTAGTTCGTTTTCGGTCCCAATCTGATGAAATATATAACCTACAGTATTTAATATTTATATGTATATTTATGGAAATAGTTAGTGAAATAGTGGTTGTTTCATCATTTCTGCAGTGGTTTGTGAGCAATAAAAAGAAAGTGGGATTAATGGACATATCAACGGGTCTGATTGTTTTGGCGATGGTAGCAGCATATTTTATATGGTTCAGATCAATTACAAGATCCTTAAACGGGCCGAAAGTATGGCCCGTATTGGGGAGCCTCCCAGGCGTAATCGAGAACAACAGCAGGTTGCATGAATGGATCGCTGACAATTTGCGGGCCTGCAATGGCACATACCAGACTTGCATATGCGCTATCCCATATCTGGCCCGAAAGCAGGGCCTCGTGACAGTCACGTGCGACCCCAAGAATTTAGAGCACATATTGAAAGTTAGGTTCGATAATTACCCCAAGGGCCCCACCTGGCAAGCAGTGTTCCACGATTTGCTGGGTCAGGGGATCTTCAACTCAGATGGCGACACGTGGCTGTTCCAGCGTAAGACTGCCGCACTGGAGTTCACCACCCGGACGCTGAGGCAAGCCATGGTGCGCTGGGTGAGCCGAGCCATCAAGAACAGGTTCTGCCCCATTCTCAAAGCGGCTCAGCTCGAAGCCAAGCCGGTGGATCTGCAGGACCTCTTGTTGCGGCTCACCTTCGACAACATATGCGGCTTGGCTTTCGGGAAGGATCCTCAGACGCTGGCTCCAGGCCTGCCTGATAACAGCTTCGCGTCGGCTTTCGATCGAGCCACTGAAGCCTCGCTGCAGCGCTTTATACTGCCTGAGTTCGTTTGGAAATTCAAGAAATGGCTGCGCTTAGGAATGGAGCTCAGCTTGAGCCACAGCCTAAAACACGTGGATGATTACATGACCAATGTTATCAATACACGTAAGCTTGAGCTGCTCAGTCACAAAACTAATGGGTCCCACCATGACGATTTGTTATCCAGGTTTATACCTACATTATTATTCCCTTTTCTTTCATCTCTTATTTGCTGTTGGAGTGAAAATAGCATTATCTATCTTATTCAATCTACTTACTTCTTCTAAATAAATTCCTTTCTAAAGACATTTCTTGCATTAAGAACTATAAACTTTGATTAAAATACTCTTAATCAATCAATATCTCTATGTTCATCCCTTTGACTAATAAAATACCATAATAATGTGATATTTCTTAAACGAAAATGTTAAAATATTCACGGTAGATACTTCTTGATAGATTATGAAATTAAAACATATATATACACATATATATTAGATATTTGATATATCAATAGTACACATTTATTGATTAGTATAACTGCTTTTTTATGTAAATATTGGAAAATTTAAAAGAAAATTTGATGTAGTTAAAATTAAAATATTTTATTCTACAAAGATTGATCTACTTTTGTTTTCACACATATTAAGAAAATATTAAAATTTCAAGTATGTATTTGCTTTTCATTAATTCTAACATCTAATTAATAGCATATATGAAATCACAAATAATAACTATATTAATATAATAACAAGTCTATCTTTGTTTATTCTCTCAAAAAAAAAAAAGATTTATCATTGTTGAACGAACGAAAATAATATTTAAGTCATTCAATGAATGATTGATATGATCCACCACAACAAAATAAAAAAGGAGGGAGGAATGTTTAAATATACTTAAATTATCTAGTTTAATAAAATAAAAATAGTCAATTTTTAATGTTTCTAGATAAAACTAATTTCACAAAAACACGAGTGAGTTCTCTCTCTCTTTTTTTTTTTCTTTTTTTTTAAGGTACGAGTGAATTCTTTTTACTTTTTAGAGGAAGACGCAATCAAAGTGTAATTAATGAGTTTCATCTTTTTGTCTAAAACCGTACTCTATAATAGAAGAAATTAAATTATTAGTATTTTCTTTAAAAGAAAGAAATTACATTTGTTAAATAGCTAATAAATTAGAACAAATTTTGTAATAAAATTTTAGAATAAAAAGGTTAAAACGGAAATAGAGGAGACAATAATCTCATAATTTAATTCATAACCTAGTCTGTAAATTGACGAACGATACGCAGGTTTATGAAGAAGAAGGAAACGTATACAGATAAATTTCTCCAACACGTAGCCCTCAATTTCATCCTCGCCGGCCGCGACACCTCATCGGTGGCGCTCAGCTGGTTTTTCTGGCTGGTCACCCAAAACCCTAGCGTAGAGGAACAAATCCTAATCGAACTCTGCTCCGTTCTAACGGAGACTCGCGGCGGCGACACCGCGAAATGGATCGAAGATCCGTTAGAATTCGAGGAGGTGGATCGGCTGGTGTATCTGAAAGCAGCTTTATCGGAGACTCTGAGGCTGTACCCATCGGTACCGGAGGACTCGAAGCACGTAATCGCCGACGACATCTTGCCGGACGGCACATTCGTCCCCGCCGGATCAAACATCACCTACTCGATCTACTCTGCCGGGCGGATGAAGTTCATTTGGGGCGACGATTGCCTCGAATTCAAGCCGGAGCGGTGGTTGTCGGAAGATGGGAAGAGATTTGAATCGAAGGATCAGTTTCAGTTCGTGGCTTTCAATGCGGGGCCAAGGATTTGTTTGGGGAAGGATTTGGCTTACCTGCAGATGAAGTCGATCGCGGCGGCAGTGCTGCTCCGCCACAGTCTTGCGGTGGCGCCGGGGCACAAGGTGGAGCAGAAAATGTCGCTCACCCTGTTCCTCAAGGATGGGCTCAAGGTAAATGTGTATCCTAGGGATTTGGGGGCCATTTTGGGGAAAATTGGAAAGATTAATTAGTCAACATAAATTCAATTTGTAAATATGATGCATAATGGAGTGTTGTACAATTACTATTATAATAATTATTAAGTGCTTCTATGATTCACTGTGATGGATACCTTAATTAATTAGGGCCAATTAATCACTACCTAAGAGTGCGTGATTAAATTGGTTTTAATTGTCATTAATTAACCAAGGTACCTCTCACAATGAATCAATATTATCTCTTTATCAACTTTTTTTTTTTCCTTCTCTTCACCCCTTTTTTTGTACTTTTGGAAAATAAGATGGATTTGTATTATTTTTACTTGATATAAAGAATAAAATGTGAAACTTAAGTTGATCTATCATACAATGTGTTGGTTACTTTGAATGTAAGTTATTGGTTCTCTTTATACTTTTAATGAGGAGTTAACATGATTTTCTATATCCCATTGGTCTATAATTGTGTTTTATTTCATTGGTGTATGTAAAAACTGTGTGTTCCTCGGGCACGGATCTTAGATCCGTACTTCCGACTCGACTCAGCGTGTCTCCACGCACGACCACGTGTAAGTTGGTGTGTGTTCACGCACACCTGATTCCATATTAAATGACTTAGTGATTGGTATTATGTGTATACTTTTGAAGTATCATGAATATATTCTTGAGATTCAGTGATAGAGTATCATGTGTATGCTTTTGAGGTATTACATGTATACACTTGAGGTATTACATGTATACTCTGCGTTTATTTGAGGGATAACCTAGGATAGTTATATTTTATCTACCTTTATCTAATGTTTACTTTGATGAAAATAAATTATTGGGTTATCCTCCCGAACAAGATAAAACGTGAAGATCCAGATAATACATTGAATAATTATCTCCACCCTCCCCATGGGGATAGTTTACCCAAATATGGGATAATAATATGAAATTACATTTTTATCTCTAATAAACATTAAACACTCATATTTTTAATATCAAATTGGACATTTAAGTAATATCACTCTTATCCTAACCTTCATATATTTCATAGAAAACGATGGATGTGGATAATTAATATTTTTTATCAAAATATTATATGTTAACGTAAACATTGGAAAGAAATAACAATTTATATCTTATCCTATGAAGTTATCTCATTAATCTAGATAATTACTTATCCTTATTTGTCAAAGTAAACGTAGTCTTAAGATATTACTTGCTTATCTTGAGATTCAAACTCCTGAGGTATCAGGTGTATACTCTTAAGATATTACTTGTTTAGTCACTAAAGGTATTGAGTTTTTGTTCTATAGGTATCACATGTGTACTTGTAAGGTATGATGTGTTCATTCAGTAAATGTATCAATTATTTGTTCTAAAAGTATTAGTGTATGCTCTTAACGTATCACATTTATACTCTTAATTAGGTAGCATGAATTACTTATCCTTATTTGTCAAAGTAAACGTAGTAAGGTATTACATGTATACTTTTAAGATATCACACCTATACTCTTAAGGTAAAACATCGATTTTATCATATTTTTCCCCAATTTTTCTGTAAATTCATGCCACTCAATCAGATTTCTATTAATTCATACCACCAATTAATAACCAACTAAGGTTTTTTGTTGAATCAATTTTTTGTGATTCCATGAATTGAAGCAAGATACAAAAGAATCTCAAGTTATAGAAAAATAAAAACCCTAGAATATATGCAAATGCATAAGGAAAATAGAACTTGTTGTAGTATTAGAAAAATACAAACCCTAAATTTCCATCAATTATATGAAGAAATTAAGAATGAGGATAGCCAAAAAAAAAAAAAAAAAAAGATTCTCGAAGTTCATGAGAAAAGGCAACAAGTTAGGGGGAAACTTTTCTCGAATGACAAACTTGCATGGAAGATATGCTTTTCATCTGGATATGCAGTTAGATAGATAAGTATGCAACAAACACATAGATATATAAAGGTTTGAAGGTGCAGTAATCCTTCTACATCCTCTCTGTCTCTTCTCAAGAGAGAACTTTGTTATTCTTGTTGATTTACACAGCCTTAGCTATTAGAACACAGACCTAATAAATGAGTAGCAAGCCTTCACACAGATACTTGCCTACACCTCCTACTGACCCACACAGGATCCTCGCCGACCCACACAGGATCCTTTCTTCTTCAAGAAGTGTAAAGCTTAGCAGGAACTTAATCCTGGCACTAAGCACTCCAAAGATAGTCCTTGTTGGAAACATTTGAAGTATGTTTTGATGAGACAAAACCTTAAGTAACTCTAACAAGCATAACCAATCTTAGGATATGTTACTGCAACAGAGTTACTGCAGAATAAAGAAAGATCAGAGAAAATGTCAAAAGGAAGGACACTGAAGAGAATGGTGAAAAGAAAAAGGAATTGGGTGAACTAATTAGGATACTGATGACTAACAGGAAGCTACTGAAAAAGACCTCGCCGAAGCAGAATGCAGCGAGACAGGAAGTTACCTGAGAGACCATGTCGAAAGCATACTATAGGAGCAGCATGCTACAAAAGCCTTAAGCCACCTGATGGAGCAAGCAAGAGAAGGAAGCTCCAGAGTGAAGCAAGAGGAGGAAGCTACAAAACAGACATGGGAAGAAAGTCAAAAGTTACCGGTAGACACAAGAAGTTACCGGTAGAGAGAAGAGAAGAGGAGCCAACCAGAAGAAGACAAGTGGAAAGTGAAAAACTGGCGTGTGTCAGGAGTGCGGTACATCAATGATTGAAATCTACCTACCTTTAACGGGCATATTTCACAACCTATAAAGAGGGAAGACTGAAGACTAAAAAGTGTGGTGAAGAGAGAAGAAGTGAGCACATCAGAATATCCAAGCTCATAGAGAGAAGCGCAAAAGAAAAAGACTACCGAAAATATGAGAGCGTGCAAGAGAGAGAAGATAGTGAGCACAACAGAATATACAAGCTCGCAGAGAGAAGTACAAACGAAAAGAGAAGAGCTCAACAGAGAGAAGGCTCATAAGAAGAAAGCGCAGAAAGAGGGGGAAGACAAAATAGAAAAAAAAAGAGTGTGGCAGGTTCCCCATAGTCGCAGTACTTTTCTGATCCTCATAGTACGGTTGCTTTCTATGCGCCCGCTCTTTTTCGATACCCATCAGCTTTGTACTTTACACATGTCTTATTTTGACTGGCTTCAATCCCTTTCTTTCTACTAGTAACTTTTAGTTTACTCCTCGTATTTGTTTTGTCAAGTAACTGAAGCTTCTGTAGCTTGTTGCTTTGCAGTATGTTTGATGTGGTCTTTTCAGCTGCAGTAAGCAGTCTTCTTCACCATTCTCTGCAATGTTCTTCCTTTGAAGCATTCTCTGAAGCATCTTGCTATAGTGACCTTCCTGCAGAACCTTATAAGATAGAGATGTATTATGCAGATTACTTGAAAGTTGCTTTTCTAAAGTTTTTGTCTCATCAAAACATATTCATATATTTCCTAACAATTTCCCCCTTTTTTTGACAGAAAAGAATCCACCCCATAGAAGGGCTGAAATTTTCTCTCCCCCCCCCTTTGGAAGACTTTTGATCTTCCATGATCCTTCGTAGTGTCTTCCCCCTTTTTTGTCATCATCATCGAGCTGAAGCTCTAGGTTTACTGGAGAGGGATCCTTCTATCCATCCTCTGGCCCCATGGAAAAGAACTTGGGTGCAAGTTCTTCAGCACTCTCGGATATGAGGTGAGGGCAGTAGGCTAGAAGATCAGATCTTCAGAGAAGGCTCGGCTTAGCAATAGCTATGTGTGAGGGGTGACTTTTCATGATTTGAAATGTGTTGGGTTGATTCTTTGAAGAAAGTTTGTTGCTAAGAAAGAATAAAGATGGTGATTTCTAGCAATCGAGTGTCATCCTAGTTAAGCGTATGAATATATGAAGAAACATAATAGGGTGCATATATATAGAGTTCGAAGAACTCTCTATATTTGGATGATCTGTTGATCGTACGGTTGGGGTTAGATCTTCAAAGATCTCATTAACTGCTTCGTAGGTTTTCAATAAAGTTGTTGGCAGTTTCCACAACTTTGCGTCTTTTCACCTCTGCATGAATTGATTGCTCGAATGTACGTATGGTCAAGATTCAATTGTCAACCCTTAGATCTTCCTGATCGCACGACTGATATCCTGGGGTTCTGAAAAGGTGGTTCGCTTTTAATGCTCACATGTTACCGAGTGGATCCAATTTTTCGGTAACCGCTAAGTTTGATGAGGTGTAACCTACCAGTGACCTCCTTTCCAGTGACTTGATGACAAATGATCTAATGTCCAGTAAACTAGTATCCAGCTGCTTGGTGTCTAGCGCCTTGGTATGCAACGACCTGGTGTTCAGCGACATAGTATCCAACAACCTGGTGTCTAGCATCCTAATATACATCGTCCTGTTATCCAGCTACCTAGTATCCAGTAACCTGGTGTCTAGCGTCCTGTTGTTAGAACTTTATTTGTCATTTCATAATTTTTTCAAAGCTTTCCCCTAGATTCAATATTCTATTATCTAGGGTGAAGTGACCTTCTTTTAGAATTTTCAGCTTCCTGTGGCAATCACATCTTGCTTCTGTTGTTTAAGTTGCTCTTGGTGTGTTGGTCCCGAGTGGTAGTAGGCTTAGACGGGGGGTGAATAAGCCTACTCAATTTTCAAACTTTTTCTTTTAAACCGAAAGATAAGTCACTCAGACAAATAGCTAAAGAGCTTCCTGTCTTGGAGGATACTGCTTGAGCAGTTACCTTTAGCGAACTTAGTGAAAATGAGTTTTCTGAAAACAGTTGATATGTTTATGAGAGATATGCAGCAGGTTAAAGAAGATAAACAAAAACAAGGATAAGAACAACCGTGAGCTATATCAAAATAAACACAGTGGTTTATAGAGGTTCACGGGTGGAGTAATCCCTCTACGTCCTCTCTACTCCTTCTCAAGAAGGAACTTTGTTAAGTATACGGTTTGATTTACACAAGTCTCGCTTAGACAACCTAAACCTAACAAGAACTATCAGTCTATCCCACAGGGTTACTGTACAGTGACCAAACTTAACTAGCCCACACAGAGCTCTTGTTCTTCTACTAAAAACGCAAATACTTGATCAGGAACAACCTCCGATCAAGCAACTCCTAACAGTCTACGAAGGTAAATAAGGTTTTTTTCTTTAACAATACAGACGACAAGCTTTTGTATAGGTGGCTCTCTAAAATAGAGTATGCTTGCTGCAATAGACTGGACTAGAAACTACTAGTGATGGAAAGATAGTGCGTTAGATAGCTTGAGTACTTTGATTGCAAGAGTTTCAGGTTTCAAGTCTCTTCCAAGTCCAGTTCTTCTATTATTTATAGGCGATTAGAAATCTTCCCGTTGGAGAGAGAGCTTCCTTCTTGCAGCATGAATGGGGCAACGTGGCTCCTTCTGATTTGCTCGTACAAGGTTGTTGAGATCGTACGTATCTGTTGCTGCAATCACCATACTTAGTCTGACATATCTTCAGACTTCTTCTTTACTTTTAATACGTGACATCATTTGATTGGATGAGTTTGCGGCTATGCCTAACGTAAACCTCATACATGGATTTCGAGGTAACTGCTTCTGAATAGGTTGCTGATGCTCCCTGGTTCTTCAGTTGGCTTCAGCTTACCTGTCTCTTGTACAGCTAGCAAACTCAGTATCCTTGTGCAGTGAGTGTACAATATCCTTTTTAAGCAGCCTGCTACAGAGACTTATACTTAAATCATTTTAAGGTTTTATGCAGCAAGGTCCTCACTGGCCAGTCTTGATCATCAAGCCTCTTGATCATATACTTAGAGAATTTTACAACAATATCTAAATACATAGGATCCCAGACCCTAATCTATTACATGTTTTGTCTTCATCAAATTCTATACAATGTTCCATACAATTTCCCCCTTTTTGATGATGACAAAACTCCTTTAAGAGGATCAAAGACTTATCAGACTCTATTCAAGAACATAAGCTTGTAAAGTGATCAGCAAGATATATATATATATATATATATAAAACAGTAAGGTATCAGAGCAGAAGCTAAGCATAAGTTCACAAGTAGTGAGCTTTTTAGAACAAACAAGTAGTTTTATTGAGTTGATAAAACATAGAGGTACCAGAGCAAAACATCAACACAAACTATGCAAAAGATATAAGGGAAATCATAAAGAGCAGTAAGAAAGAGAATAGGAAAGAGAGAGGTTTCAGGAATCAGGGTCTTTTAAACCAAGTTGTTCTTGGTCTTCTTTCATTGCGAGACCCCTTCCACCAGTTTAGTAAGGATTCCTGATATGTTGGCTCTATTACCCTTTTTATCTCAGGAGTTTCATCGTACCTTAACCAAAAGTCCTCACCGAAGGGAACGACTTCTCCTCTGTTCATGCGGCCTTTTAGTTTTATCTGAAGTGGAAGCACACCTCTGCTGGCAAGGTCCTTGAAACATTGGAGTCCCTCACGATGAGTTCTTCCTTTAATATAGGTAAACTCCCTGCACAGCTTGATATAGTACTTCAGGTACTTAGCTTGTTTGTAGGTATCGATCTGCAGGAAGGTTGGACATTGAGTAGTAGGCAGATCGATTTTAGGAAGTTCCCATACTTGGAATCTGAGGCTTCGACTATTCGGACATCTATCCAAGAAGGTGAGCAGTGATTCCGGTGCATGCTTCTCATCTGCTGCAAGAGCTTCTAAGTCAGGTTGCCTCTGGGGAGGGTAGAGCTTTGAGAGGCTTTCCTTCGTCAGATCCTCAATGTGAATATCTGACACTTTGCAAAGTTTTTCAACTTTCCTCATCTTTTCCTCCCTTTCATCGACTCCTCTGCGAAGTCCAGGATGGATTTCCGAGATAGCATCAGATTTTCTTTTGGTTGAGCTACTATTTGGTCGTCCTCTGGAGCTTCCTCCATGGCCTCCTCCATCTCCTTCTGAATCCTTTCTTGGTAGAATAGCTAGCTGCCTGCAAGAAGAAGGATCCTACTGCCTTCTTTGCTCGATCCTCTTAGCTGCATCTTCCCCCTTTTTGTCAGCATCATAAGCCGAGCCTACTCCAAACCTTATCATTGAATGCATACTAGTTAGGATGTCAGTATCATCCTCTAAGGTTTGCTGCTGCTCGAACTGAGAGTTATCAATTTTCTTCAGGGTGGAAGATACAGACTTCTGCTCAAGCTCTACCTCCAGTAGCTTCTTCTCTTGTTTGTTGAGCTTTTCGTTCAGGCTTTTGATGGCGTTGACAAGGTCAGTGGATGGATTCAGGGATTTGATAGACGTTTCAAGCTTTACCAAGGTTGCATTGAGAGTGTCAACCAGGAAGGAAGCTTTGAACCTGTCCTTCTTTGCCTTAGCTCTCATTTGACGGCTAGCCTTGGTTATAGACTTGCCAACCTTTTTCACTGCTTTAAACACATTATCTATAGATTTATCTTCAGCAGCCTGCACAGAAAGAAAAGGGGTTAGTGTTTTGGATTTTTCGGCTCCGGTTGCACTCTGTTCACTGGGTGAACCATCATCGCTGTTGGAGGAGCTAGACATCCATTCATCAATATCCTCCTCATCATCAGCTCTTGTTGCATCCTGAGGAACATCTCCCTTCCAGGCCTGGATCCTTCTTATTTCTTCTTCAAAAGGCCCTTCTTCTAACAACGCTTTCTCAACTTCTGTCTGTGTCATCGAAGTCTCTAAGTTGGTAGACTTCTCAACAGTAGGCTCTATAGGAGCAGCCTCTTCAGCAGTAGGCTCTGTTTGAGTAGCCTGTTCTACTATAATCTCTTCAATAACAGGCTATATGTTAGCAGCCTGATCTGTTGCGGTCTCCTCTACAATAATTTCACCACGATTCGCAGGATCCTTAGAAATTACTCCCTCCATCTCCATTGGAGTAATTTTCTCAGCCGTTTGATCGACCTCCATTGGTGCCTGTTCTTCTGAGAGTACTGGCACATAGGTTACTTCTTCAATGATTACTACTTCAAGTGTTTCTTCTAGGCCTGTAGAAACCGCAAAAACTTCCAACTTTTCAGCCTCCGGAGTAGTTGGTGGCTCCATCCTTGGCGTTTCAGTATTTTCAAGGTTGACAGGAGCATCCTGAAGAACAATGATGGTTCCTACAACATCTGAGCCTTCCACCTCCTCATCAGGAAGGGTCTCAATGTCCACTAGCTGACTGAATGCCCTGCTGGATTCATCTCTGGATGCTGGTGGTAAAGGAATCCTCTGACTAATAGGTTGAACAACTAGAGGTTGCTCAGAGGTTGTTCTTGTTGTTCCGTAGGATCCTTTGATTGATCGGTTGAACAGTCAAGGGTTGGTCAATAGATGCTGCTTCAATGGAGAAACCTTCACCTGGTTGTATGGGCAAGGCCCTATGCCTCATCCTCGTTTCCACCATACTGGCATCTAAGGCCTGTTTCAGCATCCTTTTCTCTATTTCATCTACTCCAAATGCCTCCGCCTGATTTTCTGCGAAGCCCACGTCATCACCAGCTCTAACCTGATCAACAATAGCCTCCAAGATTACATCATCCTTGAAGAAATCAGGTTGCTCGATGGGCTTCTTCCCCTTCATCGTCCTTGGGGAAGGTGGTGTTAGTTCAAGAGATGCGGCTTGTTTCTTCCTTTCAGACATCGCAGCCAGTTGCATTTCTGCCTCGTAACTTTCTTGAAAGTCCTTCCATTTTCTCTTCTGCAAACCATTCAGGAATCTTGAATCCAGCACCTTATCCTCCTTGATATCAGACACCTCTGCCTAGTTCAGTGCCCATTTCTCCTAAGTAGTTAAGTCAGACCACTAAATGAGATCCTGGCAAGGAAGGTGCCTGTAGTTCCACCACGCCATAAACCTATCCCACTGCTTCTTTAACTCCGTTTTCATCTTGGCTAGATCCAGAACAAACTCATCATCGGAGTCCTCAGCAACTTCCTCTTCCTTCAATCCTAACTGCTCCTTTAGTTGAGCAGTGACTTTCTGCACAGCTACCTCCGCCTGCACAGTAGTCAGAATCTCTGATTCAACATCCTTTCCCTTGCTCGCGGGAGCAGGAAGCATCAATACAGGTGATGGTGGTGGGGATGCTTCATCATCTGAGATTTTCAGTTTCCTTTTTACAGCCTGTTTCACCCTCACTTTACACTCGTGGCCCTTTTCTTCTGCTTAGGTGGAGAAGCAGTAGCCGCCGAGGCTTCCCCCTTCGACGTACTTTCTTGTACTGCTTCCCTCTAAGTCTCCTTCTCCTTCACCTCAGTAACTTTCCTAGTTACTAAGGAGACTTTGGTTCCCTTTTTGGCAAAGATTCTGCCATATCCTATGAACTTGCTCTTTTGAATGGGCTTACCCTTTGACAGGTCATGACCAGCATACCATAAAATGGTGTTGATCACAAGTCCATAAGTTGGCTTGCCAACCCTCTTCTCCACTTCCTCCTTGAGTCTGGTGAAGACATATTCAGCCCAGTTCACCTCCTCAGCCTCCATTAGTGCCATTATCATCCTGTACCTGAGGTTGGTACATTTGTCAAAGGAACCAGACCGATTCTCGATGATGTCACAGCTGATGTCATGGAGCATCTGATACTCCACCTGGAAGAGCTTCTTGTTGCAGCTCTTGTTCGGAGTCAACAAGTCTTCGGAGCCTGTGAATCTCTTCCAGTACTCTTCAACCATCTCCTCTCCATAGGTGGCCAAGTTACTGCCATCTATTTCTTCAGTGGGAAGCTGAAAGATCTTCCCTAGGAGACTGGTAGTAAGTTCGATCGTCTTCTTTCCCATCTTGGACACGATCTTCGACTTGTCCTTAGACACCTCTACGTTGGTATAGAAGTGTCTCAGAAGGTCCTCGCAGTAGGGTTCCCTGTAGTGCGAGCAGAAACCCCACACTCTGAATTGGTGAAGGTTATTCAGGATCATCTGCATAAGGTCAATGGAGTGACCTTCATCTTTGATGGCCTTCAGTAAGATCTTTTCGTCAACGAGACGACCATCCATGACTTGAGAGTTCTTGGGTGCCATAGTAGTAGGAGGGAAAATGAAGATTCTGCAAAATGCACAGATAGAGCACGAAAAGATTGCTAGGTTACTGCTTGCAAAAATTTTGAGTGTAAAGGATATGAGAGCGTAAAAGATTTTGATCAAGTGTAAAATTCCTATTTATAGGAAAACTCCCTGTATTTTGATCAAGGGCTTAGATTGATTCAGAATTTGAATGATTTATCATCCTGCGGCTGAGGCTCCTAGTATTTAATGCACTGATTTGCTTTTTGACTTTTCAAAGATCTTGAGGAGCTTATTCCCACATCTTGGGATTGACAATTTCTTCTGATCGTGCTCTTCGTGGGTTCCTTTGTGATGATTACTTTTCCAGGTGGCATGTGCTGATGTGTTTTTCAGTGAGCTTGGTCAGCAGCCTACATCAAGAACCTTTAGTAGGGACCTCTCTCAGTATCCTTTCTTGACTCCTTTTAAGCTTCAACAATTTTACGTTTTTCCAAGGCTTCTTGGCTTCCCCTTAAGCTGTAGGACACTTAATAAGAGTTTATTAGAGAGAGTTAGCTTAATTTAATGATACCCAATTCATTTCTTAGATAAGAAAATCTTGATTCACAAAGAGGTTTTGTGAATATCTCAACTAGCTGCTGGTCAGTGTGAATCTTTTCCAGTGAGATGTCCTTCTTTTCTATATGATCTCTGATGAAGTGGTGGTGAATATCGATGTGCTTTGTTCTTGAGTGAGAAACAGGATTGTGTGTAATCGCTAATGCACTCGTATTATCGCACATGATTGGTGTTTCTTTCCCGATGATATCGTAATCTCGAAGCTGTTGTTGAATCCATAAAATTTGTGCACAGCAGCTTCATGCAGTAATATATTCAGCTTCGGCTGTAGAGGTGGCTATGGAAGTTTGTTTCCTGCAGAACCAGGATACTAGGCGATTCCCCAGCATTTGGCAGGTTCCGCTGGTACTCTTCCTATCAATTTCGCAACCTGCAAAATCAGAATCAGTAGACCCAATCAGTTTGATTTCTCCATCTTTAGGGTACCACAAGCCTACTTCTCGGGTTCCCTTTAGGTATCTAATAATCATTTTTGCCGTTGTAAAGTGGGACTCCTTGGGAGAGACTTGATATCTTGCACACATTCTAACTGCAAACATAGTGTCTGGCCTGCTTGCTGTGAGGTAGAGCAGTGACCCAATCAATCTCCTATACTTGGTGATGTCAACTGTCTTTCCTTCTTCGTCTTTGTCCATACTTCTTGATGTTGGCATTAGAATGCTTACTGTACTGGCGTTCTCCATTCCAAATTTCTTGATCAGCTCCTTTGTATACTTCATTTGATTTATGAAAGTTCCTTGATCAAGCTGTCTGACTTGCAATCTAAGAAAGAAACTTAGTTCTCCCATCATGCTCATTTCAAATTTAGATTGCATTAGGTCGGAGAACTTTCTGCATAGCTCTTTGTTGGTTGAGCCAAAAATGATGTCATCCACATATATTTGGACAAGCAGGATGCTATCTTCATCTTGGATCCTGAATAGGGTCTTATCCACCTTGTCCTTCTTGAATCCATTATCCAACAGGTATTTTGACAAAGTCATACCATGCTCTAGGTGTCTGCTTCAATCCATAAAGAGCTTTTCTGAGTCTATAGACCATCAGCATTCTCTTCAAAACTAGGTGGCTATTCTACATACACTTCTTTTACTAACATCCCATTCAGGAAAGCGCTCTTTATATCCATTTGATACACAGTGAGATTCTTGTGAGCGTGAGCTGCATAAGCTAGAAAGATCCTGATAGCTTCAAGTCTAGCTACTGGAGCAAAGGTTTCATCAAAATCAATGCCCTCTTCCTGACAGTATCCATTTGACACTAGCCTAGCCTTGTTCCTTACAACTTGTCCTTCTTCATCAAGCTTATTCTTGAATACCCACTTAGTTCCAATAACTCCTTGATGAGTAGGTCTGGGAACCAGGTACCAAACTTGGTTCCTCTCAAATCCATTCAATTCTTCCTACATGGCTTGAACCTAGTTAGTATCTTCCAGAGCTTTCTCAGGGTGCTTGGGTTCTACATGTGATATGAAGCAAGCAAACATAGCTTCGTGAGGACTTGATCTTCTCGTCCTTACTCCAGAGGTGAAATCTACTATAATCAGGTCTCTGGGGTGATCTTTGAGCCATCTTCTTCTTGCTTCATCAGCTTGCTGAGGTTGCTCTTCTGTTGGATTCTGGTACATATCTGTAAGCTGATCTTCTTGAGGTTCTTGATTGTTTTCAGGTTCATGAGTCTGAGTAGGTACCTGCAGGTTAGGATCATATCTATTCTGGTATGGTAAAATTCCATCCATATGTTGAAGATTTTGTAACTACACATCAATATAGTCAACATGTTTGTTGTTGATGTGAGTTTTGTCCAACTCTTCTTGAAGTTTTTCTATATCAGCCTTACTACAATGTGGTTCATCAAAGACCACATGTACAGATTCCTCTACAACAAGTGTTCTCTTGTTGAAGATTCTGAAGGCTTTGCTTACCGATGAGTATCCTAGGAATACCCCTTCATCTGATTTGGCTTCGAAGGTTTTGAGGTACTCCTTTCCGTTGTTAAGCACGAAGCATATGCATCCAAAGATGTGAAAATAAGCAATACTAGGGGAGTAACCATACCACAGCTCATAGAGAGTCTTGTTTAGATCCTTGTTTATTAGGCATCTGTTTTGTGTATAGCATGCTGTGTTGGTTTCTTCTGTCCAAAATCTCATTGGTAGCTCAGCTTTGGCTAACATTGTCCTTGTAGCGTCTTTCAGGGTTCTATTACGTCTTTCAGCAACTCCATTCTGCTGAGGTGTCCTGGCTGCTGAGTACTCGTGCCTGATTCCATTGTTTGAGGGGTAGACTTCAATGAATTTGTTGGTAAATTCAGTTCCTCTATCTATTCTGATCTTTACTATGCTCAGGCTCTTCTCGGTTTGCAGCCTATTCAGGAACTCTGGTAGACGTTGCTGAGTATTCAATTTCTTTGTAAGAAAAATCATCCAAGTAAACCTTGAGTAGTCATTTACTACTACTAAGGTGTATTTGTTCCCGGATATGCTAATCGGTTCAATTGGTCCGAATAGGTCCATATGTAGCATGTCTAGTCCCCTATTTGTAGAGCGAAAAGTTTTGTTCTTGAAAGAGCTCTTAACTTGTTTCCCTTTCTGGCATGCTTCTTAAATAGCTTCCTTTTTATAGACCATGTCAGGTAGCCCTCTGACTAGTCCTTTCCTAGCTAGCTTATTAATAGTTTTAAAATTCAGGTGGCTCATCCTCTTGTGCCACAGCCAGCTAGCTTCAGGTGTTTCTTTGGCAATGAAACAGGTAGCTGTAGTTGCTGATTCCCAATCAGCCACATAAATATTTCCCTTCCTCGTTCCAGTGAGCTTGACTTCCTGAGTCTTGTTGTCCTTGATCAGACACTTGTTGAGATTAAACTCCACACAGTGGCCTTTGTCACAGAATTGACTTATGCTCAGGAGGTTGTATTTTAAGCCTTCTACATGAGATACTTCTTTGATGCAGATATTTCCTTTGATTAGGTCACCAGTGCCCATTGTCCTTCCTTTGGAGTTGTCTCCAAATATGACTTTAGGTCCTTTGGAAGCTTTGAAGTTGATAAAGCTCTTCTGGTTCCCTATCATGTGTCTTGAGCAGCCGCTGTCAATGTACCATATTTCCTTGATGCTTCCAGTCACAAGTTCCTGCATACAAAGATAAATTACTTCTTTTTAGGTACCCATACAAGTACAGATCCTTTCTTGTTAGTTTCCGTTTTCTTCTTAGGAACCCATACTTGCTTTATAACAATCTTTTTGTTATAACTCTTGTTGGTTCCTGAATTTTTACTAGTATCCTTAGAATACTGCATGTGTGGTTTGTGTGCAAGTGATTTCTTCCTCTGCCACTTAGGAACATAGATTCCATTAGTTTTAGACATATAGGTCTGTGGCAGATAGGGAACTTGAGACCTTTTGCCCTTTCTAGGCTGCTGTCTATGACTCCTGCTTCCAGCATACTTAGGTTGCTGGAGCCAGCTTCTGACAGACTTACTGCCGTAGGTACCTGAAAGGGGTCTCTTTCCCTTTCCATCAAAGTTTCCTGCACTTCTGCTTGCAGTTCCCCCTAAGTTAGGTAGTTCATTTTGATGGGGGATTAAGTGCCTTTGTGGTGCTGGCTGTTGAAGTGAAAATTTCTCCACAGTAGCCTATGCCAACATGATCTTTTAGACTTATTTGGATATTTAACATAGCATCCAAGTCTTTGGAGGATTTATTTAAGGTATTGATTGTTTCAGTGAGAACCTTCTTCTCACTTATTAGCTTAGTGACTTGTAGACTGAGCTTACTGATTTCAGCTTTGAGGTCACTGCTGCTGGGCTTTTTGATTTTTCTAGGGCTATTAGCCTTTCTAGCGAAGCATGCTCTCTCTTGAGCTTTACATTTTCTAGCTTCAGCTCGTCATGAGTTAAGGTAATTTGCTCGAAGTCACTTATGATTTGTTTGAAAGCACAGATCATGTTCAGCCTTTCGTCAAATTGAACAGGAGGGTTAAGATATATTACCTCATCTTTTGAGTCATCATTTTTTACCATGTGGTAAATTAGAGCTTCTTCATCTGTAGATGAATCCTCCGAGTCACTATCGGTGGTTGAGTCTTTCTTCTTAAGTGCCTTCTCAGGTGTAGCTACCTGAGAGGTCTCTGCCTCACCGATCAGTGCCCTCAGCTTCTGGCGCTCATCTCTTTTCTTTTATGTAGTCTTCCCCCTCTTTTCTACGCTCTCTTCTCGCCCTCTCTTCTGTTTGTGTGTTCTCTCTGCTCTTCTTTCACACTCTCAGTCTTCGGTCTTCTTCTATTTATAGATTAGGAAATCTGCCCGTGGAAGGTAGGTAACTTCGCCGTACTTCTTCTGACACATGCAAGCTTTTCGCTTTCCACGTGTCTTCTTCTGATTGGTTCCTATTCTCTTCTCTCTACCGGTAACTTTTGACTTTTTTCCCATGTCTGCTTTGTAGCTTCCTCCTCGCACTCACTCTGGTGCTTCCTTCTCTGGCTTGCTCCATCAGGTAGCTTGAGGCTTCTGTAGCATGCTGCTCTGCAGTATGCTTTCGGCATGGTCTCTCAAGTAGCTTCATGTCTGGTAGCTTGCTGCTTTGCAATCTGCTTCAGCAAGTTCTCTTCCAATAGCTTCCTGCAATCATCAGTATCCTAATTAGTTAACCTGATTCCCTTTCACCATTCTTTGTAGTGTCCTTCATTTGACACTTTCTCTGATCTATCTTTCTTTTACAGTAAGCTCGTTGCAGTAACCTTTCGAAATAGGTTATGTGTATAAAGTTAGGGTTACTTTCTTTAAGGTTTTGTCTCATCAAAACATACTTAAATGTTTCCAACAATTTCCCCCTTTTTGATGATGACAAAACCTTTGCAGAAGATCAAAAGATCATAATCTCTCAAGCACAGAAAGCAGATATATATGTTAAAAAATCTTTTAAACAGACTGCTTTCATTAAATCACATATGAGTCAGAAAGGAAGGTTGTGAGCTTTAGAAAATAGAAGACATTTTATATAGATAAATCATTTAGGCCTAGTTTGGATCAAAGGTTGGGCTTACTAAACACCATTAAACCCAAATAAAGTTTGTTTGGTTCATGGGCTGTGGCCCGGTGTTGTTTAATGGCCCGACTTTATTTAGCTTATGTGGAGGGTATATCTCATGCTTAAAGCCAGGTTTACTAACTCATCAAATTCTGTGGTTTTATAAACCCATTTTTTATCCAAATTAAAGGGGCGTGTAAATTTACGAGAATATCCTAACTGTTCCCAAGCATATTACTAAAACACCCATTATGGTATAGATTATTACAACATTACCCATATATCTAATGTAAAAACCCTAACATTGAGCTTCTTCCACTTCCTCTCTGCGGTGGGTTTCTTCCTCTTGAATCGGCGGAGTGTTTTTACGGTAGTGTTGGACAGGGAACCCCATTTCGTCTTCCATCTGTTGAGAGGTAATATCTTAATCCCGTCTTTCTTCTACCATTTTGCTTTCATCTATGACGAGTATGAAGTTTCAAAATCTAGGTATTGTAGTTTTATTTCATTTTCCTATATTTTGTTTCTGCTATAAGAAATGCACAATGTGAGTGTCTTGTCGAATGTTCGCAATGTAAATAAGAAATTATTCCAATTAGTTTATTGTGTTTTTATGAAGATTTTGTTCTGGATTTGAGTTGTGATTTATGTTTTCATTTCACTTTTTAAGATATTTGAACTGCTATCAATAAAGATATGTCTTTCAGAGAGTGAGACTCTTCTTTTATGCTAAATAAACATATATTGCATTTTGGCATTGAAGCACATTCATTCGTCCATTTTCCCACATCTTCATGTGAAACAGCCAAAGACCTTGGGAAAAAATTGCAACTTTTTTTTTTTTTACTACAGAAATTGCATAAACCAATTTCCATGTTTCCAGACTTTGAAATCAGTTGAGCTGGAACCAATAAAAAGCAGATGCAAATACTATTTTAAGTGAATAACCTTTGTAAAGCATCTACAATACAAGAAGACATCTACAATTCCCCTCAAATTTTTTGCAAGTATTCTGTGTGCTATATAACTAAAGTATAATTAATAACCCGAACTCCGTAATAACTTTGTGATTATATTCACTACATGTGTAGCTTAAATTTTCAGAAATCATGTGATGATGTCTCATCCATTGTTATCTTCTACTTTGTTTCATTAAAGATGGATCATGATGAACAAGTCAAAGACATCATTCATGTCATGGAGGCAGTGACTGTGTCGTTAAAAGCCTTTCTTGTGTTATTTACAACCATTTACATTCGGTTGTCACATAGAACCCAAAAGCATCGTAGTACTTCAAACCCACCATCGACTTACAACTTGAGGTCTAGGATCACACGAACACTAGAACACACTAGAAGAATCTCCAATGATAATGATATCACCTGCCTAAACCACTTGAGAATGAGTTGTGATTCATTCTCAAGGCTCTGTTATCTGTTAGAGAATCTAGGTGGTCTCCAATCAAGTCGTCATGTGACCGTTTCTGAACAAGTTGCAATTTTTCTGAGTATTCTCTCACATCATAAAAAAAATCGAGTGGTTAAACATGATTTTAATCGGAGTGGTTACACAATTAGTACTCAGTTTCATAACGTACTAAAAGCTCTTCTGAAATTACATTCTATCCTCCTTGTCAAACCCCAATCGATTCCTGATGATTGTGCTGATGAACGCTGGAAATATTTCAAGGTACTATGAAGTTATTTTTGAGTGGATTTATCCATATTCACACTTATTTCATATAAGAAGTGTATCTAAATTTTAAAGCAGATAGACAAACTCCTTGACAATCTTCTATTTTCATTACTTTTCCCACGTAGGGTTGTCTTGGTGCACTTGACGGCACTTATGTACCGGTCAAGGTTGCATTACCAGACAAACCACGCTATAGGAATCGTAAAGGAAACATAGCCGTTAATGTAATGGCTGTTTGTGACCGTCACATGTACTATGTTTATGTGTTAGCTGGTTGGGAAGGTTCAGCGGTAGATGGTAGGGTTTTGCGTGATGCTATCACTCGTCCACATGGGTTGAGAGTTCCCCGAGGTAAGAATCGGGAAACACTATTGATACTCATTCTTATGTAATTGAACCATTTACATCTTAGTCATCTAATCTTAAACAAAGAATTCAACCCTTTCAGGAAATTACTACTTAGTAGACGGAGGCTATACGAACAGAAATGGCTTCCTAGCCCCTTATCGAGGGGTTAGGTACCACTTACAAGAGTGGGAACATTCTAACGTTAGCCCTCAAACCCCGTAAGAATTTTTTAACTTAAAGCACGCTAGAGCACGTAACGTGATAGAACGTTCATTCGGGATATTTAAAGCCCGATGGGGTATACTTAGGAGCAACTCCTTCTACCCTATCAAGACTCAAAATGCAATAATCTTGGCCTGTTGTCTCTTACACAACTTCATTCGTATGAACATTAGTGTTGATCCATTTGAGTTTGAAGTCCCCGAGTCACATAGTGAAATGGAAGGTGGTGGTGGGGTCGATGAGGTTCTAATGATAGATCAAGTAGAGAGTTCTCAAGATTGGACTACTTGGAGAGACAATATTGCTTTGCAATTATATAACGACGAGAATATCATGCACCCATGATGAATAGATATGTTTAAAAAATCTTCCCAGAATGGGGACTTGTTAATTGTATAACAATTTGTGATGTGACTGCCTAAACTTGAATTGTAGACTTTATGATTGTCTTGTATGTGATTTATCTATGTTCTGTGAATTGTAAACTTGAATTATAGACTTTATGTGATATGCTTATCTTGTATGAAATGAATTTCCACCAATGATGATCGGACCCTAGCTATAATGGATGCACAAGAATCTCAAGTAGTCAAAGGGAAAAAAACTGAGAAGCAACGGAGAACATGGACATTCAACGAGGAGCATGCATTGGTGAATGCCTTGAAGGTGTTGGTGTCGAAGGGGTATAAGTCCGATAATGGATTTCGAACTGGTTATCTCTCCTTATTGGAGCACGAAATGGCTCAAAGCTGTCCCAGTACGGATTTGAAGGCTGAGCCGCACATTTCTTCCAAGATACATGCGTGGAAAAAATCATATAACTCGTTGACCAATATGATGGCTCGCTCGGGATTTGCCTTCACTCCTAATTGGGTGATCGATGTTGCAGAGGATGTGTGGTTAGAGTATTTAAAGGTATGTGGATACATATAACCACAACAATAATCAATGCATATCTACTAATGTTTAATACTCAAACAAGTGAAACATGTGGCTATTAATATGCAGACTGACCCCACTGCCAGAACCATGCACCACAAGTGTTGGGTATTCTATAATGATTGGGGTGTGTTGAGATGTCAACAAAAATGAACATAAACATGGACAATCAATATGTGTTTTAATGCTGAGAAAATGAATAACACTAAGAACAAATGCTAATGAAATAGTAAAATGACAACTTGTTTCTTAAGAATTGGAAAGATATTCTTTGTATTGGAGATCAAAATTGTGCAAAAGTCCCTTTGGAATACATATTTCCTTCTATTTATACTAGTTCCCTAAAAAAGGTGGAGGGAGGGCATTTCTGCCATTTTCTCCTCTCTTTTTCCTTGTTCCTTAAGCCATTTTCCTTGTTTTCTTGGCTGGGTACTTCCTCTATAGCTCTATGTACACCACTCCTTCTCTAGAATATTCCTTTTTCTGTTATTCTTTCTGTCCACGTCAGTAGACCCCTAGGGCATGCTTTTCATCATTGTTTCCTGCATTATTATCCTCTACTTTGAGTGTACGAAATCTGTTCAGTTGCTCCCGTTCGTCTGCATCCGTTCGTCTGCGTCCGTTCGTCTGCATCCGTTCGTCTGTCAGTTGTTCCTTGGGTCTGTTCTGCTGAGTTCTGTTCGTGCTCTGCTGGTTTTGCTTTTGGAGTGCTCTGCTGGAACTTCCTCTGTATATGCTCTGCTGGAACTTCCTCTGCATATGCTCTGCTGGAACTTCCTCTGCATATGCTCTGCTGGAACTTCTTCTGCACGTGCTTTGCTGAAGCTTCTCCTACACGTGCTCTGCTGGAACTTCTCCTACACGTGCTCTGCTGAATTCCCTCTATGGAGTATTTTGATTATCTTTTTTATTCTTCTAACTTTATTATATGGGAACCCTTTCCTTTATCCATATCAGCTACTCTCCCTGGTGCGGTCGAGCAGATCTGGTTTGGCAGAACTGGTCGATTGCATCATTTCTTGTATTTTTCCTTCTCGAGCAGAGAGCTAATTTCCCCATTAGCTACTCCCCCTGGTGCGGTTGAACAGATTTGGCTTGGCAGAGCTGTTCAAGCGCAGCACTTGTGATTTCTTTCTCGAGCAGAGAGCTAATTTCCCCATTAGCTACTCTCCCTGGTGCGGTTGAACAGATTTGGCTTGGCAGAGCTGTTCAAGCGCAGCACTTTGTGATTCTTTTCTCGAGCAGAGAGCTAATTTCCCCATTAGCTACTCCCCCTGGTGCGGTTGAACAGATTTGGCTTGGCCGAGCTGTTCAAGCGCAGCACTTGTGATTTCTTTCTCGAGCAGAGAACTAATTTCCCCATTAGCTACTCCCCCTGGTGCGGTTGAACAGATTTGGCTTGGCAAAGCTGTTCAAGGGCAGCACTTTGTGATTCCTTTCTCGAGCAGAGAGCTAATTTCCCCATTAGCTACTCCCCCTGGTGCGGTCGAGCAGATCTGATTTGGCAGAGCTGTTCGAGTGCAGCTTTAGCAATTTTCTTCTCGAGCAGCACTTTGTGATCTTTTAACTTTGTAACTGTTCCCCCCCCTTTTTCTTTATTTCAAAAAATCTTTTGCTTCTAACTGCCTTTCATCTCCACCCTACACGTGTTACTCTAGGATAGGTTGATTGTACTTTTTCGCACCTTTTCGAGATGGGTCTTTTCAAATTCCCCTTTGTTGACCATTTCACCTTCTTCCCCCGCATTTTGCCCTAATTTGTCTGAAAGAAAGAAGCAAACTTCCCTCTTCATCTTTTCCTCCGGCGGCGCTTCCACTATCTTCTTCTCCGGTGACATCATCCTTCCACACCACAGTCTTCCGGCCATCCTGGTTTTCTTCCTTCACCTTTGTCTCGTCGATTCTTGACCCCTTTTTCTCATGGCGAAAGGTAATTCTTGAACTTTTACTTGCTGTGTTCTTATTTGTAAAAATAGTGTGTAGTGGAGATACCTAGTATTGTGAGTTCATTAGTCGTTTATTTCCTGTTTTCATTCGTTCTCTTGTCTTCCTGGGGTTTGAATAATACTGTTATCATGGCTTCGCCTTCTTCTACTTCATCCTTTTCTGATGGTAGTTCGTCGTTGGGCCTCCCTGACCATAGGGTTTTAGAGGGTTTAGTCTTGTCAGACTCCATGAGTCCTACCCGCAGTGCCCACCTTTCTGAAACTCCCTCCACTCCCCATTTTGTGTATTCTGATGAGGAGGAGTCTGTTTCTAATGCAGATCCTCTGAGTTTCTCTTCCTCTGATCCAAACTTCAACGCCGTCTGTGGTCCTTCTCAAATGACCACCGATAGACTTGAAATGCTTCAACTCTCGTTTAATATTCCTTTAAATTTTACCTTGTACAAACCTTCATCTTTCCAGAGGCCCAATTTTCCTTACGGGTGTAATTTGTCCTTCTGGCTAGCTCAATTCCGTGCAGGGCTCCGATTTCCCATTCCCGCCTACCTATGTAGATTATCAGCTTTGTACAAAGTTCCTCTAAATCAGTTTGTTCCTTCTGCCTTTAGATTGATGATAGGCTTTGTCATTCTTTTGAGGGGGCATGGAGGTAACCCTCCTGCCGAAATGTTTTATTCTCAATTTCCGTTAAAGTTTAAGCCTCCCTTCTTCTACGTCAGCGCTGGGCCGCGCGGTTTGATTAAATTTTTAGGAAAACCCCAGAGCAGAGATAAAAAGTGGAGGGAAGATTATTTTTTTGCTTCGGTTCCTGGGAACATCTGGGACTTCCCCGTAGATACGTGGCTTTACAATAAACCTCCACAGGACAAGCTTTTTGAATACACCATCCTTGAACCCGACCGAATAATCATAGAAAGCCTAAACCAATCCTTTTTTGATGAGGGGCCCTTTGATTTGGCTGGGCTGGTAGAACAGCCAGCCATCCTTTCTCACTTCGGATTTTCTCTGGAAGAAGTTCCTCTGCCACCGGATCTGGGTATTGGTTTATTTTCCTTTTGTCTTTTGAGTTTTGCGGATTTGATGTCTTTCTTCCTGTTTCAAGCTTCTGACTTTTCCTTTACCATTCTGCAGATCAATCTTGGAGGAGGACACTTCCTACACTGCCTCCCGATTCTCTTCCCCGGACTACATCGGGTTCTGATCGCCGAGGTTCTCGTGAGGCCCGCAGAGCTCCTACTGATAAGGGAAAGCGGGTTTTGAATTCTTCAGAAGCTCTGCCTGAAGCGCGCCGTCAGCGTCTTCGATCCCCACCCCGTGGTGGTTCAGAGCACGCAGCCAATCCTCCCAACCGGCCTCGTACTGGCCGCGTTCGAGCCTCCGCCAATGATTCTTTCACTTTGGAGCTGCCAAAATCCATTTTGGAGCTTACAGCTGAAGAGGCCCGCCATTTCCTGAAATTGATAGTCACCTCTGCCGACAACTTGCTCCTGGGCCAACAGCCGTTGGATAATGAACTGGCGATGGGTGCTCACCATATGACCAAGGTATATCTTTTAAGCCGATTCTTGTATCTGCCATTTTTATCTGTTCTTCAACACTTCATGAAACTCTTCGTTTTTAGGCGGCTGTATACTTCAGCAAACTTCAAGCTAGGGTCTCCGCTGCCAATCAAGTGGAGACTTCGCGGGCTCTGGCTGAGAAGGAGTCGGAGTTGGCAGAGGTCAAGCAGAAGTTGGCCAGTTTGGAGAGGAGCAACGCTGGGCTATCCAAGCGGGTGTCTGAGCTGTTGCAGGAGGTGAGTTCTCAAAAGAAGCGGGTGACTGATGAGAAGGCAAAGTCGCGCCTCTATGGAACAAGGAAGTATGCAGAAGGCAAAGCTGATGGGGTTGAGGCGTGCCATCGGAATCTCGTCCTTACTGGGGCTGGGCAGGAGTTCCTGAAGAGACTGGTGGAGGGTTTGAAGGAAGCCTACTTGCAGAGTAGCTGTTTCTTGGCAGATTTTGGCCTTCATATAGGCCATTATTATGCTTATGGGTTCCGTTCTGCTCGCAAACAGGCAGAAGATCAAGGCTTCTCTGGCGATTTCGACATCAATGGTCCGTTGGCAGAAGTGCTGGCGTCTCCATATTTCAAAGGTGATCCTTATGAGGACATTGAAGCTCCTTGGTGGCTCCCAGTCCTTCAGAAGGCCTATGCCGATCTCTGCTCGTCCCAAGTGGATTTGGAGTCTTTGCCAGAGCCTGATTCACTCGCTTTCCCTTTGCTTGCCGATAAAGCCTTGTCTACGCCAATCCCGCCTTCTGGGAACACTTCTGGGGATCCAGTAGATTTGATCTTGGTTAGGGAGGACTCTCCTGACCTTGTTTCAACTTTGTTGGTGGAAGACGTCAATCCCGTTGCTCCGCCGCTGCTTGAAGGTGTGCCTCCTCAGTCCTCTGAAGGAGTTGAGACCCCCGCGGCTCTTCATGCTGGCTCTTCCACTGATCCCTCTGCTTCCTTGGAGGGCACTACTGATCCCACTATGGCTGAATCTTAAAAACAATTTCATTTCCCAAACGATCTTTTCTCTTTATTTATGCTGTTTTACAAACAATCTTATCTTTTTACTTATCTTACTTTTGTGAACATTCTGTTTTACTCCTCTGCTTATGATCATATTATCTTGGTTATGCTCTAGTATGTGATGATGTTATATTTCTTGCGGAATGAATGTGCATGATTAATACCATCTTTTAGCAATGTCTTGACAAAAATTTAAGAAGCCATAATCTTGACAAAAATAAGCGAGAGTAATATTCATAAAATAAATCTCCAAAGAAGAGAGCTTCGTTCTTTCTTGTACATCAATCTGAAATTTTAAGGATTTCACTGCTTGCTTTCCCTACTCGTCTCCTTGGATCCTTTAAAGCTTTCCAGGGAAACTTGATAAATTTTCTTTTCATCACCTCCTCCTTTCCTGAATTCAAGGAACAAAATACGATTTTTTTTTTTTTTGAGTGACATGTAAGCTTTAAACCATCAGCTGAGTTGTGCCAAAGAAACGATTAGGAGTTCAAGCCCCGCCTCTGCAGGTTAACCAATTCAGAAGTATGGCCACCAGCAGGGCTGTTTTCCAGGGCGATTAAAGGTTCAAGCCCCACCTCTGCTGATTTGCCACCTCAGAGGTCTGGCTATCAGCAGGGCTGCTTTCTAGGGCGATTAAGGGTTCAAGCCCCACCTCTGCTGATTCGCCACCTCAGAGGTTTGGCTATCAGCAGGGCTGCTTTCTAGGGCGATTAAAGGTTCAAGCCCCACCTCTGCTGATTCGCCACCTCAGAGGTTTGGCTATCAGCAGGGCTGCTTTCTAGGGCGATTAAAGGTTCAAGCCCCACCTCTGCTGATTTGCCACCTCAGAGGTCTGGCTATCAGCAGGGCTGCTTTCTAGGGCGATTAAAGGTTCAAGCCCCACCTCTGCTGATTCGCTACCTCAGAGGTCTGGCTATCAGCAGGGCTGCTTTCTAGGGCGATTAAAGGTTCAAGCCCCACCTCTGCTGATTCGCCACCTCGGAGGTCTGGCTATCAGCAGGGCTGCTTTCTAGGGCGATTAAAGGTTTGAGCATACCGATAACCACAATTTCATACGCGAATTTTCTTGCAAATCAAGACGAGTACCTGCAGAGACTCTTCTTCTCAAGCGAAATATTTTTTAAGATTGCAGATATTCCATGCTCTGGGGATCTCCTTTCCTTCTGCATCTTTAAGGCGATATGCTCCCCCACCTAAGACTTCGGTTACAATAAAAGGACCTTCCTAGTTTGGTTCCAACTTTCCCCTTGGCTTTAATGCATCTGCCCTTCGCATTACCAGATCACCCTACTGAAGACGTCTGACTTTCACTTTGCTGTCATATAGCACCTTGACACGACTTTTGATTTTGTCTGCCCTCAGTCGAGCCAGCTCTCTCTCTTCCTCAATCATATCTAAATTTTCTGCCAAAAGTTGATCATTTTGTTCCTCATTAAATGTCATGATTCGATGTGTTTCCATACCCACTTCTGCCGGTATCACGGCGTTAGCACCATATACCATATTGAAAGGTGAGATCCCAGTAGTAGTTCTGGGGGTAGTTCTATAGGACCACAATACTGAATCTAGTTCATCAATCCAATTCGCTTTTACCTTTTCAACCCTGGCTTTCAAGCCGTTTAAAATTGTTCTATTAGTGACCTCTACTTGACCATTGGCTTGTGGGTGAGCTACCGCTGCAAACCTTTGTTCAATCTTCATCTCTCTGCACCATCCTTGAATCTTTTTTCCATTGAACTGAGTGCCGTTGTCTGACACCAGAATTCGGGGGACCCCATATCGGCAACATATTTGCTTCCACAAAAACTTTATGATGTTATTTTCGTCTATCTTGCTTAGGGCATCTGCTTCTACCCACTTTGTGAAGTAATCAATGACAACTACCAAGAATTTCTTTTGTCCTCTGGCCAATGGTAAAGGTCCAACTAGATCGATCCCCCATTTTGCGAACGGGCATGGTGAGTGCATTTGGCCTAACTCTTCTGCGGGTAAGTGAATAAGCGGCCCGTGCATCTGGCAGCCTTTGCACCTCTGCACTAGTTCCTTTGCATCAGCATTCATGGTCGGCCAGAAGTATCCTGCCCTCAAAGCCTTTCTAACCACAGACTTGTATCCTGCATGGTCTCCTCCACATCCCTCGTGTATTTCCCTGAGTACCGTTTCTCCTTCCGCTTTCCCAACGCATCTAAGATATGCCTAAGTAAAAGATCTCCTGTATAGATGTTCTCCTATCAAGCAATATTTCAGAACCTCTTTCTTCATATGTCTTTTTCCTTCTTCCGCAACTGTCACCTCTTTCAGGGAATTTATAATGGGAGTTCTCCAATCCTCTCTGTCTTCTACTTCAATTACATCAGTTTCTGCTCTGAGCGGTTCTGCTACCAGTAGGGTGATTTTTCGCGGTTGCAGAAGTGGGTATGCGCTAGCCAACTTAGCGAGATAGTCGGCTTGCACATTATCAGCTCTGGAGATTTGCTTTAGCTCAAATTTTTTCAACTGGTTTTTCAATTTGGTCATCTCTGCTAGGTACCTTTCAAAAGATTCTTTATTGATTTCATAACCTCCATGGAACTGTTGGTACACGAGTTGCGAATCTGTAAACGCTATCAAGTTCTCTCCTCCTACTTCTACGATCATCTGTATTCCCCTGACTATCGCCTCATACTCTGCTTCATTATTTGAAACGGCATTGTTAAGTTTGACAGCATATTGCAATACTTCTCCTTCTGGCCCTTCCATCAGAATACCTACGCCGCACCCCTCTCTCATAGCCGAGCCATCCACGAATATCCTCCACTCTTCTGCTGTCTGATTATCTTGCCCGGTAGACTCTTAGATGAAGTCAGCTAGGGCCTGAGCTTTGATCGCCTTCCTTGGTTCAAACTCTACTTCATAGGCTCCCAGTTCTACGGCCCATCTCACCATTCGCCCAGAAGTACTGATTTTTCCCATCACTTGTCCTAATGGTAGTTGGTTCGGACTATCACGGGATGAGATAAGAAGTAGGGGCGTAACCTTCTAACTGTTGTGATGATTGCCAGACCTGCCTTTTCTATTTCTGAATATCTGGTCTCAGGTCCTTGCAACATGTGATTGACATAGTATATGGGCCATTGCTTACCCTCTTGCTCCCGTAGCAGAACAGCACTTACTGCAGCCTCGCCCACTGAAAGGTACATGTATAGGGTTTCCTCTTTTTCAGGTTTTGCCAATAATGGCAAATCAGTTAAATATTGTTTCAGTTCTTCGAATGCCTTGTCGCATCCTTCGCCCCATTGAAATTTGCAATCTTTCTTGAGTATTTTGAAGAAGGGAAGGCTCATCTCCGCTGACTTTGATACAAAGCGATTCAGAGCTGTAATTCTACCCAGTAACCTTTGCACATCCTTTATACTTTTTGGTGCCTTCATTTCCATGATCGCCCTAACCTTGGCCGGATTTACTTCTATTCCTTGTTTCGTGACCATGTATCCCAGAAATTTTCCAGAGGTGACTCCGAAGCTGCACTTCTCTGGATTGAGCTTCATCCCGCTTTCCCTGATCACTTGGAACGCTTCTTCTAGATCTGTTATGTGTTCTGCCGCTTTCTGGCTCTTCACCAACATGTCATCAACATATACCTCCATATTCCTTCCCAACATGGGTTTAAACAGTTTATCCACCATCCTTCGGTACGTGGCTTCCGCGTTTTTTAGCCCAAAAGGCATACGTACGTATCCAAAAGTCCCTCCAGCCGTCACAAAACATACCTTCTTTACATCTGCGGGATCAAGGCTGATTTGGTGATATCCCTGATATGCATCCATTAGACTTAATCTTTCGCACCCAGCTGTGGAATCTACCAATTGATCAATTCTTGGTAGTGGGTAATGGTCTTTCGGACAAGCCTTGTTTAAATCTCGAAAATCTATACACATTCGCCATTTCTTATCTGGTTTGGGAACTAACACGGCATTGGATAACCATTCTGGGAACTGTACTGGCACAATATGCCCGGATTCCATCAGCTTCTTCACTTTTGCTTTAATTATTTCATCCTTCTCCTTTCCAAAATTCCGAAGTTTCTGTTTTACTGGTCTGGTAGCAGACGATATATTCAAACGATGTATAGCTATTTCTGGTTTGATCCCCGTCATATCTGCCAGCTGAAAGGTGAAGAGATCTGCATTTCTTCTCAAACAATTTATCAGCTCTGCCTTCTCGCTTTCATCCATTCGTGTTCCGATTTTGGTGCTAAAACCTTTTTTATCGACAAAGAGTTCCACTAGTGCTAGTTCCTCATCCACCACCATTTTTCCTAGTTCTTCTTCTTTCTTTGTATCCGCCAACTTCTGCCTCTTTTGCTCCACCTCTGTCACATCTCCCCCTCCTCTGCGCGGAAGTGCCAATCTGTCTACAGTCCTCACTGCCTCTACATAACACTTCTGCGAGCTGATCTGCTGTCCTTTCAGTTCTCCTATGCCTGCCGAAGTTGGGAATTTGACCTTCATGTAATATGTTGACACGGCGGCTTTCAACTCATTGAGGATAGGTCGCCCAAAAATGATGTTGTATGCTGAAGGCAAATCGACCAGCAAGAATTCAGTCATGAGTCTCTTTTGTCTGGGCCATACTCCTACCAACACATGAAGCGTCACTATTCCTAGGGGATGTACTGCCCCTCCTGTGAACCCATACAGAGCTGTTTGTACAGGCCTGATTTTCGTACTGATGTTCATTCTATCGAAACACTCTTTAAAGATAATATCCGCAAAACTTCCTGTGTCCACAAAAATTCTAGACACATCGTATCCGGCCACCTCAGCTGTTACCACTAGAGAGTCGGTGTGAGGTTTGAGGAGGGGTGACTCGTCATCTTCACCGAATATGATATTAGGTCTGCGCTGCACTTACATGACTTCTTCGTAGTATTCTTCCGCCTTTCCTTTCTCACTTCTGCGAGTGGGCCTTCTGGTATGATAGGGACCTACTTCTGCTTCATGCCATCTTTGAGTGTATCTAGCTGCTGACTTTCGGGCCCGATTCGAGTCTCCACCCCATGGACCCCCTACTATCATATTGATAGACCCTTTCTTTGGTGGGGGAGGCAGTTCCCTATCTTCCTCTCTCCTCTGTTTGTCTTTTGGAGCTTCTTCGTCTTCCCCCCTTTCCGACTCTGCTCTGGGTTTCTCATCCCTGTCGTGAGAGCCATCAACAAACCTTTTCAACGCCCCCAACCTTACCAACCTCTCTATCTCGTTTTTTAGATGTCTGCAGGCATTGGTGTCATGCCCATAATCATTGTGAAACACGCAATAATACTTCCCTTTGGGGCGCGTAGGTGCCAGCGATCGATTAGGTGGGAACCTGAACGAAACAGACTTCTCTGTCAATTGAAAAATCTGGGATCTGGGAACTCTCAACGGTGTATAATGGCTATAATTATCCCGCCCTGGATCTGTCCTCTGCTCGCTTCTGGTTTGCAGAGGTGCTGCTATCATCCTTCTACCACTTTCTCTTTCTCGAGCTGGGGCTATAGATCTGCTTTCAGCGCGTTTGGCTTTGCTTACATCTTCCAGATTGATAAACTTGTCAGCGCGGGCTAAGACCTCCTCGAATGTTGTGGCTGGCTTCTTGGCTAGAGATCGAAATAAATCCCCCTCCCGCAGCCCTTGCACCAACGCACTAATCTTCACCTCCGCCGTAGCTGAAGGTACTTCGAGAGCTATAGTACTGAAACGTTTAATGAACATTCTCAAAGATTCTTCCATGCCTTGTTTCAAGGTGAATAGGGATTGGGAGGTTCTTCTTTGTCGTCGGGCACTGGCAAACTGATGGAGGAATGCAGAACTGAAATCTCGAAAGGAATGGATGCTATCCTCCGCCAACTGCCCAAACCACCTCTGAGCGGCTTGGGTGAGGGTAGTTAAGAAAACTCGGCATTTCACTCCATCCGTATACTGATAAAGCAGAGCTACATTTTCAAAACGTAAGAGGTGATCATATGGATCTGTAGTTCCGTCATACTCAAAAGTTAGAGGTTTGAAACTGGTCGGCAACTCGTCCATCCGCACTGTCATTGTAAATGGACTTCCTCCAGGCACTTGGATCTGGCTAGCGGTGCCCATCCTCTGCCGCAGCAGCTGTATTTCTCTCTGTATGGCTTCCATTTGTTTCTGTACCTCCAGATCTTGCGTACGCTGCATGGAGATGTCTGCGGATGATGCTTCGAGCGGTGGGTACTTCCACTGTGACGGGTGGCTATCCACGCTTTGTTCCTGAGCCACTTCTGGCCGACCTGACCGGACACCCTGTACAGAAATCTTAGTACCTTTGACCTCCGTGGCTTCTCGTCTTTCTCCTCCTTTATCTTTCTCAGCAGCCGCTTTTTCCAAAGCTTTTTGCACAGCTGAATGGATGAAGCCATCCAACTGTTCTGGGGTGAAAGTCCACAAGCTCGGTACAGCCGGCTCCCTCGCCTCTTCCGATCTCTCCCTCGCTCTCGACGTCTCCGGTCTTGCTACCTCTTGAAAATCTCCCTCGAGATCTCGAATTATCCGATTAGCCATTGCTTATATCGGCTGAAATTGGTTTCTCTATCTTCCTCTCGCAACAGACAGATGTGCAAGACAAAAGAAGAAAGACGCAATGCAATGAACAAAAACAAGAGGAAACAAGTAGGATAAGAAGGAGACCCACTTCTCTCCCACGTTTCCCACAGACGGCGCCATTGTTGAGATGTCAACAAAAATGAACATAAACATGGACAATCAATATGTGTGTTAATGCTGAGAAAATGAATAACACTAAGAACAAATGCTAATGAAATAGTAAAATGACAACTTGTTTCTTAAGAATTGGAAAGATATTCTTTGTATTGGAGATCAAAATGTGCAAAAGTCCCTTTGGAATACATATTTCCTTCTATTTATACTAGTTCCCTAAAAAAGGTGGAGGGAGGGCATTTCTGCCATTTTCTCCTCTCTTTTTCCTTGTTCCTTAAGCCATTTTCCTTGTTTTCTTGGCTGGGTACTTCCTCTATAGCTCTATGTACACCACTCCTTCTCTAGAATATTCCTTTTTCTGTTATTCTTTCTGTCCACGTCAGTAGACCCCTAGGGCATGCTTTTCATCATTGTTTCCTGCATTATTATCCTCTACTTTGAGTGTACGAAATCTGTTCAGTTGCTCCCGTTTGTCTGCATCCGTTCGTCTGCATTCGTTCGTCTGCATCCGTTCGTCTGCGTCCGTTCGTCTGTCAGTTGTTCCTTGGGTCTGTTCTGCTGAGTTCTGTTCGTGCTCTGCTGGTTTTGCTTTTGGAGTGCTCTGCTGGAACTTCCTCTGCATATGCTCTGCTGGAACTTCCTCTGCATATGCTCTGCTGGAACTTCTTCTGCACGTGCTTTGCTGAAGCTTCTCCTACACGTGCTCTGCTGGAACTTCTCCTACACGTGCTCTGCTGAATTCCCTCTATGGAGTATTTTGATTATCTTTTTTATTCTTCTAACTTTATTATATGGGAACCCTTTCCTCTATCCATATCAGGGTGAAATATTTGGTAAGGATCGTGCAACTGGAGAGCACGCGGTCAACTTCCACAACGTCGTCCATGACGTGCTCAATTCTGAGCGTAATCCCCTATCGTCCAATGGGGCCACATCTAAGAATGCACCGACATCTAACGTGAATGAGTCCACAACTGAATATACCTCGAAGCGAATGGCCGATAGTGGATTACGAGATTGAAGAACAACTACATCTAAAGGAAAACGGCCAAAAATCGGCGATGATCAATCAGAACTTGTTTCGACCATGAAGGACTTTTGTGCATCAATTACAAGGGAAATAAGTGAACTGAAGGAGAGTGTAAAGGCCAAACATGATGGTGAAGATCCAAGAGCTAAAGTTTTTGGTGAATTACAAAAATTTCCTCAATATAGTTTGGACACGAGAGTAGCCGTTGCTAGGTGTTTGTGCCAAAATGAAGATGATCGAGTACTTTTCTTTAGTATTCCAGATGAAGCACAACTTTCAATGATAAATCACATTGTCATGGACAATGCGGGACATGCGTAGTACTCCTTGTTGAACATCACTTTTGGAACCATGTGACTCCCTTTTGAGTGAACTCTATTAGGAGGAACTATATGCACAAAAGGAAGAACAATGCATATGTTTATGTGGTTCAATTCTGTGTCTACTGATAGGAACTTGTGGTTGACTCCCTTCAATATGTCTGCACTCCCTACTATCTTTGATATATTGAATTATATCAAATGTCTCTTGCCTTCAAGTACTTATCGAATATGCGAATAAAGAATTGGGCCAAACTTAGATCAAACTAATATACATACATATATATATATATATATATATGCATCATACACACCTTACATGGTAACTTGCCAAACTATACGATAAGTCATTGGCCTTGATGTTTATGAAAATTGCCAATGATTAGATTTACGACAACTTGGAAATTGCCAATACAAAATGCATAATATACAAATAACTCCATATATGATCGAAGGACAATCCTTTATCTTCACTTCTTAGAACACGGAGATTGATCCTTACTTGAGGTCGAGGCATGCGATGTCTCAAACAAGTTCTTCGGCTCCACATTCTTAACATGCTTTGATGATTGCTTCTTCGGGGTAACACTTGAAGACATCTCGATCTTCAAGGAAGGGGACTTGTACGAATCCTCATCATCGGATGTGTTGCCAAACTTTGCAAATATCTCCTTCCACTGAGAATTCTTAGCACTAACTTCCTTGTCACTCGAAATTTGGATGACATCAAATTTAGGGGCTGTTTATCATTGTCTCCGGAGTCCTCACTATCTATGATGATCAGATCGTTAGTCTCATGAATGAGCTTAAGTGGACGCACAAAACAATCCAATTTTAGGCCGAAAACCACCTTCAAGTCATTCCAACTTGGATTCGCATGAGTCTTGTATGCTGCGGCAAATGGTTCAACCTTGTGTAGTTCGAATCCAGTTTATATTAGTCAAACCTACTATAGTTAACATAAAAACTATGGACACACAATAGCAAATGGTCATACAATGATCATATCAACATAAAATATGTTTACACTTACTTTCACAAGTTCATCCCACACAGTGGCCATATAGTTGAGTGTGTTCTCAGTTGAATTGTAGACAACCCCAGGGGTTTTTATAATCATTGAACACACATCATACCTCTTGCGTACGAGTCGCATGAACCCCAAACACTCCTTCTATGACTTAGTTACTTGGCATTGCTTTCGAACAAGGTATTGTGCCGTTTGTATGACAACATAGTTGTTGCGGCCCTCCTTGAAGTTCCCCATGCGAGCGTGGTCGGCAAGCACGTCAATGAAAACTTTAGATGACTCTTCATCCCATTCATTACTGAATAGATAGTTGCCCCGTTGAAGATTAACCTCATGGTTAGCCGTTTCTTGCTGTGACGTTGCTGGTAAAAATTAGGGAAAGTGAACAACCATTTTTATAGTCATAAATTTCTCTAGGAAATTGGTTTTCACACTTACAAAAAATCTGACAAATCAGCAATAAATAAGTGGGGGTTATCCCTCAAATCAAAGTAATAAATACATCCATTACTCGTTAATGAATGCATACTATTGACATTCAAAAGTGAGGTAGTTGTGTATAATAAATCTTTATCCCTCTACCTACAAATTTTAATGATTCTATGAATGGTGTTGTTTGTTATTATA
Source organism: Scutellaria baicalensis (assembly GCA_005771605.1). NCBI lineage: Eukaryota > Viridiplantae > Streptophyta > Magnoliopsida > Lamiales > Lamiaceae > Scutellaria > Scutellaria baicalensis. The sequence goes on from CM016721.1 coordinate 29,301,856, forward strand.
AATGAATCTGCATTGTGTCTTACCATTCTGGCGTTACACGGCAATATCACAAGAGACTCAAGAGAATCAAGTGTGTACAAACATCCTCCAATATAACTAGAGAACGAAAAACACTTCAGTCTAAACAATACAATTGAGTAATACCAATCATTAACTAAAATGGCAAGAGTTAAAACATAATACAACTTAATACAACTCAATACAGAGCATTCACATACTTTGGAACTCTTGACTCATTCGAGAATCCTCTTCGACATAGATAACTTGTATTTGCCACGAGTAACAACAATAAAATAAAAACAACGGTGATTTTGAAGCCAATGTTATTATTTTTTCTTCGTCTTTGCAACACATTTATCTCCACTTGAAGCCTTTCAATTTTATCAATCAATTCAACAGCAACTTCTCTAGCTCGTCCACTGAGTTGTGGTTCCAACCAAACAAAGTAACCACATTTTTTTGCCTAGTAGGAATAACAATTGTCATAGTCATAATCTCATAAGGACGACATGCATGATTATATGTAACATAATAGGAAAGGGCACAATAACTCTTACCCCCCTTGTTGGACATGAAATAAAACGACGATCGGGATTCGTTCGAGTGGTAGATGTCATCTCTCGGAGAGAAATACAACATCCACATCGCACCAATGGATTCAGAGACGAATGATTGTCCCTTTTATTGTCCGCAAAATTGTTGTGTCTATAACATATTAATTGGGGTATTTCAACATTTGGGGCAATTCATTAGGTACACCATATGGCCAATATTAACTCAAAAGACAAGGTTGTGCATAATTGTTTGTTAAAATAGAAAACATTGTCAAACTGAAACCTAGTCTTCTTTGAATTTGTGCAAATTTCAAAATTAGATCTACAACATAAATGACTCGAACTTCATCAAATGAGGTACTAAACTAGTTGTTAATACAATGAGCATATATAATTCATCTTCTATTATGAACAACAAAACCTTCCCACCATTATAAACTCGATCATGTGTGGAAAAAGATGGATGAATAAAATCAATTCCCCTTCCCCAACTACCGATTAAGTGTGATTATGCGGTTTTCTTACAATTGAATTTTAAAATTTGGGTTAGAACTACCTCAAACAACTTGAGTTAGACGACATTCCACCTGATTGTGTCCAATTTTGCTTCAATATTCTTCAAGACTCCTATTTCGACACCACGAAATCGACTGAATGAGGTGCACCCCAAAGGTTGAGATTTGCAATGAGAGAAAGACCCATTTCACCCTTCGTTTGCGTACAAGGTGCATGAAAAAAATTCACTGAAAATCTTCTCAAAATAGGTATGGTGTTGAAGCTGTGGCTGGAAATTGGCTTTTGTCTTCCAAAATGTAAGATTTGGGCATTTCATACTCCTGGCCCTTATTCAAATAAGAATTAAAAGAAAACAAAATAATAGTACGAAGGGTGTATATGTCATTTTGAGGAAATCCAACTATTAAACCACTCAACCAAACACAATGTACATAAACCTACCTACCTAAACATGTTGCAAAACATATATCCAAACACACTTTACAAATTATCACACTGCATATTACACTCAATCCAAACACAAAAAACATCACATCAAAGGTTTAAATTATCCTTCTTAAACCTCCTTTAACAAACCCATCTACCAATTCAAACTGGGCCTTAAGTACAATGCAGTAAGCTAAGTACAGTGTAGACATTCTATCTAGACTCATTCTTCTGTTTCTCTTGCTCTTGCCTTTCTTTCCCCCTTAGCTTCTTGCGATCTTCTTTCTTCAGTCTAGCTTTTCCCTTTTTTGGGTGCAAGAACCTGCTCCCAATTGGTTTTCCTCTTTAATTTAGGAGATGAGCGAAAAAGGTAAAGAAGCTTGAAGAGAGAGAGTGGAGGTTACACACATGGGGAAGTTGTACTTCAGAGAAGTCTAGGCGCAGTAGCTTGCTACAGCCTTTCATCCTTCTCCTAACCTTACCAACTCCTCTGTCTGTACCCTCCTTCTCATTCTCTTCTATGCAGAGTTCATCCAACACCTGGAAGAGCTGGAATCTTCTCTTTTCCACCTTTGGAAGACTTTTGATCTTTCAAGATCCTTCGCAGTTTTTTCCCCCTTTTTGTCATTATCGACGAGCTGAAGCTCTGGGGTTACTGGAGAGAGATCTTTCCGCTCTATCTCCTGCCTCTAAGAGGAGAACTTGGGTGCAAGTTCTTTGGAATTGAGGTGAGGGTAGTAAGCTAGAAGATCGAGTATTCGGAGAAAGATTTGCTTGACAAGCTTTGAGCGTAAGGAGTGACTCTTCGTGATTTGAGGTGTGCTTGGTTGATTATTTGTAAAGAATGTGCGGTAAGGAAGGAACAGAGAGAATGGTTTCCAACAATCGGGTCTCATGATGTTTTAAGGATGAGAGAGAGAGAGATGATATATGAATGGAGATGAAGAATAATAAGTGCATGTATTTATAGAGTTTGAGATACTCCCTGTTTTGAGTGTTCCATGAGATCCTATGGTTAGGTTCATATTTTAAAAGATTTCATTAACTACTCCGCCGGTTTCCAATAAAGTTGTTGGCAGTTTCCATAACTTTATTTCTTTTCTTCTCTGCATGAGGTGATTGCTTGAGTATGTGGTCAACAACTGGTTTTCCACCCTTAGATTCTTCTGATCACATGGCTGAAATTCTTGTAGGGTTCTTAAAAGGTGGTCTATTTCTGGAAAGGTGATCCACTTTTTATGCGATACGTTACCAATTTTTTTTTGTTTTTCAGTAACTGCTCTGATTTGAGAGTTGTAACCTCCAAGTGATCCCTTTTTCCAGTAACCTGATGATAAGTCCTAATGTCCAGTAACCTAGTATCCAGTATATTGGTGTCTAGCGTCCTGATACACAGCGACCTGGTGTTCAACGACCTAATATCCAACATCCTGGTGGTTAGCATCCTGATTTCCAGCGTCCTGTTATCCAGCGACCTAATATCCAGTTAGCCTAGTATCTAGCATCCTGATGTCCAACGTTCTATTATCCAGCGACCTAGTATCCAGTAGCTTGGTGTCTAGCGTCTTGTTGTCAGAGCTTTGTCATCTCGTCAAAGGTTTCCCCTTAATTTAGTAGCCTTTTGTCAGAGGTACCTGCAGAACGAGTATTCTTGTATAGGTAAAGTAAAGTGGTTGATTTACACAAGTCTCGCTTATACAACCTAAATCTAACAAGAACTGTCAGTCAATCCCATACAGGGTTACTGCACAGTGACCAAACTCAACTAGCCCACACAAAGCTTTTGTTCTTCTACTAAGAACGCAAGTACTTTATCAAGAACAACCTCCGATCTAGCAACTCCTAACAGTCCAAGAAAAATAAAGGGTTTTTCTTTTCAGCAACACAGGTAGCAAGCTTAAGATAAAAAGGCTCTTTAAGCTGAAGGTATCTTGCTACTATACTGGACTTGAAACTTTCTAAATATTGAATAACTTTGAATGCTTGAACGTTTGATTCACAAAAGATTCAAGTTTCAAGTTTCTTGGGTTGGGTTAGGTGAGCTTCAAGTCCCAATCTTCTTCTATTTATAGGCGAGAGAGAATTATGCCCGTTAGAGAGAGCTTCCTTCTTGGAGCATGCTAGGAGCAACGTGGCCTCTTCTGATTAGTCCGTACGAAGTTGTTGAGATCGTACGTCTCTGTTGTTGCAATCGCCATACTCAATCTGACAGTTGATCTGTCCTTCTTTTTTGCTTTATTACGTGACACCTTTTGATTGGATGAGTTTGCAGTTGTGCTTAACGTAAACCTCGTACACGTATTCCGAGGTAACTACTTCTAAAAAGGTTACTGATGCTTCCTGGTTCTTCAGTCGGCCTTTTGTAGTGAGCGTCCAATATCCTTCTTAGCAGCAAGATCTTTATTCCTTCTTCAAGCTTTAAGTCTTGATCTTCAAGCCTCCTGATCCTATACTTAGAATTTTACAACATAATCTAAATACATAGGATCCTAGGCCCTAATCTGTTACATGTTTTGTCTTCATCAAAATCTATACAATGTTCCTTACATCGTCTTTCCTGCTTCTTTTTCTTTATTTTCTCTACCATGATCCACCTCGTAATTAATAAGAAGAACCCTCGATGTATTTTGATGAGACAAAACCCACTGTAACCTATTATGTTCTTACTGATTATTTTCCCACTTTTTTTTTAGATTCAATAAGTAGCAAAGGCCTGCTTGAAGTCTTCCACTGAGTTTCAAAGCTGCAAGTTGCATGCAACAAGGAAAGAAGAAGTCTGCATACATCGAGCTTGTCTTGGAAGAGTTGAAGGAGAACAACTTCGCTGCATGTTGCATATGACTGGACACTGCAAGCTATGGATGCAGTGAGACTAGTTGCAGCAATAGAGAAGAAGTTGCAGCCAACTGAGTGAGACATGTACAACGGGATCAACCTCGAAGGAATCAACACCCGCTGCATGTTCTCTGTTGATACGAGGAAACATCAACTTTAGTTGAAGGTGCAGTGCACGACAGACTGAAGCATAAAAGATAAATACAAGGACTGCGAGCGAATGAAGAGCTGCCACCTGGCCTGAGTAAGCATCTGCAACCTGCAACGAAAAGGACAGTCGCAATTAATGGCCCTGATACACAAGGAGGAATTTGTCTCCTACTTTTCTGGTGCACATTAAATTAGGTGTACCTTAGAGATCATGAAGATCATGAGGAAGAATGCTGAGCATCCAGATCGAATCAACAAGGAATATACTTGAGCATGAATGGATCAACGGTTAGGATGAAACAGCAGAAGAGAGGAGCTTACATGAAGACGCGTGAAATGTGCACCCTTCAACTGGCGCATTCCAGCAACTATAAAAGAAAGGAGTGAGGCTGAGAAGAAAAGAGGACTGAATTTGAAGATCGCACCCTAAACTTCCAAGATTACAAATATCGTCAAGCTTCAAGAAATATCCAACACTTTTCAGTCCTCACTCAACCCGAAGTAAACACATTATACCATTGAAGATCCAGAGTGTTTTTGTTTCACCACAGTTGAAGATTTGTTTAAACCTCTTATATGTTGTGTGTGTAGGTTGTTTTATTTAGGTGTCCACAGTTCATAGGAATTAAATCTTTGTTGTGCATTTTGGTCTTGTTGAAGACAACATCCTGTCTAGTTGCTGAAACCTAAGAAGGGAGTAAGAACTTTAGTAGGCTTAGTTAGAATCCTTAGAGTGTTTTAGTAGAAAAGTGTCCTGTAAATCTAAAGGTCTAGTGGATATCCTCCTTGTGAAGGAGAAGAGAGGTCGTAGAAGGCTTACACCACCTTCGAACCTCTATAAAGACTTTGTGTTCATTTACTATTTCAGCATACATTTCTATATCTTGCTGCATGCATATCTATAGCCTTGTTTATATGAACTTAAATATGAATCTGTCATTTTAACTTATAGTTAAAAGTGTTATAATATATGTGCTGAACTCTCTATTCTTTAACATATTCCAATGTGCATAACTCTGAGTGTGAAGCTGCAGCAACAAGTTTGCTGCAAGCAGATCGCTAGACTGATAAGTTGCTGTAAGCAGTAATAGCTTTCAGCAGCTTCCAGAGAATAGAGAAAAAGAGCGAAAAAGAGAAAGGTTCATTCACCCCACCCCTCTCTGAACCTCGACATCCACTTAGGACCAACAAATGGTATCAGAGCAGGTTGGGTTAAAAACCAAATCGTCTGGTTGCCTACGTAGATCCCCCCTTGACCACATCGCTGTTTTTGTGTCTAAGTGCTTTGCTGCTTTCTTTCATCATGGATTCTATGCATACAAAGTTACCTATGTTTACTATTGAGGATTATAGTGACTGGAAAATATGAATGCAGGCACATCTATCAGCCATGCACGATGAAATGTGGTACGTGATCATGGAAGGACCTGCCACCATTACTAAGCCAAACTCAGCGTTTGCCAGAGAGAGGAGAGAAGAGACCGCTGAAAAGGATAAGGATGATGATGAAGGCGAAGTTGCTGAAATGGAGCCACCCAGGATGCAGTCATACATAGAGAAGCCTAGATAAGAATGGACTATGAAGGATAGGAAAAGATCCAACCTGGATAACATTGCAAAGAACGCTCTGTTTCTGACTTTTGACAAAGGAACCTTCAGCACGGTGAAAACGTGCAGAACAACTAAAGAAATATGGGATACACTGGAGCAGATTTGTAAAGGAACGGAGCTAACAAAAGATAACAAGATTTCTACTGCCACTCAGAAGTTTGAACTATTTGAAATGAAGGCAAACGAAACCTTAGAGCAATTCGACCTGAGATTTACAGGAATAGTGAATGAGCTCGAGTCCCTGGGAAAAAGCTACTCATAAAAAGAAAAGAACATAAAAGTTCTTAGCGTGCTGCTAGCAGAGTGGGACAGCAAAACCACTGCTATGCGTGTCACCATGGATTTGAAATCAATGAGTACGTTCGATCTTTTCTCAGATCTCAAGGCGTTTGAATTTGATATCAACAGAAGGAAAAAGGAACAGGAGGAAAGCAGTAGCAAAGTCACTGTCCTTGCTACAAAAAGCTCAAAGGAGAACACTGCTATAACCAAACCAGTAGTTACAGTAGAATTTATTGCAGTTGCAGAAGATGACATGGCGCTGCTATTAAAGAAATTCTCAAAGTTTATGAGAAAGGGCAACAAGCAAGGGGAAACTTTCCTTGAAGGATAAACTTACAGCATTCGCCACAGCAGCAAGGACAGCAGTCCCAGGATACAACAGAGTCAAGAAACTTGTGCTACAATTGCAGAAAACCTGGACACTATGCACAGAATTGTACTCACCCTGTTGTTCACAGATATCCACCAGAGGTTAGAGCAAAGTGAAAAGAAAGAACGAAGATGGAACGACAAAAGCTGAGAGCACTACTGGTAAACGCTGAGAAAGCTAAAGGAGCAAGTACGTCCATGGAAGTTAAAGAAGAATCCTCCTCTGGATCAGACTCAAATGAATCCACCTCAGAGGATGAAGCAATGATCTGCCTAATGGCACAAATTGAGGAGGATGCATAAGAAAATGTACTCTTCAAACCTGTCTCTTATAAGTCTGATGATATTAGGATGGATAACTTTGTAAGACAGCTCCTTAGCGACTGAGAAAATCAACTCAAAAAATGAGACTCTGAGGAAAGAAAATGAGTTGCTTAAGCAAGAAAGCAAAATTAAGCTTGTTGAATGGAAGTATGAGAAGGAAATTGTGGAAGAATCAAGTGAGAATAAGATCAAGAAGTGTGCTAAACTCAAAAACAGAGTAAGGGAACTCGAGATCGAAGTGATCAAGCTTAAATCCACTATAAACATATTCAGTCGAGCCTCAGAAAAATCAAGAGATTACATAAGTCAACGAAAGACACTGGAAGCAAGACTTGGGATAGGATAGAACAAAACTGATGAACCCCATAAAGAAAAATCAAGTGGAGATCCGAAATTCATCAAGGGAGAAGTTCTATTTCTCAATGAAAAGATGGAAGTGCTGACAGTTGAAGAAGATATTCCTAAGTGTGATGTTGTAGCCATAGAAACAAATAGTGTTGAAAGCTGCAACATACATCAGAATGAAGCTAGCACTGGCAAATCTAAGATGCAGCAAACAACAAGGTTGCAGCAAAGCAAAAAGAAGCGAGGAAATGAAGTCTGACAAAGAGACTGGGATTTTATAAACACATCCCTATTTTCTAAAGATAGAAGCAAGATTGAACCTAACACTGCAAAAAAAATGTCCTAAATATAACACACTAGGACCCGTACGTGTATGGGTGCCTAAACCTGAATGATCTTCTTGCAGGTAAAGTCGCCAGGAAGTAGTGGAGACCCATGATACATTGATAGTGGCTACTCGAGACACATGACTGGTGACAAATCTTCTCTAAGCAACTTCAAAGAATGCAAAGGACCAAGAGTGGTGTTTGGGGATAACTCAAAAGGAAACACCTTAGGTACTGGAAGATTAATCAGAGGAGATGTGCAAATTAATGATGTGTCATATGTGAAAGGATTGAAGTTTAACTTGCTGAGCATTAGTTAATTATGTGACAAATGGCATATGGTGGAGTTTTTCCAATACCCGTACCTAATCAAAGATGCAGTAAGCAAAGAAGTTAAGCTTGTAGGAACAAGAAAATGGAAGGTATATCTTGTGGACTGGAACTTTCCAACAATGCCAACATGTTTTATTGCGAAAGGCTCACCAGAAGAAAGTTGGTTATGACACACAATGATGAGTCATCTGAACTTCAAAATGATTAACAAGCTGGCCAGGAAATGACTTGTGAGAATATTACCCGACATTGCATACAAAAAAGAAAACATATGTGGAGCATGTCAAAAGGGAAAGCAGATCAAGGTATCCTTCAAGGAAAAGATGTAGCAATCATCATTCAAAATCTTGGATCTGCTGTACATGGATCTCTTTGGCCCTATTGATCCTACAAGTCTGAGCGGGAAGAAATACTCCCTTGTAATCATTGATGATTACTCAAGATTTTCCTGGACAATCTTCTTAGCTAAGTTAGAGACACAATTAAAGCTGTCGGAGTTCATGAAAAGAATTCAGAATGAGAAGAACTCCAACATAGTAAAGATCAGGACTGATAGAGGTATTGAGTTCACTAATAAATTCATCGAAAAATACTGCATAGAAAAGGTGATTCAACATGAATACTTAGCTGCAAGAACCCCTCAACAAAACAGTGTTGAAAGAAAGAACAGAACCCTTAAGGAAGCTACAAGGACAATGTTTGCAGAAGCTGCCATGCCTAAAGGATTTCGGGCCGAAGCTACTAATATTGCATGCTACACGCAAAATCGGTGCTTAATCAACCAAGAACAAGACAAGACTCCCTATGAGATTTGGTATGGGTATCCTCCAAGTGTAGCATACTTTCACATCTTCGGATACAGATGCTATGCCTTGAACAATGGGAAAGAACACCTTAAAGCATTTGATGCTAAGGCTAATGAAGCTATATTCCTTGGATATTTTTCCATGAACAAAGCTTTTTGAGTCTTCAAAAAAAAAGAACTCTCATGGTGGAAGAGTCTGTGTTGGTCCCAAATAAGCTGGTAGTAGGATTAGAAGGGGGGGGGGGGGTGAATAAGCATACTATATTTTCAAAACTTTTTACTTCTTCTATCGGCTTGGTTCTAATATCAGTAACCTTCTGGGAGGTTACTGATCAGAGCGGTTGTGGAAGCTTTTCTCTAATTGCAGAGCCAAGTATAGATGATGTGCTGCTTTATCATAGAGTATGCAGGTTAAGGAATAAGCACACATAGACGCAAGGATATACAGAGGTTCGAAGGTGGAGTAATCATTCTACGTCCTCTCTGCCTCTTCTTGAGAGGGAACCTTTGTTAAGCTAGTTGATTTACATAGACCTATCTATTACAACCCTCACTTAACAAGTAAGTAGCAAGCCTTCAAACAGCTGCTTGCCTACTTTCCCCACTGACCCACACATGATCCTATTCTACCCACCCAGGGTCCTCACTTTCTCTCCTAGAAAGTGGAAAACTCAGCAGGACTCTACTCCTCGCACTGAATGAATGAGCTTTTTAAAGAACATAAGAAATTTTATTTAGATTAAGATATCTATAATACAACGTAGTAAGCAGAGTACAATAAACATCTTATCTAGATTCATTCTTTAATTCTTCTTGCTCGTTCCTTTCTTTTTTTTCCCCTTACCTTCTTGTGAGCTTCATTCTTGCTTCTTCCTCTACTACACGGAACTTGCTCTGGCTCAATTTTCCTCTTTGATCGTGGAGGAGAATCGAAGAAGGTGAGAAGGTCGTAAGAGCTAGAAGAAAGAAAGGGGATTCAGTCGAAGAAGAATGTGAAGTGGTAGAGGAGCTTAGGCACAGTAGCTTGTTGCAACCTTTCTTCTCGTACTATCTTTACCAACTCCTGTGACTGTCCCTTTCTCCTTACTCTCTTGGACACAGAAGAAAGCTCACCCAATGGATGGGCTTGCATCTTTTCTTCTTCACCTTAGGAAGACTTTTGATCTTCCTGAATCCTTCACAGTTCTTCCCCCTTTTTGTCATAATCAACAAAGAGCTAAAGCTCCAGGGTCACTGGGGAGGGGTTCCCTCAACTCAACCTCTAGACTTCAAAAGGTATCTTTGGAGCAAGTCCTCAGGCATCCTCAAATTTGAGGTGAGGAAGGAACGCTAGAAGATCAAGTTTTCTGAGAAAGACTTGCTTAGCAAGTGTCAAGCATGAGAGGTGACTATACATGATTTGTGAGATGCTTGGTTGATTATTTGAAGAAAATGTGTTCTTTGGAAGGAATGAAGAGAAGAGTTTCCAACAATCTGGTGCCATTATGTGACAAGGATGAGAGAGAGAGAGAGAGAGAGAGAGAGAGAGAGAGAGAGGATATCTATGTATGCTTAATGAAGAATAAGGAGTGCATGTATTTATAGAGTTTGAGATACTCCCTGTTGCAGTTAGATCTTTAAAGATCTCCAATAACTGCTTCACCGGTTTCCAATAAAGGTGTTGTCAGTTTCTACTGCTTTATTTCTTTTCTCCTGAAGTGTGTGGTCAACAATTGGTTCTCTACCTTTAGATTCTTTTGATCAAACGGCTGAAATTCTTGTAGGATTCTAAAAAAGGTGGTCTATTTCTGGAATGGTGATTCACTTTTTATGCATGTAAGTTACCAAAATAGATCTTCAGTAACTGCTCTGATTTGAGAGTTGTAGCGTTCAAGTGATCCCTTTATCCAGTGACCTGATGATAAGTCCTGATATTTAGTAACCTAGTATCCAGTATATTGGTGTCTAGAATCCTAGTTTACAGCAACCTGGTGTTCAGCGATCTAGTGTCCAGCATCTTGGTGTTTAGCGTCCTGGTACCCAACGACCCAGTGTTATGCGATCTAGTGTCAAACAACCTGATATCTAGCATCCTGATATCTAGCGTCCTGTTATCCAGTGACCTAATATCCAGTTAGCCTGGTATCTAGCATCCTGATATACAACGTCTTGTTATCCAGCGATCTAGTATACAATGTTCTGGTGTCTGGCGTTCTATTGTCAGAACTTTATCTTGTTTCTTGATATCAAGGGGTCTTTTCACCTTATATCATGACTTGATGACAAGTACTCTGATCTCTAGTGACCTAGTATCTTGTAGCTCGGTGTCTAGCGTTCTGTTGTGCAGCGACCTGATATTTAGCGACCTAGTATCCATCCATCTAGTGTCCAGCGTCTTGATTTTCAACATCCTGTTATCCAGCAACCTAGTATCCGGCAGCTTGGTGTCTAGCGTCCTATTAACAGAGCTTTGTCATGTCGTCAAAAGTTCCCCCTTAATTTAGTAGCCCTTTGTCAGAGGTACCTGCAAAACGAGTATTCTTGTATAGGTACTCATACAAATATGAGTCCTTCTGGGTTAATGTTTCTTTCAGGAGCTTAGATTTTCTTTACAGCCCATGGTTGCTGTAGAGAGAGTTTGACTCCTTCAAGACTTTTTAAAGAGCAAAAATGATGGTGTGTGAAGGTGTTTTCTTACTGTATCTCTTTAGGATATAGAAAAGGTAAATCATGATATCAGTAAGGTAGACAATTTTCTTTTCCTTTTTAGAGTTGCTGTTTTGCTTGATTCCTTAGGGAATGTCAGTTTGTTGCAGACATTTTTCAGCATACCCATATCCTTTGGGTTACACCAAAGATTTTAACTTTTGTCCCTGCTAAGACACATTGAGTTGTGCTAGAAGTTCCCCCTTACTTTATGACTCTCTTACTTTTAGAATGTAAGGTCACTTTTAGCACCATTTCAGTTAACTTTGAGGTTTGCATGAGAAGGTTAAGCGTTCTAATATGGAAATAATCATACAGTCTTCCTTCTTATTTTCAAGTCAAGTGACAACAAGTTTTAAGTCTAATATCTTCACTTTCTGGAAGATTCTTTTCTTTGGCTTCTTTGGTCGTTGGTATATAGTCACTTTGAGTTTCTTAATAGGATAAACATGATCGAGACCAAAAATAAAAGCGTAAGTTAGAATGAGATACCTGGTCATCGTCATTCCTTTGGTTTAAAGAGTAGATCCTCCTTTATTCTTTGCTTCTGTCTGGAGCATGGTCTGGTTAATGGAGTGAGCTTCCCTTTTTACTCCTTTTCTTGATATCCTTCGCATCTTTCTCCATAGTTGCTTACTTGCCCGTTGTTGTAGACTTGAAGCTTCAGTCTGGTCCATACTTCCCAGCTTCACTTTGTATCAGCTTCTTCTTCATGCTCAGCAACTAGCCTTTTTTTTTGATTCTGCTCCATGTTGGATATCTGCTTGCTCCTTTCTGCACAACTTTCTATTTCGCAGCCCTTTCTTCGAGTAGCTTGCTGTTCACCAGCTTCCTTCTTCTAAACAACTTTTTCTTCACAACACAGTTTGATTTTCTACATCATTTATAGCAGTTTGTTGTCTTCACATCAATCATATCCTTTTAACAAAGGCAGTGATTTGATCTATGATGTGAGGGGGAGAGAGAGAGAGAGAAAGATTTTCTTGGAGAGAGATTTTTCATAGATGGGATCTGGATAGATTGATTAGATCTTTTGTTCATCCACCTGTTCTGATACCACTTGTTGGTATCAGATTGATCAGTAAGCTTTGGATAAATAATCCACCTACTCTGATACCACTTGTTGGTCCCAAATAAGCTGGTAGTAGGCTTAGAAGGGGGGGGGAGGGGGGTGAATAAGCCTACTATATTTTCAAAACTTTTTATTTATTCTATCGGCTTGGTTGTAATATCAGTAACCTTCTGGGAGGTTACTGATCAGAGCGGTTGCGGAAGCTTTTCTCTCATTGCAGAGCCAAGTATAGAAGATGTGCTGCTTTATCATAGAGTATGCAGGTTAAGTAATAAGCACACATAAACGCAAGGATATACAGAGGCTCGAAGGTGGAGTAATCCTTCTACGTCCTCTCTGCCTCTTCTTGAGAGGAACCTTTGTTAAGCTAGTTGATTAACATAGACCTATCTATGACAACCCTCACTTAACAAGTAAGTAGCAAGCTTTCACACAGCTGCTTGCCTACTTTCCCCACTGACCCATACAGGATCCTATTCCACCCACCCAGGATCCTCACTTTCTCTCCTAGAAAGTGGAAAACTCAGCAGGACTCTACTCCACACACTGAGTACTCCAAGACAGTCCTTTAGAAGGAGTTTGTCTTCTTCTTCTTCTTCTTCTTCAACTGGATGCAGCAAGCTTGGCCTTCGTTTGCAGGTTGATCTGTTGTAGCATGCTGCTGGACTGACTGACTGAGCATGCATCATTTGGGGTGTGGAGTGTTTGAACTTTTCTTCTTTTCTTCTGCCCTTTTGAACACCCTCTTTCTACTATTTTGTCTCCCCCCTCTTTCTGCGCTTTCTTTTTATGTGAGTCTTCTCTCTGTTGAGCTCTCTTCTTTTGCACTTCTCTCTACGAGCTTGTATATTCTGTTGTGCTCGTTCTGTTCTCTCTTGCACGCTCTCCCTTGTTTTCGTCAGTCTTCTTCTTATTTATAGATTAGGAAATCTGCCCATTGTAGATAGGTAGGTTCCCTAATCTATAAATGCACTACACTCCTGACACATTCCAGCTTTTCACTTTCCACGTGTCTTCTTCTGGTTGGCACCTATTATCTTTTATCTACCGATAACTTCTTTGTGTCTACCGGTAAATTTTGACTTTCTTCCCATGCCTGCTTTGCAGCTTTCTCCTCTTGCTTCACTCTGGAGCTTCCTTTTCTAGCTTGCTCCTTCAGGTTGTTTGAGGCTTCTGTAGCATGCTGCCCTTGCAGTATGCTTTCGGCATGGTCTCCCAGGTAGCTTCCTGTCCTGCTGCTTTTGCTTCGGTGAGGTCTCTTCCAGTAGCTTCCTGTAGTCATCAGTATCCTTATCAGTTCACCCGATCCCTTTTTCACCATTCTCTTCAGTGTCCTTCCTTTGACACTTTCTCTGATCTTTCTTTCTTCTGCAGTAACTCTGTCGCCGTAACCTATCCTAAGATTGGTTATGCTTGTTAGAGTTACTTAAGGTTTTGTCTCATCAAAACATACTTCAAATGTTTCCAACAGTCTGTACATGTGGTCTTCGATGAACCACACTGTAATGCAACTGAACTAGAAGTTCTTAAGAAGGAATCATGCCTATGACCTAAGTTTCATACATTGAAAGTTCTCATTTTCCCATATCGTTTGAAAGGTTTGATAAAGAAAGGAACTTGGATGCATCAACTTCAGTTACAGTAACCAAGATGATGCAATACAGCATAGAGATGAACAACATACAGAAGAACAAGATGCAGAACCCCTCGAAGAAGAAAACTCTACAACACTGCAACCTGGAGAAGGATAAGAGTATACAGATCCATATAGAATATGACTAAAGAATCACCCAAAAGATCTAATCATTGGTGATCCAAAAGTTGGTGTAAGAACAAGAAAAACAATTTCTCATGAAGTACTGTTTGCATGCTTCATTTCCCAAATGGAATCTAAAACCATAAAGAAAGCACTTGAAGACAACAACTAGATTCAAGTAATGCAGGAAGAATTAAACGGATTCGAAATAAATCAAGTGTGGAAGCTTGTACCCAGACCATCATATCGAGGGGTCATCGGAACGAAGTGGGTATTCAAAAACAAGCTGGACGAATCTGGATTAGTTATGAGAAACAAGGCTAGACTGGATGCTAAGGGGTATTGTCAAGAAGAAGGAATTGAATTTGATGAGACATTTGCCCCGGTTGCACGCCTTGAAGCTATAGGAATTTCAGTGTATACCAAATGGATATGAAAAGTGCTTTCCTAAATGGCCTTCCTGTGGAAAAGGTATGTTGGAACATATTTGAGTATGTTTTGATGAGACAAACCATAAAATAGTAACCCTCATTCTATAAGCATAGCATTTCTCAAAAAGGTTACTGCAACGAGGTTACTGAAGAGAATGATGAAAGGAATCTGGTAGACTAAAAGGGATACTACTTACTGCAGGAAGCTACATGGAAGAGATTATGCTTCAAGCATACTGCAAAGCAGCAAGCTACTGAAGACACAAGCTACCTGATAGGAAGCTACCTGGAAGAGACCATGCCGAAGCATACTGCAAAGTAGCAAGCGACAGAAGCCTAAAGCCACCTGAGAACAAGGCCAGGAAGAGAGCTACAAAGCAAGCATGGAAAGGAAGATAGAAGTTACCGGCAGAGAGAAAAGGAATGGAGCCAATCAGATGAAAATACGTAGAAAGTGAAAAACTGGCATGTATCAGAAGAAGTGCGGTGCATCTTATGATGGAAACCTACCTACCTTCAATGAGTAGATTTCCTAATCTATAAATAGAAGAAGACTAAAGACTGAGAAGAATAGAGAAGAAGCGAGCACAAAAAAAAAGGGTAGAGATAAGCTTGTAGAGAAGAGAGAAGCGCACAAGAAATAAGAGAAGAGTGCAAGAGAGAGCTCAGAAGAGAAAGCACAAAAAATAGGGGGAATGGCATATAGAAAAGAAGAAGAGAGAAAAGAGTGTATAAAAGACAAAACGGAGAGAAGAAAACTCAAACACTCTATGCCCAGAAATGTATACTCAGTCACACAGTCGAGCAGCAAGCTACAGCAGATCAACCTGCAAAAGAAGCCTAAGCTTGTTGCATCAAGTTGAAGAAGAAGAAGACAAACCTTTTAAGGACTGTCTCGGAGTGCTCAGTCAGGACTAGGATCCTGATAAGTTGTTCGCTTTCTAAAAGGGAAAGCAAGGATCCAGAGGGATTAGAGAGGATCCTGTGTGGGTCTGTTAAGAGAGTAGGCATGCAGCTGTGAGCAGCTATGTGTAGGTTTACTAGTCACTTGTTAAGTCAGTGTTGTAATTGATAGGGCTATGTAAATCAACAAGTTTAACAAATGTACGCTCTTGAGAAGAGGTGGAGAGGATGTAGAAGGGTTATCCCACCTTCGAACCTCTGTATATCCATGCGTTTATCTATGTTTTATATTCTATTTACCTATCTTATGTTAGATACATATCTTCCTTATTTGGTCTTTTAAAGAAAGGAAGCTTCCGCAATATAACTTTGATAAGTAACCTCCCAAAGGTTACTGCCTCTCGACCTAAGCCTCCTTATTCACCCCCCTCTAAGCCTACTACAACTTGGGACCAACAAGTGGTATCAGAGCATGATGGATAAAACATCCAACAAATGATATCTGATACCAACAAGTGGTATCAGAACTGGTTGGATGAAATATAAGACTAACCAATCTATCCAGATCCCATCCTTAATAAACATCTCTCTCTCTCTCTCTCTCTCTCTCTCTCTCCCCCCCTCATACCATAGATCAGAAAATCCTATTGCTTTCCTTGAAGGATATGATTGATGTGAAGACAACAAATAGCTAAGAAGGATATGGAAAAACAAGCTGAGTTGTGGAGAAAAGTTGTTCAGAAGCAGGAAGCTAGTAAACAGCAAGCTATGTTTAAGGAACAGACTACTAAGCAGGAAGTTGTGCCTGAGGAGCAAGCTCCTACATAATGAAGAGCAAACCAACGAGTGAAGCAAGTTGCTGAGCATGAAGAGGAAGCTAGTACAAAGCTAAACTGGGAGTATGGACCATACTGGAGCTTCTAGACGACAGCAATGAGCAGACAAGTAACTTTGAAAGAAAGTGCTGAAGAAGTCAAGGAAAGGAAGTGTAAGAAGAGAAGCTCACTCCATCAACCAGACCATCCTTCAGAAGGAAGCAAGCGATGAAAGAGGATCTACTCTTTAAACCAACTCTCACAAAGGAGAATAACGATGACAAGGTACCTCGTTCTAATTTGTTCTTTTTTTTGGTCTCGTTTATTTTTATCTAGTTAGAAACTCAAGTGATCCCATGAGAACCAACAATCAAGAAAGCCAGATAACAGGCTTGAAAGATTCTGGTCACTTTATTTGAAAATGAGAAGGGAAGTCTGTACGTTGACTTCCAAAGAGGACGCTTCACCTACTCATGCAGAAACATCAGGATTACCTAAAATTGTACTGAAAATGACCCTACATCTTAAAAGAGATAACCATAAAGTAAGGGGGAATTTCTAGTACAAATCAAGGTAACTCAGGTGGCAAGGGTTGTTAAATCGCCTTGAAGAAACCCAAAGGATATGAATATGTTGTAAGATGTCTGCAACAACCTAATATTCCCTGAGGAAACCAAGTAGAGCAGCAACTCCAAAAAGGAAAGAAAATCGTTTACCTTACTGGTATCATATATCTATACTTAAAGGAGTTCATACTCTAAAGAAGATACATTAAGTAAATACCTGCACACACCTTCTTTTTGCTTACTGACAAAAATCTTAAAGGAAGCAAACTATCTCTACAGCAACAGTCGGCTGTAAGGAAAGTCTGAGTTCCTCAAAGAAAATTAACCTAAAAAGACCTATACTCGAATAGGTACCTATGTAAGGATACTCGCATTGCAGGTACCTCTGACATAAAACTACAGGAGATAGCCATCAGACCTTTTAGCAACCAAGAAGTAGATTTCCAGGATCAAAGAGGTCCTACGTATACAAAAGCAAGTTGCAAGGAACATATCTGCAGAATCAACAGGAATCAGAAACCAAGAGCAACCCATACAACATAAGCAAGATGTGACTGCCACATGAAGCTGAATACTCCAAAGAAGGACGTTTCATCCAAGATCATAGGCTACTGAATCCAAGGGGAAATACTTGACGAAGTTAAAGAAAATGAAGTTCTGACAACAGGATGCTAGACACCAGAATACTGGATACTAGGTCGATGGATAATAGGACGCTGGATATCAAGATGCTAGACACCAGGTTGCTAGATCCTAGGTCGCTGAACACCAGGTCGTTACATACTAGGATGCTAGATACCAAATTTCTGGATACTAGGTATGTTGGTCCCAAATAAGCTGGTAGTAGGCTTAGAGGGGGGGGGGTGAATAAGCCTATTAGATTTCCAAACTTTTCTTTTCCTTGGCTCAATTCTAGGATCAGTAACCTTTTGGGAGGTTACTGATCAGAGTGGTTTGCGGAAGCTTATCTCCAATTGTAGAGCCAAGTATAGGAGATGTGCAACTTAACTTAGAGTAATGCAAGTAAAGCAGTAAGCACACATAGACGCAAGGATATACAGAGGTTCGAAGGTGGAGTAATCCTTCTACATCATCTCTGTCTCTTCTTAAGAGGGAACCTTTGTTAAGCTAGTTGCTTTACATAGACCTATCTCTTACAACCCCCACTTAACAAGTAAGTAGCAAGCCTTCACATAGCTGGTTGCCTACTTTCCCCACTGACTCACACAGGATCCTAATCTACCGACCCAGGGTCCTCACTTTCTCTCCTAGAAAGTGGAAAACTCAGCAAGACTCTACTCCTTGCACTGAGTACTCCAAGATAGTCCTTTAGAAGGAGTTTGTCTTCTTCTTCTTCTTCAACTGGGTGCAGCAAGCTTGGCCTTCGTTTGTAGGTTGATCTGCTGAAGCTTGCTGCTGGACTGACTGACTGAACGTGCAGTCTTTTGGGGTGTGGAGTGTTCGAGCTTTTCTTCTTTTCTTCTGTTCTTCTGAACACTCTCTTTTCTTCTATTTTAACTTCCCCCTCTTTCTGTGCTTTCTTCTTTGTTGAGCTATTCTCTCTTCTTTTGCGCTTCCCTCTTCTAGCTTGTATATTCTGTTGTGCTCATTTTCTTTTTCTTCTCTCACTCGCTCTTTCTCTTCAACAGTCTTCTTCTTATTTATAGATTAGGAAATCTGCCCGTTGAAGGTAGGTAGGTTTTTTAATCTATAAATGTACTGTACTCCTGACACCTTCCAGCTTTTTACTTTCCACGTGTCTTCTTCTAGTTGGCTCCTATTTTCTTCTCTCTACCGGTAACTTCTTGTGTCTACCGGTAACTTTGACTTTCTCCCCATGCCTGTTTTGTAGCTTCCTCCTCTTGCTTCACTCTGGAGCTTCCTTCTCTGGCTTGCTCCTTCAGGTGGCTTGAGGCTTCTGTATCATGCTGCCCTTGCAGTATGCTTTCGGCATGGTCTCCCAGGTAGCTTCATGTCTCGCTGCATTCTGCTTTGGCGAGGTCTCTTCCTGTAGCTTCCTGTAGTTATTAGTATCCTTATTAGTTCACCAGATTCTTTTTCAACCATTCTCTTCAGTATCCTTCCTTTGACACTTTTTCTGTTGTTTTAATCTTCTGCAGTAACTGTGTTGCAGTAACCTATCCTAAGATTGGTTATGCTTGTTAGAGTTACTTAAGGTTTTGCCTCATCAAAACTTACTTCAAATGTTTCCAACAATTTTCCCCTTTTTTTATGATGACAAAACCTTTGCAGAAGATCAAAAGACTATAATCATTTTAAGCACAAAAAACAGATGTAATATATATCAATACAAAGCATACTGTTTTCACTAAATCACATTTAAGTCTAAAAAGAAAAGGCACAAGGAATGAGCATTTTTAAAGAACAAAAGTAATTTTATTTGGATAGAACATCTACAATACAACGCAGTAAGCACAGTACAATAAATATCCTATCTAGATTTATTTTTCTTTCTTCTTGCTCTTTCCTTTCTTTCTTTTCCCCTTTTGCTTGCTGCTGGCTCCTTTCTCTTCCTGTTTTCCTTCCCCCTCACTTGATGCAGGAACCTGCTCCTAGTAGTTTCTTCTATTCGGCTAGAGAGGAGAGCTGTTGGGAGGTGTGAGAGGCGATGTGAAAGAGAGAAGAAATTCGTTTGTTGGAGAACGAGTGAAGAAACAGAGAAGTTCAGACGCCAGTAGCTTGCTACCGCCTTTCCTTCTCCTTCAATCTCCACTCATCCCTCCAACTATCCCCCCTTCTGATTCTCTTGCATCTCGAAAGAGAATTCACCTCTTAGAAGGGATGAAATCTCCTCTTCTCCACCTCTGGAAGTCTTTTGATCTTCCATGACCCTTCGCAGTTTCTTCCCCCTTTTTTGACATCATCAATGAGATGACGCTCTGGGGGTACCGGAGAGGGGTCCTCAGCTCTGTCCCCCTGCTTTGAAGAGAAGAACTTGAGTGAAGGTTATTGAGAGGTGAGATGGGAGTTGAAAGCTAGAAGATCGAATCTTCTTAGAAGGGCTTGCTTAGCAAGTGTCAAGAATTAAGAGGTGAATATACGTGATTTGTGAGATGATTGGTTGATTATTTGCAGAAAATGTGTTCTTTGGAAGGAATGAAGATAAGTGTTTCCAACAATCTGGTGCCATGATGTATAGAGGATGAGAGAGAAAGAATATTTGTATGCTTTATAAAGAATAAGGAGTGCATGTATTTATAGAGTTTGAGATACTCCCTGTTGCAGTTAGATCTTCAAAGATCTCATTAACTGCTTCGCTGTTTTCCAATAAAGTTGTTGACAGTTTCCACGGCTTTTCCTTTTCCTAAGGTGCGTGTGGTGAACAGTTGGTTCTCCACTCTTGGATTCTTCTGATCGTACGGCAAAGATCCTTTTAGGGTTCTGAAAAGGTAGTCTATTTCTGGAAAGGTGATCCACTTTTTATGTACGCACGTTACCAAAAACATTTTTCAGTAACTACTCTGATTTGTAACCTCCAAGTGATCCCTTTATCCAGGGACTTGATGATAAGTCCTAATTTCTAATAACATAGTATCCAGTATATTTGTGTCTAGCATCCTGGTTTACAGCAACCTGGTGTTCAGCGATCTAGTATCCAGCATCTTGGTGTTTAGCGTCCTGGTGCCCAGCGACCTAGTGTTCAGCGATCTAGTATCCAGCATCTGGTATCTAGCATCCTGATATCTAGTGTCCTGTCATCCAGCGACCTAATTTCCAGTCAGCCTGGCATCTAGCATCCTGATATACAGCGTCCTGTTATCCAGCTATCTAGTATCCAATGTCCTGGTGTCTAGAGTACTATTGTCAGAACTGTATCTTGTTCTTTAATATCGATTAGTCCTTCTACCTTTTCTCATGACTTGATGACACGTACTCTGATGTCTAGTGACCTAGTATCCAGTAGCTCGGTGTCTAGCGTTCTGGTGTACATCGACCTGATATTCCGTGACCTAGTGTCCATCAATCTGGTGTCTAGCGTCCTGATTTTCAGCATCCTGTTATCCAGCAACCTAGTATCCGACATCATGGTGTCTAGCGTCCTATAGTCAAAGCTTGTCATTTTGTCAATGGTTCCCCCTAAATTTAGTAGCCCTTTGTCAGAGGTACCTGCAAAATGAGTTTTTCTCGTATAGGTGCTCACACAAGTGTGAATCCTTCTGGGTTAATGTTTCTTTCAGGAACTTAGACATTCTTTACAGCCCATGGTTGCTATAGAGGAAGTTTGACTATTTCAAGACTTTTTCGGTACAAAACAAAATGATGGTGTGTGCAGATGTTTTATTGCTGTATCTCCTTAAAATATAGAAAAAGGTAAAACATGATACTAGTAAGGTAGATAATTTTCTTTTCCCTTTTGGAGTTACTATTCTACTATATTCCTTTAGGGAATGCCAGTTTATTGCAGATATTTTCAGCATACCCGTATTTGAGTTTCTCCAAGGATTTGACTCTTTTGCCTCTGAATTACCTTAATTTGTGCTAGAAGTTCCCCCTTACTTTATGATTCTCTTACTTTGGAATGTAGGGTCACTTTTGGCACTATTTCAAGTAACTTTGAGGTTAGCATGAGAAAGTGAAGCGTCCTAATATGGAAATAAACGTACATGTTTTCCTTCTTATTTTCAAGTCAAGTGACAACACATTTTTAAGCCTAATATCATCACTTTCTGGAAGATTCTTTTCTTTGGCTTCTTTGACTGTTGGTATATAGTGACTTTGTTTCCTTAACAAAATAAAACATCAGCAGGACCAATAAATGAAAGCGCAAATTGGAATGAGGTACCTGGTTATCACTTACAAAGAGTAGATCCTCCTTTATCTCTTGCTTCTTCCTGGTGAGTGGTCTGATTGATGGAGTGGTCTTACTCCTTTGCTTGACATCCTCCATATCTTCTTCCAGGTTGCTTTGTTGTCTGTTGCTGTTTCAGTATGGTTCATACTTCTCAGCTTCACTTTGTATCAGCTTCTTTTTCATGTTCATCAACTAACCTTCCTTGTTGATCTACTCTGTGTTGGTCCTCTCCGTGATAGGTAGGATCTTGCTTCTTGTGCACGACTTACTGTTCTGTAACCCTTTCACAACTTGATTTTCTACATCCTTGGTAGTTGCTTGTTGTCTTCACATCAATCATATCCTTTTTAACAAAGACAGTGGTTTGATCTGTGATGCGAGGGAGAGAGAGATTTTCCAAAGAGAGATTCTTCACAGATTGGATCTGGATAGATCGTTTAGATCTTTTGTTTATCCATCTGCTTCTAATACCACTTGGTCGTATCAGATTGACCAGTGAGCTTTGGATGAATAATCCACCCGCTCTGATACCACTTGTTGTTCCAAATAAACTTGTAGTAGGCTTAGGGGGGAGGGTGAATAAGCCTACTATATTTCCAAACTTTTCTTTTCCTTGGCTCAATTCTAGGATCAGTAACCTTTTGGGAGGTTACTGATCAGAGTGGTTTGCGAAAGCTTATATCTCATTGTAGAGCCAAGTATAGGAGGATGTGCAACTTAACTTAGAGTAATGCAAGTAAAGCACTAAGCACACATAGACGCAAGGATATACAGAGGTTCGAAGGTGGAGTAACCCTTCTACATCCTCTCTGCCTCTTCTCATGAGGAAACCTTTGTTAAGCTAGTTTCTTTACATAGACCTATCTATTACAACCCTTACTTAACAAGTAAGGAGCAAGCCTTCACATAGCTGCTTGCCTACTTTCTCCACTCAACCACACAGGATCCTAATCTACCCACCCAGGGTCCTCACTTTCTCTCTTATAAAGTGGAAAACTCAGCAAGACTCTACTCCTCGGACTCAGTAATCCAAGACAGTCCTTCAGAAGGAGTTTGTCTTTTTCTTCTTCAACTGGGTGCAGCAAGCTTGGCCTTCATTTGCAGGTTGATCTGTTGAAGCTTGCTACTGGACTGACTGATTGAGCGTGCGCCTTTTACGGTGTGGAGTGTTCGAGCATTTTCTTCTTTTTCTTCTGTTCTTCTGAACACTCTCTTTTCTTCTATTTTAACTCCCCCTCTTTCTGCGCTTTGTTCTCTGTTGAGCTCTTCTCTCTTCTTTTGCGCTTCTCTCTACGAGCTTGTATATTCTGTTGTGTTTGTTTTCTTTTTCTTCTCTCACTCGCTCTTTCTCTTCATCAGTCTTCTTCTTATTTATAGATTAGGAAATCTGCCCGTTGAAGGTAGGTAGGTTTCCTAATCTATAAATGTACTGTACTCCTGACACCTTCCAGCTATTTACTTTCCACGTGTCTTCTTCTGGTTGGCTCCTCTTTTCTTCTCTCTATCGGTAACTTCTTGTGTCTACCGGTAACTTTGACTTTCTCCCCATGCCTGCTTTGTAGCTTTCTCCTCTTACTTCACTCTGGAGCTTCCTTCTCTGGCTTGCTCCTTCAGGTGCCTTGAGGCTTCTGTATCATGCTACCCTTGCAGTATGCTTTCGGCATGGTCTCCCAAGTAACTTCATGTCTCGCTGCATTCTGCTTTGGCGAGGTCTCTTCCAGTAGCTTCCTGTAGTCATTAGTATCCTTATTAGTTCACCAGATTCTTTTTCAACCATTCTCTTCAGTATCCTTCCTTTGACACTTTCTCTGTTCTTTTAATCTTCTGCAGTAACTCTCTTGCAGTAACCTATCCTAAGATTGGTTATGCTTGTTAGAGTTACTTAAGTCTTTGTCTCATCAAAACTTGCTTCAAATGTTTCCAACAAGGTCACTGAACAATCAAGATATGTATCTTCAAGTCACTGGAAAAAAGGTCACTAGTGAGTTACAACAAATCAAATCCAGTGGTTACCAACTTTTGGTAACGTGTGCGCATGAAAAGTGGATCACCTTTTCAGAATAGACCACTTGTTTCAGAACCCTAGGATGATCTCAGCCGTACGATCAGAGAAATCTAAGGGTGGAGAATCAAATGTTGACCACATAGTCAAGCAATCACTGCAAGCAAAGGTAAAAAGAGCAAAAGATGTGGTAACTGCCAACAACTTTGTTGGAAACCGGTGAAGGAGTTAATGAGATCTTTAAAGATCTAACCCTAACTGTAGGATCTCACAGATCACTCAAAACAGAGAGTATCTCAAACTCTATATATACATGTATTTTTTACTCTTCATCGTCATTCATAAACCCTCTCTTATTCTTGATACAACATGACACCAGATTGTTGGAAACCATTCTCTTCATTCTTTCTTAGAAGCAAATTCTCTGCAAATAATCAACCAAGCATCTCTCAAATCACGAAAAATTACCTCTCATGCTTGACACTTGCTAAACTAAGTCTTTCTCAGAAGAGTCGATCTTCTAGCTTACTGTCCTCACCTCAATTCGAAAGGACTTATAACCAGGTTCTCCTCTTAGAGGCCAGAGATAGAGTGGAAGGATCCCTCTCCAGTAACCCCAGAGCTTCAGCTCGTCAATTATAACAAAAAGGGGGAAGAAACTACGAAGGATCATAGAAGATCAAAAGTCTACCAAAGGTGGAGAAGAGAAGATTCTAGCCCTTCAAGGGTGTTGGATGAATTCTGCTTACAAGGGGCTGAGCTGGAGAAACAGTAGGAGGAGTTGTTAAGATTATATCGAGAGAGAGGCTGCACCAAGCTACTGCGCCAAGGCTCTCTCCCTCTTCTCAGGACCCTCCCATCGAATCTCGTTCTCTCCCTCGACTAAGCCTCTTTACCTTTTTCCGCTCATCTCCTAAAATCAAAGAGGAAAACCAACTGGGAGCAAGAACTTGCACCCACAAGTGGGTAAAGCTAGACTGAAGAAGGAAGCTAGCAGAAAGCAAAAGGGGAAAAGAAATAAAGAAAAGAGCAAGAGAAAGAAGAATGAGTCTAGACAAAATGTTTACATTGTACTTTGCTTACTGCGTTGTATTGTAAATGTTTCATCTATATAAAATATCTTCTATTCTCTAAAGCTCACTCATTGTGACCTTTCTTTTTGACTTATATGTGATTTAATAAAAGTAGTATGCTCTATCTTTCTATATCATACATCTGCTTTCTGTGCATAAATGATTATGTACTTTTGATCTTATTTGCAAAGGTTTTGTCATCATAAAAAAAGGGGAAATTGTTGGAACATATTTGAGTATGTTTTGATGAGACAAAACTATAGAATAGTAACCCTCATTCTATAAGCGTAACCTTTCTTGGAAAGGTTACTGCAGAAAGATACGACAGAGAAAGCTTCAGCGAAAGGATACGAAGAGAATGGTGAAAGGAATCTAGTAGACTAAAAATGATACTGCTTAATGCAGGAAGCTACCTGGAAGAGACTATGCTTAAAGCATACTGCAAAGCAGCAAGCTACCGAAGACACAAGCTACCTGGAAGAGACCATTCCGAAGCATACTACAAAGTAGTAAGCGACAGAAGCCTAAAGCCACCTGAGAACAAGGCCAGGAAGAGACCTACAAAGAAAGCATGGAAAGGAAGCTAGAAGTTACCAGTAGAGAGAAGAGGAATGGAGCTAATCAGATGAAGACACGTAGAAAGCGAAAAGCTGGCGTGTATCAGAAGGAGTGCATCACATCTAATGATAGAAACCTACGTACCTTCAACGGCCAAATTTCCTAATCTATAAATAGAAAAAGACTGAAGACTAAGAAGAAGAGAGAAGAAGCAAGCACAAAAAAAAGCGTAGAGATAAGCTCGTGGAGAAGAGAGAAGCGCACAAGAAAGGAGAGAAGAGCGCAAGAGAGAGCTCAGAAGAGAAAGCGCAGAAAAGAGGGGGAAGGGCATATAGAAAAGAAGAAGAGAGAATAGAGTGTATAAACGACAAAACAGAGAGAAGAAATCTCAAACACTCTATGCCCAGAAATGAATACTCAGTCACAAAGTCAAGCAGCAAGCTACATCAGATCAACCTACAAAAGAAGTCTAAGCTTGCTGCATCAAGTTGAAGAAGAAGAAGACAAACCTTTTAAGGACTGTCTCGTAGTGCTTAGTCTGGACTAGGATCTTGATAAGCTGTTCACTTTCTAAAAGAGAAAGCAAGGATCCTGAGGGATTAGAGAGGATCTTGTGTGGGTCTGTTAGGAGAGTAGGTAAACAGCTGCGAGAAGCTATGTGTAGGCTTGCTACTTACTTGTTAAGTCAGTGTTGTAATAGATAGGGCTATGTAAATCAACAAGCTTAACAAATGTTCCCTCTTAAGAAGAGGCAGAGAGTATGTAGAAGGGTTACTCCACCTTCGAACCTCTGTATATCTATGCGTTTATATGTGCTTTATATTCTATCAGCATATCTTATGTTAGATGCATATCTTCCATATTTGGTCTTCTAAGGAGAGGAAGCTTCCGCAATATAACTCTGATAAGTAACCTCCCAAAAGGTTACTGCCTCTCGACCTAAGCCTCCTTGAAAAGAAGAAAAATTTGAAAATTGAGTAGGCTTATTCACCCCCCCTCTGAGCATACTACCACTTGAGACCAACAAGATATATGTTGAACACTCTCCGGGATTCGAAGATGATACTGCAAGAAAAGTCTACAGGTTGCAAAAGGCACTGTATGAACTTAAACAAGCACCAAGAGCATGGTAAGATACACTGTCCCTTTACCTTCTTGAGAATTGGTTCAAAGAAGGGACAGTAGACAAAACTCTCTTCAGAATCCAGGATGGTAATAGCATTTTGCTAGTCCAAATTTATGTTGATGATATTATCTTTGGATCAACGAACAAACAACTTTGTGAGAAGTTCTCCTATCTCATGCAAAAGAAATTTGAGATGAGCATGATGGGAGAGCTAAGCTTCTTCTTAGGACTGCAAGTAAAACAAATGGATGCTGGAATTTTTATCAACCAAGATAAGTACACAAAAGAGTTGATCAAGAAGTTTGGAATGGAAGGAGGAGCTGTTGTAGGCATACCCATGAGTACATTGGAAAGGATGTTGATGTTACAAAGTACAGAAGGATCATTGGATCTCTCCTATATCTTACAACAAGTAGGTAAGACATCATGTTTGCAGTGGGAATTTATGCAAGATTTCAATCATGCCCTAAAGAATCTCATCTCGCTGCAACTAAAAGGATTATCAAATATCTTAAAGGGACTCAAGATGTTGGCCTATGGTATCCTAAAGAAGGAGGATTCAACTTGAAAGGATATTTAGATTCTGACTTTGCAGGTTGCAGAGTGGACAGGAAAAACACAAGTGGAACTTGCTAATTCTTAGGCAATAGGCTTGTCTCTTGGTTCTGCAGAAAGCAAACCTCCATTGCTACATCCAGTGTAGAAGCTGAGTATGTTGCTGCAGGAAGCTGTTGTGCTCAAATCCTGTGGGTACAACAACAACTTTGAGACTATGGCATTGAAGGAAAAAAAACTCCAATCATGTGTGATAACACAAGTGCCATAGCAATAACTCATAATCTTGTTTTCCACTCAAGTGTTGAAAAGAATGATGTTGTTCTTGAAAAGATTCACACAGATCTACAGTTGGCTGATATCTTCACAAAACCTTTTAAAAAGCAAGGTTTTCAACTCTAAGGAATCAGCTAGGGATCATAAAGCAACAATGAAGGATGCAGGGAAGAGGTTACAACGAAGTGAATGTTGTAAGTTAAGGAAGGATAAAGAGAGAGAGCTTGTAGTAACATGCTGATAGACAAGTTACAGCAAGAAGAGGCGTTGGAGTAAAGGGAATACTGCTTTCAGTGAATATCAAGATGCAAGGATGCAGTGATAAAAAAGCGTACATACTAAGGGGTAACCATGCTGCATACAACAAGGAGGTTCTGCTCAGGTTACAGCATTTATATGCATGCAACACATGTCTGCGAATTAATACCTGAAGCAGCGCATTAAACACTTAGTGCTCAGAGCAATCTTTTTTTTTTTTGTTTAATGCTGAAACCTCGTATAAAATAACAGTCATGATTAATAGCGGCAAATATACGCTTTTGCATTTAATGTGAAAATACTTTTGTGTCAGTAATTGCAAGTGCGCACGTAAACAACTGTTCAACTTACGATATATTTACGAAACTGCCACTCCACATTTTTGAATGGATCGCTGGATGGATAATACGTCAGCGGAATTGAATGATTGTAGCCCTTGATCAATTCAAATTCTGGGAAGTTTCCAACAAAACCGATCTTCCTCATTTTGTGAAGATCATTCTTACTCAAACACTCAAACTTATCCTCTATCTCTCTCTTCCAAAACCTCTCAAACCCTAGAACTCTCAAAACTTATTCTACAATGGCCCTCCCTGTGAAGAACACCATTATTGTAGAAGAAAGACTTATCAATCTTGAAGGGTTGAAGCAGAACCTTGAGTCCGACACTGAATGTATCGAGAAGATCTTCAAGAAGCTACAGGACACAAAGATTGTAGGCTTTGTGCAGGACCATGGATGCCGCTACTCAGAAACATCTGTGAAGTACTTCTACTCCACTGCCCGTACAAGTGAATCCGACAGAGACATTGTCTTCTCCGTGAAGGGAAAGGATTATAAGGTTTCCATGGAAACCATTGGCAAAGCCTTCCATATCAGTGCAGAAGGTATGGGAGTGAAGGCTTTGACACGGTTTGGA
Organism: Scutellaria baicalensis; assembly: GCA_005771605.1. Lineage (NCBI taxonomy): Eukaryota > Viridiplantae > Streptophyta > Magnoliopsida > Lamiales > Lamiaceae > Scutellaria > Scutellaria baicalensis. The sequence goes on from CM016721.1 coordinate 29,330,540, forward strand.
GAGGACAACTCTAAAAAGATGTGGGAACTCTTCACCGGTGAAGTGAACGGTGAAGTTAGGAAGAGCACTCTGAAGAAGGCCTTCAAGCCGGGGTACTCACTGCTACATGACATCTGTACCTACATCATTGAGGGCAGATTGGGGTGTTACAACAAGTGCACTGACCTCCGATTTAGGATGATGTCGGTGATCATGACAGGTGAATCTGTCAACTAGAGCAGGTTCATTCTTCGGAGGATTTGGGAAAAAGCTTCAAAGGCCACTCCAGAGAGAAGCTATAGGATTGTCATCTGCGTGATTCTGAACTACTTGGACATCACACTGCAAGATCCGGTTCCCATTGCTGCTGGTAAGTTCCTTGGTGAATTAAAGAAGGGGAAGAAGGTGCAGCCAAAGGAAAAACCAGTCAGTACCCCCTCTGCAGAGAAACAAAAGAAAAAGGAGTAAGATGTTGTAGATGGAGGATCAAGAAAGGAAATAGCTCCTGCAAAAGTGGCAGCCAAGAAGAAGAATGAGAAGGTCGTTAAGCCTTTGCAGAAGGTGGAGCTAAAGAAGGCTGCAGCGGGAGAGGAAGCTACAGCAAGTAGGATGGATGCAGCAGAAGGAAGTGCAGCGAGTGAATCTGTTGCTGCTGATGCTGATGCTGCTGCTGCTGCTGATGTTGGTGTTGCTGTTGAGACAGCAGATGCAGCAGCTGAAGAGAAAAGGATGCTGGTTGCAGCAAGAACACCCAAGAAGAGTCGAAACAAGCTGAGAGCTTCAAAGCCTGCCAGGACAGTTAGTCTTGCTGCACCCATAGAGTGCATCAGCGCATCTATTGCATCCAAGGAAGGAGATCATACCATGGACATGGAGGATGTTGATCAAATACAAGCTGCTAACCCAATGGAGGAGAGGGAAGCAGCGAGGAATGAAGGAGGAGAAGATACTCCCATCATAGTTACAGATGATGGTGAGAAGATGGAGGAACCCATTGGCGAAGGTGTGGTGGGTTCAGCAGAAGCCCCGGAAGTTGCAGCAGGAGCAGCTGAACTTCCATCTACTTCAGCAACAAAGAAGAAGATGAGAGTTCTTCGAAAGAAGGATGGGCCCTGGAAGAGGACTGTGCAAGAGGCTGATCCAGAGGCTGCTGAAGGTGAAGTCGGGCAAGAGTGAGAGAGCAGCGATCCTTTCCTTACAGCAAAAGGAGGAGGAGGCAAAGAAGATTAGGAAGAAGTTGGTGAAGGGCGTTTTCAAAATGTCCTTCAAGATCTTTGATAATCAGAATATGTAAAGCTTCCCTGTCTGGAAGGAGATGCAAATGCATGAGAGCTGGGTACTGTAGGACTAAGAGGATTGGATCGTGATGGAAGAATCTCTCATGGTGTGGGCTGGAACTCGGGATGTCAAGATGCTGCTTGACTATATCCTTCCTGCAGAAGCACAATAAAGGATTGCTGCAACCAAGGCTTACTTTTCCATAATCATGATGAAAAAGAGGAGCAATCAATCCAAGCCTAAAGAGGCCGATGAAACAACAGAGAATGCCTTGACAGTTGTTGTAGAGGCCAATTCGTCTATACGCTAGGTGATTCTAAAGGATGTAGCACTTAAGCCAGCATATGATAGTGATGCACCGCAGCTGCACAAATCTTTGGAACTCAGCCATGAGGGAAGGAGAACTGAGACCCCCGTCAAGTCACTGCAACTTGACGATTCCATGATGAAAGCTGGGAGTTCTCCAACCTTCGATATAGTGATGAGTAATCTACATCCGATTATGACGCTACAGCAGATCAGCGAGAAGGAGGAGCAGGTGGACTACGAGGATTCACCAAAGTATCAGGAAGATGCTGCACAAGACAACGAACCATCAGACATCATTAGGTCTGTACTGGCAGGTCTTCCCGATGCTGAAATCGCCGATGATGCAACGAAGTAGAAAGTTACGAAGGCAGGTCTCCTGTTACTGGTAGAAGTTGCAGTACTGTCTGCTGCAGGATTACTCGATGCAGCGGAGTCATCTGATGTTGTAAATAACAAAGAGGTTGAGCAAGAACCTTCTCTCAGTGATGTTGTAAGAGACCAGTCCAATGATGATGCTGATCAGAAGAGCCTTAAAGATCAACGCTGCGAGCAAGAAGATAAGGAGCTAGCAGCTACAAAAAAATAGGTGGAGTGCTGTAGGAGGAACTGAAGAGGCCAAGCAGCAAGAGGCACCTCTGCTGGAGGTTGAAGCTGCATAAGGGAAGGATGGCCAAGAAAAGAAGAAAAAGAGCAACGAACCAATGGTTGTTGTAGAAGAGGTAAAACAGCTAGAGGAACCCAAAGAGGTTGATGTTACTGCCAAGGAGGAGGAAGCAGAGGAGACCCACGAAGACATCCTTGGTGACTGCTCGAACGGACCACGAACCAGTGGTTGTTGCAGAAGAGGTAAAACAGCTAGTGGAACCAAAAGAGGTTGATGCTGCTGCCAAGGACGAGGAAGTATAGGAGACCCTCGAAGACATTCTTGGTGACTGCTCGAACGGACCTAATGCAAGGGCTGACAACTTTACAGATGAGCTAGATGAAGAAGACGAGCCCTCCACCTCTGGTGCTGCAGCCTACTTGATGAAGGGAAAAGTTGTGATGGATCCTGAAGCACTGTAGGCTTGGGAAGAATCCATCAGGAGCTCGATGCAGCAACTAGAATAGGGGAATGAAGAGAACTTACAGCTTGCACTGTAACCACAACTATTGAAACCTTGACTCCAGCAGCTGCCAACTCTTTGACCCCTGCAGATTCTTTCAGCAAGATCCTCACTTCAATTGACAGTCTTGCCAATATCCTGAAAGAACACAAGACAACCACTCCTCAACCCAACGTAGATCTGCAGAAGGTAGTAGACCAGCTCGAGAAGGTGCCAAAGGCCCTAAGGGATGCGCTGAATGAAGAATGGATGAAGCAGTATACCTTCAGGAGCATAAAGGACAAGAATGCTACTACTTTCTACAGTGACACAAAGCAGTCTCTAAGCTCTGTCTCCGACACTCTTATAGCTCATGGTAATACTCTGGCCACCATAAAAACTGAGGTCAATGAGCAGGGATCAAAAGTGAAGAGCATGGATGACAGGCTCTCCACCATAGAGCTGCTGCTGAGGGAGATGCCTGAGATTCTCCAGAGGATGGCTGCACCGCAGAGCAAGCGACCACTTGGGCAAAAGAAGTTTTGATGATGTCAAAAGGGGGAAGAAGATGTCATTAAAAAGTTGCAGTTTCAAAAGCCTGAGATCAAAAGCTGCTGCAGGCTGTGGAGGACACGTCAAGAGAAATCGATGCAGCTGAGGAGGATGATGATGAGGACTTACTGCGTTCTCGGGAGAAGAAGAGAAGAACTAGTCCCCCACCCCAGCAAAGGAAGCATAAGAAAGATGATGATGATGATGATGCTGGTGGAGCAGGAGGTACAGAAGCTGCTACAAGCAGAACTGCAGGGGACGCTACATCCAAGAAGTCTGGAGGAAAGGATGCAGCTGGTTCTTCTAGGAGTAGGAAGAGAAGCCGAGAAGCAGAAGCAGAGGAGACTCACCATCTTAAAAAAGGCACAACATTTCCGAAAGAGCCCTGCTAAAGATGGAAGATGAGAAATTCTATGATGCAAGGAAGACAGAAGCTGAAAAGAAGGTGGAGGAGGAACGGTGGATCAGCAGACTTGGCATTGTGGGCGAGGAAAAATCTGAAGCAATGCACCAGGTGGATGCAGCGCTGCAGAAGTTTCCGCCACAAGAGGTTCCAATGATAGATCAGTTCAACAAGTCTCCCCAAGTCTTAGTATTGCTCGATCTCTGGAATTTGGATCTATTTGCAAAGATAACGCTAGACAAAAGCAAGTATCCTACCTTTGAGCAGATCAAGCTGCACAAGATCTCAAGATTCTTGAGATACTTCAAATTACTCTGCAAAATGGACTTTTTCCTGGGATAACCTAACTGTTCAGCAGCAACGGTAGATTATGAGCAACTGCTTAGGATTGGAAAGCTGCCGCTGCAACATCAACTATTGGATGAGGTAAGAAAGGAAAGCAATTACCCTTTTGGGAGGGCTTCTGGCTGCGATGGATAGATGATCCAAGAATGAAGGCGCAGTTCAAGAAGACCTACCAAGAGTCAATATTGAATTGGTGGAAGAAGACGCTGAAGGTTGAAGAGTAAAAGGAAGAGTTTGCTGCAACTTAAAGAAGTCTAGAACTCACAAGACGAATGCATGAGCTCCACCCCTTTTTGTATTTTTTAGTTTAAGCCCTGTATTTTCTTTTTACCCAATAAGTGTTCATATCTTCGGAACACAGTTTCCTTGTTTCTTTTTCTGATACCTTTTAGATTCAGCTCTGATACAGGGAAACCAAGAAAAAAAATATAGAAAAAGGAGCAAAAACAGAAGTCTCCAAGAAAATTTAAAAAAAAAAAACAGAAAAGGGAGCAAAAACAGTAGTCTCCAGGAAAATTAAAAAAAAAAAGGAAAGAGAACAAAAACAGAAGTTTCCAAGAAAATCAAAAAAAAAAAAAAAGGGAGAAAAACAGAAGTCTCTATTTACTTTTACCTGAGGGAAAAATTTGGAGTATGTTACCGCAACGTTTCAAAGGTCTTGTCATCATCAAAAAGGGGGAAATTGTAGGAAGAACCCTCGATGTATTTTGATGAGACAAAACCCGTTGTAACCTACTATGTTCTTATTGATTATTTTCTCACTTAGTTTTTAGATTCAATAATAGCATAAGGTCTACCTGAAGTCTTCCACTGAGTTTCAAAACCGCAAGCTACATGCAACAAGGAAAGAAGAAGTCTGCATACAGCAAGATTGTCTTGGAAGAGCTGAAGGAGAACAACTTTGCTACATGCTGCACGACTGGACACTGCAAGTTATGGATGCAGTGAGGCTAGTTGTAGGAACAAAGAAGAGGTTGCAGCAACTGAAATGAGACATGTACAGCGGGATCAACCTAGAAGGATTCAACACTGATCAATGGTCTATTTGTAGCCTATACCGCAAGTGTACAGTGTCAACTATAGATAGGGCGAGCAAGGTCGATCCCACAGAGACTAGTGAATTAGAACGATGTTAACTACCTAATTAATTTACCTAATTTTATCTACGTGACCGAATTGAGAGAATTGAATCTAATTAACCTATGTCTAAAAACAAATAAATGGAATATAAATATCAAACAAGAAAATATCAAGAAAATCAAGATTCAAAGAAGGATCCTAAGACAACGATTTCATTCTACTTCAATCAAGTTTACTAATCTAGCAAAAATCAACCTCAAATCCAATTATTTTATGTGAGCAATCACGATTGTAGATTAACCTCTCTCTCGAGCAACTTAACCCGTTGATGGATTATTAATGTTTGTATCTCTACCTCCCAATTAATAATCCTAAAAGCTCCTAAAATCGTATTCTCACCCCCAATTATTCACCAATCTCTCAATCCAGACAATTTAATTGAGTCATGCATTCCCAAATCTATAATCAGATATCATCTCTCGATCTCAATCTAATTAATTAGAGCATAAATAAATTTGGACAGAACTCATACATGCAATAAGCACGAGGAAGCATGAATAAAATATCATGGATTAGAGGAAATATTAAGACTAAATATTCAATAAGAAATCCGTAGAACTACTCTCGTGTCCTTAGATCACGAGATCCCTAGCTAAAAATTATGTTCGTAAAAGAAAATAAATTACAAAATGACATGATCAAAACTAGAAATAAAGCAATGAAAAGCTTATTGAATTTGTGATCGTTGATTGCTCCTCTTGACTCTTGAATCTTCAATTCCTTGCTTTCTTCCTTCCTCTCAAGATGTGGATGAATGCTTCCCCCCTCTTTTAGATGTGTATGGATCTTCTTATATTTGTCTCTATCTCTCTCCTTTTCCCAAGTCCTAATTTGTATCTAAGTAGGTAAAAATCGGACTTAGAGATAGTTGTATCCAAATAGGAGTCCAAACAGGCCTAAAAACGCGCAACTTGACCACCGACCCGGCCGAGTGACCCGGGTGGCCCAGAATACCGGCTTTCATCCTCGAGTCGGCCTATTTACGCTCACAATTGGGTTTTGGCTTCTTCAAAATTCAGCTCTTCAAGACCGCTATCCAATGCCACTAATTTCAGCCCAATATAAAGTTTGTACACCAAGTTATACCCAATTTACTCAAGCCCTATCAAGACAAAAATTAGGACATTCTTGTACGACTTCCTACTTCTTGTACTATTCTGCTCTCGTGGGGCCAGAATTGATGAATACTTTCAACATAAAAGTTATAGAACTCCCTCTACGCTTTTCAACAAGACAAGAAACATTAAATTTGGACTTCTAGAGTTCGAGATATGATTTTTCTCCCATAATTGCGCGTTATCGACTTTCTATCTCGACTCCAACTTAGCGTTAAATTCCATTGGACTTCCACTTTTTGTTAAAACCTATCAAATTCCTTTCAAATCAAGCAAAAATGTGAAATCTTAAAAAGATAATGAAATCTAATTAAAATCCCACTATTGCATGCTTTTCAACACAAAATGATATGAAATTAATCCCCAAAATGCATCAAATAACGAAGTTATCAAACGCTCCAAACTTATACTATTGTTCGTCCCCGAACAATGAAAAGAAAAGAACTTATGCATGGGGCGAAATGAATATCGTTTTGCTCGTAGGCTTAGGCAAAGTTTCAAGAACAAGCAAGCATCATGTGATAATTTGGAAGATATAGGAGATTCGTGCAAATTACTCTTGAATCAATGCTTCACATAATAAGTGAATACAGTCAGAGCAATACACGCACTCTACCATAAGCTCACAAATCGTCTAAACTCTCTACCTCTTTTTCGTGTGTTTGAATCAAGAATCAATTAGGACTTTTCCTTTGGTTGTAATGTAGGCTCTTTGGTTAAGGTGGAGATTATTTTTGGCTAAGTGACTAAAACTTGGACTAGAAAAAAATGAATCGTCACCCATTAAAACCAGTCCATCTTCAATCACTTTCTTTTTTATTTTTCAAATCACCTTTCTCAAAACATGAGTTCCAGAATATCGTATTAGGCACTGTAGATAGTCAAATTTTACAAGTCGGCCAATTAAAAGTTGTCATGCGTCAATTTGTTGCAAATATTATCAAAAATACATATTCATATTTAATTTAATTATTATCTCAAATAAATTGATGGATATGGAATTTTGAGGAATCCTAAACTTATCAGAATTCTTCTTCTGGATAACATTTAAATATGATGGAATCAAATCACTCAATTGGAGTCCTAAATCTATCAAGATTATATCAAATTATGATGGACCAATCAAATCACTCCATTGGAATCCTATTCCTATCAGGATCCTACTCCTAATCCTATCAGGATTCTACATCTACACCTATAAATAGGGGTCTGATTTTCATTATTCCATACAACAACAACAACAACAACAAGAGGAACACAAGAGTTAAAGAATTCAAGAGCTCTACGGTGGCGATCTTCAAATCTTCAAAGGCTTCTTCAAGTTCAAAGGCGTTCTTCTTCAAAGGCGATCTTCAAATCTTCAAAGACGTTCTTCATCAAAAGACAATCTTCAAATCTTCAAGAGCAATCCTCAAAGGTGTTCTTCATCAAAAGACGATCTTCAAATCCTCAAGGGTCATCTTCAAAGGCGTTTTTCATCAAAAGACGATCTTCAAATCTTCAAGGGAAATCTTCGAAGACATTCTTCATTAAAAGTAAGGGCGTTCGTAACAAAACTCCAAAATTGCTACTTGATCCACAATAAGGTGTCAAACTCACGGATCGAGTCGTTTGTTCAAGGATTTCGATTTTGACCAAGTCAACTTCAATTGTCAACTCCAAGTATTGAAGAGAAGAATCAAAGGATCGAAGAGATTGCACACCAAAGTTTCTTCGACTCAAGTAATTTCTATTTTGTACACTTATTTGTGTTTATTTATCTAATAAATAAAATTTGTTGTTACAGGCACAACTCAAATGAGTTCCAGAAAAGGCACAACTCAATGAGTTCCAGAGATATTGGCACAACTCATGTTATTAATATTTTTTTTCTTTTTTTTTTAAACCAAGTATTGGTTTTTTTTTTCTTGGTATTCCTCTCTCTCTCTCTCTCTCTTTTCTCATGGCTAAGATACACATTCCTACTTTATTTTCCATATTTCTTCCTCTTAGGTTCACCTTTATAACCTCTTTTTCCACCCACATTCTAGTCCAAGCAAGGGTAAGAACAAAGAGTAAAAAAAATTAATTATTCATTAGGTTTAATCAAGAAAAAGGCTTATAGGCTCAAACATGGTTAACTAGGGAAAATAAATATACGATAAGTGTATATTTGGTCGATGAGGCTCAAACAAAAATGGTCTAAAATCATTTTCAAGTTCAATACACTTATGTAGTTTAAAGAAGATACCAAAGCAAGTTCTAGAGAGAAACACACGTGCTAGACATACACACAACAAATGAATATGACTCTTTTGAATGTATCAGTCAAAGGCTCAAATCTCACAGGTCAAATTCACCATTTAAAGCATCAATTGAATTTCATCAACATACTTTCCTCCATGCAACATCTTTACAAAATCACATTCAATATAAAAGATTCTATCGAGTATCATCATCACATAATGTCATCAAATCAACAACCAATTTCACAATTCACCAAATGAACTAATCCTAGGAAAAAAATAATTTCCTCCCATGAACTAACCTATAACTCAAAAGGAACAAATAAAGAAGACAAAAAAAAAAAAAAAAACAGTAGAACATCCCAAGATAAGTTACCCTTCTTCCCCACAAACTTGTTCTCAGAACAAGTTCCGGAAACGAGTTTAAAGGGAAAACAGGAAATTGGCTAATCTTGGGCAAAACTTAAGGGTGAAAATGGATGAAAAGAAGTAAAAAAAATAGAAAAACTTTCCTTTTGCGTGACCCGGGTCGGGTCACTATCCGCCCGACCGGGTCGCAAGTCATGCTGCTGGATAGGAAGTGCGAAGGGTTGAAGGCACAACCCGGGCTGGTTCGCCTAGAGCCCGGCCGGGTCGCGTGTCAAAATTCTCAGCTCCAATTCAGAGGCACGACCCTGGCCGGGTTGCTTGTAGCCTGGCCGGATCGCTTGCCGCCATTCCGGTTCTTCCCGAGTCGAAGGTGCGACCCGGACCTATTCACCTGCAGCCCTGTCGGGTCGCTTGTTATGACCACCTGCTGCCAAATTCATTGGTGCCACCAAGGTCGGGTGGCTAGCAACCCGGTCGGGTGACGTGTCGAGTCCCATTCTCCAGCCAAAGTCGAAGATCCAACCTGACCCGGGTCTTATGATCCGACCCGGGTCCCTCAAATATATTTTTTTTCTTTTTTTTCACCCCTATTCTAAACAAAAAATAATAAAATACTACATATACTAGAAACAAAACAAACGCAATAAAAAGTGGGTTGCCTCTCAACAAGCGCTTAATTTTACGTTTATAGCTAGACGAGTTTTGGAGTGAACTTACGCGTCGTCAAGTTACTTGACACATTCTCACTTTGCTCGGGATGAAAATAGGGCTTTATCCTTTTCCCATTTACAACAAAAGTTGACCCATCTTTAGCAACCAACTCGACCGCTCCAGATGCCAAAACCCTCTCGATACGAAACGGTCCGGACCATCTCGATTTTAATTTTCCAGGGAATAAATGCAGATGAGAATTAAATAGGAGCACTAAATCTCCTGCCATAAATTCTCTCTTGATGATAATCTTATCATGGTACTTCCCGTCCTTTCCTTGTACAATCGTGAATTCTCGAATGCTTCATTTCGAATTTCCTCGAGTTGGTTGAGCTGTAATAGTCTCTCATCACCGGCCAATTTGAAGTCGAAATTCAACTTTTTAACAGCCCAAAAAGCCTTGTATTCCAATTCTACTGGTAAGTGACAAGATTTGCCATAAACTATTTGATATGGAGAAAATCCGAGCGGAGTCTTGTACACTGTCCTGTATGCCCACAAAGCATCATCAAGCTTCAACGACCAATCCTTTCGACTTCCACTCACTGTTTTCTCCAATACTTGTTTGACTTCTCGATTCGTAAGCGACTTGCCCATTCCCCTGTGGATGGTAAGCTGTAGTGATTTTGTGTTTGATCACATATTTTCCTAATAGAGTGTTAATCCATTTGTTGCAAAAATGAGATCTTCTGTCACTAATCAAAGCCCTTAGTGTTCCATATCTCGAAAAGATGTTCTTTTTCAGAAATTTCAAAACCACCTTCGAATCGTTGGTTTGGGTTGGAATCGCCTCTACCTACCTAGACACATAATACACTGCGAGAAGAATGTATAAATTACCACTGAAGATAGATGGCCAATAAAATCCACTTTGAAGAATTTTCGCTGCAGTCCGATTAGCTCCAAAATGACCTCCAAATGGTGTCTAATGACATTGAACCATTATGGGCTCCCATTCTTCTTCAGGATGCACCTCCTAATCACCAAATCTACACACCTTCTGAAAAGTAATGGGTCATCCCACACATAGAAATGCACCTCATGAAGAAATTTCTTCCTTTGATGTGTAATAAAGTCCGGTGGAAGTACTCCTGCAGCCAAATGATTGACATGGATAACATGCTTCAATTGCGACAATTTTCTCATCGGGAAATGTATCTTTGATGATCTCTTTATCCTCTTTAATTACACCATGTGGTTCAAATCTTGATAGATGATCCACAACTATATTCTCACATCCTTTTTTATCACGAATTTCATGATCAAACTCTTGCAAAAGTAACACCCATCTAATAAGTCTAGGCTTAGACTCCTTCTTAGCAAACAAGTGCTTAATTGCAGCATGATCGGTGTATATAATCATCTTATTCCCAATCAAATACGATCGAAATTTGTCGAATACATACACCACCGCCAACATCTCCTTCTCGGTTGTGGTGTAGTTCTGTTGAGCTGCATCCAACATCTTGTTTGCATAATAAATCACTCGAAACAATTTGTCCTGCTTTTGACCTAGTGCCACACCAACTGCAACATCACTTGCATCACACATCAATTCAAATGGTTGTGTCCAATCTGGTGTCACAAGTATTAGAGTAGTCACTAATACTTTCTTTAAAGTCTCAAAAGCCTGCACACATTCATCATAAAAAACAAAGGGAGTATCATTTTCTAACAACTTGCACATGGGTTTAGCTATTTTTGAAAAATCACGAATAAAACGTGATGCAGCGGACTACACGAATAAACGCGAGGATGTGTTCTACGTTGAGATTGCAATCTAGCAAAAGACCGTAACACACAAGGCTAGGGAAAACCCAAAGAGTTTCTCATAAAATTCAACCAAAAACAAGTCTCCTCAAACACATATAAATAGTTCTGCAGCAATCCTAATTAAGAAGCTAAAAATCCAAAACACGCGGGCCCACAAAATTAATAAAAACCAACATCAATTAAATAAATAAAAATACATAAAGTCTTGCAAAACACATCTCAATCTTCAATCTTCACTTCGCAATCCTCAAACTTCACTTTGCAAAGGATTCACAGCTCCATCTCCATCATCCTCTCTGGCTTCAAAACGATTCGCCCTCGAATCGGCAACAGCTCCATCTCCAACCGGATTTTCACCATGGTAAGGAACCAAATGTTTGACGTTGAAGACGTCCGAGGTACGAACATCAGCTGGCAAACGCACATGGTAAGCATTAGAATTAATTACCTCAAGAATATCCAATGGTCCGATCTTGCGAGCAGCCAACTTGTTGTACTCGTGCGGAGGGAATCTATCTTTTGTCAGAATCACCCATACTTGATCTCCGACATTGAATTGAACAAGGTGGCGATGCGAATCAGCAGCTGCTTTATATTTAGCTATCGCGGTTTGTAAGTTTACAGCTGCTGAATCTTGAATGCGCTTATTATCATCCCACAAAGCAGTAGCACGACTGTCCAGATTTATATCAGCACGAGTAGGGGCAAAATCCACAGGTGTGTGAGGAAGAACACCATAAACAATCTGAAATGGGCAGTAACCTGTACTTCGGTTGACAGCAAGATTATGAGCAAATTTTGTTGTACAAAGTTTCGAATCCTAAGACTTTAAATGATCTCCAACGAGGCATCTGAGCATCTTACCCAAGGAACGATTAACAACTTCCGTCTAGGCCATCCGTTTGTGGGTGGTACGCGCTACTAAACTGTAATTTAGTGTTAACCATGCGCCATAAGGATTGCCAAAAATGACTAATGAATCTTGTATCACGATCCGATACAATAGAGTCAGAGAGGCCGTGCAAATGAAAATTTTCCCTAAAGAACAAAGTCGCCACATTAACAGCGTCTGATGTACGTTTGCAAGGAATGAAGTGAATCATTTTAGAGAAGTGATCCACAACAACGAAAATAGAATCGTTACCCCGCTGAGTACGAGGTAACCCAAGAACGAAATCCATACTTACTGCAGTCCAGGGACGCGATGGAATGGGCAACGGTCTGTATAAACCTGCATTAGTAGCAGTACCCTTCGACACCTGACATATACGACAACGAGCAATGAAACGCGTAACCTCTTTGTGCACTGTCGACCAAAAGAAACGCCGTAACAGTAGTTCGGTCGATCGATCACGACCCACATGTCCAATGCCATGAGTTTCAGCAATAAGTTGAAGGCGCAAACTACAGTCCGGAACACAGAGTTATACGCCTTTGAATAAGAAACCATCAAGCCATGAAAATTCAGCAGAAGGGGCGCGTTCAAGGGGCTTGACAATTGGACCGAAGTAGGGATCACTACCATATAACTCCGCAAAACATTCAAAGCCCACAACCTGGACTCTCATCGCCGACAATAAACATTGTCAACGGCTAAGTGCGTCGGTGACGCGGTTCAATGCTCCCGATTGGTGGCGGATGATAAAAGTAAATTGTTTAAGGAATGAGGACCATTTAGCATGGCGGGCAGAGAGAGTATCCTGCGACGATAAGTGTTTCAAGGCTTCATGATCCGTGTAAAGTATAAACTCTCTATGAAACAAATAGTGCCTCCAGTGTTGAATTGCTCGAACAACCGCATAGAATTCAAGGTCATATGTGCTATAGCGAGCCCGGGGCCCTGTTACTTTTTCACTGAAATACGCCACTGGACGTCCCGATTGACTTAACACTGCTCCTATCCCAATCTTAGAGGCATCCGAATGAAGTTCAAAAATTAGCGAAAAATCTAGTAAGAGGAGTATAGGTGCATTTGTCAGTTTTTGCTTAATCTCACGAAAGGCCTTTTCTGCTGCCGGCGTCCATGTAAAAGCATTGCCGTGCATGGCGTCTGTTATTGGCGCCATAATAGTGCTAAAATGTGGAATAAACCGCCTGTAAAAGGACGCCAAACCGTGAAAGCTCCGTGTAGCTGTCATAGAAAGTTGGAGTAAGCCAGCCACGAATGGCCGCGACCTTCGCACTATCAACCCGAATGCCATCTGCCAATATATTATATCCCAAAAATAAGACCGTAGAAGTCCCAAAAACACACTTAGTCGGCGTGGTGAAAAATTGCTCCTTGCGAAGAATAGCGAAAACTGCATGAATGTGATCTAGATGCGAAGCTTTGTTCTTGCTATAAATGAGGATATCGTCGAAATAAACCACGACGCAGGAGCCAATAAGTGGTTGGAGGGCCTGATTCATAACCCTCATAAATGTACTTGGTGCATTGGACAATCCAAACGACATGACCATCCATTCAAATAATCCCTCTCGTGTTTTAAGCGCTGTTTTCCATTCGTCGCCCGGACGAATGTGAATCTGATGGTAACCACTCCGAAGATCCAGCTTTGTAAATATTGTTGCCCCACTGAGTTGATCCAACAAATCATCTAGTCGCGGTATAGGAAAACGATATCGAATTGTAATTTTGTTAATTGCACGGCTGTCAATGCACATGCGTCATTCATCCGATTTCTTAGGAATGAGAAGTGCGGGAACCGCGCATGGATTTAGACTCTCGCGGATGACTCCTTTACTCAATAATTCTTCAACCTACCGTCGGAGTTCTTCATGTTCGGTAGGACTCATACGATAATGAGGGCGGTTCGGGAGCGGGGCACCTGGGATAAGGTCGATCTGATGTTGGATATCATGGAGTGGAGGTAAGCCCGATGGTAATTTAGTCGGAAAGAGATCTGTGAACTCGTGCCTTATTGCGGCAATATCAGGTGGAATAGACGTAGTTGGTGTAATGTCATGTGCCAACAATAAATAAGTGGCTGGTGCGTCAGCCATCTCTTGTAAAAAAGCATGGCGAGATAAGAACAACACTAGTGTTGGGGCAGCAGGGGTGGGAGGTGCCACATTAGCCGGCAATAGAGTTATTTTAATATCAGAGAATAAGAAGTTGTATGTATTCAAACGACCATCATGCACTGCACTGCGATCATATTGCCAAGGTCTACCCAAGAGTAAATGACATGCATCCATAGGTACTATATCGCACCACACCGAATCCACATAAGTTGACCCAATAGAGAAAGTAACAAGAACACGGCGATCAACTGTTATAGAACTAACATTTTACAACCATGACAAAGTATATGGGTGAGGATGTAATTCAGAATTAAGAGCTAATTTACGTACCGCGTCGTCAACAATAACATTTTTGCAAGCTCCCAAATCAATGATAAAACGACACACCTTTCCACTAATTGTACAAGTGGAAGAGAACAATGCGTGCCTTTGTGTTGTGGGTGGAGACTGTTTCGGCGCAAGACATGCACGGCGAACTAGAAGCATTGTACCGGTATCACCCGACAGGACTTCCTCGGCCGGAGGATCAGGTGGATACTCATCATACATAGGGGGGTCGGACAGAGCATTATCTTCACCGGCGTCATCGACCAATAGACCCCTTGCCATACGATGTCCAGTGCCATTACACGAAAAGAGCGTGGGGCACGATTAGGGCTGGTGGGTGTGGCTGTCGCAGGCGGAGTAGTTGTGTTGGTGGCCGAAGTTCCAAAACCCGCGAGTGTGTCTGGCGGAGAGAATTAAATCCTCCGAACGATTACCTGGTTAATTGTCGCTCATATGCTAATGCACGTTGGTGAGCTTCAGAAAGGGAGTCCGGTGATAAGAGATTTAACATATCCTGGAATTGGGGTCGCATACCCCCAATATAACGAGCCAATGTCTAGTCGGGAGTTTCCATGATATCAACCCGAGGGGTCAGTTGATAAAACACATTTGTATACTCATCAATAGTTAGTTGACCCTGTCTCAGATTTTGTAGGCGGGTGTATAGAAGCCAACTGTAATTGTATGGCAAAAATTCTTGACGCATTAATGTTTTGAATCGATCCCAAGAGGTGATGGCTGAACGCCCTTGACGGGCCTGAGTAAGTTTAACCTGTCGCCACCAAGAGGCGGCGCGGCCCCAAAGGCACGTCGCGACTAAGGAGATACAGGCGATTGGCCGGCACGCTGCGGTAATCCAAAAGTTCTTCCACTTGAATCAACCAATCAATAAAATCATCGGGTTCCAATCCTCCCAAAAATTTTGGGAAATCCAAGCGCAATGCCGATTCCCAATGACGTGTATCATCATCGCGGGCTGCAAGAGGGGCGAAGGGATTATCAATCGTTACCTCGTCATCAGAATATTCAGCAAAATTATCCTCACCAGTAGGAGCAGGATTATTTACCCGATTTGCTGCAGGGGTAGCAGGGGGGTCGTTAGCGTTGTTGACCGCTGGAGCGACAGTCTGGGTTGCGACAAGCTGAAGCATCTAACAGATTTGATCCGTCAATGCATCGAGGCTGGCTACGATTTGTCCGTCACGGGTGTTATCGCGGCAGGGTGGCGTTATCCAAGGAACGTGTCTGGCAATCTGGATACCAAACTGATACAGTGGACTACACGAATAAACGCGAGGATGTGTTCTACGTTGAGATTGCAATCTAGCAAAATACAGTAACACACAAGGCTAGGGAAAACCCTAAGAGTTTCTCATAAAATTCCAACCAAAAAACAAGTCTCCTCAAACACATATAAATAGTTATGCAGCAATCCTAATTAAGAAGCTAAAAGCCCAAGACACGCGGGCCCACAAAATTAATAAAAACCAACATCAATTAAATAAATAAGAATACGTAAAGTCTTGCAAAACACATCTCAATCTTCAATCTTCACTTTGCAATCCTCAAACTTCGCTTTGCAAAGGATTCGCAGCTCCATCTCCATCAAAACGTCTATAAAAACCTGCATGCCCAAGGAAACTTCTCACGGCTTTTTCAGAAGTAGGAGGAGGTAATTTCTTGATTGTCACAATTTTTGCTCGATCAACCTCTAATCCCTTAGAGGAAATTTGATGACCCAACACGATTCCATCACGTACCATAAAATGACACTTCTCCCAATTGAGAACTAAATTGGTCTCTTCACATCTTTGCAAAACTAAGGATAAATTGTGCAAACAATGGTCAAATAAAGAGTCAAAAACAAAGAAATCATCCATAAAGACCTCCATCACATTTTCAATCAAGCCATGAAAGATAGCTATCATGCAACATTGAAAAGTAGCAGGGGCATTACATAAACCAAAGGGCATCCTACGGAACGCAAAAATACCATAAGGACATGTAAAAGCAGTTTTTTCTTGCTCCTTCGATGCAATCATAATTTGATTGTAACCTGAATACCCATCAAGAAATCAATAAAATTCATGCCTAGCTAACCTATCAAGTATTTGATCAATGAAAGGGAGGGGAAAATGATCTTTTCGGGTAGCATCATTCAATTTTCTGTAATCAATACAAACTCTCCAACTCGTTACCACCCGAGTAGCAATTTCCTCATTACCTTCATTTTTCATAATAGTTATCCCCCCTTTCTTTGGTACCACTTGTGTAGGACTCACTCATTCACTATCGGATATAGCAAAAATAATTCCAGCATCTAACCATTTTAAGACCTCTTTCCTAACCACTTCTTGCATTGTTGGGTTCAACCGTCTTTGGTGCTGCACATAAGGCTTATAAGTCTCTTCCATAAGAATTTTATGCATGCAAATAGTTGGATTAATCCCTTTTAAATCAGAAATAGATCACCCAATTGCAGTTTTATATTTCCTTAAGACTCTAAGTAATTTTTCATGTTGATCATCAGACAAATACGCCGATATAATCACAGGATACGTGTTACCTTCACCTAAGAATGCATATTTGAGATGATTAGGAAGTGGCTTCAACTCCGTAACACCTTGAGCTTCTTTTTTCTTCTCTTCTTGATGTAATTCTATGAACCGCTCCCTTCTTCTTGAATTTTCCTACACCGAATTCAAAGAAGCAACATAGTTAGTTAATTCATCATCATCAAAATCATGAATTGAATCATTAGAAAAGATAGAATGACTCGGGCAATATTCCAAAGGATCTCCAATTGTTTTTTCTCCGAAATTGCCTCCACACACTCCTCAACAATGTCAATTGAATGACACTCTTCTTTGTCATCATGGAACTTCATAGCATTGTAGATGGAAAACATGACATGCTCATCATTCACCCTTAAGGTGAGCTCCCCTTTTTGGACATTTATCAATATTTTTCCCATGGCTAAAAATGGTCTCCCCAATATAAGAGGCATCTTGAAATCCTCTTCCATGTTAAGGACCACAAAGTCCACTGGAAATATGAATTTATCCACCTTCACCAACACATCCTCAATAATTCCCTTTGGAAATTTAATTGAGCGATCGGCCAACTACAAGGTCATCATTATTTGTTTAAGTGTTCCCAATCCAAGCTTTCGAAATATAGTCAGTGACATCAAATTGATTGACGCTCCAAGGTCACACAAAGCCCTCTTAAACTCTACTCCTCCAATATCACATGGAATAGAGAAGCTCCCCGGATCCTTCAATTTCTGCGGAAGTTTTTGTTGGATTATGGCACTACATTCCTTGGTTAAGCTGACCATTTCATTGTCAACTATCTTTCTCTTTTTCGACATAATATCCTTCAAAAACTTCGCATAGTGTGGCATTTGCTCCAAAGCTTCGGCAAAAGGAATGTTGATGTGAATTTTATTGAAAATGTCAAGGAACTTCTTGAATTGTCCATCCAATTTTTCCTTTTACATCCTTTGTGGAAACAGTAATGCCACAGTGGGTTTGGGTGTCTCGACTTGCTTTCGATCACCTTGATCCTTTTCGACTTTGCCTTTTTTGACCTTTTCTAACTCTTTATCTTCTCCTTCTTCATTTTCAGCAGGCATGAACAGTCCTTCATATTGTGTTCCACTTCTCAAATGAATGGCTTGACAATGCTCCTTTGGATTCACCTCGGTGTTGCTTGGATATTGACCCTTTTAATGTTGGCTACGTAGAATTGCAGCCATCTGACGTACTTGTGTTTCAATTGCCTTGAATTGTGTTTCAAGTGCCTTGAATTGTGCTCCATTTGCTACATTCATTTTATTGTGTTGAGCTTCAATTCTATCAACTTTTTCCTCAGTTTTTGACATTCGTGATCTCGACTCATTGATGAATTCATACAACACATCTTCAAGCGAAGGTTTTATCCCTTCAATGATAACTCCATTTGTCACAGAAATCTTGGAGGGGGTTGCAAAACATTCTTGTTGTTTGCATATGAAAAATTCTCATGATTTCTCCATCCATGATTATACTGATATGGCCACTTGTTGTTCTGGAAGTTGTTGTAATCCTGCCCACCGATGTAATTCAACTCCTTAACTTCTTCATGCTGGGCAAAATCACAAATCTGCACTCACGAACTATCCATGGGTTGATTACGAGAATGTGCTAGAGCAGATACTTGGGTAGTGAGCGTGGCTATAGCAGCTAAAACTTGATCTTGAATTTGAATTTCAGGCACCTTTCTATAAGTAGTCCTTTCAGATGGCCATTGATAATTGTTTGTCGCCATCTCCTCCAAAATATACATGGCCTCCTCAGGACTCTTTGCTAGCAAGGCTCCTCCTGCCGTTGCGTCTATCATTGCTCTTATGGATCCAAACAATCTGTTATAAAATAAACAGACTTGTTGATACTCCGGAAATCCATGTTGAGGACATCTCCTCAACATATCTCTAAATCTCTCCCATGATTCCCCCAAAGATTCCCCATCGAGTTGTTTAAATTGTATGATCTCACTCCTCATCTTCAATGTCTTACTCGGTGGAAAATACTTGAAGAGAAACCTCTAACTCAACTCATCCCAACTAGTAATCGAGCCCCGTGGAATGGAATTGAACCACAACTTCGCTTTATCTCGTAATGAGAATGAGAATAAGAAAAGTTTGATCGCATCATCAGAAACCTCATTCAATTTGATTGTGTCACAAACTTCCAAAAATTGCGCTAGATGTGCGTTCGGATCATCTAGATGACTTCCACCAAATTGGTTCTGTTGCACCATGCTTATTAGGGCTGGTTTGAGTTTAAAATTATTTGCCACAATTGGTGGTCTAACAAATCCCCTTCTGTTTTGTTGAGGCTGAAAATAATCTCAAATCGCCCTTTGTTGAGCAGGAACGTTCGGTTGACTATTCTCAAATCCTCTATTCTCAGGTGGTACTTGATTTCTGATTTGATTGTCAGCCATTTGATTTAATAACAACTTTTTCTTTGTTTTGTTGCGTCTACAGGTTGATACAATCTCCGGATAAGGTTCAATCAGAGTCGCCCTTTTGGAGCGTGTGTTCATGCACTACCTGAAAACAATAAATAAGAGTATTTCAAACACTAACTAAGACGAAAAGAAAAGAAAAATAAAACTGATTTTTTTTTCAAAGCAAATAAAACCCTAAATTAAGATCAGGTAAAAAAAATATCAAATTTTAACTATCTTAAAACACTAGTCCCCGGCAACGGCGCCAAAAACTTGATCGATGGTCTATTTTTAGCCTATACCGCAAGTGTACTGGTGTCAATTATAGATTAGTGAATTAGAACGATGTTAACTACCTAAATAATATACCTAATTTTATCTAGGTGACCGAATTGAGAGAATTGAATCTAATTGACCTATGTCTAAAAACAAATAAATGAAATAGAAATATCAAACAAGAAAATATCAAAAAAATCAAGATTTAAACAAGGATCCTAAGACAACATTCATTCTACTTCAATCAAGTTTACTAATCTAGCAAAAATCAACCTCAAATCCAATTATTTTATGTGAGCAATCACGATTGTAGATTAACCTTTCTCTCCAGCAACTTAACCCGTTGATGGATTATTAATGTTTGCATCTCTACCTCGCAGTTAATAATCAACTCCTAAAAGCTCCTAAAATCGTATTCTCACCCCTAATTATTCACCAATCTCTCAATCCAGGCAATTTAATTGAGTCATGCATTCCCAAATCTATAATCAGATATCATCTCTCGATCTCAATCCAATTAATTAGAGCATGCATAAATTTGGCCAGAACTCATACATGGAATAAGCACAAGGAAGCATGAATAAAATATCATGAATTAGAGGAAAAATTAAAACTAAATAATCAACAAGAAATCCATAGAACTACTCTCATGTCCTTAGATCACGAGACCCCTAGCCAAAAATTATGTTCGTAAATGAAAATAAATTACAAAACGACATGATCAAAACTAAAAATAAATCAAAGAAAAGCTTATTGAATTTGTGATCATTGGTTGCTCCTCTTGACTCTTGAATCTTCAATTCCTTACTTTCTTCCTTCCTCTCAAGATGTGGATGAATGTTTCCCCCCTCTTTTGGATGTGTATGGATCTTTTTATATTAGTCTCTATCTTCCTCCTTTTCCCAAGTCCTAATTTGTATCTAAGTAAGTAAAAATTGGTCTTGGAGCAAGTTGTATCCAAATAGGAGTCCAAACAGGCCTAAAAACGTGCAACTTGACCACCGACCCGGCTGAGTGACCCAGGTGGCCTAGAATCCCGACTTTCATCCTCAATTCTGTCCTTTTACACTCACAATTGGAATTTTTGACTTCTTCATAATTGTTGTAGCCTTTCAAGTTAGCTATCCAATGCCACTGATTTCAACCCAATATCAATTTTTTACACCAAGTTATACCCATTTTACTCAAGCCCTATCAAGACGAAAATCAGGACATTCTTGCACGACTTTCAACTTCTTGTACTATTCTGCTCTCTTCGTGGTAGAATTAATGAAAACTTTCAACATAAAATTTGTAGAAATCCCTCTTATATTTTTAACAAGACAAGAAACATTAAATTTGGACTTCTAGAGTTCAAGATATGATTTTTCTCCCATAACTGCGCGTTATCGACTTCTTATCTCGACTCCAACTTGGCGTTAAATTCCATTGGACTTCCACTTTTTGTTAAAACCTATAAAATTCCTTTTGAATCAAGAAAAAATGTGAAATCTTAAGAAGATAATGAAATCTAATTAAAATCCCACTATTGCATACTTTTCAACACAAAATGATATGAAATTAAGCCCCAAAATGCATCAAATAACGTAGTTATCAAACACCCGCTGCTAGTTCTTTATTGATACGAGGAAACATAAACTTCAGTAGAAGGTGCAGTGCACGACAAGCTGAATCATAAAGGACAAATACATGGACGACAAGCGAATGAAGAGCTGTCACCTGGCCTGAGCAAGCGCTTGTAACCTGCAAGGAAAAGAACAACCACAATTAATGGCCCTGATACACAAGGAGGAGTTTGTTTCCTACTTTTTCAGGTGCGCATTAAATTGGGTGTACCTTGGAGATCATGAAGATCATGAAGAAGAATGTTGAGCGTCCAGATCGAATCAACAAGGAATATACTTGAGCGTGAATGGATCAACGGTCAGGATGCAGCAGCAAAAGAGAGGAGCTTACATGAAGACGCGTGGAATGTGCACCCTTCAACTGGCGCATTCCAGCAACTATAAAAGAAATGAGTGAGGCTGAGAAGAAAAGAGGACTGAAAATTTAAAGATCTTACCCTAAACTTCCAAGCTTACAACGATCATCGAGCTTAAAGAAATAACCAACACTTTTCAGTCCCTCACTCAACCCGAAGCAAAAGCATTCTACCATTGAAGATCCTGAGTATTTTTGTTTCACCACAGTTGAAGATTTGTTTAAACCTTTTATATATTGTGTGTGTAGGTTGTTTTATTTAGGTGTCCACAGTTGATAGGAATTAAATCCTTGTTGTGCGTTTTGGTCTTGTTGAAGACAACATCCTGTATGGATCCTGTCTAGTTGCTGAAACCTAAGAAGGGAGTAAGAATTTTAGTAGGCTTAGTTAGAATCCTTAGAGTATTTTAGTAGGAAAAGAGTCCTGTAAATCTAAAGCTCTAGTAGATATCCTTCTTGTGAAGGAGAAGAGAGGACGTAGAAGGCTTATACCACCTTCGAACCTCTATAATGGCTTTGTCTTTATTTATTGCCTTCAACATACATTTATATATCTTGTTGCATGCATATTTGTTGGGTCCCATTCAAACGGCTTGGAAGTAGGCTTAGAGGGGGGAATAAGCCTACTGATATTTTCAAACTTTTTCCTTTTCTTCTGAAGGCTTAATTCCAGAATCAGTAATATTTTGGGAGGTTACTGATCAAAGTTGTTGCAGAAGTTTTCTCTCATTGAAAACACCAAATATAAAAGATGTGCAACTTATCATAGTATATGCAGATAAAGCAGTAAGCATAGATAGACGCATGGATATACAGATGTTCGAATGTGGAGTAATCCTTCTACATCCTCTCTGCCTCTTCTCAAGAGGGAAAATTTGTTAAATCTTGTTGGTTTATATAGTCCTATCTATTACAACACAGATTTAACAAGTATGTAGCAAGCCTACACATAGTTGCTCACAGCTGCTTGCCTACTCTCCTAACATAACACAAAGGTATGTCTAACTATACATAAATGTATGTCTAATACAACGTAATGATACATATGTCAAACCTAGGGTTTTTAAAAAAAAAATAAAGTATGAAATTTGGGCAGAATGGTAGGCTTAACATAACATAAATGTAGGTCTAACATAATGTAAAGGTAGGTTTAACATAACGTAGTGGTAGGTGCCAAAATTCAAAAACCAAGCACAAAAAAGAAAAGATATGAAATTTGGGCAGAAATGTAGGTTTAACATAGTTTAAAGGTATATCTAACATAACGTCAAGGTAGGTCTAACATAACCTATTGGTAGGTGCAAAATTTCAAAAATCATGCGCGGAGAAAAAAATGAGCGGATCCCCTGATCCGGATCCGACCCTAATACATGAATCTGAGATCATATGCACCTAATTTATAGGAGACTTACTCGATTATAAAACATTTTTTCCCTCAAATTAATAGAAGTCTCTCTGATCTTCATCAAATTGGGGCCAAATCTCTACATGAATCTCAATATCTCAATAGATCTAATAAAATATAGATCATATCCTCGTTCAACATCATTTGCAATTACTTTGTATGTTTCCAATGTCACTAAGCAATTTTTTTTGAAGTTATATCTAGAGGACCATAAAGACTAAATTTGACAATACAATGGTCATGATGGTAACAAGCAAACAAAGAGAACAAATTATTGATGCCTCACAAACTTTTGCCAATTTAATCAAATCAAATACATGTTACAAAGTTTTCTAATTAATGTATTTCTTTATTTATCATCACATAGTGAGATGAATTTTATAATCAACAAACAAAATTTATTTTTAAATATAAATTATGCAGTACTGTGGATTAATATACTTGTTTTATATAATTAGAGTTTTGAGACTGATTTCATGTAATATAATTAGAGTTTTGAGACGTTTTGACGTTATGTTAGACATACCTTTAAACTATGTTAAAGGTATGATAGTAGGCTTAGAGGGGGTGAATAAGTCTACTGTATTTTCAAACTTTTCTCTCCCAAAAGGCTTAGGTCCAGAATCAGTAACCTTTTGGAGGTTACTTATCAGAGTTATATTGTGGAAGCTTTCTTTCATTGAAAGACCAAGTATGGAAGATGTGCATCTTACAGAAGATATGCAGATAGAACAGTAAGCACAAACAAACGCATAAATATACAGAGGTTCAAAGGTGGAGTAATCCTTCTACATCCTCTCTGCTTATTCTCAAGAGGGAACATTTGTTAATCTAGCTTGTTGAATTACATAGTCCTATCTATTACAACACAGACTTAACAAGTAAGTAGCAAGTCTACTCATAGCTGCTCACAGTTGCTTGCCTACTCTCCTAACTGACCCACACATGATCATAACTGACCCACTCAGGATCCTTACTTTCTTCTTCAGAAAGCGAACAGCTTATCAGGATCCTAGTCCTAACTAAGCACTTCGAGACAGTCCTTAAAAGGTTTGTCTTCTTCTTCAACTGGATGCAACAAGCTTTGGCTTCTTTTGCAGGTTGCTCTGATGTGGCTTGCTGCACGACTGAACGACTGAGTATTGTAGCATCTCTGGGGTTTAGAGTGTTTGAGGTTTCTACTCTTCTTTTGATCTTTTATACACTCTTTTCTCTCTTCTTCTTTTTCTTCTTCTTCTTTATTCCCCCACTTTGCTCTCTTTTCTTCTATATCTTCTTCCCCCTCTTTTCTGCGCTCTCTCTTGCGCTCTGCTCTTCTCTTCTCTGCTCTCTATTCTATTCTCATCTTACTTTAGTCTTCAGTCTTCTTCTATTTATAAATTAGGGAATCTGCCCGTTGAAAGTGGGTAGGTTTCCAGCATTAAATGCGCCGTACTCCTTCTGATACACGCCAGCTTTTCGTTTTTCACGTGTCTTCATTTGATCGGCTTTATTCCTCTTCTCTCTACTGGTAACTTTCAGCTTCTTTCCCATGCTTGCTTTGTAACTCCCTTCCCAGCCTTACTCTGTTAGGTGGTTTGAGGCTTCTGTAGCTTGCTGCTTTGCAGTATGCTTCGACATTGTCTCTTCCAGGTAACTTCCTATCAGGTAGCTTGAATCTTCGGTAGCTTGCTGCTTTGCAGTATGCTTTGGCATAGTCTCTTCTAGGTAGCTTCCTATAGTAAGCAGTATCCTCTTAGTTTACCAGATTCCTTTCACCATTCTGTACAGTATCTTTCCTTTGAAGCTTTCTCTGTCGTATCTTCCTATAGTAACCTCGTTGCAGTAACCTTATAAGATAGGTTATGCTTATATATTGAGGGTTACATTTCTATGGTTTTGTCATATCAAAACATACTTAAATACGTCTTAACACGCTTCAAGTTGTTATCTTTATGTTGTATGTGTAAAACATTTATATATATAAATATGACTTTTATGTACAAATGTAATGACCATCTATATACTCTAACTTAGTAAAAACAAAAAGAATTTTATCGAAATTTGTACATATTTACCTTTATATGATATTAGTTGGACATTTATGTGATATTAGTTGCACATTTATATCATATATAAACGTGCAACTAATAAATATGACTTTTATGTATATAAATATGACTTTTATGTACAAATGTAGTGACCATTTATATACTCTAACTTAGTAAAAATAAAAAGAATTTTATCAAAATTTGTACGTATTTACCTTTATATGATATTAGTTGGACATTTATGTGATATTAGTTGCACCTTTATCTCATATATAAAAGTGCAACTAATATCACATAAAAGGATATTCATCCAAAAAATGCACTAAAAGTTTTTTTGTTCTGAAAATTTTCATTTTTTCTAAGTTACTGAATATAAAGGTAACCATATTTCTATATAAAGATCACAATTATATAACATAAATGTCACACTCACATAATAAATATAAAGGTAACAACTTGAAGGGAAAAAAAACTCAAATGGGTGTGGAACTGAGGTGGATCAGCCCAATCACATCAACTTAGATTTGTACACCTATTACACAGTAGAATTTGCTTAAATTATAAACAAAAAAGGTGGTCCTCATCAATTAATTCAACTCTATCTACATTATATAGTTAACTTATGAAAATAATGTCACTCAAAACAATCGAACATAATTTTATATCGTCACTTCATCAACTTGGTTAGATAAAACATTTTTAAAATGATATGTAGAAAATGGGGCAAAACGACATGAAAACAAGGACAAATGGTTGACGTATAAGAAAATAGATGTCTTATATATGTTATCAATGAAAAGGACAATTAATTAATTAGTTCGTACATATTAAATGATATTTTCAAATGCAACTACATCTTTTTATCTCTATTATGGATTTAGATGATCTGAATCCTTTACCATAATTCCAATTCTCATTCCCATACCATAATCATGACAACTAATATAATCAACTAGAGTATTAATTAGATGACGTACGTGGTCTTAATAATTAAATTGTTAAATAAACCTCTTTATTGAAATATATATATAAGTGATGCATGAGATTGTTAGGTACCCTCAAAATTAATGATTGCTTAGGAATTGAAATAAATTTTGAACAAGGCCAAGATAATTAAAATTAAAATTAATAAAGTAATAGATAAAGACAGCTGACAGATAGTATAATTTTGGAAATATTTATAATATTTTATAAATATTAATTAAGATAAAGGTATACTATCAATCATTTGCTGTATATAAATCTAAGTTTAGGAAGCATTATTGTGTTATTGTTGAAAGGAGAAGAACCAAATTCACTAATTTTGCCTTGTAAAGCCAGGTAAATTATATCATTACCCAAAATATGTAATCAGTTCAACTGTCTTTTTTTGCTTTTTAAAAGTACTATTGTTGAATATGATCAATATGTCAAGTTTTTTAAACTTGGTTCAAAAATCTCGAACTTGAAGTTAATTTGAAATGGAAAACATACACAATTACTCAATTCATTGTATTATTTAGATTAAGTTCATAGTTTACTTCCTAATGAAAATCTTTAATAGAGATATATATGTGATGGAATTCTCTTTATTATTATTTTCTTTTATGATTTTCCTGTAAATTTAGAGAGAGAAAGTAGATATGTTGGTGAAAATAGAAAATGGATATGTGGGTAATAATAATATTTTGAGTTGGTCGTCAATGCACTGAGTGCACATACAATTCGCATCAGGTTCGAGACTACCCGGATCTGTTCACTTTTTTTTTTGTTTTTTTTTAATTTTATTTTTTCGTTTCAGGTTGTTACCTTTATGTTATGTGCATGTGACCTTTATGTTATATAAGTATGACCTTTATGTATAAATGTAATGACATTTATGTATAAATGCACTAAAAATTTTAAGAATTTTTTTTATTTTTTTAACAAATTATGGATCATAAAGGTCATGATATTTGTATATAAAGGTCACAAGAATACAACATAAAGGTCAAAATAATACAATATAAAGGTCTCAACCTTAAGTGAAAAAACTTGAAATGTCTTCATTTTTTCCTAAGTTACTGAATATAAGGTCATAACATTTATATATATAAATGTCACACTTATAAAATATAAAGGTCACATCCTTACAACATAAAGGTAACAATTTGAAGCACCAAAAAAAAAAAAAACCTAGTTGCATGGATCCGGGTCGAACCGCCCCAATTGTACCAATCTTGATCCGTGCATTTGGTGCACAGAAGAATTTACCTAATATTTTTAATTTTATTATCATCTTGATGCAACATCATTTTCACTAACTAAATTCAGTTCACGTGATTTGTCTCAAGGAGCAGCCTGAAGAAATTCAAGAAAATAAAAATTAAATCATCCATGCATGGGTTCATTGGCAAATAAAACCCTTCCCATAATAACCTTGTGTGAGAAGAACTTAGAACATGGATCTCCTTCATGGTTCTCCACAACTAAAGATGTGGTTCTTGCACTCCAAGATTACGGTTGTTTCATCGCGGTTTACACCAAATTCCCTCCAAAATTATACGAATCTATATTTCATGCATCTCAACAACTCTTTGATCTTCCAACTGATGTTAAAATGCAAAACATTTCAAACACCCCATCTCATGGATACGTGGGACAAGAGCCCGTCATTCCTTTGTACGAAGGTTTAGGAATCGAGAATGCAACCACTGATGAAGGTGTCAACACATTCACCAATCTTTTATGGCCATATGGAAACAAGTCTTTCTGGTAAGTTTCTTGTTTTGAAAGTTTGTATATATGTATATGATCACCTGATTGGTTTTTCCATGTAATAAAACTTTCTTGGTTTTGATATATGTAGTGAAACCGCTTTGGAATATGCAAGGGTTGTGTCTGAGCTGGAACAAGTGGTGACGAGGATGGTGTCTGAGAGTTACAGGATAGAGAAGAGCTACGAAAGATTGGTTGAGAAAACGTCGTATCTTCTTCGATTTATAAAGTATCGTGTGCCAGAGAACGACGAAAGTGGGTTAGGGATAGTGCCTCACACAGACAAAAGCTTCATGTCCATTCTTCAACAATGTGAAGTAAAGGGCCTGCAAATTAAGACAAAAGATGGGGAATGGATTGGTGTGGATCCATCACCTTTGTCTTTCATCGTCATGGCTGGTGATGCCTTTATGGTATATAATCTCCATGCTTCTCTTTTTCTTGATTTCTTTTCATCTCAACTCAATTAAACTTCATTGCTATATACTAGTGGTTTTCAAATGCGATTGATCATTGCTAATACTATTTATGATTGCAAATCCTGTTATTTTGATGCGTAGGGATGGACTAATGGAAGAATAGAACCTTCAAATCATAGAGTGATAATAGAGGGGAATGAAGAAAGATACTCACTGGGATTATTCACATTCATTAAGGATGTGGAAATACAAGTTCCTGAAGAGTTGGTTGATGATGATCATCCACTGCAATTCAAACCCTTTGACCACTACAAATATATCCACTTCTATTACACTGAGGAGGGCAAAAAATCCAAGTGTCCTATTAGGGCTTATTGTGGAGTTTAAGGTTCGTTATGAATTATGCCTATTATATGTGTCTAAATGTATGGATTCATTAAGTTTAGTGTGAGGTTTGAAGTTTGATGTGTTATCCAACTTTATTTCTTGTAATTTATTTTCATTGTTCAAGAAAACAATATTCATGAGCTCTAGACTATAACTGGATTGCAAATGAAATGATTACAAATCATGTTGAAAGTTAGCAGTGTGTGTACGACTCCTAAAGAAGTATAAGAATCTGCAGGTTTTGCACAACAATAAAATGTGGTCCCAATTACATTCTCCTTTCTTTATAGAAGTTTAGATTTACTGATTACAAAGGCCAAAAAGAAAAAAGTGATCACAATGTTTTCAACACATCAAGATAGTGTAAGACTGAGGACAAACCTACTTTGGCTCAGTCAATTCCAAGCTGAAATCCCACAATTTCTTTGCCAGTTCAGCATCCGAGCCGAGTTGACTCGGTTTCGATAAGTTGCTGTCCGAAAAATACTCACCGCTTACTCCCTTAACCTGTGGATGCAAAGCAACATAACATGTTGTTGCTGCTCCCTGCAAACCAAAAATGAAGAACCGAGTTAATCAGTATATATAAAAGTAAGAATTTTTTGCTTCTTAAACTCATATCTGAACCCGAAAGATAATAATTGGTTAACAAACCTGAGGAACATTTTTTATAAAGTATTTACCAACCCAGTTAACTACACCTGAAAAGACAAAAGAAAACAGACATCAGATATTTAAACAAACACATTATATTCATCGAAAAGCTAATATAAGTGCACCTTCAACAATAGGAAGATGCCGTGTAAGCTTGGTGTCAATTGCTCCAGGATGTAGTGAATTTGCAGTTATTTCAACCCCTTCTTCCTATTTTAGCAAAAACGAAATGTTAGATTCATCTACTAAACACTGTTGTGTAATTTTTCTCAGCATTTTCACCAACTATGTGCAACAAACATAAATTCTGCTTTATATGCTAGTTGGAGATCCAATATAAGCATTTCTTGAACACATCTAACATAAAAGTGCTAATATAATCGTTGCAAAAGGTTGCTTACATTCATTCCATATCTGAATTAAAATGTCAGCTCTGTAAATTGAATACAAATATATATTATAATATTAAAATAAATTTGCAAATAAAGCATCACAAACCGCACTGTAATTTACACTAGGACAAAAAAGGGTGTGTTTCGTGCCTCCTTACAGTTGAGTAAATCGATTACCTTCAAGCGCTTGGCAAGTTCATTGGCATGTAATATGTTAGCCAGCTTAGACTGTCCATAAGCATATACCCTATTGTAACTGTGGAGCAATAATATAAATAAGAGTTATTAGATTAAGAATAAGACATCCTAGTTTGATGAAGATCTTTAAATAGTACCTCATGGGCAGTTAATCTTGAAAACATGTGGTTATTTATTCTTTGATGAGTAAGCTAAAGAAATTATCCCAACTTACCTTGAACTATCGTTGATTTTATCGAATCTAATGCCTTCAGGATATGCCATTTGATGACCCATTGAAGAAACATTGACAATTCTTCCTTCTTTCTGGCTCTCACATGCAGTCTTTTTCATGTTATCGAGTAGAAGATTTGTCAAAAGAAAATGACCTGTGCCAAAAATAAAAGATCAGAGAATCGCAAAGGTCTTTTGTTCTTAAAGATAGGAAGCCATCATAGAGGAAATACATCAGTTTGATATTTCGAACAAAGAAACCATACAATTATAGTAAGGAAACATTATTAGACGCGTTAACTATATTTTGACCATCGAGAGTTTGCTTTCCACAAGGCAGTCATATTTTTGGGCTGAACTAGTTAGCCTTTGGCAAGGGTATCATATAAATAGGAATATGAAAGGCCAATGAGACACTAAAAACAGGAGAAGAAGGGCCAAACTGTATTTTTAACCATTCAAGAAACACAAGTTATTGGAGACTTCCAAAAGGCCAAACTAAATCAGCAAAACTAAATAACAAACTATTAGACGTCAGTTTCCAAAGGACATTCAATATACAAAGAATATACATTTTAAAATCAAGGTTTTCTGTTTTCAAAAGAAATAGATCAAAACTGTTAGACAACCAGATTCGCTTAAGACACCAGAAAGCTTTATGATGTATTGGGAGGCTAAAAAATGAAGGACCTTATGATCCATGAAAATCAAATTCAACATTTAACTAAAAACCTTGTTTCAGAAAAATGTCATTAAGTTTCAGAAATGTAAAAGGAAAAACAAAAATAAAGTCGTAGCTATTCCATCATGTATATACTTATGTGAGTTTAGGTCTTTTGCTTTTGGTATAACATAGAACAGAATATATTGGTGATAATCAATCCCAAAGAATTCAAAGGATCATAGAACAAACAACTGTGTTAAAAGTCACAGAGATAACAATTAATATTGGAAATATAGGCAATCTATATGATGGCATACCTAAATGATTAGTTGCAAATTGCAACTCAATGTTGTCTTTTGAAAGCATGAATGGAGGAGCCATAAGCCCTGCATTGTTACTTTCAAACAAGGAAAGATGTAGGTTTATAAGAAATATCGAGCTCCAGTTGAGAGATAATTGTGGTAACGCTTAAACCACAGGTAAGAAACATAAAAGAAATAATAAGTGTGCAAGAACATAAGTTGATGGGCTTTTAATTAACGTCTTAGATCACAGGCAACTCACATGAGGAGGTTTAAGGGAAGACCCGAGGAGTTGTATTCTGATGCAAATTTCCTGACAGATGCCAAAGAAGCAAGATCCAGTTCCATAATATCAATTTTAGCATTAGGGAGCTGTTTGATTATTGTTTCTTTAACCTTTTTACAGCTGTCCACATTACGCACGGCCATAATTACATGAGCACCACATAGTGCCAGGACTCGGGCAGTCTCTGTTCCAATCCCACTCGATGCTCCTGAAACAGAACATGCCACACAGACAACAACAATAAACTGAGGCTTTATATTATATGCGGGGTCAGCTATATATATGGATCATATCACATCATCATGTTTGATCGAGACACAGGTTATTGATTCCAAATTTTATTAGGTTTACCCCTTTGCCTTTTAGTTTAAGATGATGAAACTCAACATTCTAACTATTGAACAGATGCATCTAAAGCAATTCTATGTATATATCCAAAGCCTCTTAATAGTGTTTCTCCAATTTTATCATGTATTGTGGCTACCCCCACCCCACCGTCTTTGTAATGCATACATTTCTCTATCTAATCAAGAGCGTCTAAGTCATGCATCAGATAAAGCACAAAACGGAACATCAAGTACTACTTTCACTACTGTCCAAGTCTCAAACAAGAAACATTTTCTTCTCATTCAGATCACATCCACATAAATCATTATAAGATGTATACATAATATATGCTAAGTAAGGTTGAATAGCTATAACACTTCTTAATCACTAATTCCGTTTAAAATGAAGAGAACCTAACCATAACTTACATTGCACAAATACGTTGAAGCGAAAAACAATACTATTTGGTAATGACAAGAAGGAAGAACAAATGCATAGCTTCAATACCATGACAGCAAACCATGTGAGGGTTAGTACATTTCAATAGCTCAAATTTCTGAATCAGTATTCATTCAAAATACTAATCAGATAGACAATTATACCTCTTATCTTCTCTATCTTAACATAGGAGTTGTAATAGAAGCAAACAATCAACACAATCAAACCATATAAACTTGGTATAGTTAAGAACCAAAAATCGTACAGAACTACAGTCACTTGAATGTTCTAACACAGTGATCCAATAACAGAGTATATGTGTATTAGGCAAAAAGGGAAGAAGAGAAAAGGTGAAGCATTATAAGGTATGAAAGAATCAAAACATAGATTAACGAACAGAATTCTGAAACAAAGGCATCAAAGAATGATAAGAATAAAATCGTAATAAGATAGGATTCCAAGTGAAAAAATACGAACCAGTAACGATGGCGGTGAGGCCAGAGGCGTCGATTCCACGCGCAACCTCTTCAGCAGTTGAGTTCCATGAAAACCCTGACCGCCCTTTTCTTGCGAAAATGAACATCCTCTCTCTCTCTCTCTCTCTCTCTCTCTCTCCAGTGTGTGTAGGCTTTGTGTGAATCAGTGGGATTGTCGTAATTAAGCATTGTTTATGGAGAAAGAAGTAGTAGGTCCCACGAAAGATACCTTTGATTGTTTACCACTGGGGGTGACACTAACCACACGGAAGTAGTGATAAAAAAATAGCGAAATTTCGGTGATATATAGTTGATTTCGCTCAAATGCTATGTCCCATATAAAAATGAGATGTTATTTTTTTTGTCAAAATGTCATCGATATATCGGTGATATATCTGTCCATTTCTGTTTGTGTTTCGGTTTCGGTGAGATGTAGAGAGAAAATGACGAGTTTTACCGATATTTCGCTATATCGGAAAAATATCGGTGCATTCATGTGTCTGCATAATTCATTCAAATGCATTTTTTTCATCTACTTTATGAAATATTCATATGATAACAATTATTGTCACTCAAACATAGTGCTATCACATTTTCACATGCATGTCTTTATACAAAATAAACATAGTTATATCACATCTTCACATGCATACACTTTACAAAATAAAAAAATGGATAGGACTCATAAGAGTCAATCTTTCATGAGTGTTGTCTCCAACTTTACCTTCAAAAACTTGTGTCATCAAATATCAATGAGTAAACAATCAAATTGGCAAGTCTAAAACTCACTAACTAACACTACTCATTCAAATTTTCCTTTTACAACACCCCCAAGATTTGTTGGTCATCAAGAAGAATCGTATATTTTGAGATCAAAAGGTTAGTGATTCAATTAGTATGTAGTTTTTGTACATGATAAGTTAATTATGCAATTACTATGTTGTCATGAAGTGGCCTAATTTTTCATGCTTTTGATGAAATGTTAATTATTGTTTGATTATATATAAAAATTAAAGTGGAGATATACTCTTTCACTAAAAGCTTCTAAAGTGATTTAAGATCTGTCATGATAACTAGGTGAGAAGTTATATATGTATTGATCTAAAATTAATTAAGTTGTTTAGAAATAGTGATGAAATTAGCTAATTATTCTTTTCTTTCAATTAGAATTACAATGATGTGAATTAATGAAGAACTTGCTGAATTTTACTTCGACTCATAACTTTTATAGTTACTTAGTCTTCCCCAAATAATATTTATCATTAACAGAATCAAGAATTAATGTATGCAGCAATATACAATTTCGTTTCCCTTTATCATTGTAATTTTATGGCATGAATTTTATTACCAATGCTACAATATTCATATAAGCATATATATATATATATATATATATATATATATGTGTGTGTGTGTGGAGTCTGGTGAGGATAGAAATGGGCAGCCATGTTTATATATAGGTTACTATTTTAGTATTAACTAAATCTATTAACTAGCCATCTTAGTTAAGCTATGTAAATTGTGTTTGGTGCGATTTATGATTTATTTCTCCGCACCCCACATGCTTAGATCCTTAAAGTTAATCTCTCTCAATTTCCATAAAAGTACGTTCTTATTTTTTTTCACTTTACTTTTTATGTGTTTCTTGCTAGTGTAATTCGTATCCTAATTATTATTAATTGCTAGTGCTAGTGAATAATGAACCATGTACTTATAAGATTTGACTTTAATAATCAATCTCTTCATTGTTATTAGTGGTGGAAAAGTTAACATGTGTAGATTAAGTAAATTAAGTCTTAATTACATTTCATTTCGGAAACTAGGTGAATTACTTTGGGTTGATCTATATATATATATATATATATATATATATATTTATATATTGATGTAAATATTAATGTATTCTATTTATGTATTTATGTATACGTATATAGAATATGTGTTGCTTCCATATCTTCTGTGCAACTTGGACTCAAACTAGAAATACCAACTTAAACTATATATGCGTGCAATTTGATTGATCTTTTATGAAGTAATGGCAAGTGAAAGTGGAGCTGGTGCTGGTAGAGACCCTGCATACAAATATTGTACCAAAGTCCCTGATAATAGAAATGTCACCATTTGCAATTTTTGTAACCTTGCGATTATGAGTGGAGGTATTACAAGATTCAAATATCACTTGACCCACACAGACCGACAGAAAAATGCACGTCCATGTACAAACGTACCCCCAGAGGTTAAAAATGAGATATGTGATTATATAAGAGCGAAGGAGGTGGCGAAAGGGAAGAAAACTGCTAAGATGGATGAGATTCGAGCAGAATTATGAAGGGGATTATATGATGAGGATGAAGACGAGGAGGATGATGATAATGTGTATCCTCCTGGCCTTAGCTACAATGAACAAGAACAGTATCGCGTCACTGTTAGACAATTTAGGGCAAGTGAGTGGGAAAGAGAACAAATGCAGAACTTTAGACGTAACAAAAGAGGTCAAGCAAGTAGAGATGTTGATGCTCCGTCTTTGTTTCAGCGGACCCAAAGTAGTCGAGGTGTGGATTTTGATCATGCTCCAGCACCGTCCTTATATAAGTCCCAAGATCCAAAGCAAAAAAGGATTAAGAATATGTTCTCGGGCGGCAACATTAGAGATAAAATGTCAAGAATGGTTAGCAATTTTTTCATCTATGATAATGTTGTACCCGCCAAGGCTGATTCATCTCACTTTAAGAATATGATCCAAAGTGTACAGGAATGTGGTACGGGGGTAAAACCACCAACTCCGTATGAGATAAAAAATAAGTATTTGGAAATGGAGTACACTGAAATAAGGGTTCATGTGAAGAAACAAATGGATAAATGGAAGACATATGGGTGTACAATCATGACCTATGGATGGACAGGACCAACAAGGATGTATATCCTAAATTTTATGATCTATTGTAAGGGGAGCACCATCTTTCTTAAACCTGTTGATGCATCAAACAAGATACAAGATCATAAGTACATTTATGATTTATTAAAAGATGTGGTGCGAGAGGTAGGGAAGGATAATGTAGTGCAAGTTGTTATGGATAATGGATCCACTTTTGTTAAGGCGGGAAGGAAACTCATGTCAAAGTACAACTTGTATTGGACACCCTGTGCTACATACTGCATTGACTTCATTTTTGAAGACATTGGAAAAAAAGAGGTGATCAAGTCAACAATTGCTAAGGCCAGATAAGTGACAAACTACATTTACAACCATGGTTGGTTGTTAGCAAAAGTGTGAGAGGTTTGTCAAGGAGATATTGTACGGCCTGGAGCAACTCACTTTGCAACAAACTATATCGCATTGGATAGTTTGTTAAATAAAAAAGGTATGTTGAAGCAAATTTTCACGGATGCAGAATGGGCTGTGAATCGTCTTAGCCGCTTAGAGATGGGTCAAACTGTGGAGAATTATATTCTCGATAATAGGTTTTGGGATCAAGTGAAACATGTAGTGGAAATATATAAGCCATTATATCAGATACTTCGAGTTGTAGATATCGAAGTTGTTCCCACGATGCCAATCTTATATGAATTATTTCGTGTGATGAAAGAAAAGTTTGACAAGTAAGATCGACATAGTGGGTACTTAAAATAATAACTGATATATGGGATAACACGCTTTCACATCCGCTACATGTTGCAGGTACATATTAGACATTGTATATATTATCCAGGTGTGTACATGATAAGATATACTAAAAATATTTCTCGACTTTGTAGCTTTTTACTTAAATCCAAGATTCCAATATAGACTAGGAGTTGGTGAAGATATGCACCTTATTCAAGCGGTGCACCAAGTGTTCAACACACTAGACCTAAACTCAGAGGGCATAGCCCAATTCTGAAATGAGGTAAAATAACTCTTTATTCATGAATTATATAACTCTTATTTCAATTTCAATATAAGATAAATATTATCATTGTTGTGTGAATATGCAGCTTATATTATTTCGCGATGCGAGAAAATGATTCGGTGATCGTGCTGCTGTTGCATCATGAAATACAATGATACTATGTAAGTTTCTTATTGATATGTCAAAATATGCGTGAGATAATTTTCATATTCTTTTAAAGAGTGTGTTTAACATTTATTATTATTTAACATTTATCATTCAGCACTTACACTAAGAAAATTGGCCATATGAATACTATCACAGACAACATCGTCTTCAGCCTATGAGAGAAATTGGAGTACATTTGCTTTGATACATACAAAGTAAAGAAATCGTCTGGCATATTCAAGACTTGAAAAACTTGTACCTTCTGCTACTATAACATGAAGTTAAGGTTACGAGATATGGAAGCAGAAGATAATAGGGTTGCTGAGACAGACTATCTAGATGTAGTAGATGTAGCTCCTGAATCTGGTGATAAGGAAGAAGATCCACTATTCCAATAGATTCGACCAGCCCACATGGACGATCCTGAAGGAAACCTTGATCCTAAAGTTGCTGCAGTAGCCCGAGAATGTGGCATTGATGTGGATCGAGTAATGGGAGAAGAAGTTGGTGTCAACTCAAGTAGTTCAGGATCATTTGCGGATACCTCAGCAGACAGTGGAAGCAATGTTGGTGGTGGTGGTGGTAATGAAGAAAATTATAATTTTTCAGATCAAGTGCCTTTAAGTTCATTCACAGGTGAACATGATTTCACACATGCAACACAAGATCTTGATCACGGAAGTAGAGCGGGAGGTGTAGGGATTGATGCTATTGGAAAGAATTATGGAAGAAGACATGTTTGGAACGAAAGTGATGGGTCAAACACTGACATTGAATCAATGTCTATGACATTTGACTCAATGAATATGAGCAATAATCCTCCATACCAACCATCATATCCTCAACCTAAAGGCAGATATAGCACATCCGATTGGTGGACTAGTTTATATGAATTTCATTACCCACCAACTCAAATGTCACATGGTTTAAACATGTCTCAACCTAGTCAACCATATTGGGTTAATGAGCATTATCCGATCCATGGACATGCGGTTGGAAGAGATAGAGGAGCATATGAATGACATGTTTATGATTACACCCAAAATTGGTCTAATATGGTGAGTTGATATCAATATTTTTTAAATCAAGATGACATGTCATCTCATTCATTTGAACCTTGTTAGTCCCAATTGGCAATAAACCTACTCAATTTTCAAACTTTTCTTCTTTCTAGGAGGCTTAGGTCGGAAGACAGTATCCTTTTGGGAGGTTACTTATCAGATTTATTTTGCGGAAGCTTCCTCTCCTGGAAAGACTCAATATGCAAGACAAGTATCTAACTTAAGATATGCATATAGAACAGTAAGCATAGATAAACGCATAGATATGCAGAGGTTCGAAGGTGGAGTAACCCTTCTACATCCTCTCTGCCTCTTCTCAAGACGGAACATTTGTTAAGCTTGTTGATTTACATAGCCCTATCTATTACAACACTCACTTAACAAGTAAGTAGCAAGCCTACACATAGCTGCTCACAGTTGCTTGTCTACTTTCCTAACTGACCTACACAGGATCCTACTCAACCCATTCAGTGTCCTCACTTTCTTCTTCAGAAAGTGGACAGCTTATCAGGATCCTAAACCTGACTAAGCACTCCTAGACAGTCCTTAAAAGGTTTGTCTTCTTCTTCTTCAACTGGATGCAGCAAGCTTGGGCTTCTTTTACAGGTTGATCTACTGTAGCTTGCTGCCTGGACTGTGTGACTGAGTATGCGTTTCTGGGCATAGAGTGTTTGAGCTTTCTTCTCCCTTGTTATCTTTTGTACACTCTTTTCTTCTTCTTTTTTATATGCCCTTCCCCCTCTTTTCTGAGCTTTCTTTTCTGAGCTCTCTCTTGCGCTCTTCTCTTTCTTTGTTGCGCTTTTCTCTTTTGAACTCTCTCTTGTGCTCTTCTCTCTACGAGCTTTTCTCCGTGCTTTATTATGCTCGCTTCTTCTCTCTCACTCTTCTTCAGTCTTCATCTATTTATAGATTAGGAAATCTGCCCGTTGAAGGTAGGTAGATTTCCATCATTCAATGCATCGCACTCCGTCTGATACACGCCAGCTTTTTGCTTTCCACGTGTCTTCATCTGATTGGTTCCATTCCTCTTCTCTCTACCGATAACTTTTAACTTCTTCTCATGCTAGCTTTGTAGCTTTTTCCTCGTGCTCACTTTGGAGCTTCCTTCCCTGGGTTGCTCCGTTAGGTGGCTTGAGGCTTCTATAGCATGCTGCTCTGTAGTATGCTCCGGCATGATTTCTCAGGTAGCTTCCTGTCTGGTAGCTTGCTGCTTTGCACTCTGCTTCAGTAAGGTCTCTTCCAGTAGCTTCCTGCAGTCATCAGTATCCTTTTAGTTAACTCGATTCCTTTTACCATTCTCTGCAGTGTCTTTTCTCTGAAGCTTTCTCTGTCGTATCTTTCTGCAGTAACCTCGTTGCAGTAACCTTATAAGATAGGTTATGCTTGTTAAATGAGGGTAACTATTCTGTGGTTTTATCTCATCAAAACATACTTAAATATGTTCCAACAATTTTCCCCTTTTTTGATGATGACAAAACCTTTGCAGAAGATCAAAAGGTCATAATCTCTCAAGCACATAAAACAGATATATAAGTTAAAAAAACTTTTAAACAGGCTGCTTTCATTAAATCACATATGAGTCAGAAAGAAATGTTGTAAGCTTTAGAAAACAAAAATATTTTATATAGACAAAATATTTACAGTACAACGCAATAAGCTAAGCACAATGTGGACATTCAATCTAGACTCATTCTTCTTTCTCTTGTTTTTGCCTTTTTTTCCCCCTTAGCTTGATGTGGCCTTTCTTCCTTCCCTATCTTCACCAACTCTTGTGACTATCCCCTCCTTCTCACTCTCTTGGAAGCAGAAGAGAATTCACCCCATAGAAGGGCTTGAATCTTCTCTTCTTCACCTTTGGAAGACTTTTAATCTTCCAAGATCCTTCGTAGTTCTTCCTCCTTTTTGTCATAATAAAAAATAAGCTGAAGCTCTGGAGTAACTGGAGAGGGATCCTCCAACTCTACATCCGGCCTTTAAGAGAAGACCTTGGGCGCAAGTCCTCAGGCACCCTCGGACTTGAGGTGAGGAAGACATGCTAGAAGATAATCTCTTCTGAGAAAGCTTTGTTTGGCAAGCATTGAGCGTAAGGAGTGACTCTTCATGATTTGAGGTGTGCTTGGTTGATTATTTGCAGAGAACGTACTGTGAGGAAGGAATAGAGAAAAAGGTTTCCCACAATCGGGTGTCATTATGTTTAAGGATAAGAGAGAGAGAGAGAGAGAGAGAGAGAGAGAGAGAGAGGATATATGAATGAAGATGGAGTAAGGAGTGCATGTATTTATAGAGTTTGAGATACTCCCTGTTTTGAATGTTCCATGAGATCCTACGGTTAGGTTTATCTTCTTAAAGATCTCATTAACTGCTCCGCCGGTTTCCAATAAAGTTATTAGCAGTTTCCATAGCTTTGTTTCTTTTCTCCTTTACATGAGGTGATTGCTTAAGTATTTGGTCAACTTTTGATTCTCTACCCTTAGATCTTTCTGATCGTGCGACTGAGATCATCTTAGGGTTCTAGAGAGGGTGGTCTACTTCTGGAAAGGTGATCTACTTTTCATGCGCACACGTTACCGTTGCTTTTAGGTAACCGCTATATTTAATGAGATGTAACCCACTAGTGACCTCCTTTCCAGTAACTTGTAGATAAGTATTCCGATGTCCAGTAACCTAGTATCTTGTAGCTCGGTGTCTAGCGTCCTGGTGTGTAGCGACCTGATGTTCAGTGACCTAGTATCCATCCGTTTGGTGTCTAATGTCCTGATTTTCAGCATCTTGTTATCCAGCAACCTGGTATCCGGCAACCTGGTGTCTAGCATCCTGTTGTCAGAACTTGGCATTTTGTTATAGATTTTCCCCCTGGATTCAGTAACCTAATGTCTGAGGGTGAGTTGACCTTCTCTTGAGTTTTCAGATTCCTGTGGCTATCACATCTTGCTTTAGTTGTGTGGGTTCCTCTTGGTTTCTGCTTCGTGTTGGTTTTGCAGATTTGCTCCTTGAAGCTTGCTTTCATGTACGGAGGACCTCTTTGAGCCTGGAAATCTACTTCTTGGTTGCTCAACAGTCTGATGGTTGTCTTCTATGGTCTCTATCAGAGGTACCTGCAATGAGTATCCTTACATAGGTATCTATACGAGTATAGGTCCTCTTGGGTTAATTTTCATTTAGGAACTTAGACTTTCCTTATAGCCTACAGTTGCTGTAGAGATAGTTTGCTTTCTTTAAGATTATAGACAGTAAGCAAAAAGAAGGTGTGTGCAGGTGTTTACTTAATGTATCTCTTTAGAGTATGAACTCCTGTAGATATAGAAAAGTGTTGGTCCCAAAACTGCTCTAGGTGGGCTTAGAGGGGGGGGGTGAATAAGCCTACCTTCTTTTCAACTTTTCTTCTATCTCTATCGGCTCACGTCTAATATCAGTAACCTTTTGAGAGGTTACTGATCAGAGTCGTTAGCAGAAGCTTATCATAGAGCCGAGTAAAAGATGTGCAGCTTATCAGAGAGTATGTATGAAGTGCAGTAAGCAGATAAAGACGCAAGGATGTATAGAGGTTTGAAAATGGAGTAATCCTTCTACGTCATCTCTTCCTCCACTCAGGAGGGAACATTTGTTAAGCTAGTTGATTTATATAGACATATCTATTACAACTCTCACTTAACAAATAAGTAGCAAGCCTTCACACAGATGCTTGCCTACTTCTCTTTGACCCACAAAGGATCCT
This sequence comes from Scutellaria baicalensis, assembly GCA_005771605.1. Taxonomy (NCBI): domain Eukaryota; kingdom Viridiplantae; phylum Streptophyta; class Magnoliopsida; order Lamiales; family Lamiaceae; genus Scutellaria; species Scutellaria baicalensis. Next base: position 29,372,166 of record CM016721.1, read on the forward strand.
ACACTACCCACCCAGGGTCCTCACTTTCTCTCTTAGAAAGTGGTAAACTCAGCAGGACATTACACCTCGCACTGAGTACTCCGAGACAACCTTTTAGAGACGTTTATCTCCTTCTTCTTCAACTAGGTGCAGCAAGCTTGGCCTCCGTTTGTAGACTGATCTGCTGAAGCTTGCTGCTCGACTGGTAGACTGAGTGTGCGTCTTCTTGGGGTGTAGAGTGTTCAAGCTTTTCTTCTTTTCATCTGTTCTGTTTGAACACTCTTTTCTCTAAGGCTTCCCCATCTTTCTGCGCTTCTCTCTTTTAAGCTCTTCTATCTTTTTTTGTGCTTCTCTCTGTGAGCTTGGATATTCTGATGTGCTCACTTCTTCTCTCTTCACCACACTTTTCAATCTTCAGTCTTACCTCTTTATAAGTTGTGAAATCGGCCCGTTGAAGGTAGATAAATTTCCATCATTGATACGCCGCACTCCTGACACACGCCAGCTTTTCGCTTTCCACGTGTCTTCTTCTGATTGACTCATCTTCTCTTCTCTCTACCGGTAACTTTTTGTGGATAGCGGTAACTTTGACTTTTCTCCCCATGCCTGCTTTGCAGCTCCTTCCTCTTGCTTCACTCTAGAGCTTCCTCTTCTGGCTTGCTCCTTCAGGTCGCTAGGCGTCTGTAGCATGTTGCTCCTGCAGTATGCTTTTGGCATGGTCTTTTCAGTCAGCTTCCTATCTCGTTGTATCCTTCTTTGGCGAGGTCCATTCCAGTAGCTCCCTGAAGTCAATAGTATCCTTATCAGTTCACCAGATTCTTTTTAACCATTCTCTTCAGTATCCTTCCTTTCGACACTTTTTCTATTTCTTTTAATCTTCTGTAGTAACTCTATTGCAGTAACCTATCCTAAGATTGGTTATGTATATTTAGAGTTACTTTAAGGATTTGTCTCATCAAAACATTCTACAAATGTATCCAATAATTTCCCCCTTTTTTATGATGACAAAACCTTTGCAGAAGATCAAAAGAATTTAACCTCTCAAGCACATAAAACATATTTAAAGTATGGCATTATAGGGCATACTACTTTCATACACAAATCACATATAAGTCTAAAAGAAAGGGCACAAGGAATGAGCTTTTTGAAGAACAGAAGACATTTCATTAAGATAAAACATGTACATTACAATGCAGTAAGCAGAGTACAATAAACATCATATCTAAATTCATTCTTCTATTCTTCTTGCTCTTTCCTTTCGTTCTTTTCCTCTTTTAGCTTCTTGCAAGCTTCTTTCTCCACTAACTCTTCCCGCTTTTGGGTGCAAGGGCCTGCTCCCTATTGATTTTCCTCTTAGTCTAAAAAGAGAGAGAAGTAAAAGAGAGAAGAGACTTCTTCGGAAGAGAGTAGGGAAGCAAAGGAAGAGATCTAAGAAGATGGAAAGAATGATGCAGTAGCTTGCTGCAGCCTTTCTCTCTATATTCTCATCAGCTCCTCTTGCTGTTTTTACCGACTCAACTCTTTGGAAGCAAGAGTCATCCATAATCCCCTCCAACATTTCCTTGTGGATGGGCTGAAATCTTCTCTTCTCCTTCTCTGGAAGACTTTTGATCTTCCATGATCCTTCGCAGTTTCTTCCCCCTTTTTGACATCATAAAAAATGAGCTTAAGCTCAGGGATAACTGTAGAGGGATCCTTTTACTCTCCCTCTAACCTCTAAGAGGAGAACCTATGTGCTTGCCCTCAGGTTCCCTTAAGGCTGAGGTGAGAAGAGAATACTAGAGGGTCAAGTCTTCTTAAGAAGACTTGTTTAGCAAGTGTCAAGCATGAGAGGTGAATATACATGATTTGGGGTGTACTTGGTTGATTATTTGCAGAGAAGGTGTCTTTAGGAAGGGATGAAGAGAAGGGTTTCCAACAATCTAGAGTCATTATGCTTAGGGATGAGAGAGAGAGAGAGAGAGAGAGAGAGAGAGAGAGAGAGAGGATATCTTTATAAATGCTTAATGAAGAAAGAGTACATGTATTTATAGGGATAGAGATACTCCCTATTGCAGTTGGATCTTCCAAGATCTCATTAACTGTTCCGCCGGTTTCCAATAAAGGTGTTAACAGTTTCCACAGCTTTATGTCTGTTCTCCTTTGTGTGAGATGACGTGTTCAACTGCTAGATCTCCATCTTTGGATTCTTCTGATCGCACGGCTGGAATTCTTCTAGGGTTCTGAAAAGGTAGTCTATTTTTGGAAAGGTGATCCACTTTTTATGCGCGCACATTATCGAGAAGATTTCTAGTAACTGCTATATCTTGTAACCTCCAAGTGATCCCATTTTCCAGTGACTTGATGATAAATTCTGATTTCTAGTAACCTAGTATCCAGTGTATTGGTGTCTAGCATCCTGATACCCAACGACCTAGTGTTTAGCGATCTAGCATCCAGCATCCTGGTATTTAGCGTCCTGGGGCCCAGCGACCTAATGTTCAACGATCTAGTATCCAGCCCCTGGTATCTAGCATCCTGATATCTAGCATCCTGCCATCTAGCGATCTAATCTCCAGTTAGCCTGTTATCTAGCATCCTGATATACAACATCCTGCTATCCAGCGACCTAGTATCCAATGTCATGGTGTCTAGCGTTCTTTCATCATAATTTATCTTTTTCCTTGAAACCTTCTACCTTTTCTTTTGACTAAATGACAAGTGCTCTGATTTCTAGTAGCTCAACATCCAGTAGCTCGATGCCTAGTGTCTTGGTGTACAGCGTCCTATTATCCCATGACCTAGTATCCAAAAACCGGATGTTCAGCATCCTATAATCAGAATTTGTCATTTTATCAATTATTCCCCCTAAATTCATTATCCTTTTGTCAAAGGTACATGCAAGTCAAATGTGCTTGTATAGCTCATATAGTATGTGTCCTTCTGAGTTAATGTTTCTTTCAGAAACTTAGACCTTCATTACAGTCCATGGTTGCTGTAGAGAAAGTTTTGGCTTCTTCAAGATTTTTATATTAAGCATAAGATGATAGTGTGTGCAGGTGTTTTCTTACTGTATCTTTTAGAGTATAAACGCTTTTAGATATGAAAAGATAAGCATAGATAACAGTAAGATATACAAGATTATTATATATATTTTTTTTTTAATTTTTTTTTGAGATGTTGTTCTGCTTAAGGTTCGGTTTGTTTCAGTCTTTTTACAGCATACCCATATTTGGGTTACTCCAAGGATTTTAACCTTTTTACCTTCAAAGTTTCCTTAATTTGTACTGGATGTTCCTATTTACTTTATGGTCTTCTCTTTTAAGATATAGGGTCACTAACAGTACTATTTCAGGTTACTTTGAGGCTTGCATGAGAAGTGAAACATTAGTATGAAAATAAACATGCAGGCTTCCTTCTCATTTTTAAAGTCAAGTGACAATAACTTTTAAGCTCATGATCATGATATATAGTCACTTGAATTCTTCAACAGGATTGACATGATTAAGACCAGAAGAGAATAAAGTTAGAAAGAGGTACCTGATCATTTTTGTTCTTGTTAAAAGAGTAGGTCCTCTTTCATTCTATCTGGAGACTGGAGTGAGCTTCTTCTTCTTACTCCTTTGCTTGACATCCTCAGCATTTTCTTCCCTGGTTGCTTGCTTGTTGATGTCAGCTTCCTTTATTATTTTTTTTTTTGTTGATCAGCTCCATGTTGGTCTGCTTCGTGATAGGTAGGGAATTTGCTCCTAGTGCTTGGCTTCCTTCTTCGCAGTCCTTCCTTCGGTAGCTTGTTGTTCCCCCTCAAGGACAGTTTTTCTTTACAACACAGCTTGTTTTTCTATCTTTTAGTTGTTTGTTGTCTTCACATCAATCATATCCTTTTAGAGCAAAAGACATTGAAATGATCTCTGATGTGAGGGAGAGAGATAGAGAGACTTATAAGAGAGAAAGAGAGAGGCTTTTTCACAGATGGAATCTGGATAGATCGATTAGATCTTTTGTTTCATCCATCTGCTCTGATACCACTTGTTGGTATCAGATTGACCATTGAGCAAGGATGAATAATCCACCAACTCTGATACCACTTGTTGGCATCAGATAGATCAGCTGGTGGATGGTCCAACCTACTCTGATACCACCTGTTTGTCCCAAAACTGCTGTAGGTAGCTTAGAGGAGGGGGGTGAATAAGTCTACCTTATTTTCAACTTTTCTTCTATCTCTATCGGCTCATGTCTAATATAAGTAACCTTTTGGGACGTTACTGATCAGAGTCGTTAGCGGAAGCCTATCACAGAGCTGAGTAGAAGATGTGCAGCATATCAGAGAGTATGTATGAAGTGCAGTAAGCAGATAAAGACGCAAGGATGTATAGAGGTTCGAAGGTGGAGTAATCCTTCTACGTCCTCTCTTCCTCCACTCAGGAGTGAACATTTTGTTAAGCTAGTTAATTTACATAGACCTATCTAGTACAACTCTCACTTAACAAATAAGTAGCAAGCCTTCACACAGATGCTTGCCTACTTCCCTTTGACCCACACAGGATCCTACACTACCCACCCAGGGTCCTCACTTTCTCTTCTAGATAGTGGTTAACTCAGTAGGACATTACTCCTCGCACTGAGTACTCCGAGACAACCTTTTAGAGAGGTTTATCTCCTTCTTCTTCAATTGGGTGCAGCAAGTTTGGCCTCCGTTTGCAGACTGATCTGCTGAGCTTGCTGCTCGACTGGTAGACTGAGTGTGCATCTTCTTGGGGTGTAGAGTGTTCGAACTTTTCTTCTTTTCATCTGCTCTGTTTGAACACTCTTTTCTCTAAGGCTTCCCCCTCTTTGTGCGCTTTTCTCTTTTAAGCTTTTCTCTCTTCTTTTGCGCTTCTCTCTGTGAGCTTGGATATTCTGATGTGCTCACTTCTTCTCTCTTCACCACACTTTTCAGTCTTCAGTCTTCCCTCTTTATAGGTTGTGAAATCGGCCCGTTGAAGGTAGATAAATTTCCATCATTGATGCGCCGCACTCCTGACACACGCCAGCTTTTCACTTTCCACGTGTCTTCTTCTGATTGACTCCTCTTCTCTTCTCTCTACCGGTAACTTTGACTTTTTTCCCCATGCCTGCTTTGCATCTCCTTCATCTTGCTTCACTTTGGAGCTTCCTCTTCTGGCTTACTCCTTCAGGTGGCTCGAGGTGTTTGTAGCATGATGCTCCTGCAGTATACGTTTGACATGGTCTTCTCAGGCAACTTCCTGTCTCGTTGTATCCTTCTTTAGCGAGGTCCCTTCCAGTAGCTCCCTGAAGTCAATAGTATCCTTATCAATTTACCAGATTCTTTTTAACCATTCTCTTCAGTATCCTTCCTTTCGACACTTTTTCTATTTCTTTTAATCTTCTGTAGTAACTCTATTGCAGTAACTTATCCTAAGATTGGTTATGCATATTTAGCGTTACTTTAAGGATTTGTCTCATCAAAACATTCTACAAATGTATCCAACAAAAAGACAAAGCATGATACCAGTAAGGTAGACAGTTTACTTCCCTTTTTGGAGTTGTTGTTCTGCTTGGTTTTCTCAGGGAATGTCAGGTTGTTGCAGACAATTTATAGCATACCCATATCTTTTGGGTTTCTTCAAGGATTTAACTCATTTGCTTGTTGAGTTACCTTGATTTGTACTAGAAGTTCCCCCTTACTTTATTGTTATCTCTTTTAAGATGTAGAGTCACTTTCAGTACTATTTTAGGTAATCTTGAGGTTTGCAAGAGTAGGTGAAGCATCCTCTTTGGAAATCAATGTACAGGCTTCCCTTCTCATTTTCAAGTCGAGTGTCCAGAATCTTTCAAGCCTGTTATCTTCACTCCTCTTGATTATTTGAGCTGAAGGTTCTTTTATTTGGCTTTCTTGATCGTTGGTTCTCATGGGATCACTTGAGTTTCTAACCAAATAAAAGTAAACGAGACTAGCCAAAAAGAAAAATATAAAAGTAAATTAGAATGAGGTATCTGGTCATCGTTATTCCTTTCTTGAGAGTTGGTTTAAAGAGTAGATCTTCTTTCATCCCTTGCTTCCTTCTGGAGGATGGTCTAGTTAATGGAGTGAGCTTCTCTTCTTACACTCCTTCGCTTGACTTCTTCACCATCTTCTTCCAAGGTTACGTGTTTGCTCATTGCTGTCATCTTAGAAGCTCCAGTAAGGTCCATACTCCCTAGCTTTACTTTGTATCAGCTTCCTCTTCATGCTCAGTAACCTGTTTCACTTTGTCGGTTTGCTCTTCATTAAGTAGGAACTTGCTCCTCAGGCACAGCTTCCTGCTTAGCAGCCTGTTGCTCGAACATAGCTTGCTGTTCACCAGCTTCCTGCTTCTGAACAGCTTTTCTTCACAACTCACCTCGATTTTCCATATCCTTCTTAGTTTCTTGTTGTCTTCACAACAATCATATCCTTCAACGAAGGCAATGGATTTTTTTATCTATGATGCGAGGGAGAGAGAGAGACATTTATGAAGGATGGGATCTGGATAGATCGATTAGATCTTTTCATTTCATCCATCAGATTCTGATACCACTTGTTGGTATCAGTTATCACTTGTTTGATGTTTTATCCATCCTGTTCTGATACCACTTGTTGGTCCCTAGTGGCAGTAGGCTTAAGGGGGGGGGGGTGAATAAGTCTACTCAATTTTAAAACTTTTCTTCTTTCCAGAAGGCTTAGGTCAGGAGGCATTAACCTTTTGGGAGGTTACTTATTAGAGTTATTTTGCGGAAGCTTTCTCTCCTGGAAAGACTCAATATGCAAGATATGTATCTAACTTAAGATATGCGTATAGAACAGTAAGCATAGATAAACGCATAGATATACAGAAGTTCGAAGGTGGAGTAACCCTTCTACATCCTCTCTGCCGCCTCTTCTCAAGAGGGAACATTTATTAAGTTTGTTGATTTACATAACCCTATCTATTACAACACTCACTTAACAAGTAAGTAGCAAACCTACACATAGCTGCTCACAGCTGCTTGCCTATTTTTCTAATTGACCCACACAGGATCCTACTCAACCCACTCAGGGTCCTCACTTTCTTCTTCAGAAAGTGGACATCTTATCAGGATCCTAAACCTGACTAAGCACTCCTAGACAAACCTTAAAAGGTTTGTCTTCTTCTTCTTCAATTAGATGCAGCAAGCTTGGGCTTTTTTTGCAAGTTGATCTGCTGTAGGTTGTTGTCTGGACTATGTGACTGAGTATGCGTTTCTGGGCATAGAGTGTTCGAGCTTTCTTCTCTCTTGTTATCTTTTATACACTCTTTTCTTCTTCTTTTCTGTATGTCCTTCCCCTCTTTTCTGAGCTCTCTCTTGCACTCTTCTCTTTCTTTGTTGCGCATTTCTCTTTTGAGCTCTCTCTTGTGCTCTTCTCTCTACGAGCTTTTCTCCGTGCTTTATTATGCTCGCTTCTTCTCTCTCACTCTTCTTCAGTCTTCTTCTATTTATAGATTAGGAAATCTGCCCGTTGAAGGTAGTTAGATTTCCATCATTCAATGCGTCGCACTCCGTCTGATACACGTCAGCCTTTTGCTTTCGACATGTCTTCATCTAATTGGTTCCATTCCTCTTCTCTCTATCGGTAATTTTTGACTTCTTCTCATGCCAACTTTGTAGCTTCCTCCTCGTGCTCACTTTGGAGCTTTCTTCTCTGGCTTGCTCCGTCAGGTGACTTGAGGCTTCTGTAGCATGCTGTTCTGTAATATGCTTCGGCATGGTTTCTCAGGTAGCTTCATGTCTGGTAGCTTGCTGCTTTGCACTCTGCTTCTGTAAGGTCTCTTCCAGTAGCTTCCTGCAGTCATCAGTATCCTTTTAGTTAACCCGATTCCTTTTACCATTCTCTACAGTGTCCTTTCTCTGAAGCTTTCTCTGTCGTATCTTTCTGCAGTAAACTTACAAGATAGGTTATGCTTGTAGAATAAGGGTTATTATTCTGTGGTTTTGTCTCATCAAAACATACTTAAATATGTTCCAACAAACCTCATAGGAGTTCATGCTATTATTATGTTGGTCTCATAACTGCTGTAGGTAGGCTTTGAGGGGGTGAATAAGCTTACCTTCTTTTTTCCCTTTTTCTTCTAACTCTTTCGGCTTACTTCTAAGATCAGTAACCTAATTTTGGGAGGTTACTGATTAGAGTGGTTTGCGGAAGCTTAATACAGAGCCAAGTAGAAGATGTGCAGCTTATCAGAGAATACATGTATGCATGAAGTGCAGTAAGCATATAAAGACGCAAGGATGTATAGAGGTTCGAAGGTGGAGTAATCCTTCTACGTCCTCTCTTCCTCCACGCAGGAGGGAACCTTTTAAACTGGTTGATTTATATAGACCTATCTATTACAACCCACCCTTAACAAGTAAGTAGCAAGCCTTCACACAGATACTTGCTTACTTTCCCTGATCCACACAGGATCCTACTCTACCTACCCAGGGTCCTCACTTTCTCTCCTAGAAAGTGGTAAACTCAGCAGGACATTACTCCTCGCACTGAGTACTCCGAGACAACCTTTTAGAGAGGTTTATCTCCTTCTTCTTCAATTGGGTGCAACAAGCTTGGCCTTCGTATACAGACTGATTCTGTTGAAGCTTGTTGCTGACTGGTAGACTGGATGTGCGTCTTCTTGGGGTGTGGAATGTTCGAGCTCTTCTTCTTTTCATCAGCTTTCCTTGAACACTCTATTTTCTAAGGCTTCCCCCTTCTTCTGCGCTTCTCTCTTTTAAGTTTTTCTCTCTTTTTTTACGCTTCTATCTGTGAGCTTGGATATTCTGATGTGCTCACTTCTTTTCTCTCTTGCACATTCTGTGCTTCTCTCTCGCACACCCCCATTTTCTGTCTTCAGTCCTCATTTTTATAGGGTGTGAAATCTGCCCGTTGAAGGCAGACAAATTTTCATCATTTCTGCGCCGCACTCCTGACACACGCTAGCTTTTCGCATCCACATGTCTTCTTCTGATTGACTCATCTTCTCTTTTCTCTCTACCGGTAACTTCTTGTGTCTACCGGTAACTTTGACTTTTCTCCCCATGCCTGCTTTGTAGTTTCATCCTCAGGCTTCACTCTGGAGCTTCCTCTTTCGGCTTGCTCCTTCTTGTGGCTCGAGGCTTCTGTAGCATGCTGCCTATGCAGTATGCTTTCGGCATGGTCTTCCAGGTAGCTTCCTGTCCCGCTGTGTTCTACTTTGGCGAGGTTCCTTCCAGTAGCTCCCTAAAGTCAATAGTATCCTTATTAGTTCATCCGATTCTTTATAACCATTCTCTTCAGTATCCTTCCATTGACACTTTCTCTGTTTCTTTTAATCTTCTGCAGTAACTCTATTGCAGTAACTTATCCTAAGATTGGTTATGCATATTAGAGTTACTTTAAGGATTTGTCTCATCAAAACATTCTACAAATGTATCCAACATATTATTTCATAAATAAACTTTGTACAAAATTTCTCATATTATCACTCTATATATTAATTTATCTCTCATTTTGTTGTAATTATATATTTTTATTTGAAATATTAAGTTCAATTTATGTATGAATGTTAGTTATAACATTATGTAAATTACCAGATATATTTTCTAATTTTTTTACAATATTTCCGTGATTTTTTTAAAAATTACCGATATTTCCACCGAAATCGATATATGCACCAAAACTGATATTTTCGTCCTTGCCACACCCCATCCCTTCCTACACATACCCCATCTTTAAATAAAAAGAAAGTAAATATATATTAAATATCTAAAATACCTTATAGTAATAAATTAGTTTTATTTTCATCTTTACTGTTCATCTTCTTCTCAATCCAACAAAAAACCCTAGTTTTAAAAAAATTCCCACTCTCAAAACCTTATTTGCAAATTATTTCTCCCCTCGTTTTGTGAAGAAAATTATCATAGATCATCAAGATACATTTCTAACAAGAAATGACACAAGAATTTTGTAGAGATTACACATGCATCGGATTCAAGAAAAACCTGCTGCAATATTGTTCGATCGATCATTATAGATTGAACAACACACTCAAAGTTCGACCTATACATGTAGCACGCGTCTGATATTGTTCGATTGAAACGAGTCGAACGATCTCAGCAATGTTCGATCGCGAGAAAAAGGTAGCTGATTCCACTGGAGAGAAAAGAGGTCGCAGATTCCACCGGAGAGAGGATGAACTGAGAAAAAAGGCGTCGGGTTGTATAGAGAAAGGGGATGAATGGAGATAAGATTGAATGGGATTGGGGCGGCAGAGTGGAGGGGAGACGGTTCTATGGAGGCAGCAGTTTCATGGAGATTGGGGTGGAGATTGACAGTTCAAATTCGATGGAGATTGGGTTCATTTTCTTTTTTTTTTCCTTCTAATTAAAGGGTATTTTAGAGAAATATTGAGGTATATTTAGTAAGTTTTGTAGTTTTTAATTTTTTTTATTTGGATGTATTTAGTAATTGGGGTGTGGATAGTCTCACCCTTACCACAGTCCTAATTAATCATTGCTTTAATTGCATTCATGGAAATTTGGAATGACAATTTATTATGATTCTAACTGCAAAAATTAAATTACGAATATCATTCAATTTGAAATCTCAATTATTTTTTTTTTTGACTGACTTAAAGTTTAAAATTTTTAAAAATATAATCTAATTTTATTTTTTCTGGCAAAATTTTCAATGAAATACACATCAATTAAAATATGGTTGATTTTCAATTTGCAATTTGAATTTGAAGTATAATAATTATTGTTTTATTTCAATTTAAAACCTAAAAATTTTAAATGACAAATTTATTCTTATGAAAATCACGTATTATGATCATCACAATTTTTCAATCACGAAATTGAGTGGCGATTGTGTGACACTTGTCGAAAAGTGGTCGAAAAATAGGGATTTCAAAAAAAAAAAAAAAAGATTGAATTGTACACATTTCTCATTTACATGACTAAAATTAATTATCAGAAAATAACTTGGTTAAAGTCGTACACTGCCTCCAAGACAGAACCAAAAATAAGAGGCAAAAACTTGCGTACCCCGATGCACCGTACCCCCAAAGGTATTATTAGTTTGGTATTAGGTATATATTCATGAGGTATTATTGGTGTATTCATAAGGTATTAGGGGTCTATTCTTGAAGGTATTAGTGGTATACTCATAAGGTATTAGTTGCATATTTATAAGGTATTACGTGTATAATTGAAATATATGTTTTAGTGAAAGTATTATTCAAGGTATTACTTGTTGCATGTTAAGGTATTACTCATATTACTTAAAGGAATTATAATAAGTGTTTGGGGGCACGGTGCCCCGGGGCACGCAAGACCTACTCAAAATAAAATTAACGATTTCGAAAACATCATATCCCCCTTTTGGGTACTTCGGTGGTGGAAGCTTGCCAATGCCACTGGATTCATTCTATTGTTATTTTTGTAGTCCTGTTTTTCTTATATTTTTCATGGTAAGGCATCTTTAAAAGAGCATCTGAATTCATGTAAGATATTATTTTTCTTATATTCTCTTCTTTTTTATTGTATTTTTGTAGTCCTGTTATATTTTTTCCTAATTCATGTAGAGATTTAAGAGAGCATCTGAATGAGACACTGTAACTGAAAGATATGCATGGTCTTTATTTTGAAAATCATCTCCAACAAATACTCTATTTATGGAAAAAAAAATCGGATGCCACATTTTCACAATTAAGGAGGGTAACAATGTGAAATTAGGAGTGAGTAGGTGAAATGTAGGGAGGACATTAAATAAAGATCCAAAATACAAAGAGTGTCTCAAAGATCATGTCACAAATAATATGTTCCTTTTAAATTTAAATTGGATGCTCTCATTTAAATTTCAATAGTCCAAGAAGTTTAATTAGTAATAAAATGAGTTAAGAAGTCTATAAATATAGATCAAAGTCTGATTAACTAGTTATAAGAACTACAACCCATATTGCTCTTTCATTCTCCATAACATAAAACACCGATAATTAAATAAAATCCATATGATGGAAGTAGCTCTTTCTTCATCATTCATTCAAATTAGACATCATCGATTATTAATCCATGATGTTTCCTCAATTGCAATTAATGTGAAGAGGCATCATCAACCCATATTCATCACTGCCTACTCATCTCCTCAACATGATCAAACATGTGAAGCATCCATAAGAAACCCAAAAAAATCAATATTTGTGACCATATTAAACAAGTTGGATGATCTTATTTACGACTACGTCGACTTACCCCTTCACCCCTCTATAGATCCCAAACATGTCCTATCAGGACATTGTAAGCCCGTCGACGAGGTTCCACCCACGACCTGCCAGGTCGTGGAGGGATCCCTCCCGACTGGCCTCGAGGGAGCATACATCCGCAACGGCCCCAACCCTCAGTTCTTCCCTAAAGGCCCATATCATTTCTTCGAGGGAGATGGGATGCTTCACATGACCAAAATCTCCCAAGGCAAACCCACCTACTGTTGTCGTTATGTCAACACACACAGACACGCAGCGGAACGTGAAATCGGTCGTAGCTTCGTCCCAGGGATCTTCAGCTCCTTCAATGGCTTCGGAGCTTCCATGGCCCGCCTGGCCGTAGCTGCGGCCCGAGTACTCACCGGGCAGTTCAACCCGGTGGCGCACGGCCTTGGCTCGGCCAACGCCACCCTGGCCCTATTCGCCGGCCACCTCTTCGCTCTCTGCGAAACCGATCTTCCATATGCAGTAAGAGTGACAGGAGATGGAGACATAGAAACCCTAGGCCGCCATGATTTTCACACGAGCGAGCCATTCGTGAGGATGACGGCCCACCCGAAGATCGACAGGGCCACCGGAGAAGCCTTCGCGTATCAATACGACGTCGTTCCGCCATTCCTGACGTACTTCAGAATCGACCCAGAAGGAAGAAAGCAAAAGGGGGTGCCGATATTGTCCATGCAGGGATGCGCGTGTGTTCACGACTTTGCAGTGACGCAAAACTACGTCGTATTCCCGGACACACAGGTGGTGGTGAAGCCGCAGTGGGTGCTGAGAGGGAGATCGCCGGTGGGGGTTGATGTTGCGAAGGTGCCTCGACTCGGCGTGATGCCGAAACAGGCGGAGGATGAGAGAGAACTGTGGTGGGTGGATGTGGCGGGGCTGAATATGATGCACTGTGTAAATGCATGGGAAGAAGACGGCGGCGCCACCATATGTGTGGTGGCTACAAACGGCGTATCAGTTACAAAGTTCCTGGAGAATTTTCATTCATCAGATTTGAGGATGGAGAAGATTACCATTGATGTGAAGGGCAGGAAGGTGCAGAGGGAACCACTTTCAACCAAATCTCTTGATTTGGGAGTCATCAATCCGGCCTATTCTGCAAAGAAAAGCAGGTAATATTACCAAAAGTTGGAATATTGTGTTAAATTTAACCTCCTTTTTTGTTGTTAAATGGTCTATTTTTGTGACAACCTATGTAAAAATTGATAACAAATTATTAAAAAAACAATTAAAATACATTAGAATAACTTATATGCATAATGATATTAATTGTCACAAAAGGAAATTAAAAGAATATTTATGAGAGACTTTTGAAGTAATAGCTTGAGGCAAGAATGTTGTCGTAAAATGTTAATTTGCAACAATTATCAATGTTTTTCCGACAATATTTTGATGTCGTTAATAACCCTTTTTTTGTTTTAGTGATAACTCTCTATATGATTGTATCTGAATCTTTTGTCACATTTCACATTATATCTCATCTTTCATAACATTTAAGTGTTATAATGAATAATGTCTTATGATGATACATGCAGTGTATAAATGAGTAGTTTAGAATATGAAATGTAACATAAAGTATAATAAAATATTTCCTATGTGTATACAATTTGAAGTAATTTGTCGATGAATTTTTGTTTTTCTTATGGTAGAACTAAGAAGGTTATTTTCACGTTTCCTACTTTATACTAAATAATAATTACTTTGCTAACTCGACTTCCAAACATTATAATAATGTTGTATATATCATATCTAAAATGATCTAATCCTGTTATGCATATTTAGGTATGTCTATGCAGCAGTAATGGGGCCAAAGTCATGGGTAGGGGTGGTGAAACTAGATCTTTCACTATCCGGTGCAGATGCTGGTCGTGATTACACGGTGGCTAGTCGTGTATATGGGTCAGGCTGTTGTGGAAGCGAACCGTATTTTGTGTCAAGAGAGCCGAACAATCCAACATTAGAAGAAGACGACGGTTATTTATTAACATATGTCCATGATGAAAGTATCGGGGAATCAAGATTTTTGGTTATGGATGCAAAATCCCCTACTCTTGAGATTATTGCTGCAGTAAAGTTGCCACAGCGGATTCCTGATGGCTTTCATGGCCTCTTTGTACATGAAAGGGACCTCAATAAACTTTGATCCCATCCAAATAGTGTGCCATCAGAAGTCATGTTGGAGATCAATAAAACAAGTGAAAATAAGAAAACTTTGTGTGTATTGTATTTTTGATTAATTCAAATTTTGTATTATGTATCTGAGTAGTGTTATATGAGACTGTTTCATGAATCTTGTTATGTAAGAACCAAACTTAACAATTTATATAAAAATTTGTGAAAAATAATTTAATTTATGGGTAATAAGAATCTGTCTCAGAGAAACTACTTGTGAGAACGTCTCATATGAGTTTTCGTATATCTATGTTTTTATCTAATTTTATATTTTATTTTATGACGAATTTTATGATGAGTCTGGACGTCAGTCACATAAGACCTTTTTTAGTACTTCATATTACATCTCATATTTCAAAATAATCATCATATGTTATATATCAAAAAACATTGTTCATAAACACATGAAACATATTCAATTTCATAAAACATACAATATAACACATATTTAATGTAATAGATCAAGAGCCGGATATCAATGCATAGAATTTTACCTACTATATTGTTAGTAATCGGTAGATAATGTGGGGTAATCCCTTTAAAAAAACTAGTAATTCACCCATATGTTTTAAAGAGAATCGTCATTGTGAAAAAGTACAGCACCAACACCAGATATGAACCACTCAAACGGTTCACATTCGAAGGGGTTTGATCAAACTGTTCATTCTAGTCAACCTTGATCATCCCTCATAAACATTCTATTTTCTGCAACTTCTCTTAAAACCCTAAATACGAAAATCTCTCAAGCTTTCATCTTTCAAAACCCTTCATTGAAAAGGTCGGAAAACAGACAGTCGTGATTGAAAGTTGCCTTATAGATCTAGTTGCTATCCAGAAGAAGATAGCATATATGATGAAGTAAAAGGTGGAGCAGATTTATCCTTTTAAGGATTTGGGAGGAGGCGGAGAAGCCCACTGCTATTAGCACAACCCTTCACCATATGGGGATTCACTCATTAATCGTATCCCCATCCCTCCCGCACAATTTCTTGGGGAAAAGAAGAAGGGCAAGAAGGTGCAGCCCAAGAAAGAGAAAATCGAGAAAATTGCTGCAGTACAATAGAAGAAAAAGGTGGTAAATATAGGAGGCGAAAAAGACAAAGGTGGTCGTAAAGCAGAAAGGCCAATGAGAGAGTTCTGCCAAGAAGGGTGGACGATTGAAAGATGACTGCAAACAAGCCATCCAAGAAATCTATTGCTACATGCAAACGTCCTACACCTACTGCATGCAATGACTCATCTGCTGCAATTAGCAAATGCAGTAGTCCACCTAAGAGAGAACATGGAAATAGTTCCCACAGCTACTGGAGAAGAGTAGATAATAGTAGTTTTGAATGCTAGAGGTGTTGTAGCTCCCATCGAGATTGCTGAATCTGATGGTGAGAAAGAAAAGGATTCTGAAGTTGCAGAGGATCCAAAGGAAAAATATGACCTTGAAAAGCGAAGGTTGCAGCGGGAGAAGCTGGACCTTCAGGAAATGATATTGAAGCAGCGACGATTTCAGCAGGAGAAGTTGGACCCACCACTACACCAGCTGCAGAACACATGTTCATCCCTCACCGAATAGTTAAGTGGAGGATGTTGAACAACGACCTATTCAAAAAGATGGGGAGCAGCTTACAGCGAGAGCTCAAGTAGAGACAAAAGCCACAACTAAGCAGATTGCAGTTCCTTTGCTGGAAAAGTAGAAGAAGGCAAAAGCCAACAAAAAGGTCGCCGCAAGGAAGATTAGGAAGGCCATCTTGAAGACAATTCTCCAAATGGACCTGGAGCAATTAGATGAACAGATGGAGAAGGGGTTCAAAATCTGGAAGGATATGCGCTTCCAAGAAAGTTGGGTGTTGCAAGATTGGGTTAACTGGACAGAGATAGAGGAAAGCGTCTTTCTCTGTGCCTGTATAAGGAACATACATCACCTACTTATCTCTGACTTTCCTTCCAAGGACAGAGAACAAAGGGTTGCCGAGCTCAAAGCCTTCCTGGATGATTTAAGAAAGAAAAAAGAGGAGAAGAGGAAGGCTAAGGAGCAAACAACCCCTACACCCGCCAATGAAGCAACTGAAAAAGTCCTGACGGCAGTTGCATAAGCAGAAACGTAAAAGGGTAAGGGGCTGATCCAGGTGGTGCAGCAGATGCAACAATTGAGATGGAGAAAAAACTACAGCTGCAAGCTGCTTTAGAATTGAGTCGGAAAGACAGGAGAATGAGGACCCCTCCCAAGTCACAGCAACCTGGTGAAGAATCTTCTAGAGCTATCATAGTTCTCCTAGCTTTAAAGCGGTGATGTCTAATCTTTCAAATATCATTGACCTAGGGCATATCAGGGAGGAAGAGTAGCTGGTCAATTATGAAGACTCACCAATTCACCAAGAAGATGCGACAACAGAGAAGGAGCCATCAAATATAATCAAAGATATCATTGTTGATCTTCTTGGTGACGATGAAGAAATGACCGATGAAGCAACGACGGAGGAAGTTGCCAATGCAGGACTCCCAATACTTGTAGAGGTTGTAGTACTGTCTGCTACAAGTGAACCAATTGTAGCAGAGTCAACTGAGGCTGCTGAAGAGCTCAAAATATGGGTTGAGGAGTTAGTACTTTCTCCGAGTACTACTGCAAGAAACCTGGAGATTCTAAAGAAAGCAACTCAGATGAAGTTGAGGGGAGTAGATGACCTTTCTAAGGAGGTTGTTAAAACAGTACTTAGTCAAGAGGAGCACAATGAGGAGGCTGTTCAGACAATACTCACTGCAGAAGAAACTACTAAAAAGGTTGTGTAGCTAGAGGAATCTCAAAAGGAAATTGAAGCTGCAACAGAAGGTGAAAAAGCTGAAGAAGACAACAATCTGGCAGTTGAGATTGTGCTTTCTGCAGGAGCCGAAGAAGGCATGAGTCTGTCGTTGAGACAGTGCTCGCTACAAGAAGCAAAGATATAGCAGTGCATCAAGAGGAACCTCAGAAGGAGGTTGAGGTTGTAGCTGCAAAAGAACAGAAGGAAGAATGCAGTAAGGAGTCTGTTGAGACAGAACTTGCTGCAGTAGACAGAACTTGCTGCAGGAGCAACTAAAGAGATTCACCAAGAGTCACCTCGGCGGGAGGTTGAAGCTACATTCGAGGAAGATGTTAATGATTTTGTGGCACAGCTGGAGGAGGAAGATGCCGCACCCATTAACCCTGATTCTAGTCCTTCAGGTGCTAAGCTGGAGGAGAAGCTGAACAAAGATAAAACTTTGATGGAGCCACTTGCTGACTATGAGTTGGAAGCAACAATTAAGCAGTCTCTACAGAAAACCAGAACAATTGAGGACTTGCAGCGCACAGTTCTCCCTTACTTTACTTAACAAGATGTTGAAGCTTGAAGTTCCAACCCTTCTGCACCTCAAGGACAACTCTCTGCAAAAGGTGATGTATGTTATACATCTCCTAACCGATGCTATTCAAGAACACAAGGTGTCTCTTGCAACCACTATGCAAGATGCATCTTGTGAATATAAGGATGGGTTGGAGAAGATAACAAGATGCATCTTCCAACCTATCCTGACTTTGTGTCTAGACAGTGGCTTTATGCCTATCTTTGTGATTTTTCTTGCTTTGTGCCTGAAAAGTGACCTGCACTAACTTTGTGTTTATGTGTAAAAGTGTTATATGGAGATGATGATATCTTCTTTTCCATCCAAATGATCTGACAGTGTAGGTGTGTTTGGGCCAAAGGTGGAGAATGTGGAATTGTTGGCTTAAATAAACTTGCTGACCCATTCCTTTTGTTTCTCACTTAGCCCAAGGCCCTGGCCCATGTTCTAACCCTACAAACCTTTGGCAGCCTCTTGCTCTCCTCATTCCAGGAATTTGCCACTTCCATTCCTTCTCCCTTTTCCAAGGTGACCCTTCATGTTGCTCCTCTCCCTCACCCCCTTCTTCTTATGGGATCTTCTGAGGTGGAGCTCAGTAAGAGATTCTAGATCATCTTCTCTTCTCTTCTCTGTTTGGTGAGTGATTCTCTTTGTGAGATCCTCTTTGTGAGAAGGGTGTGTGTGTGAGTGATAGCAGCGAGGGTGTTACCGGGTTTGGGCTGTGAATCTTTGTGATTCTGTGATTCTATATTTGAGTGATCTCCGCCACCAATACACATTGTCCTTGTGATCGTTGGAACAGGCTCAGGCTATCTGAGCCACCAACTACCCCACGGTGCATACCCAACACTTTCAAATAATATTTTGGGTTAATTTCATTTCTTATGGAAATTTTCATTTATTGAGAATAAAGTATCTGTTTTACAAGTTTGATTCTTTGTATTTTAATTTCTTTTCCCAATCTTAATCCTTTTCTATTGGAGTTTTCAAAATTGTCGACGTCACTTTCGGAATTGACAGCCACAACAAATTTTGCAGTGGTGAATATTTGGTCGTCAAAAAATGTAAAATGTGTCTTACGTATAGGATCAAAATCGAAATTATCTCTGATATTTATGTTCTTTAATTCTTGAATGGTGGTTATATATACATTATTGTAAGTTTGTAGTTTGTTTATTTTTATTGATGCTTCTCATGGAACTAATTATTGTGTTACGAATTATGATTGAACTCTGCTCAAAATCCATATACTTTAACACATTATCAGCTTTTGGGGTGGTTTATTTTTCGTTCCATCTTCTTTCTCTAGACCCAGAAATGTTGAAATTGTAGATAGAAAAGAGTCAATTATTACAAGCTCGAACTGACACTTGATTATCAAACTCCATAGATGACCTTGATTGAACGCTTTTTTTTTAATGCTATATTGCAGGTTTAGCATTGACTGAGTTAAAATGATATTTGTGTATAGAATGTAAAGACATTGAAGAAGTAAAAGTTGTTGGTCATTGGCTTAAACACTGGTGTGAATTGTGTTAATTAACCATCTTTGATTTGCTCTATTGATGTGTGTTTTAGGAGCATCAAGTGGGATCGTTACAGAGACTAGACGAGTCCTAGCGTTGTGTGGTGTTCATGTAATTATGGCAGTGCGTAATGTGCAAAGTGGCAACGAAGTTTAGGAAATGATAATCAAAGAAAACCCTCGAGCTAAAATCGAGGTCATGGAACTCGACCTCGCTTCGTTTGCATGCATTAGGAAATTTGCATCAGATTACAGTTCTCAGCTCTTCCCTTGAACATTCTCATGTAAGTTTCATCATCTTATTTAAATATACAAGTATCAGCATGTGTGTCGCACGTGGATAAATTTTTTAAATTAAAAATATTATATTACTACTAACTTAAATAATAGTTTTTTTTATAAGGATAGACAATCTATATTAGATTAAATTCAAAAAATAATTATAGTAAATTAGAGTTCCAATATAATCAAGTCCCCATCATAATAGAATTCTATATGATTTTGGTTTAAATTTTAATGTAAAATTATTTAAATATAAAAATCATGAATTACTATTATAATCTTAAATAATTCTTTAATAAGGATATATTAGGCAATCCATATTTTTATATATGTAATAATGTAACAATGTAATAGATATCTGTACACAACACTAATGTCGTATATGCTAATGTGTTTTTTTAATAAATCCGAAGTAACAATGCAGGTGTTGTGAATAATACCTTCATGCTTTCGCAGGATAACATTGATCTGCATTTTGCAACTAACTATTTAGGTATTCTTAAACTAACTCTCATTTATTTATCAATCTTTTAACTAATTTATCCTTGATTTATTACAAGATTGATTCAAAGTTTTAAACACAGGTCCTTTCCTTTTGACGAATCTTCTACTGGATAGCATGAAAAGGAGTGCAGTTGAGAGCCAGATAGAAGGAAGAATTGTCAATGTCTCTTCGATGGGCCATCAGTTTGTGAATAGTGAAGGCATTCGATTTGATGAAATCAATGATAGTTCAAGGCGAGTTGGGTCGAGATTTTTCAACTTAACATATGTCTTAATTCGATCATACTATTCAAATTTGTCCTTCCAACGATTCGTTAGTATGTACAGATACTTTTTCATATCAGCCTATGGACAATCGAAGCTGGCTAACATATTGCACACGAATGAGCTTGCGAGACACTTCAATAACATATTGCACACGAATGAGCTTGCGAGACACTTCAATAACATATTGCACACGAATGAGCTTGCGAGACACTTCAAGGTAAGTAATAATACGAAAACATATTCGTATCTTACAAATACGAAAAGTGATGGAACATCATAGTCGGAATGATAAACACACACAATATTGGATTCAGACAGAATATATACTTCAACATGTAACAATAATATTGCTACGAAAAAACAGGAAGAAGGAGTTGAAGTAGCAGCTAACTCATTGCATCCTGGTCTAATTGCAACGTTCGACAAAATGTTTTTTTTTTAGGGTGAAGCTCTTACCCAGTGACGAAGCTAGGAATTTTATCGAGGGGGTCATTTTTAAGTTAATTTTTATATAAGGGGAAATGTATATATATTTTAAGCATTTTATAGAAAGATTATTTTTAAAGATAAATGTATTGTAGTAAAGTTATGATATTAAAAATAATATATTAAGTTAGAACAATTACTAACAAAATTTATAAATTGAGTGTCATTAGAAGTGTGGATTAAAAAATGCATTGAATAAAAATATTGAGATCTAACAATGTAAATGGAAGGTTTTCAGTTGAAATTTCTAATATTTCTGTGTTTGAAAATTTTAATATTTTATGTTTTTTGTGAAGGGTGAAATAAATTTTAACAATATTTTTTGAATGAAGGATGAATTTTTTTAGTTATATGAATTACTGATGATGAATAAGATTGTTGATAAGTGTCAAATTGTACTATAGTTTTGCGTACAATTATATGGTCAATTGAGTGCGCTTGTGTACGTTTTTATGTCAATTTGGTTACTTTCATATATTAGTTGCATTTGACATTTTTGTGCTAAGTTTCATGATTTTAGTGGAAAAAGGTAGTATGAATTTCAAGTGTGATTAAGGATCAAGTAAGAAACGAGGAGGGAATGAGGTTGAAAACGAGGAAAAACGAAGCTGTGCAGTGGGCACGGGCTGATTTTATGTGATTAAGGTTGTTTCCCGCGACACGGCCGCCCATGCTCCAATGCGCCCTTCTCTAGACATTCACGCACGGTCGCCAAGTGTGAGTGCAACGGGGCACAGTTAGACCGTGTTGTGGTGCATGACCGTGCCCGGGTGTCCTAATTCATCTAAAACTCGATTTTGGATTATTTTTATCTGAATTCTTGACCTCCAAGACTCCTAATGAGATATAAATACCCCATAATACTCCAGAAATCAAGACACAAGCATTCATAGAGAGAAAACACAAATTCTGAGAGCATCCAGGAGAAAACACGAAGGAGAATTCGAAGATCGAGAATCGCGAGATCGTTGTCTTAGAGTTTTTCTTTAAACTTTTCTACTTTTTGTTGGATTTCGGTTTTGATATGATGTTGTCATCTTTGTCTGTGAATTTGATTGATATCATGTCTGGCTAGATTTTCGTAGGTTTCTAGAATATGTAAGTAGTTCGATTCAAACCTTGATGGATCCTTGATTTTAATTTAATTTCTTGATTTTTCGATCCTATTCATATGTTTATGATTTGATTACTTGTTTGATTAGAGGGCCCCTGATTGAGCATGTTTAAGTAATTAAGTCAAAATTCGAGAGAGGAAATTTAATTACGGAAGAGTAAACACGTGACATATATGCAGCATGAGATTGAGAGATAAATGACATATGTGATGAGATTTTCAATCCTAGGTGCATTTAGGAGTTGTTGTGTTATATCAGATCGAGTAGAGATACCTCTGGTAGCATAATAATCAATCGGTTAAATTACTCGAGAGAGCTTTTAATTTGACATTCATGATTGCTCATATAAGATTATTAATTAGTGGAATTGGATTGATCAAGGTGACATTGAGGGGAGAATCGAATGAAAGCATGTTCTAGAACCTGTCTTAGACTATTTGTTTGATCTCGTGAATTTTAATTTTAATTGCGTTTTAGTTAGTATAATTAATCTGATATCTTTTGAATTTGATAACTTAGATTAAATTAGGGGTAGAATTTAGGTAATCAATTAATTCAAACAATAGTCTTTGTGGGATCGACCTTACTTGTCGTATCTACAATCTACACCGTACACTTGTGGGAGTAGCTTAAAGAATTAGGTGAACAATTGTAAATGATATCTAATCATGTAAATAGAAGGTTTGCAGGGTGAAAAATTTTTAGTTGAGATAATGACGGGTAAATAAGATTGAATATGAGATAATGACCAGTAAATGAGAATATAGATAAGATTTGGTGTGATATTTTCTTATTATTTTACCTTTAAAATATGATATTTTTTTTATCTAATTTTCTCAAAAGACTATATCAGGGTAAAAAAATTTGAGATATGAGGAGGCCAGTGACCCCCTTGGCCGTTAATGTCCCTGCTCTTACCCGTCCACTTCAATCATCATATATGCTGGATGAAAGATGGATTTTGTTTTTAAATTGTAATTAAATGTTTTGTCCTTAACTTGGTTGGTAAATATTTCTTGCAAGATATTCCTCAGGTTAATCTGTTAATTAACACTTCCATTATGATGAGCTCATGTTATGTATAAATTGATGAATTGAACTCGTTGGGTGTTGTTCCCAGGGAGCAGCAACCACGTGTTACGTAGCTCTGCATCCGCAGGTTAAGGGAGTAAGCGGTAAGTATTTTTCATACAACAACATGTCCGACTCGAGTCAACTCTCCTCAGATGCTGAACTCGCAAAGAAGCTTTGGGATTTCAGCTTCAAATTGACTCAGTCCAATTAGCTAGTTTGTTCCTAACAATTTGTGTGGATCTATTATTGCCTCATGAATTAGCAATGTATATAGTTTACATTCTTGTTTTCACCCTTGACTAGTCAGCCACGTATACTATGCACAGATAGATAGTAATATAGTAAAAGTTATACTTAATAACTATATTTCATTCTCATTTTATATTTGATGATATTTTTCGAAAGACCCTAGATATTTTTTTTAAACACCTTTTAAGATATTTAATAACCTATTATTAATACAATTTTGCAATGAAAATTTTCTGATCATAATGACTAACATAATGTAATGTATAACCAACATAACATAAATGTCACAACCAAAACAAAAAATTCATGAGCGAAAAAAAAGAAGAGGATATGGGTTGGGTCGGCGTCAGAAAGAAATTAAACTTTGCTATTGAGAGCTAGGTAAAACTTAAAATGGGTTTCCCACTTTCCAAGATTATTAATTTGATTACAATAGAAATTATTAAGGCAAGGGCAAGTGAAAGTAAAGGTAGAAAAGAGAAGAAGATATATGTGATGTGATAATGAGAGGCATATTGAGAAGTAATTAAGTATTGGGGTTAGTGATATTGAAGCTGAAATCCCATAATTTGTTTGCCAATTCAGCATCCAGAGCGAGTTGACTCGGTTGGCTGATGTTGCTGTTTTCAAAATACTTGCCAGTTACTCCCTTTACCTGTGGATGCAATGCTACGTAGCATGTTGTTGCTGCTCCCTGCAAACACCTTTCACTTTTATTATCACTTCAAAACTATATATATATATATATATATATATATATATATATTATATATTATATAGTCTTATAAATTCAAATAAGAGATGCTTAACCTAAGTTCTAAGATCACTAGGATATCATATATTTCCTTATTAGGATATATTTATTGTAGAGCACACATATATCTGTATATATATACAATGTAATCATCTCAATTCAACGTACATCAGTTCACTTTATTCTATATATAGAAGAGTAAAACAATTCATTGAAATTCATGCAAAATAGGGTTATCAAAAAATGATTTTTTCTTTTAAATTTTTTGTTCAATTCTACTCAAATCAAAAGAAATTTTAAAAAACCCAAAATTGGGGATTTCACGTTTTAGTTAATGAGCTTGAAGGGGTGGAAGGACTTGCATGCTAATAAAGAAGAGAGATAATGAAGATGATCACAATCTACATCTATATAAAAGTATGATACCACCTGAGCTAATTTGTTCCAATTGCTAAAACAAAAAGTACTTAATGATCTATTTCGAAAATTCATAGACGTTAGTTAATGTCCAAACTGAAGAACTGCGAAAAGTTAGCATCCAAAATCACAACAATTTCAACAGTGAAAGCTGGTTTTGAGTAAGAGATAAACCTGCGGAAGATTTTTTAAGTGAAGATTATTAATCCAATTAACAATACCTGCACTAACATAAAAAACATAAACAAACATTAAATAAGTAAGAATTTTAATTAACAATGCAGATGCACACATATGTTTGATATATTTAAACAATGATGAAGATACAGATTTCTTCAGATTACTTAATTAATCTTCAAAAAAGATTCACTTCACCATTAGCGAAACCGTAATATCGTCGTAAAATTGAGGTTGCTACGGGTCCTGGATTCAATGAATTAGCTGTTATTTCAACCCCTTCTTCCTGTTTACACAAAAAAAAAAAACCACATTAATAAAAATCATTTTAGGACTCATAATTATATATGATGTTTTTTATTTTTCATCTCATAAATATTATGATTTTAAATTTAGTCTCCTAATAGAATTTTGTCCACTTTCAATCCAACTTTGACCTGAAATTTTGAATTTCCCTGTAAAATGTTGTGTAAATTCATATCGGGATTTTTGAGTTTCACATTCCACTAATGAGAATTTGACACGTGACATTTTTCTGGAAAAATTCGTGACATCCAAAAAATTCTTAAGATTTAGAACTAGATTAAAAATTATGATAATTATGAAATCAAAATATACATTATAATTATGGAATAAGAAGGATTTAAACCCTTTTCACAAGTGACAATGTACTATGCAAGGTTTAAAGAGTCATTTCAGTGGACTACATCAAAATCCATGGATTACCTTCAACCGCCTCGCTAGTTCGTTGGCGTGCAATATGTTTGCTAGCTTTGACTGCCCATAGTTCATTAGGAAATAATTGTAAATGTATCTGCATAAATAACATATATGATTAAATGAAATAATATTTCTTTGAATAGTGGTGGAAGGTGAATTAATCAAATATCACTTTTGAAAACAGTATTTATTAGATTAAAATATGTGTGTTTATACTTTAACTAAATGTTGTGTGAAATGAGTAAGAGTGAAAAGTATTGAGAAAATTATCCATAAACCAAATACTGAGGTTTTCAAACGTTCAACCACATATGATGTCATTTATAGTATTAACTTTATTTTAATTGATAAAATAATAAATTTAGAACACTATTTTTAGACCATTCATCAATAAACGAATAACATTTTGGCACCAGATAATGACACATCAAAATTTTAATTTAAGGGTTTTTTAAACAAAAAATTAAAATCACGAATTTTCGGTCGAATCACATGTGATTTGAGCTTTTGCTGATGTGATTTGACCACCATTTAAGTGATTGATCTGAAATTCATGTGATTTGACCTGAAAATTTTCATGTTAGACTTTTTTGTCATAAAATTGTGTAAAATAGAAAGTTAGTGCCGACAATATTGAAACTCGAAAAGTAAAGTTAGTGTTCTTACTGATGAATGACCTAATGATAATATACTAAATTTACAAACTTCCAGTTTAATTTAATCATCCCACAATAATTCAAGGAAGTTTATACTTGTAATTAAGTTAATTTTTGGCCTACCTTGAACTATCGTTGATTTTATCAAATTCAATGCCATGATGGCGTACAAACCGATGACCCACTGAGGAAACATTGATAATTCTTCCTTCTATTTTGCTCTCACGTGCTGCTGTCTTTTTCATGTTATCAAGTAGAAGATTTGTCAAAAGGAAATGACCTGTATTTCAATATATAATTAACCTTTGTTATTATAAATCAAAAGGAAAACTAATCATCACAAGATGAAAATTTCAATGGCAACAAATAAGAAAACATAATTAGTACAAACAGAAATCAATTAATCAACTGCATCTTGCCCAAGAGGCATGTATACCTAGATGGTTGGTTGCAAAGTGCAACTCTATGTTGTCTTGAGAAAGCATAAATGAAGGAACCATAATCCCTGCATTGTTACTTTTTAATTTATTAAGAAAAGATGTTAGTAATGTATAAGTCGGGTCATTCATTCACACTACGCCAAATGAATATATATTAATATTGTTGGATGTGTGACATATGCATGCTGATCTATAAGAATCCAACATTTAAATGTTTCTACTTTTTATCAAACTAACACATGTCACACAATCCACCGGCATTGATACACTATAAGTGTGATATCATAAAACAGTCTTGCTACCCTACCCATCATGGGCATACTAATATATATTGTGTCCACTGCTGACGTGTCAGATATGCATCATATCAATTAATTTTACGTTCCATAAAACGAGGGGATGAAATCATTACACGTCAACGGTGGACATATTAAGAGCTGTCTGTCGTGAACATTGTAGCATTTTCCTATCGTAAATCAATCATATGAGACATAAAATAAGAGAAACAATAGGATGAGCAATCAATGAATGCCATCGGTTCTACACAGGACGTACATACTAGATCTTTGACCCGTTTATTTAGTCATTTGGAGGATGTAAATTCAATTAGTGAAGATGTTAGAAGAGAGGCAAGCAACTCACATGAGAATATTCAAAGGAAGAGGTAAAGAGTTGTAATGTGATGCAAAATTGGTAATGGATGCAAAAGAAGCAAGATCAAGTTCCATAACATCAAGTTTAGCTTGAGGGTTCTCTTTCATTATCGTTTCCTTAACTTCTTTACCATTTTGCACATTACGAACCGCCATTGTTACATGAACACCACATAATGCTAGCACTCGTGTTGTTTCTTTTCCAATACCACTTGAGGCTCCTGAAATTAATATACATGCACATTTGATTACACATAATATATTGACAAATTAATTACACTATATATCACCCTAACCCATGTTATACACTTCAAAACATCAACATGTTACAAGTTATTAGTTTTTTCAAAATGTGACGTATATGGGTAGAGTGGAATTAGCATATAAAGTCACAAAATAAATATATATAGAAAAGTAAGAAGAATGAAATTATTGTTAATTAGGAAAATGTTTTTTGCTAGTTACCATGTAAAACAATTATTCTTTCTACTCACATTATTCTTTTATTGAAGAAACAAAGGATTTTTTCTAAGTAAGGATGAACTCCACGATGTTACTAGAGGGTTTTTCAGATGAGATTTGAGTTTGACACGAAATCTACAATGAAAGTAAGTTGATAAGATAGGAATCGGGTTTTTACTTTTAGTTCATTTAACATAACTATTCGTTTTTTTCCGTCTCACTACTCTTAAAAGTAGATTTTTTATACTCATATTTTTCAAATATTCCCTTGCTTCATAATTTGCCTAATCCTAGTCCTCATTTTCAGCTCATTTTAGTTATGAAATTTTACTCTTTAAACATAAAAAAAAAAAAGAAGTAGAAAACGGGATTGATCATTCAAAATGATCAGAAAAGACCATTTTCACATAGATGACATTCTTACCAGATTCTTATTGTTCAAGTTGTGCTATATCTTTATAAAGATGTAAATTATAATGATTAGGGTTCAAACTTAAATCCGATAAACTTTGAAGTCTTTATTGTGTACCTAATTCCTTCAATTACCTCTCGCTGATTAAAAAAAAAAAAACATTATTTCCATCGACTCTAACAAATATATTTACTGATTCACATGAAAGTTACACACATAATGTGTAATTGAGGCAAAATTGAGCCGATATCAAAGGTGACACGAACAATCTCAATTAGCTCTTGAGCCAACCTTTAATCAAATGCGAAGTTGACATGAGTTGGGGGCAACAAAAACTAATCTCATGTCACCTCTCAATTGAAGACCAACATGAGATAGAGATTCATGAAAACTCAATCATCCAAATTAACGATAATCAAAATAACGAATAATGATAAAATAAAATAAAAAGAATGAAAGTGGAGAAAAAGACCAGTGACAATGGCGGTGAGGCCGGAAGCATCGATCCCTCGCACAACTTCCTCCGCCGTAGAGGAACCTGAAAACCCCGACGCTCCTTTTCTTCCCCACCTCCACATTATCCCCTTCTCTCTCTAAGTCAATGCTTTCTTTCTAT
This sequence comes from Scutellaria baicalensis, assembly GCA_005771605.1. NCBI lineage: Eukaryota > Viridiplantae > Streptophyta > Magnoliopsida > Lamiales > Lamiaceae > Scutellaria > Scutellaria baicalensis. Next base: position 29,400,719 of record CM016721.1, read on the forward strand.
CTCTACTTCTTATAATATTTAGTTTTTAATTATCACATTATTAGTTCATTATCAATGAGCTGTATAGAGATTTATATATCGAGTTTGACAGTTTTGATTATTAATTACATTAAATAATAAGAGTAGGTCTTATGTACTCAATGCATGTGAGACCGTCTCACAACAGATCTTGTTATGTGAAACGGATCAATTCATAACTCATACTTAGTAATTTATATAAGAATTTGTGAAAATAAGTTTCATTCATGATAACAAGGATCCGTCTTAGAAAACTACATGTGAAACCGTCTTCCATGATTTATTGTGAAATAATTATTGATTTCCAATTGTCAAAACATATAATATATTTATATAACATATAATATTGCAACTACAATCACATGGATTGTGAAAAGGCCAGCTTGAAATGATTAATGGTTTCCTTCAATTGAGAGAAATAATGTTTAATAAAGCTGTGATATGGAGGCACTTTAGGAGTCAACAGATGATGACATGAACGTGTGAGCAATATGAACTTCTAAACTTGAGGCACGAATGAATCTGCAAGATGTCTATTTTTTAAAATTGATTTAAGAAAAGAACTATAAATTTAGGATATTTGACAATTTTTTGAAGTGATTATAATTTAGAGGAGTCTGAATCTTCTATTACATTTGATGATATATCTCTTGTTACATAACATTTAATACACACCACATAGTAATTAGTAAGATCATTGAATATATGTGGCGTGTGGTGATTGATTTGGATTATGAGATGTAACACTAAGTGTAACAGAATATCTCACTCCTATATATTGGCTGTGGGTTGCTCTTTTCTCCACATATCACTTCACCAATTACTATTAATTATAATCAATTATCCATGATTTCCTTTTGTCAATCTTGGTTATAATCCACTTTTTTTTCAACCACATGTACTCATTTTAATCCTTATTTACACCAAATGAATACATTTTTTTAAATTTATATACTTCCTCCATCCTGCTTAACTAGCCCACATTGGTACTGAGGTTAAAAAAAAACAGTTGACTCATTAAATCTGTTGACTTTTTGTTTTTTTTAGGACTTTATTTAAGGGAGATATTTTTAATAAGAGTGAAATTGGGTGACATTTTGTAATAAGAGTGCAATATAGTAATATTAATACTTGACTTTTGTTGTCATTTATGGGCTGATAAGTTAAATTGGGATATCGAAATAACAAGTAGGTAAGTTAAGTTGGGACGGAGGGAGTACATAGTATCCAATTTCATGAACACAAAAATAGTTATTTGTAGATGAAAATAATTTTAGTTATAAAAATAGTATAATGTTATTTTTTTATTAATGTGAGATTTTTTGATATTTTGATCTATTCAGTACAATATAAAATATTTTTAAATCACAATTATGCAATTATTAATCTATTTTTGTAATCTTTGTTTTACCATTTTTTGACTTCTTTAATATTTAGGGCAATACAATTTTAGAAAAATTATTGACTAAAGTTATGGATCATGCTCAGATATGCTTCACTTATTAATTAATTGCACGGAGGTGGTGGCAACTTTGTGGAATATGCAGCTCGAAATTCCTCCAAAGATAATCTTGACATTATATTCTGGTGTATTACTTGTGTGGGCTTATCAATATTTAATCCACTATTCAAATATGAAGCCATCTCTCCCGCATCTTGGACAACATTAAAGTTTCGTTTACCGTCTTTTCTTTTTGCCTTTTACCTTGCTATCTTAACTTTCACCATTCTTCATGATCGGTAGAAAATTGATGCATTTTATTGTGGATTAATTTGAATTTTTTTATAATTTTTTATGTGATTGAATGTATTATTTTCTTACCTATATGTGTTTTTATACTACAGTTACTTTAGGGATTGTTTTCCTTTTTTTTTTTTTTTCTTTCTATAGGAATTCTAGAATACTTTGGAGTGGAAAAAGATAATCATGGATCAAAATGAAATTGAGCCAAAATGCAATTTGAAAAAAGAAGGCCCATTTCACGAAGGAATAAATGAGTTGCATAATTTTAGTTTAAGGAATGAAGTGGCCCATTTTCCTAATTTGAGCCTAGAGAGGAACCCGGATCACCCGCTGGTTAATAAAACCAGCAAATGGTGTTGGGCAAGAAACGGCGTCGTTGTTGTAGGAATTTTAGTTTTCTAATTTTCTAATTATTTTCTAAACCCTTTTTGTATTTTTTTTTTAGTTTCTCCCTCTTCAACAATTGAGAGATGTGCCATTCATTTTCTTCAACTTCAATTTTTCCTCCATATGACTATGCCATCAAATTTCAACAAAATATCAATAGAATTTGGGCACTAAAGGGTTAATCAATCTCCAAAAAAAAAAAAAAAATTCATTCTCCTCAATCAGTTTATTGGTGAGAAGTTTTTCATGTTTTTCTTCTTATTCTTTTTGAAATATGTTCTTTCTATGATTTAAATATTTGTTGCATTTGATATGAAATAGAGGAATTTGCTACGTTTTGTTTATATCTATCTGAATTCAAGATTGCAACAATTGAAAATCTCATTGATTTCTAAGGATATTTGTTAGTGTTGGTTTTTCCAACATTAAATTAATTTTTCCTTTTTCATTTATTATCCTAAATCATATTAGATATGTCTGATAATGATTAGATATGATTGATAATATTTAGATATGTTTGAAAATATTTGTTTTCTCTCACTTAAGAATTGTTTTTGAATCTCACGTTTTACAAAATAAGGATCATCTAATACTAACCACTTTCCTATTCTTAAGGAAAATTGTTCCTATCTTTTGGTTATTGGTTTTTGGATAGATTATGTGATTGAGAGACTTAAGAACGTGATTTTGTCACATGAGGAAAGCTGGAACAAGTGAAGGAGAGATAAACATGTGTTTGAAGACATGAGATAATGGAGATTAAGAGAAAGTGGTGAAAGTGGAGATATGGATGTTCAAGATCATGGAGATCATGGAGCATTACAAAATGTGGAGTAATGCTTGAAGGAAGTGGTGTACTGCATCGAGCTCTACAAATAGAAGAAGTTCTTTGAAGATTTGATAGAGCGAACAAGCAAGAACTTCGAGTATACACTTGCAGTACAACAATGTTGGGCTTTGTGTTAGATCACACCACAGACGACATTGTCCTGTCTTATTTTCTCTAGGTCATCGAGTTTGCATACTCATGACTGTTTTTGTAGAGATAGGGATGTTAGTGAGCCTTTGAGAGTCTTTGCATACGTACATAAGTTTCCTATCTATTCATAGAGGACGTATTGTTTCATTGTAAGGAAGAATCTCATCTAGAGGTTTTTCTATCTCCTTGTACTCATCCGAAAGATCAATAAAGGAGTTTTTGCCTTGGAGGCATTCTACGAGTATTTGTATACTCGTGGATATATCGTTTGTCCACTGTCTTATACTTTTAAGTTTGATTTTCCGATGTATGTTACGTTGGTGTTGTCAACACCACTGACAACTGTATACTCTGATTGTTTTATTTTTGATTTTAAATTCACGCTACACTTTCAATATTCTTGATGGATTCTACATCAGATGATGATTTCAAGCCTAAGATTGGTATGAAATTTGATAGCTTAGATGAAGCATAGAAGTTTTGGGTTGAGTATGGAGGATAACAGGTTTTGCAGTTAGAAAACATTATCCTAACAAGAACGGGAAAACTGGCTTTATAAATATGTTTATAAACTTCATACAAATGTGTTTGTTGCAGAAAGGGTGTTTGTAGAGAAGATAAAAAAGATCATTTAACTAATCCTCTATTTGAGACTCGAACAGATTGCAAAGTAAGAATGAGAGTCAAATATGTGGATGATAAGTATAGTGTATTTGAGTTTATCGAAGACCATAATCACCCGCTTCATCTTCCCAGAAAATTCATATGTTGGCTTCGCAACGGAAAGTTACTGAAATTCAAGCACATGAGATTGATTTGGCAGTTGATGTTGGACTTAAACAGAAATCAACTTTTCAGTTACTGAGTAGGCAGACAGGGGGTAGGGATGGCCTTGGTTATACCAGGATAGATGTCAAAAATAATCTTCGATCCAAGAGACAAAGGAATATGGTGTATGGGGAAATTGGATGCCTGATGCGATATTTTCAAGAACATTTATCTAAAAATCCATCATTTATCATGCATGTTAAATGAATATGGAAGAATAGATAACTAATGTCTTTTTGGCTGATGCAAGGATGTTAATTGATTATGAATACTTTGGTGACGTTGTCACACTTGATACCACATATTGTACAAACCGTGCACACCGACCGCTGACTATATTCTCAGGTCTCAATCATCACAGAGGAGCAGTGATTTTTGGTGCATCACTTTTATATGATGAAACTGCGCATCTTTCAAATGGTTGTTCGAAACCTTCTTAGAGACACACAAGCAAAAGAGACCTCTAACTATCTTCACCTACCAAGATCAAGCTATGCTTAAGGCCCTACATAAGGTGATGCATGAGATATTTCATGGCTTGTGCACATGACACTTAATGCAAAGTGGAATCAAACACTTGGAGAACTTGATGAAAGATGGGTCATACTTTTTAACTGATTTTAAGAGGTGCATGTTTGGTATTGATGACGAGACCAAATTTGAGGAAGCATGGAGTGCCTTACTGGAACAATTTAATGTTCACGAGAACATATGGTTGCAGTCTACTTATAGGGTAAAGGAAAAATGAGTCATCTCTTACTTGAAGCATGCTTGCACGCTTGACATGAGGAGTACACAACTTAGTCAGAGTGTGAATTCTGATATCAAAAGTTGTATGAATCCAAACTTGAATATAGAACAATTATCTAAGCACTTTGAACGAGTCTTAGAGGAGAAGCGGTATAATGAGCTATGATGTGAATTTGAGACACGTCAAAAATTGCCAAGATTAAAACTATAGAGCTCTCCTACGTTGCGTCAACTTTCTGAGATTTATAACCCAACAATCTTTACCTATTTCAGATGGAGTTTGATTTGTTCGCAGCTGCCTACATAAAGTCTATAAATGAAAGTCCATCATTATTTGAATATGTTGTCAGACTAATCGATAAGGAAGGTGAATAGAGGGTGAACTTTGATCCTAGCACTAAGATGATTTCATGTAGCTGTAGAAAATTTGAGATGGTTGGACTATTGTGTTGTCATGCTGTGGAAGTGTATGATATTATGGACGTAAAATGTCTTCAAGAGCATTATATCTTGAAGAGGTGGACAAGAAAGGCATAATTATTTGACCAATGAACTTGAGGAAGATCCCAAGTTAGAAAGTACACGACGCTACAAGGAACTTTGCATGATGTTGGTTCGATTAGGGACCGAAACATCCGTTCACCAGTCAACTTTTTCTTTGGTGCATAAGGTGTTGTGTGATCTGACAAGTGAGAGTCAAGACAAAAATGACAACGCCAAAAAGCCGTCAACGAGATTTTCCATGACACTACCAAAGGGATTCAAGAATAAAATTGGTTTGAAAAGATAGAGGTGAATAAAGAGTTGGGTAGAACTCCAAACAAAAAAAAAATCGAGTGTCAAGGTATATAAATTTATAATTACTATCACTTTTTTGAAATAATCATATGTGTAGAAATTATATTCCAATAATTGTAGGGTAATAGAGCACATAATGAATTGCCTGCATCTTATCCAACACCTTCGGAACATTATGGAGATCAATTCAAATTCATTGAATTTTTGATGGTATGATATTTATTTCCTATAAAATTAAAGGTAGAAACATGTTTGTTTAATTGATTTTAAATGTATATTACTTTTTTTCATTGTAGGTGCCACTCGATCATCCTCGATATTCTCTTGAAGGCATGAGTTTCAATAGAGATACATCCAATACAATGAACTGATTAACTATCTTTCTTTTCCTTTTATTCTAAATCTAATTCAATGGAGATCTTATTGCAATTTAAATTTTCCATATTTCTATTATTGTTGTTATTTATAATATATGTAAAAAATCATGTCACAAATAAATGAGATAATAAAAATTAAAAAAATAAGAAAAAAAGTTAAATAAAAGGACGTCAAATTGAATAAGAAAATAAAAGCACAAAAGAAAAAATAATTAAATGTAAGGCATGAAAGAAAAAATACTTAAGAATTTGTTGTACTTAAACGACATCATTTCTTGCCCAACACCATTTGCTGGTTTTATTAACTAGCAGGGAATCCAAATTCGTTGCACACACATGTTAAAAGTGAGATATTTTCAATAATTTTTGGCTCCCAAAGTTTGAAGCTCTAAGTCATACACGCAAATTTTTCAGAGAGAAGGTTTTCAGATAAAGATTTTCGGGAGATTTTCATATTATTTTTTACTTTGAATTGGTTTTCATGTATTTTGTAAGGAACATTGTATAGATTTTGATGAAAGACAAAACATGTAATAGACTAGGGCCTAGGATCCTATGTATTTAGATTCCATTGTAAAATCTCTAAGTATAGGATCAGGAGGCTTGATGATCAAGACTAGAGCATGAAGACCTTGCTGCATAAAACCGTAAAAATGATCTAAGTATACATCTCTATAGCAGGCTGCTTGAAAATGATACTGGACACTCACTACACAAGGATGCTGGGCTTGCTAACTGTGCAAAAGACAAAGTAAGCTGAAGCCAACTGAACGACCAGGAAGCATCAGCAACCTGTTAAGCAGCAGTTACCTCGAAATCCATGTATGAGGTTTACTTTAGGCACAACTGCAATTTCAACCAATCAAATGATGTCACGTATCAAAAGCAAAAAGGAAGTTTGAAGATATGACAGACTGGGTATGTCGACTGCAACATCAGTTACGTACAATCTCAAGAACCATTGTACGAACAAATTAGAGGATGCCACGATACTCTATGCATGCTGCGAAGGAGGCTCTCTCTCTCTCTAACGGACAAAATCCTCATCGCCTATAAATACTAGAAGAACTGGACTTGAGAAGGACTTGAAACTAGAAACCTGAAACTCTAGAAAACAAAACGCTCAAGCAATCCAACAATCTATCTTTCAATTTTTAGAAGTTTCAAGTCCAGTCTATTTGTAGCAAGCATACTCTTTCCAGAACAACTCTCTATTCAAAGCTTGCTGCCTGTGTTGTTGAAGAAAACCACTTTATTTACTTTCATAGACTGTCAGGAGTTGCTTGATCGGAGGCTGTTCCTGATCAAGTATTTACGTTCTTAGTAGAAGAACAAGAGCTCTGTGTGGGCTAGTTGAGTTTGGTCACTGTGCAGTAACCCTGTGTGGGAGAGACTGACAGTTCTTGTTAGGTTTAGGTTGTCTAAGCGAGGTTTGTGTAAATCAACCATTTGACCTAACAAAGTTCCTCATTGAGAAGGAATAGAGAGGACGTAGAGTGATTACTCCACCCTTGAACCTCTATAAACCCTTGTGTTTGTTCGGATATAGCTTACTGCCGTTCTTATCCTTGTTGTTTCTTATCTGCTTTTATCTTCTACATATCTCTCATAAGTATATCAACGGATTTTAGAAAAAAAGCTTTGGTTTAAAAGTATTTCCGTTGTGCATAAAACTCATTTTTCCTAAAGCTCACTCAAGGTAATTGCTCAAGCAGTAACCTTCAGGACAGTAAGCTCTTTAGTAAACTACCTGAGTGACTTATTCTTTCAGCTTTAGAAGAAAAGTTTGAAAATTGAGTAGGCTTATTCACCCCCCTAAGCTTACTGCCACTTGGGACTAACAAGTGGTATCAGAGCCGGTTGGATTAAACGTCCGATCTAACTGATCAATCCCTGATCCCTACTTTCTAAAAACCCTCTCTTTGTTTTAAAATTCATAAGCATACCAAAACATGGATTCTCATAAAGTATCTATGTTCTACATTGAAAAATATGATGATTGGAAAATTCACATGCAGGCGCATCTGTCGGCCATGCATGATGACATGTGGTATGTCATCACTGAAGGACCACCAAGGATCACAAAAGTAAACCCATTATTTGCCAGGGCCGTTGATGAAGCAGCTGATAGACAAGGAGATGCAGGAGTCATTCCACATCCAACTATTCTGGAAAAACCTAGAGAAGAATGGACTGTTAACAAGAGAAGGCGAGTTGTTGGAAATATTTAAGTATGTTTTGATGAGACAAAACCTTAAGAAAGTAACCCTAACTCTATACGCATAACCTAGCTCGAAAGGTTACTGCAACGAGGTTATAGCAGAAGAAACATAGATCAGAGAAAGTATGAAATGAAGGATACTGAAGAGAATGGTGAAAGGGAATCGGGTGAACTAATTAGGATACTGATGACTACAAGAAGCTACTGGAAGAGACCTTGCTGAAGTATAAAAACAGCAAGCTACTGGACAGGAAGCTACCTGAGAGACCATGCCTAAGCATACTAAAGAAAAGCATGCTACAGAAGACTCAAGCCACCTGACGGAGCAAGCCAGAGAAGGAAGCAAAAGAGTGAGCGCGAGGAGGAAGCTACAAAGCAGGCATGGGAAGAAAGTCAAAAGTTACCGGTAAAAATAAGAAGTTACCGGTAGGGAGAAGAGAAGAGGAGCTAATCAGAAGAAGACACGTGGAAATAGAAGAAGTCAAAACGCAATGATGGAAATCTATCTACCTTCAACGGGCAGATTTCCTAATCTATAAATAGAAGAAGACTGAAGACTGAAGAAGTAGAGAGAGCTCAAGAAGAGAGAAAAGAGAAAGCGCATAAAAGAATAGAAGAAGTCAAAGCGCAAGAGAGAGCTTAAAAAGAGAGGGAAGACCAAATAGAAGAGAAGAGTGTTCAATAGATAAGAAGAAGAGAAGAAAAGCTCAAACACTCTAACCCCTGAGACGCATGCTCAGTTAGTCAGTCAAGACAGAAAGCTTCAACAGAATGACCTGCAGAAGAAGTCTAAGCTTGCTGCATCCAGTTGAAGAAGGAGAAGACAATCCCTTATCTGAAGGACTGTCTTGGAGTGCTCAGTGCGAGGAATAGAGTCCTGCTGAGTTGGCCACTTTCTGAAGAAGAAAGTGAGGACCCTGGGTGGGTAGAGTAGGATCCTGTGTGGGTCAGTTAGGAGAGTAGGCAAGCAGTTATGTGTAGGCTTGCTACGTACTTGTTAAATCTGTGTTGTAATAGATAGGGCTATATAAACCAACAAGATTTAACAAAGGTTCCCTCTTGAGAAGAGGCAGAGAGGATGTAGAAGGATTACTCCACCTTCGAACTCTTGTATATCCATGTGTTTCTACATGCTTACTTTTTATATGCACATCTTATGTTAGAATGCATGTCCTGCATGATTGGTCTTTGAATGAGAGAAAGCTTCCGCAAATATAACTGTGATTAGTAACCTCCCAAAAGGTTACTGCCTCTCGACCCAAAGCCTTGGAAGAAAAGAAAAGTTTGAAATTACAATAGACTTATTCACCACCCCCCTCTAAGCCTACTACCACCCACTTGGGACCCAACAAGTGGTATCAGAGCAGGTGGATAAATTATCCAACATATATTATCTGATACCAACAAGTGGTATCAGAGTAGGTTGGGTGATATGCAAAAGATCTAATCGATCTATCCAGATCCCATCTGTGAAAAATCTCTCTCTCTCTCTCTCTCTCCCTCATATCATAGATCAATTCAATGTCTTTGTTAAAAGGGTATGTTTGATGTGAAAACAACTAGCAGCTAAAGGATACAGAAAATCAAGCTGAGTTGTGTAGAAAAGTTGTTCAGAAGAAGGAAGCTGGTGAACAGCAAGCTACTCGAGGATCAGACTACGAAGGAGGAAGCTGCTGCAACGCCAAGCTGAAAGTGTGGATCACACTGGAGACTCCAAACAACAGCTGCACCAAGAGAGGGAGAAGGAAAGCAGAAAGAGAAAGTAGGCAGCAAATTAAGGGGAAAGAAAGAAAGGAAAGAGCAAGAAGAAAGAAGAAAGAGTCTAGATAGGATGTTTATTGTACTTTGCTTACTGCATAGTATTGTAATTAATGTTTAATCTAAATAAAATTTCTTTTTTCTTTAAAAGCTCATTCCTTGTGCCCTTTCTTTTAGATTTACATGTGATTTAATGAAACCAGTATGCTCATATATTTATATATCGTACATCTGCGTTCTGTGCTTGAGAAATTATGATCTTTCGATCTTCTGCAAAGGTTTTGTCATCATCAAAAAGGGGGAAATTGTTGGAAACATTTAAGTATATTTTGATGAGACAAAACCTTAAGAAATTAACCCTAACTCTATATGCATAACCTAACTCGAAAGGTTACTGCAATAAGGTTACAGCAGAAGAAAGATAGATCAGAGAAAGTGTCAAAGGAAGGATACTGAAGAGAATGATGAAAGGGAATCGGGTGAACTAATTAGGATACTGATGACTGTAGGAAGCTACTGGAAGAGAACTTGTTGAAGTAGAATAGCGGCAAGCTACCAGACAGGAAGCTACCTGAAAGACCATGCCTAAGCATACTAAAGAACAACATGCTACAGAAGCCTCAAGCCACATGACGGAGCAAGCCAGAGAAGGAAGCACCAGAGTGAGCGCAAGGAGGAAGCTACAAAGCAGGCAAGGGTTCGAAGGTGGAGTCATCCTTCTACATCCTCTCTGCCTCTTCTCAAGAGGGAACCTTTGTTAAATCTTGTTGATTTATATAGCCCTATCTATTACAACACAGATTTAACAAGTATGTAGCAAGCCTTGTTAAATCCATGTGTTTCTACATGTTTACTTTCTATATGCACATCTTATGTTAGAATGCATGTCTTGCATGATTGGTCTTTGAATGAGAGAAAGCTTCCGCAAATATAACTCTGATCAGTAACCTCCCAAAAGGTTACTACCTCTCGACCCAAAGTCTTGGAAGAAAAGAAAAGTTTGAAATTACAATAGGCTTATTCACCCCCCCTCCTCAAAGCCTACTACAACCCACTTGGGACCCAACAAGTGGTATCAGAGCAGGTGGATAAATTATCAACATATGTTATCTGATACCAACAAGTGGTATCAGAGCAGGTTGGGTGATATGCAAAAGATCTAATCGATCTATCCAGATCCCATCTATGAAAAATCTCTCTCTAGAAAATCTCTCTCTCTCTCTCTCTCTCTCTCTCTCTCTCCCTCACATCATAGATCAATTCACTGTCTTTGTTAAAAGGGTATGATTAATGTGAAGATAACTAGCAGCTAAAGGATACAAAAAATCAAGATGAGTTGTGTAGAAAAGATGTTCAGAAGAAGGAATCTGGTGAACAGCAAGCTACTCGAGGATCAGACTCGAAGGAGGAAGCTGCTGCAACGCCAAGCTGAAAGTGTGGATCACACTGGAGACTCCAAACAATAGCTGCACCAAGAGAGGGAGAAGGAAAGCAGAAAGAGAAAACAGATAGCAAATTGAGGGGAAAGAAAGAAAGGAAAGAGCAAGAAGAAAGAAGAATGAGTCTAGATAGGATGTTTATTGTACTTTGCTTACTGCGTAGTATTGTAAATGTTTAATCTAACTAAAATTTCTTTTTTCTTTAAAAGCTCATTCCTTGTGCCCTTTCTTTTAGAGTTACATGTGATTTAATGAAACCAGTATGCTCATATATTTATATATCGTACATCTGCGTTCTGTGCTTAAGAAATTATGATCTTTCGATCTTGTGCCTCGATCTTGTGCAAAGATTTTGTCATCATCAAAAAGGGGGAAATTGTTGGAAACATTTAAGTATGTTTTGATGAGACAAAACCTTAAGAAAGTAACCCTAACTCTATACGCATAACCTAGCTCGAAAGGTTACTGCAACGAGGTTATAGCAGAAGAAACATAGATCAGAGAAAGTATGAAATGAAGGATACTGAAGAGAATGGTGAAAGGGAATCGGGTGAACTAATTAGGATACTGATGACTAAAAGAAGCTACTGGAAGAGACCTTGCTGAAGTATAAAAACAGCAAGCTACCAGACAGGAAGCTACCTGAGAGACCATGCCTAAGCATACTAAAGAAAAGCATGCTACAGAAGCCTCAAGCCACCTGACGGAGCAAGCCAGAGAAGGAAGCACCAGAGTGAGCGCGAGGAGGAAGCTACAAAGCAGGTATGGGAAGAAAGTCAAAAGTTACCGGTAGAAAGAAGAAGTTACCGATAGAGAGAAAAGAAGAGGAGCCAATCAGAAGAAGACACGTGGAAAGCAAAAAGCTTGCGTGTGTCAGAAGAAATGAGGCGCTACCAATTATTGAAATCTATCTACTTTCAATGGGCAGATTTCCTAATCAATAAATAGAAGAAGACTGAAGACTAAAGAAGTAGAGAGAGCTCAAGACGTGAGAAAAGAGAAAGCGCATAATAGAATAGAAGAAGTCAAAGCGCAAGAGAGAGCTTAGAAAGAGGGGGAAGACCAAACAGAAGAGAAAAGTGTTCAATAGATAAGAAGAAGAGAAGAAAAGCTCAAAAACTCTAACCCCTGAGACGCATGCTCAGTCAGTCAGTCAGTCAAGGCAGCAAGCTTCAGTAGAATGACCTGCAGAAGAAGTCTAAGCTTGTTGCATCCAGTTGAAGAAGGAAAAGATAAACCCTTATTTTAAGGACTATCTTGGAGTGCTCAGTGCGAGGAATAGAGTCTTGCTGAGTTGGCCACTTTCTGAAGAATAAAGTGAGGACCCTAGGTCGGTAGAGTAGGATCCTGTGTGGGTCAGTTAGGAGAGTAGGGAAGCAGCTGTTTGAAGGCTTGCTACGTACTTGTTAAATCTGTGTTGTAATAGATAGGGCTATATAAACCAACAAGATTTAACAAAGGTTCCCTCTTGAGAAGAGACAGAGGGGATGTAGAAGGATTACTCCACCTTCGAACCCTTGTATATCCATGTGTTTCCACATGCTTACTTTCTATATGTACATCTTATGTTAGAATGCATGTCCTGCATGATTGGTCTTTGAATGAGAAGAAGCTTCCGCAAATATAACTCTGATCAGTAACCTCCTAAAAGGTTACTGCCTCTCGACCCAAAGCATTGGAAGAAAAGAAAAGTTTGAAATTACAGTAGGATTATTCACATCCCCCCCCTCTAAGCCTACTACCACCCACTTGGGACCCAACACGAGCAAACCTTAATAATGTAGCAAAGAACGCACTATTTCTCAGTCTCGATAAATGAACCTTTAGCAAGGTGAAGACCTGCAGAACTACCAAAGAAATCTAGGAAAAACTTGAGCAAGTATGTGAAAGCACTGAGCTCACAAAAGAGAACAAAGTTTCTACAGCTACCCAGTAGTTTGAGCTGTTTGAAATGGTACCCTAGAACAAATGGATCTAAGGTTTACAACCATCATCAATGAGCTTGAGTTCCTGGACAAGATCTACACTCAGAAGGAGAAAAACATGAAGGTGCTGAGTGCCCTTCCTGCTGAGTGGGATAGCAAGATAACAGCCATGAGAATGTCCATGGATTTAAAATCTATGAGCACATTCGATCTCTTCTCAGATCTCAAAGCCTTTGAGTTCGACATCAACAGAAGAAAGATGGAAACTGAAGGAAATAACTAAAAGGTTACCGTACTAACTGCAAGACAGCCTCAGAAAGCTAGAAAGTCTAAAGATTAGACAACTACCTTGGAGGCCACCGCAGAAGAAGACATGGCACTACTCCTGAAGAAGTTTCAAAAGTTCATAAGAAGGAACTCATGAACAGATGGTTTCAGGAAGAAGCGAAGTGAAACTGGAACCAGTAGGCAGTCACCCAGTCAAATGCTAAAGCTACTGACCTGTGCTACAACTGCAGGAAGCCAGGTCACTATGCCAGGGAGTGCCCAAATCTGGAAGTCCATCGTTATCCAGAGGATGAATGAAAAGTGAGACAAGAAAGAAAAAAGACAAGAGCGCCAGAGACTAAGAGCGCTGATCGGTGAGGCAGAGACCTCTCAGGCAGCTACACCTGAGAAGGCACCCAAGAAGGAAGAATAAACCACTGACAGTGATTCAGAGGACTCATCTTCAGATGAAGAAGGTCTAATCTGTCTCATGGCCAAAAATGATGACTCAAAAGATGAGGTAACATATCTTAATCCTCTTGTTCTATTTAATGAAAGGCTGAACATGATTTGTGCTTTCAAACAAATCATGAGTGACTTCGAACAGATTACTTCAACTGAAGAGCTGAAACTAGAGAATGTAAAGCTTAAGAGAGAGCATGCTTCGTTAAAAAGACTACTTGCCCTAGAAAAATCAAAGAGCTAAGCATGCAGTAACCTCAAAGCTGAAATCAGTAAGCTCAGTCTGCAAGTCACTAAGTTGATATATGAGAAGAAGGTTCTCACTGAAACTATCAATACCTTCAATAAATCCTCCAAAGACTTGGATGCTATACAAAAAATCCAAGGAAGTCTAAAAGATCATGCTGACATAGGCTATTGTGAAGAAGCTTCCACCTCAACAGCCAGCACCTCAAAGACACCTACATTTGTGTCTGCAGTTCTTCCCCATCAAAATGAATTACCTAACTTAGGGGGAACTGCAAAAAGAAGTGCAGAAAGCTTTGATGGCAAGGGAAAGAGACCTCTTTCGAGTACCTACGACAGTAAGTCTGTCAGAAGCTGGCTCTAGCAACCTATGTATGCTGGAAGCAGGAATCACAGACAGCAGCCTAGAAAGGGTAAAATGTCTCAAGCTCCCTATCTGCCACAAACCTACAAATCTAAAGCTAATAGAACTTATGTTCCTAAGTGGCAGAGGAAGAAATCACTTGAACACAAAGCACACATGCAGTATACCAAGTATACCGGTAAAAATTCAGGAACCAACAAGAGTTATAACAAAAAGATTGTTATAAAACAAGTATGGGTTCCTAAAAGGAAAATAGAAACTAACAAGAAAGGACCCATACTTGTATGGGTACCTAAAATGAAGTGATTTCTCTTTGATTGCAGGAACTTGTAACAGTAAGCAGCAAGGAAGTATGGTACATTGACAGTGGCTGCTCAAGACATATGACAGGGAACCAGAAGAGCCTTATCAACTTCAAAGATTCCAAAGGACCTAAAGTCATTTTTGGAGACAACTCCAAAGGAAGCACAAAAGGCACTGGTGACCTAATTAGAGGAAACATCTGCATCAAAGAAGTATCTCATGTAGAAGTCTTGAAATACAACCTCCTAAGCATAAGTCAATTCTGTGACAGGCTACTGTGTAGAGTTTAACCTTAACAAGTGCTTGATTAAAGGCACCAAGACTCAGGAAGTCAAGCTCACTGGAATGAGGAAGGGAAACATCTATGTTGCTGATTGGGAATCAGTAACTACTGCTACTTGTTTCATTGCCAAATGAACTCCAGAAGCTAGCTGGATGTGGCACAAGAGGATGAGCCACCTGAACTTCAAAACCATGAATAAGCTAGCTAGGAAAGGACTGGTCAGAAGGCTACCAGACATGTTTTACAAGAAGGAAGCTGTCTGTGGAGCATGTCAGAAAGGGAAACAAGTAAAGAGCTATTTCAAGAACAAAACCCATCGTTCTACAAAAAGGATACTAGACATGCTACACATGGATCTCTTTGGACCAATTGATCTAATTAGCATATCTGGGAAGAAATATACCTTAGTAGTAGTAGATGACTACTCAAGGTTCACTTGGACGATCTTTCTTGCAAAGAAATCGGATACTTAGCAACGTCTACCAGATTTGCTGAGAAGGCTGCAAATCGAGAAGAGCCTGAGCATAGTAAAGATCAGAACAGATAGGGGAACTGAATTTACCAACAAATTCATAGAAGACTATTGTTCAAACAATAGAATCAGGCACGAATACTCAGCAACCAAAACACTCAGCAAAATGGAGTTGCTGAAAGACGAAATAGAACTTTGAAGGAAGCTACAAGAACAATGTTAGCCGAAGCTGAGCTACCAAAGAGGTTTTGGGTAGAAGCAACTAACACAACATGCTACACAGAACAGATGCCTGATTAACAAGGATCTGAACAAGACTCCCTATGAGCTGTGGTATGGTTACTCTCCCTGTATTGACTATTTCACATCTTTGGATACATGTGTTTCGTGCTTAACAATGGAAAAGAGTACCTAAAGACCTTCGATGCCAAATCAGATGAAGGGGTATTCCTAGGGTACTCATCGGTAAGCAAAGCCTTCAGAATATTGAACAAGAAAACACTTGTTGTAGAGGAATCTGTATATGTGGTCTTTGATGAACCACATTGCAGTAAGGCTGACATTGAGGAACATCAAGAAGAGTTGGATAAAACTCACATCAACAACAATCATGTTGAGTATATTGATGTGCAGTTACCAAATCTTCAAAATATGGATGGAATGCCACCATCCCAGATTATACATGTTCCTAACTTGTAGGTACCTACTCAGATTCAGGAACCTCAAGAAGATCAGCCTGCAGATGTAAACCAGAATCCAACAGAGGAGCAACCTCAGCAAGGTGATGAAGCAAGAAGAAGATGGCTCAAAGATCACCCCAGAGATTTGATTATAGGAGACTTCACCTCTAGAGTAAGGACAAGAAGATCAAACCCTTATGAAGCCATGTTTGCTTGCTTCATATCACATGTAGAACCGAAGCACCCTGAGGAAGCTCTAGAAGATACCAACTGGGTTTAAGCCATGCAAGAAGAGTTGAATGGATTTGAGAGGAACTAATTTTGGTACCTGGTTCCCAGACCTACTCATCAAGGAGTTATTGGAACTAAATGGGTATTCAAGAATAAGCTAGATGAAGGACAAGTTGTAAGGAATAAGACTAGGCTAGTGGCAAAAGGATACTGCCAGGAAGAGGGCATTTATTTTGATGAAACATTTGCTCCAGTAGCCAGACTTGAAGCTATCAGAATCTTTTTAGCTTATGCAACTCACAAGAATCTCACGGTGTATCAAATGGATGTAAAGAGCGTTTTCCTAAATGGAATGTTAGTAGAAGAAGTTTATGTTGAACAGCCACCCGGTTTCGAAGAGAATGCTGATAGGATGATGTGTAGATTATCAGATACCTAAAGGGAACCCAAGAAGTAAGCTTGTGGTATCCTAAAGAAGGAGGAATCAAACTGATTGGATATACTGATTTTGATTTTGCAGGTAGCAAAATTGATAGGAAGAGCACCAACGGAACCTGCCAAATGCTAGGGAATCGCCTAGTATCTTGGTTCTGCAGGAAGCAAACTTCCATAGCCACCTCCACTGCCGAAGCTGAATATGTTGCTGCAGGAAGCTGATGTGCACAAATCTTATGGATTCAGCAACAACTTCGAGATTACGACATCGTCGAAAAGGATACTCCGATCATGTATGACAACACAAGTGTAATAGTAATCACCCACAATCCTGTTTTTCACTCAAGAACAAAACACATCAATATTCGTTACCACTTCATCCGAGATCATGTGGAGAAGAAGGACATCTCACTGGAAAAGATTCACACTGATCAACAGCTAGCAGACATATTCACAAAACCTCTTTGTGAATCAAGATTTTCTTATTTAAGAAATGAATTAGGTATTATTAAACTAAGCTAACTCTCTTTAATAAACATTTATTAAGTGTCCTACAGCTTAGGGGGAAGCCAAGAAGACTTGGAGAAATGCGAAATTTCTGAAGCTTAAAAAGAGTCAAGAAAGGACATTGAGAGAGGATCCTGGCAAAGGATACTGATGTAGGTAGCTGACAGAGCTCACTGTATGACACGTCAGCACATGCCACTTGAAAAAATAATCATCACAAAGGAACCCACGAAGCACACGATCATAAGGAACTGCCAATCTCAAGACGTGGCACATCAAACCAGGGCAGGTTACCCAATAAAAGGTGATGATTTTTGAAAATAAGCCCTTCAAGATCTTTGAAAAGTCAAAAAGTGAATCAGCGCATTAAATGCCAGGAACCTCAACCACGGGATAATAAATCGTTCAAATCCTGAAAAAGATCTGAATCGTTGATCAAAACACAGGAAGTTTTCCTATAAATAGGAATTTTACTCTTGATCAAAATCTTTTACGCTCCCATATTCTTAAAACACTCAATGTTTTCTGCAAGCAGTGACCTAACAAGCTTTTCGTGATTTTATCTGTACATTTTACAGAAACTTCATATCTATCTCTCTCCTACTACAATGGTACCCAAAAACTCTCAATTCATGGATGGTCGTTTTGTTGACGACAAGAACCTACTGAAGTTCATCAAAGATGAAGGTCACTCCATTGACCTTATGCAGATGATCCTGAACAACTTCTACCAGTCTAGAGTGTGGGGTCTCTGCTCACGCTACAGGGAACCCTACTGTGGGGACCTTGTTAGACACTTCTATTCTAATGCAGAAGTGTTTAAGGACAAGACAAAGATCGTGTCCAAGATTGGAAAAAAGACGATCGAGATTACTATTAGTCTCCTAGGGAAGATCTTTCAGCTTTCCACTGAAGGAATGGATAGTAGTAACTTGGCCACCTATGGATAGGCGATGGTGGAAGAATACTGGAAGAGATTCATTGGCTCCGAAGACCTGTTGATACTGAATAAGAGCTGTAACAAAAAGCTCTTCCAGGTGGAGTATCAGATGCTCCATGACATCTGCTGCCACATCATTGAGAACCAGTCTGGTTCTTTTGACAAATGTACCAACCTCAGGTACAGGATGATGATGGTTCTAATGGAGGCTAAAGAGGTGAACTGGGCTGAGTATGTCTTCACCAAGCTCAAGGAAGAGGTAGAGAAGAAGGTTGGCAAACCAACTTATGGACTTGTGATCAACACCATTTTATGGTATGCTGGTCATGACCTGTTAAAGGGTAAGCCCATTCAAAAGGGCAAGTTCATAGGGTATGACAGAATATTTTCTAAGAAAGAAACTAAAGTCTCCCCGGTAACCAGGAAGGTTATTACGGTGAAGGAGAAGAAGACTCAAAGAGAAGCAGTGCAAGAAAGCACGTCGGAGGGGGAAGCCTCGGCGGCTACTGCTTCTCCACCTAGGCAGGAGAATAAGGAAAGGAGTGTAAGGGTAAGGGTGAAACATACGATAAAAAGAAAACTGAGAATTTCTGATGATGAAGCATCGCCATCACCTATGTTGATGCTTCCTGTTCCCACGAGCAAGGATAAGGATGCTGAATCAGAGATTTAGACCACTAAGCAGGCAGAAGTAGCTGTACAGAAGGTCACTGCTTAGCTAAAAGAGCAGTTAGGAATGGAGGATGGGGAGAGTGCTGAAGACTCTGACCCTGAAATAGTCTTAGACATAGTCAAGATGAAAACAGAGTTTCAGAAGCAGTGGGACAGGTTCATGACATGGTGGAACTATCGGCACCTTCCTAGCCCAGATATGTTTCAGTGGCGTGAGCTGTATGCAGAGGAAGATTGGACACTAAACTAGGCAAAAGTGTCTGATATTAGGGAGAAAAATGTGCTGGACACAAGATTCTTGAAAGGTCTGCAGAGAAGGAAGTGGAGAGACTTTCAAGAAAATTATGAAGCAGAAATGAAATTGGCTGCTATTGCAGAAAAGAGGAAGCAAGCTGCACCGCTTGAACTACCCCCACCCTCCCCAAGGACGATGAAGGAGAATAAGCCCATCGAGCAACCTAATTTCTACAAGGATGATGTTATCTTGAAGGCAGCTGCTGATTAGGTCACAGCTGGCGATGACGTGGGCTTCGCTGAAAAACAAGCAGAGGCGTTTGGAGTAGATGAAACAGTGGGGAGAATGCTGAAATAGGCTTTAGATGCCAGTCTGGTGGAAACAAGAATAATGCATAGGCCCCTGTCCATGCAACCAGGTGAAGATTCCTCCATTGGAGCAGCATCAATTGAGCAACCCTTAACTGTTCAACCGATCAGTCATAGGATCCCTTCACCACCCGCATCAAGAGATGAATCCAGCGGGGCATTCAGTCAGCTAGTTGATATAGTGATCTTGCCAAATGAGGAGGAAGCAAGATCAGATATAGTAGGAGATGTTCCTGCCCTTGAGGACACTCCTACCACCATGGAAAAAGTTGACACGCCAATGATGGAGTTACCAACATATCCGGAGGCTGAAAAGTTGGAAGTTCTTGCGGTTGTTGCAGTTCTAGAAGAAACACTTACAGCGGCAACTGCTGAAGAAGTAACCTCTGTGCCAGTACCATCAGAAGAACAAGCACCAATGGAGGTTGATCAAACGACTGAGGAAATTACTCCAATGGAGATGGAGGGAATAATTTCCGAAGACCCTGCGAATCATGGTGAGATGATTGTAGAGGAGGCCACAACAGAACAGGCTGCTAACATAGAGCCTACTGTTGAAGATATTCCGGTAGTTCAGACTGATCAAACTCAGTCTACTACTGAAGAGGCTGCTCCTACAGAGCCTACTATTGAGAAGTCTGCTATCATAGAGACTTCAATGACACGGACAGAAATTAAGAAGACACCATTAGAAAAAGGGCCTTCTGATGAAGTAGTAAGGAGGATGCAGGCCAGGAAGAGAGATGTCCCTCAGGCTGCAATGTTGGATGCGGAGGAAGATCTTGAAGACTGGATGTCTAATCCCTCCAACAGCGATGATGGTGCACCTAGTGAACAGGGTACATCCGGAGCCGAAAAATCCAATTTGCTAACTTCTTCTGTTTCTGTGCAGGATGCTGAAGAAAAATCCATTGATGATGTGCTCTAAGCAGTGGAAAAGGTTTGCAAATCTCTGACCGAGACAAGCCGTCTGATGAGAGCTGAGGCCAAAAAAGATAGGTTTAAGGCTTCCTTTAAAATTGATACTCTCAATGCATCTCTGGCAAAGCTTCAGACAACCCTCAACTCCATGAATACATCCACTGAACTTGTTGAGGTTATCAAAAACATGAACAAGAAACTTAACAAACAAGAGTCGAAGTTACTGGAAATAGAGCTTGAACAACAATCTGTGTCCTCCACCCTGAAGAAAATCGATGACTCTTAGTTTGAACAAAAACAAACTTTAGAGGATCATACTGACCTTTTAACCAGTATGCATTCAATGATAAAGTTTGGAGTAGGTTTGGATTTTGATGATAACAAAAATGGGGAAGATGCAGCTAAGAGGATTGAGCAAAGAAGGCAGTAGGATCCTTCTTCTTGTAGACAGCTAGTAATCTTGCCAAGGAAGGATTCAGGAGGAGATGGAGGAGGTCATGGAAGAAGCTGCAGAGGACATCCAGATAGCAGTTCAACCAATAAAAAATCTAATGCTATCTCAGGAGTCCATCCTTGTCTTAGAAGAGGAACAGAAGAAAGGAGGAGAAGAGGAGAAGAACTGAAGAGCTTCTCAAAGCATCTGACGATCACATTGAGAAGATGTTAAGAAAAACAATGTCCAAACTCTACCCTCCTCAGTATCAACCTGACTTTGAGCTCTATGCAAGAAATGAGAAAAATGCGCCGAAATCTCTACTCATCTTCCTGGATGGAAGTCTAGATGTTCGAAACCTCAATTTCAAAGAATGGCAACTTCCAGCTATTGACCTTCCTTCCACCCAGAGTCCAACATATCTACAGATTGAAACCTTCAAAAGAGCAGAGTATCGGAAGTACTATACTAAGCTGTGCAAAGAGTCCATTATCATCAAAGGAAAAACTCATTGTGAGGGACTTCAACACTTCAAGAACCTTGCAAGCAGGGTAGTACTTCCTATACAAATGAAGCTAAAAAGTAGAATGAACAGAGGAGAAATCATTCCCTTCTGTGAAGATTTCTGGTTAAGGTATGATGAGACTCTTGAGATAAAAAGGATAATGGAACCAACTTATCAAGAGTCCATCCTGAACTGGTGGAAGAGTTCAAAGCATGAAAGAAGATAAAGACCCTCCTGGTTGAAGTTACCCTGATTTCCTTCTGCTTACTGCTTGCTATGCTCTGTCTTATATATTTTTGCTTGCTTGTGATGATTCTGTGCTAAGAAACTTCCATGTTTTATCAACTCAATAAAACAATCTTTTTTTGTCTTGAAAGCTCACTACTTGTGAACTTATTATTAAACTTCTGCTCTGATTTCTTACTGCTACATATATATATCTTGCTGATCTATCTATAAGCTTATTTTCATATATAAAATCTGATAAAGTATTTGATCCTCTTAAAGGAAGTTTTGTCATCATTAAAAAATGGGAAATTATAAGGAACATAGTATAGATTTTGATGAAAGATAAAACATGTAATAGACTAGAGCCTAAGATCCTATTTATTTAGATTCCATTGTAAAATCTCTAAGTATAGGATCAGGAGGCTTGATGATCAAGACTGGAGCATGAAGACCTTGCTGCATAAAACCATAAAAATGATCTAAGTATACATCTCTGCAGCAGGCTGCTTGAAAAGGATATTGGACACTCACTGCATAAGGATGCTGAGCTTGCTAACTGTGCAAAAGACAAAGTAAGCTGAAGCCAACTGAACGACCACGAAGCATCAGCAACCTGTTAAGCAGCAGTTATCTCGAAATCCGTGTATGAGGTTTACTTTAGGCACAACTGCAATTTCAACCAATCAAATGATGTCACGTATCAAAAGCAAAAAGGAAGTCTGAAGATATGACAGACTGGGTATGTCGACTGCAACATCAGATACGTACAATCTCAAGAACCATTGTACGAACAAATTAGATGATGCCACGATACTCTATGCATGCTGCGAATGAGGCTCTCTCTCTAACTGACAAAATCCTCATCGCCTATATATACTAGAAGAATTGGACTTGAGAAGGACTTGAAACTAGAAACCCGAAACTCTAGAAAACAAAACGCTCAAGCAATCCAACAATCTATCTTTCTATTTTTAGAAGTTTTAAGTCCAGTCTATTTGCAGCAAGCATACTCTTTCCAGAACAACTCTCTATTCAAAGCTTGTTGCCTGTGTTGTTGAATAAAACCACTTTATTTACTTTCATAGACTGTCAGGAGATGCTTGATCGGAGGCTGTTCCTGATCAAGTATTTACGTTCTTAGTAGAAGAACAAGAGTTCTGTGTGGGCTAGTTGAGTTTGGTCATTGTGCAGTAACCCTACGTGGGAGAGACTGACAGTTCTTGTTAGGTTTAGGTTGTCTAAGTGAGGTTTGTGTAAATTAACCATTTGACCTAACAAAGTTCCTCCTTGAGAAGGAATAGAGAGGACGTAGAGTGATTACTCCACTCTTGAACCTCTATAAACCCTTATGTTTGTTCTAATATAGTTTACTGCTGTTCTTATCCTTGTTGTTGCTTATCTGCTTTTATCTTCTGCATATCTCTCATAAGCATATCAACGGTTTTCAGAAAAGAAGCTTTGGTTTAAAAGTATTTCCGCTCATGTGCATAAAACTCATTTTGCCTAAAGCTCACTCAAGGTAACTGCTCAAGCAGTAACCTTCAAGACAGTAAGCTCTTTAGCGAACTGACTGAGTGACTTATTCTTTCAACTTTAGAAGAAAAGTTTGAAAATTGAGTAGGCTTATTCACCCCCCCTCTAAGCCTACTGCCACTTGGGACCAACATATTTATCTACAACTTTCGTGGATTCAATTTTGAAGATAATCGACTAATTTTCCAATTACGGTTAGTAGGGATGTTTGGACTCATATATTTATGTTTTGATTAATCATGTGTCTCACTCTCGATGTTTCGATTAGAATTGATTATGTTATATGTGTCGAATGATTTCGATTGTTGATA
Organism: Scutellaria baicalensis; assembly: GCA_005771605.1. NCBI lineage: Eukaryota > Viridiplantae > Streptophyta > Magnoliopsida > Lamiales > Lamiaceae > Scutellaria > Scutellaria baicalensis. The sequence goes on from CM016721.1 coordinate 29,424,339, forward strand.
CTTAATTTCGATTGACCACCTAGGTTAAGTGTTTGATAATTTATTGCTAGAATCCTAAATTATGAATTCTTATTGTTGTGGTTAATTTTTATTGATAGTAAACTAGAGGTCATGCATCTCTAGGGTAGCATAATCCTATATTAATATCAAATCGAGCTTGTGTATTTGAAGTCCTGTTCATCCTATCGTCTTGGTTATTACTAAATTTAATGAATTAAATCTAAAGAGTTTATTCTAGGTTGTTCAACTAAATAGGGTTAATTAGTGATCTTATCCTAATTTAACTAATCTTAAGAGACGATTCGTTTTAATATAGCTTGTTGTTAGACTAGGGGTGATAATTCCACGATAATTTGAGAGAGGGGTGTAACATTGATTAAGACATAATTGGTATTGGAGGATAATTGAACTGTTAACTGAACTGTTTTCCATCCATTGATCTTTGTTTAATTTGTTTACTAGATTTTTAGTTAATTTTAGTGTTAACCATCAATCAATCTGAAAAGCCATCATTCTAGTTTTCTTGAATTTAGACATGAGTACCATAATTGATTTGGCACTCTTCGTGGGATATGGAAGGTTTAGTAATTTTATCGCGTCACAACAGCATGGTTAATTGGTTTAATTTTGTTGTTTGTAAGTCTGCCTTGTTCTATTCTAGTTTTCACACTGGATACCTAGTGTGAGTCGTGTCTTACAATTTCGAATTCTGTAGACTGCTTTATCGAATTTTTCTGATTTTTCCTTACTGGAAATTTGAATTTTCTTACTTGAATTTCATGATTTCAGGTTGTGGATACAGACAACGGAATGGGAACCGCTATATGAGTACTAGGACCGTTCAAGAAATTGGAAGCAAGTTGTCCACATTATCAACTCTCCGAACAGCTTTTGAATATTCAGTATTTCTATAAGAGATTGTCTCCAATGGACCGTAACAGAATTGATGCAGCTAGTGGTAGAACATTGATGGATAAGACACCCTCAGCAACAAGACTTCTCATATCGAATATGGTTACCAGCTCGCATCAATATGGCAATCGAGATTATTCAGAATAGAGCGTGAAAGAGGTGTGTGAGTCTATTGTTGAGAATAAATTAGTTGAATTAACTTCTCTTGTTCGTCAAGTAGCTGCAGATGTTCCCCATGTGAAGCTGTGTCAAATTTGCAACACCACTAATCACACCACATATATGTGCCGAATCTTCTTTGATGAAATGGAAGCTCCTGCCAATGTCATGGAAATTGGGAACTATCAAGGAAGAAAATATGACCCCTTCTCCAATACATACAATTCGGGTTGGAGAGATCACCCAAATCAGAGATGAGAAAATCAACAAGGTGCATTCAGTGGAGAGAACAACCGGCCCCCACAGCTCTTGAGAAATCCAAATCATCGAGGGGGAATTCTAATTATCAAGGAGTCATCCGGGCAAAATTCTACTCCATCCTTGGAAGAGATGATGAAGACGTTGGCTTCCAACACAATGCAGTTTCAAAAGGACACCCAATCGAGCATCAAGAATATTAAGACGCAAGTGAGTCAATTAGCGACGACTATGAGTCGTCTTGAAGCCCCAAATGGAGGTAAATTACCGTCTCAACTGGAGATAAATCTAAGAAATGTCAGTGCTATGACCCTGAGGAATGGGAAGCAACTGGAAGATTCGAAAAAGCCTACAGAAATTCTAAAAAATGTGGAGGACTGTCGAGCAGTTTGACACTGGATCCCCGGTGTCGAGGCAGTCATCCAATGTTAGAACTCCAAAATCTGCACAGGTAAAAAAATGAATTTTCTGAAATTAATTATGTTCATTTTCATTCCAGGTTAGCACGAGCACCAAACGAAGATACAAATAAACAAATCTTTGATTTATTTTGCAAAGTCAAGATCAACATACCCTTGATCGATGTAATTAAGAAAGTTCCAAGATACGTAAATGTATTAATGAAATTTTGTGTCATCAATATCTAAACACAAAATAAAGTGATGCAAATTAAATATTTTTGAATTAACTTAAAGTGGATACAAATCTCAATGTATTCCTATGGTTCTCCTCTTTAAACTGATATGAATTTGAAATTGAATCTTTGATTGGATCTTTAATAAAGATTTTAGAACACCCGTGAAGAACGCCTCGAATGTGTGAAGAGTGTTTGAAATTTTACTTGACAAACGTCGATGAGAGGGTTTTAACACCTTGATCTCCAATCAAATGCCGTTGGAGGTGACTTTCTATGAAGAACACGAAGAACTCTTTAAACCTTGGAGACAAGAATTCTTAAGTTTTGATTATCTTTCTTGAGTCTTGATTGTCTTCCTTGAGTTTCGAAATCTTGAATAAACTTGTGTCTTGAACTCTTGAATATGCTTGTTTCTTGAACTCTTGATTTCCCTTCCTTGAGTCTCGAAATCTTGAACTCTTGAATTTGCTTGTGTGTGGAATTTATGAAAAAAGATATCCATTTATCGGTGTAGGATATGAAGTTTTTTCCATATATTATTGATGAAGGATGCAATTTGATTGGTCATCCATGATGTGAAAATATATTTTCCTTATTCAAAAGATGTGGTTATTACCAAATTGACTGTGTTAGGAACTTTTATATAGATTTTGATGAAGAAAAAAGCATGTAATAGATAAGATGTAGTAACCTTATACTTAGGATTTTCTATGTAAATCGTTTTTAGTTTAAGTCAAGGATGCTGCATAAAGAAAAGAGGTCACTACAGAAAGCTATGAAGACAACAACAGATTTTCAGCAAGCAAGGAAGGCCACTACAGCAAGCTAGCCAAAAACCTACAACATACAACGAGCTAGCCTCACTAAGTGATATCTCAGCAGCCTCGTCCAAAACCATTATTTCCGATTCAGTGCCCTGATTCACCAGAAGGAATGATTAAGGAGGAGCCTATCAAAAGATGACACTTGGAAGAATAAAAAGGAGCAAAGGACGATCTTACAGAGAATGAAAAGGCCAGTGTAACATTGTACCAGAAGAATGGGCAGAAAATCTGTAAGAGCTAATCACAGCTGGATACCTCACTTAACAGGGAGCTACCTGCTTCAACGGGTAGATTTTCTTGATGTCTATAAATAGATGAAAAGTACCTGAAACAACTACTGAAACCATTGAGCTCACAAGCAATCCTAACTTTCAAGCATTCAAGATATCTTCAAATTTTAGTCACTCAATCTATACAGTAGCAAGCTAACCAGCTACTTGAGCTACCTTTTTTAGACGCTTGCTGCCTTCTAGAGTTAACGAAAAATCTTTATATCTCTCCACAAATTGTTTTAGGAGTCTCTTAGCAGAGGATAGTTTCTGCTAAGTGTTTTCAGTCTTATAGAAGAGTAAGAGTCCTGTGTGGGCTGTTTGTATTGGTCGCTGCAGTAACCTGTGTGGGAGACTGCTAGTTCTTGTTAGGGTGTGGTTGTATTAGTTGAGTCTTTGTAAATCAATCAACCTTTTACAATGTTCCTCCTGTATGAAAGGAGTAGAGTGGACGTAGAGGGATTACTCCACCCTCGAACCACTATATATCTTGTTGTGTTCCTTGCTCTGTTTTCTGTATTTAAGCTTACTGCATATCTACCTGTTGCATACTGCATTGAACCAACCTTTTACAAAAAGTCCATATTTTCAAGTATTTTCCGTTGTGCATAAACTCTTTTAAGTTCCTAAGCTCACTGCTAAAAAACAGTAGTCTCTATTCTGAGGCAGCAAGCTTTGTAGCTTACTGCTCACCGCAGGAACTTACATTCTTTGGAGAAAAGTTTTAAATTTTTTAGAAGGTTTATTCGCCCCCTCTAAATCTTCTACCACTTGGAACTAACAAATTGGTACAACACTTCCATATTTGAAAGATTTAAACTTGATTGCCAAGGAATTTGACTTGGAGACGCGTCACCATTTGATCGATCAAGAATAAATATTAAAATATCAATTATTTATCTATTTATTTTAGGAATTAATTTAATTTAAATTTCTAAATACAAATAGAAAATTGATTTTATTATATTATTTTACATGTGTCATCATTTGATAGGCTGACAAAATTTGATCACAGTTTCTCAAGGATTTGTGCACAAATAAACAAAAGCTCATGGGAGATGAGAAGGTTGTGATGGGAGAAAATATGCCTGCAATTTTCCAAAAGACGCTTCCTCAAATGTGAAAGGATGCAGGTATGTTCATTATCCCATGTCGCTTTGAAAATACTATAATTGAGCGTGCTATGCTAGATCTAGGAGCATCAATTATGTTATGTCACGTTCTATATATGAGTCCTTAGATTTAGGGCCGTTAAAATATGAATGAGTTATCATTCAATTGGCTAATCGTACCACTGCATATCTTGATAGTGTAATTGAGGGTGTTCTAGTTGACGTCAATGAGTTGATATTTCTTGCAGATTTTTATGTTGTGGATACGAATGGTGACCCATCGATTTCACCTATTTTGTTTGAGTGGGCGTTCTTGAATACTTCTCAAACAAAAGTAGATATCTGTGAGGGAACCTTCACGATGGAACTTGATGGGTAGAAATTTTATATTTTTGATGTCATTAAATATATCCTGATATTGAAAATTATGCTTGTGCTTTGAGTGTGATTGACCCTCTTGTCGAGAATATTTTTGAGATGAATTGCAAGGACAATTTAAAAGTAGTGCTGACCAAAAACCTGAGATATTTAAATAAATTTGCAAAGCTCAAGACAAGAAATTGGAGAAAGCTCAATATAAGGTTGGAGATGGTCATTTTTTATGCTCCTACATTAAAGCCAATTCAAAAACCTACATGGTAATTCCGTAAATTCTATTCGACACTTTTTATTTTTGCTCTAATTTCCTTACATATATGAATCTTGTCTTGTCTGCATCTTTTGTTGTTTTGATGACGAGTTGCTTAAGGACAAACAAGATTTAAGTGTGAGGGGGTTAAGAAATGTTGCATACCTGATGAAGTATGAAATAATTGCATATCTTGCATGTAGGTTCATATAGTTGCATGTAGATTGTTTTTATTTTATTTATATTGCACATTTAATTGCTTTAGCACGTTAATTTTTGTTTGCATTTGCATGTAAAAAATGAAATCTGAATAATGAAAAAAGATCGGAAAAAAGTGTTAGAGTAAGTGAGCTTGTAATCATGATTCGAGTATTATTAATTTTATTTTCTGGAATTTGTTTGTGTTGGACGAAGTGTTGCTGAGCATTGCATTATGTTGGTTAAAATTGCAAAATGTCGTCTTGAGAAATTGTTATTAGTAAGTATAACATTGGTTTGAGAATTAATTTCTGACTGTGAATTGATCTGCTTGCTTACTTGTGTCCTGAGATGTACTTTTAATTCTCTGGTGGAAGTGGTCTAAATTGAAATTTGTGAAAGTTAGATAGCGAAATCCCTTGTGATAACGATATTTTCATCCTTGACCTTACCACATCAATTGAAAGGTCTAGAGTTCAAGTGTCTGTCAGCGCGCTTTGGGGGGTTTTTTTCTCTCTATATTTTCTAATTTAAAATAGCTCTTTTTCAAAATTGATTCATTTTATCTTTCTTTTTATTTGAATATTTCATACTATAGTAATTAATTTTTAATAAGAATTTTCATTTTCTGTGTTAATCTATATATGTTTTTGTTTTTAAATTTAATTTATGATTTACTACTTTAAGTTTGTATTTTAATTTATATGTTTCAATCAAGTTGATTTAAATAATTCATTTTTTCAATCCTTTTAATTTAAAAAATAATTTATAATTTATTAATTAAGTTTAAATTATAATTTTGTATCTTTTACATTATTATATAGTACAATTTATTGTGTTGATCAATGTATGTTTTTATTTTCTCTTAAAATACTTTATGGTTTGTTATTTTAGTTTTTTATTTCCATTTATATTTTTAATCAAGTTGAATTTATGTAATTACTTTAAATTTACTAATTTATGATAATATGAATATTTTCATTGTTATCATTCCTTCAATTTTATTCAATTTACATTCATAATTTATTTTCACCAGGACACTATAATCTTTTCAAAATATTATAAAAGTTTCAAATTTTTTTATTTTATATTTAGTTTATAGGATAATATTTTTAAATATTATAAATGCTTTAATTTTAATATTTACTTCCAATTTTTTCAATATATAATCTGGGCTTTTTTAAAAAGTGGACTCAAACCCTAATATTCGTAGATCTGAACCTGGTGAATAATTTTGATTATTGATGTTTAATTTGGATTGACCACGTAAGTTAAGTGTATGATAATTGATTGATGAAATCTTAAATCATAAATCCTAATTGTTGTGGTTTAATTTTCATTGGTAGTAAACTAGAGGTTGTGCATCTCTAAGGTAGCATAATCTGAGATTATCAAAACGAGTTTGTGTATTTGTCCAGTTCATCCTATTGTCTATGTTATTAATGCATTTAATGAATTAAGTTTAGAAACCTTATTCAAGGTTGTTCAATTAAATAGGGTTAATTAGTAATCTGGTCCTAATTTAACTAATCTTAAGAGACTATTCGGTTTAACAGAGTTTATTGTTAGACTAGGGGTGATAATTCCTAGATAATCTGAGAGAGAGGTGTAACATTGATTAAGATATAATTGATATTGAGGAATAATTGAACTGTTAACTTAAATGTTTTCCATCAATTGATTTCTTGTTTCATTTGCTTTATAAATTCTTGTTTAATTTTAATGTTAGTCATTGATCAATTCAAAACCCACCCATCTTTTCTAATTTCGTTGAATTAGATATAAGTAGCATAATTGGTTTGTCACTCTCCGGGGCATCGACTCTTACTTGCCCTAGCTACTAGTTGGTTATGATAGGGAAGATTTAGTAATTTTATCGCGTCACGATAGCGTGATTAGTTTATTTGTATCTTGTGGACATAGAAAAACACTGTCAAACTTAGACCATTTTGGATAGGTGATCTTTGACAAAAGGAGAAGTACAATTGGGTATATACAATAATTTCTTAGGCTTCTAGGTTGCATAAGATCGTAGCACGGTCCACTGCAGAAGTAGAGTATGTAGCACTGGCTGAGGCTTATAAAGAGTTGTGGTTGGATAATATCTTACATGAGTTAGGGAAAGAGCAGAAGGATAATATTTTCTATAGTGATGATCAGAGTGCTATTCACTTAGCAAAAATCTAGTTTTTCACTTGATAACCAAATACATTGAGTTGAGGTATCATTACATTTGTTACCTCGTGGAGAATAAGGTCTTACAGCTGATGAATATTCGAGGAAGTGAGATTCCTGCTGATATGTTGACTAAGGTTGTGACCTTAGAGAAGTTGAAGCTATGTATGGCTTTAATTGACCTTGGAAACGAAGATGAATGCTTCATACTACTACACGCACATCCCATGTTGAGATGGAGAGACAAGTTATATTTGGAGTCAGTCTCCAGATGGAAGATTGTTTAGTTATGAAGCGTGACTGTTAGTCCTTTTTTTCGAGATGAATGGGCTTTTAGAGCTACGACTGATAATTGAGTTTAAATAATCTTTAATTCATTATGTTTGATAAACACATAAAAAATAGTAGATCTCCCAGCTTTGTAGTGCCCCAGAGTAGTCATTCTTGACGAACTAGGCTAACAAACCATTGTTCTTTATTTTTTGTTCATATCAAATTCTCCATTATTGCACATAAAATTTGTTGTTCCCAAGTGGTGCAAAGGTTGGGGGGGGGGGGGTTGGTTGAACCTCTATCGTTTTTCCATTTTTGAACTCTATTAAACAGTTATGCTGCAAGTTATCGATACTTGCCGTAAACTTGCTTCTGGTATTTTCTGCTTGCAGCAATAAAATGGTGTTACTGCCTAACACTTAGAGATTTATGCACAATGAAATTCTTGATGGATAGAGTTTCAACAAATAAAGTTACCTTTAACTAAAAAAGTTAGAAGGTTACAACACGTTTAAGCACAAGTATAAAGCCATAGATAAAGCATACAACATACAACAAAATATAAAGATATGAAAGCTGTAAATGCAGAATGTAAACACAGAAATAGAGGTTCAAAGGTGGTGTAAGCCTTTTACGTCCTCTTTTCTTATTCAAAATAAGGAAATCCACTAGGCCAATTGATTTACAGGACTCTATCCCAACAAGCTTCGCGTATGGACACAACCTACTATGACTCTTACTCCCTTCTTAAGTTTCAGCATCCAAACAGAGACCCACACTGGATATTATCCTACACAAGGACTAAAAACGAACTGCAAGGTATATTTCCTCTCCACTGTAGACACCTAAAACAACCTAAGCACACAGCTACAATGGTTAAAGATAACAAAGAAATCTTCAACTAGGGTGAAGCTAAGTCTTCAAAGGATTTAATCGTTGTTGAGGAATTGCTTCTAGGTTGAGTGAACTGAAAACACTTGTTCTTTTAAAGCGCGATATTTGCTGTAAGCTCCAGAATATGAAGTTGAAAACTATATACAACTTTCAAATTTTCAGTTGTCTTGTTCATCTCTACTCTTCCTCTATTTATAGGTGGTGGAACTGTGCTCGTTGAAGGAAGCACATTACACACATGTCTTCTTCTAATTCATCTCTTGATCACACCAATTTTGATCTTCAATCGTCCTTGATGATCTCTAGTTGGTTAACTCCTTGATCTTCATATATCTTTGGGTTTAGAGTGTTAATATGCACCTACAACTTTGTATGGTTTATCGTTATCTTCATGTTGCAAGTCATTAAATATGGCTGTCCTTTGTCGTAGTTTCTGCAGTTGTTCTAGGCGCAGGTGGCGGCTTCTCTTTGGGTCATTCTACATTGATTTTGTCGTTTTGCATAACTGTTTGTGATCGAACTGCAGTGACAACTCAAGTCTTTAATGTTTCCTCGTATTCTTTGACATGCAACAACCTTTTCTGGTTGATCCTTGTCGATCTTTTGCACGTGACTTCAATTACTGCAACTCATTGGGGGTGCTGCAGTACATAGGTTGTTGCATTCTAAAACGCACAGCTTCCAGGTTGCAACATGTAGCATACTTTCTCTTGGAAATCCTTCTAAGTGTAGCGCACTATAAGCAGATTTCTTCCTTTCCATGTTTCTTGTAGCATGCAACGATTAAAGCTGTAGAAGGTTTCACAAACTAAATTTGCTACTTATTGAATGAAAAATGGGGTACTCTAACATCCTAATACTTACAGCGGGTTTTGTCTCATCAAAATTTCACTTACTTTATTCTTAGGAAATTCTTAATAACATCACATTTTGAGAGATTATTATAATCAATTTTAATTTTCAAACAAAATCTGTATTAAGACATTATTCATAGTAGCTAATGATTAAATTGAATGTTTTGGCAGCAAAGCTGAAGAGTTTTGAACTCTAATTCTATAGTAATATATAGATTAGAATTGTGTTAACTATGTTCAAATTCACCAACATTAAGTTGATTAAGTTTGAAATAAAGAAAATGAAGAAATGGAATAATATGAATCACTAATATAGGGTGATTTATAAGCAGTATTATAATCTTCTCACTGATGGTTAATAATATATTGGCCATTTTATTCCGTAGAACAAAAATTGCTAAAGAGTATCTCAACATATGCAAACTGTTTATTTTAGTGGTAAGAACAATTCCCACTTAGAACCATGAGTTTACATTCCAGAAATCAAAATATCAAATTAGAAAAATAATTCTTTCAATTTCTCGATATACTCGAAGATTTAACTTCAACTTTAGCTTATTTGATGGACGATTTATGCAATCTCAACATCAATAGCATTGTTTACATCTATAGATCTCATATCTATATCTACTTCCTGTCTTCCTACATTTCATTCTCCTTATATTCATATGCATACAAGAATGAAATCAACACCATTATAATATAATCAAATAAAGTGTAAAGATGTTTACATCATTGAGAGAATGAGAAGGGTTAATAGGGCCCTTTTTTGGCGATGCGAATGAGTACTCATTGATTTGGAAATGTTTTCCAAAATATGTATAATTTCTATTTGAAATTATTATTTGAGATTCACTGAAGAGGTGGCTCCTCAATTTTAATAGTTGAGATTTTATGATATTTTTCGAAGTGAGTAATATATATTAATACAAGACTAAACAATAAACAACAAATTTGTTGCTTGATAAACAATTGGGGAAAAAAAGACAATAAGAATATTTAAGTTCATTATTATGATTTTTCATGTAAAACTTTTTATTTTTCATGGAAAAGCTATAAAGTTCATAAGTAGAGTATATTATTTTCGCAGCTTGCTAAATAATTGAGAAATAAAAAAATATATAATATCTAAATTCATTATAATTATTCAATCGAAAACTATGAAAGTGTAGCATTAAAGATTATCTTTATCTTTTTATTCGATTATAATATTTCAATCAAATAAATCTCTACATTTTTTAGGTCTATGTTTAGTTGTCTCAAATATTTGGATTCTCTATGAAAGTTTTGTGTGGGTCTGTAATCCTGTAGAAAACAAAATAAAAACACAAGTATAAAAATAGAGTACACAATGTTGTCTACGATGTGAACAACTTCCTGTTTAACACAAAGTTGAATTGAAAGATAGAAATAAAACAACAAGAGACACAGCGAGTATACAAATACTCGTGGAATACCTTTAGGGAGAAAACTCATTTATTATATGATCCGTTCTAGTACAAGGAGATAGAGACATCTCTTGAAGAGATTCTCTTTACAAAATCACTCAATACGTCCAACATATATGACTAAGTGAGCTAAGGACGTATACAAAACTCTAGTTGATCACTTAAAGATTCATATCTTTACTAAAGAGTTAAGAGTAGGCAACCTCTATAACTTTATGAAAAGAAGACACGAATGTTATCAATGATGTGACCAATACAAGGTAGGACATCGAAAGACTGCTAGACTAAGGATTTTGAAGCTCTCGTTGTGCATATCGATCTCCAATACTCTTCTCGTCCTATTTATAGGTCTAGGTGAATCCACAATCTTGCACCACTTCAGTAGTAAATATATCTCACATCCAATCCTATCAAAATAAGAACAAAAAGATAGGAACTACTTTCCCTAAAATAGAAAAAGTTTGTTACAGAGTTATTTAACTCTTAAAGCAAACAAAGGAGTTTTAAAATCCAATCTCAAGAGAGATAAACTAAACTTCCTTAGAAATCTCAACAAACAAATCAAATGATTTAGGATAAGATTTTAGAAAATGGAAAAACAAATCAATTTTGGAAAATCCAACATTAAAAGTCTCTCCATTTTTTGTTTTTCCAACTCTAAACCTAAATCATTCCTCACGTGGAATTGTTCTCCTGCAATTCACGCTCCGTGGAATGAATATATGTTATGCAGTAGGTACAACGGTAAGTTTAGCTTCTCCTGCTGCAACCTCCGCTACTTCAGGATCATCTTCTTTATGTCCATCAGATCCAGCAATCTCAATGGGAGTTGCTGCATCTCCAACCTTCCCAGCTACTACTTTCTCCTCTTTATGAATAGCAGCTGCAAGAATGATACTCACGTCCACACCCTTTCCCTCTTGGGTGGGACTGCTGCTTCTGCTACTTGTAACAGGTGAGTGGTTGCTTGCAGCAGGTGCAAGTGCAACTTTCCTAGATGGTTTTCTTGCAGCCATCTTCAAGTAAGGCTTGGCTTTTTACCAACACTCAGTCCTTACTGCACAGGAGTTATAGCCTTCTCCGTCTTCTACTGCTCTTATACTGCTGCACTCTTATAACAACCTTCTCCACCTTCACTTCCTCGGGCTCCACTTTCTTGCCCTTATTCTTCTCCCCAAGGAATTTTCCTGCAGGAATGAAAACAAGGTCAATGAGTTCAATCCTCATATAGCTCAAGATTGCACTGATCACAAATCCATAGCTTCTGCAAGAAGTGGCTTTTCCATCTCCTCCTATATCCTTAGAAGGATATATCTACTTCAGTTGACCTCTTCATGTTGCATAATGGCAGTCATGATTCTGAATCGAAGGTCGGTGCACTTGTCATAGCATCCCAACTCCTTTCGGTTATGTATGCACAAATGTCGTGCAGTAGCGAGTACTCAGCCCTAAATTTCTTCTTCAGGGTGCTCTTCTTCACTTCCCCTTCGTAATCTATAGTAAAGAGACCCACATCAACTGAGCATATTCATCTACGTATTTGCCTAGCTTTCCAGGACTCAGACCAGTTGCAAGAATGTTGAAGGTCTCTACAATGGTTGTTGTATTCAGCTCAAACTCAGTTTCAGCATCATAAATAGAGAAGACAATGCTCTTCCCATTCTCACTCCTTCTGACAGTGGAGTAGAACCTCTTCAAAGACTCGGCTGAATACCCACATCCTCAGTCTAACAAAAATCCAAGGATGTTGGTTTTCGTCCCATTAGTCCATCCAACACTTTCTGTAGCTCGATTTGATTGTAGGTGCACACTTTCTCCTGAAGTACAGCAGTGTTGATGACGTATCCTTCAACTATGATTGTTTGCTTGCTAGGCACTTTTAGACTAATCTATCAAAAATCAAACTCAAATCCAATTATTTTATGTGAGCAATCACGATTGTAGATTCACCTCCCTCTCGAGCAACTTAACCAGTTGATTGATTATTAATGTTTGTATCTCTACTCACAGTTAATAATCAACTCCTAAAAGCTCCTAAGATCGTTTTCTCACCCCAATTATTTACCAATCTCTTGATCTAGGCGATTTAATTGAGTCATGCATTCTCAAATCTATAATCAGATATCTTCTCTATATCTTAATCCAATTAATTAGAGCATGCATAAATTTAATCAGGATTCACACATGCATGGAATAAGCACAAGGAATCATGAATAAAATATCATGGATTAGAGGAAAGATTAAAACTAGATATTCAACAAGAAATCCATAGAACTACTCTCATGTCATAAAATCACGAGGCCCCTAGCCAAAAATCATGTTTGCAAAGAAAAATAAATTACAAAACGACATGATCAAAACTATAAATAAATCAAAGAAAAGCTTATTGAATTTGTGATTGTTGGTTGCTCCTCTTGACTCTTGAATCTTAAATTCCTTGCTTGCTCTCAAGATGTAGATGTGTATTTTTGATGTGGATGAATGCTTGTCCCTCTCTTTGTTTTGAGTCTCAAAGTCTCAATTTTACCTCATAATTAGGTTTGGAGTAGAGTTATAGTCGAAACGGGGTCTGAAACGACCAAAAGAAACGTGGCGCGATCGGATCCGGATGACCCAGACCATATCAGACAACAAAAGAAAAACCTGGGGCGAAAAACACGTGACCCGGGTCAGGTCGAAGCTTCAAAATTCACGGGTTATTCAACTCGTGCATTGGGACCCGACCTCACCCAGGTTATGACTTCCAGACTCTTTTCAACCCATTTCGAGATCAAATTGGACTTTGACGTCCACATGAAAGTTGTAGCCCTTGCAGTTATCTATCCAATGACACTAATTTCAGCCCACGATTAGTTTTCTACACAAAGTTATGCCCAATTTACTGGAATCCTGTCAAGACGAAAATTAGAACATTCTTGCACGATTTTCATCTTCTTTTGATATTGTGCTTTTTTGGAGGTAGAATCGAAGAAAACGTCCAACACAAAAGTTGTAGAAACTCCCTCTTAGCTTTTCAACAAGACAAGAATCATCAAATATGGACTCCTAGAGCTCGAGATATAATTTTTCTTCCATAACTGTGCATTTTCGGCTCCATATCTTGATTCCAACTTGACCCTCAATTCCATTTACTTTCATTTTGTGATAAAATCTATCAAATTCTTTTCAAATCAAGCAAAACCATGAAATCTTAAAAAGATAATGAAATCTAAATAAAATCCCACTATTGCATGCTTTTCAACACAAAATAATATGTAATTGTGCCCCAAAATGCATCAAATAACGAAGTTATCAAAAGTTTAGGTGGCAAAGTTGGAGAGTTTGGACTCTAATTCTATAATAATAGATTTGATTTGAGCTAACTATGTTCAAATTTCAAATGAAGAAAATGAAGAAATTGGATACTATGAATCACTAAGCAGTATTATAATCTTCTCATTGATGGTTAATAATATCTTGATCATTTGATTCAATGGAATAAAGATTGCTATAATGTATCCCAACACATACGCACTGTTTATTTCAGTGGTAAGAACAATCTCCACCTGGAACCATGAATTTACATTAATAAACAAATATCAAATTAAAAAAAGAAATAATTTCAATTTCTTAATACACTCAAAGATTCAACTTCAACTTTGGCTCATTTGATGGGCGGTTTATGCAATTTCAACATAAACGACGTTGTTTACATCTATAGATCTCATATCTTATATCTCCTTCCCCTCTTCCTATATTTCACTCTCTTTGTATTCATACACATGTAAGAATGAAATCAACCACCATTGAAATAGAATGAAATCAATCAATTAAAGTGTAAAGATGCTTACATCAACAGAGAGAATGAGAGGGGTTAATGGGCCCTTTTCTCGGATACCAATGAGTATTCATTGATTTTGGCGATGCTTCCCAATATATGAATAATTTCTTTTTGAAATTTGGATTTATGATTCACTAAAAGGAGATGACTCCTCGATTTTAATGGTTGAAATTTTATGATATTTTTCTTATAAGTTAATTATATATATTAATACAACACCAAACAACAACAAGAAAGTTGCAGCTTGTTAAACAATTGAGAAAAAACGAAAATGATAAGACTATCCAAATTCATTACAGTTATTAATTATGGTAAAGCTTTGAAAATCCGTAAGTAGAGTCTATTTTTCTCACAACTTGCTAAACAATTGAGAAAATGATAAGATATTATATAAATTCATTATGACTATTCATGGGAAAGCTATGAAAGTCCAGAAGTATAGTTTTTCATTTTCTTCTTTATTTGATAAAGATATTTCAACCAAAAAAATCACTAGTTCTTCTTTTGAGTTTATATTTAGTTGTCTCTGTCTATATTTAGTTGTCTTAGAAATATGAATTCTCTACCTAATTATTTTATAATAATGAGACTCTCAACATATTGATTTTCCTAATTATTCTATAGAGTTTATTACTTAACATGGCTAGATGGACTTTAATTTTCCGAATATTAGACAATTTTAGACTTTATGTTTTTGGGGTTAGTAAATTTTGTGCAAATTAATTGAGCTCATATCGCGCACTCAACACGTAAATCGCACGTGATGTCTCAAAATTTGTGTTTACAGACTTATTTTCTCACGTGACATTGACTTATCATATGTGACATTTTAATCAAAAAAATCCTCCAACGTGAACCAATTTAGTTCAAATGAACGGAAGGGAAAATTTCCCCCAAATTCCAGAAGGAAAAAAATCCAAATTTCTAAGAACCTCTTCAAAGAATCTAAATCAACTTAGTAAAAAACCGAAAGAATCTCGAAACGTTTTAACAACATAAAAGTTTTTCAAAACAATTATAAATATTTACTAAAATCACCAAATGGAAACCCAAAAAAAAAAGTTTTTAGTCAATAATTATTTTATTTCTTCAGCAAAAGGAAGAATCGACGTTTCACTAATAGAAGTGCACTGATGTTTTTATCTTCTCATTTTTCTATTAATTATATGATAGGTAGAAAATAGATGCATTTTATTATAAATTAATTTGGGATTATGAATGGTAAATGAGTATTTTTTTTGCAACCAATTTTAACATACGACGTAGTCTAAGAAACTTAAGAAAAGTAAAAGGTAAGATTCATAATCATAATTTTAGGTAATATAAGTATTCTCTTAAGTTTTCCTTATTTATACTTAACAATTGGCATAATGCCATTGTCGTGAGATTTGCACTGAAATATCAGTTCATTATGCACTTCAATGTTGATATTTCAGATTAATTATAAGCAAATCACCACTTTTCCAGTTTCTCTTTCTCTAATTGGTAAAGAGAGTGTTGGTCCCAATAAGTGTGGCACTAGACTTAGAGGGGGTAAATAAGCCTACTGTAATTTAAACTTTTCTTTTCTTCCAAGGCTTTGGGTCGAGAGGCAGTAACCTTTTGGGAGGTTACTGATTAGAGTTATATTTGTGGAAGCTTCCTCTCATTCAAAGACAAATATAGAAGACATGCATTTTACATTAAACATGCAGATAGAGCAGTAAGCATGAACAGACGCATAGATATACAGAGGTTCGAAGGTGGAGTAATCCTTCTACATCCTCTATGCCTCTTCTCTAGAGTGAACATTCGTTAAATCTTGTTGGTTTATATAGCCCTATCTATTACAACACAGATTTAACAAGTAAGTAGCAACCCTTCACACAACTGTTTGCCTACTCTTCTAACTGACCCACACAGGATCCTACTCTACCCACCCAGGGTCCTCACTTTCTTCTTCAGAAAGTGGCCAGCTCAGCAGGACTCTATTCCTCGCACTGAGCACTCCAAGACAGTCCTTAAGATAAGGGTTTGTCTTCTCCTTCTTCAACTGGATGCAGCAAGCTTAGACTTCTTTTGTAGATTGAACTGATGTAGCTTGCTGCCTTGACTGTAAGACTGAGTATGCGTCTTTGGGGTATGGGAGTTTGAGCTTATTTTTTCTCTCTTCTTCTTTTGCTCTCCTTTTCTTTTATACGGTCTTCCCCCTCTTTACTACACTCTCTTCTTGCGCTTTATCTTCTTCTTTTCTTTTCTGCGCATTCTCTCTTATGCTTTCCTGTGCTCTCCTCTTCTCTTCTTCTGCGCTCTCTCATATTCAGTCTTCAGTATTCTTCTTATTTATAGATTAGGAAATCTGCCCGTTGAAGGTAGATAGAGTTTCTAATCTATAACTGCGCCTGCACTTCTTTTGACACATGCCAGCTTTTCGCTTTCCACGTGTCTTATTCTGATTGGCTCATCTTCTCTTCTCTCTACCGGTAACTTCTTCTTTCTACCGGTAACTTTTGACTTTCTACCCATGCCTGCTTTGTAGCTTCCTCCTCGCGTCTGCTTTGGAGCTCCCTTCCCTGGCTTGCTCCTTCAGGTGGCTTGAGGCTTCTGTAGCATGCTGCTCTGCAGTATGCTTTTGGCATGGTCTCTCAGGTAGCTTCCTGTCTGGTAGCTTGCTGCTTTGCAATCTGCTTCAGCAAGGTCTTTTCCAGTAACTTCCTGCAGTCATCAGTATCCTAATTAGTTCACCCGATTCCTTTCACCATTCTCTTCAGTATCCTTCATTTGACACTTTCTCTGATCTATCTTTCTTCTGCAGTAACCTCATTGCAGTAACCTTTTGAACTAGGTTATGCGTATAGAGTTAGGGTTACTTTATTAAGGTTTTGTCTCATCAAAACATACTTAAATGTTTACAACAGAAAGTTAAGTATTATTTTTATGTCAATTGTTTGCTTATATTAGTTTTGGCAACACAAATAATGTCATAATGTAATGTTGGGTTTGATTTGAGGTCATTATGGAGTCCAATCTTGATATTTGACCTGAATAACTAATTTTACTTTCTTAATTTTTGCTTCTTTAATTGATAAATAGAATTCAGTATTATTTTTGAGTCAATTGTCATTCTTAAGCTGACTTTGGTAACATCGATAATGTGATATGTAATGTCCGATCTCCTTATGGACGTCAATCTTAATTGTTGAGCTTAATTATTAACTAATCTGTACTTGATTTTTTTAAATTTTCTTTCTCAAGTTGATAAAGAGAACATATATAATTACTTTCTTTCTCTTAAGTGTAGATTTAATTATGTTTTCTTTAATTGGTAAAGAGATTTTATTTTATCAGAAAAACTCACTTGGATTGGTACATAGTTCTCATTCAAATATTTTTAAACCATCATATTGAAGCAATAGTGTTCAACATTTATCTTGAAGGTTCAAACAACAATTAATAGACGCATTTAAATAATGATTTGGAAACCTAATATGAGTAATTACCACAAAACTTCCGTCCAAAATATGTTGTTATATGGTGTTCGCAATTTAGTGTGTAACATCACCATCATCAGATTAACCCAAACAATTTTCCAGACTCGACTAATATGTGTGATTCATATCAGCCTACTCCACCTATTACAACTTACATAATAGTCATTATTATTTTAACATTGGAAACCATGAATTTAAAAAAAAAAAATCAATAATTGTGTGAGAAGTTTGCTAAAATATATTTACTTTTTTTGTTTGATAAATTTAATGAAGTTGGAAGAACTTAATCAGTTTACAAAGTATAATGATTTTAATTGAAACATATGCATGTATTTAGAATTTATTACCTTTTCAATCCAATAACTAAATTTCATGTTTGTGATTTTTGACCATTAATTAACTTTTCGAACTCCCAATGTTATCCTTTTTGGGCTAGTAATCTCATCAATCCGAGCCACGGACTCTTCAACCTGAAGAGTCTCCAAACCCATATGCATTGTTTATCCCAGTTGTAGAACAAAATGCACTTGGAACCATGTGTCTACATTTATGAAATCAAAATATCAAATTAGAAAAAGATAAAAAGAAAATCATTATAATTATTATCATGCTCAAATATTCAACTTCAACCTAGTTAATTTGATGGGCGGTTATTACAGTATCAACATCAACAACGTTGTTTTCATTTTTAGGTCCACATGCAAGAATGAAACCAATTACCATCACAATATTTATTCAAGTAAAGTGTAAAGGTGCTTACAACAACCGAAAGACTGAGATGGGTTAACGGACACCCTTTTTTGACAATGAGAACAAGTACTCATTGATTTGTGTATAATTTCTTTCTGAAATTTTGATTTGTGATTCACTGAAAGAAGTGGCTCATCAATTTTAATTGTTGGAATTTTATTTTCTTTATTTCGATTAGTTGTATATATTAATACAACATCTAACAACAACAAGAAGGTTGCAGCTTGCAAAACAATTAAGGGGAAAAAAAGAAATGATAAAAATATATATATACTATGATTATTTATGAGAAAGTTATGAAAGTCCATAAGTAGAATTTATCATTCTCGCCACTTGCTAAACAGTTGAGAAAATAAAGAAAAAGATAAAATAGTATCGAAATTCATTATGATTATTCCAAAAAAAGCTATGAAAGTCGAGAAGTAGAGTTTATCATTTTCTTCTTTATTTGGTTATAATATTTCTACCAAAAGAATCACAACTTCTTTTAGGTCTATATTTAGTCTTTCTGGAGATATTGATTCTCTACCTAATTATTTTGAATAAGGTTCTTAAGATATATATTGATTTACCTAATTATTCTATAGATTTTATTACTTAAATTGTGCAGTAACTTTAATCATTTGGCAAATATAGACTTTAATTTTTTGGATGGCAATTTTGGACTTTATGTTTTAGGGTTTCACGAAGTTTGCCCAAAAGAGCCCGAATCGTGCACAAAAATTCCACGTGAATCACACGTGATGTTACAAAATTTGAGTTTTCGAGCCAATTTTGCACACGTGGCATTGACTTATCATATGTGACATTTGTAATTAAAAAAATCCTCCTTCCACGTGAACTAATTCCGCCGAAAAAACTCCCCAAAATGCCTATTGAAAAAACTCTATTTTTTAGGAACCTCTTCGTACTACTATCAGCAAGAGCTATTGTTAAGATGGAAGAGACAAGTTGTAAGAAGAACCCTTGATATATTTTGATGAGACAAAACTCGTTGTAATCTACTGTGTTCTTAATGTTTATATTTTCCCACTTAGTTTTTTGTTTCAATAAGTAGCTAAGGTCTGCCCTGAAGTCTTCCACTGAAACTTAAAGCTGCAAGCTGCATGCAACATGGAAAGAAGAAGTCTGCATACAATGAGCCAAACTTAGAAGAGTTGAAGGAGAACCACTTTATTGCATGCTGCAGGATGGACACTGCAACTACTGGATGCAGTGAGTCTGGATGCAGCAATGTAGAAGAAGTTGCAGCAACTGAAGTGAGACATGTCCAGCAGGATCAACCTCGAAGGACTCAACACCCGCTGCATGTTCTCTACTGATACGAGGAAACATCAGCTTCAATTGAAGGTGTAGTGCTCGACAGGCCGAAGCATAAAGGACAAATACAAGGACGGCGAGCGAATGGAGAGCTGCCACCTGGCCTGAGCAACTGCCTGCAAACTGAAACAGAAGGACAGCAATTAACGGCCCTGAAGCTTGAAGAGGAGGTTGTCTCCTACTTTTTCAGGAGCGCATTAAATTGGTGTACCTTGAAGATCATGAAGATCATGGAAGAAGAATGTTGAGCGTCCAGATCAATCAAACAAGAATATGCTTGAGCGTGAATGGATAAACGGTCAGTATACAACAGTAGAAGATATTAGACTTAACTGAAGACGCGTGGAATATGCACCCTTCAACTGGTGCATTCCAGCAACTATAAAAGGAAGGAGTGCGGCTGAGAGGAAGAGAGGACTGAAATTTTGAAATCGCACACTGAACTTCCAACTTACAGCGATTATTGAGCTTAAAGAAAAATCCAACTCTTTCAGTCTCTCACTCAACCCTAAGCAGAGCATTCCACCATTGAAGATTCTAGGAGTGTTCTAGCTTCACCACAGATGAAGATTTTGTTTATAAACCTTTAATATGTTGTGTGTGTATGTTGTTTTATTTGGTGTACCAGCTGATAGGAGATAAATTCTTGTTGTGTGTTTTTGGTCTTGTTGAAGACAACATCTTGTGTGGATCCTATCTAGTTGCTGAAACCTAAGAAGGGAGTAAGAACTTTAGTACACTTGTTTAGATTCATTAGAGTGCGTTTAGTAGGAAAATAGTCTTGTAAATCTAAAGTTCTAGTAGATATCCTCCTTGTTTAGGAGAAGAGAGGATGTAGAAGACTTACACCACCTTTGAACCTCTATAAGCCTTTGTGTTTATCTTTATTGCTTTCAGCATACATTCTATATTATCTTGCTGCATGCATTCATATGGCTTATATGTGCATACTTGAAATCTAGTCGGTTAACTTAATAGTTAAAAGACTTAACTTATTTGCTGAACTCTCTTTCAAACTATACATTTCCGCTGTGCAAAACTCTGAAAGTATTAGGTTGCAGTAACAAGTTCGCTGCAAGCAGAACACTCAAATTGCGGACTTGCTGCAAGCAGCGATAGCTTACAGCAGGTTGCAACGAAAGAGAGAAAAGTGTAAAAAAGAGAAGAGGTTCATTCATCCCCTGAACCTCTGTACCACTTAGGACCAACACAAGTTACATTTGGAGTTAGTCTACAGAGTGGGAGGTTATTGGTTTATGAGGTCTTATTGTTTGGTCTTTTTTCCGAGATGGATAAACTTTTAGAGCTACAACCCAGTGTAAGGTATAAATAACCATTGATTCATTATTTGATGAACACAAAAACAAATTAGTATATCTCCCAGCATTGAGTGTCGCATATGTAGTAATTCTTAACGAACTGGTCAACAAACTACAGTTCTTTATTTTCCGGTCTTCCAAATTCTCCATAATTGCTCTTACAACTCCTAACCTCACATTGTGATAGAGTATTTTATAATCAAACTTTGTGTTTTTTAAAAGTTCAACTTTAACCATTATTAACAGATGCTGGAGATTTAATTGAAAGTTTAGGCAGCAAAGTTGAGAGTTGTGGACCCTAATTCGATAATAATAGATTTGATTTGAGCTAACTATGTTCAAATTCACCTATATAAAGTTGATTAGGTTACAAATAAAAAAAATGAAGAAATTGGATACTATGAATCACTAAGCAATATTATAATCTTCTCACTGATGGTTAATAATATCTTGATCATTTGATTCCATGGAATAAAGATTGCTATAAAGTATCCCAACACATATATGCATTGTCTATTCCAGTGGTATGATCAATCTCCACTTGGAACCATGAATTTACATTAATAAACAAAATATCAAATTAGAAAAAATAATGTTTTCAATATATCTTGATAGACTCAAAGATTCAACTTCAACTTTAGCTCATTTGATGGGCAGTTTGTGCAATTTTTAATATCTCCTTCCCCTCTTCCTAGATTTCACTCTCTGTATTCATACACATGTAAGAATGAAATCAACCACCATTGCAATAGAATGAAATCAATCAATTAAAGTGTAAAAGTGCTTACATCAACAGAGAGAATGAGAAGGGTTAATGGGCCATTTTCTAGCGATACCAATGAGTACTATATATTGATTTAATTTGGCGATGCTTCCCAAAATACGAATAATTTTTTTTTGAAATTTGGATTTGTGATTCACTAAAAGGAGACGACTCCTCAATTTTAATGGTTGAAATTTTATGATATTTTTCTTATAAGTTAATTATATATATTAATACAACACCAAACATCACAAGAAAGTTGCAGCTTGTTAAACAATTGAGAAAAACGAAAAAGATAAGATATATTATCCAAATTTATTACCGTTATTAATTATAGTATAGCTGTGAAAATCCATAAGTAGAGTCTATTTTTCTCGCAACTTGCTAAACAATTGAGAAAATAAAGAAAATGATAAATATTATCAAAATTCATTATGACTACTCATGGGAAAGCTATGAAAGTCCAGAAGTATAGTTTTTCATTTTGTTCTTCATTTGATTAATTAGAATATTTCAACTAAAAAAGTTGTTGGAAACGTTTAAGTATGTTTTGATGAGACAAAACCTTAAGAAAGTAACTCTAAAGCATAACCAATCTTAGGAGAGGTTACTGCGATAGAGTTACTGCAGAAGAAAGAAAGATTAGAGAAAGTGTCAAAGGAAGGATACTGAAGAGAATGGTGAAGAGAATCGGGTAAACTAATTAGGATACTGATGATTACAGGAAGTTACTGGAAGAGAACTTGCTGAAGCAGAAAAGTAGCAAGCCACCAGACAGGAAGCTACCTGAGAGACCATGCCGAAAGCATACTGCAAGGCAGCATGCTACAGAAGCCTCAAGCCACCTGAAGGAGCAAGCCAGAGAAGGAAGCTCCAGAGTGAAGCACGAGGAGGAAGCTACAAAGCAGGCATGGGAAGAAAGTCAAAAGTTACTGGTTGACACAATAAGTTACCGGTAGAGAGAAGAGAAGAGGAGCCAATCAGAAGAAGACACGTGGAAAGCTGGCATGTGTCAGGAGTGCGGCGCATCAATGATGAAAATCTACCTACTTTCAACGGGTAAATTTCATAACCTATAAAAAGAGGAGGACTGAAAATTGAGACGATGAGCACAACAGAATATACAAGCTCGCAGAGAGAAGAGCAAAAAAAAGAGAATAGCTCAAAAGAGAGAAGACTCAAAGAAGAAAGCACATAATAGAGGGGGAAGACAAAACAGAAGAGAAGAGTGTTCAAAATACAAGAGTAGAGAGGAAAAGCTCAAAACACTCATCACCCCAAAGACGCATCCTCAGTCAGTCAGTCCAGCAGCAAGCTTCAGCAGATCAACCTGCAAAAGAAGTCTAAGCTTGCTGCCACCAGTTGAAGAAGGAGAAGACAAACCTTTTTAAAGGCTGTCTTGGAGTGCTTAGTGCGAGGAGTGAGTCCTGCTAAACTTTCCACTTTCTGAAGAAGAAAGTGAGGACCTTGGGTGGGTAGAATAGGATCCTGTGTGGGTCAGTGAGGAGAGTAGACAAGCAGCTATGTGAAGGTTTGGTACTTACTTGTTAAGTAAGGGTTGTAATAGATAGGACTATGTAAATCAACCAGCTTAACAAATGTTCCCTCTTGAGAAGAGGCAGAGAGGACGTAGAAGGATTACTCCACCTTCAAACTTCTATATATTCATGTGTCTATGTGTGCTTATTGCTTAACCTGCATACTCTATGATAAAGCAGCACATCTTCTATACTTGGCTCTGCAATGGGAGAAAAGCTTCCGCAACCACTATGATCAGTAACATCCCAAAAGGTTATTGATATTAGAACCAAGCCGATAGAAGAAAGAGAAAAGTTTGAAAATATAGTAGGCTTATTCACCCCATCTAAGCCTACTACCAGCCTATTTGGGACCAACAAAAGTCACTAGTGCTTCTTTTGACTTTATATTTAGGTGTCTCTGTCTATATTAGTTGTCTTAGAAATATGAATTCTCTACCTAATTATTTTATAAAAATAGGGCTCTCAACATATTGATTTTCCTAATTATTTTACAGAATTTATTACTTAGCATGGCAAGATGGACTTTAATTTTCCAAATATACAATTTTGGACTTTATGTTTTTTGGGTTAGAAAATTATGCACAAATTGAGCCAAGATCACGCACACAAATTGCACTTAAATTGCACGTGATGTCGTGAAATTTGAGTTTACAGACTAATTTATCTTACGTGACATTTACTTATCATATGTGACATTTTAATCAAAAAATCCTCTTTCAACGTGGACCAATTCCCTTCAAATGAACGAAAGGGAAAATTCCCCCCAAAATTCCTAAGGAAAAAATCCAAATTTCTAAGAACCTCTTCAAAGAATCTAAATCAACTTAGTAAAAAAATGAAAGAATATCGAAATGTTTTAACAACATCAAAAAATTTCAAAACAATTATAAGTCTTTACCAAAATCTCCAAATTGAAACCGAAAAAACATGTTTTTAGTCAATAATTATTTTATTTCTTCAGCAAAAGAAAGAACCGACATTTCACTAATAGAAGTGCACCGATGTTTTTATCATCTCATTTTTCTCTTTATAAGAGAGGTAGAAAATAGATGCATTTTATTATAAATTAATTTGGGATTTTATAAATTTTATGTGATTTAATGCATCGTTTTGTCACCTATATGTATTTTTGAATTTCAATTACTTCATAGATTACTTTCTTGATTATTTTAGGAATTTTAGAGTATTTTGAAGTTGAACGAGATAATCATGGATTAAGAAGAAATTGAGCGAAAGCCCAATTGAAAAATGAAGGAAAGGAAAGAAACTCATGTTACCACACAAAACAAAAGATACTACAATTTGGGCTTAAAAAATGGAAGAAGTTTGGGCTTGTGAATTGGAAAAGTGCCCATTAATCTTCCTTTCACACATACGCCACACATCATCTAATTCTGATGGCTAATAACTTTGTTCCAAGTCAGAGAGGAGTTAGAGTAGAGAGAGAGTAGAGTTAGAGATATTTTTGAATTCTTTCTAGATTAATTTTCTTATGGATTGTTCTACAATTTTTGTGGATTCGATTTCAAGGATGCTTGAATAATTTTTAAATTCTTATTAGTAGAGATGTTTAAAATCATATATTTGTTTATGTTTTGATTAATCCCGTTGTCCCTTCTCGATGTTTTGATTGAAATCTTTTCGTGGCTTTAATGATCACAAAAATCTTGTTTTCTCTCATATTTATTGTTTTTGCATCATATTAAGCATATCTAATGAAAAACAGATGAAAAATTCCACAGTTGAAAATTTTCAAAATTTCATAGGGTAAACTAGGGTTTTTAGGGAGTCGTTTGCTACTTTCGTGGCTTTAAAGACAACAAAAATCTTGTTTTCTCTCATATTTATTGTTTTTGCACTATATCAAGTATATCAAATGAAAAACAGATGAAAAATTTCACATTTGAAAATTTTAAAAACTTCATAGGGTAAACTAGGGCTTTTGAGGAGTCGTTCGCTATTTTTCGTGGCATTAATGACCACAAAAATATTGTTTTCTCTCATATTTATTGATTCTACATCATATCAAGTATATCTAATGAAAAACAATGAAAAATTCCACAGTTGAAAATTTTCAAAATTTCATAGTGTAAATTAGGGTTTTTGGGGAGTCGTTTGCTATTTTTCGTGGCTTTAAAGACCACAAAAATCTTATTTTCTCTCATATTTATTGTTTTTGCAACATATCAAGTTTATGTAATGAAAAACAGATGAAAAACTCCACATTTGAAAATTTTCAAAACTTCATAGGGTAAACTAGGGTTTTTGGGAATCGTTTGCTACTTTTCGTGGCATTAATGACCACAAAAAAGATTGTGTTCTCTCATATTTATTGTTTTTGCATCATATCAAGTATATCTAATGAAAAACAGATAAAAAATTCCACAGTTTAAAATTTTCAAAATTTCATAGGGTAAACTAGGGTTTTTGGGGAGTCGTTTGCAATTTTCGTGGCTTTAATGACCACAAAAATCTTGTTTTCTCTCATATTTATTGATTCTGCATGATATCAAGTATATCTAATGAAAAACAGATGAAAAATTCCACAGTTGAAAATTTTCAAAATTTCATAGGGTAAACTAGGGTTTTTGGGGAGTCGTTTCCTACTTTTCGTGGCATTAATGACCACAAAAATATTATTTTCTCTCATATTTATTGTTTTTTCATCATATCAAGTATATCTAATGAAAAAAGATCAAAAAATCCACAGTTCAAAATTTTCAAAATTTCATAGATTAAACTAGGGTTTTTGGGAAATCGTTTGCTACTTTTCGTGGCATTTTTGAATTTCAATTACTTCATAGATTACTTTCTTGATTATTTTAGGAATTTTAGAGTATTTTGAAGTTGAACGAGATAATCATGGATTGGCAAAAACTTGGGTGCACCCGGGGTACGGATTTTAGATCCGTGCCCCCAACCTGACCCGGCGCGTGGGCCATCTCCATGCGCGCCCACGCGCCCCCATGCACGTCTGCAGCTATGCTGGTGTGCGCTCGCGCACACCAGATTCCATTCAGTGATAGGTATTATACACATACTCTTAAGGTATTACGTGTATACTCTTAAGGTATTACGTGTATACTTTTAAGGCATGACACATTTATCTTTAAGGTATTGAGTTTAAAACATAAGGTATTACATATTCACCTTTGAGGTATTACATATTTGAGTATAAGGTATTGCATACTCACCTTTAAGGTATTACTGCTTTTGAGTATAAGGTATTACATAATCAGCTTCAAGGTATTACTGTTTAAACTTTAAGGTATTACATATTTATCCTTAAAGTATTACATAAAATATGTTTCAGGTATTACATAAATATGTTTAAGGTATTACATTTTTATCTATATGGTATTACACATTCATACTCACATTTAAGGTATTTGATACTCAATTTTCAGGTATTACATAAATATCATTAAGGTAATACCTGAATATCTTTAAGGTATTACACGTATGCTTATGTGGTTTACACAACCTTTCAGGTATTTATGGTATGATGATTTTGTTAATATTCTGCAAATCAACTCAAATATATGATGATTTTGTTAATATTCTACAAATCAACACAAATATATGCTGATTTTGTTCAGTATCGTCAACAATACCCAAGTTTTTTCACAATTTTAATATCTTTCAAATCTACCAAATCATGCAAATTTCACGAGCCAATCGTAATCCACCGCTAGGAAATATGTGAAAATTAAAGAAGAAGAAGAAGAAGAAGAAGAAGAAGAAGAAGAAGAAGAAGAAGACCGCTAGGAAATCTAGAAGAAGAAGAAGAAGAAGAAGTAGTAGTAGAAGAGCGCTAGGAAATCTGGAAGATGGAGATGGAGAAGGAGAAGAAGAAGAAGAAGAAGAAAACCGCTAGGAAATCTGGAAGAAGAAGAAGAAGAAGAAGAACGCTAGGAAATGAAACGCAGCAGAAGAAAATGGAGAAGAAGAAGAATAAGAGAAGAAAAATTAGGGCACACAAATATATATATGTAAACATATGGATCTTGGAGCGGGTTGGGGGCACGGATCTAAGATCCGTGCTAGATCCGTGCCCCAGGGGCACCCAAGTCCTTCTCTCATGGATTAAGATGAAATTGAACGTAAGCCCAATTGAAAAATGAAGGAAAGGAAAGAAACTCATGTTACCACACAAAACAAAAGATACTACAATTTGGGCTTAAAAAATTGAAGAAGTTTGGGCTTGTGAATTGGAAAAGTTCCCATTAATCTTCCTTTCACACATACGCCACACACCATTTAATTCTGTTGGCTAATAACTTTGTTCCCAAGTCAGAGAGGAGTTAGAGTAGAGAGAGAGTAGAGTTAGAGATATTTTTGAATTCTTTCTAGATTAATTTTCTTATGAATTGCTCTACAATTTTTGTGGATTCGATTTCAAGGATGCTTGAATAATTTTTAAATTCCTATTAATAGAGATGTTTAAACTCATATATTTGTTTATGTTTTGATTAATCTCGTTGTCCCTTCTCGATGTTTTGATTGAAATTGATTATGTTATTTGTGTGTTCTCGATTATTGATACTTGATTTAGATTGATCACCTAGGTTGAGTTTTTGACAATTGATTGCTAGAATTTTAAATCGTGAATCCTAATTGTTGTGGTTTAATTTTCATTGGTAGTAAACTAGAGGTCGCGCATATCTAGGGTAGCATAATCCTATATTATCAAATCGAGCTTGTGTATTTTGAGTCTAGTTTATCCTATCATCTTGGTGATTAATGCATTTAATGAATTAATAAATCTAGAGAGTTTATTCTAGGTTGTTCAATTAAATAGGGTTAATTAGTGATCTTGTCCTAGTTTAACTAATCTTAAGAGACGATTTGGTTTAACGGAGCTTGTTGTTAGACTAGAGATAATAATTTCATGATAATTTGAGAGAGGAGTGTAACATTGAGTAAAACATAACTGATATTGGAGGATAATTGAACTGTTAACTGGAATGTTTTTCATCCATTGATTTCTTGTTTAATTTGTTTTTTAGGTTCTTAGTTAATTTTAATGTTAGTCATTAATCAATCCAAACCCCCCATCTCTTAGTTAAATCTTCATTCCTCGTGAGATCAACTTCGACTTGCCTTACCCACTAGCTAGTAAGATTAGGAAAGCATTTAATTAATTTTATCGCATCAAAACAATATGGTCATTATATACGCCACCATTATGAGATGTAAAAGAATTATTGAAAAGCAATTGTATACTAGAGATAATTCATATGCTTTTAGTTTTCGTTTTCATACAGTATAGAGAAGTTGTGATGCGATGAAGTGTAAGGGTTGAGCTGTGAATCACCTGATGAAATAAAGTGATTTTGGAGGCAGTTGTGATCTTCTATCATTGGTGTGATCCTGTGGACGTAGATACAAGCTCTTCAACTCGAAACAGGTAAATTGTTGAATGTTCTTCGTGTTATAGTTTGTTTATGAATATCTTATTATTCCTTGTAACTTTACATATGTTGTTTAATTTATATACCTTTGTGAGATTGTCTTGAGGTTGGATCAACACTATCAGAAAAATGAGTATTTGTGACAATAAAATATTGTCACATAACCTCAATAATTGTCGCAAGTACAATTTGCGACACATAGTGTCCTAAATTATTAACACAAAAGTCTTCTCGTAAATAGTTTTTTTGCGACAATAGTATTGTAGCAAATGTATTAGCGACAACAATGTTTTCGCAAATAAGTCGATTACATTACTTCTTATTACAACGTATTGTCAATTTTTATTAACATTTTTTTATGATAATTTGCTGTCGCAAAAACTAAACCTATTAAGACAACTTTTGATGTCGCAAAAATGATATCGTAAATACTCATTTTTCTTGTAGTGTAAATATCATTTTTAAAAATGTTTATTTAGAATATGAACTTAGAAAGGTAACATTACAATCCACCGACTTTGAAGTCACTCCATTTTATACATGAATAGACACATAGGAATGTTAGGGTAATCAGTGTTTAGTTTTGATGAGACCAAAACCAATACTTGTAATAGGAAAGTAGAGTATCCCATTTATCAACCTGTTTAAGTGAGCTAGAATATAACTTAGAAAGGTTGTTGTTTGAATAGATCGTAAAAAAAAAAGGCTAAGGTATGAAGGTCACTGCAGCAACCACTGGGGGTTACTCTACAATATCATAAACTTAGGATCCTGAGGTCACTGGCGACAGATCCAAAGGATGCTCTTATGAAGGGAATGTTGCTGGTTACCTACCGGTAGACACATCAACAAAAGCAACAAATGAGAATACGCCATGTGGACGAAAAGGATGCTCCAAAATCAGTTGCATTTAATGAACTGTACTATGAAGATCAAGAGCATTAATGATGAAAATTTGCTTCACTTCATCGGGCAGATTTTCGAAGTCCATAAATAGTAGACAAGAGGGGACTAAAAAGATAACCGATACTCCAAGCACTCTATGCGATTCAAGCTAAATCACTCAAGCTCAAAAAACAAAAGTTTCAATCACTCAATTTAGGAAGCAAACTACAGCAGAGCAACCTGCACGTAGAATCAAAAGCTCGCTGCCCCAAAGTTGAAGAAGAAAAACACTCTTTTAATTCTAAACTGTTTAGGAGTGCTTAGTGCTGGGAATTGTTTCCTGCTAAGTTTTCACTCTTTGTAGAAAAGAGTGAGGATCCTGTGTGGGTCGGTTGGTCGAGACAAGTACCTGTGTGCATGGAAAGCTTGCTACTCTTTGTTAGGTTTGAGTTGTAATAGCTAGGGCTATGTAAACCAAATAT
Organism: Scutellaria baicalensis; assembly: GCA_005771605.1. Lineage (NCBI taxonomy): Eukaryota > Viridiplantae > Streptophyta > Magnoliopsida > Lamiales > Lamiaceae > Scutellaria > Scutellaria baicalensis. The sequence continues at coordinate 29,454,744 of CM016721.1, forward strand.
TCTAATAAAGTTCCCTCTATGTGAAGAGGTTGAGAGGATGTAGAAGCGTTACTCTACCTTCGATTCTCTATATATAGCTTGCATCTTCATCCTGCTTATCATATCTGTCTAACTGCATATCTCTCTCTCTCTTAAGAATCATTTATCATTTGCACTGAAAAATATATTTCCATACTTGTGTTTTCAAAAGCCTTCATAAAAGAATTTCTGCTGCATAAAACTCTCAAGCTCAATCTGTTTAGTAACCTCTCTCTCCAAAAGGTCACTGCAGTTTCAGTTGAACTTAACCTCTCTCCATGGATATGCCTAACCAGAAAGTACCAATGTTCTCCATAGAAGACCGTGGCGAGTGGAAGATCAGGATGCAAGCTCACATGTCATCCATGCATGACAAGATATGGTTCGTCATCACTGATGGACAAATAGCGATCACTAAACAAAATTCGGTATTTGCCAGAGTAGCTGAAATGACAGAGAAGGACATGGGAGATGGAGCTGGTAAAGATAAAGATGGAGAGGTTCCTCATCAACCATACCTTGAGAAACCTAAACAGGAGTGGAGCGTGGAAGACAATGTGGCCAAAAATGCACTATTTGTCACTCTAAACAAAGGCACATTCAGCAAGGTCAAAACTTGCAAAACAACAAAAAAGATATAGGACAAGATCGAACAAATATGTGAGGGCACTTAACTGATCAAGGAGAACAAAGTCTCCACACACTTAAAGATTCGAGCTATTCAAAATGCTATCTGGAGAGACTCTCAAGTAAATGGATCTGAGGTTCATAGGCATAGTGAACGAGCTAGAGTCTCTGAATAAACACGATACGCAGGGAGAAGAACATGAAGGTTCTCAGAGCACTACCCGCAGAATGGGACAACAAGATCACAGCCATGCTAGTGTCAATTGACTTGAAATCCATGACCACCTTCGACCTCTTTTCTGATCTAAAAGCATTTGAATTTGACATTAATAAGAGGAAAGAGAAAACTAATGAAACAAGCACAAAAATTACCGCTCTCAAGGCTAGCAGCAGTAAGCAACCAGCAACCTTGGAAGGATGTTGAGGAAGATATGGTCATAATGTTCAAGAAATTCAAGAGATTCATGAAGAGCATTGTAAGGCCAGGAACCTTCAAGAAGAAGTCACATACTCCTCCAATAAGAAAAGAAAGTCAACAAAAAAAAAAAACCTTGTAAGTGACACTGACTTGTGTTACAACTGCAGGAAGCCTGGACATTACACAAGAAATTGTCCCTACCCAAAAGTTCACAAGTATGCAGAGGAGGAGAGGACCCAGAGAATGGAGAAAAGAAAGTTCGAAAAACAAAGATTAAGAGCCCTGATCAGGGAAATCGAAGCTACGAAGAATACTGCTCCAGCAAGCAAGGAACGTCAAGGAGAAACCTTCATCAGATAGCAATTCAGACAACTTATCATCAGAAGAAGAAGCAATGATCTGTCTGATGGCAAACGCTGATGGAAAGGACAACGATGATGAGGTATCAACTTTTGAATCCGTCTTTTAAAGCTAATGAAAAACTTAACATGATTAAAGCCTTTAGGAAATCATGAGTGACTTTGAGCAGATTCACTCAGCTCATGAGGAGCTAAAAGAAAGGAATCTTCAGCTTAGAACTGAGCATGCTACATTATCTGTGGAACTAGCATAGAAAAAGAGAAGAGTAAGACATAAAGTGGCCTTAGAACTGAAATAAGCAAACTCAAAATGTTGGTCACTAGGCTTGAAGATGAGAAAAGAAGTCTGCATACCACTATCAACACTTTTAACAAGTCCTCAAAAGACCTCGATACACTGTTAAACATTCAAAGAAGCTTCAATAAGCATACTGGACTTGGGTACAGTGAGGGCACTTCTACCTCATATGCTGAAACCTCAGGAGCGCCTAAGTTTGTACTAGGAGAGACCCTACACCTTGAAGAGGTGGCCTTGAAGCCAGGGGGAACAACTAGTACAAACCAAGATAACTCAATAGGCAAGGGAAAGAAGCCCTTGATAAGGCCCTATGGTAATAAGTTTGCAGTAAGCTGGCTGCAGCAACCTAAGTTTGCTGTAAGCTCGAGCTGACATAAACAACCATACAAAACTTCTATCCTACTCATACCAAGACCTACATGTCTGAAAACCAAGGAGTTCATACTCCAAGTAGGTACAGTAGGAAGCCACCTGCATACACCAGATATCTACAATGTCCCATGTATACTGTTAGAAGTGAGAAAGAAGCAAAATAGTTCTACAACAAATCAATTGTTGTGAGGAAGGTTCGGGTTCCCAAGAAGAAAGCTAACTCAAAAGGACCCGTACTTGTATGGGTACCTAAGAAAAAGTAATTTTGTTGCAGGAACCCATGCTAAGGAGTAGAAATGAGGTATGGTACATCGACAATGGCTGCTCCAAACGCATGACTGGCAATAACAGGACGTTGCTAGACTTCCAAGAATGTAAAGGCCCTAAAGTTGTCTTTGGTGATAACTCCAAGGGAAGCACAAAAGGAATAGGAAGCCTGAAGCAAGAAAACACCTGCATAACAGAAGTACCCTATGTAAAAGGATTAAAGTACAATCTCTTAAGTATCAGTCACTTTTGTGACAAAGGTTACTCAGTGGAATTCAGGCACAACAAATGTTTGATCAAAGATAGCAAGACTAAGGAAGTCAAGCTTATTAGAACCATAAAAGGAAACATCTACATAGCTGACTGGAGCTTAGCCAAACCAGCAACTTGCTTCTTAGCAAAGAGTTATCCTGAAATAAGCTGGTTATGACACAAGAGAATGAGCCACCTGAACTTCAAAATGATCAACAAGCTAGAAAGAAAAGGATTAGTAAGAGGACTTCTAGATCTTGCATTCTAGAAGGAGACTGTATGTGGAGCTCGTCAGAAGGGTAAATAAGTCAAAAGCTCAACAAGATTCAGAGATCATCCCACAGGAAACTAGATCTACTACACATGGATCTGTTTTGCCAATTGAACCAATCAGCATCAGTGGGAAGAAGTACTCACTGGTAATAGTGGATGACTACTCAAAGTTCACTTGGACAATCTTCTTTGCTAAGAAATCAGATACTCAAAACCGACTACTAGAGTTCATGAATAGGACACAGAACGAGAAGAATCTAAGCATTTGTAAAGATCAAATCAGATCAAATATGGGATCTAAGTTCACTAACAAATATCGAAGAGTACTACTCAGAAAATGGAATCAAGCATGAGTACTTAGCAGCAAGGACACCACAACAGAACGGAGTAGCTAAAAGAAGAACCAGAATGTTGAAGGAAGCTACCGGAACAATGTTGGTGGAAGTGGAGATGCCAAAGAGATTTTGGGCAGAAGCAACCAACACAGCTTGCTACACGCAAAATTGATGCTTAATTATCAAAGATTTGAATAAAACCTCATGAATTATGGTTTGGTTATACACCTAATATTTCTTATTTTTACATCTTTGTTTGCAGATGTTATATCCTTAACAATGGCAAAGAATTCCTGAAGACCTTTGATTCAAAATCGGACAAACGAGTATTCATAGGGTACTCTTCAGTAAGCAAGGCCTTCAAAATCTTCAACAATAGGACGCTGGCAGTAGTGGAGTCGATTCATGTTGTTTTCGATGAACTTTACTGTTATCCAACAAGCTCAGACAAACTTGAAAAGGATATGTCAATTCTACAAGTAAATGGTGATTAAGTAACATATGTGGAGGTATCTCAACCACCACAAATATTAGAGGACACTAAAGGATCTGAAGAAATAGATAAAAATAATGGAATAAAAGAACTTGAGGTTACTGAAAAAGATGCTAGATAACCTATGATACTGGATGCTGATCCTGAAGAGGTTACTGACCAGCAACCTATAACAGATCCAGACAGAACATGGCTCAAAGATCATCCCAGAATTCTCATCATTGGACACCTAAGAAGTGGAGTAAGAACTAGACGATATCGACCACATGAAGTTATGCTTTCATTCTTTATATCTCAAGTAGAACTCAAATCAATTGAGGAAGTTGTAGAAGACAGTAACTGGATTCAGGCCATACAATAAGAGCTAAATGGTTTTGAAAGTAATCAAGTTTGGAAATTGGTGTCAAGACCAAGCCATCAGGGCATAATAGGAACCAAGTGGGTGTTCAAAAACAAACTTGATGAATCAAAACAAGTTGTAAGAAACAAAGCTAGATTACCTACCACGAAGAATGAATTGAGTTTGATGAGACATTTGCACCTGTAGCAAGGCTTGAGGAAATCAGAATATTCTTATCCTATACTGCACATACGAACTTCATTGTATATCAAATGGATGTGAAGAGTGCATTTCTCAATAGGATACTGATAGAAAAGGTATATGGAGCAACCTCCAGACTTCGAAAATGAACCTATGAAAAAGGTCTAAAAGCTCAAGAAAGCCTTATATGGTTTAAAGCAAGCCCCAAGAGCATGGTATGATACTCTATCTCAGTATCTACTGGAGAACGGTTTCAAGAAATAAACTGTAGATAAGACTCTGTTTAGGATACATGATAGTGACAATATCTTACTGATATAGATATATGTGGACGACATTATCTTTGGATCTACCAACAAGGAGCTATGCAAGAAGTTCTCCACCTTAATGCAAAAGAAATTCGTGATGAGCATGATGGGAGAACTTAGCTTCTTTCTATGTCTTCAAGTTAAGCAGATCGATCAAGGCCACTTTATCAGTCAGATGAAATACACCAAGGAATTGATCAAGAAATTTAAAATGGAGAAAGGAAGCTTAGTAAGCATTCCAATGCCTATATCTATCAGCATGGACAAAAAATACAGTGGAAAAACAGTCGATGTTACTGCATACAGGAGGCTGATAAGATCCTTGTTGTATCTCACTGCATGTAGGCCAAATATTGTCTTTGTCGTTAGAATGTGCACAAGGTATCAATCAGCACCAAAAGAATCTCACTATGATAGTTGTAAAGAGGATATAAGATACCTAAAAAGAACACAAGATGTTGGACTATGGTATCCTAAGGATGGAGGTTTCAAACTGTTTGGTTACTCAGATTCAGATTTCATAGATATAGGCTAGTATCATGGTTCTGCAGGAAGAAAACATTGATAGCAACCTCGACAAGAGAAGTAGAATATGTTGCTATACGAAGCTGTTGAACGCAAATATTCTGGATACATCAGCAACTCAGAGATTCCCGGATCTCAGAAAAGGAAACTCCAATCATGTGTGATGACACAAGCACGATAGCAATCAGACACGACCCAATATTTCATTCAAGGAAAAAGCACATCGACATTAGACACCATTTCATCACAGACCATGTTGAGAAGAAAGATATAACCGTGGAAAAGATCCATACTAATCTACAACTCGCTGACATTTTCACTATGTCTTTAAATGAATCTCATTTCTCTTTATTAAGAAGTGAATTAGAATTATCAAATTAAATTATTAATTACTAACTTCCACTTTACATGATTAGGGGGAAAACTGTAAGAAAAAAGATAAAAACTATAACGCTTAAAATTTCTTCTTGAAAGGTCACTATACTAAAGGTCACTTGACTAACGGTTATTGGACTAAAGTCACTGCACTAATGGTCACTGGACTCAAGGTCACTGATAAGCAAGGTCACTGGACTCAAGGTCACTATGCATGAGGTTACTAAAGAATAAGGTTGCTGGAGGAACATTTATTTCTTTGAGTATTACAAGCCAACTACCTTAAAAAGTCGAATATCACTGAACGGAAAAATTAAAGCCACTCCATGACGTGAGAGCATTAAATGCAGACCACCTTTTCAGGCGAGAGATAGTCGATTTCTTGCAAATTAGTCCCTCTAAAGTTTTAAAATCATGAAAGTGACCCAATTTTATTAATCTAAGTCATCTGATGGAGTGACCTTTGGGCATGAAGTTTAAATTTGGACAATCTAATCAAGATTAATACTGTAGGAAAGATTCAGTGATCAATCAACTTTTTGGAAGATCAAACGTTTCACATCTTTGATTAAAACCCCTCTAAACCCTAATTTTTTCTCACTTACTCTCATTTTCTAAACTCTATTTGCTAACGTTTTCTCTTTTCGGAAGATCAAACGTTTCACATCTTTGATCGAAACCCCTCTAAACCCTAATTTTTTCTCACTTTCTAAACTCTATTTGCTAAAGTTTTCTCATGCAATTTTTGCCTATTAACTCTCTCTCATTCTATTACTCTCTGCTAAATTAGCCCCAAAATCAAGCAACGTCATCGATAGACGTCTTGTCAGCAAGAACATTTTGATCACCAGCTGCATCCATGAGGGAGTGAGCACTAAGACCATCAAGAACATCATCAACTGCCTTGAAGGCACTGACATCATGGATCTCTGCTCCACCTACTAGGAGAAATATGATGAGAATCTGGTAGAGACCTTCTATGATGGAGGCAACCTCAATGCTAGATGTCATCGTGTTCTCTACAACAACGTCGAATAAAACTTCATCATCGACGAAGAGCTACTAGTGTAAACCTTCAAAATCTCCAACTTGGAGATGGACGCCAACAACCTAGCAACCTATGGGGTGAACTTGCTAGAAGAGGCCTAGAAGACCTTCACTGGAAGGAAGGATACTGTCAGAATGACCAGAAGCAAGCAGCAAAAAGCTCTTCCTATATGAATATGAGCTTTTCAACGATATTTATTGTCACTTCATTGATATCAAGTCAAGGACTTTTGACAAGTGCACAACCCTAAGGTTCAGAATGATGTTGGCCATCATGAGAAGGGAGCAGATTAATTGGGCCAGGTACATCATCACCAGGATAGGCGAGGAGGTGTTGAAGCCTACTCGAAAGAAGGACTTTGGTCTCGTTCTCAACACCCTGCTGGTTACCTTGGATTTTAACTGTTGATAAAGGACAAGCTCATCCAGAAGGGAAAGTGCATCGGCCCTAGCAAGGTCTTTGCCAGGAACGCCTTTGTAAGGTCCCTGGGGGTTCGAGCATAGGAGCCCATAGAGGTGGTTGAGGACAGCGAGGAGGAAGACAATATTCCTCTTAGCTACACTTCACAAGACGGTTTCTGCTTCACCTCAGAAGAAGCAACCAAAATAGGTACCTGCTAAAGATGAGAAAAGGGAGCCGAGCCCTACCCCTATCACCGTGATCCTCCCACCAACAATCGAGGACAAGCAAGCTGACTAGAGCAACCTGTCATAGCTCCAGATATGGAGAAGGTTAAAGTTGATTTTCTCTAGCTGGTAGCTAGGTTTAAGACTTTATGGAATTATAGGCACCTTACCTATGATGTCCTCGTCTAGTGGCCTAAGGTAAGAGTAGAAAAAGAATGGGTAGTCAACTAGGTTAGCACCGACGACCTAACCGAGCTACTGGAGAAGAAATACCTTCACTCTTTGCCCAAGAGGAAGTCGAAGGAGTTCAAAGAGGCTGCTTTGGCCCAGGCAGAACTGGATGCTGCTAAGGGGTAGAAAGCTATGGAGGGGGAGGTACCTGCTCTTCTGTCTACTGCATCAAAGGGTAAGGAGAAGGTTACAACTATGTAGGTCCTTTCAATCACTGATAAAGCTGCAGATAAAAGCCTCAATCTCGCGGCCGAGGCAGCGCAAGCTGAAGATGATATAGTTGTATTTGGGGAAGAAAAAGTAGAGGAAATGATGCTGAAGACAGCAGCCAAGCTGAGCCTAAAGGAAAAGAGAATGCCACCTGCTGCCTAGAGACCACTTCAAGTTGGCGAAGGGTCTTCAAATCAGTTGTTGGAAATTCCTCTGCCAGTAGAGCCCTCTGCCAAGTATGCCCAGAAGGTGCCTGTGGAAAGGGAGGAGGAGGATCAACTTAACTATGGTTACTCTTCTGACCTGGTTGTGATTGAAGATGATTAGCCTACTGGAGCAGAGGTTGATATGGAGGATGTTAGGCCTAACCCGGCTGAGGAGACTGCCCCCAGCTCATTGCTGAAGAAGACCCTGCCCCTGTTCCAGTAGAGGAGCCTGAAGCCTCTACTGGGATAGTAGTAGTGGAAGAAGAATACAGGGCAAACATTCTGGAAGATGCTACAGGAGGAGTAAGGGAGGTGGTGGATCAGCCGATACTGCAGAAGGCTGGTTCACTTGATATTGACTCAATCCTGAAGGAAGCTGCAGAGGAGAAAAAATGTTGGTCCCAAGTGGTACAGAGGTTCAGGGGGGGGGTGAATGAACCTCTTCTCTTTTCCGTGTTTTTCTCTCTATCACTGCAACCTACTGTAAGGTATCGCTGCTCGCAGCAAATTGTCAAAATAGTGTTCTACTTGTAGCAAACTAGTTACTACTGCCTAACACTTATAGTTTTTGTGCACAACGGAAATGTGTTAAGGATAGAGAGTTCAGCAAATATATTAACCTTTTAACTACAAAGTTAATCGGCTAAGTCGCATAAGTACATAACGTAAAGCCATAAAGAGCATGCATGCAGCAAATATAAGAATGTAAAGATACTGAAAGTAAGTAAATGAAGACAAGACTTTATAGAGGTTCGAAGGTGATGTTACCCTTCTACGTCCTCTCTTCTCCTTCACAAGTAGGACATCCACTAGGATGTTCTTAGATTTACAGGACACTTTTCCTAACTAAACAAACCTATGGATGAACACAACCAACTAAGTCTCTTATTCCCTTCTTAGGCTTTTAGCAAACAGACAGGGATCCACATAGGATGTAATCCTTTACAAGGTCTAAAACACACAACAAGGAAAACTTTCCTAATCAACTGTGGAAGCCAAATTTAAACAACCTAAGCACACAACTAAATAAAGGTTAATGTAAAATGATTTCTTCAACTATAGTGAAGCAAGTTCTCCAAAATATCTTCAATTGTTGGATTGCTTACTTCTAGGTTGAGTGGGACTGAAAATACTTGAATGCTTTAAGCTTGATGATTGTTGTAAGTAAAATATCAATATGCGATTTGGGATTTTGAGTCTTGTGTTTTTCAACTGCACTCTACCCCTTTTATAGATAGTGGAATGCACTAGTTGAAGGATGCACATTCCACGTGTCTTCATGTAGGCTCATGTTTTCATGATGCACCATCTGGATGGTCGATTCATTTCTTGATCTTCAAGGTTGTCCTTGTATTTGATCTGGATGGCTTGCATTCCTCCTCCTTGATCCTCTTTGATCTTCATCGGGTACAGTCATTAATATGCACCTGAAAGTTGTCTCATCTTAAGCTCCAGTGTCATTAATGCGGTTGTCCTTTGTTGTAATCCTTTTTACAGTCGAGCAGGCCAGGTGCCAGCTCCTCATTCACTCGACATCATTCATTTTGTCCTATTAAAACTACCTGTTGATCGCTGTAATTCCATCTAAAGTTGATGTTTCCTCGTATTTCTTGATCATACAGCGTGTGTTGATGACTTCGATGTTGATTCCATCTGCATGTCAAATTTCAGTGGCTGTAAGTTATTGGTTGTGATACATCCAGACTAGCTACTTTTCAAAAGGTGGCAACTTCCACTTGCAACAAAATCTTTACCTCCAGAAATCTTCTAAGTAAGACGCACTAAAGCAGACTTCTTCTTTCCTATAGCTTTCAGCGTGCAGTGAATTTAAACTAATAGAAGTCTTCATAGTAGGGATTTTCCTACTTATTACACAGATGGTAAATAACATTTAAGCACTAAGGTTACAACAGTTTTGTCTCATCAAAATCAAATTTATCTTCTTACAAGGAAGAAGAAGATGTTGTTATCCTAAAGTAGCTTGCAGAGCTGATTGTCCGAATCTGTAATGAAGCCGAGCCAACCTCACTAGTTACTGCTCTCACTGAGGCCGAGCAGACAAAAGAAGCCGGAGTTACCCATGAAGAGGTTGCTAACAATACCGAGCAGACTGATTAAAAAGCTGTTTCGGAGGATAAGAGGGACGAGCAAAAAAATGCTCAACAACAACTATCTGATGCACCAACCAAGGAAAATAAGCAAGTGGAGGCCCTAACACCTGAAGAGCCATTCGATGGTGGATCAGACATTGAGAGAAGTGACTCAGAAAGCTCCAAATCTAGAGAGTCTGATTCGGAGGATTCCAACGATGAAGATGATGATGAAGAAGGGAAATACGGTGATGGCAATCGGGAATCAGTTGTAAACTCAGCTCCGGCTAAGGGGGAACCCTCTGAAAGTGGGAAAGGCGAAGTACTTGCAGAGCCCTAGCAACTTCCCGTAGTCTCACCACCAGCTACCTAGAAAGCAGCTTCCTCTGTCAATGCCCTGCTCATTGTCAAAGCCATTGAAGATCTATAGGAAGCTCTGAAGAAGTCCACTTGAAGAATCTAGAGGAAGATTGATTCCAAATCTTTGGAGGTCACTCTCTTGATGGAATCAGTAAGAAATAATCTCTACTGTTTCGAGAACTCTCTACTGGCTATTTCAAAGGCCACTCAGACATCATCGAATTCTGCTACACAGCAAGCTCCTAAGGCCGAAAAGAAGATCCCTATAAATGTCAAAGTGATTGAAACTTACAGATTGAATATCTAGGCTGCTGAGGCTTACAGGTTGCTTGCTAACAAGATCACCAAAATAAACACCACCACCACCTTGATGAAGACGAAGGTCGACATTTGGAATGACTCCGTCAAGAAGATCGATGAAAAACTAGACCTCTCTTCTATCAAGCAGAAATCTCTTGTCCATAATATTCAATCAAAGTTGCAGCAAGTTCTGGGTGAGGACTCTGATGCTCACAAAAAGTGGGAAGGGAAGGAAGGTCAAACGAAAAGGAAGCTGGACTCAGACAAAGTCTGCAGGCAGCTGAGTTCTAAGAAAGAGGATCCAAGAGGTGATAGAGGGAGTGGTTTCAGGTCAAGGAGCGACCAGGTGTCTGGGAAAAAAAGAAAGCACGCTGATGATCTATCTGAGAGAGTCGCCCTACCCCGTGATTAGGCAGCGAACTAAGCAGAGGTAGAGGAGGGAATCAGAAAAGAAGAAGGACTTGCTGAGCAGAGCTGATGCTTGGCTAAATAGAGTTGATGCTGAGGCAGAGTCAACTAGACAGCGAGCTAAGCTGAGTTGTGGATATCCAGATCAAGAACTTTCTGCCTTAGCAATCAATGCAGCTTAACTCCAACATGATCAGCTTTCTTGCCGAAAATCCCAAACACCATAAAGTTGTTCAATTCAAAGACTTGGCTCCTGAAATCTCTCTTCCTACTCATCGCAACCCCACCTTCTCTAGATCCAATCCTTCAAGTAAGCCGAATATCTGAAGTACTACCTACATCTCTGCAAAGACTCTCCAATTTTTGATAAGTATCCGAACAACAAGAAAGCATTGTAGGGATATGCAAATTTGGCTAGAGCAGGCGGCTTGTCCATCCAGATCAAGTTAAGAAAGAGATTAGAGAAAGGTGAGTTCATCCCCTTCTCGGAGGACTTCTGGCTGTGATGGGAAGAAGATGAAAGGCTGAAGAACTACATGCAAAAATCTTACAATGAGTCAATCGAGAACTGGTGGAAGGGACTAGGAAAGAGCAGAAAGCATTAAACTGTACAGCATAGAAAGGTTATTGTTTGAATATATCATGAAAAATGGCTAAGACGTGTAAGTCACTATAGTAATCTCTGGGGGTTACTGTACAGCATCATAGACTTATGAGCCTGAGGTCACTGGCGACAGATCCAAATGACGCTCTTATGAAGAGTTAAAGAAAAAACAAAGGGAATGTTGTTGGTTACCAGTAGACACATCAACAAAAGCAACAAATGAGAATGTGTCATGTGGATGAAAATAATGCTTCAAAGTTAGTTGCATTTAATGAACTGTACTATGAAGATCAAGAACATTAATGACGAAGATTTGATTCACTTCTTCAGGCAGATTTTTGAAGTCTATAAATAGAAGACAATAGGCGACGGAAAAGATAACTGAAACTCCAAGCACTCTACGCGATTCAAGCTAAATCACTCAATCTCAAAACACAAAAGTTTCAGTCACTCAGTGTAGGAAGCAAGCTACAGCAGAGCAACATGCACGTAGAATCAGAAGCTCGATGCCCCCAAGTTGAAGAAGAAAAACATTCTTTTAATTCTAGACTGTTTAGGAGTGCTTAGTGCTAGGAATTGTTTCCTGCTAAACCTTCACATTTTGTAGAAAAGAGTAAGGATCTTGTGTGGATTGGTTGGTCGAGTAGGCAAGTACCTGTGTGGAAAGCTTGCTACCCTTTGTTAAGTTTGAGTTGTAATAGCTAGGGTTGTGTAAACAACTATTCTAACAAGTTCTCTCTGTATGAAGAGGTAGAGAGGTCGTAGAAGGGTTACTCTACCTTCGAACCTGTGTATATCGCTTGCATTTTCATCCTACTTATCATATCTGTCTAACTGAATCTATCTCTCTCTCTCTCTCTCTGTCTCTCTCTCTCAAGCATCATTTATCATTTGCACTGAAAAATATATTTTCATACTTATGTTTTCAAAAGCTTTCATAAAAGAATTTTCGCGGCATAAAACTCTCAAGTTCAAACTGTTCAGTATCAGCTCTCTCAAAAAGGTCACTGCAGTATCAGCTTACGACCTGTAAGTTTTGTAGCTACTTGGGTAATAAGTTGAACTTATTGTTTTTGGAGAAAAGTTTGAAAAATTTAAGAAGGTTCATTCACCCCCCCTCTAAACCTTCTACCACTTGAGACCAACAAGGAATTTAAATCACTGACAGTCTCCCACATATACAATTTCTATTAGGATCTTAAGTTTAGATTTTGATGAGACAAAATAACATACTATTAGAAGTTTAGAGTACCTCATTCAATTTGAGCCTAAATTTTTTGTTTAAGTCCTTATTTCCTAAAAGATAAGAGTGCTGCAAGATGGATAGAAAAGCTGATGTACTCTGATGAAATTATAGTGCTGCAAGTTGTAAGCTAACAAATGCATCAAGAAGGAAGTTGCACAAGTTCACTAAGTTGCAGTGACAGATGAGATTACTTGTAGAATATCATCTTAGGGATCAACAAAAGTTGTTGAGTCAAGGTATACCATGAAGAAGAAGTTCAGTCACAAATGCAGTAACCTCAAAAATCAAATCAAGTGGTTGAAGAAAAAGACAAACAAGCAGGTATGAAAACTCAATATGTTGCTTACATCTGGCTTGGCAAAATGTATAAATCGCAACAGAAGTACAACCATCATTAATGATGCCGCAAGAAAAGGCAAAGACAATTTTAATGGAGCTTGAAGTGTACCCCGAACATCAAAGAAGATCAAAGGATGATCGAAGAAGACCAAGAAATGACAGTTGAAGATCAATTAAAGTCAATGAACATCAAGATAGGACAACTGAAGATCAAAGAGGCCAAGGATGTTCATGACATGTGCTAACTTCAACTAGCATGTTTCAACACCTATAAAAGGAGGCTGAGTTGACTGAAATCAGAAAACGAAAATTCAGAAGGACTTATTCAAGTTCAAGACCAAAAGGCAGACTTATCAAGTTCAAGTGTTTTCAGTCACTCAACCTCAAGAAGCAGTCGACAAATTTCAAAAGAACAAGAAGTCTTGCTTCACAGAGTTAAAGAACTTTTTATATCTTTAATCTTTATTGTTGTGTGTTATGTTGTTTTAGGTGTTCTTAGTCATGATAGGAAGTGTTTCCTTCGCTGAATATTTGTCTTGAATAGGCAATAATTATGTGTCGGTCAGCCATAGAGGTTGTTGAAACCTTTGTGGGAGTAAGAACCTTTGTAGGTGTTTCCATTAGACAATAATTTGTTAGGTTTGAGTCCTGTAATTCAAACAAACTTTAGTGGAATTCCTCCTTGAGAAGGAGAAGAGTGAAGACAGATTAACCACCCTTAAACTACTATAAAAGTCTTTGCACTTTATTTGCTGCATTTAAATATCTGTTGCTGCATTTTATTTTGTGCTTATTCTGCATGCAGTTTATGGCTTTATGTGTTTAGCGTTTCGTACATTTCATGCATGTTTTCTAACTCTTTAAGTTGGTATAGCTAATCTAGTGAGGAGAACTCTATCAATAATTCCATATTTCCGTTGCACTAACTCTAAAACAATAAGGTTTTATGCACTATTCCATAGTGTTGCAAGTTGTACTACAACCTAAATTGTTGGGTTGAGTAGCTTGCAGCATGCAAAATAGATAAAGTAAAAATTTGATAGAGGTTCTTTCACCTCAAACCCTTCATGCCACTTGACACCAATAATTTATCATAGAAATAATTATATATGTAACCAATGTATTATCTTATGCCAATTAATTTATTATGATTTTTAAATTAAGACCAACTTCATCAGATAAATGAGATTCTAAAGTATCAAGTCCAACATAATCTAAACAATACCCAAACTTGATCAAAAGCTAGCAAATTATTGATCGTATATTTATTACTTGTTAATATGGGAAACATGTAAAAAATACTCATTTCATTCATATATAAGAAACATAAACATAAATTACACAACCTCTTATCAATACACACAAATAGAGAGGAGAATAAAATTTGACAAGGCGAACATTATGGAATATTAGAGTAGATGAAGAATGGTATGGTGCAAATGAAATCAGGCTTTGCTTTTGAAAGGAATAGCTCTGATCACAATCTGGTGGTACAAAGAAGCAAGAGCAGCTCCGATGAAGGGTCCGACCCAGAAGATCCACTGAGACGAACCAACCAACGAGTAGTTTCAGTACTGGAAAATACAATGCAAAAAGTATATATTGGCATCAATTAAGAGTGGCTTACATGGTCGTCCCAAGCATGGTCTCTGTTGTAGATGATCGCAGCTCCAAGGCTCCGTAGCAGGGTTAATGCCCGTTCCGGTGATGGGGATGGTAGCCAAATGAACAAGAAACACAGCAAACCCAATGGGAAGAGGGGCCAAAATCTGCAACATGAGTTGACAAATTGTGTTTTCAAGCATTAGACACTCTAATTCATCTTCATTTTCAAGAGCTTAGAAACAGATCATTAAACATTGTAATGCACAGATACCAGAGATGTCCAAGTGAATTAATGTTGAATTGCTACATAACTACATTAATTGTTATGAGATTTGGACATGACTACTTGATAACAAGTTGTGAAGAAATAGAAGAGTTGTTAGGTTAAGTGTAGGGATAAAATCATCTTTTGCCTCATAATTATGGTATCTACCAATTTTAGTCCAATAATTTAAGAATGTATATCATTTCAGTCCAATTTTGACAAATTTTGTGGGAAAAAAATTACGGCATGCATCAAATTTTAGATGGAATGTCAAAATCAAAATCCCAAAAGGAATTTGACCTGTAACACATTCCTGGAAAATTCAAAGTTTTCGGATAAAATTAATTGAAATCGGACAGATTCTTCAGTTATAAGATATAATAAAAAATGTAATAATTATTGGACTAAAATCCAAAGGGAACAAACTGTAAACAGTATAATATTCCTAGTGTAAAATGGGGTGGAGTAATGGGCAATTTGTTATGCCACATCAACATCAAGGTGAAACAAATAGGAAGAATAGAGAAACTGGAGAGAGAGAGAGAGAGAGAGAGAGAGGATAGATACAGGGACGTGTGAGGATCTGGCTTTACTCTTGGCATCGGTGGCTGAGAAGACAGTGTAGACAAGAACGAAGGTGCCAACAATCTCAGCACCAAGCCCATCACCCTTGGTGTAGCCATGGCTCACAAAGTTGGCACCCCCCTTGAACCTCTGATAGGGCCCAACCATGAAGCCCTTCACCACACCTGCTCCACAGATGGCACCCAGGCACTGCATCACCATGTACAGCAAAGCCCTCGTCAACGACAGCTTCCTCGCCAAGAACAACCCGAACGTCACCGCCGGGTTTATGTGCCCTCCTGCTCCATCCATCTTTTACATTAGCATTAATTCAAGAAACCATCGATCGAAATTCAATAATAAGGATGGATATTGAAGTTAGAGAAAAGGGACCTGAGATGCCAGCAGTGCAGTAAACAAGAGCAAAAATCATGCCGCCAAAGGCCCAGGCGATGCCGAGAACACCGACGGAGGAACACTTGTCGGGAGCTCTGGCGACGCCCATGGCGGTGAGGAGAGAGATGTAGAGGAACAAGAAGGTGGCTACGAACTCAGCAATTCCGGCTCTGTAGAAAGACCATGATCGGAGCTCGCCATGTTCGTACAGAGGAGCTGGGGGTTTGTCGTGGTACTCTCTGTCTGTTACAGCTGCTGTCCCAAGTGCCAGCTTTTCCTCATACTTGCTTGCTCCTACTTTAACATCCTCTTCCTTGCTCTCTGCCATCATATCTCTCTCTCTCTCTATAGTTCGGACTTGGAGTTGTGATATGACAAAGATTGGGGTGTGTGTGAATCTCATTTTATAGTTGACACTTTTCTTATATAAAAGCATGAATATTTACAAAGAGTAGTCTCTTGTGAATCAGGTATATGAATCTTAGATCCACACACCCGGGTCAGATCCCGATTGGGGGGACCGCACTTTTTTTTTTTGCACATGATTTTGGAAAAAAATTACATACCACATATCTTTACGTTATGTTAGACATACCTTTAAGCTATGTTAAACAAATCAGTTCTGCCTAGATTTCATGTCTTGTCTTTTTTTGGCTTAATTTTTGAATTTCGGCACATACCACTACGTTATGTTAGACATATCTTTACGTTGTGTTAGACATCCTTTATGTATACTTAGACATACCTTTGTATATGTTAGACATACCTTTGTATATAGTTAAACATACCTTTATATATGTTAGCATACCTTTGTATATAGTTAGACCTACCTACACATGGTTGGTCTAACTATACACAAAGGTTGGTTTAACTATACACAAAGGTTGGTCTATTGGAGCGAATTTTGGGTGAGTTTCAGCACAAGTGTTCAACGCGTGGGAGCGCGTGGGAGGCGCGTAGAAGCGCGTTTTGGGAGCGTGAACGGGTCGACTCGGTTGCACGGATCCCAGATCCGTGCAACCGGTGCATAAAAGTTTTTGCCATTTACAAAGTATGGATTATCTAATATATCCTTATTAAATATTTTATTTAAGGTTATAATAGTAATTTGTGATTTTCATATTTAAATAATTTTACATTAGAAATATAAACCAAAATCATATAGAATTATATTATAAGTGAGACTCTATAATATTAGGACTTTAACTTATGGATATATCTTATAAAATAGGGATTGTCTAATATACCCTTATTAAAGATTTTATTTAAGGTTATAATAGTAATTTGTGATTTTTCATAGTTAAATAATTTTATTTAAGGTTATAAAAAATTATTATTTAAAATTAATAATAATATAATTTTTTGATTTAAAAAATTCATCCTTCACATGCCACACATTTGCTGATACTCGTACCTTAAAATAAAGGCTTCTACTTCTACTTATTCACTTAGGCAAAGGCTTAATCTTTTTTTTTTTTTTAATTTTGGCACATATGTAATTGTGTTTGGTTATTACTAAATTTACTTTAATTCATTTAATATGAAATTTAAATAAATTTTGAAGTTTTATATTTTTATTTCATCAAAGGAATTATTTTAAGAAATGGGAAAATTTAAGTTTTTCGATCCTCCATGTTTACCTCATTAGATTGTTAGTCTCCAACTTTCACTTTTTTATTTTTAATTATCTATGTTTACCCTTATTAGATTTTTAGTCCTCTATCTTTCAACTTTTGATTTTCAGTCCTCTATAAAAATAAATTTGTTTAATATCAATTTTATGTTAATTTTTTCTATTTCTCATATTTACAAAACTCTAAATCACTGAGATGAAAATATATTCTTAATTATTAAACTAATATTGACTTGATGAAGAAACTTTTTCTTCTATGAGAAAAATTAAATGTAACTATATGAAAAGGAAGAAGTAATATGCTATTGCAAGTAAATTAAATAGCTAAAAGATAATACTTGTTAAACATAAAGTATTAAAAATCAAAAGTCGAAAGATAGAGGACACAAAATCTAATGAAGTAAATATAGAGGACTAAAAATCAAAAGTTCAACCATAAAGGTCTAAAAATCTAATAAGGAACTAAAAATCAAAAGCTAAAAGTTGGAGGACTAATAATTTAATGAGGTAAACATAGTAGACTAAAAAACATTCGCTTGAGAATTATAATATAATTAATCGTTCAAGTTATTTCATAAAACATGGCAAATTGTAGTATAAGAAAATCATCTTAACATGTTTGTTGAAGCAATTCAGCTCATCTAGCATTATAGCTTTAGTTTAATTTGTTCTGAAGATAAGAAGTCTGTTAATTTAAATTCACTACAGCACACTGAAAATATATCACAATTTAGCAATACCATGATAAATCATTTCATTTACTCATTTTTCAATTACAACACAACGTTATGTTCCTACCATCATACACTTTTAAATTAATATTTTACAATTTGATGCATGATCGAGTTATTCAATATTTTACAACATTTGTAAACTAATGTACGTTATTGTTCAATATCCAATTATCCAAAAATTAAATGAAATACTCCTACACCTTAGTATAAAATGATGTTTACTCTAATATATGAAAAATCATACATGCCACCATAAAACAACATCGTTTATCACTTAAAATTTTCAGAAGAGATTGAATACATTAGAGACCAAAATCGCTAAAATGTCAAATTCAATAAAAGGTGAAATGTGAATCTCTTAATAAAAAGTCACGCTCGACATATGAGAATCAATTGGCACCGAATTGCAATAAAGTTGAAGGAGGTGTATCTGTAGTGTTACAGTCAAATTAAAGATCATATCATGTGTACTAAAAATTAGGCTATATGTGATGATTTGTCATGTAATTTACCCAAATTCATATCAAATTATTTCACGAATATGATATTCCACCACATATATTCATATTTAATATTTATTTTGTGAATTGTGGAGTATGGATCAACTCATGATTTCACGAGTATCGCAACCGTACCTATATATTCACGATTAATACTATAAAAGAAAGTAATTAACATGAATAATCGGTTCTTCAGTAAATATGTATATATTTAGTATTTGATTAATCGTATTATTAATTGATGCTTGATATGCTAATATTGCTTTGTAAACGATTGAATAAAGTTAGAAAGAATTAGTGAGAGAGAGAAGAAGGTGGGGAGTACTAATGTGAAAAGACAAGGCTATGGACGTATTAGGTTTGTTCTTATCTTTCTACACACTGACTCAAATAATTCTCCTTTCAGCGACTCTTGCTTCACATCGTTTATGGTCTGATTGGGTTAGGTCGATCGACATGGGATTTGATGTATTAATCAACTTGTATATCTTAATAATTTGTGTGTATTATTGAGTAGTTTTGAATATATCAGATAATGTTTGTATATTATATATGACAATGTTGAAGTGAAGATGAGATTAGAATTGAGTCTTGTATAAAAAAAAACAGTTGCTTCAACATGTAAAAAGAAAAAGAGAAAAAGACAAAGCATTGCAAACTTAAAGTTACAGCAGGCAACATGGATGTAGAACTGTTGAAAGCTGACCAAGTTGTAGAAGAGTGACTACTACATGCAGAAACTGAAGACAGACAGACAAACTATGAATTAAAGGCATACAACTAATAACATTCACCTACGAGGAAAATCAAGATAAGTAGGCATGTCTTTAAAGTTTTAAAATCGATAGTAATGAAACCTGTATGGGATTAAGGACTTTCGTAGGTGTCTACGATGTGTCATATTATTTGTTAGGGAAGTGTCTTGTAAATCAAACAATTTTAACAAAGTTCCTCACCCTAAAGGAGTAGAGTGGACGTAGAAAGATTACATCACTCCTGAACCACTATAAGATCTGTCGTTTTCAGTTTGCTACATTCTATTCATATAATATTTGTTGCATTCTGCTCATTCATACATTATTAAAAAACATCTTTCATTCAAGTTAATATTTCATAACACATACTTATAGTTTTAAAAGATATACTTATATATAGATAAAATCACACACTTATATCGACCATGTCCTGGGACACGATCATGCCCCACAGACTGCTATTGTTTTTTTGCATAAGGCACGGTCGTGCGTTGGGAACAAAATCACATACTTATAGAAAAAAATCATATACTTATAGTTAAAAAAGACATACTTATACATTGTGCCTAGGACACGGTTGTACACGGTCAATCGTTTCCCAGGGGACAACCGTTTGAACGTGCACGAGACTGTCGCACATGAGACGATCTCACATGAGTTTTTGCACTATCTTAAAAGATATATTTCCGCTGCAAAGAACTTTTAGCAGTTAACAAGCTACGCTCCTCTATAGTGCTGCAATCTATAATGCAATCATTCTCACTTTCATTATTGCAAGATTGAAAGATTTTGAAAAATCAATAGAGATTTATTCACCCACCTTTTGAACCTCTGTGCTACATATGACCAACATGCACTCTATTCATGACCCGTTGAACCTACGACCCAAACTGATAATACTTGGTCAAACCAAATACATCCACCTCACTTCGTATTTTATACATATATACACACAATATATGTATATGTATATGTATAAGAGTTTAGACAAATCAATATACTCAAATATTTCTATAAATCAAGTGCATGAAACATGACCCATACAAATTTGGGTCATATGACCCGAAAGGTGATTCTCACGCTCAAAATGCACTGGAACGCGTTTCCACTCGCTAGTGTGATCCCACAAATCGCGTGCAAACCCTAGTTTTGCTTTCTGACATTTTAGTTATTACGCCTAACCTTTTAGTTATACTTATCGATCTAACCTTTTAGTCATGTTCACATAACTTTTATGTTATGTTCACATAACCTTTATATCCTTATAGTTTAAGAGTTACAAAGTAATATAAATCTGTATTACCTTTTAAACTGTTATGTTATAAAAACATAACGTTTACGTTATATTATAATAATATAACCTTTATATTTTTCAAAGGTTATGATAGTTGTACATAAAGGTTATATTAATATAACATAAATGTATAATATTATAACATAAAAGTTTTCAATTATATTCAATGACTAGAAAAAGTCTAAGTATATAAATTTAAGGTTTTACACCTTTTAAACCTTTAAATTGTAATAATATAACATTGATGCATTATAATATTAACATTTATGTTGCATTAACATAACCCTTGTGTTATTCTTTAAGTACAGAAAGGTTAAGATATTTATATATAAATGTTATGTTAATTTAACATAAAGGTTTTCAACTATGTTATTTTACATTTTTATGCTCAAAAAGTCTAAGTATGCATCTTGAAAGATTATGATATTTGTATAGAAAGATTATACTGATATAATATAAATGTTATACTCATATAATATAAAAGTTACCGAATAAATTAAAAAAAAAACTGACCCGGATTCGGGCCGAATCAGGCACAACCCGACACGCAGGTGCCCAATTGCATTGATTTAAATACATGCAACCGGTGCACAAGAATTAATGTTGATCAATATATTGGTTGGAGACGAAGTTTTCAAATTAGGTCTGTAATCTTATTTGTTCAAACTGATCAATGTGAAGCATAAAATAAATGTGAAGCATTTATAATATTCAAATTATTTATATTATTATAAATTCAAAAATTAGAACAAGCTTAAGTTACTTAAATCCATGCCAACTTGACTTTTGAATTTTTTTATTTTTTGACATGTGGACTCATATATGTGAGATACTATAAAATGAAATTAGAAATTAATATAAAAATTAAAATTGAAACTTTAATTAGAAAACTATTTATAAATTATTTTATCAAAAATTAAAACAGAAACATACAAATTAAGATGAATACAAATATATTAATATTAATTCATGATATCATATACTCGTAAAAAGAACAGCAAGTTAAAAATTTTTTTATCAAACTTGACTTTGTATTAATTTCATTGGGAAAAACTTTTATGCATCAGGTGCATGCATCTAGGATCCATGCACCTGACACGACCCACGCGTGTACGCCCCCCTTGCGCGTTCACGCACCCCCAAACTCCTAGAACTCGCGCTGAAGCTCACTCAAGTTCGCTCAAATAGGCCTACCTTTATGTAACTTGTCACAGGGGTAAAAACGAGCACAAATTTTTCACATTCAGAAACTCTCTGTGCGGCCTAGTTTCCTACAAACTAGTCAGCCTTCCCCACGTTGAAACTATTATAAACATGAAACAAGTATCCAACGAGAAACAAACAAACACAAGACAAGTAAATGTGTTTGTAACGGAACAACATAAAAGACACACATGATTTACAAGGCACCATGCCTCAACCCGTACTACTCTCAATTCGAACAAGGAAACTTTACCGAGGCTTGCACACAAGTTCACCGAATATGGTGTTATGCAACTCACGACCATGGATCGATTATTTATAGGCAAACAATCAGATTTGCAAGGGACATCCCCCAATCTAGGATAACCAACCGGAATTGGGCACGTGGCAATCCTACCACGTGTTGCCGTACGAAGATGCCAGGAAATAACTGCTCTAATGGTTAATAGAATAATTGCCCCGTTTCTGGAATCATTCGCACAAGTCTATCGCAACGGCCTTGGCGCGCACTGTGTGGTGGGTGCACCAGTCTTCCGCCAGTCGCCCCGCGTTCGCCAAGCAACGGGATGTGCACGTACGGAGCCGGGCGAGCGTGTACGCACATCCCAGCAAGAATGAGCGTACCCCACCGAGCGGCCGTGCATGCCGAGCACCACGCATTGTGCGCGCGTAAGCACGAAGTAAGCGCACACACTTGTCGACCCCCACCGTCGACTAAGTGTGCTTCTAGGCGCCCACACACCCGTCGAATGAATCCAACACGCATCGTCCATCTCAACCATCAGGCACACAAGTCACGCTCAGCCAGCGTCCAAACTATCTCATCGGCAATAACCCGAGTGCACGCCCTGTGCGCACACCCGACCAACTATCATCGATCATATCCCAACCAACCAAGTCACAACCCATCTAATCAGCCAACCCGTCGACAATCCGAGCTTAATCTCCTCAAAGTCGGACTCCCACCATTTTCCTATGCACGTCGGGCTATAGTGTCCCCACCCCATCGGACCTCACCGGACGACCCCATCGGACCGCCAGAGCTTACCGGACCACTCACCGACCACTTGGGTACATGTTGGGTGGGTGTGGGCGGCCTTCTTTGGACCTTCGGCGGGGGTGCTCAAATGAACACCTCCTCCTTATAATAGTCTTAAAAAAATAAACCCTTGTGATCCCAGCAGGCATAGTTTGGTTGTACATTACGACTTTTTGCATTTCTCGGCAGCTGCGCGCACACTCTGCCCCGTCCACGCCTTTCCGCACTCACTTACCCTCTCAACACGCCCAACAATGCCTAACTAGACCCAGACACCTAAAATCTCACCAAGTCCCTATAAACCTCATTCTGCCCACTCGGTCCTCGACTCGATACACGCCAACATCACCCGTCGACGCCCATCCCGGCCTTGGCACGCTAAGGATAAACGTGCCTCGGCACAACACATCCTAAGGGGCTAACAAACCTCCCCCACCTAAGCTCGACGACGTCCTCGTCGTTAGTGGAATCCCCTTCTCTTCACAATAAGCCTCGATCTCCTCCTTAAACTGCCACAAGTTCACAGCCTTTTCACACGTAGCATCCACTTCTCCCTCACCCTTCCAATGGACTAAGAAATCCGTCCTCCGATTCATCTTACTTTGCCCAAGGGTTCTGTGGTCAAGTATGCGGTGAACCTCCTTGGTGAACTGCTCCCTTATGACAGGTGGCGCTCGTTGAGCTTGCTTCCTACCTGCATCAAGTAAATCAGCATGGAACTTTTTAAGGAAAGATACATGGAAGGTAGGATGGATCTTTAATCTGTCCGGCAGCTTCAAATGGTATGTCACATTCCCCACTTTCTAAATAACTTCAAATGGGCCATCATATCTCGGGATCAAACCTCTGTGAACAGACTTGGTTGAGATCTTCTTCCACATCTGCGGAGTCAGCTTTAACAAGACTTGTTCTCCCACACTAAACTCCACATGCCTTCGCCCTTTGTCGGTGTACTTCCTCATTCTTCTCTGTGCCTTAGGCAAGCTATCCTTTGCCTCATCAAGCAACTCCTGCTGCGAATGTGCATAACGGTAGGCAGCAGGACACTTCCGTCCAGTGCGTTGCACGACAATCTCATGAGGTGCAAGCGGTTGCTGACCATAAACCAACTCGAACAGGCTCATGTTAGTGGCAGAGGACTTGCGTAGATTATAACAGAATGGAGCCATATCCAACAATCCGACCCAATCTTTTTGGCTGGCTGACACATAATGCTTTAGGTATTCCTCCAGCAACTGATTCATCCTCTTTATTTGGCCATCCGTCTGAGGGTGATTTGTTGTGGAAAACTTTAGTTCTGTTCCCATCATGTTGAACAGACTGGTCCAAAATCTTCCGGTAAAACAGGTGTCCCGATCACTCACAATGTCCTCCGGGATCCCAAAGTAATTGATCACGTACTTGAAAAACAATTCGGTTGCCACCTCAGATGGACAAGCATTGGGTGCAG
Organism: Scutellaria baicalensis; assembly: GCA_005771605.1. Taxonomy (NCBI): domain Eukaryota; kingdom Viridiplantae; phylum Streptophyta; class Magnoliopsida; order Lamiales; family Lamiaceae; genus Scutellaria; species Scutellaria baicalensis. The sequence continues at coordinate 29,479,311 of CM016721.1, forward strand.
CAATGAATGTGCCATATTTAGAGAACCTGTTAACAACAACAAAGATCGAAGCCATTCTGTTAACTTTAGGAAAACTAGTAACGAAATCCATCAACACCGACTAGAATGGTTTGTCCGGAATAGGAAGCGGCTCTAGCAATCCAACTTCCTTCTTTCTCTCCAACTTGTCTTGCTGGCACACAAGGCAAGTCCGGACATAAGCTTCAATAACGTCCTCCATCTTTGGCTAGTATAGAATCTTCGGGACAGCAATGCAAGCATCCTTTCCACACCGGGATGCCCAGCCCACTAAGGGTCATGAGTTTCCCTCAGCAGCTGGCGTCTTAGCTCACCACTCAGCACATACGCTCTCCCACCTTTGGAATAAAGAATCCCATCTTCGAGTCAATATTTCCGCAGGTGTCCTCATTCACCTGTTCAGCAAGTTTCACATAAACAACATCCTTTTGAGCCATCTCTTTGACTCGATCAAGGAAATCAGACTCAATAAGAGTTAAGGCAGCCACATATTCCTCCACCATCTTCAGACTCAAGGCATCAGCCACATTATTGTGCTTTCCCGGACGGTGCACCCACTCAAAATCGAACTCTCCCAGGAACTCTTGCCATCTAGCTTGCTTAGGCGACAACTTCTTTTGAGTCCTGAAATAAGTATTAGCAATATTGACAACAGTGAACTTGGTACCAAGTAAATAATGCTTCCATGATTTCAAGCAATGGATCACCGATGTCATCTCCTTTTCATGAGTGTTATATCGTAGCTCAGTATCCTTCAGCTTGCATCTTTCAAAAGCAATGGGGTGCTTTTCTTGAACCAACACACCTCCAAGTGCCCTGTCAGAAGCATCGGTCTGTACCTCGAACAACTTATCAAACTCTTGCGACTTCAGTACTGGTTCCGTCGAGATAGCCTGCTTTAGTACATCAAAAGCATCCTGGCATGCCACTGTCCAATCCCATTTATGATCCTTCTTCAGCAAATCCATCAAGGGACTAACTATTGGAGGAATCTAGGGTTAGCTTATGTAGGTAGGTCTAACATAACACAAAAGTAGGTCTAACTATACATAAAAATATGTAAGGAACATTGTATAAGATTTTGGTGAATGACAAAACATGTAATAGACTAGGGGCCTAGGATCCTATGTATTAGATTCTTTTGTAATATTCTTTAGATTAGGATCAGGAGGCTTGAAGATCAAAAACTGAAAATTGAAGACCTTGCTGCATAAAACCGTAGAGATAAATATAAATCTGCAGCAGGCTGTGTCGAATAGGATACTGGTCGCACATTGTCCAAGGATACTAAGTCCACAAAATTACTAAGATGAGCTACCTGAGAAGTAGCAGTTATCTCGAGGAATGTGCTCAAAGTTTACGGTAGGCTCAAGCCGCAATTGCAACCAAACAAGCAATATCACGTATCAAAAAACAAAAAGGAAAGTTTGAAGCCATGACAGACTAGGACGGCGATTGCAGCTTCTGAGTGACAATCTGAACAAACAGTGTACGATCAAATCAAGAAAAGTCACATTACTCCAAAGAAGCAACAAACCAGATGTTCTCTCTAACGGACAAAAATCAAATCACCTATAAGTACAAGAAGACTGGCACTTGAAATGTACCTGAAAATCTTGCGATCAAAATACTCAAGATATCAAATTCAAATCATCCATAGATATACAGAAGTTTCAAGTCCAGTCAAGTAGCAAGCTATTCTTAGCTTAGAGAGCTCAATCGTTCTAAGCTTGCTGCTTGTGTTATCTTTCGTCTATTATCTTTGACTGTTGAGGAGTTGCTTGGTCAGAGGGTTTGCCTGATCAAGTATATACGTTCTTCGGTGAAGAACAAGAGCTCTGTGTGGGCTAGAGGTTTCGCTCTTTGTAGAAGAACAAGAGTTCTGTGTGGGCTGAAGGAGTTTGGTCACTGTGCAGTAACCTTATGTGGGAAAGACTGGCAGTTCTTGTTAGGTGTAGGTTGTCAAAGCGAGGCTTGTGTAAATCAACCTTTTGATCTAACAAAGTACCTCCTTGAGAAGGAAAAGAGAGGATGTAAAGGGATTACTCCACCCTTGAACCTCTATAAATCGTTGTGTTTTTACTGCATTATTTTCTGTTGATATCTGTGCTCATCTGCTCCTATCATCTGCTCCTATCATCTGCATATCATCCTCAAGTTTTGTATTGGTTTTCAGAAAAGAACTATTATTTAAAAAGTATTTCCGCTGTGCATAAACTATCTTACTGATTTTAAAAAGGCTTAAGGTAACTGCTCAAGCAGCTACCTTCAAGGCAGAAAATTCTTATAACAACCTGCCAGTGTTTACATCAAGAAGAAAAGTCTAAAAATTTTGAGTAGGCTTATTCACCCCCCCTAAGCCTACTACCACTTGGGACCAACAAGTGGTATCAGAGCGGGTTAGATCAAACGTCCGATCTGACTGATCAATCTTAGATCCTCTCTTTCTGAAAACCCTTGTTTTTATAAGCATAATCATGGACTCTCATAAAGTACCTATGTTTTCCATTGATTAATATGATGATTGAAAAATTTGTATGCAGGCACATTTGTCGGCCATGCATGATGAAATGTGGTACGTTATCACCGAAGGACCACCGAGGATTATAAAAGTCAATCTATTGTTTGCTACAGCCGCTGATGAAGCAACTGATAGGCAAGGAGATGCAGGAGCCATTCCACATCCAACCGTTCAGGACAAACCAAGAGAAGAATGGACTGCCGATGAAAGAAGAAGAGCAAACCTTGATAATATAGCAAAGAACGCTCTATTCCTCACTCTTGACAAAGGAACCTTCAGCAAGGTAAAAAAACTTGCAGAACCGCCAAAGAGATCTGGGAAAAGCTTGAGCAAATATGTGAAGACACTGAGCTCACAAAAGAAAACAAAGTCTCAACGGCAACACAAAAGTTCGAGTTGTTCGAAATGATACCTGGAGAAACCCTAGAGCAAATGGATCTAAGGTTCACAGCCATCATCAATGAGCTCGAGTCCCTAGATAAGATTTACACTCAAAAGGAGAAAAACATGAAGGTACTGAGAGCTCTTCCTGTCGAATGGGACATCAAGACAACAACCATGAGAGTGTCTATGGACTTAAAGTCTATAAGCACATTCGATCTCTTCTCAGACCTCAAAGCCTTTGAATTCGACATCAACAGAAGGAAGATGGAGACTGTAGGAAGCAACTCGAAGATCACAGCACAACAAGACAACCTTAAGAAGTGAGGAAATCTAAAGATCAAATAACTAATCTGGAGGCCACTGCAGAAGAAGACATGGCACTACTTTTGAAAAGATTTCGAAAGTTCATGAGAAGGAACTCAAGAACCGATGACTACAGGAAAAAGCAAAGCGAAACTGGAATCAGTGGGCAGTCACCCCATTCAAATTTCAAAGCCACTGACCTCTGCTACAACTGCAGAAAGCCAGATCACTATGCCAAGGGATGCCCATATCCAGAAGTCCACAAATATCCAGAAGACGAACGGAAAGTGAGACAAGAAATAAAAAGGCAAGAACGTCAGAAGTTAAGGGCGCTACTCGATGAGGCAGAATCTTCTCAGGCAGCTACACCTGAGAAGACACCCAAGAAAGATGAGTCAACTACCGATAATGACTCGGAGGATTCATCATCAGACGATGAATCTCTAATCTACCTCATGGACAAAAGTGACGACTCTAAAGATGAGGTAATCTATTTTAACTCTCCTATTCAAATTAACAAAAGGATGAATATGATATGTGCTTTTAAACAAATCATGAGTGACTTTGAGCAAATCACTTCAACTCATGAGGAGTTAAAGATAGAGAACATAGAACTTAGAAACGAGCATGCTACATTAGAAAGACAATTAGCAATGGAAAAATAAAAAAATCAAACATGCAGTAACCTCAAAGCTGAAATCAATGAGATCAAATTACAGATCATCAAGCTAGTAAATGAGAAAAAGGCCCTTACTGAAACAATCAATACCTTCAACAAGTCATCTAAAGACCTAAATGCCATGCTAAATTTTCAGAGAAGTCTAAAAGATTATTCTGGCACAGGTTACTATGAAAAGGACTCTACTTCAATTGCTAGTACCTCAATGGCACCTACGTTCGTGCTTGCAACCATTTCTCATCAAAATGAATTATCTAATCTAGGGGGAAACACAAGCACAAATGTAGAAAGCCTTGAAGAAAAAAGAGAGAAATCCTTTAGAACTAATGATAAATCTGAATCTATCAAAAGTTGGCTCCAGCAACCTAAGTATGCTAAAAATAGAAACCATAGACAACAATCTAGAAAGTTTAAAAGAATTCAATTGTCATGTGTACCAGAGATCTGTGAAACCTTTATTCCTAGAAAACAAAGGAGAATATCACAAATACATATGCAGTATCCTAAGGATACTTGTGGTAATTCATGAACCATCAAGACTTACAACCAAAAGATTGTTGTAAAGCAAGTGTGGGTTCCTAAAAGGAGAATAGAAACTAACAAGAAAGGACCCGTACTTTTATGGGTACCTAAAAGGAAGTGATTTCTCTTGTAAGTGCAGGAACATGTGACTGAGAACAGCAAGGAAATATGGTATATTGACAGTGGTTGTTCAAGACACATGACAGGGAACAAAAAGTGCCAACTTTAAAGCTTTCAAAGGACCCAAAGTCATATTTGGAGACAACTCCAAAGGAAGCACAAAAGGCACTGGTAGCCTAATCAAGTGAAAGATCTGCATCGAAGAAGTATCCTATGTAGAAGGCTTGAAGTACAATCTCCTGAGCATAAGCCAATTCTGTGATAAAGGGTACTGTGTGGAGTTTAATCACAACAAGTGCTTAATCAAAGACAACAAGACTAAGGAAGTCAAGCTTACAGGAACTAGGAAAGGAAACATCTACATTGTTGAATGGGACTCAGCAACTACTACTACATGTTTCATTGCCAAAGGCACCTCTGAAGCTAGCTGGCTATGACATAAGAGACTGAGTCACCTGAACTTGAAAACCATGAACAAGCTGGCCATAAAGGGACTAGTCAGAGGACCACAAGACATTGTTTACAAAAAGGAAGTTGTCTATGGAGCATGTCAAAAAGGAAAACAAGTAAAGAGCTCCTTCAAAAACAAAACTCTTCGCTCTACTGAAAGGGTATTGGATATGCTTCATATGGATCTCTTTGGACTAATTGATCTAATCAATATATCTGGAAAGAAATACACCTTAGTAGTAGATGACTACTCAAGGTTCACTTGGACAATCTTCCTTGCAAAGAAGTCTGACACTCTGCAACGTTTACCAGAGTTCCTAAGAAAACTGCAAACAGAAAAGCGCCTAAGCATAGTAAAGATCAGAACAGACAGGGGAACTACTAACAAATTTATAGAAGACTACTGTTCAAGCAATGGAATCAGGCACGAATACTCAACAGCCAGGACGCCTCAGCAAAACGGGGTTGCTGAAAGACGAAATAGAACTTTGAAGGAAGCCAAAATAACAATGTTAGCTGAAGCTGAGCTACCAAAGAGATTTTGGGCAGAAGCAACCAACACAGCATGCTACACACAGAGCAGATGCCTGATAAACAAGGATCTAAACAAGGCACCCTACGAGCTATGGTACCTCAAGATGATCAGACTGCAGACCTGAATCAGAACCCAATTGAGGGGGAACCCCAGCAAGCCGATGAAGCAAGAAGAAGGTGGCTAAAAGATCACCCCAGAGACTTAATTTTTGGAGATTACACATCTGGAGTAAGAACGAGAAGAGCAAATCCACACGAAGCAATGTTCGCTTGCTTTATATCGCAAATAGAAGTAAAACATACAGAAGAAGCTCTACTAGATACCAACTGGGTTCAAGCCATGCAAGAAGAACTAAATGGATTTGAAAGGAATTAAGTCTGGTACCTGGTTCCCAGACCTACTCATCAAAGTGTCATTGGAACCAAGTGGGTGTTTAAAAATAAACTAGATGAAGAAGGACAGGTTGTAAGGAACAAGGCTAGACTAGTGGCAAAAGGATACTGCCAGGAAGAGGGCATTGATTTTGATGAAACCTTTACTCCAGTAGCTAGAATTGAAGCAATCAGAATCTTTTTAGCATATGCAGCATATAAGAATCTCACTGTATATCAAATGGATGTGAAGAGCGCTTTCTTGAATGGGATGCTGGTAGAAGAAGTCTATGTTAAACAGCCACCCGGGTTTGAAGAAGATGCCTGATAAGATGGTGTATAGACTAAGAAAAGCTCTTTATGGATTAAAACAGGCGCCAAGAGCATGGTATGACACTTTGTCAAAATACCTACTGGATAATGGATTCAAGAAGGGCAAAGTGGATAAAATTCTATTCAGAATCCAGGACGGAGATAGGATCCTGCTTGTTCAGATCTATGTGGATGACATCATTTTTGGATCAACCAACAAAGAGCTATGCAGAAAGTTTTCAAACTTAATGCAATCCAAGTTCGAAATGAGCATGATTGGAGAATTAAGCTTCTTCCTTGGATTGCAAGTCAGGCAGCTTGATCAAGGGACCTTCATAAATCAGATGAAGTACACAAGGGAGCTAATCAAGAGATTTGGAATGGAGAATGTCAGTACAGTAAGCATTCCAATGCAAACTTCAAAGGGTCTAGATAAAGACGAAGGAGGAAAAGCAGTTGACATCACAAGATATAGAAGATTAATCAGGTCACTGCTCTACCTTACTGCAAGTAGACCAGATATTATGTTCGCTGTAGGAATGTGTGCAAGATATCAAACTGCACCCAAAGAATCTCACCTTACAGCAGCAAAGAGGATAATCAGATATCTCAAAGGAACCCAAGATGTAGGGTTGTGGTATCCGAAAAAAAGTGATATCATATTGATTGGATATACTGACTCTGATTTTGCAGGCTGCAAAATTGACAGAAAAAGCACTAGTGGAACGTGTTAAATGATAGGAAATCACCTAGTATCTTGGTTCTGCAGGAAGCAAACATCAATAGCCACATCCACGGCCGATGCTGAATATGTTGCTGCAGAAAGCTACTGTGCGCAACTCTTATGGATTCAACAACAACATCGAGATTACGACATTGTGGAAAAAGATACTCCAATCATGTGTGATAACATAAGTGCAATCGCAATCACGCACAATCCAGTTTTCCACTCAAGAACCAAACACATTGATGTTAGACATCATTTCATCAGAGATCATGTCGAAAAGAAAGACATCTCACTAGAAAAGATTCATACTGATCAAAAATTAGCTGACATATTCACAAAACCTCTATGTGAATTGAGATTTTCCTTGCTTAGAAACGAGTTAGGTATTATCAAATTAAGCTAAACCTTCTAACATATTTGTTAAAGTGTTCTACAGCTCAGGGGGAAGCGCAAAAACCTTTTTTTTTTAAATGATACTGAGAGAGGATCCTGACAACAATCTCTGATAAAGGCAGCTGATGAAGCCTACTGAAAAACATGTCTAGCAAAAGTCATCTGGTGAATTAATCATCACAAAGGAACCCACGAAGCGCACGATTATGAGAAACTGTCAATCCCAAGACGTGACGCATCAAATCAGGGCAGATTACCCAATAAGTGGTGGCGATATTTACAGATAAGTCCCTCAAGATCTTTGAAAAGACAAAAAGCAAATCAGCACATTAAATGCAGGGATCCTCAATCGCGAGATGAGAAACCATTCAAATTCTGAGAATATTTACACCATTAATCAAAACACAGGAAGTTCTCCTATAAAAAGGAAACTTTACACTTGATCAAATCTTTTACACTTTCATATCTCCTAACTCTCTAACCTTCTGCAAATAAGCAACCTAGCAATAGTTCTTGCGTCATCTCTACTTTTTGCAGAAAACTCACCTACTTTGCTACCTTTCGAAATGGCACCCAAAGTCACACAAGTTATTGATGGTCGTCTCATCGATGACAAGATTTTACTGAAAGCCATCAAACATGAAGGTCACTCCATTGACCTGATGCAGATGATTCTGAACAATTATCACCAATCCAGAGTTTGGGGTTTCTGCTCGCGCTATAGAGAACCCTACTGCGAGGACCTAGTCAAGCAGTTCTACAACAATGCAAAAATAACTAAAGACAAAACAATGATCATATCCAAGTTGGGAAAAAAGACGATTGAAATCACCTCTAGTCTCCTAGGCAGAATCTTCCAACTGCCCACTGAATGGATAGACGGCAGTGAGTTAGCCACCTATGGAGAGGAGATGGTGGAAGAATACTGGAAGAGATTCACATGTTTAGAAGACCTACTGACACTGAACAAAAGCTTGTAACAAAAAACTCTTCCAGGTGGAGTATCAGATGCTCCATGACATCTGCTGCCATATAATTGAGAACCGATCTGGTTCTTTTGACAAATGTACCAACCTTAGATACATGATGATGATGGCTTTAATGGAAGCTGAGCAGATAATCTGGGCGGAGTATGTCTTTACCAGGCTCAAGGAAGAAGTGGAGAAGAAGATGGGCAAGCCAACCTATGGACTAGTGATCAACACCATTCTTGGTTTTGCTGGTCACGATCTGTCAAAGGGTAAGCCCATTCAAAAGGGCAAGTTCATAGGATATAGTAGAATCTTCACCAAGAAATGAACTAAGGGTTCCCCGGTAACCAGAAAGGTTCCAGTAGTACAAGAAAAGGAGTCTCAAAGAAAGGAGGTGCTGGAAAGTTCATTTGAGGGGAAAGCCAGACAGCCACTTCTTCTCCACCTAGGTAGGAGAAGAAAGTGAGGAGTACAAGGGCGAGAGCGAAACAGATGGTGAAGAGGAAGCTGAGAATTTCTGATGATGAAGTATCACCTTCACCTGTATTGATGCTCCCTGCTCCCCCAAGAAAAAATAAGGATGCTGAATCAGAGATTCAGACTACTGAGCAAGCAGAGAAAGTTGTACAAAAGGTAACTGATCAGATACAAATGGAGGAAGAGAAGAGTGCTGAGGATTTTGAACCTGAAGTAGTCCTGGACATTGCTAAAATGAAAGAAGAATTCAAGAAACAGTGGGAACGGTTTATGACATGGTGGAATTACAGACATCTTCCTAGTCTAATCATGTTTGAGTGGAAAGTCTACATACGGAAGAAGAATGGGCATTGAACTGAGGTGAGGTGTCTGACATTGGAGAAGAGAAACTGCTGGACTCAAGCTTCTTGATAGGACTGCGAAGGAGGAAATGGACAGAGTTCAAAAAAAACTATGAAGTAGAGATGAAACTAGCAGCTATTGCAGAAACGAGAAAGAAAGTTGCACTTCCTGAACTACCTCCAACTTCTCCAAGAACTCTAAAGGGAAAGAAGCCCATTGAGCAACCTAACTTCTACAAGAATGATGTTATCCTAGTGGGAGCCCCTGAACAGGTAATTGCTGGTGATGACTTGGGTTTTGCTGAGAAACAAGCAGAAGCTTTTGGGGTTGTTGAAGTAGAAGAAAGGATGTTGAAACAAGAAAGAGGCATAAGACTGTACTCGTACACCCAGGTGAAGGCTCTTCAACTGGAGCAACATCAATCGAACATCTCTTAAACGCTCCGCCAACCAGTCAAAAGAATCCATCACCTCCCGCTTCAAAAGATGAATCCAATGGAGCTTACAACCAGTTGGTGGACATAGTGGTCTTGCCGGATGAGGAGGATGCAAGTTCTGATATTGTAGGAGAAGTTCATACCATAGGAGTTACTCCCATAAGACATACTAACACACCAATGATGGAGCTACGAGCTACTCCGGAGGGTGCAAAATTGGATGTTCTTGCAGTTGCAGCATCTCTCGAAGAAACAATCAGAGCATCGACCGTCGAGGAAGGAAACACTGTACCAGGACTGTCTGTTACTAAGGTACCTATGGAAGTTAACAAGACGGCTGAGGAAATTACACCAATGGACACAGAAGGTGTAATCTCTAAAGATCCTGTGAATCGTGGAGAGACGGTTGCAGAGGAGGCCACAACAGGACAGACTGCTAACATAGAGCCTACTGTTGATATGATCCCAAAGGAACAGGACGTTCAGAAAGAGTCTACTGTTGAAGAGACTACTCCTAAAGAGTCCACTGGTGAGCAGATTGTCTTACAAGAGACTCAGATAAAACAGATAGATGGTGAGAAAGCACGGGAGGAAGCAGGGCCCTCAAAAGAAACAATACAGAAGTTGCAGGCCTGGAATGGAGAGGTCCCTCAGGAGATGATACTAGCTGATGATAAGGAGACATTAGCTCATGTGGAGGAAGATAATGATGAATCAGCACGTGAGGGAGCAGACACTGAAAGCTTCATGTCTAATTCCAGCAGTGATGAAAGATCACCTAGTGAACAGGGTGAATCCGGAGCCGAAAAATTCAAACCACTAAACTCTTTCTCTTTCTGTGTAGACTAATGAGCAAAATTCCTTTGATGAGATACTCAAAGCAGTAGGAGAACTTGGAAAATCCTTAAGCGAAGCTAGTAAGAAGAAGCGAGCTGAAGAAAGGAATGATAGATTCCAAGCTTCCTTCAAGATGGACTCACTTAATGCAACCTTGTCCAGATTGCAGAAGTTCATCACTTCTATAACATCCTCTACCATTCTTGTTGACACAATTAAAAGCATGAACGACAAGCTCAATTCCCAAGCAAACAAAACGATTGAAATTGAGTTAGAGCAACAATTTGTGACCGCTTCCCTCTAAGAAGTTTCCAACACTCAGCGTGAACAGAAGCAAACCTTGGAAGATCTTACTCATATGATAACCAGCATACATTCAATGCTCCAGTTTACGGTAGACTCGAGCTTTGATGATAACAAAAAGGGGGAAGAGACAACTAAGAGGATCGAGCAAAGAAGGCAGCAGGTTCCTTCCTCTTGCAAACAGCTAGCAACCTTACCTAAGAAGGACTTAGGAGACGACGGAGGAAGTCATGGAGGAAGCTCTAGTGGACAACAAGAGAGTAATGACAACAAAAACAAAATCTAAAGCAATCTCACAAGTTCATCCTGGTCTTCGTAGAGGAATAGAAGAGAGAGAAGAGAAAAGGAGAAAAGTTGAAGAAGAACTGTTTAAAGCATCAGACGCCCACTTTGAAGGATTTGCAAAAGAAAGCTTGTCCAAACTTTACCCTCCTCAGAGACAACCTGATCTGGAAGCTCTAGCTGCAAATGAAGAGAATGCACCAGATTCTCTTCGTATCTTCTTGATAGAAGTCCAGACTACAGAAGTCCCAGATTCCAAGAATGGGAGCTCCCTGAAATCAATCTGCCTACATCTCATAATCCATCTTTCCACAGTTAGACAGCTTCAAACAGGCAGAATACGTGAAATACTACATCAAACTGTGTAAAGAGTTTACACTTATCAAAGGCAATACTCATCGCGAAGGGCTCAAATGCTTTAAGGATCTTGCTAGCAGAGGTGTACTCCCAATCCAGATAAAAGGGAGAATATACAGAGGGGAAGTCATTCCTTTCAATGAAGATTTCTGGTTGAGATACGAGAAGACATCGGAAATGAAAAGGCTAATGGAACCAACCTATCAAGAGTCACTCTTCAATTAGTGGAAGGGGTCAAGAAAAGAAAGAAAAAAAGCTTCCTGGCTCAAGATATAGTAAAATCTCCTGCTACCTGACTCTGTATATTTCCTGCTTACTGTGTTACATTTGTTATGCTCTATCTTCTGAATTTGTGTTATATACATATCTGTTTTAATCTGAAAAAAGCTCAGTACTGCTCGTGAACTTATGGTTAATCTCATGCTCTGAAATTCGTACGACTAAAAATATGTATTTTGATGATCATGATTATAAATTGTTGAACTAATAGTTTTTTATCCTCTTAGAAAAGGTTTTGTCATCATCAAAAAGAGGGAAATTGTAAGGAACATTGTATAAGATTTTGATGAATGACAAAACATGTAATAGAATAGGGGCCTAGGATCCTATGTATTAGATTCCTTTGTAATATTCTTTAGATTAGGATCTGGAGGCTTGAAGATCAAAGACTGGAAATTGAAGACCTTGCTGCATAAAACTGCAGAGACAAATATAAATCTGCAGCAGACTGTGTCGAATAGGATACTAGTCACACATTGTCCAAGGATACTAAGTCCACTAAAATGCTAAGATGAACAAAGAGGATACTGAAGTATCAGAAAGCTTCAGCTACCTGAGAAGTAGCAGTAATCTCGAGGAATGTGCTCAAAGTTTACGATAGGCACAAGCCGCAGTTGCAACCAACCAAACAATGCCACGTATCAAAAAGCAAAAAGGGAAGTCTGAAGCTATGATAGACTAGGACGGTGATTGCAGCTTTCAAAATACTCAAGATATCAAATTCAAATCATCCACAGATATACAGAAGTTTCAAGTCCAGTCAAGCAGCAAACTATTCTTAGCTTAGAGAGCTCAATCGTTCTAAGCTTACTGTCTGTGTTGTCTTTCGTCTATTATCTTTGACTGTTGAGGAGTTTCTTGGTCAGAAGGTTTGCCTGATCAAGTATATAGGTTCTTCGGTGAAGAATAAGAGCTCTGTGTGGGCTAGAGGTTTCGCTCTTTGTAGAAGAGCAAGAGTCCTGTGTGGGCTGAAGGAGTTTGGTCACTGTGCAGTGACCCTGTGTGGGAAAGACTGACAGTTCTTGTTAGGTATAGGTTGTCAAAGCGAGGCTTGTGTAAATCAACTTTTTGATCTAACAAAGTACCTCCTTGAGAAGGAGAAGAGAGGACGTAAAGGGATTACTCCACCCTTGAACCTCTATAAATCGTTGTGTTTTTACTGCATTATTTTTTGTTGATATTTGTGCTCATCTGATCCTATCATCTGCATATCATCCTCAAGTTCTGTATTGGTTTTCAGAAAAGAACTATTATTTAAAAAGTATTTCTGCTGTGCATAAACACTCTTATTGATTTTAAAAAGGCTTAAGGTAACTGCTCAAGCAGCTACCTTCAAGGCAGAAAATTCTTATAACAACCTACCAGTGTTTACATCAAGAAGAAAAGTCTGAAAATTTTGAGTAGGCTTATTCATCCCCCTCCCCCCTAAGCCTACTACCACTTGGGACCAACAAAATATGTCTAATACAAAGTAATGGTACATGTAGGCAATCTAGGGTTTTTTTTTAAAAAAAAATTTAAGTATGAAATTTGGGCAGAATGGTAAGTTTAACATAACATAAAAGTAGGTCTAACATAACGTAAAGGTAGGTCTAACATAACGTAAAGGTAGGTCTAACATAACGTAAAGGTAGGTCTAACATAACATAGTGGTAGATGCCAAAATTCAAAAACCAAGTGCAAAACAGAAAAGGTATACAATTTGGGCAGATAGGTAGGTTTAACATAGCGTAAATGTATGTCTAACATAATGTCAATTTAGGTCTAACATAACCTATTGGTAGGTGCAAAATTTTAAAAATCATGCGTAAAAAAAAGAAGAAGAGAAAAGCGGGCCCTTGACCCTGATTCGACCCAGGTGCATGGATCTGAGATCCAAACACCTGATTCATAGGAGACTTACTCAATTTCATTATATCCTCTATTTTCCTTTTCTTTACTGACAATATGATACGTCAGAGGCATTATACATTAACGATACAAAGAATATAAATTAAAATTAAAAGATAATTATTAAGTTGGGGTGAGTTTAATTTGAATTTTAAATAATTATTCCTCTAACAAATCTAAAATTAAAAATAAACAACATTATTTAAGAGCTATGTACGATAAAAAAACACAAACCAATAATTGACAATAATATTTAAAAAAACAAGATTAATATTTAAGAACTATTAAATATAACTAATAAAAAAAAAAACAAAACAAAACATTCAACATCACGCTTTTAGAGGGATTCCAATCAAGTTTTCAAGGGTAGCTGTTTTTAAAATCATTTTACGACCACTTAAAATGTTATTATCCATTTTACGTCCATTTATTTTTATGGTTTCACATTTAGTCCAATTACAATCAAAATCGACCAATTTGGTCCTTTTGCCCCCTGAGATCGATTTTCCGGGTGTGTTCAGCTGACGTGGCTTATCAGAGCACACGTGGCAGCTGCTGTGACTTATTAGAAATTTAAAATTGGGGTCGATTGAGATGCAATCACCCCCAATTGACCAAAATTGGTCGATTTTAGTTTTAATTGGACTAAATGTGAAACCTAAAATTAAATTGACGTAAAATGGACAATAGTGTTTTAAGTGGAGTTAAAATGAATTCATCGAAGTCCATCGATTCGGTAGCTTTACAAAAAGTTAGGCCTGTATATATGTAAAAGTACGTAAAATCATTTTAGTTTTGTTTTGTTTGAAGTATTCTTTATCATCTTGATTGTATAACAAATTAATTATTACATTATATCTTCTATTCCATTATATATTTCAAAATAATCATTACGCAATCATACATATATATTAAACAATATTAATAATTAACATGTAACGTGTATTAAATGTTATGAAATATATAAGATAATATATCAAATATGACAATGGATCTATATATTATTCATAGACTGGGTTCTTTGAAGTGTTTGATTTTGATTTTGAATTACTTATTTAAGTTTTGGTTTTGATCAGAGCATCATTGTATAAAGTTTTGAAAACACAACAATCCTTTCAACATTTTGACATCATAGGATGAAAACAAATCCTATGGGACATATGTGGGATGGGCTTGGGTTTTCAACTACCCATCATGCCCCACCACATTCTCATCCCTACTTGGCCATTATTAATTTCCATCGACTTGGTGCCCAACTCTTCTCACGATTACGTCTAATTCTGTGTTTATAGAAACTCTTTTGAATAGTGATTAAAATTTGATGAGGTAAAATACTATAACATAAAAGTTTTCAATTATATTACATATAAATTTAAGGTTTTAACATTACCTTTTAAACCTTTAAGTTGTAATAATATAGCATTGATGCATTATAATATTAACATTTATGTTGCATTAACATAATCCATCATGTTATTCTTTAAGTACAAAAAGATTAAGATATATATATATATATATATATATATTAATGTTATGTCAATTTAACATAAAGGTTTTTAACTATGTTATTTTGTATTTTATGCTCAAACAATCTAAGTATGTAACTTAAAAGATTATGATATTTGTGTAGAAAGATTATATTAATATAATATAATATTATATTATATTTATATAACATAAATGTTGCTGCATAAATTAAAAAAAAACCTGGCGTGGATTCGGGCCAGATCAGGCACGACCCGACATACGGACGCCAAGTTGCATTGATTTAGATACATACAATTGGTGCACAAGAACAATACTGATCAATATATTGGTCGGAGACGATGTTTTCAAAGTAGGTCTGTAATCTTATTTGTACAAACTGATCAATGTTAAGCATAAAATAAAATTTGAAGCATTTATAATATTCAAATTATTTATATTATTATAAATTTAAAAAATTAGAACAAGCTTAAGTTACTTAAATCCAACTTGACTTTTAAAAACTCATATATCCTTGAATTTTTTATTTTTTGAGATGTGGTTATAAAATGAAATTAGAAATTAATATAAAATTTAAAATTGAAACTTAAATTAGAAAAACTATATATAAATTATCTTATCAAAAATAATAACAGAAACTTACAAAGATGAATACAAATATATTAGTCATAATTCATGATATCATATAATCGTAAAAAGAACAGCAAGTTAAAAAAAAAAATTATCAAACTTGACTTTGTATTAATTTCATTATATCCTCTATTTTCCTTTTCTTTACTGACAATATGATACATAAGAGGCATTTTACATTAATGATACTAAAAATATAAAGTAGAATTGAAATTAAATTGAAAAGATATAAATTATTAAGTTGGGGTGAGTTTAATTTGGGTTTTAAACAATTATTCCTCTAACAAATCTTAAATTAAAAAACAAACATTATTTAAGAACTATATACGATAAAAAAAAACACAAACCAATAATTGACAAGTGACACTCCTGTGCACCAGGTGTATGAATTTGAGATCCGTGAATGTTATGTTAATGTTACCTTCATGTTATGTTAGTATTACCTTCGTGTTATGTTAGCGTACCTCATTTCCAGATTTCATTTTCTTAGTTTAAAACCATTGAACTAATATAACACGAAGGTAACATTAATATAACATAAATATAACACTAACATAACATGAAGGTAACAAACATAACATGAAGGGTAAAAAACAATGGTAATCATACATTCACGTTATGTTATTCTGACCTTCATGTTATGTTAATGTTACATTCATGTTATGTTAGTGTTACCTTCATTTAGGTAACACTAACATAACATGAAGGTAGCACTAATATAACATGAGTGTATAACTGCTTGGAGCGAATATTGGTGGTTTTGAGCGCACTCACCAGGCGCGCGTGCATGAGAGACGCGTGGAGCGGGTCGAGGAACCATGCACCAGTTGCACAAAATATTTTACCATAATTACAATAATATTTAAAAAAACAAGATTCATATATTTAAGAACTATTTAATATAACTAATAAAAAAACAAAACAAAACAAAACATTCAACAGCATGCTGTCAGAGGGATTCCAATCAAGTTTTCAAGGGTAACTGTTTTTTTTTAATTTTGTTTACTTTCTTTTAGCTTTACAAAAGGTTGGGCCAGTATTTATATATGTATAAAAGTATGTAAAATAGGATCATTTTAGTTGTGTTTTGTTTGAAATATTCTTTATTAACTTGATTGTATTACAAATTAATTATGAGTAAGTCTCTTGTGAATCAGGTGTATGGATTTTAGATCC
Source organism: Scutellaria baicalensis (assembly GCA_005771605.1). Classification (NCBI taxonomy): domain Eukaryota; kingdom Viridiplantae; phylum Streptophyta; class Magnoliopsida; order Lamiales; family Lamiaceae; genus Scutellaria; species Scutellaria baicalensis. The sequence goes on from CM016721.1 coordinate 29,496,111, forward strand.
ATACACCCGGGTCGGATCCGGGTTAGGCGGACCGTCTTTTTTTTTTTTTTTTTTCTTTTTTCGTGCATGATTTTTGAAAAAATTCACATACCAATAGGTTATGTTTGACATACTTTTACATTATGTTAGACATACCTTTAAATTATATTAAAAATACCATACTGCCCAGATTTCATACCTTGTCTTTTTTGGGCTTGATTTTTGAATTTTGGCACATACCACTACGTATGTTAGACATACATTTAAGTTGTGTTAGACATACATTTATGTATACTTAGATATACATTTGTATATGTTAGACATACCTTTGTATATAATTAGACATACCTTTATATATGTTAGACATACCTTTATATATAATTAGACCTACCTATATAAGATATGTTTAACATAACACAAATGTTGGTCTAACTATACACAAATGTTGGTCTATTGGAGCGAATTTTGGGTGAGCTTCAGCGCAAGTGTTCAGGCGCGTGGAAGCACGTTTTGGGCGTGTGAACGGGTCGACCCGGTTGCACAGATCCCATATCCGTACAACTGGTGCATAAAAGTTTTTGTCATTAATTATTTCATTATATCTTCTATTCCATTATATATTTCAAAATAATAACTGCGCAATCATACGTATTAAACAACATTAATGATTAACATATGACGTGTATTAAATGTTATGTAATATACAAAATAAAATATCAAATATGACAATGGAGAGCTGTATATTATTCATAGACTGGGTTCTTTGAACTGTTTGGTTTTGATTTTGAATTTTTAAGATTTGGTTTTGATCAGAGCATCATTGTATAAAGTTTTGAAAACACAACAATCCTTTTAACATTTTGACATCATAGGGTGAAAACAAATCCTATGGGACATATGTGGGATGGGCTTGGGTTTTCAACTACCCATCATGCCCCACCACATGAAGTAACAAATGTAGGAGGTAACAAAAAGGTCACGATCAAAACACGTGAAAAAGTAAAGAGGCGCGGGTTGGGCTGGACTGGCCCGCGCCAGCCCGTACGAGACTCGATTACACGGATCTCAAATCCGTTCACTTTGTGCACAGGAGAGTCCCTCATATAATAACCAGCTTAGAGAAGAAATAATATTAATTTGTCACGTCGCAATAGCACAATCAACCTATATTGCAATTTAGTAGGGAATAATAATTGATTTCCATTGTCGGTTCTAGTACTATAATTCATTATCGCAAAAAGTCACATTGTTCGTGACAATTTTGAGATCAGGTGATTTAATTTTGATCGAGGAATATAATTATAGTATATCTTGAATAATCAAGTTGTAGACTTTAAATTAATCAGACTCATTTTGAATTATAGTATGAAATTTGAATTGATTACATAAAACGAATACATCGATCGGCGCTGGGAATATGAATTTAAAATCTATCAATAATCCATCAAATTAAACCAGATGGAATGAGATTATCTTGACGATTTTCCAGTGAATGATTAATATGCTTTTCTTAGAGAAAAAAATGAACATATTAATGTGGATGAGACATTATTTTAAACGACAAAAAAAAAAAAAAAAAAGATTAAGACTTTAGCACTCAATAATTAGTAGTCCTATTATCTATCACATGGCCTGTCCCGCTTCTTCGGGTGTACTGTCGTGTGAAGCTACATTAATTTGTGGTATTTCATATCATATTCTTAAATTACTTAGCTAGTATAATGTGTCTATATATATAATTTTATAATTATTACTTAATAATATTAGATCAATTGAAATTTTTTATGCATGTGTCTAATGTGTTATTGTTATTATAATCACAATGATATGGAGAATGTGGTGTTTCTGACCTATAATTTATGGATGTAAACGAACCAAGTTGAATATAAGTAAGGTTAGTTCTGTTCGGTATTTTTATTCGGGCTCAAGTGTCGTTCAAGTTTGATATGAACTTAAAAAATGGAGTTCGAGCTTGGTTTGACATAAAAATTGCGAGTTCAACATTCATTCGAGTTTAACTTCAACATAACAAGATAAAACGAACGAAAATAGTATTCAGCTGAGCAAAAGTTCATTAAAGTGACCACGAGCTTGTAGCTCAAGTGGTATCCACCTTATATATGATGAAAACTGTGATATCTCCAAAGCCTGATTCAAACCTAAGACACATAAGTTATTTAGTATTTATTATCTCCTCCCTCACTACTGTAAAACTTATTAAAAAAAAAGACACATAAATTATTTAGTATTTCTTATCTCCTTCCTCCACTACTACAAAGCTTATTAAAAAAAGACACACAAGTTATTTAGTATTTCTCATCTCCTCCTTGCACTAGTGCAAAGTTTATTAAAAAAATAGTTCGAAGTTCAAATTGAGCTTGAACATATGCAAGCTCCATAAACAAGAATTCGATCTCGAGTTCGATAACTCATTAATTAACACAAATTTTCAATTTCTTTTAGAAAGCATATACAAAATTTGCAGTTCAACAATAACAAAAAGATTAAAATACCAAACCTGAAGTCTCAGAAAATAAAACAATTAGAATACCGAATCCACATATATACCAAAGCATAAACAAAATAATAATTTGAGCTATTAAGCACAGTAAACAAATAAAGTTATGTATATAATTAAAATTCTCTTTGTGGACTCATTAATATTAATATTGTGTTTAGACTCCAATATTTGACAAAAGATCTACTGTCTGAGAATTTTGAAGAATTGTATTTGGAAGATTTTGATAATAATAAAGGTTTTTTTCTGTTGTAGAATGAGGAGGAATTGAAATTAAATTACTGGAAATTGTGAGATATGGCTGCACTCATCATGTAAAGTCAGGTGCAGCATTGCTGCATATTATAACAAAAGGAGTAAAATTTGATTTTTTAGCTGGGTGGAAAAGACAACGAATTCTAAAGCGTTGTGGAATATAAGCGTAGTGAAAGGCAGGGGAAAAGCGCAATTTCACTTATAAGAGCGCAATCGCGCTGAAGGCTATTCTCACCCAAATTCTTGCGGCCAATCAACGTCTGCCACCTCACCCAAAGTTAGTTAAACGTCGTTGTTGCAGGCTAAAGACTTCGAAATAGAGTGTTGAAGATCAGATCTTCTAGATCCGATTCCAGATTTGTTTATGATTCGATATTTGTGGTTCCTTTTGTGATGTACAACTTGTATATAAAGCTATAATGGATAGTTGGTAGATCAGATTGACGTTCAGTGTAGTGAGAGTTAGAGCTCACCAAAGTGTGTGTTCATCTTCAAGAGTGGATTCTTGAGTTGTATAGTAATCTTCGGTTTTCATTTCCGATCTCTCCCTCCCCATTGTTCCTGTGGTGTAGGCTTACGCTGAACCATGTTATCTCGTGTCTTGGTTGTTTGTTTGAGTGTTTTAAGATTGGATCTCTATTTTGATTATTTGATCTTCATAGTTTTATGGATTTTCAGTTAATCTCCCAACAGTTTTGGCGTTGTTTGTGGGAAACACCATGTTGGAGAAGATGGCCACCACGCGGTTCGATATTGAGAGATTCAATGGCAAGGGTGAGTTTGGCTTTTGGAGAATCAAGGTGAAAGCACTTCTGGTACAGCAAGGTATGACTCTTACATTACATGGAGAAGAAGTTTTCCCAGAGGCCATGAGAGTGGAGGAGAAGGTTTAGAGTACACTCATTCTTAGTCTTAGTGATCAGGTACTAAGGAAGTGGCTAAGGAAACTACTGCAATGGCTGTGTGGCAGAGACTTGAAAGATTGTACATGGTGAAGATTATAGCAAATTGGCTATACATGAAGAAAAAGGTTGTATGCTTTCAAGATAGTTGAAGACAAGCCAATCTTGAATCAGCTTGAGGAGTTTAACAAGGTCCTTGATGACCTAAAGGACATTGAGATCAATCTCATGGAGAAGACAATCATGTTGTTAAGTGCACTTCCAAGGAGCATGAACACTTCATAGACTCAATTCTCTATGGCAGGCAACATGTCATCACACCAGAAGAAGTAGTTGCTGCTCTTAAAACCAAAGAGTTGTCCAAGAACTCTAAAAGCAAGCCAAAGAGGGTTGCAGAAGGCTTAGCCATTAAGCAAGGCAAGAAGAAATTTCAGAAGAAGCCACCTAAGCAAGGGCAAGACAAGAAATCTGAATCAAATAAGATGTCCAATGAAGATGTGGAGCAAAACAGGTGCTTCCACTGCCACAAATTAGGACATCACAAGAAAGATTCTTTGAAGTACAAGCAGTTCCTAAAGAACAAAGGCAAAGCTCCAGCAAATCAAGCAAATCAAACCACATAAGCCTCAAATTCCAACTCAGGATATGAATCTGCAAAGGTACTATCTATTACTACAACCAAGGTATCCTCTGAGTGGATCTTAAACTCTGGTTGTTCTTTTCATATGACTCCCATTGAGACTTTTTTTCAAGATATAATAATAGAAGATGGAGGAGTTGTCATGCTTGGGAATGATCACAACTGTAAAGGGTATAGGTTCTGTAACATTGAGAATGTTTGATGAAGTAGTTAGAATTTTGTCTAATGCCAAGTTTATTATACCTGATTTGATGAAAACTTCATCTCACTTGGTATGTTAGATACTCAAGGCTATCAATTTCATTCTGAAGTCGGGATCCTTGCAGTTTCTAAAGATGACAGGAAGGTAATGCAAGGGGTGAAGAGGAATGAGTTGTAGTTCCTTGAGGGAGAAGCTTGTCAGAGTGATGTTGATTCAGTTCCGGAGATGGATAAGATTGTGTTTTGGTGCAGGAGGTTAGGGCACATGAGTGAGAAGGGCCTCCTTGATCTTGTTAAGCATGAAGTCTTCGGAAGGGACAAACTTAGTAAACTGAATTTTTGTGACTCTTGTGTGCTAAGCAAGAACAAGAGGCAAAAATTGAAGACTGGATCATATGTGTCTAAGGGACCTTTGGAATATGTTCATTCAGACTTGTGAGGATCCGCAAGGACTTAGACTAGGAGTGGAGACAAGTACTTCATGTTAATTATTGATGATTACTCCAGAAAGGTTTGGGTTTACATTCTAAGAACCAAAGATGAAGCCTTCAGAATCTTCAAGGAATGGCTCACTGAAGTGGAGAACTTGTTTGAAAAGAAGTTGAAATACCTTAGGACTGACAATGCCTTTGAATTTACATCAGTGGAATTCAATGATTTCTGTGAAGAAAAATGCATAATGAGGCACAAAATTGTTCCAGGAACACCTCAACAAAATGGGCTTGCTGAGAGGATGAATTAGACTATTCTTAATAAAGTAAGGTGGATAGTTATTAGTTCAGGCCTTTCAAAGAGCTTCTTGGCTGAGGCAGTGGCTACAACAATGTACCTAATCAATGGGAGTCCTTCCTCAACCATTGAGTTCAAGACTCCAAAAGAGAGGTGGAGTGGTTCACCTACTAATTACAACAACCTGAGGGTGTTTGGGTGCATGACTTATGCACATGTAGCTCAAGATAAGCTAGAGCCTAGGGCTCTGAAGTGTGTATTTCTTGGTTATCCAAAGGGAGTGAAAGGTTACAGATTATGGTGCTTTGAGAAGGACTATCAGAAGTGTTTGATATATAGTGATGTGGTATTTGATAAGAACAAAATGCCACTGAAAGAAGATGATGTAAGTACATCAAAGACAACTAAATCTGTTGATGATTCACAGTTTGAGATGGAGCCAATTTACATTAATCAAACAACTGAGGAAGAGTCAAGTTCAGAAGGAGAACCTGATTCAGACCAAGAGGAATTGGAGGATCAGCTTGCTAACTATCAGTTAGTGAGAGACAGATCAAAAAGACCTATCAAACCTCCACAAAGGTTTGGATATACTGATACTGTTTTATTTGCTTTATATACAACTCAGGAACTTGAGAACTCAGAGCCTGGAACTTACAAAGAAGCAATAACTAGTTCATAAAAGAAGTAATGATTAGTAGCTATTCAAGAAGAACTCAACTCACTTGAGAAGAATTAAACTTAAGAAATTGTTGACAAGCCTGAGAAGTAAAATCTAGTAGGATGTAAGTGGATTTTTAGAAAGAAAGTTGAAGTGGCCAATGGGAACAAGATCAGATTTAAAGCCAGATTGGTTGCTAAGGGCTTCACTCAAAAAAAAGGGCATTGATTAGCGATATTCTCCCCAGTGGTTAAGCATTGCTCAATAAGAATCCTTCTAGCTATGGTGGCTCAATTCAACATGCATTTGCACCAGCTAGATGTTACTACAACCTTCCTACATGGGCATTTGAAGGAGAAAATTTACATGGCTATTCCAGAGGGCCTACAAATAAGTGGCAGTGAAAATAAGACATTTTTGCTTAAGAGGCCTCTTTATGGTCTCAAGCAGTCACCAAGGCAATCGTACTTAAGGTTTGACCATTTCATGCTGAAAGTTGGTTTCACTAGAAGCAAGTTTGATCACTGTGTCTATATTAAGCATGATCATAACTCTCATACTTTTCTCTTGCTTTATTTTGATGATATGTTGTTGGCAAGTACTTCTAACTCATCTTTGCTTGAAGCTAAATCTCTATTGAAAACTGAGTTTGAGATGAAAGATCTGGGGAAAGCCAAGAGAATGCTTGGAATGAATATAGTCAGAAATGAACAAGCTGGTGAGGTGTTTCTTGAGTTGTTAGATTATCTCAAGAAGGTTCTGATTAGATATTAGATTAATCAAGCCAAGATTTCAAGTGTTCCTCTAAGTCAGAACATTAAACTATCTAAGGAACAAGAGCCAAAGACACAACAAGAAGTGGATAAGATGATAAAAGTTCCATACTCTAGTGCAGTTTGGAGCCTAATGTATATCATGAGGTGCTGCAAGCCTGACATTGCTCATGCCATGAGTGTCGTTAGGTACATGTCCAATCCAGGCCTAATTCATTTGAAGGCAGTTAAGTGTGTGATGAGGTACATTAGTGGCACATTGGACAAAGTTTTAAGCTTTAAAAGGGGCACTAATATTACAGCTCCAATAGTTGGTTACTGTGATGATTGTGATGATGACTTTGCATCAAATGTTAATACAAGGAAGTCTTTATATTGTTATGTGTTCACCTTATTTGGAACAACTATAAGTTGGAAGTCAACTCATCAGTCAGTGGTAACTTTGTCAACCAGTGAATCAAAATTCATTGCTCTAACAGAGGCTATCAAGGAAGCAATTTGGCTCAAGGGGATACTAAAGGAGTTTGGCTTGAATCAAAAATTGCATTGTGATAATAACAATGCCATTCATCGTACAAAACATCAGAGCTACCATGAAAGAACAAAACTTATTGATGTGAAGTTGTACTTCATCAGGGACAAGTAGAGCAAGGAAAAGGTTTAAGTGTGCAAGATCTCAGCTGAAGAAAATCGAGTTGATGCTTTCACAAAGGGATTGCCAGTAGCCAAGTTTAAGTTGTGCTTAGAACTTGTTAGTTTGAGGAGAAAGGGTGGAACCAAGGGTACTTAAAAATTGAGGATCTGTAGTGCATGATGGAGGTAGCCATAAGGTGGAGATTTGTGAGATATGGTTGCACTCATCATGCAAAGTCAGGTGCAGCATTGTTGCATAAAATAACAAAAGGTGTAAAATTTAATATTTTGGCCAAGTGGAAAAGACTACGGTTTCTAAAGCGTTGTGGAATATAAGCATAGTGAAAGGTAGTTTAAAAGAGCTATTTCACTTATAAAAGCGCGCACGCGCTTAGGGCTATTCTCGCCCAAACTCTTGCAGTCAATCAGCGTCTGCCACCTCACCCAAAGTTAGTTAAAAGTCGTTGTTGCAAGCTGAAGACTTCGAAACAGAGTGTTGAAGATCAGATCTTCTAGGTCCGATTCCAAATTCGTTTGTGATCTGATTTTCTTGATTCGTTTTGCGATGTACAACTTGTATATAAAGCTATCATGGGTAGTTGGTAGATTAGATTGACGTTCAGTGTAGTGAGAGTTAGAATTCACCCTAGTGTGTGTGTGTTCATCTTCAAGAGTGTGTTCTTGAGTTGTATTGTAATCTCCGGTTTTCGTTTCCGATCAATAAATCTCCCTCGCCATTGATCCCGTGGATGTAGGCTTATGTCGAACCATATAATCTCGTTGTCTTGCTCGTTCCTTAATTGTTTGTATGAGTGTTTTAAGATTGAATCTCTATTTCAGTGGTTTGATCTTCATAGTTTTAGGGATTTTGAGTTAATCTCCTAACATAAATATTAACTCATGTTAGGAAAAGTGTTTGTATACTAAATTAGGAATCATATTTTAACAATTTTATAAGTTTAATCTCTTGGATATTTTCACAATCTAATGACATAGACTTTTCAAGTTTCTAGAAACTATGACACAAACTATGTAATATATCAGAGAAAAGTAACTCAATAATTGTCATTTCTTACGCATAAAGGAAGAAATAATATTTAAATGGAATAAATTGTAGCCACATAAAAACTATTTCTGTAGTGACAAAAACTTTTATGCATCAGGTGCATGGATCCTAGATCCATGCACCCGACCCGACCCGCGCGTGTACGCGCTTCTACACGCGTCTGACGCGCCCTCACGCGCTCCCATACACCTGGATGGATGTGCTCAAATTCGCTCGTTAAGGATACCTTTTTAGTTATGTTAAGAATACCTTTCAGTTATGTTAAGGATACCTTTTAGTTATGTTAAGGATACCTTTGAAATCCTGATTTCAGGTTATATACCACGTTATGTTAAGAATACCTTTTAGTTATGTTAAGCATACCTTTAGGTTATGTTAAAGATGCCTTTAGCTATGTTTAGAATACCTTTTGATTATATTAAGCATACCTTTAGATTATGTAATAATACCTTTAGGTGATGTTAAAGATACCTTTGAAATCCTGATTTCAGGTTACGTATCATGTTATGTTAAGAATATCTTTTAGTTATATTAAACATACATTTAGGTTATGTTAAGGATACCTTTAGTTATATTAAGAATACCTTTTGATTATATTAAGCGTACTTTTAAGTTATGTTAAGAATACCTTTGGTGATGTTAAAGATACCTTTGAGATCGTGATTCTAGGTTCCTTTGAAATCCTGATTTGATACCCTTAGAATTCGCTCCAGGTCACATACATTTACGTTATATTAAGGATACCTTTAGGTTATGTTAAGAATACTTTTATGTTATGTTAGAGATACCTTTGTGTACAAAATGTGTAACACAACTACCTTATGAATAAGGTATCTCTAACATAACATAAAAGTATCCTTAACATAACCTAAATGTATGTCTAACATAAATTAAATGTATGAAATTTGGGCATAAAGATATCCTTAACATAACTTAAAGGTATCTCTATACATTACCTAAAGGTATTCTTAACATAACCTAAAGGTATGTCTAACTTAACGTAAATGTATGAAATCTGGGCATAAAGGTATCTTTAACGTAACCTAAAGGTATCCTTACACATTACATAAAGATATTCTTAACATAACTAAAAATCATGACTAAAATTGAAAAATAAGTTAGCGCGAAAAAAAAACAAAGAAGCGGGTCGGATTACCCGGATCCGACCCGGGTGAGATCCATGCACTTGATGCATAAGAGACTTACTCTTCTGTATTTTATATTTTATGAAATTGAAAAATCATTGTCAAAAAAAAAAAAAAAGGCAAAATAGGAAAGCCATTTCAGTGTAGCTGTAGTTGAAAATGGCTTATTTCAATGTCTGTGCCCTACACCAACGGCAACATGAGATGAGATCGAAATTAAATTTAAGTATACCAAAATGTATTATAATTTAACAGTATTATGCAATTCAAAACAAGATCTGTCAAAGAAAAAAAAATACAAATATGTTTAGCCAAGGCAAAAACTTATATACCCATGGGGCACATAGGGACACGGATCTTGGTGTTATATACATGTTTTTCAGGTGTTATATATATATACTCTATAGGTGTCATGTTTCTTGGTGTTATAAATATACCCTACATGTATCATATGTATATAAGAGTATACAAGTGATATCTGTAGAGTATATATTTAAAATCATATGATGATTAATTTGGGGGCACCATACCCCTGGGACACACAAGTGTCACTCTTTAGCCAGACATGAGCTATAAAAACTCAAACCACAATAAAATGTCTTGCTTCAAATATCCTTGTTATTGAACAAACAAAAAAATTCGTAAATAATCTGTTGTGCAAGATAATAATTTAGATTTTGAATTTGTACTTGGAAAATTCAAATAAATTTAATTCTTAATTAATTAAAAATATCTTAAACTTATCTATTTGCGTGCAAAGTAAATAAAGTTTTCTGTGTGTCCAAATTTTTGTAATTGCACACACACATATATGGAATGAATGATTTGTCAATAAATGATAGAGATCTACTAGTGCATTAAATATCAATTAATCATTTATTCTTCATTTTAATCAAACTAATATTGGTCCCGTGCGATGCACGAGCACATAAATTTTACTAGCCTAACGTTTTAATACGTAAATGTTGAACACAAAAAATAATGAATTTCTCTTGAGAGTAATTTCAATCTAATTGTTACACGTGTGATGCACAATCATAAAACTAAAGTATTTTATGTTTTGTGTATGTAAACTGTTAATTTTAGAAAAAAAATTAATATCATTTGGTACTCATCCGTTACATGGGCATATATAAAACTTTCAAGTGTTGTAATTTTGAAATGTATAATATCTTTAAAGCCGGTGTGCATTTAATTTTAGTGACAATTGGATTATAATCATTAGTGAAAACGTTAATATAGCCTAACTAAAAATTGGGATAGATTCAAAAAAAATTATATGAGATGGCATTATGAAAATAATATTGAAAGAGTGCACATACAATTCGGATCAAGTCCGACTCGACCTGAATCCACGCACATTTTTTTCGTTTATTTAAATTTTATTTTTTCGCTTCAAGCTATTACCTTTATGTTATATAAATGTGACATTTATGTACAAATGAAGTGACCTTTATATACTCTAAGTTAGAAAAAAAAATGAAGAATTTTAACAAAATTTGTACATATTTACTTCTATGTGATATTAGTTGCACCTTTATGTAATATTAGTTGCACATTTATTCTAAATAGAGTATGACTAAAAATAAGGATGAACTTATAATATCAACTAAGACTCACAATTTTTAAACACATATTTTAAAATTTATCCAATATTTCATAAATAGTGTCGTTTTGCAATTTAAATTTTGTTTTATATTAAATTTCTGTTTAAAATTATATATAACTTTATTCCCAAAGTATCACTTTAGTATTACTTTAGTATCAAAAAGGGGGAAATTTTTGGAAACATTTAATTATGTTTGATGAGACAAAACCTTAAAGAAAGTAACTCTAACTCTATACGCATAACCTAGCTCGAAAGGTTACTGCAACGAGGTTACTGCAGAAGAAAGATAGATTAGAGAAAGTGTCAAAGGAAGGATACTGAAGAGAATGGTGAAAGAAATCGAGTGAACTAAAAGGATACTGATGACTGCAGGAAGGTACTGGAAGAGACCTTGCCGAAGCAGATTGCAAAGCAGCAAGCTACAAGACAGGAAGCTACCTGAGAGACCATGTCGAAGCATACTGCAGAGCAACATGCTACAGAAGCCTCAAGCCACTTGATGGAGCAAGCCAAAGAAGGATACTGCAGAGTGAGCGCGAGGAGGAAGTTACAAAGCAGACATAGGAGAAAGTCAAAAGTTACCGTTAGAGAGAAGAGAAGAGGAACCAATCAGAAGAAGACACATGGAAAGCGAAAAGCTAGCATGTGTCAGAAGAAGTGTGGCGCAGCTATAGATTAGGAACTCTACCTACCTTCAACCGGCAGATTTTATAATCTATAAATAGAAGAAGACTGAAGACTGAGAGAAGATGAGGGACGAGCAAGAGAGAGCGTGCAAATAGAAGAGAGCGCAAGAAGAGAGCTCAGAAAAGAGGGGGAAGGGCATATAGAAAAGAAGAAGAGAAGAGTGTACAAAAGATAACAAGAGAGAAGAAAGCTCATACACTCTATGCCCAGAAACGCATACTCAGTCACACAGTCGAGGCAGCTAGCTACAACAGTTCAACCTGCAAAACAAGCCTAAGCCTGTTGCATGTAGTTGAAGAAGAAGAAGAAGACAAACCTTTTTTAAGGACTGTCTTGGAGTGCTAAGTACGAGGAATAGAGTCCTGCTGAGCTGTCCACTTTCTGAAGAAGAAAGTGAGGACCCTGAGTGGGATGGGTAAGATTCTGTGTGGGTTAGTTAGAAAGTAGGCAAGCAACTGTGAGCAGCTATGTGTAAAGCTTGATACCTACTTGTTAAGTGAGGGTTGTAATAAATATGGCTATGTAAATCAACTAGCTTAACAAATGTTCCCTCTTGAGAAGAGGCAGAGAGGATGTAGAAGGATTACTCCACCTTCGAACCTCTGTATATCCATGTGTTTCTATATGCTTACTTTCTATATGTACATCTTATGTTAGATGCATGTCCTGCATATCTGTTCTTCATAGGAGAGGAAGCTTCCGCAACATAACTCTCATCAGTAACCTCCTAAAAGGTTACTGACTCCCGACCAAAGCCTCCTGGAAAGAAGAAAAGTTTGAAATATGAGTAGGCTTATTCACACCCCCCCTTTAAGTCTACTACCACTTGGGATCAATAGGTTACAAGCTCGAATTCGAGCTTAATTATTCGAGCCCGAGCTTAATTTTGGTCCATTTCAAGATTTACTAGAAAATAAACATAGCAACACATATAAATTTTACAATTCAACAATGACATACAAAAATGATTAAAATAGTCAAATTCCAAGTCGACATTATATTCTAAACATTAAACTTAACGTACTCACTACACATTGCTCGCAACATCTCACGAACTCAATTCCTTTAATTTCTGAATAAATATGTGGGAAACACCATTCAATGAACTTCATTTTATACCTCGGATCTAAAATTGCTCCAATTGAAATGATCATGTTACATTGACCCCAATATTTCTCAAACTTAGTCTTCATCTTCTCAACCATATTAATCATGAAAGCATCATCTTCCGCATCACATCCACTCTACAAATTTTTGATGTTATAAAGCTCGGTTAGAAACAAGTTTGAAGTTAGGTATTTTGTACTTAAAAGAAATATTATGGATAACTCTAAAAATTTTATTGATTATAAATATATAAATGTAAAATATCTAATTTTAGATATGTTTTATGATTAAACTATAAATTTTAGATAATATGTTATATTTTTTAAGAAATATATAATTTATGTTTATAAATAAGTTGATATTTTAATATAAGAATATAGAATACATAATTATAACACTAAAATTCTTACTAATGATAAATATAAAAATGTAAAATATCTAATTATAGATATGTTTTATGATTAAACTATAAATTTTAGAAAATACGTTATATTTTTTAAGAAATATATAATTTATCTCATGCGCGAAATCATCATAAGACTCGTGATATGTTAATATAAGAATGTAAAATGTATAATTGTAACACTAAAATTCGTACTGATAATAAATACAAAAACGTAAAATATCTAATTATTAATATGTTTTATGTTTAAGTTATAAAATTTAGATATTATGTTATATTTCGAACTTATAAATATATAATTTATTTTTGTTAATAAGTTGATTAATATAACTAATAAGTTTGTTGATATTTGTTTGTTAAAGTTAATAATATATAACCAATTATATACTTAGTTTGTTCGAAAACTAAATAAACCAAACACAAACATTCGAGAGTTACGTTTATATATATGTGTGTGTGTGTGTACGCACACGCGTGTGTGTACACGTATATATCTGTGTATATTTCAAATCCTATAATATTGAAGAATCTAAACTCTAATTAATATTTCTATTTTTAATTATCTTAAAATCTCAATTTAAGATAATTAAAAATGCTAATTGTGGAGATATTCATAATTAATGCATATTTATTTTTAGTTATATACATATTTATAGGTTATAGTTATGTGTGTTCCAAATATCATATATAAATATTTAGAATATCATAAATGGAAAATCCAAAATTAAGATACCCGAACTTTAATTTATATAAATATTTAAAGCATTATATCTTTTATATAAAGATAATATATCATCACTACATAGTATCATTATTATCAAAATTTTAAAGAATGTCTTTTTTTGGCTTGATTTTTGAATTTTGGCACATACCACTACGTTATGTTAAGCATACCTTTACGTTGTGTTAGACATACCTTTATGTATACTTAAACATACCTTTGTATATGTTAGACATACCTTTATATATAGTTAAACATACCTTTATATATGTTAGACATACCTTTGTATATAGTTAGACCTACCTACACATGGTTGGTCTAACTATACACAAAGGTTGGTTTAACTATATACAAAGGTTGGTCTATTTGAGCGAATTCTGGATGAGCTTCAGGCCAAGTCTCCAGCGCGTGGGAGCGCGTGCATGCGCGTTTTGGGCGAGTTTTGGGCGCGTTTTGCGCGCGTGAACGGGTCGGGTCAGGTGATCCATGCACCTGACTCATAAAAGTTTTTGCCTTTAAAGATATATGACAATACAATTAATATATTAGAAATAAGTAAATTGTATTGCATTTTAATTAGTTAATATGTTTATAAAATAAATATGTTTAATTTAATCCTGTAATATTTGTGTTAAGAATTTTTTAATTTATATATTTATTTAAATTTTAATATCTAATAATATTATAAAATATATAAATAAACTAGCCCACAAACACTAAACGAATATGCTAACAGGTTCGTTAAGCAGACTCGCGAACATGTTCGTTAAGAGGGCTCGCGAACATGATCGTTAAGAGGGCTTGCGAACATGTTCGCGAGCCTGCTTAACGAACCTGTTCGCGAGCTTTCGAACCAAACATGCCAAGGCTCGAGTTCGGCTCGTTAAACTTAACAAACGATCTCGAATGAATATTTATCGAGCCGAGCCTGTGAATAGTTAGTGAACGGCTTCGTTCGTTTACATCCCTAGTCATGATCAACTAAGAAAGTTGAAGATGAGCCACACTCAAAATTATGCCACCAGATATTCACTTTCCTTCCAGATTTTCTAAATCAAAGAAAGGGGAAGAAGATAGGGAAAATATATTTTGGCCCTGTCATAGATGTCTTGTCCGATTTTAGTCCTTTCATAACTCCGATTTTAATTTTTTCCTGTTATCGCTGAATTCGTCCAATTTTGCCGAAATTTTCAATTTGCCGACCAATTTCGGGCAAGTGTTCCGCAATCGTCCCCAATTTGACTTTGGCGCTGAGTTGTCACTGACGTGACTAAATTTTACACATGTGGAAATGAATTTTACATTTCTTTGAAAAAGAAAATTAATAAAAAATTAAAAAAATTAAAAATAAAAAATTAAAAATTAGAGAAAAAAATCAAAAGAAAAATAAATAAAAAAATCAGAAAATTCAACTCCTCACCGCCGCTGTTTCTTCTTCCTCGTCGTCCGCTGCTTCTCTCTTCTCCTCGCCGCCATCGCCGTCGCCGCTGCTTCTTCTCCTCACCACCGCTGCTTCTTCCTCCTCCTCGCCGCTATCACCGCCGGTGCTTCTTCCTCCTTGCCGCCGCTACTTCTTCCTCCCCCACCGCTGACGTCTCCACCCACCACTGCTACCCTCTCCTCATGAGCCACCACCATCATGCGCACTGGGCCTCCTCGGCGCAACCTCCACCCACCACCGCTACCCTCTTTCTTTTTCATTTTTTTTATTTTGTATTTTAATCAAATTCTATACAATTTATTTAATTATATTTTTAATGATGTGGCATTTTTAAAATTATGTTTTCCTGATATTTTTTCTTAAAATAATGAGATGGTAGTGAAGAAATTGAAAATTAATTTCCACATATGTATATATTGGCCACATTAGCATGACTATTGCATTGTTGAAATTGGGGGCGAGTGGGGAACACTCGCCCGGAATTGGCCGACAAATTGAAAATTCCGACAAAATTGGACTAAAATTTGATGAATTCAGCGAAAACATGACAACAATTAAAATCGAAGTTATAAAAGGACTAAAATCGGACGAAACCTCTATGGCAGGACCAAAATTGATATTTTCCCGAAGAAGATATAGAGATTTTGAAAAATTTCACAGTTGATGTAAATAATCAATTACTTGATATTGCAATTAAGCAAGTAGCTTAATAAGTCAAATGCTTAATAAGCCAAATTTTTGGAGGATCTATGTACTAATCGGAAGAAGTTGAAAGATAATGAATTTGTAAACATGTGAGAAAATGTTTGGTCGTTCATAAGAAAAAAAAGACCACAAAAATACAAGGATTCAGATATGTTTACTATCTATTGCAAAGTTGGTAGCATGGTAATTGAGTAAACAATGTTAGATCTAGGAGCTTATTTTAACATTATGTCGTTATCTATTTATACTGCTAGGAATTGTATGAGTTTTGATGAGATAGAAACTTTAGAACTTGCTTAGGACTAGGAGCAACCTTGTACATAGTTTATTTTGTAAAAGTTACTCTTCAACAAGGTCACTCCAGTAAGTATTAATAGAGGTCGCTGCAGAAAGCAAATGAAGTTGTGCGCACCCTGTGAGGTCACTTAAAAGCTAACTCGACAAAAGGAAGTTGCAACAATTTGGTCCAAGAATAAATTATTCAGAGTTCACTATGTTACCAGTAGGAACATTCAAGAAAAGAGTCAATGAGAGAAAGACAAATGGACTGTACACAAGGACAAGACTGCAACACAACACATTAAATGAAGTGTACTATAAAGATACTATAAAGATCAACAGTTGTACCACAAAGCAGAACATTAAATGTAGGAAACCTGCTACTCTTCAACGGGCAGATTTTCCCTTCTATAAATAGAAGATGAGTGCACCTGGAACTAACTACTGAAACTTCAACTCTCCAACGAGCTTACAAGCAAGCAACTCTTAAGTAACCTCAAGTTTCAGTCACTCAATCTTACAAAAAGCCAACTACCTTTTTGGACTTAGTCTAATCAAGAGCTTACTACACACAACGTTGAAGAAAATCTTTATATATTTTAATCTTGTTTAGGAGTACTAAGCAAAGGTCACTATTCCTGATAAGTTATTCACTCTTGTAGAGAGAGTAAGAGTCCTAAGTAGGTTAAGTCAATCCTGTGTGGGTTTGGTCAGTAGTGCAACAACCTGTGTGGAAGCTGACTACTCTTTGTTTTGTTGATTAGAATAGCTAGACTGTGTAAAACAATCTTCGTTAACAAAGTTCCTCCTGTTGAGGAGTAGAGTGGACGTAGAGAGATTACTCCACCCTCAAACCATTTGTAGTATATCTATCTATATATCTATCATAGTATATCTCTATCATACAACATCCAAAATATTCTTGCAAGGTCATAACTATTTTAAAGTATTTCCGCTGCATAAAATTCCTTATGTTCCTAACAGTTCACTGCACCATAGTAAACTTCTGATACAACAAGCTCACTAGGTTGGTTCAGTGTTGGAACTTATAATTCTTTGGAGTAAAAAATATGAAAATTATTAGGTTATTCACCCCCTTTAAACATTATCTTACTTCTTGGGACAAACATATACACTTTAAATGTTGAATCTTAAAGGGAACACATGTCATTATTAAACTTGTTGATAAATTTAATGTTTATCCTCAAGTGAATTAAATGATTATTCCTAATGATTTCTATGTGATCAATACGAAGGATGGTAATTTATATGTAGCTCATTAATTTTGATATTAAGGCATTTTTAAAAACATTTATAACAAAATTGATGTGTAGGATGATATATTTATAATTGAGTTTGAAGTGGAGAATATAAAATTTAATATAATTATATAATGTTGTTGATGTTGATGGTATGCTAGTGTGTGTTTATATAATAATAATAATAATAATAATAATAATAATAATAATAATAATAATAATAATAATAATAATAATAATAAAATGTGTTTACGTCAACTTTTTTTCCTTTCGAAGACAAGTCGACATTGCACAGTTATTTGAATATATAATTGAATTGTTTTATGTATCATTGATAGTGGGTCCATAAATGAGTTGGAAAGGCTTAATGATTATAGAGAAAAGTGTAAAAAGATGTGAATTGTTTTTTTAATCTTTTTATAACTTAGTTTCAAATCTATTTTTAAGTAATTTAGGCATAGTAATCATAAATTTTCAAAATTATTTTCATATAAATCACAAAACTAATATGAATAACCTGATATTTAGATCACGAGGTTCAAATCATTAATATCATTATAGAATTCCTCTATAAAAATGAGTATCTTGGTTCCTTAAGATTTGAGCCGACATAGCATTGTCAACATAATTTGCAAACTCCCTAGCTAACAATAGTTTATGTCCACACATTATATATATCGCTGAGCCTACTTGTTCAGACAACCATGATTTATTTGATTCTCTTTTGAGGTATTTGGAATTCTGAAGTTAAAATAAATTTTTGAAAAATCCATATATTGCGTTTTGTAATTTTATAAAAAAAGTTGACAAATATGCCAGCTTAATTTTGCATAGTTGATGATAATACCCAATAACTTTAATATTTTATGATAATGCATGCCCTGTAACTTTAGAAAACATGACGACGAAAATACTACTATACCTACTATAGCAAGTAACTCAATTTCCGTTCAACAATTCTTTTAAATTTTTGTTAATTTGGTCTAATTCTTCATTAAATTAGAACATTTTTTTTCGAAGAATTTATATCATTTTTAATAACTTAAATCAACGAAAATATGAAAAAAAAAAATGAAGGGTGGCTCTTCAACATTAAACACAATAGATAAATAAATATAACTAATCTGAAAAAATGTATAAAATATTCTAAATATTAACTTAAACATGGAAAATTTATTTTAAAAAATCATCAAATAATATTAAAACTATAGGGTGGCTTTTGATTGAGGGTTTAGATAATAAGCCTGGGTTAAATAAAAGTTATGTTTGGATATCTGGATGGGCTTTAGTTTGTTTATGAGCTCGGAATAAATAAAGGGTGATGTGGAAGGATAAGGATGGGTTCACCATGGGTTTAATAAACCCACCTCTTTTGGTAGGTTTGTAAATCCAGTTTCCAATCCAACAGTGAATTTAAGTTTAATTACAATTGTACCCTCCATTCTTAATGTGAAATGTCTACATTGCGTGAAGATTCATTTAATTACATTATCACCCATGTAAATATGATTGTACCAGCTCATTGACCAACCCTTTCGTCTAAACACCAAACCCTACTCACTACCATCTTCATCCTCCAACATCCAATTTTGGATGCCCAAGTCGTAGTTCTTCAAGCGCTTTAGGGTCACCGGTTGGACACTACACTGGTCAGCTTGTGATTCGCGAAGCCCATCTTAGGGAAAAGTGACCAAAATACCCCATATATATACCACATATATGATCCGGGACTTTAATTTTACCACTTCCTAATTAAAACTACCCTTTAATTTACACATTTTTGCTGAAAATAGACCATCACCTGCTGTAGTAGGTAATTAACGGTTACATGTAGACGTGGCGGTTAAATACACATGTGTAATTGTATTTTATTAATTTCTTAGTAGACTGATATGTAAATTGAGAAAAGAAGGGAAATGAAACTCTTTCCCCCCCAAAATCAGAAGAACACAATCAACATTGGACCATAAATTAGGGCATAAATTGAGGCTCCAAACTGTGCTCACCTATGGACAGGATGTCGGAATCCACAAACGAGGGGGAATTCTGCTACTGTGGGTTGAGATCCTCCTTAAGATGCTCATGAACTTCACACAATCCGGGAAAAAGGTTTTGTGGATGTCGAAATTGGGATGTATACTTCTCAATCTTGTCCTCTATCAATTCCATTCTCCTCCCAATTCCTTTTTTTTTTTTCTGCCAAAATTGGACATTGGATTGACTGGTTTTTTTCTGCCGTGAGTTGAAGAGTGATGGATGCAATTACTTTTCATGGATTGACCCTCTAATGAATGCTAGAGCTACGAGATTGCTGATACAATTACGTGAAGATAACCGTGTGTTGCAGCAGAGGGTTGATGTTCTTCAAAATGTTGAAGGTAAGATGAGAAGACTGAAGATGATTTTGGTGTTGTCTTAGGTGTTCTTTCTTGTAGCTTGGTTCCATTAGTGTTAAGGGTGAGAGTTTTTGGTTCCATTAGTGTTGAGGGTAGCACTGTTGATTAGCTTGTAGCTTGGTGGATTAGTGTTGAGGGTGAGAGTTTTTGTTCCATTAGTGTTGAGGGTAGCATTGTTGATTAGCTTAGTTAATACTTTAAGTTGTATGATTGTTTGTAAGCTGTTTAATTCTATGTTTAAGTTATATGTTAATCAATGTTTAATTCAATTGAAATTCTACTTCACTTGTCTAATTTGTGAGGTGATTGGTTTGCAAACATATGGTAATCCAAGTATGAAAAAAGTAGAAGTATAACTAAATATTGATATGCCCAAGTAGAAGGATAACAAAAAAAAAAAAAAAAAGTAGAAATCCAAGTAGATAATCATATTGATAACAATATAGTTGATTATGCCCAAATTAAAAATTTTGATTCAGCAAAACAAGACTTTAAATGAACATCAAAATAACCATATTGT
The DNA here is from genome assembly GCA_005771605.1 of Scutellaria baicalensis. Taxonomy (NCBI): domain Eukaryota; kingdom Viridiplantae; phylum Streptophyta; class Magnoliopsida; order Lamiales; family Lamiaceae; genus Scutellaria; species Scutellaria baicalensis. The sequence goes on from CM016721.1 coordinate 29,516,740, forward strand.
TATATCAATCTGACAAAACAAGTAGATAGTAGCCAACATAACAATGCTACTTTGTCCATTAATCTAACTAAAGCCATCAAGACAACTCCCAAAATTGAAATGTTTATCCAACAGAGGAGAGTCACAAAAAGACAACTCCCAACCAGAAAACAGAGTTTATCCAACAAAGAACACTACAAGAAAAATGCCCTAACACAACGCATCTACGACAACGCATTTCATGAATTTGTGTAGTCTTTTAGGAATTTACAACGCTTTTAACGAAAAGCGTTGTCTTTATGTATAAGGAGGTGCTCAAAGACAACGCAAATAAGGTCTAAGACAACGCTTATGAGATAGGGTTGTCTTAGGGCGCATTTTTTCGCTCTACGACAACCCTTTTGTGCAACGCTTTTACTAGCGTTGTCGTAGAGCGCATTTTTTTCGTGCAAAGACAACCCTTTTGTGCAACGCTCTTTACTGTGTTGTCTTTATTTTTTTATTTTTTATTTTGCATTTGTTGTATTATCATTTTGGAACATTATTAATATTAATATTATTTCAAAATTAAAGTTATATTTCTAAATAAAATTTATTATTAAAAAATTACTATTTTAAGGATATATTTAAAATATAAATTAGTTATATTACAAAATTATATAATATCTTAAAATAAAATGAAATTTTAATAGGTAGGTATTATAATTAATATCCACATTCATTATTAGTATTTCTAACTTTAATTAATTTAGCTATATATCTTAAAAATACAAATATTCATATTTTGTTACAAAAAATGATGTTATGAAATATATATATATATATGTATATGATTCTTTAATATTTTAGATATTGAAATATTACATTAAGTATAACAACATTAAAAAAAAAAGTTTGATGAAAAAAATATCACAAATTATAAGAAAAAAGTATAAATGCTACATCTATGAATCGAATTCTAAACCACATGACATATAATACACCACTAGACTAACAAACTTTTATTTTTATTTTTATAAATGATACATAATTTTATAATAAATAAAACAATCAAAGTTACATAAAGTTAAATCCTTCAAAATTACAATTCACTTTTACTTTTTTTTTAGAGGAAAATAGTAGACATTAAAGAAACAAATTATGTTTTTTTTTTTCTCTCTTTGCTTTGTTATCTGAAGTGTACGCATATTTGCATTATACTATATATATATATGTAAATTACATATGTGTACATAAATTTCTAATGCATGAATAATAAATTGGAAATAGAGAGAGGCCCGAAAAGGCCCAATGTCAGAGAAATGGGCTCATTAGTAAACCCTAAGCCCATTTTAATCAGATTTATATTCTATTCCTTTACGTCCTAGGGTTTCAGCCTCAAAAAGAGCACACAAATTCACTTGTCTCTCATTTTATCTACTATCAGCTCCAAGAGTCTCAAACACAGATGAAAGAGGCGGAGACAGAGACGATTTCGGTCGTGGTTTCGGTGGGTGTGGTCGCGGCGGAGACAGAGTAGGCCATGGACGCGGCGGTCGCCGACCCCGTCGTAAATCCATAGAAGAGAAGTGGGTTCCAGTGACGAAGCTCGGTCGATTGGTTAGAGATGGAAAAATCAAATCCATTGAGCAAATCTACCTCCACTCTCTCCCAATCAAGGAATATCAGATCGTCGATGCCCTCATTGGACCATCTCTAAAAGACTAGGAGATGAATATCATTCCCCTCCAGAAGCAGACTCGGGCCGGTCAGAGACCCCGGTTCAAGGCATTCAAGTTGGTCGGCGACAACAACGACCACGTTGGATTGGAGTTGAAGTGTTCCAAGGAGAGTTTGTTGTTATTTGTGGCGTGTTAGATGTAAAATTGTATAATATATTTGTATAGATGTATTATTTGGAGATTTGTGGTATACAAATTGTATAATATATTTGTATTATTATGGATATATGTATTGTTGAGAGAATTTATGGTATATATTTATGTTGAAATACGTTTTTTTTATCTATCACTTATTATAATTATTTATAAATATTATATAATTACTGTAGGGCTAATAAAAAAATATTTCAAAAAAAAAAGCATTGCATGAAGTGCGTTGTTTAAAGAAAGACAACACTAATAAGCATAACGTGTAAAGTGCGTTGTCGTAAAGACAATAGACAACACACTTTATGCGTTGTCTTAGAGCGCCCAATGCGTTGTCTTAGAGACAAAAAGACAACGCACTTTATGCGTTGTCTTAGAGCGCTCATTTTTTACAACGCTGGATACTACGACCCAGTGTTTCAGGCAAAGACAACGCACTATGTGCGTTGTCGTAAGACGTTTTTCTTGTAGTGGAAGGAACACATAAACATAACTCCCAATCATAAAAAAACAATATTTATCCAACAAGACACTTTATACAAAATGTTTATATCTCTTTCCCCTTCTCTTTATCATTTTTTCTTACTTGATCCATGAGAACTCCCAATTTTGAAAGCATTACATATTTCTTCCCTTGTTTCTTAAGAATCTGACCAGTGTTTGCCAATTGAATTGGAGGTGGTGTTGGAATGAATTGATCACCAATGAAAGGAGCTAGTGCCCTTATATTTATCCTTGGATTAGTGAAGGCTGGCCTAGCTCCACCTCCACCCTATTCAAAAGAACACAAAAAGAATTTAATCATTGGGAAAAGATCATAAACTAGTCATTAAAAAGTAGTGAAGCATCAAAAAAATTCTTTGGATTTTACCATTGTTCTTGGTTGTTGCTCAACAGGCCTTGTTCTTGGTTGTTGCTTAATAGGCCTTTCATGCACAACTCCTTGAGTCTAACCAAGCAAGTAGAAATGAAATCAAACACAATGAATTCAATTAGATACATGTTAGAAACTGATTCATATCAAAGCATATCTTACCAAGTTTTGGTCATTAGCCACTTCATCCTCCCTCAATTGTGTTAGTTAGCTAACTAGTAAATCCTCAGTGTTGCTTTCCATATGGTGAATCTAGGATAATCCAATGCCACTTTTTGATCAGCATGTGCCAATAAGAACTTCATAAAAAAATAAGAAATTCACGATATCATTACCTCACTCAATCTTTCATTCACCATGTGATCTTCCTCTTCCAAGTTGACCTCTGTGGTACTCTCACTGAATATGACATCCAAGTTTTCCTCATTGAGAATGTCAGCAAGACCACACTCAGAAATGACTTGCTGGAAGTCTTGTTCTTCAACAGGTTGTCCACTTTGCTCTCCACCTTGGTGATCAACTTGAGCCCTAACTTCCTCTCTAACTAGTTCATTAGTGTCTTGATTCTGCACAAAAAATGTTCTGAGTGAGTCATATAATATTAAAAATACATAAATTATAATATTGCACAAACACTTTACCTCACACCCTCTTTTGTTGTGGCCTAGCTCTCTACACTTGCTGCACCTAACTGTGTCTTGCTTCCTCTTCCTATTGAATTGATCTCTGTTTACTGGCCTAGCTCTCTTCATCCTCTTCTTCTGCACAACTTCATCTGGTTCCCTTCTTCTGGCTTTTGGTGGCTTACCAATGTTTTGTATCCCTTTTAGGGGCATTGGTGGAACATCAGTTGAGAGAATCCATTCATTTCTTCCATTGATAAACATTATAGCAAACTCATAGACCCTCTTATAAGTCTCTACCTTATAGCACTCATGAATAAAATCCTCCACATTTAGTTTTTGACAGTGAATTGCACAAAGGACATGCTTGAAAGGAATTCCACTGAGATCCCATTTCCTACATCCACACATTCACTTCTCCAAATCCACTGAAAACTGACTTCCATCAAAACAAGACACTTGATAGTGTGCGTCATCAGCCTTAATGGGAATACAATCTGCCACTTTGAAGTGTTATAGCTTATGATCTTGTTAATCCTAGGGCAAAAAGTTTGTGTCCACTTCTTGGCCATATCTCTACACTCTTAATTTCTCTTCATTAGATCAGTCATAATCTTCTCCAACATAGAAATGATAGGAAGTTCTCTAGCTCTTAAGAATTTAGCATTAAAAGATTCACACATGTTATTCAATAGGACATCACATCTTGGATAACAATCAAAATGTGACCCACTCCACTGCTTGGGATGCTTATCATCAAACCACTTATGAGCCTTCTCATCTAGAGCCTTTAGGTCATTCATCTTCCTGCCAAATTCTGAAATTGTGGTTGCCTTGGCTACTCTCCACATAGCAATTTTAAATTTGTACCCCTAAACCCCGTCCTTTTGAAATTTTCATGCAAGTGCCTCACACAAAATCTGTGAGCAGCACTTGACAGATACTCTTGAACAACCTTTATCAAGCCTTTTTGTTTATCACTTATAATTGTCCACTTGTGAGGTTTTTGAACATTAAGGTCAACAATCAATAACTTAATAATCTAGCCCAAAGTCTCCCCACACTCTTTGCTCACAATAGCCCATGCAATTGGAAAACTATTGTTATTTGGATCTATCCCTACTGCAACTAACAAAATCCCACCATGTGGCCCTTTCAAGAAGGTACCATCTATGCCAATTACTGGCCTACAATCTGTCATGAACTACAACTTCAAAGCTCTTAAACACATATAAAAACTATCAAAAACAGGTTGTTCATTCACATGATCTACCCCCATAACCACCATCACTACAAGAAATATGCAGAAAGACAACACAGTAAAGACAAGGGCTTTCTGTTGTCTTTATGAAATTTACAGCCGTTTTTACAAAAAGCGTTGTCTTTCTGTGTTGGATTGTGCTAAAAGACAACGCAAGTTCGCAGAAAGACAACACTTTTGATAAGGGGTTGTCTTTCAGTGCACTTTTGCCCTGATAGACAACACTTTTCTGCAACGCTTTCGAGGGGCGTTATCTTTCAGCGCATTTTTTGCTCTGATATACAACGCTTTTTGCAACGCTTTCGAGGGGCGTTGTCTTTAAACTGAATGTGGCTTAAAAAATTTACCCTTAGTAAATTTGGGGGAATCTACCCAAGTCATAATTTACATATACCTAGGTCAAAAACGAAGGGCACGGCGAACAGAAAATCGACGACATACCGACGAGGCGACGGGCGACGGGTGACGGGCGACGAAATTTGGTAAAGCTGCGCGAATACTAGGAATCGGAAGTGCTTGCGTGAACAGAAATACCTTGAAATACCAGGTAAGCTGCGCGAACAGAAGTGCTGCAGTAGACCAATCGATGACAGTAGACAAATCGGCGGGCGAGGGAAGTGGTGAAGTGCGACGGCGGCGGCGGAGTAGGTTCTGAGCCGATTGCTGGAGAAACTCCTCGCGTTTTGAGTCGGCTGTCATTCCGGTGTCTTCTGAAGAAGTGCCCAAGGTTCGACTAATTTGTTTTCCCCCTTTTTCGTGTTCTGTTAATTGATTACATCCGATTATCACGTTTAGTAGTTGGGGTTTTTGCTCAATTATCATCTGCCAATAAAGCCCTTATAATGCTCCTTTCCAGTTTGGATTCCATGTTTGGTTAATTGTTACAAAAGTTGATGTTTTTCAATAAAATCTTATGTTTATAATGGAACAACAAGAAGCTACTGAAACTCAAATTGTTGGAACTTGTGTGCATTATACTATGCTGAAGCTGTTTGGTGCTCTAGCTAGACTCATCAACATAAATATGTCTCATTTAAAAGCGAACCATGTTCGATGTTCACTGATCTGATCCTGTTAATTGTGTGGCATGAATACAACATAGTAACTAATAACTTAGTAGGAGCAGTTTGTTAACAAAGCACTTCTGCAGCATTTTAATCTGATATTCATCTACATATATACTACTCTTATGAAATATGGATAACAGATTAGTTGTGGTCATAGTTCAGTTGAATAGTCTGTCACTTGAGGATGTAGCAGAGGCATAGGAATTGCCATATTCAAAAATGTGATTGTGCTCATGAATGCTCTTCTCCATAATGTAAGTTAACTGCGGACTCTGATGTGGTTATCTTGTTGGACACGTGGACTTAAAAATCGGAAAATGTATTGGTGATTTGACTTGCAATGGTGAGTGAAAGTCATTTCTTTATTTGCTAAATTTATAAAAAATCTAATTTGAATTGCAATTTGGGAGAAGGTGATGATTTTTCTAGCTGTATCATTATGTTGTTTCACTGCAGTAACTTGTTATCTGAAGTTTATAGGCATTGTACGGTGACTGAACTTTCATAGATTTAGTTGCTGACTCATTTTCGTAATGTTATATAAGCGGGAGATAGTTTTTACATGGTTAAGTGATTAAACATATGGATTAAAGTTGACAATGTAGACTTTAAAGTTTAAAATGAAACCGCATGCTGTTTTATTAAATTATTAGTAATTCTATTGTTTGCTTGGATGGATGCAGTGATGGCATTAAGGTGGTTGGTGGTGGCAACATTGAAGGTTTACTTATATCTTCTAAAGCTTTACCCTTTAAGAACTTTGAGGTTTGTCGTGTTAATTGATGGATGATTTTCATGTTGTATCTCCTCATCTTTGAAATTTTGTTACCCATTCATATATGGCGGGACGTTCTTAATATCCAGATATTATATAAGTCGAATTTGCATTAAGAGCGGACTAGTTCTTACTTATCTCATGAAGCAACGACTCTTATTTGATGTTTTAGCTTTTTTTTGCTCCTGGATAAATAAGACATTTATATCTTTCTACATATCTTTCCTTTTCTTTCAGTTCCTGCACAACCAAGGATTTCTAGTGAGTGTTTCCAATGAAAGTGAAATTCAGGTATGGTGCTTTTTGATTCATCATCTGGTGAAATGCTTCTGTCTTGATCTAGCAATCTTCTCAACTCATTGATAGTTTCAGCAAGCCTATCCAAGTTTCAAAATCAGCTTTATATCATTTATGCAAATTTCCTAAGCAACCTCTCACTTCATTACTTAACTGCTATGCTTGCGTAATGTTCGCAGGTCTGGGATTTGGAGAAGAGGTGTATAGCTTCTAACCTAAAATGGGAGTCCAATATAACTGCATTTTCTGTTATCTTTGGTACCAACTACATGTAAGTGATTGGGAGTTTTAAATAATTTGCTTCTAAAACTGTGCTTTGACTGAAATGAATGACCAGGACATGACCTGACTATTCATTGCTATTTTGGGACTTCCAGGTATGTTGGAGATGAGTATGGCTTTCTGTCAGTGCTAAAGTATGATGCTGAGGAAAAGAATATTCTTCAATTACCATACCATGTGCTTCCAAATCTTGTTGCTGGTACTTGGATGTCTACATGACATTTTGAAGTAATGCATGCGTGTTTGACTTATTGGTTGATGTTATAAGGTCCTAGGGGAGCCTTATGCTAATCATCGAGGCTTTCTGAGGATTTATTGACATAAAATATTTGCATACATTATGTGTGTTTGTGTTTTTACATATGTACACACACCACTGTCCATTTTTTTATTCAGTGGACATGGATAGTTTGCATGTAAGCATATTAGCGTGAATTAAGTCCCTAGTGTGAAAATGATGAACAAAGTTATGAAAAGAGCTTATGGAAAGTATTGAAGTTTTATATATATATATATACATATATATGTGCATGTTCTTTGGTCATTAATTTCATGGGTTTAACCTGCTCCACTCAAAGTGAGTCTTAATTATTTTTTTCCTGCTTTACTACATTGCATTCTTAATCAAGGGTTAAATTGTCTTACAAAATAATTTTCTGATGTTATTTATTTTGTAGAAGGAGCTGGGATATCATTGCCTGATCATCAATCTATTGTTGGTGTGCTCTCCCAACCTTGTTCAGGTGGGAACAGGTACAAAAAGTAAAGAGTATTTTTTTTTTTTTTTTGAAATTCCCTGGCATTCATCACCAGTTTTGCATCTCCATAGTTTTTACGTATATATATTTAGCTCTGAAGTCTTTAATTTAGCAAAAAAGATTTGATTTTTTTTTTGGACTCGTAATATTTGTTGGATTTATTTTAATAAAAACTTATATATTTCCGCAATGTAGGCCCCATTGCAACCTGATAGTAAGCAATGTGGTTTTTTCGTGTTGCGATACATGAGACAACTTCTTGATGGGGATGTAACTGCAGAAATGGATTCATTGCGTTCGATTGTGAGTAAACTACATTTTATGTATTTAGTTTGCATATTTTATACTTCATCAAAATAACATGGTTAATGTTTTTTGAATATTTTATTTTGCAAAGTTCGCGCATCTTAAGTGCACCACAGCTGATATAGATGAAGTGCGTGTCGAATGGACCGAATGCATTCAAGATCATATGAAAGAGTAGAACAAGGTGATGATTAGCTTCTACATTGCAATTTTTTTTAAAATTTTAGTTAGTGTTTGCTATGTTCCAATGCTATTTCGTATAAGGATCTCTAGCTCTGAATCAATGTGTTGTTAATTTTGTTTGTTAATTTATATAGAAATTTAAAATGTATCTAAGTTTAAATAAGCTAACTTTTTTCATATAAATTTGACAGATTCTTGGAAACTAAGGAGTAACTATGAAGTTTATTATGAAGAAAACGAAGGTCTAGATATTGGTTTTGTGAAGGTTCCACTCTTACTGAAATGTCATGGAATCTAACTTTGTGAACATGTTATTATTTAAATATTTTAAATGTATAACTTTATAATATTTTAGTATCTTATGACTAGATGAATGTTGGGAGGATTTGTTAATGTATGTTTGACATCGGATTAAATGTTGAAATATGTTTAATGAATTTTTTTGTTTATTTAATTATTGGATATTATTATTATACAGGATACAAAAAATAAAAAATAATTGAAAATAAAATTATTCAGAAAGACAACGCTTTTAAAGCGTTGCAAAATTGTTCAGAAAGACAACTCTTTTTACAGCGTTGCACAAAAAGCACGAACACATGAAAGACAACGCTTTAATAGCGTTGCACGAAATGCATATATTTGCGTAAAAGACAACGCTTTAAAAGCATTGCAAGTTATGTTGCAGAATTTATTAACAACAACGCAATATGCAACGCATGAAAAGTGTTGTCGTATCCCGAAAAGAAAAGTGCGTTGTCTTTCAGCGCCTGTCTTTTATAACGGTGGATACGACAACGCTTTTTTTCTGGGAAAGACAACACACTATGTGTGTTATCTTTCAGCGTTTTTTTTGTAGTGTATAGACCTTGGATTTGTTCTCCTAACCTCATCAGCATAACTCCATAAAAGAGAGTATTGCTCAGTTGAATCCTCTTCATGTTTTTTAAGAGCTAATTGTTTGCACTTGTAAGCTTGCCAAAAGGTTACATGACATCTTACCTCAAACACAACATCCTCCCTAAAAGCATGAACATTTCTTTTCTTATCAGTTTTGAATTCGTATCCATACCTACTAGCCAACCACTTTGATTTCATATTCTTAACATGATAAGTAGGGGCACAAGTGTGGTCTCCATAATAGGTCCTATTTCCCAAGAGTTATCATGCTCCATTTTCAGAGCATGAATTTTCCATGGACAATCACTATCTTCACAAACAACATAGATTATATGTCCATCACTCCTAGGAAAACTGACACTCCTACCCTCAGTTATGACATGTGACTCAACAGCCTCTCTAAACTCTTTTTTTGTACTAAAAACCATCCCCAGAAGAAAGGTAGGATTGTACATCTGGCTTTTCCTAAAAACAGAGGACCTACCCTATTGAAAATGACCTTCATCACCTGAAGCATTAGCACTATCAAAATCATCTTCACTAACATTAATGTCCTCATCACCTAAGCTTAACTCCTCTACCCTTTGTCCAGACCCCAGCCCCTCAACAACCACATCAATGTATTTACTATATAGTAGGTCATCATCACTCTCTTCCTCAGACCTAAACAAGTACTCATCATCACCACCCTCTGTCCCTTCACTGTCTTCATTTTCTAAAACTACCTTCTGCTTACCCTTCCTACTTACTTCTCTTTCATTTTTATTTCCACCCAACAAACAATAAACAAAGTGCATAAACAAACATCATATCTAAAACTTAAATAGTATTTTAAACCCATGCACTAAACTAACCCTAAACTCATAAACCCTAACTTTTAAACCCATTAAATAAGAAAAACTTACCGTAATCGGGGAGAGGAGCTCTATTCTTAGTCGTGTCTCTAAATCTCATTGCGAAATTGTAAAAATCTGAGGGATTTCTGGTGAGAAATTTGATTAGGGTTAGGTTTGATTAGGGATTTCTGGAAAAAGGGATTTTTGGTGCCTTTTTTTTTTCCGAAGTGTTGGAATTTGAATTGTGTGCGTCGGATGAGTACTTGGCCCCCCTTCTGACGTGGATTAAAAAAAAGGAAAAATATATTCCATGTATGAAATAATCGTCCACGTCATCAAGTTACCTACTACAGCAGGTGACGGGCTATTTTCGGTAAAAATGTGTAAATTAAAGGGTAGTTTTAGGAAGTGGTAAAATTAAAGGACCGGATCGTAAATGTGGTACATATACGGGTATTTTGGCCACTTTTCCCCCCATCTTACCACGCAACATCGATAAGATTGGAGTCTACTGTTAGGATATAAAGTACATAATTTTGATGAGACATAAACCAATAATTGACATATAAAGAAGAAGAACACCATATATATATATAGTATCTCTAAACAGGTTGCTAAGCAGAAGAAAGCATCAAAATCACTAAGGCATAAAGGTCACTGCAGTAACCTATGTAGGTTACTCTACAACAACATAAAACTTAAAGAGCAGTCAAGTCACTACAACAAGCTTATGAAGGAAGCCAAGAAGAAGGTTGCTGAGTTACAGATAGAGACCAGCGAAGTAAGACCAATCAAGATGAGACACCTGGACAACAAGTATGCCCAAAAGTCAACCGCATTTAATGAAGTGTACTAAAGATCTAAAACATTAAAATATAAAAGATCTGCCTCCTTAAACGGGCAAATTCTCTATCTTATAAATAGAAGAAGTTGAAGACAAAGAGCATGCGGGCGAGGGGAGCTTTGTTAGGATGTATACTATAAGCCTAGCTTTTGTATGAACATCTTTTATGCAATGAGAATCATTATGGTCACATGTTTGCATTTTATATTTGTTATATATATGTTTATGCAATGTCCAATTAATTTATATTATAGATAACTTGGTGTGTGGTGCCACACAGAAGATCTTGTTATCAGTTTCTTATAAATTATAAAGAGTAGCTCACAACCAAGATGAATTTGGACAAATCATCGGAATGGTTGTAGTGTAGTTTGGTATTAGTCTGTCTTGACTATAAAACTACACTAGTATACTTTGTGTGTATTGAGCAGGACCATTTGAGGTTGTTCGTTTTATTCTGACTATATAATGAACAAGACCTCTGTTATTATGGATGTTCGTTCTCTTAATCCCTATATAATAACAGCCACGTATACACAATATGTGTATCTTTAATTTACCAACGAGTGAGATTTATTTATTAAATCAATAAACTCGGTGAATTGGGAAACCGTATTGTCTATATGGTGTATTGTTGATTATAGAAGGAATCTGTGTCCTAATTATTTAGGATGATGATGTCCCCTTGAGGAGCTCATAAGGATTATCATGTAAACCCTGCAGGTGGATTTAATCCGACATGATAATAAAGTTGAGTCGTACTACTCTTGGAATTAGATGTTAATTAATTGAGTTGTCAGTAACTTATTTAATTAACGGACATTCGATATCTTAAACACAGGGAGATAAACGTGCACATAATAAGAAGGAGCCCATATTAAATATGGGATTGGGACGGTAGTTCAATAATAATTCTTTAGTGGACTGAATTATTATTGATGGGCTTAATTTATGTGCTCGGGCCGAACACAGGATACTTAAGCCCATCAGGAGGCCCAACCCAATTCCTCCTCTAGGTCCCTGATGTAGCCTATTTATAGCCCTTTTTCATCAGCGCCTCTCAACACACGCAGATCACAGAAAACACGTGATAGTGAGAGAGAGTGCAGAATTGAGAGTTCTCGAAGGATCGTTGGCCACGCAACGTTCGAGAAAGGCTGCAGGAATACATCGGAAGATCGAGAGGTCTAGGGTTACGTAAGATCAGTCTTGGCTTGATTTCTCGTAGACTGATCGAAAGGTATAATTAATTCTTTCCGCTGCTTCTTCTTTATACCTTTGCATGGATCCCGATTCATTAATTGCATAGAGCCGGTGATCGGTCGGTTCCTACAATTGGTATCAGAGCCACGTTTCTGGTTCTATGCAATTGGATCGGTTAATTATTATGATCTTATGCTGTATCATACGTTTTATATTCAGATTGTATGATAGTAGGATTGCATAGGATAACTCGGTTTTGCAGGTTATCTATATCCAACTATTATGGTCTGTGTGTATGTTTAATGTATGATCTAAACCCTCGGACCTGTCGAGGTTTTTTGTTTTGGGTTGGTTGCATGATTGTAATAGTAAAACCACGGCGGTTTGTCGTGTTAGGTTCGATGTTTTTTTTTTTTTTTGATAAGTTCTCGATGTAATTCTTGATTAGTTCTCGATGTAAATCTTGATTTCTTATCGATGTATTACTGTTCGATTACAATTTTGATGTAATCCGATCGATGTAACTTGAGTGGATTGCTGGTCCGATCGAAAGACTGATCGAAAGATGTTCGATGAGATCGAAAGGCGCTGTTCGATCAGACGGCTGGATTGGCGCAACGGGACGCTGCTGAATCTCCGCAACAACCTGGTGGATTGGTGATTCTGGTGCTGGATTCGGGTGATTCTGGTGCTGGATTCGGGTGATTCTGGGGAGGGATTCGAGTGATTCGGGTGATTCTGCTGAATCTCCGTTTGGCAGGCGAACATTCGATCGAAGTGGCCATAATAGTTGGATTTACTTTATTCCATATTTATTGCCTATCTATATGTTTGTTGTTTTATCAAGCATGCTTTTATATGTCACATGTTATTGCATGCTAAATTCCCTCAATTAAATAACTAAGTGGGAGAGGGATTTATTTTGAATAAATCCCATGGTCTCCATTACTGGTTTGTAAGTGATGCATTTAAACTTGCGCGTTGGCTTTAAGTGCCTTCCTCCATATCGGATGAGTTTGATTGTGGATCACTAGATCAAACTTTCTTAATGAATAATTATAGGAAATTATTTAGGAGCGTGTAATCTTCTCCATCTGAAGATACACAAACCTAGATGATTGACTTGGTATTAAGTAATGGTATACACTTAGGTGCATATGATAAGTATCCTCCCCATCGGAGTAAGTGCTGTTATTTGCATGACTAAAGATAAACCAACTATTAATTTTATTTTGTTTGTCAAGATAATGAAATTAATGGGTAAAACCTCCTCTAACGAATGTTTGAATTAGTATACGACCACATTATCGTGGCATACGAAATTCACGGTGTATTGAGGTGTTGGTGAATTTAATTATATCGTTTGAGGGAACGATATAGACTTTAAATTCTATATGATATGTGACCTTTGTATTTATTTGTTTATTTATATGATTCTCAGGATTTCATAATGTCTTTCAACCCACTTGCTGTTATACTCAAAGAAAACAAACTTACTGGACCTAATTATATTGACTGGAAAAGAAACCTGGATATTGTCCTAACTGCTGAAGAGTACAAGTTTGTACTCCATGAGCAATGTCCTGACAAGCCTGATGAAAACTCTAGTGAAGAGGAGAAAGTGCATTATAGGAAGTGGGTTAAGGCAGATGAGATGGCGCGGTGTTACATTTTGGCTTCCATGTCAAATGTACTGCAACATCAGCATCAGGCCATGCCCACTGCCTATGATATGATGCTCAATCTCAAAGAACTCTTCGGACACCAGAGTCGGGCTGCCAGACAGGAGGCAATGAGAAACTTGATGACGACCACCATGTCTGAGGGGACACCTGTGAGTGATCACGTCCTTAAGATGATGGCTCATTTGAATGAGATGGAAGTCCTTGGAGCTGAAATCGATGGGGAAACCCAGGTCGATATCGTGCTCCAAACACTGCCTAAGAGTTTTGAGCAGTTCCGCCTTAATTATAATATGAACAAGAGAATGTACTCCTTGGCGGAACTTCTGACAGAACTCAAATCGGTAGAAGGACTATTTCGTCAAAGTACTCAAGCTTACGTTGCTGAAAAAGTTTCTACTTCTAAGCCGAAAGGTGGAAAGAAGAAGAAGAAACAGAATTCTTCGGCGAACAAAGCGAATGGACCTCAAAAGGCCGGACCACAAGGTGGTGTGAAAAAGCCAAAGGGCAAGTGCTTCACATGCAAGCAGCCTGGACATTGGAAGGTGGATTGTCCTCGTAAAAAGGAGAACAAAGAAGGTACATCTTATTCACTAATTGTTGAAACATGTTTAGCGGTGTTATCTACCGGCACTTGGTGTGTAGATACAGGAGCCACTGATCATGTCTGCAATTCTTTGCAGGGGTTCCAGGAAACCAAGCGACTTAGTGAGGGCGAGATTACCATCTACATGGGCAACGCTGCGAAAGTGGCGGCTGTTGCAGTGGGAGATGTTTATTTATCTTTTGATAGGAACAAGACTTTGGTTTTGAGGAATTGTCTTTACGTACCTTGTTTTAGAAAGAATTTGATTTCAGTTTCTAAGTTGTTTTTGGATGGATATTCTGTTTCTTTTGATGGCAAAGTTGTTGTCAAGAAAAATAGGGTTATTATCTGTTCTGGTACGTTGGTTGGCAATTTATATACTCTTAATCCAAAAACTCCTACGATGCAACAAATGGAAATTAATAATACATCTTCTAACTCAAATAAGAGAAAAGAACCTTCAAAAATGAACCAAACATATCTTTGGCATCTAAGATTAGGTCACATTAACTTGAGTAGGATTCAAAGGTTGATAGCCGATGGACCTTTGAGTTCATTGGAAGTGGAAAACTATCCGACCTGCGAGTCCTGCTTGGAAGGAAAAATGACCAAGAGGCCTTTTAAAGCCAAGGGGTATAGAGCCAAAGAAGTGTTGGAATTGGTTCATTCTGATTTGTGTGGTCCTATGTCTATCCAAGCAAGAGGTGGTTTCGAATATTTTGTCTCTTTTATAGATGATTTTTCGAGATATGGATACATTTATTTGATGCGCCGCAAGTCTGAGTGCTTTGATAAATTCAAAGAGTACAAGGCTGATGTGGAGAAGCGTCATGGTAAATGTATCAAAATACTACGATCTGATCGTGGTGGCGAGTACCTCTTAGGAGAGTTTAGGAATTACTTATCAGAGGCTGGGATCCAATCCCAATTGTCAGCACCTGGTACACCCCAACAGAATGGTGTGGCGGAACGAAGGAATAGGACTCTCATGGAAATGGTTAGATCAATGATGAGTTATTCGGAATTACCGAATTCGTTTTGGGGGTATGCCCTGGAAACGGCGGCGTACATTCTGAACTTGGTACCTTCTAAGACAGTACCCTCTACTCCCACAGAATTGTGGAATGGGCGTAAGCCCAGTCTGAAACACATTCGGATTTGGGGTAGTCCAGCACATGTGCTAAAGGGAGATGCTGATAAGTTGGAATCTCGTACGGAAGTTCGGCTGTTTGTGGGCTATTCTAGAGGAACGAAAGGTGGTTTGTTTTATAGTCCTAAAGATCAGAGGGTAATTGTAAGCACAAATGCCCGATTTTTAGAAGAGGACTATGTAATGAATCACAAGCCCACGAGTAAAATTGTTCTAGAAGAAATAAGAGGGCAAACTCCTATCTTGGTACCAACGGTACAAGATGAGATACCACAGGGGTCTGCACCATCTGTCACTAATGATACACTATTACCACAAGTGCCTCGTCGTAGTGGGAGGGTTGTTAGACAACCTGATAGATTCATGTTTTTGGGAGAGTCTTCGGACTTAGTGCCCGGTGAACATGAATCTGATCCTTGGACCTATGACGAAGCACTCCAAGATAAAGATGCAGATCCGCCGGTAGCCATGCTTAAGTCTATCCGGATTCTTTTGTCTATTGCTGCTCATATGAATTATGAGGTTTGGCAAATGGATGTCAATACAGCTTTCCTTAACGGTAGTCTTGAACAAAACATCTATATGAAGCAACCAGAAGGATTCATTGCAAAGGGCAAAGAGCATCTTGTGTGTAAGCTTAATCGGTCCATTTATGGACTGAAACAAGCTTCGAGATCTTGGAACATCCGTTTTGATGAGGTAATCCAGTCTTATGGATTCATTCAATGTCCGGATGAGTCTTGTGTATACAAGAAGAGTGACGGAAACGTGGTGGTATTTCTTGTACTATACGTAGATGACATTTTGCTCATTGGCAACAATGTCAAAGTGTTGTCAGACGTAAAGGAATGGCTATCCAAGCAATTTGATATGAAGGACTTGGGAGAAGTTGGACATATTCTTGGGATCAAAGTTATAAGGGATCGCAAGAAAAGGATGTTATGTCTATCTCAAGCTTCATTCATTGATACTATCCTAGCTCGTTTTAGCATGCAAAACTCCAAGAAAGGTTTTCTACCTTTTCGACATGGAGTACCTTTATCTAAGGAGATGTGTCCTAAGACACCAAAGGAGATAGAGGATATGAAGGCAGTTCCTTATGCTTCGGCTGTAGGAAGCCTAATGTATGCAATGCTATGTACGAGGCCAGATATCTGCTTTGCCGTGGGCATGGTTAGCAGATATCAAAGTAACCCAGGACAAGGACATTGGACTGCGGTAAAGCATATTTTAAAGTACCTGAAAAGGACTAGAAATTATATGCTGGTTTACCAAGCTAATGATTTGCTTCCTGTGGGTTACACGGATTCTGATTTCCAGTCGGATAGGGACAATAGTAAATCTACCTCGGGTTATGTGTTTACCTTGGGAGGTGGAGCCATAGTATGGAGGAGTGTTAAGCAGAAATGCGTTTCGGACTCAACCATGGAAGTTGAGTATGTGGCAGCCTCTGAGGCAGCCAAAGAAGCTGTATGGCTCAGAAACTTCATGATGGACTTAGAAGTGATTCCTAATTTGCCTAAAGCTATCACAATTTATTGTGATAATAGTGGTGCAGTAGCAAACTCGAAGGAACCACGAGCCCATAAAGCAAGTAAGCACATTGAGCGCAAGTACCACCTGATACGAGACATCGTAAAACGAGGGGAAGTTGTTGTCGCCAAGATTGCATCAGCCGATAACCTAGCAGATCCTTTCACAAAGGCCCTTCCGGCGAAAGCCTTCGATGAGCATGTTGAAGGAATGGGAATCAGATGTATGGTAGTGTAGATGACAGCATAGTCTTTTAGTATAAGTGGGAGATTGTTAGGATGTATACTATAAGCCTAGCTTTTGTATGAACATCTTTTATGCAATGAGAATCATTATGGTCACATGTTTGCATTTTATATTTGTTATATATATGTTTATGCAATGTCCAATTAATTTATATTATAGATAACTTGGTGTGTGGTGCCACACAGAAGATCTTGTTATCAGTTTCTTATAAATTATAAAGAGTAGCTCACAACCAAGATGAATTTGGACAAATCATCGGAATGGTTGTAGTGTAGTTTGGTATTAGTCTGTCTTGACTATAAAACTACACTAGTATACTTTGTGTGTATTGAGCAGGACCATTTGAGGTTGTTCGTTTTATTCTGACTATATGATGAACAAGACCTCTGTTATTATGGATGTTCGTTCTCTTAATCCCTATATAATAACAGCCACGTATACACAATATTTGTATCTTTAATTTACCAACGAGTGAGATTTATTTATTAAATCAATAAACTCGGTGAATTGGGAAACCGTATTGTCTATATGGTGTATTGTTGATTATAGAAGGAATCTGTGTCCTAATTATTTAGGATGATGATGTCCCCTTGAGGAGCTCATAAGGATTATCATGTAAACCCTGCAGGTGGATTTAATCCGACATGATAATAAAGTTGAGTCGTACTACTCTTGGAATTAGATGTTAATTAATTGAGTTGTCAGTAACTTATTTAATTAACGGACATTCGATATCTTAAACACAGGGAGATAAACGTGCACATAATAAGAAGGAGCCCATATTAAATATGGGATTGGGACGGTAGTTCAATAATAATTCTTTAGTGGACTGAATTATTATTGATGGGCTTAATTTATGTGCTCGGGCCGAACACAGGATACTTAAGCCCATCAGGAGGCCCAACCCAATTCCTCCTCTAGGTCCCTGATGTAGCCTATTTATAGCCCTTTTTCATCAGCGCCTCTCAACACACGCAGATCACAGAAAACACGTGATAGTGAGAGAGAGTGCAGAATTGAGAGTTCTCGAAGGATCGTTGGCCACGCAACGTTCGAGAAAGGCTGCAGGAATACATCGGAAGATCGAGAGGTCTAGGGTTACGTAAGATCAGTCTTGGCTCGATTTCTCGTAGACTGATCGAAAGGTATAATTAATTCTTTCCGCTGCTTCTTCTTTATACCTTTGCATGGATCCCGATTCATTAATTGCATAGAGCCGGCGATCGGTCGGTTCCTACACGGCCAAGAGGAGCCAAAGGCCGAGGGGGAATAGGAATGAAAGATCGTAAGTGATATGTGCGATCAATGTACAACACTCCTAATCATACATCGAAGCAACAAGCTACAATAGAGTACACCTACACTTAGATGTTTTAGCTTGCTGCACCAAGTTGGAGAAAAATGTAAACACATCTTTTATAAGATTGTGGTTAGGAGTGCTTAGTGCTAGGAAGAGTTTCCTGCTAGGCTTTTGACTCTTTGCAGAAAGGAGTAATGATTCTGTGTGGGTCAGCTGGATCCTGTGTGGGTCAGTGGTTGGGTAGGCAAGTAACTTGTGTGGTAGAATGTAAGAAACATTGTATAGATTTTGATGAAGACAAAACATGTAATAGATTAGGGCGTAGGATCATTTGTATTTAGATTCCGTTGTAAAATTTCTAAGTATAGGGTCAGGAGGCTTGGTGATCAAGACTAAAGCTTAAAGACCTTACTGCATAAGAAAAACCTTAAATTGATTAAAGTATAAGTCACTACAGCAGGCTGCTTGGAAAGGATATTGGACGCTCATTGCATAAGAATGCTGAGTCTGTTAGCTGAATTTAAGACAAGTAAGCTAAAGCCGACTGAAGAACCAGGAAGTATCAGTAACCTTTACGGAAGCAGTTACCTCGGAATACGTGTACGAGGTTTACGTTAGACACAACCGTAAACTTATCCAATCAAAAGATGCCACGTAATAAAGCAAAAAAGAGTATGGTGATTGTAGTAATAGATACGTACGATCTCAACAACCTCGTACGAGCAAATCAGAAGAGGCCATGTTGCCCCATGCATGATGCGAGAAGGAAACTCTCTCTAACGGGTAGAAATATCATCACCTATAAATAGAAGAAGACAAGGACTTGAAGGTACCTGACCAACTTGAAAAACTTGAAACTAGAATCTCTCACGAATCAAATGTTCAAGCACTTAAATCGTTTCATATCTCTATACTCAGATAGTGTCGAGTCCAGTCTTGTAGCAAGCTATATACAACTTAAGGAGATCATTGTTCTAAGCTTGCTACTTGTGTTGTTCAAAAGAAAATCTCTTTTTCTTTAGACTGTTAGGAGTTGCTTGATCGGAGGCTGTTCCTGATCAAGTATTTGCATTCTTAGTAGAAGAACAAGAGCTCTGTGTGGGCTAGTTGAGTTTGGTCACTATGTAGTAACCCTGTGTGGGATTGACTGGTAGTTCTTGTTAGGTTTATGTTGTCTAAGTGAGGCTTGTGTAAATCAACCGTTATACGTAACAAAGTTCCTCCTTGAGAAGGAGTAGAGAGGACGTAGAGGGATTACTCCACCCTTGAACCTCTATAAACTGTTGTGTTTATTTTTCTGTTATAGCTTACTGTTGATTATATCATATCCTGCTTATCTGCTTTACCTACTGCTTATTTCTTATAAGCATATCAACCATTTTCAGAAAAGAAGCTTTGGTCAAAAGAATTTCCGCTGTGAATAAAACTCATTTTCTCTAAGTTCACTAAAGGTAACTACTCAAGTAGTAACCTCCAGGACAGTAAGCTCTTTAGCTACCTGCCTAAGTGACTTATCATTTTGTTTTTAAAGAAAAAATTTGAAAATTAAGTAGGCTTATTCACCCCCCCTTAAGCCTACTACCACTTGGGACCAACATAGAAGCTTGCTACTTATTTGTTAAATTTGGTTGTAAATAGTTATGGCTGTGTAAATCAACAGATTAACAAAGTTCCTTCTTTAGAAGTGGTAGAGAGGAGGTAGAAGAGTTTCTCTACCTTCGAACCTCTGTTTTATCTGCTTTATATATCTTATCTGCTGCGTATCTGCATATCTAACCAAGTATCATTCTGCACTTGCATCAAAATCTGATTTCTATATCTTCTGTTTTCATAAAAGTATTTTCCACTGCACAAAATTGTAAGTTCAAACTGTCCAGTAACCTTTAAGAAAGGTTACTACAGTATCACTGAGCAGTAAGTTTCCTAGCTACATGCGCAGTGAATTGAACTATACAATCAGAGAAGGTTTATTCACCCCCTCTAAACCTTCTACCCTCTTCAAAGAAGGATAAAACACATCAAAATCAGACAAGTTCCCTAAACTCTTAATTAAATCTTATCATTTCTTTTAAAAGCAAATTAGGGTTTATGAAATTAAGTTCCTAATGTTCTAATCCTTGCTTATGTCTCAAGAGGAAGGCCAAATCTTAAGAGCATTGAAAATTCTAAAATTTTTAAAAAGGTCTCTGATTGATAGGTCACCAAACACAAGGTTACTGGAAATTAGGTCACCGAACACAGGGTCACTGGACTCTAAGGTCACTTAGTTTAAAGTTACTGGATACCAGATTACTAGACCTAAGAGACATTAATACTCGGAATATCAACAGTCTAGGTCAGTGGACAACAACATTTATGGAGGGATATTTATTTCTCCATGTATTATACTCCAGCTACCTTAAAAATGAAATGTTGCTGATTTTAAAAATCAACCCCACTCAACGATGTGGGAGCATTAAATGTGGACCACCTTTTCAGGTGAGAGACAGACAATTTCTTGAAATTAAGTCCCTCAAATTCCTTGAAATTACAAAGAAACCTAGCGCCAAAAATCTCACTCGTCCGATGGAGTGACCTCTGGAATGAAATTCAAATCTCGAATGTCTGATCAAATTCCTACTAAAGGAAAAGATTTGATGATTAAATTAATTGGCTGGAAGATCAAATGTTTCACGCTTAATAAAGCAAACTACTTTCTTAACAAAGTTCCTCCTCGAGATGGAGTAGAGATGACGTAGAGCGATTACTCCACCCTTGAACCCCTATATATTGTTGTGTTCTTTATTTTGTTTAAAGCTTACTGTCTGCTGTTCTCATATCTTGCTTATCTCTGTTGCCTGATATATATATATATATATATATATATATTCTCTCATAAGCATCCTTAAAAGGTTTTCAGTCTAAAAGCATTGTTTTGAAGTATTTTCCGATGTGCATAAGATTCTTTTTGATTAAGTTCACAAGGTAACTGCTCAAGCAGTAACCTCAGGAAGAGCAAGCTCTCTAGCTACCTGCCAGTTGTGACTTAACCATTCTCTTCGGGAGAAAAGTTTTAAAATTTGAGTAGACTTATTCAGCCCCCCTAAACCTACTACCACTTGGAACCAACAACTAGCCTACCCACATCTTCAAAAATTATTTATAGTGGATAAAATATTTGGAAAAAACTCATTTTCGTCGTTCTCAGAGCTATTGTCCGTTTTAAGTTCTGCAAGAGAATGCACTTTTTTTATTTGGTTCTAAAATTGAAAAATTCATCCAATTTTTGTCCTACATTTTAAATTTTGGTCCTGTAATTGAAAAAATCATCCAATATTGGTCATTCTTTCAATGGATTATTTATTTTCCAGCTACAAATTGCGAGAGATTGTAGTGCACTCGCCAGAATATGGCCAAAAATTCGAAAATCCGGCCAAAAAAGGATCAAAATAGGTCGAAATTGTCAATTACATAACCAAATTTGAAAAATGCATTTTTACAGGAATAATAACGGACAATGACTATGGAGAAGGATGAAAATTAAGTTTTTTTCGTAATATTTGCAACATAAAAATAATAAAACCTTACTAAATTGGCAAATGTTGATGTGCACCAGGTACACAGATCTGGATTGGTGTAACTGGGGTGACCCGATCCGGATCCGCGCACCTAGATTTTCCTTGTTTTTTATTTTCCGCTTCAGGCTGTTACCTTTATGTTGTTAGGATGTGACCTTTACGTTATATAAGTGTGACCTTTATATATAAATGTTATGACCTCTATGTTTAGTAACTTAGAAAAAAATGGAGATTTTCAGGTTTTTTCGCTTCAGATTGAGACCTTTATGTTGTATTGTTGTGACCTTTATGTACAATTCTTGTGACCTTTATGTACAAATATTATGACCTTTATGATCCATAACTTTGAAAAAAATAAAAATTTTCAAAATTAAACGCATTTTTAGGATGAATATAGATGCAGCTAATAATATATAAAGGTAAATATGTACAAATTTTGCTAAAATTCTTCACTTTTTTCTAAGTTAGAATATATAAAGGTCATTACATTTGTACATAAAGGTCACATGCACATAATATTAAGGTAACAACCTGAAGCGAAAAAATTAAATAGAAAAAGAAAAAAAATGCGCGGATCCGTGATAAGTTCGTTATTTGATGTATTTTGGGGCTTAATTTCATATCATTTTGTGTTGAAAAGCATGCAATAGTGAGATGTTATTTAGATTTCATCATCTTTTTAAGATTTCACGTTTTTGCTTGATTTGAAAGGAATTTGATAGATTTTAGCACAAAATGAAAGTCAGGTGGAATTTAATGTGAAGTTGGAGTCGAGATAGGAAGTCGATAACGAGCAGTTATGGAAGAAAATTCATATCTCAATCTCTAGAAGTCAAAATTCAAAGATTCTTCTCTAGTTGTAAACCTAAGAGAGATTTCTACAACTTTCATGTTGAACGTTTTCTTCAATTCGGCCACAAAGAAAGCAGAATATCACTAGAAGTTGAAAGTCATGCAAGAATGTTCTGATCTTCGTCTTGACAGAATTCCAGTACATTGGGCATAACTTGGTGTAGAAAATAGATCTTGGGCTGAAATAGAGTCATTGGATAGTTAACTTCAAGGGCTACAACTTTTGTGAAGACATAAAAGTCCAATTCGAGCTAAAAAAGGGTCAAAGAGAGTCTGGAAGTTATAACCCGGGTGAGGTCGGGTCCCAATGCATGAGCTAAGTAACTCACCAAATTCGAAAACACAACCCGACCCGGGTCGCTGGTGACCCTCCCGGGTCACGTGTCTTATGCCCCAAATTTTTGTTTTTTTGTTCGATATGGGCTAGGTCATCCGGATCCGGTCGGGCCACGTTTCGTTTGGCCGTTTCAGACCCCATTTCGACTAGAACTCTACTCCAAACCTAATTGTGAGATATAAATTGAGATTTTGTGACTCAAAACAAAGGAGGAGAGACACGAAGAAGAGCATTCATCCACATCTTGAGAGCAAGGAAGAAAACAAGGAATTGAAGATTAAGAGTCAAGAGGAGCAACCAACGATCACAAATTCAATAAGCTTTTCTTTGATTTTATTTCTAGTTTTGATCATGTTGTTTTGTAATTTATTTTCCTTTATGAACATGATTTTTGGCTAGGGGTCTCGTGATCTTGGGACACGAGTAGTTCTATGGATTTCTTGTTGAATATCTAGTTTTAATCTTTCCTCTAATCCATGATATTTTATTCATGCTTCCTTGTACTTATTCCATGTGGGAATCCTGATCAAATTTATGCATGCTCTAATTAATTAGATTGAGATCGAGAGATGATATTTGATTATAGATTTGGGAATGCATGACTCAATTAAATTGTCTGGATCTAGAGATTGGTAAATAATTGAGGTGAGAATACGATCTTAGGAGCTTTTAGGAGTTGGTTATTAACTGTGAGGTAGAGATACAGACATTAATAATCGATCCACGGGTTAAGTTGCTCGAGAGAGAGGTTAATCTACAATCATGATTGCTCACATAAAATAATTGGATTTGAGGTTGATTTTCGCTAGAATATTAGTAAACTTAATTGAAGTAGAATGAAATCGTTGTCTTATGATCCTTGTTTGAATCTTGATTTTCTTGTTTGATATTTCTATTCCATTTATTTGTTTCTAGACATAGGTTAATTCGATTAAATTCTCTCAATTCGGTCACCTAGATAAAATTAGGTAAATTAATTAGGTAGTTAACATCGTTCTAATTCACTAGTCTCTGGGATCGACCTTGCTCGCCCTATCTATAGTTGACACCGTACACTTGCGGTTTAGGCTAGAAATAGACCATCGATCAATCCGAATCGACCCGGACCCGACCCGAATTGTATGTGCACCAGTTGCATAGGAGACTAACTCTACAAAATTAGATCCCAGGTGACAAATTTATAATGATATGTGTCAAATAATATTGGTGATAACACCACAATTAGATGTTAAAAAATGAGATTGACATGTATCGTAATTGAAATAAGAGTTAGTCTCCTGTACAACTGGTGCACATACAATTCGGGTCGGGTTCGGGTCGACCCGGATCCGCCCACTTTTTTTTTAAAGTTTTTTGAAATTTTATTTTTTCGCTTCAAAATGTTTCCTTTATGTTGTATGGCTGTGACCTTTATGTTATATAAGTGTGACCTTTGTGAATAAATATAATGACCTTTATATACTCTAACTTAGAAAAAAAGGAAGAATTTTACACTTTGAAGGTCATAATATTTGTACATAAAGGTCACAACAATACAGCATAAAGGCCTCAAACTAAAGCCAAAAAATCCTGAAAATCTTCATTTTTTCCTAAGTTACTGAACATAAAGGTCATAACATTTATATATAAAAGTCACACTTATATAACATAAAGGTCACATCTTTACAATATAAATGTAACAGGCTGAAATGAAAAAAAACCCAGGTGACCCAGGTGCGTGGATCCGGGTCAGGTCGCCCCAATTGCACCAATTCAGATCCGTGCACCTAGTGCACAGGAGTATTTGTGTTGAAATAATTTATTTCATAGTTTGTGGATAATTCTACTAAAAAAAAAGAAGTTCGTTTATATTGTAGTCGAAGTTGAACGAAGAAATTTTCATATAACTAACCCACAATATAAAAGTTATATGAGTATTGTTCTTGTGCACCAGCTGCATGAATCTAGATCCATGTAACTAGGCGCCCATGGGTCGGGTCGGACTGGATTTGACCCGGATCCGGGCCCATTTATTTATTTATTTATTAATTTATGCGGTAACCTTTATGTTATACGAGTATAACCTTTATGTTATATGACTATAACCTTTTTGTACAAATATCATAACTTTTAAGTTAATATACTACTTTTTTCAATATAAAATGTAAGATAATATAGTTGAAAACCTTTATGTTGTGATTATTTAACCTTTATGTTATGTTGATTTAACTTTTATATATAAATATCATAACCTTTATTTACTTAAAGAATAACATAAAGGTTGTGTTAATATAACATAAAGATTAATATTATTATGCGTAAATGTTGCATTATTACAACTTAAAGGTTTACAGTGTGTTAAAACCTTAAAATTATATACTTATAATTATTTCAATCATGTAATATAATTGAAAACTTTTATATTCTTATCACTTAACATTTATGTTATATTGATATAACCTTTATATACAACTATCATAACCTTTGAAAAATATAGAAGGTATATTATTATAATATAAAAGTTAAATTATTATAATATTAAGGTTAAGTTTATAACATAAAGGTATAAAAGGTAATATATATTTATTTTACTCTGTAAAATATTAAACCATCAGGATAGAAAGGTTATGCGAATATATCATAAAGGTTATGTAAACATAATGAAAAGGTTAGACGGGCATAACTAAAAGGTTAGGCGAAATAACTAAAAGGTCATGTAGTGAAATTAGGGTTTGAGCGCGATTTGGGGGTGCGTGGGGGCGCGTTCCAGCGCGTTTTGGGCGTGAAAATCACCTCCCGGGTCATATGACCCTGATTGCATGGGTCATGTTGTATAGAAATAATTGTGAAGTTATATATATATATTATCAATTGAAGTAAACTCAAGTGATGCATGCGATGGAGAGAGGACACAAAATTTAATAGATTTATATATGCATGACAATGATAACTCTATAAATATAGATACAATTACAACATAGTCTCTAAATTAAAGAAAACAGAAGGTCATGAATCATAAAATATGAGTTCTCAATCTCATCCAAATCTGGAAATGCCCATCATATCCTCTTCCACATCTCAAACTCCCACCCAAAACAATGTTGATGAGAAGTCGCTAAAGGAATTGCCAAAAGCGCTTTTCTGGGACGCCATGGAGCTCG
Source organism: Scutellaria baicalensis (assembly GCA_005771605.1). NCBI lineage: Eukaryota > Viridiplantae > Streptophyta > Magnoliopsida > Lamiales > Lamiaceae > Scutellaria > Scutellaria baicalensis. The sequence continues at coordinate 29,543,179 of CM016721.1, forward strand.
CACAGTGGGAAGGGTTCTGGCTCGAGCCGGGCCTGATCAAGCCCGCCATCACCTTCAGCTCAACCTTCCAGGCCCGAGACGACGACGTTCTTCTCGCATCGACCATGAAAACAGGCACAACTTGGCTCAAATCACTCTCACTATGCATCATGCAAAACCCTAGCAATGGTGGTGATGATATTTTAGCCATGGAAAACCCTCATTTCCATGTCCCCACCATCGAGAGCACCATCTACTCAACCAAGCCCATAAAAACCGACATCTTCGACTCCTCCTCGCCTCATCTTCTCCACACGCATCTGCCATACTCGGTCCTCCCCGACTCAGTCAAGAACTCGGCCTCCAAGATCGTGTACATCGCAAGAAACCCTAAGGACACCCTGATCTCGATGTGGCATTTCTTTAACTCCATACTGAGGCCCGACCACGACCCGTTTCCGCTACAGAAGGCCCTGGATTGCTTCTGCAATGGAGTCCACCAATACGGGCCGTTCTTCGATCATGTGGTGGAGTACTGGTTGGAGAGCAAGAGAAGACCTGAGAAGGTGATGTTTGTGAAGTACGAGGAGTTGAAATCTGATCCGAAGAAATACGTTTCGCGAATCGCAGAGTTCTTGGGGAGACCGTTTGGAGGAGAAGCAGAGGTTGAGGAAGTTGTGTGGAGGTGCAGCTTGGAGAGGATGAAGAATCTGGAGGTGAATAAGAGTGGATCCATTTTGATGAATGTGCCAAACACTTCCTTTTTCAGGAAAGGTGAGGTTGGAGATTGGAAGAAATACTTCACACCTCAGATGGAACAACAGATTAATCAGATGAGTCGCATCAAGCTTGAGCCTTTTGGACTGTTTCTGTAACGGATCGGATCCTCTCTTACATTTTGTACTATTACGTCTCATGTTTCATAACATTAATGTACTTCATATGTTAGACAATGATGGCATGTGGTGATTATTTTAAATATGAGATGTAACACAAAATGTAATAGAACATTTTCGTCCTTTGTTATGAAGTAATTTGTGATTTGAGAAATAAAAATAAACTATTTATGGAAAGAATTTAATTTCTATGTATCTTGCTTTGTTGATTGACTAGTGTTAGTTGGGGTGGTTGCAGATTATTTGATCTCATATTTTTAGAGGGTCGTACTTTTTGGTACCATGATATTAGGGTAAGGGCAAAAATTCATTTTTCGTTCTTCTCAAAGTTAATATCCATTTTTTGAAATGCTTTTTTTCAGTTTGATCCTGTAAAGATTCATCCAGTTTTGATCATATTTATTCAATTTATTTGATCCTGTAATTGAAAATTCATCAAATTAGGGTCCTTTTTTCCACAAATTTTTTATCTTCCGGCTACATATTGTGGGCAAGTGCAGTGCACTCACCGAAATGGGGCCGAAAAATCAAAAAAACCGGCGAAGAAAAAGATTACAAATTGGACGAAATTGACAATTACAGGACCAAAATTGAAAAGTTCGTTTTTATAGGACTAATAACAGACAATGGTTTGGGGGAAGAACAAAAAATGAGTTTTAAACTATTAGGGTATCACAAAATTAAACTCATATTAGACCATTTCACGGATAGTTACCGTGAGACGGAGGTCCATCAACCGAAAATTATAACATGTGATTTGTAGGATTTGGACTATAGATAATTGGATTGTGGGTTAATCCGTCTCACATAATACAAAAAAAATCCAAGAGACTCACTCTTAGGTATTAATAACCGGTATAAGGTTTATAACCCGTAATATAATACTATTCGATCAGCAAATTTAGGACCGATTAAATTAAAAAATATTATTAGAAACTGATGATTAAAAAGACGCTTGATATGACACTAACTTTAAATTCAAACAATAAAATTAATAGTAAAGATAATATATTTTAGAAAGTTTAATATCCAACCAAATCAAATCTGAAAATCATTAAATCAATGTTATAATCATAATAATAAAAGTGTCAACGAAAATAAATATATACAAAGAACGTCCAAGAAAAAATAATACTTAAAAGAAATGTTAAAAAATATCGAAAATATAATTTGATTTCATACTGAAAAATCTAACTAAAATCTAAAAATTACATATGTATGTCCATATAGAAATAATTCTGAAATTAAAAAAAATTAAAAATAGGAAATTCCATCAACAAAACTTAACAATATTTTAATTTAAAATATTAAACTAAAACTTAAAAAACATTTAATTGCAACCACAAGTCTATGACGTAGTTAATTTAATTTTTGGTCATATTTAGTGCTGTACAATTTTGATCATGTTGTTTTCTTGATTATTAAATTTTATCCTATACAATTGAAAATTTTGTCCAATTTCAAACATTTTCAAGTTAAAATCTCAATTTTACTGCACTTTTTCGACAAGTGTCACATAATCGCTACCAAATTCAATGGTTGCAAAATTTTGGCTCGGCGAAAAAGAATTGAAATTTGACATATTTCTCAACTATAGGACTAAAATTGATAATCAGCAAATAAGATGACTAAAATCGAACAACACATATATGGCTGGATTAAAAATAAGATTAACTGAATCAATCCCATAAGTAACAATGATCACATTGAATCATAAGGTTGAAACATAATCATACACGACCCAACCCTGCTAGATCCTTGACATCAGATGCAGATAGGGATGATGTGGCATGCAGATGTGGCAAGCAAAGGTGGTGAGCAGACGTCGCACACAAGCTTGGCAGATGGATAAGGAAGTTATGGCGGTCGGTGTAAGTGAAGATGCGGATATGGGGTAAAAGAGATCTCTTGGGCTTAGGAAGAGAGGGCTTGGCCGTATGAGAGAGAGAAGGGACGAAATTATCCTTCACCCTATGGGAAAAACTATAAGTACGGAGTAGGGAACTCAAAGTAGGATAATTGTAATCTTTGTTGATATAGCAACTCGTATCAACTGACGTCGTTTGTGGGAAAGAATTGAGAGACACATGTGAGATCCCTTTGCTTTTCTGGGAATTTGTTCCTCATTGGTTTCTTTGGGTTCTTATTTTTGGGTAGGAATTAGAAGGTTGGGTGGGATAGAGATAGGCGAAAACGAACAACCTATTCCAAGGAATTTGCGGAGGGAGTTCGAAGAGGTGAGAGAACAGGAGTCATTAGGGAAGAGGGGGGACGTGCGAATTAAGAGGGAGAAAAAGGGGGGAATGATAGATAGGGGGGGTAGTGAGGGAGATACCTGGTAGCGAATTTGTGATGCCAGGGGCACGCATGTTCACCTAGGAAGAATTGGAGCTTATCCTAGCTATGGAAGTAGGGAAAGCTCTGCAAGGAGCTGCTCCACCGCCTGTAAAGTTTCCTGACTCTGCTCTACAGGTTGAGCACCTGTTGATCCTTGTTGACCAGAAGGATAAAAAATAAGAGGTGTCTGATGAAGCTATTTTGATTGAGATCGCCTCCATAGTGTAAAACATTTACAAGGAAAATACAGCTACATCATCCCCAATAGCTGCAGTGGAGAAAAAATCAGTTGAAAAATGAACAAGAACCTGAGAAGGTTGCTGTCGAAGACCAGTAGGCCGGTGGTGAGGCTACTTCAAAAAAGATAGCTGGAGGTCAATAATCTGTATAGACAGATGAGACACCTGCTCCAGTATCTGCACCTACTCCAAAGGACTACTCGTACTCCAAATGCTCCTACTGTACGTTAAGATCCCACTAGTAATGACTCAGAATCAAGCAGTAATTCTTTAAGCTCTAACTCCAAGGATTCCAGCTCTGAAATCTCAGATGCTGATGATGGCGGTAATGAAAGCAAATCTGGGAAACTTGCCTAAGGAAGCTGGGAAAGGTGAGGAAGCTAGGAAAGGCGAAGTACCAGCAGAGGGGGAACCTTCACAAGCACCAAGTACATCAACCAAGCAGAACACATCTTCGGTGGATAAGTTGGTTCAACATGGTCTCTCTCTGTCCAACATTGAAAGTCTGCACGAAAAAGCCCTTGGTGATCAAGTTGATGATTCCAAAAAGGGGAAACATGGCAGAAAAGAAGGAAGCTGGAACCTCTATCTTCTTGTAGGTAGCTTGAGTACAGGAGAGAGGAGCCTCGAGGGGATGAAGAAAGTGGAGTTCAAGGGAGAAGAAGGGACCAGAGCTACTCAGGTCAGAAAATAAAATCTGAAGCAGATCAAAGCAAGGGTGTTCCACATCCTTCTTACAGGCAGAGAAGCTCGAGCCACCAACAAATGAAGGAAACATCCGAGAAGATATAGAAGTATCTGAAGTGTGTGGACACTGAGGCCGAAGCAGCCAGGAAAAGTGAAATGTTGTCTGGACCCTAATAAGAGTAAGAGCTACCTGTCTTGGATGTTTTTACAGCAAGTTCCAACCTGAATAAATTCTTGGAAAAATCCCCTAAATCCCTAAAGACAGAGAAGATTGAGAATGTTGTTCCAGATGTTGTTCTGTCAACCCATTGAAATCCTACCTTCGTCGAAATCCAAGCCTTCAAGGAAGTAGAATTCATGAAGTATAATATGTTCCTTTGCAAGGAATCTCCAACTGTTTGATAAATATCCGAGCAATAAAAAGGCTGTGAAGAGATTCGTATAGATGGCACTAGCTGGAGGGTTGCCAAATCAGAGAAAAATGAGAAGAATTTTTTATGGGAACGAGTTCATTCCTTTTCAAGAGGACTTCTGACTGAGATATGAGGATGATGAAGGGCTGAAAATATTGATAAGAAGATCTTATCAGGAGTGCATTGAAAATTGGTGGAAGGGGACTATATATGAGAGTAGCAAATCTTCCTGGAGAAAATAACATGTGAAACCAGCTTGATAGAGTTTTTGTTCTGATAGATGATATTTTCCTTTTCGTATATCTTTCATCTATCTATCTTTTATAAGATGCTTTCTCTTTGCAAAAACTCTCTGCACTTAGTGAAGTTTTTTTTATGTTCTGAAAAGCTCACTGTTGGTGATCTTCTGTTATAATGATCTTATGATTGCACTGTGTGTATCTCTTATAATCTTCTACATAATATGTTGATCGTTGTTGGTTTCTCTATTTTTCTGCTCAAAAGTTTTATCATCATCAAAAAAGGGTAAAATATTAGGAATTGACTTAGTGAGTTTTGATGAGACAAAAACCATGCATATTGATGTTTGGAGTATCCTACTTGTGTGCGTACAGAACTCTCGTTTACTATAAAAATGTGATATTTCCTAAGTATAGGAGGTTACTGTAAATTGAGGATACCGAGCTATAAGGATACTATCTTCAAGTCAGGAAGTAGCTCGAAAAAGAAAAAGAAAAGTTGCTGAAAAATCTTGAAGTCAAGGATACTGCAGGATGTTTCCAAGGATGCTGAAGGACAAAGCCTACTACAAAACAAATCAATCAAGCAACCTTACGAAAATAAACTGGAAAATCATCCTAGGATACTCGGAGAATAAATCAAATCAGTACGAAGATCATACTAGGTTACTAGTAGAGACAAAAAGAACAAGCGAATCAAATAAGGACACGTGTACAACCAAAGTTACTGAAGAACAGAGAGCATTTAGTGAACAGAGAGCATTTGGTGTAGATTTTGTCTCCTTCAACGGAATATTTTCCACTCTATAAATAGAAAAGATTGAAAACTAAAGCAACAATTGAAACTACAACTCTCATACACGATTTCAAGCTCTCATCGATCAAGCAAAAAGTTATCTGTTTCAGTCACTCAATCTAAGCTGCAAGAAACCTCAAGGAAAGCTTAATTCTTAAGGCTTGCTGCACACCAGTTGAAGAAAACTCTGTTGTATGAGTACACTTAGTGTGAGGAACTGTTTTCTACTAAGTATACACTCTTTGTGAAGGAGTAAGAACCCTATATGGGTTATAGGATCCTGTGCGGGTCGTTTGGTAGTAGGCTTAGCAACCTATGTGGAAACTAACTATTATTTGTTAGGATAAGTTTGGAATAGCATAGGTTGTATAACACAAACCCCTTTAACAAAGTTCCTCCTTAAGAAGAAGTAGAGTGGACGTAGAGGAATTACTCCATCTATATGTCAAGCATAATGCATGCTCTTACAAAACATATTTTCAAAATCTTACATAAAAGATTTTCCACTGCATAAAACTCTACAAGTTCAGTCTGAACAGAAACCTCTCTCTCATAAAGGTCACTGCAGTAACCTCTGTTCAATAAGTTATGTAACTACCTGGACAGTAAGCTGAACTTTACATTATTTGGATAAAAGTTTGAAAAATTTGAGAAGGTTTATTCACCCCCCTCTAATCCTTCTATCACTTGGGACCAACACATGCAAATATTGGTTCCAAGTACTGATACACAAGATCAAATTTGCATTGACTTGGAAAAGCATATGATAGTCGATGAACTTTTTTGGGATGCCTATGGCTATTAGTCAAAGAAATACTCCCTCCGTCCCCTTTTATTTTGCCTACTTTGACCGGCACGGTTCCTAAGAAAAAACTGTTTGACTTTGATGTGATGTGTTATTTTAATATTTTTGAGTGGCAATTTTGTAATTAATGTGTGCTTTTTGAATGCAAAAGTTGTAAAATGAAAGAAATGGAGGGGTAAGGAAGTAAATTTTTCTTTGCCATTTTTGGGTTGGCAAAATAAGTTGGGACAAGCAAAAGTGGAAAGTAGGCAAAATAAGGTGGGACGGAGGGAGTATAAGGGCACCAAAAATGAAGTTTCAGTAACTTATCATTTATGAAATATTATTTTTGATATCTAACTAATATGTTGTTGGCAGCTGATTGGTGTGTAGCATTCAACTTTGAAACTCTCGACTTGATGAAGTTTGCTATGAAGATTCTAAGTCTCACTTGTAGCTCTTGGGGATGTGAGTGAAAGTAGAGTGCTTTTGAGCATGTAAGTTATTGACATTTGTGAAATGTTATTAATTAGATTTCTATGTTATATCAACATTAAATAATTTATTAACTTACTACAAACCCATACTAAAAAAAGTTTCAAGACATATCATAAAAAGGTAGACTGATTTGATATTTGTCAAGTACAGTAGAACATAGTAACATCGTTATTTGATGAGAAATACAATTGATCCAATTGCCTTGTCAGAGACTGATGAGTGTAATGAATGGTTGTTGGGGGTCCCTGAAGAAGAATGTGTGTTCGATGATGATGATTTGAGGTGGGATGATGTTACAACAGCTGCAGGAGTTGAAGAACCTATTACGAGCACAAGAAAGACATATGGTAGAAGGGCAACAACTTCAAAGACTTCTAAAGTATCATCTTCTAGGCCTAGTGCTTTAGGACTTGTGGATGAGGAGGAAAATGAATGGGAAGATGTCGGAGAGGAGTTTGATGAGGGTGAAAAACAAGATGTTGATGGATATGCATCAAAGGATGATGCACAAATTGACTTAAGCATTAATGAAGATTAGTTAGTTAGTGGCATGAATAATATTCTTGAGGTATTTTTATATTGTCACGCTATTATTATGTTTGGAGTTTGGATTTTGGACGTTAATATGTTATGTTTCATATTATGAAATGTATGAAATGTTTTGATGGTATACATGTGTTTTTTTTAGTTCGTGTGCCTAGCACCTCGCACGTAGGCGGTAGAATAGGTTTTGCACCTCGTTGCGCTTTTCGCACTTTTTGAATCACCGAGTCCTGTAAAAAGACACTTCTTCAATTTGGTCTTGTAATTGAACATTTTGCCCAATTTTGGTCCTACATTTTCCATTTTGGTTTTATAATTGAAAAATTTGTCCAATTTTAGTCCTCTTTCACCATAATTTTGATTTTCCGGCTACAAATTTGGGGCGAGTCGCCATAATGTAGCCGAAAAATCGAAAATCTGGTGAAAAGGGGACTAAAATTGGACAAAACTATCAATTATTAGATTAAAATTGAAAAATGCATTTTTACAGGACTAATGACAGACAACAACTTTAAGAAATGACGAAAATTGAGTTTTTTCCAACCGTAATCGTTTAATCACAACTGATCATCGATACATGCATCTTCATCTCTTATTAATATTTCTAGAAAAATTTAGAAGACCTAAAAAAATTCCAAAAATTAGAAACAGTGAGATTGTATAGTGAATCTATATTTTTATATTCTAATCCAATAACATCTAAAGTCTGAACATAAGCTAATGGTCAAGATTATTAAGTGATACAAGATGTAAATATGTTCTTCAGAAAATTCTACAACACAATTTTGATATAGGCAAAACTTCCATACTTGTATTGATATGTGTATATAATATTGGGGCTTTACACTTTCAATTATCTCATTGCATAATAATCTCATATCATATAAAGCTCAATAAGTATAATAAAACTCAAGATATAATTAATTGAAAATATAAAATTAATTAACCTTAATCGTCTTGCATATATATAGTTCACAAAAGTTTATATCAACTTAACTTGATTAATAATTAGAAACTTTAAACTCAATAGTATACGGTGACTTTTAGTTCGACTCAATTTATTTACATCTTTATAACTAAGGACATTCTTGTTTAATTTTGAGATGCGATGTCTTATCAGTAATACGACTAGCTGACATTTATAGTACCCATAAAAATTAATTAACAAGTGAACCCCAATACTTAATATATCGTGGAACAAATGTCACAATTTTTGATTCATTATTGGAGGTCTGATTTTCCTACTACTATTTAGTGATGCGCAATCAAAGATTTATCAAAAAAACTATCGTAATTAATTTCATTAGAAAATTGAAGTTCAAATTCATGAGGTGGCATTTAGTGGGGGATATATTTTTGATTATTTAGTGATGGAGAAATCCTGCTTAGTATAATATCAATTACGTAAGTAAATAGGTCATCATCTAATTTAATTAATTTTGTTTAATATATATATGGTCTTAATGCTTTGAGAATTTCTAGCTGATTTTATTGTATAATTATGGATGTCCCATCTTGCAATTAATTTTTTCCAACTATGATGTATATTTTGGTTACAGAGAAAAAGACTTGATTCTATATTTTGAGGTACCATTGTTTCAATTGATATGTTGATGATGATAATAATAATAATAAATTAATATGGGTTAATTACATGGTCTAATTTCATGTATAATATGAATTTTTGACTGTAACACCAAAAACACTCAACTTAACTCTTGTTTCAATTCGGATATGTTTAGTTTTTCGGGTTCCAATTGCTGACATAGAGTTCAATTGTATAAGTTAATTGTTATAAATTGCGTTGTCCAATCTACCAACTTTAGATCAACATATACAATGAAATAGAGAATCGAGAGTGCAATATTGTAGAAAGATATTATTCATTCATCAACCCTTTACAATGTCATTGAGTACATTATTTATACAAGAATATTGAATACAAAGGGTTAAATGAAAATTAAAGGTTAAGGTACATGAAGGGACTCCAAGAGTAATGTCCAGATATGTACTTTTAATTTATAACACTTCCCCTTAGACATTACGATTTGATGTGCATGCCTCATTAAAAACTCGCTAGAAAAACCCAATGGGAAAAAAACCTAGACGAGAAAAGAGTATATGACATACAAGTTTTTAATGTGTTGCACTAGCTGCCAAGGTTAAAAACCTTTAACTATGAAAACCTTGTGGGAAAAAACTTAGTTAAGGAAAAAAGAGCAACTATTGGTCTTCAGGACCTAAGGTTAAAGGAGTAAATCTAATGGTCTTAAGACCCGACCCAACATTGAGAATCGTTTATCGCTCTCCTGAAGGCAACAGTCTTCCAAGCATACATATTCTAATGCTATGAATCTATTTTTCAAAAGTAGATATAAAATGGATCTAGTGAACAAATTTGAGCGATTGTTACTATATAGCATACTTTTATAAAATACATAAATTCGCCACTCTTCCGGAGCTCATGTGGATAAAAAAAATCGAGAGTTACATGTTTTATCATAACCAATACTCATTTGTGCAACACGAGCTACATTGTCTTTACAAAAAAGACCATGGGGGATATATAGTATTTACCGATACCACATAACTCACAAATGTGCTTTATTAAAGCTTTTAACCGTACACATTTTTGTAAGACATCATATAAAATAATAAGTCTAGTGCAATTTGCAAGGTAAAGTAATGCACTATTGCACTTAAGTAAGGAACTTTAGGTCCTAGTATATCTTCAGTATCTTCTTTAGGTCTAAACGGACCTTTATCCACTTCAAAGGATCCGACAACCTTTGGTGTATGAAAATTCCTTCAGGGAGATGCTCGATTTGCAGGCCGAGAAAATATTTGGTCTTACCTAAAACTTTCATTTCAAATTCACATTTTAAGTTCGAACTAGCTTATTCAATTTCCTTATGTGATCAAATAATATTTATATCATCAACATATACATAATTGATACAAAATTCATTTAAATGATCTTTTTATAAATACACAAGGAAATGCATCATTGTTTGTATATCCCTTCTTCAGGAGGAATTCACTCAGTCGATTATACCACATCTTCCCCCGACTATTTTTAGTCATACAATGACCTTTGTAATTTAGTGATATACATATTACGGTTTTGATCTTTCCTCATCTGGGGAATTTTAAATCCATCAGGGACTTTCATATAAATATTGACATTTAATGATTCATATAAATATGCAGTAACAACACCCCTTAACTGCATTTCTAAATTCACATATGCTGTCAGAGATATTAAGTATGTAGCAGAACGTTATATCATTCATTACGGGAGAATATGTTTGATCGAAATCAATATCGGGTCTCTGTGAGAGCCCTTGAGCTACTAATCTATCTCGCTTTGTATCTCACCACCTCATTTTTCTCATTTCTTTTTCCCAAAAATACCCATTTATATCCTACAGGGATAATCTTTTTAGGGGTACGTATGATAGATCCAAAAACTTTTCTTTTGTTTAGCGAGTCTAGCTCAACCTCAATTGTATCTTTCCATGTTACCCAATCTAGGTGCTTCAGGCACTCACTTATTAAGTTAGGTTCTGGATCTAGATTATTGTTCAAGATAGTAAGATTGATGTAGAGGCTAGTATATCATCGACGATAATAATATTTCTATTATAAATTTCTCTTGTATTAATTAAATTAGTTGCAACTTTGATATTTACACCATTTCTCAAAATATGTTGATCTGATCGTTCTGCAATCCTAGTATTTTGATTAGTTTGTGGACGTGCAATTTTACTAGAATTTTAGTCTTTAGGACGAATCTCTTTAGAAGATATTTGGAGTGATTGATTATTTTTACTAGATTTTGTTTTCCACGGATTTTTATCTTTTGTACCTATAGGCTCTTTACGCTTCAAGCAGTTGGATCAAATATATTTGTATCTTTAGGAATTTCCGCTCTTGGTGGTGTACTCATAGCAAGTATATGAGATTTTGTCACTCCTTTATAATCAACAAATGCATCTGGCAGATTTCTTGCTAAATACTGCAAGTTAATTATTTTATAAACTTCTAGTTCAGTTTGATTAGTGTGTGGGTTTAAATATTGAAGATTTTTCTCATTTCATGAAATTTCTCGGTATTCTTTTAAATTTTGAGCTTTATCTCCCCCTAATGTCGGGAAATGATCTTCATCAAAATATGCAGTCAGCAAATCGAGTTGTAAATTGATCCCCAGTTATGAGCTCTGGGTATTTGAAAATGGATGGAGATTCAAATCCGATATAAATAACTAGTTTCTTTTGAGGACCCATGGAGGTATGTTTAGGTGGTGATATTGGAACATATACTGTGTTGGTGCCAAGTAGCAATAGGTCTAAGGGGGGAATAAACCTACTCAAATCTTTAAAACTTTTTACTCTGAAAAGCTTTAGTTCAAGGGTGAGCTTCCAGCCTCACAACTTGCTTCTCAGGAGCAGCTTACTTGAACTATAGAGTTTAAATGCAGCGGAAAAAACCTTAAAACAATGCCTTTAAAGGCAGTTTGAATGTAGCATGACAGATATACGAAATGCAACAAGATAAGATAGATAAAGGGTTAGCAGATATAAGAGACATACTATGTATAATGGTTCGAGGGTGGAATAATCCCTCTACGTCCACTTTACTCCTTCTCAGAGGAGAAACTTTGTTAATGAGGTTTTATTTACACAGACTAGCTATTACAAATTAAACGACACAATAAAAGAGAGACAACCTTCACACATGTTGTTATTCTATCCTACCAAGACTCACACATGATCAACCTAGCTCACACATGACTCTTACTTTTTTTTCAAGAGTGAAATACACTAGCAGGTTCTTAACCCTCAACTAGGTATTCATAAAACAATCTAAGATAAAAGATATAGAGTTTACTTCAACGATTCTGTAGCTAGCTTCTCTGAAGGTATGAGCTTTGTATCTTGCTTTCTAGCTTGTTGCGCTTAGATTGAGTGACTGAACTGGGCGCTTTCGAAGATATAGAAAATGAACTTGTAAGATGGTTGATATTCAGTTGTTCAGTACTTAGCTCAATTCACACTCAATCTCTATTTATAGAGCTTTGAAATTTGCCCGTTGAAGTGTGGCAGTTCCAACATTTAATGCGCTGATCTTCTTATTTATAGGACCATGTCCTCTTCAGCATTAACTTCAAAGGTCACAGTCTGCTTACTGTTGTTTGCTTTTCCAGTATCCTTGGATACTCTAGCTATTAAAGTAGTAACATTTGAGCTGGTCTTTCCTACTTCCTTCTTTCTTCGATTGATATCGAACTCAAAGGCCTTTAGATATCAAAAGAGATCAAAGGTGCTCATGGATTTCAGATCCATTGAGACTCTCATGGCCGTTGTCTTGCTGTCTCACTCTACAGGTAGTGCTCTTAGCACTTTCATAATCTTTTCTCTTTGAGTGTAGTGTTTGTCCCGGTATTCAAGCTCATTCACTATATTAGTGAACCTCAGATCAAGTTGTTCAAGAGTTTCTCATGACTTCATCTCAAAGAGTTGAGTTACAGTGGAAACTTTATTTTCCTTGGTGAGTTCGGTTCCTTCACAAATCTATTCAAGCTTGCTCCATATTTCTTTGGCAGTTTTGCAAGTCTTGACTTTGCTAAAGGTACCCTTGTCCAGTGTATATAGTGAACAAGGAATTCTTGGCCACATTATCCAAGTTGGCTCTTTTCCTTTCTTCCAGTGTCCATTGCTCTCTAGGCTTTTCAATTGCTGGAGAGTGTGGAATCACTCCTGTGTTTGACTTGTTCTCTGCAGCATCTTCCACAGCTCTGATGAAGACTGGATTTGGCTTGGTGATGACTGGTGGTCTTTCAGTGATAATGTACCATATCTCATCATTCATAGTAGAAAGATGTGACTGGTGAAGACTTGTCCTTTTCAGTCCTACTTCTTTTCAGCCTCACTCCTTCCTTTTATAGTTGCTAGAATGCACCAGTTGAAGGGTGCACATTCAACGCGTCTTTATTTAAGCTCCTCTCTTCTGCTGCTGCATCCTGATCATTGATCCTTTCACGTTCAAGTATATTCCTTGTTGATTCGATCTGGATGCTCAACATTCTTCTTCACGATCTTCATGATCTTCAAGGTATACCCAATTTAATGTGCACCGGAAAAATTAGGAAACAAACTCCTCCTTGGGTATCAGGGCCATTAATTGCGGCTGTCCTTTTTGTTGTAGGTTGCAGGCGCTTGCTCAGGCCAAGTGGCGGCGCTTCATTCGCTCGCCGTCCTTGTATTTATCCTTTATGCTTCAGCCTGTCGCGCACTGAACCTTCAACTTAAGTTGATGTTTCCTTCAATCAACAGAGAACATGCAGCTGGTGTTGAATCCTTCGAGGTTGTGTTGGAAACATGTGAAGTAAGTTTTGATGAGACAAAACCTTAAGTAACTCTAACAAGCATAACCAATCTTAGGATAGGTTACTGCAACAGAGTTACTACAGAAGATTAAAAGAACAAAGAAGGTGTCAAAGGAAGGATACTGAAGAGAATGGTGAAGAAGAATAAAGTAAACTAATAAGGATACATATGACTACAGGAAGCTACTAGAAGAGACCTCGCCAAAGCAGAATGCAACGAGACAGGAAGCTACCTGGAGACCATGCCGAAAGCATACTGCAAGGGCAGCATGCTACAGAAGCCTCAAGCCACCTGAAGGAGCAAGCTAGAGAAGGAACCTCCAGAGTGAAGGAAGAGGAGGAAGTGGCAAAGCAGGCATAGGGAGAAAAGTCAGAGTTACCGGTAAACACAAGAAGTTACCGGTAGAGAGAAAAGAGGAGAGGAGCCAACCAGAAGAAGACATGTGGAAAGCGAAAAGCTGGCATGTGTCAGGAGTGTGGCACATCAATGATGGAAATCTTTCTACCTTCAACGGGCAGATTTTACAACCTATAAAAGAGGAAGACTAAAGACTGAGAAGATGGGAGAGTGCAGTGCAGAAAAAGAGATAAAATAGCGAGTACATCAGAATATACAAGCTCGCAGAGAGAAGTGCTAAAAGAAGAGAGAATAGCTCAACAGAGAGAAGTGCAGAAAGAGGGGGAAGATTAGAGAAGAAAAGAGTGTTCAGATAGAGCAGAAGAAAAGAAGAAAAGCTCGAACACTCAACACCCCAAAAGAACGCACGCTCAGTCAGTCAGTCCAGCTACAAACTTCAGCAGATCAATCTGCAAACGAAGGCCAAGATTGCTGCACCCAGTTGAAGAAGAAGAAGACAAACTCCTTCTAAAGGACTGTCTAGGAGTACTCAGTGCGAAGAGCAGAGTCCTGCTGAGTTCCACTTTCTAGGAGAGAAAGTGAGGACCCTGGGTGGGTAGATTAGGACCATGTGTGGGTCAGTGTAGAAAGTAGACAAGCATCTTTGTGAAGGTTTGCTACTTACCTGTTAAGTGAGGCTTGTAATAGATAGGGCTATATAAATCAACTAGGTTAACAAAGGTTCCCTCTTGGGAAGAGGAAGAGAGGACGTAGAAGGATTACTCCACCTTCGAAACTCTGTATATGCTTGCGTCTTTACATGCTTACTGTTTTATATGCATACTCTAAGTTAAGATGCACATCTCCTATACTTGGCTCTACAATGAGAAATAGGTTCCCGCAAACCACTCTGATCAGTAATTTCCCAAAAGGTTACTGATCCTAGAATAGAGCCAAGAAGAAGAAAAGTTTGAAAATATAGTAGGCTTATTCACTCTCCCTCTAAGTCTACTACCAGCCTTTTTGAGACTAACAAGTGGTATCAAAGCAGGTGAATTATTCATCCAAGTTCACCGTTCAATCTGATATCAACAAGTGGTATCAGAGCAGATGGATGAACAAAAGATCTAAGCGATCTATCCAGATCCCATCTGTGAAAAGGCTCTCTCAAGAAAATCTCTCTCTCTCTCTCTCTCTCTCTCTCTCTCTCTTCCCTCACATCATAGATCAACTCACAGCCTTTTACTTAAAAGGATATGATTGATGTGAAGATAAAAAACAACTCTGAAGTATGAAGAAAATCAAGTTGTGTTGTGAATAAAAGTTGTTCAGAAGAAGGAGGATGGTGAACGACAAGATACTCGAAGAAAGGACTGCGAAGCAAGTAATAATATGGAAAAGAACAAGTGTCTACCTATCACAAAGTAGACCAACAAGGAGTGGATCCAAAAGGAAAGACTTGTTGCTCAGCATGAAGAAAAAGCGGATACAAAGAGAAGCTGGAAAGTATGGACCATACTGAAGCTTCAAAGTCTATAGCAACAGGCAAGTAAGCAACCATGGAAGAAGATGCGGAGGATGTCAAGCAAAGGAGTAAGAAGGGAAGCTCACTCCATCAAATAGATCATCCTCCAGACAGAAGCAAATAATAGAAAAGGATCTGTTCAAGGAACGACGATGACCAGGTACCACACTCTAAACTTGCGTCCTTATTTCTGGTCTCGCTCATATAAATTAGAAGGGAAGCATGTACCTTTATTTTCATATTAGAATGCTTCACCTTCTCATGCAAACTTCAAAGTTACTTGAAATAGTGCTAAAAGTGACCCTACATTCTAAAGAAAGAGAGTCATAAAGTAAAGGGGAACTTCTAGTATAAATCAAGGTAATTCAGAGGTCAACTAGTCAAATCCTTGGAGAAACCCAAATATGGGTACACTGTAAATATCTGCAACAAACTGACATTCCCTAAAGGAATCAAGCAGAACAGCAACTCAAAAAGGAATAAAAAATTATCTATCTTACTAGTATATTGCTTCACCCTTTCTATATTCTAAGAGATACAGTAAAAAAACACCTGCACACACTATCATTTTTGCTCTTTAAAAATCTTGAAGGAGTCAAACTCTCTCTACAGTAACCATAGGGCTGTAAAGAAAGTCTAAGCTCCTGAAAGGAACATTAACCGTGAAGTACTCATACTTTGTGTGAGTACCAATACGAGAGAACTTATTTTGCAGGTACCTCTGACAAAGGGCTAATAAATTTAGGGGGAACCATTGACAAAATGACAAAGCTCTGACTATAGGATGCTAGACACCAGGTTGCCGGAAAGTAGGTTTCTGGACAACAGGATGCTGAAAATCAGGACGCTAGACACCAGATGGATGGATACTAGGTCGCTGAACATCAGGTCACTGTACACCAGGATGCTAGACACCGAGCTACTAGATAATAGGTCACTAGACATCAGAGTATGTGTCATCAAGTCATGAGAAAAGGTAGAAGGACCAATCGATATTAAGGAACAAGATAAAATTCTGACAATAGTACGCTAGACACCAAGACATTGGATACTAGATAGCTGGAAAACAGGACTGATGTACATCAGGAATGCTAGATACCAGACTCACTGGAAATTAGATCGTTGGATGATAGGACACTAGACATTAGGATGCTAGATACCAGATGCTGGATACTAGATTGCTGAACACTAGGTCACTGGGCACCAGGATGCTAAACACCAAGATGCTGGATACTAGATCGCTGAACACCAGGTTGCTGTAAACCAGGATGCTAGACACCAATATATTGGATACTAAGCTACTAGAAATCAGAGCAGATCATCAGGTCACTGGATAAAGGGATCACTTGGAGGTTACAAATCAGAGCAGTTAATGTGCACGCATAAAAAGTGGATCACCTTTCCAGAAATAGACTACCTTTTCAGAACCCTAAAAGGACCTTAGCCGTTTGATCAGAAGAATCCAAGGGTGAAGAACCTGCTGTTGACCACGCGCCTCAGAAATAGAAATAGCTGTAGAAACTGTGAACACCTTTATTGGAAAACAGCGAAGCAATTAATAAGATCTTTGAAGATCTAACTGCAACAGGAGTATCTCAGAACTCTATAAATACATGCACTCCTTATGCTTCATAAAGCATATAGATATTCTCTCTCTCTCTTCTCTTATCCTCTATGCTTCATGGAACCCGATTGTTGGAAATCCTTCTCTTCATACCTTCCAAAGAACACATTTTCTGCAAATAATCAACCAAGGACACCCCAAATCATGTATATTCATCTCACTCTTGAAACCTGCTAAACAAGTCCTTCTCAGAACACTTTATCTTCTAGTATTCTCTCTTCACCTCAGTTTCGAGGGAGCTTAAGGGCATGCACCTAGGTTCTCCTCTTAAAGGTCGGAGAAAGAGTGAAAAGATCCTTCTCCAGTTACTCCAGAGCTTAAGCTCATTTTTTTAATAATGTCAAAAAGGGGGAAGAAACTATGAAGGATCATAAAAGATCAAATGTCTTCTAAAAGGAAGAGAAGAGAAGATTTCAACCCCTCCATAAGGAGATGTTAGAAGGGATGTTGGATGATCTCCAAGGAATTAAGTTGGAATAAAAGTGGGAGGAGTAGGTAAGATTATGGAGAGAGAAAGGCCGCAGCAAGCTACTGCGTCAACACTCTTTCCCTCTTTTTGAAAACTCTTCCTTCCGTTTCCCTATTCTGTTCCGAGGAAGCCCTCTTCCTCTCTTCACCTTTTTTTCTATCTATTTAGACTAAGAGGAAAACCAATTGGGAGCAGACCCTTGCACCCAAAAGCGGGAAGAGCTAGAGAAGAGAGAAGACAACAGCAAGCAAGAGGGGAAAAGAAAGAAAGGAAAGAGCAAGAAGAATAGAAGAATGAGTCTAGATAGGATGCTTATTGTACTTTACGTAACTGTGTAGCACTATAAATGTCTTATCTAAATAACAATCTTTTGTTCTTAAAAGCTCATTCCTTGTGCCCTTTCTTTTAGACTTATATGTGATTTAAATGAAAGTAGTATGATCTGGTTATATCGTATATCTGCTTTCTGTGCTTGAGAGGTTATGTTCTTTTGATTTTCTGTATAAAGGTTTTATCATCATCAAAAAGGGGGAAATTGTTGGAAACATTTGAAGTAAGTTTTGATGAGACAAAATCTTAATTAACTCTAACAAGCATAACCAATCTTAGGATAGGTTACTGCAGAAGATTAAAATAACAGAGAAAGTGTCAAAAGGAATGATACTGAAGAGAATGGTGAAGAAGAATTGGGTAAACTAATAAGGATACTTATGACTACAGGAAGCTACTGGAAGAGACCTCGCCAAAGCAGAATGCAATGAGACAGGAAGCTACTGGAAGAGACCTCGCCAAAGCAGAATACAACGAGACAGGAAGCTACCTGGAGACTATGTCGAAAGCATACTGCAAGGGCAGCATGCTACAGAAGCCTCAAGCCACCTGAAGAAGCAAGCCAGAGAAGGAAGCTCCAAAGTGAAGGAAGAGAAGGAAGTTGCAAAGCAGACATAGGGAGAAAAGTCAAAGTTACCGGTAGAGAGAAAAGAGAAGAGGAGCCAACCAGAAGAAGACACGTGGAAAGTGAAAAACTGGCGTGTGTTAGGAGTGCGGCGCATCAATGATGGAAATCTATCTACCTTCAATGGGCAGATTTTACAACTTATAAAAGAGGAAGACTGAACACTGAGAAGATGGGAGAGTGCGTACAGAAAAAAAGATAAAATAGCGAGTACATCAGAATATACAAGCTCGCAGAGAGAAGCGCTAAAAGAAGATAGAAGAGCTCAACAGAGAGAAGCGCAGAAAGAGGGGGAAGTTTAGAGAAGAAAAAAGTGTTCAAATAGAGCAGAAGAAAAGAAGAAAAGCTCGAACACTCAACACCCAAAAGAACGCATGCTCAGTCAGTCAGTCCAGCAGCAAGCTTCTGCAGATCAATCTGCAAACGAAGGCCAAGCTTGCTGCACCCAGTTGAAGAAGAAGAAGACAAACTCCTTCTAAAGGACTGTCTAGGAGTACTCACTGTGAAGAGCAGAGTTCTGCTGAGTTTTCCACTTTCTAGAAGAGAAAGTGAGGACCCTGTGTGGGTCAGTGTAGAAAGTAGGTAAGCATCTGTGTGAAGGTTTGCTACTTACCTGTTAAGTGAGGCTTGTAATAGATAGGGTTATATAATTCAACCAGCTTAACAAAGGTTCCTCTTGAGAAGAGGAAGAGAGGACGTAGAATGATTACTCCACCTTCGAACCTCTGTATATGCCTGCATCTTTACATGATTACTGCTTTATATGCATACTCTAAGTTAAGATGCACATCTCCTATACTTGGCTTTACAATGGGAAATAGGCTACCTCAAACCACTCTGATCAGTAACCTCCCGAAAGGTAACTGATCCTATAATAGAGCAAGAAGAAGAAAAGTTTGAAAATATAGTAAGCTTATTCACCCCCCAAGCCTACTACTAGCCCTTTTGGGACCAACAGTTGTACATGTCTCACTTCAGTTGCTACAACTTATTCTCTATTGTTGCAACTGGCCTCACTGCATCCATATCTTGCAGTGTCCAGTTGTGCAGCATGCAGCAAAGTTGTTCTCCTTCAACTCTTCCAAAACAAGCTCGCTGTACATATACTTCTTCTTTCCTTGTTGCATGCAACTTAGAAACTCAGTGGAAGACTTCAGACAGACTTTTACTGATTTATTGACTCTAAAAACTAAGTGGGAAAATACACAAAAAGAACATAGTAGATTACAACGGGTTTTGTCTCTTCAAAATACATCAAGGGTTTTTGATGATGACAAAACCTTTGAAAAGTTGTTGTAACATACTCCAAATGTTTCCCTTTGGTCAAAAGTAAAATAGAGACTTCTGTTTTAACTCATTTTCTGTTTTTTCCTTTTTTTTTTAAATTTTTTTGGAGACTTCTATTTTTGCTCCCTTTTCTATTTTATTTTATGATTTTCTTGGAGACTTCTGTTTTTGCTCCCTTTTTTTTTTTGATTTTCTTGGAGACTTCTGTTTTTGCTCCATTTTCTATTTTTTTTAATTTTCTTAGAGACTTTTGTTTTTGCTCCCTTTTCTATTTTTTTAAATTTTCTTGGATTCACTGCTATCATAGCTGAATCTAAAAGGCATTAGCAAAAGAAATAAGGAAACGGTGTTCTGAAGATATGAACACTTATTGGGTAAAAAAGATAATACAGTGCATAAATTAAAGATAATGAAAGGGGTGGAGTCTGCTGCATTCATTCTGTGAATTCTAATCTTCTCGAGGTTGCAGCAGGCTCTTCTTTTTTCTCTTCAAACTTCAGCGCCTTCTTCCACCAATTCAATATCGACTCTTGGTTGGTCTTCTCGAACTGTGCCTTCATTCTCGGACAACTATCCATTGCAGCCAGAAGTCCTCCTAGAAGGGTATTTGTTTTCCCTTCTTCACCTCCTCCAACAATTCCTTTTGCAGCGACAGTTGTCCAGACCCGAGCATTTGCTTATAGTCCACCATTACTACAGAGCAATTAGGATAACCTTTGAAATAGTCCATTTTGCCGAGTATCTTGAAGTCTCTCAAGTATGTCAAGAATCTTGAGATCTTGTGTAGCTCGATCTGCTCGAAGGTTAGATTCTTATCTTTGTCTAATGTCATCCTCGCGAAGAGGTCTAGGTTCCAAGCTCAATATCCTTTGTGGCCTTGAGGTCGAGTAATATTGAGACTTGGGAGATTTGTTTAACTGATTCATCCTTGGAACCTTTTGTGACAGAAACTTCTGCAGCGCTGCATCCATCTACTGCATTGCTTCAGATTTTTCCTTGCCCACAAAACCAGTTCTGCTGATCCACCTTTCCTTCTCTGCCTTCTTCTCAGCTTCTGCCTTCCTTGGAGTATAGAATTTCTCATCTTCCATCTTTAGCAAGGCTCTTTTAAAAATCTTTAGCACGGTGAGTCTCCTCTACTTTTGCTGCTCCGGCTTCTCTTCCTGCATCCTGAAGAACCAACTGCATCTTTTCCTCCAATCTCCTTGGATGCAGCATCCCCAGCAGTTCTATTCGCAGTAGCTCCTGCACCTCCTGCCCCACTAGCATCACCATCATCTTTCTTATGTTTCATTTACTAGGGTGGTGAACTAGTTCTTCTCTTCTTCTCCCAAGAACGCAGTAAGTCCTCCTCATCATCCTCTTCAGATGCATCAATTTCTCTTGTTGTGTCCTCCGCAGCCTGCAGCAGCTTTTGATCTTCAGGCTGACCACCTTTGGTTAAGGTAGGAAGATGTAACTTTTCAACGACATCTTCTTCCCCCCTTTTTGGCATCATCAAAACTTCTGTTGCCCAGGTGGTCGCTCACTACTTTCTGTGGTGCAGCCATCCTCTGGAGAGTCTCATGCATCTCCTCCAGTAGCAGCTTCTATGTTCGAGAGCCTGTCATCCATGCTCTTTACTTTTAATCCCTGCTCATTGACTTTCGTCTGTATGGTGGCCAGAGTGCTGCCATGAGCTGCAAGAGTGTAGGAGACAGAGCTTAGAAACTGTTTCGTGTCATTGTGTCCTTGGTGCTCCTGAAGGTATGCTGCTTCGTCCATTATTCAATCAGCGCATCCTTAGGGCCTTTGGCACCTTCTCGAGCTGGTCTACTACCTTCTGCAGATCGACGTTGGGTTGAGGAGTGGTTACCTTGTGTTCTTTCAAGACATTGGTAAAACTGTCGATTCTAGTTAGGATCTTGTTGAAAAAATCTAAAGGGGTCAAAGAGCTGGCAGTTGTTGTATTCAAGTGTTGGTCCCAAGTGGTAGTAGGCTTATGAGTCTACTAAAATTTTCAAACTTTTCTTTTAAACAGAGTGTTCAAGTCACTTAGGTAGGTAGCTAGTAAGTTTACTGATCCTGAGGTTACTGCTTGAACAGTTACCTTGTGATCTTGGTTAAAAGAGGTTTTATAGACAACGGAAATACCTTTGAAAACTGATGCTTCTTTCCTGAAAAACAGTTAGGATGCTTATGAGAGAGATATAACAAGCAAAACAGTTAAACAAGATATATAAATATGAGCAGTAGTAGGATTAAAACAGAAAGCTGGACACAAAGATATATAGAGGTTCAAGGGTGGAGTAATCCCTCTACGTCCTCTCTACTCCTTCACAAGGAGGAACTTTGTTAAGTAAAATGGTTGATTTACACAAGCCTCGCTTATACAACCTAAACCTAACAAAAACTGTCAGTCAGTCCCACACAGGGTTAGTGCACAGTGACTAAACTCAACTAGCTCACACAGAGCGCTTGCTCTTCTACTAAGAACGAAAATACTTGATCAGGAATAGCCTCCGGTCAAGCAACTCCTAACAGTCTATGACAATAAATAAGATTTCTTTCAACAACAAAGACAACAAGCTTTTAGAATGGATAGCTCTTCAAGCGAAGTATGCTTGCTGTTTATTGACTAGACTTGAAACTTCTAAGGATTAAAAGATAGTACGATTAGATAGCTTGAGTGCTTTATTTGCAAGAGTTTCAGGTTTTAAGTGGTTTTCAAGTCCTAGTCTTCTTCTATTTATAGGCAATGAGAAATCTGCCCGTTGGAGTGGGCATCCTTCTTGGCAGCATGCATGGGGCGACGTGGCCTTTTCTGGTTAGTCCGTATGAAGTTGTTGAGATGTAACACCCCGTTTTCAAGAAAATCTGCATTGCATATTTCACAAAATTTCTTTTACCTTTTAATTGAAAAATGATTCGAAGTGAACTATTATGTTATTTAAAGTTATAATTTATGTATTATGTTGTGCTCAATGATTTTTACGTATTTTGTGATCTAATGTTTCTTTCGAGATTTTAAAGTATTTTTGCAGGATTGCTTACGGTGGAAACCGAGCTTGATCTCAACTCACTTGACAACATGGATGAAAGTAAAAAAAAAAAAGATAAGATATAGATAAGTTTATATAAGGAAAAATGATACTAGGTTTTTATGCAAAGATTGTTCGTTTGTGTCGTAAATGCCTTTATTCTATTAATTTAATCATGATCTCTATATGTGATTCTATGTGATAAAATAATTTACATAAAATGTACTTAGTAAATACTTGTGTATAAATTATATTATTGTAGTATATTATTATTATTATTATTATTATTACAATTATTATTATTATTATTATTATTATTATTATTATTATTATTATTATTATTATTATTATTATTATTATTATTATTATTATCTTTAGTATATAAATTAAGCATTCAAATATATATATATATACATATATGAGTATATATGTATATTATGTATATACGTTACTCAACTAAAGCACATACATGTATATTTAATTATTTTGCGAATATAATAAACAACTTTTGGATCAAATTTGGAGAGATGAGTCAAATTGCTAGCCTTTTCTTACACTTACACGTGTAAGCTATACATCTATGAAAAGAAGAGGAAATCTTCTTCCTCCCTAAAATCTTATCTTCTTTTTGCAAAGAAATGAGAAGAAATTTGTTGCAGCTTGAAAATCAATAGGAGTGTAAAGATTTAATTGCTTCCAATTTCTTTTTCCCCAAATTGAGATGTAGATGTATATGTATGTATATGCGTATGCGTGCAATTGTGTGTGTGTTTATTGTGTACTGTGGAATTGGAGATGGGGCAAA
This sequence comes from Scutellaria baicalensis, assembly GCA_005771605.1. Taxonomy (NCBI): domain Eukaryota; kingdom Viridiplantae; phylum Streptophyta; class Magnoliopsida; order Lamiales; family Lamiaceae; genus Scutellaria; species Scutellaria baicalensis. The sequence goes on from CM016721.1 coordinate 29,567,000, forward strand.
AAGGAGGAGATGGGGGGAAGAAGGGAAAAGGCGCTGTCGTGTGTGTGGCAGGCACCGTACAGAAGCGAGCCAGGTGTGAGTGGGGTTAGAGGACGGTGCCGTGAACAGTGCCACCGTGCAGTGTGTGCGTGTGTGGTGTTTTGTGTACGTGGCCGAAACAGGGGGAAAAGGGTAAAGGGCGCCGCCGCACCAGAGCGTGGGTGTGCGGGTGAAGGGGCGACACCGCATGTTGTAAGTAAGTTGTGTGTTGTGTGTGCTATAGAGAAAAGGGAGGAAACGAAGAAGGGCGGCGCCGCCGGATGGGCGGCGCCGTGCGAATCGGCGCTTGTGCTGGTGTGAAATAGGGGAGAAAGAGAGGGGCGCCGCCAAGTCGGGGTGGCGCCGTGCGCGCAGATATGGGGACACAGCATCGTCGGCAGCGGCGCTGCTGTGTGTGCGTGTGTATGTTCGTGTGTATTGGTGTGGGTGACGACGGGGCTGAAGAAACGAAGGGGAGGCGCCGCCGCGAATCACGGCGGTGTGCGTGCTGAGTGAGTGCAGGGTGGGGGCGGCGCCACGGCGGGAGGCGCCGTGCAGTTAGAGCGAAGGTGTGTGTGTGTATCCTGCTGTGTGTGCGTGTGTAGGGCACCACCGTGGGTGGTGGCGCCGTGCAGAGGTCGGGTTGTGTGTGTGCTACTGCCGACGGACGGCGGCAGCGGCGGCGGCTGCCATAGGGGCTAGGGTTTTGAGGTGTGATTTTGGGAATTAGGGTTAGTTGAGGGGCTTATGTGCAATTACCCATCTTGTCTTATTTATTGTTCAACCCCTTAACTTCTGTATTTTTGCATTACAGCCCTGAAATTAGAAGGACTTAGATTTTGACCCCAAAACTTTATAAAATTTATAATATGACCCTCATACTTTACTGAAATTATAGAAAGACCCCTGAACTTTAATGAAGTAGTATTTTGACCCCATGACCTTGCTACAATTATAAATTGAACCAATACTGTACTGGATATTATTTTATGACCCCAAACCATATTTTATGCGTCATTTTAAGATTTAAAATTACTAGTTAAATACCTAAAGTTTAAATCATAAGTATATTTGTTGTTTCATATGTGAATCATGTTTCAATGATTTTATATGATGATATCATCATCAAAACTTCATATATGAGTCTAATATATATATTGCATGATGTATAATTAGTATAAATGCTTGAATTATGTGTATAGAATCATGTTAATATTTATGTTTAGTATGAAGTCTTTATATTAAATTACTAATGATTATGCTTTAGATTAAATAACCTAATATAAGACACTAAATCGTTAAGTGTGTCGAGTGCAGTCGAGACAATCGGCGAATCCAAGAGCAATCTTCAAAACCGTCAATTTAAAGTGGGTAACTTCTACACTCTACTATGCGTTGATAATTAAATTAGTAAGTTATGTATGAAAATCTACGGCTGAAGCTCCGTAGCTATAACCGGTAGTTGCTTCACTATCAGGCGACGACCATAAGGGCGAGAGTGCCTGGTCTATGAAAGCAAGGTTTAGTGGGTGAGCGACTCCCACATTCCTTTATGTTATGTATGGTCCAAGGTGAGCTTGCCCAACGGACATATAGTATGTGCTTAATGATTTAATTGCTTCAATATATATTAGAGAGTACAATTATCCCACTGGGATCCCTCTCTGGAGGTGTCTCATGATTCTACTTTTAATATTTTCAGGTTCGATATATGATAACGCGGGCGTGTAGCGAGCTAGACTGATTTTCCATCACCCTTAATGTTAAAGTACTAAACGATACTTACTTTTAAGAATAATGTTATATTTTGATATGTAAATTATGATAGATGATGGGCCTAGGCTTATATTTTGGTATAATATGTTTGTTCTATTATGTTATCTCATGTAGGAGTTTGTTTGAGCGTTTAACCTAGAAATGTGGGTGAAACACAAGTTTTAGAAATAATTGTGTTATGTTTAAAAGGAAAAAAAAAATGTCTCGTGTTTTCCTTTCAGTCTTCCACTGTAAACTATCTTATGAATTCTTTAATTAGTAAGTAAGTAAAGGGTGACGATCTGATTTCCAATTAATAGGGATCGGGGCGCCACAGCGTGGTATCAGAGCCGAGGTTTAGGGATTTTTACCTCGGACTCTAGGTCAGATGTTTTCAAACGACTGTCTTATGTTTTCGACTGTTATTTGTTAATTAAGTCAAAGTATCATTAAGATTAAGAATTAAATATGTTACGTGAAGGGAAAGTCAGCAGTCAGCTACTGTTCGGATCATCGTCAAGTAAGTGTTTTAAGTTATGTTTTAAAGATATTTATTGAAGAATGATATGTTCAATGAAAGATATTTGAATTATGATTTGAGGCATGTAAGAGATTGTCAGATACAATCTTATGATGATATGAAAAGTATGAAAGACAGAATGCAATGTTAAATATTGCAATGGTTTGAATGATTTAATTATTTTCTTATTGTTCGAATAAAATTGTTTCATGCAAAACACATGCATTTATTCTCTTCATTGGGTGTTATTTTCTGTTTGGGGATTTTATTAAAAGAAATCATTTTCTTTATAAAGCAAGTATTATAGCCCCACCTACTAGACAACAGAGAGAGAGAGACAACAACGTGAGAAAGTACGAGATAATAGGGAACAACCTGTTGAGAATAATCCAGCGACCGACATGGCTAGGGAATTCTTTGCTCAACTAGCAGGATTCATGCAACAACAACCGATACCGGCCCAAAATGCTCAAGAACAACAAAACCCATAACCAAATCAAGTCATCGAACAATTTCGACGTTTCCAGCCACCTAGGTTCAGGGGTAGAGAAGGACCAGCAGCTACAGAAGAATGGATTGCGGAACTAGAAAGAATCTTTGAGCACATGGAGATATCAGAGACACAAAAAGTCTCATGTGCTAGATTCCAACTTGCAGAGGATGTAGGCCAGTGGTGGCAAGCATATGAGCGAACTCTGACACCTGAAGCTAGGAAAACTCTTGAATGGGAAGGGTTTAAAGGGATATTGCTGGATCGTTATTTTCCACAGGCGTTGAGAGAGAAGGAGATTGAGTTTATGAATCTCCGACAAGGGACTAGTACATTGGCTGAGTATGAGTGCAAATTTAACTCGCTCTCTAAGTATGCACCTCATCTAGTGGATACTGATGATAGGAAATCGATAAGGTTTGAGAGAGGTTTACGCCCAGAAGTTGGTGGGATAGTGTCTGGATTAAGACTTCCAAACTTCAGAGACGTGTTTGAGAGGGCACGTATTGTATCAATGAGTTTGGGTCTGGAAAACGAGCAAAAACCAATTATGGGTCAGTTTAAAAGGAAAGCTCCGACACAATCTGGTCCTAGTGGGAATACATTTGTTCGTAATGTTCGACCCATGATGTCAGTAGCCCCAAGACCTATGCAAATACCCACTTGCCAGAATTGTGGAAGGTCTCATTGGGGAGAATGCATGAAAGATAAGGACATCTGATTTCGATGTCATAAACCCGGCCATAGGGCTAGTACTTGCACAACTCAGATGAGCACCCCAACTAGGAATGGAGGAACCTTTGGGCCTCGTCCGATAAATCCACAGAATGTGAATCAGAAGGGCAAGGGCAAACTAAATGCTTTGCCAGGAATCCAGTATGCTGAGGAGGAAGAGAACCGGAAGAAGGACAGCCAGAAGGAGGTGACGAAGAGAATGAGACAGTAACAGGTATGATACTCATTTCAAATGTGCCTGCTTACATCTTATTCGATACAGGAGCATCCCACTCTTTTATATCTGATGCATTTAGGAAAGAACTAAAACTAGATTGCGTTAAGAATACGAATCTAGAGGTTAGAGTACCTTCTGGTGAGAATATCAAGATCAAGAACATGGCATAGAACGTTAGATTGGACCTAGATGGACACAAATTCCTAGCTGATCTGTATGTGATAGGAATGAAAGGGTTCGATGCGATTTTAGGAATGGATTGGTTGAGTAAAAACCGAGCAGTGATCCAATGTAAAGATAGAAAAGTGGATTTAGAAACTCCAAATGATCAACGATTCACATTCTTTGGATCAAGAATACAAGGATGCGTACCAATTATTTCTGCGATGAAGACGATCAACCTAATAAGGAAAGGTGGATGTGAAGCATACTTAGTAAACATTACTAAAACGGGAAATGAGAAGTTGACACCGGCAAATGTGCCAATAGTGAGAGAATTCCCTTAGGTATTTCCAGAAGACCTCTTAGGAATTCCACCCGATCGATCGGTAGGAGTTTTCTATTGATCTAGTGCCTAGAGCTGCTACCAGTATCGAAAGCCCCTTATAGAATGGCCCCTAAGGAGCTATAAGAACTTAAGATTCAAATACAAGATTTGATGGATAAGAAGTTCATTCGACCAAGTTCTTCTCCATGGGGAGCACCAGTATTATTTGTAAAGAGGAAAGATGGTTCACTGAGGATGTGTATTGATTATCGAGAACTTAACCGATTGACGATCAAGAATAAGTATCCTCTACCAAGGATTGAAGATTTATTTGATCAACTAAAGAATGCTGGTGTATTTTCAAAGATAGATCTCCGATCTGGATATCACCAATTAAAAATTAAAGAAAGTGATATTCCATAAACTACCTTTAGAACTCGTTACGGACATTATGAGTTTACCGTAATGCCTTTCGGAGTTACGAATGCACCTGCAGTTTTCATGGACATGATGAATCGTGTATTTCATGAATACTTAGACAAGTTTGTCATTGTATTTATTGATGACATCTTGATCTACTCCAAGGATTCAGAACAACACGAAGGACATCTCAAAATTGTTCTAGAAGTTTTGAAACGAGAGAAGTTATATGCTAAGTTCAACAAATGTGAATTTTGGTTAAACAAGGTAGCATTTTTGGGACATGTCATTACGTCTAAAGAGATAGAGGTCGATCCCGCCAAGGTTGAAGCAGTCTTAAACTGGAGGACCCCAACAAATGTCAATGATATCCGTAGTTTTGTGGGTCTAGCAGGATACTATAGAAGGTTTATCCAAAACTTCTCACGTATCGCGAAACCACTCACACAGCTCACGAAGAAAAGTGAAAAATTTGAATGGTCATCTGAGTGTGAAGCTAGTTTCCAGGAGCGAAAACGAAGGTTGACAACTGCGCCAGTTTTAACAATACCTGATGGATCAGAAGGATTTGAGATATACACTGATGCATCCAAATCAGGGTTAGGATGTGTATTAATGCAACACGGGAAGGTCGTAGCCTACGCATCACGCCAATTGAAAGTGCATGAACAGAACTATCTGACTCACGATTTGGAATTAGCAGCAGTCGTACATGCATTGAAGATCTGGAGACACTACTTGTATGGGGTAAAATGTGCAATGTACACAGATCATAAAAGTCTAAAGTATTTCTTCACCCAGAAGGAACTTAATATGCGTCAAAGAAGGTGGTTAGAACTCGTGAAAGACTATGATTGTACCATTCGCTACCACCCAAGAAAAGCAAATGTTGTAGCAGACGCACTCAGCAGGAAAAAGGGACAGCTAACATTGATGCCTCACTCATCAGGAAGAATTGATAGAAGAATTTAGCCGACTAAGCTTGACAATTGTTGATTCAGAACAATCAATTGTGATGTTAGCAGCACTCACAGTTCAACCTACATTAAGGGAACGAATTATCGAACTTCAGCGGAGTGACAAGTTCCTCAATCTTATGCAAAGTAAAGTTTGAGACCAGAAAATCAAGGACTTTTCGATAGCCTCAGATGGAGCTTTGGAATTCAAAGGAAGAATCTGCATACCAAAAGATATTTAGTTGAGAGATGAAATAATAAGAGAAGCTCATATGACTCCTTATACTTCACATCCTGGAGAGACAAAAATGTACAGAGATTTCAGAAGTAACTTTTGGTGGAGAGGCATGAAACGAACAATTGCACAGTTCGTTAAGAAATGTCTAACTTGCCAAAGAGTTAAATCCGATCATCAAAGACCATCTGGATTGCTAAACCCATTAGAAATTCCAGAATGGAAATGGGAGCATGTGACTATGGATTTTATTACAGGACTGCCAAGAAGCCCTAAACAACACGAAGCTATATGGGTTATTGTTGATCGATTAACAAAGGTTGCACACTTCATACCAGTCAAAATGACGTACTCGATGGATCAATTAGCAAGGCTATATATCGATGGCGTAGTTTGACTACATGGAGTACCGGTTTCGATTGTGTCTGATAGAGATCCACAATTTACTTCTAAATTCTGGAAGAGCTTACAATCAGCAATGGGAACCAAACTGAACTTTAGTACTGCCTTCCACCCTCAGACAGATGGGCAATCAGAAAGAACCAACCGAATCCTTGAAGATCTACTTAGGACTTGTGTTTTGGACTTGGGAGGAAGCTGGGAAGATCATTTGTCCTTAGTAGAATTTGCTTATAACAACAACTACCAGTCAACCATTGGAATGGCTCCGTATGAAGCACTTTATGGACAAAGATGTAGAACTCCCATTCATTGGGATGAGGTTGGAATAAGAAAGATTTTAAGCCCAGAATTAATAGAAAGGTCCACTGAAGCAATCACCAAGATTCGAGAAAGAATCAAAATAGCCCAGGATCGACAGAAATCTTATGCGGATTTGCGAAGGAAGGATCTGCAATTTGAAATTGGTGAAAAGGTGTTTTTGAAAGTTTCTCCAATGAAGGGAATAATCCGATTTGGGAAAAAGGGGAAGTTGAAACCAAGATTCATAGGGCCGTTTGAAATCTTGGAACGTATTGGAAATGTCGCATACCGACTTGCCCTCAGTCCAGAATTTTCTGCAGTTCATGGCGTCTTTCACGTATCAATGCTACAAAAATATGTGGCAGATCCAAGTCATCACATTGAACTTGAACCATTCGAAATCAAGAAGGATCTAACCAATAAGGAACGACCTATGTCCATTATTGGGAAGAGGATCAAGACCTTGAGAAATAGAAATATACCATTAGTTTTGGTACAATGGAATAGGCATGGAAAAGAGAAAGCTACATGGGAGCGTGAAAGTGACATTCGGAATGAGTACCCCGAGTTATTCCTGTAGCCAAACCAAATTTCGAGACGAAATTTTTAAAAAGGTGGGGGGAGTTGTAACACCCCGTTTTCAAGAAAATCTGCATTGCATATTTCACAAAATTTCTTTTACCTTTTAATTGAAAAATGATTCGAAGTGAACTATTATGTTATTTAAAGTTATAATTTACGTATTATGTTGTGCTCAATGATTTTTTACGTATTTTGTGATCTAATGTTTCTTTCGAGATTTTAAAGTATTTTTGCAGGATTGCTTACGGAGGAAACCGAGCTTGATCTCAACTCACTTGACAACATGGATAAAAGTAAAAAAAAAAAAAAGATAAGATACAGATAAGTCTATATAAGGAAAAATGATACTAGGTTTTTATGCAAAGATTGTTTGTTTGTGTCGTAAATGCCTTTATTCTATTAATTTAATCATGATCTCTATATGTGATTCTATGTGATAAAATAATTTACATGAAATGTACTTAGTAAATACTTGTGTATAAATTATATTATTGTAGTATATTATTATTATTACTAGTTTTGTACCCCTGCGGTGCACGAGATTAAATTTTCCTAAAAAAATTATTTGAAATTAGAAAAAAAGAAAAGTTATATAAGTGTAATAGAACCAAATTAAATGATCACATATTTTAAATATTTAATTAGTGGAGGTTAACTTTAGATATTGTGAATAAAAAAATATTGTAATTTTAAACTTATTTATAAGTATGAAAACAATAATATATAATCAAAAGTAACGATAATTATATAAAATCAATTAAACATATAATATAAAAAATTTAAAGACTTCTTTATAGTAAAACATTTGTGCTGATAAATGTTTCTTGCAAATATTTATATATATATATATATATATATTACCTCTAAATTTGTCATATATAATCGAATCAATGAAGATGAGTAGGCATCTTTATTAAATCTCATTTTTAATGACATTGAAACTTAGTTATGGATTAAAATTTCACATTTCTTTCAAATAATCCTTATATGAATTATCGATTATCTTTGTTCATATTTTTCTTTCAGATTATTTGTAAGAAATAAAATATGTATTCTTCTTCTATAACCATATAGTATCACCTCCAACCATTATTTAAATTGATTACAAATTACTATTACTATTATTATTAAAGGTCAAGCCAATTTAGTATATTTTTTAATATATAAAATATATTTTTTATCTATTTATTCGAAGCGAGTTGATATTATAATTTTGACTTGGAACTTTGATTTTTAGAAATATAAGATACTCTTTATATTTAGTTTTTTTTTTTCAAATTATAAATTAAGATATGAAATCTTAAACATAAATGAGATTTTGATGAAATGAGTGACTCTATAGTCTATAACAATAGGGGTATGAGAAACACTCATTATGGAAGTTCCAATCTATATTTAAAATATGTACATCAATATCACTATCTAACTTCAAATGGAAGGAAAATTTAAATATTTAATCAATAAATTAATATCTTTATCATACGTACATATACTATAAATTAACATATATTCCTTCTCCCTAACTTCGCTAAATATTTACGTATATTCCCTTTTCTCTCTCTCTTAAGGTCATTATATATAGGATGTTTCATTTGTTTTAATTCTATTATCAATTTGCTAAGCCTTGAATTTTAAATAGATATATCTTGTCAGATCATTATAAGTATTTAATAAATAGTTATTTATTGTAATCGATTATTAGATATATGTAGCAGATAGTTTTTATAAATGTATTATTATATCTTTAAAACAACAAAATTTGTTTTTAAAATATTAAATATTTCCAACTTACTTACAAATAAGATGAATATGAATTTTACAAAAAATTAGTACAAATCAAGTATATTATTCAAGATAAAGGAACAATATTTATATAAAAAATTCAAAACATGAAAAGTATAATCATTACATTCTTCTATATATGTAGAAAGAATAAATCAACTAATAAGATTGTCGATCTCAAAAAAATAATAAATTACATGACAAAAATCTCAAAAAACAAAAACAAATACAAAAACAAATTATAAGATTTATTTTCAGTAGTTTCTTGAAAGAAAAAAAAAAAGTCAGAAAGAAACAAATCCACCTTGTAGTGTATATATCTCTAATCTTCAAAATCTTTACCACTTTTTTAGATAGAAGTTGTCAATCCAATTTCTTCACTGAATATATGTAGTGTATAAATCTCTAATCTTCAAAATTTTAACCACTCTTTTAGATAGAAGTTGTCGATCCAATTTATTCATTGAATTTATGCATAAGAAAGAAAAAAAAAACATAATTTGTAAGAAGAATAATTCGTATACAATACCAATAAATAAAACATTCATCTCCAAATTAAACATGAACATAACAATAGAAAATTATAAAATCAAAAGCGATTGATAAAATCAAACAATATTTCATCCATCCAAACAATAAAGTATATGAAATGAAACTCATACCAAATAAAATAAGATCAAAAAAGAAAGCAAAAATAACACAATCCATGAGTGAACGGAAACAAAATTATTGTAATGCAAAATTTGAGAAATTGTGAAAAGAAAGTGTGAGTTGATTCTAAGTTTATTGTATCGTATTTATAGGTGTATGATATGTTTATTAGATATAAAATTAGTGCATATTAAGTAGCATAATTATAGTCATTTCCTAATTTATAGATTTTATTTTCCTAATACATTTGCTACAAATAAAATGTTCACTTATTTAATTTTTTTTTTAATGAAATGAAACCACATTATAGAAATCAACAAATTCAATTATAAAGCATGTGATACATTATAAATTATCATTTACATTAAATATTGTTTTTTATTATTTTTTTATTTAAAAAAATAGCTAAAGCTGGTCATATATGTGTATAATCAAGATGGAGATCATTTATTAAAATCTTATTTGTTTTTTCATATTGTAATATTCCATTTAATATTGGAATTCAGTACATAGTTATTCATATATAGTAATGTGAAATCAATTAATTTGTTATTACCATATTTCATTTACACAAAAGCTCATGTGAGACGGTCTCACGAATAATTTCCGTGAGACGGATCCTTATTACCCTTAAATTGAATTCATATCCACATTTTTTCATATGAATTGCTAAGTGTGTGGATCATGGTTTGAGTCATCTCACGAAAAAAGATCCGTGAGACGGTCTCGCACAAGACCTACTATTTGATTTAATGGGCTAAAATTGTGCATATTTCAATATCATCAACATCTATTATGTTTTTAAAAATATATTATGAATTATATAAGTTTTAAAATAAATCATCACTCTTTTAATATGTAATCAATATCAGATAATTTGATAAATAAGTCATTTAGGAATATCTATATCAAATACTATGAAATTTTTAAATAAAAGAATTATTTAGTTTGCATCTATAAAATAAAATAATATTTTTATTAAAGTGAAGCATTGATTGCTAATGTCAATAATTTTGGTATTTTCTAATTTATAATAGTTTTCATCCTTATATAGCTGCAGAAAATTAATGTGGCAATTGACTTCAATATAAAATTGATAACATAAAGGGGGAAGTCCAGAGAATAAGAGAGTGTTCAAGTAGAGCAGATGAAAAGAAGAAGAGCTCGAACACTCCACATCCAAGAAGACGCACACCCAGTCTACCAGTCATACAACAAGCTTCAGCAGATCTATCTACAAACAAAGGCCTAGCTTGCTGCACCCAGTTGAAGAAGAAGGAGATAAACCTCTCTAAAAGGTTGTCTCAGAGTACTCAATGGGAGGAGTAATGTCCTGCTGAGTTTACCACTTTCTAGGAGAGAAAGTGAGGACCCTGGGTGGGTAGAGTAGGATCCTGTGTGGATCAGGGAAAGTAGGCAAGTATCTGTTTGAAAGGCTTGCTACTTACTTGTTAAGGGTGGGTTGTAATAGATAGGCCAATGTAAATCAACTAGCTTAACAAATGTTCCCTCCTGTGTTGAGGAAGAGAGGACGTAAAAGGATTACTCCACCTTAGAACCTCTATAAATACTTGCGTCTTTATCTGCCTTCTGCATTACATGTATTCTCTCTAATAAGCTGAACATCTTTTACTCGGCTCAGTATTAAAGGCTTCCGCAAACCACTCTAATCAGTAAACTCCCAAAAGGTTACTGATCTTAGAAGTGAGTCGAAAGAGTTAGAAGAAAAGTTTGAAAAGAAAGTAGGCTTATTCGTCCCCCCTCTAAGCATACCTACAACAGTTATGGGACCAACACCTTCGTTTGCAGATTGATCTGCTAAAGCTTGCTGCTAGACTGACTTACTGAGCGTGCGTCTCTTGAGGTGTGGAGTGTTCGAGCTTTTTTTCTTTTCTTCTGCTCTATTTGAACACTCTTTTCTTCTATTTTAACTTCCACTCTTTCTGCGCTTTCTTCTCTATTGAGCTCTTCTCTCTTCTTTTGGCGCTTCTCTCTACGAGCTTCAATATTCTGTTGTGCTCGTTTTCTCTTCTCTTACAAACGCTCTTCATCAGTCTTCTTCTTATTTATAGATTAGGAATTCTACCCGTTAAAGGTAGGTAGGCTCCCTAATCTATAAATGTACTGCACTCCTGACACCTTCCAACTTTTCGCTTTCCATGTGTCTTCTTCTTATTGGCTTCTCTTCTCTTTCTATCTACTGGTAACTTCTTGTGTTTACTGGTAACTTTGACTTTTCTCCCCATGCCTGTTTTGCAGCTTCCTCTTCTTACTTCACTCTGGAGCTTCCTTTTCGGGCTTGCTTCTTCAGGTGGCTTGAGGCTTCTGTAGCATACTGCCCTTGCAGTATGCTTTCGGCATGGTCTCCCAGGTAGCTTCCTGTCTCGCTGCATTCTACTTTGGTAAGGTCTCTTTCAGTAGCTTCCTGTAGTCATAAGTATCCTTGTTAGTTTACCTGATTCTTCTTCACCATTCTCTTCAGTATCCTTCCTTTGATACTTTCTCTATTTTTTTAATCTTCTAAAGTAACTCTGTTGCAGTAACCTAGCCTAAGATTGGTTATGCTTGTTAGAGTTACTTAAGGCTTTGTCTCATCAAAACTTACTTCAAATATTTCCAACAATTTCCCCTTTTTTTATGATGACAACCTTTGCAGAAGATTAAAAGAGTATAATCACTTAAAGCACATAAACATATGTAATATATAACAATATAAAGCATGTAGTTTTCATTAAAATTACATATACGTCTAAAAGAAAGGGTACAAGGAATGAGCATTTTAAAGAACAGATGTAATTTTATTTAGATAGAATAACTACAATACAACTTAATAAGCACAGTACAATAAATATCCTATCTAGATTCATTCTTCTTTCTTCTTGCTCTTTCCTTTCTTTCTTTCCCCTTTTGCTTTCTTCGACTAGAGATGAGAGTTGTTGGGAGGTGTGAGAGGTGATACGAGAGAGAGAAGGAATTCATTTATTGGAGATCGAGTGAGGAAATAGAGAAGTTCAGACGCCAGTAGCTTGCTGCCGCATTTCCTTCTCCTTCAATCTCCACTCATCCCTCCAACTATCCTTCCTTCTGATTCTCTTGCACCTCAAAAGAGAATTCACCTCATAGAAGAGATGAAATCTCCTTTTCTCCACCTCTGGAAGTCTTTTGATCTTCCATGACCCTTCGCAGTTTCTTCCCCCTTTTTGACATCATCAATGATATGACACTCTAGGAGTGCTGGAGAGGGGTCCTCAGCTCTGTCCCTCTGCCTTGAGGAGAAAAACTAGAGTGCAGGTTCTTGAGAGGTGAGATGGGAGTTGAAGGCTAGAAGATGGAATCTTCTGAAAATGGCTTGCTTAGCAAGGTTCAAGCGTGAGAGGTGAATATACGTGATTTGGGGTGTGCTTAGTTGATTATTTGCAGAAAATGTGTTCTTTGGAAGGAATGAAGAGAAGGGTTTCCAATAATCGGGTTCTATGAAGCATAGAGGATAAGAGAGAGAGAGAGAGAGAGAGGATATCTATATGCTTTATGAAGAATAAGGAGTGCATGTATTGATAGAGTTTTGAGATACTCCCTGTTGCAGTTAGATATTCAAAGATCTCATTAACTACTTCACCGTTTTCCAATAAAGGTGTTGACACTTTCCACAACTTTTCCTATTCCTGAGGTGCGTGGTCAACAGCTGGTTCTCCATCCTTGGATTCTTCTGATCGTACGGCTAAGATATTTTTAGGGTTCTTAAAATGTAGTCTATTTCTGGAAAGGTGATCCACTTTTTATGCCTGTTACGATTATTTTTTCAGTAACTACTCTGATTTGTAACCTCCAAGTGATCCGTTTATCCAGTGACCTGATGATAAGTCCTGATTTCTAGTAGCTTGTTAGTATCTAGTATATTGGTGTCTAGCATCCTGGTTTACAGCAACCTAGTGTTCAGCAATCTAGTATCCAACATTTTGGTGTTTAGCGTCCCGGTGCCCAGCGACCTAGTGCTCAGTGATTTAGTATCCAGCATCTGGTATCTAGTATCCCGATATCTAGCGTCCTGTCATCCAGCGACCTAATTTCCAGTCAGCCTGGTATCTAGCATCCTGATATACAACGTCCTATTATCCAGCGATCTAGTATCAAATATCCTAGTGTCTAGCGTACTATTGTCAGAACTTTATCTTGTTCCTTAATATTGAATGGTCCTTCTACCTTTTCTCATGACTTGATGACATATACTCTGATGTCTAGTGACCTAGTATCCAGTAGCTCGGCATCTAGCGTTCTGGTGTATAGCGACCTGATGTTCATCGACCTAGCATCCATCCATCTGGTGTCTAGCATCCTGATTTTCAGCATCGTGTTGTCCAGCAACCTAGTTTCCGGCAACCTGGTATCTAGCATCCTATAGTCAGAGCTCTGTCATTTTGTCAATGGTTCCCCCTAAATTTAGTAGCCCTTTGTCAGAGGTACCTGAAAAATAAGTTTTCTCGTATAGGTACTCACACAAGGTATGAGTTCTTCTCGGTTAATGTTTATTTCAGAAGTTTAGACTTCCTTTACAGCCCATGGTTACTGTAGAGAGAGTCTGATTCCATCAAGACTTTTAAAGAGCAAAAATGATGGTGTGTACAGGTGTTTTCTTACTGTATCTCTTTAGAATATAGAAAAGATGAAGGACGATACTAGTAAGATAGACAATTTTCCATTACCTTTTGGAGTTGCTGTTCTGCTTGTTTCCTTTAGGAATGTAAGTTTGTTGCAGACATAATTAGCATACCCGTATTTGGGTTTCTCCAAGGATTTGATTCTTTGACCTTTGAGTTACCTTGATTTATACTAGAAGATCCCCCTTACTTTATGTCTCTCTTTCTTTAGAATTCAGGGTCACTTTCAGCACTATTTTAGGTAACTTTGAGGTTTGCATGATAAGGTGAAACATTCTAGTAAGGAAATAAACGTGCAGGCTTCCTTCTCATTTTCAAGTCAAGTGACAACAAATTTTAAGCCTAATATCTTCACTTTCTGGAAGATTCTTTTCTTTGGCTTCTTTGATTGTTGGTATATGGTCACTTTATTTCTTTAACAGACTAAAACATGAGCAGGACCAATAAGTAAAAGTGCAGATTGGAATGAGGTACCAGGTCATCATTTGCAAAGAATAGATCCTCTTTTATCTCTTGTTTCTTCATGGTGAGTGGTCTGTGTTGGATACATTTGTAGAATGTTTTGATGAGACAAATAATTAAAGTAACTCTAAATAAGCATAACTAATCTTAGGATAATGTTACTGCAATAGAGTTACTACAGAAGATTAAAAGAAACAGAGAAAGTGTCAAATGGAAGGATACTAAAGAGAAAGGTTATAAAGAATCGGATGAACTAATAAGGACACTATTGACTTCAGGAAGCTACTGGAAGGAACCTCACCAAAGCAGAACACAGCGGGACAGGAAGCTACCTGGAAGACCATGCCAAGAGCATACTACACAGCCAGGATGCTACAGAAGCCTTGAAGCCACCTGAAGGAGCAAACCAGAAGAAGGAAGCTCCAGAGTGAAGCTAGAGGAGGAAGCTGCAAAAGCAGGCATGGGGAGAAAAGTCAAAGTTACCGGTAGACACAAGAAGTTACTGATAGAGAGAAAAGAGAAGAGGTGCCAACTGAAAGAAGACACGTGAAAAGCGAAAAGCTGGCATGTGTTAGGAGTGCGACGCAGAAATGATGGAAATCTGTCTACCTTTAACGGACAAATTTCACACCCTAGAAAGAGTAGGACTGAAGACTGAAAATGGGTGTTTGAGAGAGAAGTACAGAATGTACAAGAGAGAAAAGAAGTGAGCACATCAGAATATCCAAGCTCACAGAGAGAAGCGCAAAAGAAGAGAGAAGAGCTCAAAGAGAGAAGCACAGAAGAAGGGGGAAGCCTTAGAAAAGGGAGTGTTCTAGAAGAGCTGATGAAAAGAAGATGAGCTCAAACACTCCACACCCCAAGAAGACACACACCCAGTCTACCAGTCAGTAGCAAGCTTCAGCAGAATCAGTCTGCATACGAAGGCCAAACTTGCTGCAACCAGTTGAAGAATAAGGAGATAAGCCTCTCTAAAAGGTTGTCTTGGAGTACTCATTGCGAGGAGTAATGTCCTACTGAGTTTACCACTTTCTAGGAGAGAAAGTGAGGACCCTAGGTGGGTAGAATAGGATCCTGTGTGGGTCAAGGGAAAGTAGGTAAGTATCTGTGTGAAGGCTTGCTACTTACTTGTTAGGGGTGAGTTGTAATAGATAAGTCTATGCAAATCAACCAGCTTAACAAAGGTTCCCTCCTGTGTAGAGGAAGAGAGGACGTAGAAGGATTACTCCATCTTCGAACCTCTATACATCCTTGCGTCTTTATCTGCTTACTGCATCTCATGCATTTATACACTCTCTCTAATAAATTGCACAACTTCTACTCGGCTCAGTATTAGGCTTCCACAAATCACTCTAATCAGTAACCTCCCAAAAGGTTACTGATCTTAGAAGTGAGCCGAAAGAGTTAGAAGAAAAGTATAAAAGAAGGTAGGCTTATTCAACCCCCTCCCCTCTAAGCCTACCTACAACAATTTTGGGTCCAACAATCTGGTTGATGGAGTGGTCTTACTCCTATGCTTGACATCCTCCATATCTTCTTCCAAGTTGTTTGGTTGCTCGTTGCTACTTCAGTATAGTCCATACTTCCCAGATTCACTTTATCAGCTTCTTCTTCATGCTTAGCAACTAGTCTTTTTTGATCTGCTCAGTGTTGGTCTACTTTGTGATAGGTAAACACTTGCTCCTTTCCACACTGCTACTTGCTTTGACGTCCTTTCTTTGGGTATCTTACTGTTCACCATCTTCCTTCTTCTGAACAGCTTTTCTTCACACCACAGCTTGATTTTTCTGCATCCTTCATAGTTGTTTGTTGTCTTCACATCCTTTTGAACAAAAGGCTGTGAGTTGATCTATGATGTAAGGGGGAGAGAGAGAGAGAGAGAGAGAGAGAGAGAGAGAGATTCTTCACAGATGGGATCTGGATAGATCGCTTAAATCTTTTTATTCATCCATCCGTTCTGATACCACTTGTTGGTATCAGATTGACCAGTGAGCTTTGGATGAATAATCCACCTGCTCTGATACCACTTGTTGGTCCCAAAAAGGCTAGTGGTAGGCTTAGAGGGAGGGGGGAGGGTAAATAAGCCTACTATATTTTCAAACTTTTTTCTTCCTTGGCTCTATTCTAGGATTAGTAGTAACATTTTGGGAGGTTACTGATCGGAGTGGTTTGCGGAAGCTTATGTCTCATTGTAAAGCTGAGTAGGAGATGTCCAACTTAACTTAGAGTAATGCAAGTAAAGCAGTAAGCACACATAGACGCAAGGATATACAGAGGTTCGAAGGTGGAGTAATCCTTCTACATCATCTCTACCTCTTCTCAAGAGGGAACCTTTGTTAAGCTAGTTGATTTATATAGACCTATCTATTACAACTCAAGCTTAACAAGCAATTAGCAAGCCTTCACACAGATGCTTGCCTACTTCCCCACTGACCCATACAGGATCCTAATCTACCCACCCAGTGTCCTCACTTTCTCTCCTAAAAATTGGTAAACTCAGCAGGACTCCACTCCTTCAGGTGGCTTGAGGCTTCTGTAGCATACTGCCCTTGCAGTATGCTTTCGGCATGGTCTTCCAGGTAGCTTCATGTCTTGCTGCATTCTACTTTGACGAGGTCTCTTTCAGTAGCTTCCTGTAGTCATAAGTATCCTTGTTAGTTTACCTGATTCTTCTTCACCATTCTCTTCAGTATCCTTCTTTGATACTTTCTCTATTTTTTTAATCTTCTAAAGTAACTCTGTTGCAGTAACCTATCCTAAGATTCATTATGCTTGTTAGAGTTACTTAAGGCTTTGTCTCATCAAAACTTACTTCAAATATTTCAAACAATTTCCCCATTTTTTATGATGACAAAACCTTTGTAGAAGATCAAAAGAGTATCATCACTTAAAGCACATAAACATATGTAATATATAACAATATAAAGCATGTTGTTTTCATTAAAATCACATATACGTTTAAAAGAAAAGTCACAAGGAATGAGCATTTTAAAGAATAGAAGTAATTTTATTTAGATAGAATAACTACAATACAACTTAATAAGCACGGTACAATAAATATCCTATCTAGATTCATTCTTCTTTCTTCTTGCTCTTTCCTTTCTTTCTCTCCCCTTTTGTTTGCTGCTAGCTCCTTTCTCTTTCTGCTTTCCTTCCCCCTCAGTTGATGCAGTCCTCTGCTCCCAATAGTTTCTTCTCTTCGATTAGAGAGGAGAGCTGCTGGGAGGTGTGAGATCGAGTGAGGAAACAGAGAGAAGGAATTCGTTTGTTGGAGATCGAGTGAGGAAACAGAGAAGTTCAGATGCCAATAGCTTGATGCCGCCTTTCCTTCTCCTTCAATCTCCACTCATCCCTCCAACTATCCTTCTTCTGATTCTCTTGCACCTCAAAAGAGAATTCACCTAATAGAAGAGATGAAATCTCCTTTTATCCACCTCTGGAAATCTTTTGATCTTCTATGATATTCAAAGATCTCATTAACTACTTCACCGTTTTCCAATAAAGGTGTTGACAGTTTCCACAACTTTTCCTATTCCTGAGGTGCGTGGTCAACAGCTGGTTCTCGACCCTTGGATTCTTCTGATCATACAGCTAAGATCTTTTTAGGGTTCTGAAAAGGTAGTCTATTTCTGGAAAGGTGATCCACTTTTTATGCGTGCATGTTACAAATTTTTTTTTCAGTAACTACTCTGATTTGTAACCTCCATGTGATCCCTTTATCCAGTGACCTGATGATAAGTCCTGATTTCTAATAGCTTAGTATCCAGTATATTGGTGTCTAGCTTCTGGTTTACAGCAACCCGGTGTTCAGTGATCTACTATCCACCCTCTTGGTGTTTAGCGTCCTGGTGCCTAGCGACCTAATGTCCAGCGATCTAGTATATAGTATCCCGATATCTAGCGTCCTGTCAAATTTTTCCTCTCCTTGGCTCTATTTTTGGATAAGTAACCTTTTGGGAGGTTACTGATCTGAGTGGTTTGCGGAAGCTTACCGCTCATTGTAGAGCTAAGTAGGAGATGTCTAACTTAACTTAGAGTAATGCAAGTAAAGCAGTAAGCACACATAAACACAAGGATATACAGAGGTTCGAAGGTGGAGTAATCCTTCTACATCCTCTCTGCCTCTTCTCAAGAGGGAACCTTTGTTAAGCTAGTTGATTTATATAGACCTATCTATTACAATTCACGCTTAACAAGCAAGTAACAAGCCTTCACACAGCTGCTTGCCTACTTCCCCACTATAACACCCAAGATAGATTTAGTTTTATATATATATATATATATATATATATATATATATATATATATATATGAGTTTGTAGCAAGAAAAAATGCATTTAATTGCTTAATTTTAGCAAGCCCAAAATTCTTATTTAATTGGATCCAAATCAAATATTTTTTTTAAGCCCAAATCTGAGCCCATATACTAGATGGTTATTGAGAAGGAAAAGTTGATCTTCTCTTCTACTTTCCAACACACACACACACACACATATATATATATAGTACACGTGTGTTTTGGATCAAAAAATTTGGACAAATATCTCATCTTCCCACTTCATCTTCTTCGTTTTTTTTCTTTCCTTCGGTTTTGCAAGGATCTTGAGAAAAAGGGGTAAAGTTTTGTTACAAAATTTGTTCTTGTGGTTGTAAAGTTGTATCTATTGTTTTATGTATATATATGTATCAATACTATCTCTCCATGTCTCTCTCTCTCTCTCTCTCGTCCCATTCTCGCTGCCGACAGTCCAAGGGGCCACCGCCGAGGCGGCGGCACCGTGCAGGTGTTGGGGGCAGCGCCGGCGGCGGTAGCGCTGAATGTGTGCGTGTGTGAGTGGTTGTTGTGTGTGTGGTTGTGTGTGTGTGTGTGTGTTGTGTGTGTGGGTGTGTGTGTGTGTGTTGGTTGTTGTTGTGTCGGGGGAAGGCGCCGCCGTGAGTGGCGGCGCTGTGCAGGGGATTGTGCCGGCGACTGGCCAGTCGCCGGCAGTGGGCTGTGGCGGCAGGCAGTGGGTCGGCTGGGAGCAGGGGAAGGGGAAGGGGAAGGGTTTAGTTGCAATTTGATTTTTATACAGGGACTATTTTGCAATATTGATCCAAATTCTTAATTTTATGCATTTCATCCCCAAATTTTATGATTTTGATTTATGCAATTCAACCCTAAGTTAAGTAATATTGCATTTTAATCATTGTATTATGATAGAATTATAATTGAACTTTAGAACTACATCGAAATTATATTACGAAACCAAATCTTAAACGATAAATGTATTTAGATTATTGTACCACGTTATAGACATTGATTTAATCCACGATTGATACGAACAACGAATTAAACCTAAAAATAGAGAAACACCCTATTTCGTTTAAGTTGTACCCTTAATTACGAACCTTCGATTAATATCGTATATTAGGAATTTAATATTATAAGTATCCTATAGATATTTAAGATAAAGTTAATTTGATAGATTATTTCATTTATAGATGATCAAGTTAAGAATTAAGATGAGCTTCTACATTATGTAGGAAATACGAAAGAAAGACAAGATTAAGGAAGACAAGGGCAAATAACTTTTGGCAAAGATCGAGTAATATTCAAGGTGGGGGTAAATGCTTGTTGTTTACGGCTTTATTTTAATGAATATGATTAAATGCGATTATGTTATACGTGATTATGGTATTTTATGGGATTTAAACGTTGACCTTCAGCGTTTATTTCCAATATGATGTGATAATGTGCATTGTTTATGATAATGTTGGAATTCCATTAACGATTGGTTAAATACCGAAGGGTTTCAAAGATGGCCCTTTTCACGCTGGATTTAAAAACTCCAAATTTCATACCGGGCTTAAAGACCCGAGTAATGTTATGATAATTGTTATGGTTATGTTCAGTGATTATTTGATGGTTGAAATAATGTGATTACGTGCCTCTTACGCACCCCACTGAGTGATTTTTCTTGCACTCACCCCTTCCATGATTTTATTGCAGCAGATAAATACTAGAGAGGAGGAAGATGAAACAGAACGTCTGATATACTTTTACATGTATAAAAGAATGCATATATTTTATATCAGTATGTTTTGAAAATATTAGTTTATGTTATGATATTTTTAACTTTCCGCTGTAAAATTATCTACAACTCTTTTACTTTACAAGTGTTTGAATTTAGTGATGTTTCAGATATTTATCTTTTGTCGAAATTTTAAATATCGGTGCACTCCCTTTTCTTTTTAAAGAATTTCCGCATGTACTTTGATTTTATGATAAAAATTTAGTAAAATGTTTTATTTATTTTATTTTTGAAATAATCGAAATTGGGGCAGTGACAGTATTGGTATCAGAGCCTGGCTCTACCATTATTTTTTTTTTTGTAGAGCCTTGCTCATAAAATCATGAGTGTATATTAATGAATACGAACTATATTGATAAGTAAGTATTTTAGACAGACAGTTCTGTTTCACCTTCATCCGTCAGGTATGTTTATAATTTATGATGTGATGATTATTATGTGTTGTTGGGTTTTCTCTGTTGTATGAAAAGGATGGCAATGTCAATAGGATATGGGTAGGTTTAATCATGAGTTAACTATGGAATTTACGTAAGAGTTTGTGGATGACAGATGGTCGCTATTCGTAGAACAGCTAGAAAAAGGGTACCTACTTATGAGACCCCGGAAGCTAGAGCTATCCGATTATTCTATGAGAGCAGGGTTGCAGGAGATGTATGCGTGGGAGAGCATATAGCCAGACTTTTTCATTGCTGGCGAGAAGCAGGAGGCGTCACGGATAGAATAAGGAATTTAGATGCAGCTAGTCGTCTGATCGAGACACTTCCAAGTCAGTGGACTGCGAGGGCTTGATTAGTATACAGGGATGAGTTAGTACACTTAGGAGTGGATGGTACTCCGAGTTTGGACTTCGGAAGGATGGCCCAGCAGTTGATGGATCTCTGGATGAGACATGAGCAGCCACCTCCACCAGAGAGAGGACCGTTTGACCCGTCCAGCGGGGATTCAGACGAGGAGGAGGACAATGAAGAGGACGAGGAGGAGGATCCGGAAGAGGATCCTGAGGAGGATATGGATGAAGGGGAACCTGGGGGTGTACCACCAGGGTTTCAGGGACCTCCGTCCCACCGGCTGCCATGGCATAGAGGATGGTTTAGCAAGTAGGATCTAGTCTACTTGCTGAATTAAGACGATACACTTTTGTGTGTATATAATATGTATATATAACCATACATCGTAGTTTGGGGAAAACTGATAGATGCATATATTAGTATAGGGTGTGGATGCAGTTCGACCACTTTGATGTGTATATACGAATAGAGCCACCCACACTCAAAACACCTAGTATGCTTACTAGGAATTTTTGTTCGATATATATATAAATATATATAAATATTTGCGATGATTAACCTTCTCGATGATATAATTGTCTTATGTACAAAATCTCTTTTCTTTCTATTTTTCTTCGCGAGAGTTATTGGGTTTTGATTTTTTTTCTAATCAGAATCATGCCAAAAGGGAGACCACGAAAGAATTTACAGTCCACGGACCAGATGTCGGCTAACTCGGCATCAGAGCCAAACATACCTGAAGGGTCGACACCACCACAGCCTACAACTAGTCGATCAGTTACAGGACCACCAAATAGGGAGCCTATGGAGGATCTGATCACAGTACTACGTAGTCTAGCAGAGCGAATGGGTAATGCGAATGCGACTACTGTACCAGTAGAGCCAAGAGAAGACGTGAATCGAGTAATCAAACTCTTTTAACGCTTTAACCCACTAGTTTTCAGCGGGAAGGGCGAACCGGCGGATACTGAAGAATGGCTGAGGGCTCTTGACTGGCTGTTTGCTCATTTAGTTTGCACTGAAGCACAAAAAATTTCTTGTGCTATATTTCAATTCACGGAAGAAGCCAGCCATTGGTGGGAATCGTATAGTCGGACCCTGACTATGGAAATGAAAGATGAGATGACATAGGTGGAGTTCAAGGAGATTGTTATGCAGAATTATCTACCTCAATCTTACCGAGATAGGAAGGAGATGGAGTTCCTACATCTCCGTCAAGGAACTATGACGGTGGGTGAATATGAATGAAAATTCAACCAGTTGAGTAGATACGCAACTCATCTGGTGGACACAGAGGTAAAGAAAGCAAGACGTTTCTGTCGAGGACTACGCCCGGATATTGGCGCAATACTGGCAGGACAAGGAGAGACGACGTACGCAGAAATGGTTGAAAGGAGTTTGGAAGTGGCTTCACGTATACGTACAGAAACTGTGGTCCCGAGAAGACTAATGGAGGGGGCGGGAAAAAAAAGTGGAGTGGCCCGAATCAGTACAGGGACCTAAAACCAAACAAGCGACCCGCAATTGGAAACACTTCAAGTGCTCCGATGACGAATACCAGACTTCCTTGTTTCCAGTGCAGGAAGAATCATTCAGGACAATGTTTGCTTAGGTCGGGACGATGTTATTGGTGCAAGGAACTAGGGCACAATAGGGATGTTTGCCCAAAAAGGCCACGTGAGGGCCCAACTACAGAGACGAGGCCCAACTCAGGAAGAACTCGCGCTTTTGCTCTCACCCGCAATGAAGCTGCTGATGAGTCGGAGACTATGGCAGGTATGTTATCAGTTTGTAACTTACCTACACTTGTCTTATTCGATACGGGGGCAACAAATTCTTTTATTTCCGTCAAGTTTATAATCTTTTGGGATTAGAAAATTTTTCGGTAGACGATAACACACTAGAGGTTAGTATACCTTCGGGAAAAACTGTAAGAACCCAACGGGTGTGTCGAAACTTAGGGATATCCTTTGAAGATAAAACCCTCTATGCTACATTGCACGTGTTGGAAATGAAGGACTTTGATGTAATCCTAGGGATGGATTGGCTTAAAAATAACCACACCACAATCAAATGTCACTAGAGGGAAATTCTTTTCGAACCACCTGAGGGTGAAAAGTTTACGTTCTTCGGAACTCGTTTTGGGTTAAATCTTAAGGTTATTACGGAAGTGCAAGCTGTAAAGTTGCTCAAGAGAGGAGAATGTGAGGCAATGTTGGTTAATTTGGTGGATCCTCAGCAAAAACCAGATCCCATTGATGGAGTTCTAGTGGTGAATGAATTCAAGGATGTCTTTTCGGAGGAATTACCTGGACCATCACCAGATAGAGAAGTGGAGTTCGGGATAGAACTGGTGCCTGGATCTGCACCAATGTCTAAAGCACCGTATCGGATGGCACCAAAAGAGCTACAGGAATTAAAGGTTCAACTACAAGAACTTATAGAGAAAGGTTTCATCCGCCCAAGTGTATCACCATGGGGAGCTCCGGTACTATTTGTAAAGAAGAAGGACGGAACTTTCCGAATGTGCATAGATTACCGAGAGCTAAACAAAAGGACTATAAAGAATAAGTATCCTCTACCTCGAATTGAGGATCTGTTTGATTAGCTTAGAGGTGCGAGTGTATTCTCAAAGATCGATTTAAGATCCGGATATCATCAAGTGAAGATTAAGAAGGAAGATATATCCAAGATCGCTTTCCGAACAAGGTATAGTCACTACGAGTTTGTAGTGATGCCTTTTGGATTAAGCAATGCACCAGCAGTTTTCATGGATATGATGAATCACGTCTTCCACCCGTATCTCGATCGTTTTGTGATAGTATTTATTGATGATATTTTGATTTACCCTGACAACAAGACGCACCATGAAGAACATTTAAGAATCGCATTAGGGATTTTATGAAGGGAAAAATTATACGCAAAATTCAATAAGTGTGAGTTCTGGTTAAACAGAGTATCTTTTCTTGGACACATCGTGTCTGAAAAGGTAATAGAAGTGGACCCTGCCAAGGTAGAAGCGGTTAGTAACTGGAAGGCACCGGTGAATGTAAACGAGGTGTGAAGTTTTCTTGGATTGGCAGGATATTATAGGAGATTCATTGAAGGATTCTCCAAGATCGCTACTCCCATGACCCGTTTGACTCGGAAGGATACGAAGTTCCAATGGACTGATCGGTGTGAGAAAAGTTTTCAAGAGTTAAAGAGAAGGCTAATCATTGCACCAATATTGGTAGTTCCGGATGGGACGAAAGGATTTGTAGTCTACAATGATGCATCCAAACAAGGGTTAGGATGTGTTTTGATGCAACAAGGAAAGGTGATAGCTTATGCATCAAGACAATTAAGAATCCATGAGCAAAATTATTCGACTCATGATTTGGAGTTAGCGGTTGTAGTGTACGCACTTAAGATTTGGCGACACTATCTATATGGAGGAAAATGCGACATTTACACTGATCATAAGAACCTGAAGTATTTCTTTGAGCAAAAAGAACTAAATATGAGGCAACGGAGATGGTTGGAATTGGTAAAGGACTATGATTATACAATCCTTTACCATCCGGGAAAGGCGAATGTCGTTGCTGATGCGCTTAGCCGAAAAAGATCTGGAGAAGTAATTTGTCAACTAACTAGTCAAGATACGTTGCCAAGAGAGATGGCTCGGTTAAGTTTGGAAATAGTGGTACCACCAAACAGTATCAATGCTAGGATTACAGTGTTGACGGTACGACCCACTTTACGGGAACAGATAATAGAAGTCCAACAAGGTGACAAGTTCCTACAACGAATAAAGGAACGTCTGGAGAAAGGAGGAGCGGAAGGATTTATGAAGTCCGCTGATGGAGCTATTACATTTAGAGGAAGACTTTGCGTGCCAAAGAACGATGAGCCGAGAAACAGAATTCTGGATGAATCACACTCCACTCAGTACACAGCACATCCTGGAGGCACGAAAATGTATCAAGATCTCAAGAAAATTTTCTGGTGGCGGAACATGAAAGGCAGCATTGGACTTTTTGTTAAAAGATGTCTCGTCTGTCAGCAAGTAAAAGCGGAACATCAACGACCAGGAGGGATGTTTGTACCACTGGAAATACCAGAATGGAAATGGGAGCATATCACCATGGATTTTGTTGTATGATTACCCAGAACAAGACAAGGAAACCAGGCAATATGGGTAATTGTTGATAGATTAACTAAATCTGCGCATTTCCTACCAATCAAGATGACTTTCGAGATTCATAGGCTAGCACGAATCTATTTAAAGGAGATAGTTCGACTTCATGGAGTGCCGATTTCTATCGTTTCCGATAGAGATCCTCGTTTTACATCTCGTTTTTGGTATAGCTTACAAAAGGAATTAGGGACCAAGCTATCCTTCAGTACAGCTTTCCATCCACAGACAGATGGACAAATGGAGTGGACAATCCAAACTTTGGAAGATATGCTGAGAGCTTGCGCGCTAGATTTCCATGGGAGTTGGGAGGAACATCTGTTCCTGGTGGAATTCAGTTACAATAACAGTTATCAGTCCACCATAGGAATAGCACCTTATGAAGCGTTGTATGGTAGGAAGTGCCGATCACCCATTTGTTGGAACGAAGTGGGTGAGAAGAAAGTGTTAGGGACAGAGTTAATGGACAAAACGATAGAAGTCATAGAAAGAATTAGAGTAAGAATAAAGATGACACAAGATCGACAGAAGTCCTACGCCGATAAAAGAAGAAGAGAACTAAAGTTTGAAGTAGGTGAAAAACTTTTTCTGAAAGTATCGCCTACTAAAGAAATCTATCGTTTTGGAAAGAGGGGTAAGTTAAAACCGAGAAATATAGGCCCGTATGAAGTTCTTGAAAGGATAGGCGAGGTAGCTTACCGACTTGCATTACCTCCAGATTTCACAGGCATTCACAACGTATTTCATGTATCTATGCTACAGAAATACGTATTTGATCCGAGTCATGTAATTCATCAAGAAAGTATTGGACTCGAGAAAGACATGTCTTATGAAGAGACTCCTATTGCGATATTAGATAGAAAGGTGCTTAAACTTAGAACCAGAAATAAAGTCTTAATAAAGGTGCAATGGAGTCAACACAATCCCAATGAGGCCACGTGGGAGGAGGAAAGAGAGATAGTTTCGAAATACCCGAATCTACCTTACTTCGGTACGTTTTAAATTTCGAGGACGAAATTTCTTTTAGGAGGGAAGAATATAACACCCAAGGTAGATTTAGTTATATATATATATATATATATATATATATTATATAAATGAGTTTGTAGCAAGAAAAAATGCATTTAATTGCTTAATTTCAGTAAGCCCAAAATTCTTATTTAATTGGATCCAAATCAAATATTTTTTTTAAGCCCAAATCTTGGTCCATATACTAGATGATTATTGAGAAGGAAAAGTTGATCTTCTCTTCTACTTTCCAACACATATATATATATATAGTACACGTGTGTTTTGGATCAAAAAACTTGGACAAATATCTCATCTTCCCATTTCATCTTTTTCGTTTTTTTTCTTTCCTTCGGTTTTGCAAGGATCTTGAGAAAAAGGGGTAAAGTTTTGTTACAAAATTTGTTCTTGTGGTTGTAAAGTTGTATCTATTGTTTTATGTATATATATGTATCAATATCTATCTCTCCATGTCTCTCTCTCTCTCTCTCTCTCTCTCTCTCTCTCGTCCCGTTCTCACTGCCGACAGTCCAAGGGGGCACCGCCGTGAGGCGGCGGCGCCGTGCAGGTGTTGGGGGCTGCGCCGGCGGCGGCAGTGCTGCATGTGTGCGTGTGTGAGTGGTTGTTGTGTGTGTGGTTGTGTGTGTGTGTGTGGGTGGGTGTGTGTGTGTGTTGGTTGTTGTTGTGTCGAGGGAAGGCGGCGCCGTGAGTGGCGGTGCCGTACAGGGGATTGTGCCGGCAATTGGCCAGTCACCGGCAGTGGGCTGTGGCGGCAGGCAGTGGGTCGGCTGGGAGCAGGGGAAGGGTTTAGTTGCAATTTGATTTTTATACAAGGACTATTTTGCAATATTGATCCAAATTCTTAATTTTATGCATTTCATCCCTAAATTTTATGATTTTGATTTATGCAATTCAACCCTAAGTTATGTAATATTGCATTTTAATCATTGTATTATGATTAAATTATAATTGAACTTTAGAACTATACCGAAATTATATTATGAAATCAAAACTTAAACGATAAATGTATTTAGATTATTGTAACACGTTATAGACATTGATTTAATCCACGATTGATACGAACAACGAATTAAACCTAAAAATAGAGAAACACCCTAGTTCGTTTAAGTTATACCCTTAATTACGAACCTTCGATTAATATCGTATATTAGGAATTTCATATTTTAAGTATCCTATAGATATTTAAGATAAAGTTAATTTGATAGATTATTTCATATATAGATGATCAAGTTAAGAATTAAGATGAGCTTCTACATTATGTAGGAAATACGAAAGAAAGGCAAGATTAAGGAAGACAAGGGCAAATAACTTTTGGCAAAGATCGAGTAATATTCAAGGTGGGGGTAAATGCTTGTTGTTTACGGCTTTATTTTAATGAATATGATTAAATGCGATTATGTTATACGTGATTATGGTATTTTATGGGATTTGAACGTTGACCTTCAGCGTTTATTTCCAATATGATGTGATAATGTGCATTTGTTTATGATAATGTTGGAATTCCATTCACGGCGGGTTAAATACCCGAAGGGTTTCAAAGATGGCCATTTTCACGCTGGACTTAAAGACTCCAGTTTTCATGGCGGGCTAGCTACCCGAGGGTTTCAAATATGGCCCACTTATATTGGACTTAAAAACTCCAAATTTCATGCCGGGCTTAAAGACCCGAGTAATGTTATGATAATTGTTATGGTTATGTTCAGTGATTATTTGATGGTTGAAATAATGTGATTACGTGCCTCTTACCCACCCCACTGAGTGATTTTTTTTGCACTCACCCCTTCCATGATTTTATTGCAGCAGATAAATACTAGAGAGGAGGAAGATGAAACAGAACGTCTGATATAATTTTGCATGTATAAAAGAATGTATATATTTTATATCAGTATGTTCTTAAAAATATTAGTTTATGTTATGATACTTTTAACTTTCCGCTGTAAAATTATCTACAACTCTTTTACTTTACGAGTGTTTGAATTTAATGATGTTTCAGATATTTATCTTTTGTCGAAATTTTAAATATCGCTGCACTCCCCTTTTCTTTTTAAAGAATTTCCGCGTGTACTCTGATTTTATGATAAAAATTTAGTAAATGTTTTATTTATTTTATTTTTGAAATAATCGAAATTGGGGCGTGACACCCTACTGACCCACACAGGATCCTAATCTACCCACCCAGGGTCCTCACTTTCTCTCCTAGAAAGTGGTAAACTCAGCAGGACTCCACTCCTCGCACTAAGTACTCCAAGACAGTCCTTTAGAAGGAGTTTGTCTTCTTCTTCTTCTTCTTCTTCTTCAACTGGGTGCAGCAAGCTTGGCCTTCGTTTGCAGATTGATCTGCTGAAGCTTGCTGCTGGACTGACTGACTGAGCGTGCGTCTTTTGGGGTGTGGAGTGTTCGAGCTTTTCTTTTTTTCTTCTGTTCTTCTGAACACTATTTTTTCTTCTATTTTAACTTCGCCCTCTTTCTGCGCTTTCTTCTCTGCTAAGGTCTTCTATCTTCTTTTGGCGCTTCTCTCTACGAGCTTGAATATTCTGTTGTGCTCGTTTTCTCTCTTCTCTTATAAACGCTCTTCGTCAGTCTTCTTCTTATTTATATATTAGGAATTCTGCCTGTTGAAGGTAGGTAGGCTCCCTAATCTATAAATGTACTGCACTCCTGACACCTTCCAGTTTTTCACTTTCCACGTGTCTTCTTCTGGTTGACTCCTCTTCTCTCTTCTCTCTACCGGTAACTTCTTGTGTTTTCTGGTAACTTTGACTTTTCTCCCCATTCCTGCTTTGCAGCTTCCTCCTCTTACTTCACTCTGGAGCTTCCTTTTCTGGCTTGCTCCTTCAGGTGGCTTGAGGCTTTTGTAGTATACTGCCCTTGCAGTATGCTTCAGCATGGTCTCCCAGGTAGCTTCATGTCTCGCTGCATTCTGCTTTGGCAAGGTCTCTTTCAGTAGCTTTCTGTAGTCATAAGTATCCTTGTTAATTTACCCGATTCTCTTTAGTATCCTTCCTTTGACACTTTCTCTGTTCTTTTAATCTTCTGCAGTAACTCTGTTGCAGTAACCTATCCTAAGATTGGTTATGCTTGTTAGAATTACTTAAGACATTGTCTCATCAAAACTTACTTTAAATATTTTCAACACTTCTGTAGCTTGCTGCTTTGCAGTATGCTTTGGCATGGTCACTCAGGTAGTTTCCTGCTTGGTTACTTGATGCTTTGCAGTATGCTCTGGTATAGTCTCTTCCTGGTAGCTTTCTGCAGTAAGTAGCATCTGTTGGTCTCAAGTGGTGGTAGGCTTAGAGGGGGTGAGTAAGCCTACTCAAATTGTCAAACTTTTTCTTCTTGGAGAATACACAGGCAGTTCGTTAAAGGAACTTACTGTCTTGGAGGTAGCTGCTTGAGCAATTACCTTAAGCTTTTAAAACAGAAAGAGTTTTATGCACAACGGAAATACTTTTCAAGCAACACTTATTTTCTGAAAACCGATGCAAAGCTTAAAGATGATATACAGATGATAAGAGCAGATAGGCAAAGCAAATAGCAAGATCAACTGAAAGCAATGCAGTAAAGAACACAACAATTTATAGAGGTTCAAGGGTGGAGTAATCCCTCTACGTCCTCTCTTCTCCTTCTCAAGAAGGTACTTTGTTAGATCAAAAATGTTGATTTACACAAGCCTCGCTTAGACAACCTAGACCTAACAAGAATTGTCAGTCTTTCCCACACAGGGTTACTGCACAGTGACCAAACTTCTCTAGCCCACACAGAGCTCTTGTTCTTTTACAAAGATTGCATATACTTGATCAGGAACAGTCTCTGATCAAGCAACTCCTTAACAGTCTTAAATAAAGATTTCTTTGACAACATAGGCAGCAAGCTTAAGAATGATGAGCTCTTTAAGGCTAAAAGTAGCTCGTTGCTAGATTGGACTTGAAACTTCTAATGATTTGAGAATATTTCATTGGATAGCTTAAGTGCTTTGTTTGCGAGAGTTTCAGGTGCATTTCAAGTGCCAGTCTCCTCATATTTATAGGTGATTTTGAATTTTTGTCTGTTGGAGAGTGAGTCTTCCTTGCAGCTTTCATAGAGTAACGTGGCATCTTTTGATTTGTCCGTACACTGGTTGTTGATGGTGTACTTGACCGTTGCTGTAATCACCTTACCTACTATGTCATTTCTTCAGACTTCATTTTTGCTTCTTATACATGGTGTCTCTTGATTCGTTGAAAGTGCGGCTTGTGCCTAACGTAAACCTCATACACGAGTTTCAAGATAACTGCTACAAAATCAGGTTGCTGATGCATACTGATGCCTCAGTTAG
Source organism: Scutellaria baicalensis (assembly GCA_005771605.1). Taxonomy (NCBI): domain Eukaryota; kingdom Viridiplantae; phylum Streptophyta; class Magnoliopsida; order Lamiales; family Lamiaceae; genus Scutellaria; species Scutellaria baicalensis. The sequence goes on from CM016721.1 coordinate 29,598,047, forward strand.
CTTCATCCTTATTTTTGTCCATCTAGCAGTAAGCAAATTTAGTATGCTTGAGCAGTGTCCGACCAGTATCCTTTTTCAGCATCCTGCTACTTGCATGTATCTTTTTCGGTTTTTAATGCAGCAGGGTCTTCATCCTTTATCCTTTGATCTTTTAAGCCTCCTGATCCTATACTATGAGAAATTTACAAAGGAAACTAAGTACATAGGATCCTGGGCCCTAGTCTATTACATGTTTTGTCATTCATCAAAATCTATACAATGTTCCTTACAATATTCCCCCTTTTTGATGATGACAAAATTCCTTTAAGAAGATCAAAGATCTACAAGAGGCTATATAATTTTAATTATTCATTCCAGAACAAGAGAAATCAATAGATAATACGAGCAGTGAGATTTAAGATAAGATCACAAGTGGTGAGTTTTTAAAGGTATGGGTGCAGTGTTCATTGAGAGGATAAACTCTAACGAAATTAGAGCAAGGATGGAATCAAACATTTTTCAACAAGAAATATAAGAAAGTAGAAAGTAGAGAGATAGAGAAAGTTCACTTTGGAGGTAGCTTCAGCCAGGAGGCTCTTGGTCTTCTTTCATTCTTTGATCCTTTCCACCAATTTGAGAGAGATTCCTGATAGGTTGGTTCCATTATCCTTTTCATCTCAGGAGTTTCATCATACCTCAACCAAAAGTCTTCACAAAAAGGAATAATTTCTCCTCTGTCCATTTTCCCTTTCAGTTTCATCTAAATAGGTAGTACACCTTTACTGGCAAGATTTTTATAGTATTGGAGTCCATCACGATAAGTTTTTCCTTTGATGATGGTGGAAGCATTGCATAGAATGGTGTAATACTTCATATATTGCGTTCGTTTGAAGTCTTTGATTTGTTAAAATTCTGGATTTCTAGTAGTAGGAAGGTCGATGTCTGGAAGTTGCCATTCTTTGAAGTTGGAGCTCCGAATATCTGGGCTTCCATTCAAGAAGTCGATAAGAGATTTTGGTGCATTGGCTTCATCTTTCGCAATAGCTTCAACGTCAGGTTGCTTCTGAGGAGGGAAGAATTTGTTCATGTTTTCCTTTACTAGTTTCTCAAAGGTGGCATCTGATTCTAACAAAAACTCTTCGACTCTTCTCCTTTTCTCCTCCCTTTCTTCTGTTCCTCTCCTAAGGCCAAGGTGGACACCTGAAATAGCATCAGATTTAATTTTGATTGAGCTACTATTTGGATGTCTTCTGGAGCTTCCTCTATCGCCTCCCGAATCCTTCCTTGGTAGAATAGCAAGCTGCTTGTAAGTGGAAGGTTCCTCCTGCTTTTCTTGCTCGATCTTCTTAGGTGCATCTTCCCCCTTTTTATTATCATCAAACTCCTGTCCGACCGTAAACCTCATCATCGAATGCACACTTGATAGAAGGTCACTATGATCCTTTAAAATATGTTTTTGGTCAAACTGAGTTTCTTCAATTTTGTTGAGGGAAGAAGATACGGTTTTCTGTTCCAGCTCGATCTCCAACAATTTCTTCTCTTATTTGTTGAGCTTGTTGTTTATGTTTGTGATTGCGTCAACAAGTTCAGGTGAATTTGTTCATAGAGTTGACAGTTGTCTGGAGCTTTGTCAAAGACGCATTGAGAGTGTCTAAAACAAAGGTAGCTTTAAACATGTCCCTTCTGGCCTCTGCTCTCAGCCAAACGGCTTGTATCGGTTAGAGACTTGCCAACCTTTTCAACTGTTTGAAATACATCTTCAATGGATTTGTCTTCTGAAACATGTGTAGATAGAGAACGAGTTAGTATTTTGGATTTTTGGACTCCGGTTGCACCCTGTTCACTAGGTGAACCATCATCGCTGTTGGAGGGACTGGACAACAAGTCTTCAAGATTTTCCTCCTCATCTATTAGTATATCCTGAGAGGGCCCTGTCTTCTCCTGTGCTTTCTTCAAATCTATCTACTTTTTTGAAGTTTCTTGCAGGGAAATCTTCTCAATAGAGGGCTCTTTAGAGGCAACCTCTTCAGTAGTCGACTTATTCAGAGTTATCTGTTCTGCTAGATTTTCATCAATAGTAGGCTCTATGTTAGCAGCCTGTTCTGTTGCGGCCTCCTCTCCAATCGTCTCCCCACGATTCGCAGGATCCTCAGAGATTATACCCTCCATCTCCATTGGTGTAATCTCCTCAGCCGTCTTATTAACCTCCATTAGTACCTTATCAATAGAGAGTTCTGGCACCGAGATCTCTTCTTCAATGATTGCTGATTTTAGTGTGTTCCTTCAAGAACAGCAGCAACAGCAAGAACATCCAACTTGTCAGCCTCCGGAGTCGTTGGTAACTCTATCATTGGCGAGTCCACTTTTCTCAAGGTGGTAGGAGAGCTTTCAAGAGCAGGTACTTCTCCAACTATATCTGATCTTGCGTCCTCATCTGGCAAGATCATAATATCCATCAGCTGACTATATGCCCCGTTGGATTCATCATTTGAAGCGTATGGTGATGGATTATTCTGACTGATTGGTGGAGCATTTAGGAGATTTCAATTGATACAGCTCCAATGGATGATCCTTCAACTGGTTTAATAAGCACAGTCTTCTGCTTCCTCCTTATTTCTACTACACTGACATCTAAGGCCTGTTTCATCATCCTTTCTTCTGCTTCATCTATTCCAAAGGCTTCTGCTTGTTTTTCAGCAAAGCCCACACCTGCAATGACATGTTCAGCAGCTGGCTTTAGAATAATATCATCCTTGTAGAAGTCAAGTTGCTCGATTGGCTTCTTTCCCTTCAGTGTCCTTGGGGAAGGTGGAGGTAGTTCAAGAAGTGTGGCCTACCTTTTCTCATCTGCAAGAGCAGCCATTTTCTCTTCTGCTTCATAATTTTCTTTAAATTCACTGCACTTTCCTTCTCCGCAGGTCCTATCAAGAACCTTGAATCAAGTACCTTTTCATCCCTTATATCAGATACCTCAGCCCAATTTAGTGTCCATTCTTCCTCTGTAAATAGTCTTTCCCACTCAAGCATAAGTGGACTGGGAAGATGTCAATAGTTCCACCATGTTATAAACCTTTCTCATTGCTTCTTAAATTCTTCCTTCATCTTGGTTATGTCCAGGACTACCTTAGGTTCAGAGTCCTCAGTACTCTCTTCTTCCTCCATTTCTAACTGTTTATGTACCTGAGCAGTTACCTTTTGTACAAGCTTTTTTTGTCTGCTCAATGGTTTGAATCTCTGATTCAGAATCCTTATCCTTGCTTGGAGGAGCAGGGAGCATCAACATAGTTGATGGTGATGCTTCATTATCAGAAATTCTTAGCTTCCTTTTCACCACCTACTTCCCCCTCACCCTTACACCCCTCTTCTTTTTCTCCTGCCTTGGTGGAGAAGCAGTAGCAGCCGAGCTTTCCCCCTCAGACATGCTTTCCTGCACTGCCTCTCTCTAGGTCTCCTTCTTCTCTGCTGTAGTAGCTTTAGTTCCTTTCTCGGTAAAGATTCTGCCATAGCCTATGAACTTGCCCCTTTGAATGGGCTTACCCTTTGACAGGTCGTGACCAGTAAACCACAGATGGTGTTGATCACTAGTCCATAAGTTGGCTTGCCTACCTTCTTCTCCACTTCCTCTTTGAGTCTGGTAAAGACATATTCTATCAGTTTATCTTCTCAACTTCCATCAGGGTCATCATCATTCTGTACCTCAGGTTGGTACATTTGTCAAAAGAACTTGAACGGTTCTCAATAATATGGCAGCAGATGTCATGGAGCATCTGATACTCCACCTAAAAGAGCTTTTTGTTACAGTTCTTGTTTAGCATTAGCAAGTCTTCTGAGCCGGTGGATCTTTTCCAATAATCTTCCACCAACGCCTCTCCATAGGTGGCTAATTCGCCTGCCAGCCATTCCTTCCATGGGTAATTAAAAGATCTTTCCTAGTAGACTGGAAGTGATCTCGACTGTCTTCTTTCCCATCTTAGACATGATCCTTGTCTTATCCTTAGATATCTCTGTAGTGTTGTAGAATTGTCTAATTAGGTCCTCGCAGTAGGGTTCCCTGTAGAGTGAACAGAGATCCCACACTCTAGACTGGTGAAGGTTGTTTAGTATCATCTGCATAAGGTCGATAGAGTGACCTTCATCTCTGATGGCTTTCAGTAATACTTTCTCATTGATGAGGTGACCATCGATGACTTGTGTGTTTTTGGGTGCCATTTTTAAGAGATGGTAAGGGAGGTGATCTTTCTTCAAAAGTATAATGGAGCACAAAACTTGATAGCTAGGTTACTTGTTTACAGAAGGTTAGAAAATATGAGAGTGTAAAAGATTTGATCAAGCGTAAACTTCCTATTTATAGGAAAACTTCCTGTATTTTGATCAACGATGCAGATCGTCCTAGAATTCGAATGGTTTCTTTATCCTGCGGTTGAGGATCCTTGCATTTAATGCGCTGATTCGCTTTTTGTCTTTTCAAAGATCTTGAGGGGCTTATTTGAAAATATCATTGTCTTTTATTGGGTAACCTGCCCTGATTTGATGCGTCATGTCTTGGGATTTATAGTTTCTTTTGATCATGCACTTCGTGGGTTCCTTTGTGTTGATCACTTTTTCCAGGTAGCTTTTTGCTGACGTGTCCTTCAGTGAGCTGTATTGGCTGCCTACATCAGGAACCTTTGGCAGGGACCTCCTCCAGCATCCTTTTCCAATTTTCTTTAAGCTTCTTATTTCTAAGCTTTTTTAGCTTCCCCCTAAGCTGTAGAACACTTTCACAGATGTTTATCAAGAAGAGTTAGCTTAGTTTGATAATGCCTAATTCATTTCTTAGGAAAGAAAATCTTGATTCACTGAGAGGTTTTGTAAATATGTCAACGAGCTGTTGATCAGTGTGGATTTTCTCCAGAGAAATATCTTTCTTCTCCATATGATCTCTGATGAAGTGATGTCTGATGTCAATATGTTTGGTTCTGAGTGGAAAACTGGATTGTGTATAATTGCAATTGCACTTGTGTTATCACACATGATCGGAGTATTCTTTTTGACAATGTCGTAGTCTTGAAGTTGTTGCTTAATCCATAAAATTTACGCACAGCAACTTCTTGCAGCAACATATTCAGCTTCGGCAGTGGATGTGGCTATTGAAGTTTGCTTCCTGCAGAACCAGGATACTAGACGATTTCCCAACATTTGGCAAGTTTCGCTGGTGCTTTTCCTGTCAATTTTGCAACCTGCAAAATCAGAGTCAGTATATCTAATTAATTGGATATCTCCTTCTTTAGGATACCACAAGCCTACTTCTTGGGTTCTCTTTAGATATCTAATTATCCTTTTAGCTGCTATGAGGTAGGGATTCTTTAGGAGCAACTTGATATCTTGCGCACATTCCTACTGCAAACATGATGTCAGGTCTGCTTGCTGTAAGGTAGAGGAGTGACCCGATTAATCTTCTGTATATTGTGATGTCAACAGCTTTTCCTCCTTCGTCCTTATCTAGGCTTCCTGAGGTTGGCATTGGAATGCTTACTGTACTTGCATTTTCCATTCCAAATTTCTTGATCAACTCTTTTGTATATTTCATCTGATTTATAAAGGTTCCTTGATTAAGCTGTCTGACTTGCAATCCAAGGAAGAAGCTTAATTCTCCCATCATACTCATCTCAAACTTGGATTGCACTAGATTGGAAAACTTTCTGCATAGCTCTTTGTTGGTTGATCCAAATATGATGTCATCCATATAGATCTGAATAAGCAGGATGTTGTCTCCATCCTGGATTCTAAATAAGGTTTTATCTACTTTGCCCTTCTTGAATCCATTATCCAATATGTATTTTGACAAGGTGTCATACCATGCTCTTGGCGCCTGCTTCAGCCCATAAAGAGCTTTTCTTAGTCTATATACCATTTTATCAGCATTTTCTTCGAATCCTTGTGGTTGTTCAACATATACTTCTTCTATCAGCATCCCATTCAAGAAGGTGCTCTTCACATCCATTTGATACACCGTGAGATTCTTGTATGCTGCATAAGCTAGAAAGATTCTGATTGCTTCTAGTCTGGTTACAGGAGCAAAAGTTTCATCAAAATCAATGTCCTTTTCCTGGCAGTATCCTTTTGCCACTAGCCTAGTCTTGTTCCATACAACTTGTCCTTCTTCATCTAGCTTGTTTTTTTAACATCCACTTGGTTCCAATGACTCCTTGATGAGTGGGTCTGGGAACCAGGTACCAAACTTGGTTTCTCTCAAATCCATTCAACTCTTCTTGCATGGCTTGAACCCAGTTGGTATCTTGTAAAGCTTCTTCAGGATGCTTTGGCTCTATATGTGATATAAAGTAAGCAAACATGGCCTCGTGTGAATTTTCTCTTCTCGTTCTTACTCTAGACGTGTAACTCCAATAATCAGGTCTCTGGGGTGATCTTTTAGCCATCTTCTTCTAGCTTCATCAGTTTACTGGGGTTCCCCCTCTGTCAGATCTTGATTCAGATCGGCAATCTAATCATTTTGAGGTTTCTAAGAGTTTGAGGTTCTGGTATCTGAGTTGGTATATCTTGGGATGGTAACATTCCATCCGTATTTTAAAGATTTGGTAACTGCACATCAATATACTCAACATGACTGTTGTTGATGTCAGTTTTGTTCAACTCTTCTTGAAGTTCCTCAATATCAGCCTTGCTGCAATGTGATTCATCAAAGATCACACGCACAGATTCTTCTACAACAAGTGTTCTCTTGTTGAAGATTCTGAAGGCTTTACTTATCGATGAGTAACCTAGGAATATCCCTTTATCAGATTTGGCATCGAAGGTTTTGAGATATTCCTTTCCATTGTTAAGTACAAAGCACCTACATCCAAAGATGTGAAAATAATCAACGTAGGGAGAGTAACCATACCACAGTTCGTAGGGTGTTTTGTTTAGATCCTTGTTTATCAGGTATCAATTCTATGTGTAGCATGCTGTGTTGGTTGCTTTCTGCCCAGAACCACTTTGGCAGCTCAGCTTCAGCTAACATTGTTCATGTAGCTTCCTTCAGAGTCCTATTTCATCTTTCAGTAACTCCAGTTTGCTGAGGTGTTCTGGCTGCTGAGTATTCGTGCTTGATTCCATTGTATGAACAATAGTTTTCTATGAATTTGTTAGTAAATTCAGTTCTCCTATCTATTCTGATCTTCACTATGCTCAGACAGTTCTCTGTTTGCAGCCTTCTCAGGAACTCTGGCAGACGTTGCTGAGTATCAGATTTCTTTGTAAGGAAGATCGTCCAAGTGAACCTTGAGTAGTACATCTACTACTACTAAGGTATATTTCTTCCTAGATATGCTAATTAGGTCTATTGGTCCAAAGAGATCATGTGAAGCATATCCAATATCCTTTTTGTAGAGTAAAGAGTTTTGTTTTTGAAGGAGTTCTTTACATGTTTTCCTTTTTGACACGCTCCACAAATGACTTCTTTTTTATAAACCATGTCGGGTAGTCCTCTGACTAGTCCTTTTCTGGCCAGCTTATTCATGGTCTTGAAGTTCAGATGACTCAACCTCTTATGCCATAGCCAGCTAGCTTCAGAAGACCCTTTGGCAATGAAGCATGTAGTAGTAGTTGCTGAGTCCCATTCAGCAATATAGATGTTACCCTTCCTGATTCCATGTGAGCTTAACTTCCTGAGTCCTGTTGTCCTTGATGAGGCACTTGTTGTGATTAAATTCAACACATTAGCCTTTGTCACAGAATTGACTTATGCTCAGGAGATTGTATTTCAAGCCTTCTACATGGGATACTTCCTTGATGTATATTTTTCCTTTGATTAGATCACCAGTGCCTTTTGTGCTTCCTCTAGAGTTGTCTCCAAATATGACCTTGGGTCCATTGGAAGCTTTATAGTTGACAAGGCTCTTCTGATTTCCTGTCATGTATCTTGAGCAGCCACTATCAATATACCATATTTCCTTGCTGCTCCCAAACACTAATTCATGTACTCACAAGAGAAATCACTTTCTTTTAGGTACCCATACAAGTACGGGTCCTTCCTTGTTAGTTTCTATTTTCCTTTTTGGAACCCATACTTGTTTTACAACAACTTTTCTGTTGTAATCCTTGTTAGTTCCTGATCTTCTACTAGTACCCCTACAATATGACATGTGTGCCTGGTGTGTTTGTGTCATCTTTGTTTGCTTCTTAGGAACATGAATTTCTGACAAGTAAGAAGATTGAATTCCTTTAAATTTTCTAGGTTTTTGTTTATGGTTCTTGCTTTTAGCATACTTATATTGCTCGAGCCAGTTTTTGACAGATTTAGACTTATAGATAGTTTCAAGAGGTCTCTTACACTTTTCTTCAAGGCTACCTACATTTTTGCTTGTAGTTTCCCCTAAGTTAACTAATTCATTCTGATGAGGAACAGTTGCAGGCACAAATTTAGGTACCTTTGAGGTACTAGTAGTTGAGGTGGCATCTTCTCCACAGTAACCTATGCCATCAAACCTTTTTAGACTTCTTTGGATATTTAGCACAACATTAAGTCTTTAGAGGACTTGTTAAAGGTATTGACTGTTTCAGTGAGGACCTCCTTCTCTTTTACTAGCTTAGTGACTTGTAATTTGAGCTCACTGATTTCATTTTTGAGGTTACTGCATGCTTGACTCTTAGATTTTTCTAGTGCTAATAGTCTTTCTAGTAAAGCATGTTCTCTTTTAAGCTCTATATTCTCTATTTTTAACTCCTTATGAGTTGAAATGATTTGCTCAAAGTCATTCATAATTTGTTTGAATGCATAAATCATGTTCAGTCTTTCATCAGTTTGAACAGAAGAGTTGAGATATATTACCTCATCTTCAGTGTCGTCGCTTTTCGCCATGAGGCAGACTAGAGCTTCATCGTCAGAAGATGAGTCCTCCGAATCACTATCAGTGGTTGACTCTTCTTTCTTGCATGTCTTCTCGGGTGTAGCTCCTTGAGAGGATTCTACCTCACCGATTAGCGCTCTTAACTTCTGGCGTTCTTGTCTTCTTCTTTCTTGTCTCACCTTCCGTTCATCTTCTGGATATCGGTGGACTTCTAGATTTGGGCATTCCCTGGCATAGTGACCTGGCTTCCTTCAGTTATAACAAAGGTCGGTAGCTTTGGAGTTTGATTGGGATGACTGCCCACTGGTTCAAGCTTCAGTTTGCTTCAATTTTGAAGCATTTTTTTAAGAAGAAGTGACATATCTTCTTCTGCAGTGGCCTCCAGGGTGGCTGTTTAATCTTTGGACTTCCTAGCTTCCAGAGGTTGTCTTGTTGTGCAGTAACCTTTGAGTTGCTTCCTTCAGTTTCCAACTTTCTTCTATTTATGTTAAACTCAAAGGCTTTGAGATCTGAGAAGATATCGAACGTGCTCATATACTTTAAGTCCATAGACACTCTCATAGTTGTTGTCTTGTTATCCCATTCGACAGTGAGAACCCTCAGCACCTTTTTATTTTTCTTCTTTTGAGTGTAGACTTTGTCCAGAGACTCAAGCTCATTGATGATGACTGTGAACCTTAGGTCCATCTGTTCCAGGGTTTCTCCAGCTATCATTTCAAACAATTCGAATTTCTGAGTGGCTATTGAAACCTTGTTTTCTTTCATGAGCTTAGTGTCTTCGCATATTTGCTCCAATTTCTCACGGATTTCTTTGGCTGTTCTGCAAGTCTTTACTTTGCTAAAGGTTCCTTTATCAAGGGTGAGAAATAACGCGTTCTTTGCTACGTTATCAAGATTTGCTCTTCTCCTCTCATCAGCAGTCCATTCTTCTCTAGGCTTCTCCAGTATGGCAGGATATGGGATGACTCCTGCATCTCCTTGTCTGTCAGCTACTTCATCTACAGCATTAGCAAACAATGGATTAGCTTTTGTGATTCTTGGTAGTCCTTCAATAATGACAAACTACATTTAATCATGCATAGCCGACAAATGTGCCTGCATGTGAATTTTCCATTAATCATATTCGTCAATGGAGAACATAGGTACTTTATGAGAATCCATGAGCATAATTTTTATGAAGAAAGAGGGTTTTCAGAAAGAGGGGATCAAGGATTGATCAGTTAGATCGGATGTTTAATCCAACCCACTCTGATACGACTTGTTGGTCCCAAGTGGTAGTAGGCTTAGAGGGGGGGTGGATAAGCTTACTCAAATTTTCAAGCATTTTCTTCTTGGAGAATACACAGGCAGTTCGTTAAAAGAACTTATTACCTTGAAGGTAGTTGCTTGAGCAGTTACCTTAAGCTTTTAAAACAGAAAGAGTTTTATGCACAGCGGAAATACTTTTCAAGCAACACTTCTTTTCTGAAAATCGATGCAAAGCTTAAAGATGATATACAGATGATAAGAGCAAATAGGCAAAGAAAATAGCAAGATCAATTGAAAGCAATGCAGTAAAGAACACAACAATTTATAGAGGTTAAAGTGTGGAGTAATCCCTCTACATCCTCTCTTCTCCTTCTCAAGGAGGTACTTTGTTAGATCAAAAAGGTTGATTTACACAAGCCTCGCTTAGACAACCTAGACCTAACAAGAACTGTCAGTCTTTCCCACACAGGGTTACTGCACAGTGACCAAACTCCTCTAGCCCACACAGAGCTCTTGTTCTTTTACAAAGAACGTATATACTTGATCAGGAACAGCCTCTGATCAAGCAACTCCTTAACAGTCTAAAAGGAAGATTTCTTTGACAACACAGGCAGCAAGCTTAAGAATGATGAGCTCTTTAAGGCTGAAAGTAGCTTGCTGCTAAACTGGACTTGAAACTTCTAATGATTTGAGAATATTTCGTTGGATAGCTTGAGTGCTTTGTTTGTGAGAGTTTCAGGTGCGTTTCTAGTGCCGGTCTCCTCATACTTATAGGTGATTTTGAATTTTTGTCCATTGGAGAGTGAGCATTCCTCCACCTTTCGTAGAGTAACGTGGCATCTTTTGATTTGTCCGTGCACTGGTTGTTGATGGTGTACTTGACTGTTGCTGTAATCGCCTTACCAAGTCTATCATTTCTTCAGACTTCATTTTTGCTTTTGATACATGGCGTCTCTTGATTGGTTGAAAGTAGTGGCTTGTGCCTAACGTAAACCTCGTACACGGCTTTCAAGATAACTGCAACAAAATCAGGTTGTTGATGCTTACTGATGCCTCAGTCAGCTTCAGCCTTCTTTTTGTCCATCTAGCAGTAAGCAAATTTAGTATGCTTGAGCAGTGTTCGGCCAGTATCCTTTTTCAGCAGTCTGCTACTTGCATGTATCTTTTTTGGTTTTTAATGCAGCAGGGTCTTCATCCTTTATCCTTTGATCTTTTAAGCCTCCTGATCCTATACTATGAGAAATTTACAAAGGAAACTAAATACATAGGATCCTGGGCCCTAGTCTATTACATGCTTTGTCATTCATCAAAATCTATACAATGTACCTTACAGTATCCTTTTAGGTAACCAGATTCCTTTCACCATTCTCTGTAATGTCCTTTCTTTGACACTTTCTCTGATGTATCTTCCTGCAGTAACCTTGTTGCAGTAACCTTACGAGATAGGTTATGCTTATAGAGTGAGGGTTACTTTTCTAAGGTTTTGTCTCATCAAAACATTATTAAATATTTCCCAACAATTTCCCCATTTTTGATGATGACAAAACCTTTGCAGATAAGATCAAAAGGTTATAATCTGTCAAGCACAGAAAGTGGATATAAGATATAAAAACATAGAGCATGCTGCTTTCATTAAACCACATACAAGTCAAAAATATAGGTCACAAGTAATGAGCTTTAGAGAACAGAACATATTTTATATAGATAAATCATTTACATTACAACGCAGTAAGCAAAGTACAATGTAAATATTTTATCTTGCTTTTCAGACTCATTCTTCTTTCTCTTGCTCTTTCCTTTCTTTATTTTCCCCTTTTGCTTGTTGCTAGCTTTAATCTTCTGTCTAGCTTTTTCCCTCTTAAGTACAAGTTCTTGCTCTCAGTTGGTTTTCCTCTTTGATTGTGGAGATAGGCAAAAAAAGGTGAAGAGGTTTGAAGAGAGAGAAGAGAGGTTACACACATGAGGAAAGTGAAGTAGCAGAGAAGTCTAGGCGTAGTAGCTTGCTACAGCCTTTCGTCCTTCTTCTAACCTCACCAACTCCTTTGTCTGTCCCCTCCTTCTCATTCTCTATCAAGCAGTATTCATACAACCCATATAAGGACTGGAATCTACTCTCCTCCACCTTTGGAAGACTTTTGATCTTCCAAGATCCTTCACAGTTTCTTCCCCCTTATTGACATCATCATCGAGCTGAAGCTCTTGGGTTACTGGAGAGGGATCCTTTGCTCCATCCTCCGGCCTCTAAGAGGAGAACTTGGGTACAAGTCCTTTGGAGTTGAGGTGAGGGCAGTAGGCTAGAAGTTCGAGTCTTTTGAGAAAGATCTCAAGCATGAGAGGTGACTTTTCATGGTTTGAGAAGTGCTTGGTTGATTATTCACGGAGAATATACTACAAAGAGAGAATGGAGAGAATGGTTTTCAATAATCGGGTGCCATGTTGGTTAAGGATATGTGAGATAAGATATACAAATAAAGATAAGTGCAAAGAATACATGTATATATAGAGTTTTGAGATACTCCCTGTGTTGAGTGATCTATGAGATCCTACGGTTGGGTTAGATCTTTAAAGATCTCATTAATTGATTCGTCAGTTTCTAATAAAGTTGTTGGCAGTTTCCACAGCTTTACTTATTTTCTCCTCTGCATGAGGTGATCGCTTGTATGTTTGGTCAACATTTGATTTTTATCCCTTAGATATCCTCAGAAGTGACCTGGAAGCTCTTACTGCAGATGAGAACAATGCACCAGAATTACTTCCCATCTTCTTAGATGAAAGTCCAGACTCTGGGAACAGATTCAAATATGGGAACTCCCTGAAATTGATCTGTCTACCACTCAGTGTCCATCCTTTTTACAGATCAACACCTTCAAACAAGTAGAATACTTGAAGTATTATATCAAGTTATGCAAGGAGTCCATGATCATCAAAGGTAAAACTCAGCCGTGAAGGGACTCCAATGCTTCAAGGACCTTGCTAGCAAGGGGTGTACTTCCAATCCAAATGAATCTAAAAGGTAGAATGAACAGAGGGGACCTCATTCCTTTCTTTGAAGATTTCTGGTTGAGGTACAAGGAAGCCTCGGAGATGAAAAGACTGATGGAACCAACTTATCAAGATTGAGATGCCTCAACTGGTGGAAGGGTTCGAGGAATGAAAGAAAAAGGGCCTCCTGGTTTAAGATACCGTAAACCTTCCTGCTTCCTACTCATATATACCTCTCTCTGCATTAATCCTCTTTAGCTATGCTCTCTCTTACTTCTTGTTGCTGATATATATTGATACTATGCTCAGATACCTCTATGATTTATTAACTCAATAAAATTATCTGTTTTGATCTGAAAAAGCTCACTACTTGTGAACTTATGCTTAAAGCTTTTGCTCTGATATCTTACTACTATATATATATATATATATATATATATATAACTTGCTGATCCTTCTACAAGCTTATCTGTCTATAAAATCTGATAAAGTCTTTGATCCTCTTAAAGGAAGTTTTGTCATCATAAAAAAGGGGGAAATTGTAAGGAACATTATATAGATTTTGATGAAGACAAAACATGTAATAGATTAAGGCTTAGGATCCTGTGTACTTAGTTCCTGTTGTAAATCTCTTTCATAGAATAGGATCAGAAGGCGTGGTGATCAAGACTGCATCTTAAAAGAAAAAAGGATGAAGACTGTGCTGCATAAGGAACACTCTAAATGCATTGAAAAGTTCATGCAGTAGGCTGCTACAAAAAGGAAGCTGAAAGCTCACTACCAAAAGGATGCTAAGTAAGCCAGCTGACTGAACGACAAGGATGAATCAAGCAACCTGTTAAGCAGCAGTTACCTCGGGAGATGTGTATGAGGTTTACGTTAGGTAAGGTCGCAATATCATCAAATCAAAAGATGTCACGTAGTAAAGAAAAAAAGGGAAGTCTGAAGGAATGTCAGACTAGGTATGGCGATTGCAGCAACAGAGATGTAAAATGTAACACCCTGTTTTCAAGAAAACCTGCATTGCATATTTCACAACATATCTTTTATCTTTTAATTGAAAATGATTTGAAGTGAACTCTTATATTATTTAAAGTTATAATTTACGTATTATGTTGTGCTCGATGATTTTTTTTACGTATTGTATGATCTAATATTTCTTTCGAGATTTTAAAGTGTTTTTGCAGGATTGCTTACGGAGGAAACCGAGCTTGATCTAAATTCACTCGACAAATAAGGATGAAAGTAAAAAGATAAGATATAGATAAGTTTATATAAGGATAAATGATACTAGGTTTTTATGATAAACTTATTTGTTGGTGTCGAGAATACTTTTATTTTATGAAATCAAATAATAATTTTTATATGTGATTCTATGTGATAAAATAATTTACATGAAATGTATATATGTGTCAAAATATGTTCTTATACACAAGTAAATTATATATTAATATAACACCCCAATTTTAATAAGTTGTAATTCATATATATATATATATATACACACACACTTAATATATACATAAGTGGAATTATTTTTCTTCAAACTTTAGCCCAAATTGCTTATGTTTGGATTAGGCCAAAACTTAAGATCAAATCTAAGCCCAATTGCAAATATTTATTTTTGAACCCAACTTTGATATGGGTCAAGTAGTGTATCAAGCCAAATACTCCTATTTTTCCTCTGGATAAAATGAACAATCAAATTATTGGAAATGCTGAGTCAAATTCCTTGCAATCTGTTGTCACATTCCCCCTCCAACACGTGTGATTTCCCCCTTTCTCTAAAAGTAAGGATCATCTTCTTCAAACTCTTTCTTCCTCTCACCAAACACAACTACAGGAATTGGAGAACACTTATCTGCAGGAGGAAGAGGCTGGGTAAAATTTATTGGCTTTGAAGTTGATTTCATTTTCAATTTTGCTTCGTGCTCTTTTCTCCCCTTCACCACTCATCTTCCTCCTCCAAAATTGCTCATCTGCAAATCAGTGGATTTATAGATACATGAATACATCCTATAGATAGATATGTATACATGTAGATATGTATGTCTGCCTATTCTATACATGTGTGAGTGCAATTTGAGAAGTAGAAAAAGGGGGGAGATGGGGAAAGAAGGGAGGAGGCGTCGCCGCGACGGTCGGCGCCGTACAGAGAGAAGACGAGAGGGGTGGGTGACCAATGCCACCGTACTGCAGAATCGAGTGAGGGGTGTGTGTGTGTGTGTTCTTGTGAGCGTGTGTGTGTGGTTGTCGTGCAGGTGGGAAGGGGTGATGTCGCGTCAGGGCGGCGTCGTGCATAGTGTACGAGTGACGGGGGAAGGTTGCCAGCGACAGGCTGTCGCCGGCAAGGGCTGCTGCGATCACGTGGAAGAAAGGGGAGGCACCGACGTAAGCTGTGGGGCCGTGCGTAGGGTTGAGCTGCAGCGCCGCCGGTGGCGATGCTACGTAGAGTGTTGTGTGTATATATGCAGGTGCGTGTGTGTGTATTGTGTGGGAAGATTGTGTATTGTGGGTGCGGCCGAAACAGGGGAGAGAAGGGAGGAAAGGCACCGCCGCATCGGGGTGGCACCGTGGAGAGTGCAGGTGTAAGGGTGGGGAGCGGCGCCGTAAGCAACGCCATCGTGCTGTTTGTGTGTGTGTGGGCGCCGCCATGTGCGGAAGCGCCGTGTAGAGGTGGGCGTATGTGTGTGCTACTGGCGGCAGACGGCAGCAATAGCGGCGGCGACAGGGCAGGAACGAAGGGAGGCGGCGGATGCAAGGTGGGATTAGGGTTTCAGGGCTGATGTTGGGAATTTGATATTTTTCAAGGGCTTGATTACAAATTCCTTAATTTCTGCTTATTTCATTTCAGCCCTCAATCTTATGCATATTTCAATTAGACCCTACAGACTTTAAAAATATCATTACAGCCCCTGAAATTAGTTTAAGTTGCAGTTTAACCCCCAAAACTTTACAAGATTTATAATATGACCCCCAGACTTTATAGAAACTGCAGAATCACCCCCAAACTTTGCTGAAATTATGAATTGAACCTAATACTGTACTGGATATTATTTTATGACCCCAAACTATATTTTATGTGTCATTTTAAGACTAAAATTACTAGTTAAATACCTAAAGTTTAAATTATAAGTATATTTGTTGTTTTATATGTGAATCATGTTTAAATGATTTTTATATGATAATATCAACATCAAAACTTCATATATGAATCTAATATATATATTGCATGATGTATGATTTATATAAACGTTTGAATAATGTGTATAGAAACATAATATTTACATTTGGAACGAAGTATTACCTTAAGTTACTAATGATTATGCTTTAGGTTAAATAACCTAATATAAGATACAAAAGATCATCTTATATGACATAAGAAACTGATCAGTTAAGTGTGTCGAGTGCAGTCGAGACGATCGGTGAATCCAGAAGCAATCCTGGAAGCGTCAACTTAAAGTGGGTAACTTCTACACTCTACTATACGTTGATAATTAAATTAGTAAGTTACGTATGAAAATCTACGGCTGAAGCTCCGTAGCTATAACCGGTAGTTGTTTCACTATCAGGCGACGACCATAAGGGCCATAGTGCCTGGTCTATGAAAGCAAGGTTTAGTGGGCGAGCGACTCCCACATTCCTTTATGTATCTATGGTCCTGGGTGAGCGTGCCCAACGGACATGTAGTATGTGCTTAATGATTTAATTATTTCAATATATATTAGAGAGTACAGTTATCTCACTGGGATCCCTCTCCAGAGGTGTCTCATGATTCTATTTTTAATATTTTCAGGTTCGGCATATGATGATGTGGACGTGTAGCTAGCTGTGCTGTCTTTCCATCACCCCTGTAATGTTAGTACTAAAATAATACTTACTTTTAAAAACCATGTTGTATTTTGATATGTAAATTATGATAGATGATGGGCCTAAACTTATATTATGATATATATATGTGTGTTCTGTTATATGGTCTCACACGGGAATAAGTTTGAACATTTAACCTAGAAATGTGGGTGAAACACGAGTTTTAGAAATAATTATATTATATTTTTAAAAACAAATGTCTCGTGTTTTCGTTCAGTCTTCCGCTGTAAATTATCTTATGAATTCTTTAATTAGTAAATGAGTAAAGGGTGACGGCCTGATTTCCAATTAATGTGGATCAGGGTGCCACATACAATGTCAAACCATGTACGAACCAATCAAAGAAAGCCACGTCGACTTATGCATGATGAGAATGAAGCTCTCTATCCAACGGGCAGAAATCCCTTTCAACTATAAATAGATGTAGACTGGAACTTGAAGACAACTAGAAATCTGAAACTCTCGCAAACAAAGCACTCAAGCTATCCAACGATATATTCTTACAAATCATTAGAAATTTCAAGTCCAGTCTAAGCAGCAAGCATCTACAGCTTAAAGAGCTTATTGTTCTAGTCTTGCTGCCCGAGTTGTTAAAATAGAAATAACATATCTTTTCTTAGACTGTTAGGAGTTGCTTAATGGGAGGTTATTCCTGATCAAGTAGTTGTGTTCTTTGTAAAAGGAACAAGAGCTCTGTGTGGGCTAGATTGAGTTTGGTCAGTGTGCAGTAACCATGTGTGGGAGAGACTGACAGTTCTTATTAAGTTAGGTTGTCTAAGCGAGGCTTGTGTAAATCAACTCATATACTTAACAAAGTTCTTCCTTATGTAGGAGTAGAGAGGACGTAGAGGGATTACTCCACCCTCGAACCTCTGTAAACCGCTGTGTTTACTTTTTGTGTTGTGCTTTCTACTGTTTATCTTGTTATTATTGCTTATCTCTTCTTATATGCTGCATATTGTTCATAAGCATCACAAACTGGTTTTCAGAAAATAAGCTTTGATTAAATGAATTTTCGCTGTGCATAAAACTCTCTTTCTGTAAATCTGTGAAAGGTAATTGCTCAAGCAGTAACCTTCTGACAGTAAGCTTTTTAGCTACCTACTTGAGTGTCTAAGTCGTCTGTCTTAAAGAAAAGTTTAAAAATTGAGTAGGTTTATTCACCCCCCCCCCCCCCCTAAGCCTACTACCACTTAGGACCAACACCTAATATCATTTTAATTCATCTAAACTTATCTATATCTTATCTTTTTACTTTCATCCATGTTTGTCAAGTGAGTTGAGATCAAACTCGGTTTTCTCCATGACCAATCCTACAAAAAGCCTTTAAAATCTCAAAAGATATATTAGGTCATAGAATCTTTAAAATCGTCAAGCTTAATGTAATACATAAATCATAACTTTAAATAATATAAGAGCTCATTTAAATCATATATAGTTGAAAGGTAAAAGAAGTTTTGTGAAATATGCAATGCAGATTTTCTTGAAAACGGGTGTTACATGTTGTTTGCTAAATCTTTACAGGTTGCTAAACTCTTTCAGGTTCCTGGGCCTCTTCAGGTTGCTGAACCTTCTCAGGTTGATGAATCTTTTCAGGTTGTTTTTTATTTGGAGCTGATTCATTTTCTTTAAACAGTAGGTTTGGTTGCACCATATCTATATACTGAACCTTGTTCCATTTGACATTGCGTTTTGCCCAAACTCTCTCTTAGTTCATCAATGTCAGTTGAGTTGTAGTGAGGTTCATCAAATACCACATGCACAGATTCTTCCACTACAAGAGTTCTCTTGTTGAAGATTGTGAATGTTTTGCTTACTAAAGAGTAACCTAGAAAAACTCCATCGGATTTAGCATTAAAGGTTTTTAAGTACTCTTTCACATTGTTCAGTATGTAGCACTGGCAACCAAAAATATGAAAGTAAGATATATTTACCCATACCACAATTCATTGGCAGTTTTATTTAAATCCTTGTTAATTAGGCATCTATATTGTGTATAGCATGCTGTGTTGTTTGCTTCTGCCCAAAATCTCTTGGATATCTCTGTTTTAGCTAACATGGTCCTGACAGCCTCCTTGAGTGTTTTGTTTCTTCTTTTGGCTACTCCATTCTGTTGAGGTGTCCTTACTGCTGAATACTTATATTTGATTCCATTTTCTGAACAATAGGATTCAATGAACTTGTTTGTAAACTTTGTTCCTCTATCAGTTCTGATCTTCACAATACTCAGGCTCTTTTCATTCTGCAATCTCTTTAAAGTATGTCTGGAAGGGAATTCCGATGGCAAGATTTCGGACTTCAAAATTCTAAACTGTTTGTTTCAAAATTCTAATTTGGATTACAAAGTCCAAACATAATCATTATTACCTATACTTAATCATTCAATCATTAATAAATACACATTTTCACAATAAAATGTTACATCAATCTAACTTTTTACAATAAAATATTAGATCAACCCACCGTTTCCAGCATTGACTTGACATCTACAATATAATCATACCTTAATAAATTCTCAAACAAATATTCATTTTCACTATTCACCTTTACTACAAAATCCAGGATTTCAAAGTCAGGATTTCACCAAACCGGCTAAAATCTCTTTCAAACATACCCAATTAGAATTCAAGTAGCCTTAGTTGTGTATCTGACTTCTTGGCTAGGAACAGGGTCCATATACACTTTGAGTAGTCATCTACCACAACTAGTGAGTATTTCTTTCCACTTATGCTGATAAGATCCACTGGTCCAAACAAATCCATGTGTAGTAAGTCCAATATTTTGTCTGTTGACTTCTTTATTTTGTTCTTAAAGGAACTTTTTAATTGCTTTCCTTTTCGACATGCTCCACAAATATTTTCATTCTTGTAAACAATGTTTGGCAGTCCCTTAACTAGACTTTTTCTAGCCAGCTTGTTAATTGTCTTGAAATTCAAGGTGACTCATCTTTTTGTGCAAGAGCCAGCTCACTTCTGGTGTGATTTTTGCAATGAAGCATGTAGTTGTCTTAGTAGAGCTCCAGTCAGCTATATAAATATTTCATCTTCCAGTTTCAGTAAGCTTGACTTCTTCAGTTTTGCTGTCTTTGATGAGACACTTGTTGTGGTTGAACTCTACTGAGTAACCTTTGTCAGGGAAGTGACTTATGCTCATCAAGTTGTACTTCAATCCTTTTATATATAATACCTCTTTTATGCAGTTTCTTTCTTTTACTAGATTACTAATTCCATTGGTGCTGCCTCTGGAGTCATCTCCAAACACCACCTTGGGTACTTTGATTGCTTGGAAGCTTGTTAGTAACTCCTTGTTTCCAGTCATAGTCTGGAGTAGCCACTGTCAATATACCATAATTCACTACTACTCCCTGCATAGGTTCCATCAAAAGTATGATTTTGTTTTAGGTACTCATACTTGTCTGTGTCCTTTTAAGTTAGTTCTCTTTGGAACCCAAATTTACTTCACAACAATTGACTTTTTATGAGTTTTCTTGGTTCTTCTGTCTCAGTCAGTACCTTTAGGGTACTGCTTGTAGTGTGTGTGTGTGTGTGTGTGCTTGTGTTTTACCATTACCCTTTTGGTACGATCTTCTGCTGTACTTTCTTGGAGCACTTGCTCTCTTAGATTTAGACATGTAGGTATTAGTACTAGCAAGTGATGGTTCTTTTCTCTGAAACCAACCTTGATGTTGCTGCTTGCTACAGCTTGCAGCAAATTGATCCTATTATAGCCTTCTGCTTACTGCAGGCTTATTGCAACTAGTTTCAAAATGAGGCCTCTTTCCCTTGTCTTCTGAGCTACCTTGGTTTGTATTAGTAGTTCCCCTAACTTTATGGTTACCTCTTCCAGGTGTAGGGTCTCTCCTAGTACAAACTTAGGTGCTCTTATGGTTATTGTATATGAGGTCGAAGCACCTTCACTATACCCAAGTCCAGTATGCTCACTAAAGCTTCTTTGAATGTTTAACAGAGCATCCAGATCTTTTGAGGACTTGTTAAATGTGTTGACAGTGGCATTCAAGCTACTTTTCTCACTTACAAGTTTAGTGACTTGCACATCTTGAGCTTACTTACTTCTGCTCTAAGGTCACTGCATGCTTTTATCTTTAATTTTTTTCAATGCTAAATCAGCAGAAAGAGAAGCTTGCTCGCTTAAGAGTTGTTTGTTTTACTCATGAGCTGAGTTTATCTTCTCAAAGTCACGCATGATCTGTCTAAAAGCATTGATCATGTTCAGCCTTTCACTGTCTCTTGAAATACTAGGTTCAGGAATTACCTTATCATGAATGTCCTTATCCTCTATGTTGGCCATCAAGCAAATGAGAGATTCCTCTTCAGAGGTGGAGCTATCTAAGTCACTGGCTGAAGAGGTTACTTCCTTTGCTTTCTCCTTTTCAGTACTTGCCTGACTTAGCAGCCTCTGACTCACTTATCAAGGCTCTTAGCTTCTTCTACTTCTCAAATCTTTTCTTTTCCCTTCTCTTTGTCATTTCCTCTTCAGGGTATCTTTGGACAGGTAGGTGACAGTTTCTTGCATAGTGGCCTGGTTTCCTGCAATTATAATGCAGGTCAGTATCACTTACAATGGTTAGTTTTCTGTACTTGCTGGTGTCTAAGGAGTATATTTCTTCTTGTGGAAGTTTGTTCTTGAGTTGCTCTTGATGAACTTCTTAAGTAACAGAGTCATGTCCTCCTCAGCATCTCCTTCAAAGGTCACTGTCTGCATGCTACTGCTTGTCTTTCCAGTATCCTTGGATACTCTAACTATCAGTGCAGGAACTTTTGAGCTAGATTCTTCAGCCTCCTTCTTTCTTCTATTTATGTCAAATTCAAAAGTTTTGAGGTCTGAGAATTGATCAAATGTGCTCATGGATTTTAGATCCATTGAGACACTTATGGTTGTGGTCTTGTTATCCCACTCGCAGATAGTGTCCTCACTTTCATGTTCTTCTCCCTCTGTGAGTAATGTTTATCCAGAGATTCCAGTTCATTCACAATATTTTTGAATCTCATGTCAAGTTGTTCAAGGGTTTCTTCGAGCTTCATTTCAAATAACTCAAAGAACTGAGTTACTGTGGAGACCTTGTTCTCCTCAGTTAGTGCAGTGCCATCATAAATTTGTTCAAGCTTGCTTTATATTTCCTTGGCAGTTTTGCAAGTCTTGACTTTATTGAAGGTACTGTTGTCAGTGTTTTGCCACAACATCCAGATTGGTTCTCTTCCTTTCTTCAAGAGTCCATTCTTCTCTTGGCTTTTCAACAACAGGTGGATGAGGAATGACTCCTGCATCAGATTCTCTACAGTTGCATCTGCTACTGCTCTTGGTGATCACTGAAGGTCCTTCTGTTATAACATATCACATCTCATTATGCTTAGCTGAGAGATGTATCTATATTCTAATCTTCCTGTCATCATAATATTCTATGAAAACATAGGCAGCTAGTGATGAGATGATTCCATGATTATGCTTTAAAAGATGATTTTTCAAAAGCTGAAAGGGGATCAGGAATATGACCAGTGCAGATTGGTTTTTAGTCCAACCTGCACTGATACCACTTATTGGTCCCAAGTAGTAGTAGGTTTAGAGGGGGTCAATAAACGTACTAAAATTTTTCAAACCTTTTAAAATCTTTTAGCTCCAAAAGATTAAGTCCAAGTGATACCTAGCAACTTTCAATTGCTATATTAGATGCTTACTACAGAAAGGTAGCTAGCTTGAACTTAGAGTTTATATGCAGTGGAAAACTTAAAACACTGCTTTTTGTAAACAGCTTTTGATGCAAGATGATGGACAGAATACAGAAAGATATATAAGAAAAGCAAGATAAAGAACACACAATGATATATAGTAATTCAAGGGTGGAGTAATCCCTCTACGTCTACTTTACTCCTCTTCATCAGAAGAAACATTGTTAATGTCGTTCGTTTTACATAGCCTAGCTATTACAAACGACACAACAAAGAATAGTTTGTCTTCCCATAGGTTGTTGAACTATCTGACCAAGACCCAAACAAGATCGAACTAGCCCACACAGTATTCTTACTCTTTCTAAAAGAGTGAAGAACATTAGCAGGTATTGCACCCTCCGCTAGGTTCTCCTAAACAATCTAATTAAAATAAAGATAAAGGATTTCATCAACATGTTTGCAGCAAGCTCTTTGAATGTCTGAACTCTGTAGGTAGCTTGCCAGCTGCACTTAGATTAAGTGACTAAAACTTTTATAGTTTGAAGATGATATGCTTGTAGTTTTGCTTAATCGTGAGTGTTTTAATAGTTTCTTCAGTTGTCACTCAATATTTATTTATAGAAGGGGAAAAATCTACCCGTTGAAGAGTAGCAGCTTCCCCACATTTAATGTGTTAATCTTTATTGTATTGTCCCTGGTCTTCATAGTACATTGCATTAAATGTGTCATGTTGCAGGTCTGTCCTTAAATTAGATTTGGTTGTCGATCTTTGATTGGCTTCGTATGGGAATGTCTCTACCGATATCATAGTAGGTTCCCAATTTGAGGTGACTCTTTCTCGGACTTGATCACTACAATCTTTTTGTCTATAGTAACCTATCAGTTACTTTTAGTGTTTTGTACAGTTACTTCTGCTTGCTTGTAGTGACCTTGAAGCTTGCTGGCACAACCTTTTAATACTTCGAATATATTTACAGTACAAACATAAGTACAAGGTTACTCCTATCCAAAAGCTAGATATGAAAAGTTTCTTTCTCATCAAAACTAAAACAATTTCTAACAGAATGATATAGAGGAACTTCTAGAGAAGAATTTTTGTTCCTCTCTCTGGAGAAAGAAGTGGAGGGAATTCAATGAGGCTGTTGAGGCTGAAGTTAAGCTTGCTACAAGAGCTCAGAGGAAGGAGGAGATTGCTGAGCCACCATCTCCATCTCTCAGGAAACCCTAAAAGGAAGGCAGCCCGTGGAACAGCCTGAGTTTTACAAGGAGGAGGTACTGTTGGAGGCTGCTGCTGACCAGGTCAGAGTTGGTGATGAAATAGGATTTTCCTCCAAACAAATTGAAAAGTTTGGGGTGGATGAGGCCATGGAGAGGATGCTGATCAAGCAGACACTTCAGATGAGCCTAAATGAGACAATGAGGAAGCACAGGCAACTCCCCATTCAACAAGGTGAAGGATCCTCCACTGCTAACCCATCTACAAAGCTCCTTTTACCGGTTGAGCCACTGGATAGGAGGTCCCCTTTGCCACAACTACCTGAAGCTCTAGCTGCCAATGAAGAGGAATTCAAGAACTTGGTGGACATTATTGTCCTACCAGAGGAAAGCAATTGTACCAACCTCCATGCTCTCAACAGTCCATCTAAAGATGTACTTGCTCCTGAGATACCTGCACCAGAAGAGAAGATTCCAACAGCAAAGAAAGCTCTTGTACAAAAGGAGGAGGTATCTATCCTTGATAGGATAAATACTCCAGAGGTAAAAGAGGTTATAGATACACTTTCTGCTGCAGCTAAGCTGGAGAGATTGATGGAGCTAGCTAAGGCTCCAATGGAGGTGGATGCAGGAGAACAGGAGGTTAATGATGCGATGGTCACTGAGGATTAAGGAGAAAAACTAGTGGACCTTGGTGAGATGGTCACTGAGCAGAAAAAGTAGGAAGAAGAAAAGGAGAAAGAATAAGAGAAGAAGATTGAGGAGGAAAATAAGGGTGAAGAGGAGATGGAGACCAAGTCTAGATCAGATGGAGGAGGATCCAGCAGCTCATCTAGCTCTTCAAATAGCAATTATGGATCATCCAGCGAACAGAATGATGTCTGAGATGAAAAATCCAAAACACTAAGCCTTATTTATTTTACCCCTGTGCAGAAACCCTTGGAGGAGTCTAAGGAACCTAAAGAGGATAAGGAAGCCAGTAAGTAGGGACCTTTAAATTCCAATGAAGGAGTTCTTGAATCTCTTGAGAAGATGGGAAAGTTGATTATCATATCTTCAAGAAAGCTAAGGAAGGTGACTTACAAGGATTCCTTCAAGCTTCAATCATACATCGACTCTCTGAATGTCACTCTTTCCAGACTTCAAAGGACCATTGAAGCTAAGATCCATGCTGAAACAAAGGACACCAGAGAGGTTACTGGACAGTTTGAATTTAGAGTTTTGTGCAGCTGAAATTCTTTTATGTAAACCTTTAAAAACACAAGTATGAAAAGATGTTCTTTTAATGCAAATGATATATGATGCTCAGAAAGATATGCAGATAGATAGAATATAAAAAGCAAGATAAGAAATTAGCGATATACAGAGGTTCGAAGGTGGAGTAACCCTTCTACGTCCTCTCTACCTCTTTACACAAAGGGAACTTTGTTAAGATTGTTGGTTTACACAGCCCTAGCTATTACAACACTCACTTAACTAAGAGTAGCAAGCTTCCCACACAGGTTACTCGACTAAATGACCCACATAGGATCCTTACTTTCTCTACAGAAAGCGAAAGTTCAGTAAGAAACTATTCCTAGCACTAAGCACTCCTAACACAATCTAAAGATTAAAAAGTATATAGATTTTTCTTCAACTGTTGTGCAGCAAGCTTTAAGAATTCAGCTTCCTTGAAGGTTGCTTGCTGCTTAGATTGAGTGACTGAAAATAGTAAGATTTGAAAGTTGAGAGCTTGAACTTTGGATCACTTGAAAGCTTGAAGTTTCAGTTATTGCTTTAGTCTTCAATCTCTTCTATTTATAGAGTTGAAGATCTGCTCGTTGAAGGAGGCAAATCTTCACATTTAATGCTCTTGATCTTCATATTATAGTTCCCTTTAATGCTTCTGACTTTCTCTGAAATTGAAGCATTCTTCCTGTACACATGTCTTCACTTGATTGGTTATATTCCTTTTATCTCCACTGGTAACCTAGTATGAACCTCGTACTTGATTTGATTTATTCTCTCAGTGTCTTAAGATCATGTTCTAGTTGTCTTCTCAGGTTGCTTCATTGATTTGTTCTGCAATAGGCTTTGTTCTTCAGCATCCTCGAGTGCTTAGTATATTGTGGTAACCTTGACTTGTGTAATTAGCAACTTTACCTTTTCTACTTGATCTTCTTCTTTGCTGCAGCGCAGTAACCTTGCTTGTCCGGTATCCTTCCAGCATCCTTTTGTGAGTTGTTCTTTTGTGAAATTGAATTCAATTGTACCTTGCGTTATTTTCATATTTCAGCATGTAGCATCCTTCCTTGGTAGTAACCTTGGCTTGCAGCATCCTCAGCAACACTTACTCAATTTCTAACAGTGTTTAATTGAGTATGCTTATGTCTATTTTTATAATGATATAGATAATTTTGATGCATTAGTTGCATTTGATAGTTTTGTGCTTAATTTCATGATTTTAGGGGAAAATGTATGAATTTCAAATGTAATTAAGGATCAAAAGGGATCGTGGACAAACGAGGACAAAACAGAGAAGAAAATGAGGAAAATGGGAATGTGCTCTGGCTCACGACCATGCGCTAGTGCACGGTCAGGAGCAGCCGCGCATGGTGTGGCAGTGTTGTGGGGCACGACCATGTGCGGATTGCCAGAATGTCATTCACGGGCGCACGGTTGGTCGTGTTATGTTGCACGATGGTGCTACCACTGAGTGTGCGTGTTCTAGTGGGGCACGATCAATCGTACCAAGTTGTCTTGATTCGCCCGAATCTCAATTTTGAGAGGATTTTATCCATTTTCATACCACGAAAACTTTTGAGAAGTTATAAATACCCAAATTTAGTTCAGAAATCAATACAAGCATTCAGAGAGAAAAAAAAAACATATTTTCAGAGCATTAAAGAGAAGACAAGTTTTTTTTTAACTCACTTTTGATAATTCAAAGATCAAAAAACGCAACATCATTGTTCTTAAGTTTTTCTTCAAACTTCAGTCAGTTGTTGGTTAATTCCATCTTGATATGACATTTTCAATTTCGTCTGTGAAGTTGATTAAAATCATGTTTAGCTAGAATTTCATAGGTTTCTAAGGCTTGTTAGTAGATTAATTTGAATTTTGATGGATCTTTCATTTCAAATCAATTTTTTGATTCTTTATCTAATATGTGTGTTTATGGTTTGATTTCTTGTTTGGTTATTCGGCGGACAATCGAGCATGTTTTAGTAATTAAATCGAAATTCAAGAGAAAGGAATAAACATATGTCATATAGGTAGAATTAGATTGAAAAATTAATGATTTATGTTATTACATTTTCAATCGTATGTGCTTCTAGGAGTTGTTTTATTTTATCAGATTGATAGAGATATCTCTGGTAGCATAAGAATCAATTGATTAGCTGACTCAAGATAACTGTTAATTTGATAATTGTGATTGCTCATATAGGATAATTAATCAATTAAATTGGATTGTTTAAAGTGATATATAGAGAATAATTAGATGAAATTATATTCTAAAACGTGTCTTATCATATTTGTTTGAGTTCGTGAATTCTATTTCATTTTCCTTTAGTATAAATTAATTGGACATCTTCCATCGGCAATCTAGATAAATTAGGGGATAATTTAAGTAACTAATTGATATTGAATGATAGTTTTTGTGGGATCGACCTTACTTGCTGCTTCTACGATCTACACTGTATACTTGCCAAAGTAAGTGAAAGAAACAAGTGAACATTAAGAAAAGCCCACATACCTGTAAATGTCTTCATGTTCTCATCAAAATTAAAATACAAAATAAAATGACAATAAACAAATTACAAATAGAAATGATAAAAATAATCGATTTACAATAAACACAAATTTTCAATAAATAAATTATTTAATTTGAATTCGCGATTTCTCATTTAATTTGCATTAGGTATACACTCACTAACACCGACCCTACCTCTTATCAAAATTATGAATAAAATAAAATAACAATTAAAGTCTAAATAAAAATGATATATTTAATATATCAAATTTTTAAACAAAATTTAAAATGAAAAAACTATTTAATTTAAATATTATATTTTACATTAAATAGAGAGGACAAAAAAACATAGATAACCCTACATATAGGTCATTTTCCAATCTAGAGGACCCCACAATCATTTGAAAATACAAATTTTTTTATTTTGAGTAGGTCTCTTATAAATCAGGTGTATGGATCTTAGATCCATGCACCAATAGGTTATGTTAGACATACCTTTAAGCTATGTTAAACATACCAATTATGCCCAGATTTCATGCCTTGTCTTTTTTTGCCTTGATTTTTGAATTTTGGCACATACCACTACGTTATGTTAGACATACTTTTACATTGTGTTAGACATACTTTTATGTATACTTAGACATACATTTGTATATGTTAGACATATCTTTGTATATAGTTAAACATACCTTTATATATGTTAGACATATCTTTGTATATAGTTAGACCTACCTACACATGTTTGGTCTAACTATACACAAATGTTGGTTTAACTATACACAAAGATTGGTCTATTGGAGCGAATTTCGGGTGAGCTTCAGCACAAGTGTTCAGCGCGTGGGAGTGCGTGCAGGAGCATGGGAGGCGCGTGGAAGCGTGTTTTGGGAGCGTTAACGGGTCGATCCAGTAGATCCGTGCAACCGGTGCATAAATGTTTTTGCCTTTTATTTTGTAATTTTCTTTAATTAGTGTAACTATTTTTTTTCCATTTATAGTATGTTAATTTAAGAAGGAAAATTAATTATTGTTATTTTTATTGAAAGTTTTGTTTATATATATATATATATATATATATATATAATCAACAGCTATAACATTCATATCAAGTGAGATAATAATAACTTTGGTTGCAGGAATCTGATAATAATAAAATAAAATAAAATTCCATTGGTTGATAGTTTGGAAAGGAATGTGATAATTTTTTTTATTTTTTCCCATTTTTTATATGGTATAAAATTGTCCTCAGGTGAAGAGTAGTTTGATGCCATAAAAAAAAAAAAAAAAAAAAGAGTTTGATGCCATAAAACAAAAGGTACTTGGTCCTTAGTCCCTTTCTAACCTATTATGCATGTTATCTCAAATAAATGGGCTTTTAAGATCAAGTATAAATCAGATGGGACAATAAACAAATTTAAAGTTAGATTGGTTGCAAGAGACTTTGAACGAACTGCAGGAATCAATTTCTTTGAGATATTTAGTCCAGTAGTCAATTCACTTGGCCTGCTTCATTTCACTTGAAAATTCAACAAATAGACGTGAACAACGATTAATAGAATGGAGAATATACTTTCACTTGCTGAGTTGATCTTCTAATATGGTTGTAACTACAAATTTGATGTATTAAAAAAATAAACACAAAAAATTTGTACAAATTAAAATTTATTGAATCAAACTGAATTTGAGTTACAATCTCTTAATCTCTTGATTCTTCTCTTCAACATTTGGAGTTGACTTGGTCAAATGACTCGATGTGTGGGTTTGACACCTTATTTTGGATCAAATTGCACTTTTTTGGAATTTCATGAAGATTTGCTTTTGGTAAAGAACGCTTTGAAAATTTGAAGATTACCGAAGAACAATGGAGAGAATTTCGACTCTTGGATTCTTCAATTTGTTGTGTTGCTCTTGTTGTGTCAAATGATGAACTTGAGACCCCTATTTATAAATGTAGAATACAAGTTCCGATAGACATCAAAGTTGAAGTGGAATAGTTAGATTAGTCCACTATGATTTGATCATATCTGATATTTAATGTGATCATAGCTGATATCTTTACGATAATTATCAAATTTGATTTTATTTAATTCGATAATATCTGCAACACTTTGACATGTGACAATGTCCGATTGACCAACAAACTATATATGAAATATCAAATAATTTAATTATTTAATTTAGGAATTATACTTAACTAATCCCTAAAAAAATATAAATTAATATTCCACGCATTATTTCCAGCGTGGAACAACGTAATTGGACAATAAATTTGCATATCTACTATGGTATCAGAGGGAATAGAAATATACAGAATCAATATATAAGATGATGATTACAATCACACACAAACTCATTCTCCCTTTAATTAATTCATAATAAGTGTGATTACAAGGTCTAAATTTTTTCATATTAAGCATTGTTTTAGAGTTTTATACAATTTTATTCCCAAATTTTGCCTATAATTAAATAATGTTCCTTTACTAGATTTAGGGATTTAATCGGATACGTTTTATGAAATTAATTTGATTTTTACCCCAATCTTAAATCATAAATTCTATGATTAATTAAGAATATATTGTCCAAATTTTATGATTTTTCTAATCTAACAAAACCTCAGGAACGACTCTGATTAAAAATGGAGGGAGTACAT
Organism: Scutellaria baicalensis; assembly: GCA_005771605.1. Lineage (NCBI taxonomy): Eukaryota > Viridiplantae > Streptophyta > Magnoliopsida > Lamiales > Lamiaceae > Scutellaria > Scutellaria baicalensis. Next base: position 29,628,236 of record CM016721.1, read on the forward strand.
ACGTATGAAAAAATCATTAATCATATTCTATCATGTGTAGTTCATCAAAAACTTATTGATTGACGAACTCATTTGCAAACAAAACAATTAATGCAAAATTTCCTCTTTTGAGTTGCAATCTGGGAACAATATTGCAAATTTAAAAGGAGCAGATAATGACCAAATTGCGCCTACAATGTTTTATTTCCTTTGACTTCATTAAAATTTTGAAGCAATGGGTAAGAGTGTGATTGTGTGTCTTCTTCTTTAGCATAGGATAATATATATCATATATTCTTGTAAGTAGGCTTTTTCCTTTCTAGAATAGGCCTGGGGCCTCTATAGGAATTAATATGGGCTAGTAGATCTTTAAATTGGGCCGAGCCCTTTCTCTCCTAAGTGGGCCTTTTCCCATTAATCAGAAGCCCATGAGATGAGCCCAATCCTTAGACCATATCAACCACTCCCCCCTAATATGGTCCAAAGAGTTCTGTCTTGCAAAACTGGTTTGGCCATAAAATTCCAGAACTGCTCACCTCCAGAACAACTTGCTCCACCGCATTGAGAGCTGCGCAGTGAGCACTGCAACTTTTGTTTACATTTTTAAAGAAATCCTGAACCAACACTTGTCTTCATCTCTGGCCATACACGTGTCTCTGATTAAAGTGGGGGGGGGGGGAGATTTGAATTGTTTCAAATCCCCCTTTTAAGGATACTGGAGAATCTCTCTATTCTTCTCCTCTTTCTCTCTCCCGCGTGCGTCTTTTCTTCCCCGACTCGTTTCTCATCACCTCCGTTTCTACTCCAGCCAGTGTCGCTAACGCCCGCTGGTCTCCTTCGCTTCCATTCCACTTCCATCCCGATTCTCCTCTTTTCCCATTTCTCTCCAAGAATGTCGCAAGGTATTTACTCAACTAGTCCCTTCTTATTCCATTGATTCTTTCGTGAACAGTTATAGTTACTCTCTTTTCTTGCATCATCATGTTCTTTACGAGTGGATAATTTTGGCCTGTGTTTGTGTTGATTCCTTCTTCGTTATTTTGATCGAGTAGTTTCTATTAACCATTTATACATGTATTGAATATATCTGATTCTGCAAAGTGTATAAATAATTCCACGTATATATTCCCCATTTATAAATAATTCGTTAGAGATATCATCGTCTATCCCCGCTTTCACTCCATCGAAATCCCCTTCTCGATCCGGTGAGAGTTAGGATGAAGACCTTCCTACCCACCTGGCCCTTCAAGGGCTTATGTGCTCTGATTCTTACAGTAGGACTCGTGAAGGAGTCCTTTCTGTCACACCTAGCCCACCTAGGCCTCTTTCTCTACCAGCTCCAGAAGCAGCTGACTCTGCGAGAAGCGCTGATCCTCTTCGCTTTTCTCCTTCTAACCCTCTATATGACTCTGTCAGCGGTCCTTCCTATTTCACTTCTGCTCGTATCCCTCTTCTTCGTGAACTTTATTTTATTCCTCCTAGTTATGTCATCTGCAAACCCGCTGATTAACAGAGACCCAACTTTGCTCCTCCTCCCTTCTTAGCTTTTTGGACAGCTTAGCTCCACACTGGGTTGATATTTCCTCCTCATTCTTTTCTGTGTGAGATTTCCAGCCTGATATGGCATTCCCCTTAATCAGTTCACCCCTACAGCCTTTCGTTCCATGATATTGTTCTATATTCTGATCAAAGGTAACGGGGGTGAGCCTACTTCTGCCCTCTTCCTCTCTCAATTCTCTCTTAAATATAAGAAGCCTTTCTTTTACCTTAGCGTCCAACCTCGAGGGATGGTCCATTTTCTTAGAAAACCTCAAAGTGTAGATAAGAATTGGAAGCTGCGATTATCTTTTCATCTCTCCTAAGGACCAGGTCTGGCTTTTTTCAGGCTAACAAGTGGTACTACGACAAACCTACTCCTTATAAGTCTGTTTCTATCCCTTGTTCGGACAAAACCAAAGAGGTTATTGAGTATCTGAACTCATCTGTTTTGGAGTTTGAGCTTTTCGATCTAGTGAAATTGGTTGAGGATCCCGCCATCCTCTCTGCTTTTGGCTTCTGTGTTGATCAGACCTCCTCCCTCCCCGAACTTGGTACATACATATGTCTTCCTTTTCCCTAATCGGTTATCTGTGAACTTTAATTCTGCTAAAGGTTTTTATTAAATTCCTTCCCTTTCCAGATCGTCAATGGATGTTCAGTATCCGTTTGAAGGATACTTCTGGTAGAGGTAATAAAATTGGGTCCTCTGTACCATCTGGTATAGAATCCAGACCTCCTTCACGACCAGAAAACCCTTCGGCCGCTGGTGATAGAGGCAAACGTGCTCTTACCTCTGCCGATGCTCTGCCTGAATCTCAGCGCCTTCGCACTAAATTCCCACTTCGGAATAGTCGCACCAAAATCACCGTTCGTGAGCGTCAGTGCCTTCGTGCCCGTTCTTCTACTGTTGAGTGCTCTCCTATCGAACTTCCAAAATGTTTTGAATTTGAATGCTGATGAGATGAAGTAGTATTTCCGCCATATGCTGACATCTGAAGATAATGCCTCCTTGAGTCGTCTTCCTCTGGATGACGAGCTAGCATTAGAAGCGTAATGCATGTTCAAGGTACTTACTAGACTTCCCACCCATCTTATTGATCATTGTATACATGGTTCTTTATTTTTATTTTATATCTTTTTCAGGCCGTGGTCCATTTTAGTAAACTACAAGCTAGGGTGGCCAGCTTTAAACAGGCCGAAACTGCTCGCTTAGCCACTGAGAAAAGCGCTGAAGCAGAGATGGTTAAGCAGAAACTGGCTGATCTAGAGATAGCCTTTACAGAAGCTAAGGCCAGCTGGGCTTCAGAGAAGGAATCTCTAAAGAAGAAGTTGATTGAGGAGAAGCAGAGTCACCGCGATTATGGGTCCAGAAAATTTGCTGATGGCATAGAGCTCTGCTGCAAGAATCTGTTGCTGACGGAGGCTGGGCAAACTTTTCTGAGTCGTTTGGTGGAGGGATTACGAGAGGCTTATTTGAAGAGCAGTAGGTCTTTGGCAGACTTCGGCTCTCATATTGGTCATTACTACTAGTATGGATTTGAAGCCGCTCAGAAACAAGCAGAGGAGCAGGTTTCTCGGGTGAACTAGATGTTAGTAAACCTCTATCAGATATGCCCGCCTGTCCTTACCTTGAGGGAGATTAGTATGAGCCTTTGGACCATCCCTGGTGGTTACCTGTTCTTCAACAAGCTTATTCCGAGCTACAGAAGGCTTCTTCATCAATAACTCATCTGAAAGAGGTTTCATATCCTCTGCTGGTAACTATTCCTTCTTCTGCAGACCCTCCAGCTCTGCCAATACTTCCGCCAATCTTGGAAATAGAGGTACCCGATCTCCCTCATGTAAATCTGATCATGCTGAGCGGTGATTCTACTAGGTGTACTGCAGATGCGGGCGAAGTTGCTTGTTTCGAAGGGGGCTTCTTCTGGAGACAAGTCTTAGGTCCTTCCGCCTATATTCTCACTTCATTTCTTGTTTTCTTTTGACACTTAGCTGAATGCGGCTAAGTATAAGTCGGGTCGAAGATGTATATTCCCCAAAACATCAAGGCCTTTTTGTTGCCTTATTAATTTTGCTTCCCTTAGATAATTCTAGTTTTCTTTGATTATCATATCAAGACAAACAGTTCTAACATATGTTTTTACAGTTTGAATATATGTTTTAACTTTGTATTCATCTTTTGTGTTTACTCAATCCTCTAATACTTCTGAATACCCATATCCAGTATTTCAATCGTTTGGTCATAAATTTGCATGTGTATTTTGTGTAAAGGAAAAATATTGAAATTTTCAATTTGAGATGTTTACCTGATGTTTCAAGGTCTTCAAGTTATCTTTATTTCTTGTATTTACCATCTTTGATACCTAGATTAAAGGATGCACAGATGTGTATATCTAACCTCTGTCCAGAAGATATGTAGTGCAACCTTGTTGAATGAGTCACTGATTCGCTGGTCAACGGTAGATGCAAGCGTAGAGGTCTGGCCTCTGCTAGGGACATAAGATGAGACCGCATTGACTGAGTCTCTGCTCCGCAGGTCAGAGGATGATGTAGACGTAAAAGTCTGGCCTCTGCCAGGAAGACGTAAGATGAGACCGCATTGACTGAGTCTCTGCACCGCAGGTGAGAATATGACGCAGACGTAAAAGTCTGGCCTCTGCCAGGAAGATGTAAGATGAGACCGCATTGACTGAGTCTCTGCTCCGCAGGTCAGAGGATGACGCAGACGTAGAAGTCTGGCCTCTGTCTGGAAGCTTCTGTATAAGCCTCTGTACGCATGGCTCTGGGCTAAGACTTCATCCATGGATAATAGATAAACTTAAAATTCATTGATATTAACCATGATGTTTTTCAAAAGATAGCATTTAGTCATAATGATATACATCTGAAAATACTTCCAAAAAGCATACAGTTAGAAATAGAAAAGACTTTAAGCAAAATATTTCTTCAAGTTGCATATATTTCATGGTCTTGGAGCTACTCTCCCTTTATCGTCAGAGATCCGATATGCACCACCTTTCAGGACCTCTGTAACTATCTAAGGTCCTTCCCAATTTGGCTCCAGCTTCTATTCGTGCTTTCAGACCTTTAAGTAGTGTTCTATTGGTAACCTCAACTTGTCCATTCGCCTGGGGGTGTGCCACTGCTGCAAACCGCTGCTCTATTTTCATCTCCTCACACCATTTTCTAGTTTTCTGACCATTGAACTAGGTTACATTGTCAGATACCAATACCCTTGGTACTCCGTACCTACAATAGATCTGCTTCCATAAAAACTTAATGACATTGCCTTCATCAATTTTGCTTAAAGGCTCTGCCTCCACCCACTTAGTAAAGTAGTCAATGGCCACTATCAAGAATTTTTTCTGTCCTTTGGCCAGAGGAAGAGGTTCCACAAGATCAATCCCCCATTTCGCGAAGGGACATGGTGCAAACATTCTACCCAACTCCTCTGCAGGTACATGGATCAGAGGTCCATAAATCTGGCAGTTGTGACATTTCTGCACTTATGCCTTTGCATCTTGACCCATCGTGGGCCTGTAATACCCAGCCCTGAGTGCTTTCCTGACAACCGACTTGTATCCCGCATGATCTCCACCATAACCTTCATGTATCTCTTGAATAACATAATTTCCTTCTGCTGTACTGAGACACCTTAAATAGGCTTGTGTGAACGAGCGCCTATAGAGCTGCCCTTGGTTAATGCAATATTTTATTGCTATCTTTTTCTCATTTTCTCCCCAGTTCTGACTTTGGACTGTTGTTCTCAACTGTTTGATGATTGTAGTTCTCCAATCATGCTCTTCTAAGATCTCACAGACTTCGGGGCAGCTCAACTCTCTCTCTGCAACCAGCACAGTAACTTTCATGGACTGCGAAGAAGGACACGAGCTAGCAATCTTAGCTAAATGGTCCGTTGTGATGTTCTCTGACCTGGGAATTTGGCAGAGCTCAAACTATTCAAAGGCCAACTTTGCCTCCATTATTCTATTCACATACCTCCCCAGAGCTTCTTTTTTCACTTCGTATACATCCTCCAGCTGCTGAACCACCAATTGTGAATCCGTAAACACTTTTAATCTTGTTCCTTCCATTTCAGTCAACATTTTCATACCTTGACAGAGTGCCTCATATTTCACCTCATTATTAGACACTAGGAAGGCGAGTTTTATTGCAAATTGCATCTCTTGCCCATCCGGACAAAAGATCTGGATCCCCACTCCATATCCTTCCCTGGACGAAGATCCGTCTACATATATTCTCCAATCCTCCATCTCTAATGAATGAGTTGTTTCTTGTATGAAGTCCACTAAGACCTGAGCTTTGATGGCCCTCTAGGCTCAAATTCAATCTCATAAGCCCCAAGCTCTACCGCTCATCTGATCATCCTTCCAGAAGTGTCCATTTTTCCTAACACTTGTCCAAGAGGTTAATTAGTCCTCACCACCACTTTATGAGACAGAAAGTATGGGCGCAACCTTCGAACAGTGGTTATTATAGCCAGCCCTGCCTTCTCGACCTCTGCATATCTCACGTCTCGACCTTGCAGAATTCGACTTACATAATAAATCAGCTTTTGCTGCATTCTCTGTTCTTTTATCAGTACTGAACTAACTGCCACCTCTCCCACAGATATGTATACATATAAGGTTTCACCCTTATCCGGCTTGGTTAGCAGTGGTAAGCTTGCCAAATAAGTCTTCAGTTCTTCAAAAGCCTGAGTGTACTCGTCTATCCAAGCAAACTAACATCATTTCCTTAAAATTCTGAAGAACGGATAACTTCTGTCTGCAGCTTGAGATACGAACCGACTGAGAGCTGTCACCCTTCCCAACAATTGTTGCAGCTCCTTGGTATTACGTGGGGCTTCCATATCCATTATAGCTTTAACCTTAGATGGATTGACCTCGATCCTGTTCTTAGTGACCATGTACCTCAAGAACTTACCAAAGCTGACCCCAAAGCAGCACTTATCAGGGTTTAGCTTCATCCCACTATTTCGTATCACCTTAAAGGATTCCTCCAAATCTTCAATATGATCCTTTGGCAATATGCTTTTTACTAGCATATCATCCACATACACCTCCATGTTCTTGTCTATCAACGGCCCAAATAGTTTATTCACCATCCTCTGATAAGGTCCCAGCTGAGGTAACGAAGCAGACCTTAGGCACATCTGCTGGATACAATTTTATTTGGTGATACCCTTGATAAGCATCCATCATACTAAGCCTCTCGCATCCAGACATGGAATCAACAAGCTGATCGATGCGGGGCAGAGGATAGTGATCCTTGGGGCAGACTTTGTTAAGGTCTCTGAAGTATATACACATCCTCCACTTCTTCTCTCCTTTAGGGACTAACACTGCATTAGATAGCCACATCGGAAATTGGATCGGGATCACATGTCCCGAACTTAGGAGTTTTTCTACTTCTGTGTGGATAATCACTTCTTTTTCTTCCCCAAAGCATCTTAATTTTTGCTTCACAGGCTTGACAGAGGAGTCCACATTTAATTTGTGTACAACAATTCTGGGATCAATGCCCGTCTTATCCTTGGCAGAGAATGCAAATAGGTCTGCATTTCTTCGGAGGCAGTGAACCATCTCATCTCTTTCTTGTATTGTCATTCTATTTCCAATTTTAGTACGGAAGTCTTCTTTGCCCTCATACAGCTCAATCTGAATCAGTTCCTATTCACATACCATCTTTCCATATTCATCTCCTGGGCCTCGCTCCTCCCGGATTCTTTTACCACTTCTTTCTTGCATGTTAACATCGCTCGTAGTCAACAGAGCTAGCTTATCTGCACACCTAACTGCTTCTGAATAACATTTCTGGAGTTCACCTGGTTACCACTGACTTCTCCCACTCCTCCCGAGGCAGGGAATTTTATTTTCATGTCGTATGTGGATACAATAGCCTTTAATTCATTCAAGATAGGTCTGCCGAAGATGATGTTATAAGCAGAGGGAGCATCCACCACCAGAAAATCAACCATCAAGATTTTTTGCCAGGGCTGGGTCCCTAGTACTACTTGCAGACTGACCACTCCTATAGGACATACTGCTCCTCCCGTAAAACCATACAAAGTTGTCGTCACAGGGTGTATAGGCGCGTTCAAATTCATTTTGGTCAGGCAATCATGAAAAATGATGTCTACCGAGCTCCCTGTATCCACAAAAATCCTGGCCACATCATCTCCTCCCACCTCTGCCATTATCACCAACACGTCCGAATGCGATCGTAATATGGTCTTCTCATCTGCAGGTAGGGGTGGGATCGGGTCGGGTAGTTTCGGGTTTCGGGATTTCGGGTCGGGTACCCGACTATTACTACCCGAAAATACCCGAAGAAATTGGGTACCCGCAAAGTCGGGTACCCGCCGGGTCGGGTTCGGGTCGGATATTTTTATTTTTATTTTGAAAAATTAAAAGCTAGCACATATATGAATAACAATTAAAAAAAGGGGAAACTAAATTTACTACATCAAGTTATATTTAACATAGTCTAAATAGAACACTATTATCCGAAATTGAAAATCATAACTGGATTTCATCAACATCCACAATTGTTGTTTCTACTCCAATTTTCGCCAAATCTACAAAAAGATTAAAACAAAATTAGGACATTTTGTTATTTTGTTATATATTAGTAATATTACGACAAATACATAGAAATGAAATTAAATGTAAAATAATAATCAAACTAAAATAAAATAAGTTAATAGGTACCTTGATCAAGTTGCTAATAACTTGGTTTCATCAAACATCCACAATTGTTGTTTCTACTCCCATTTTCACCAATTCTACAAAAAAATTAAAACAAAATTAGGACATTTTGTTGTATATTACTAATATTACAACATATATATAAAAATGAAATTAAGAGGAAAGTAATAATTAAGTTAAAATAAAATAAAATAAAATTAATAGGTACCTTGATCAAGTTGTTCAATTTCACGCAAGTCCTCCTCCACACTTATTGGCTTAGAATCTGGTCGCAGCCAATCTTGAGCACAAATAAGCGCTAGAACTATTTTAGGAGATAATGAACTCCTAAATGCATCAAGAACACGTCCACCGGTGCTAAATGCGGACTCTGACGCAACTGTAGAGACAGGAATTGCCAACACATCTCAAGCTAACTTGGAAAGAATGAGAAATCGGATAGAATTCAGTTTCCACCATAACAATACATCAAAACCATTCCCATCATCCTCAATGTCTTCACTTAAGTACTTCTCCAACTCTGATTTCACATTCTCGATTTTTCCTCTACTTCTAAACTTGTTAAACTGGTCTATTAACAAGGTTCCTGTTGACATAGAAGTACTCATGCTTTGCTTCAAATTAGGTGTAGAAGAAGTCGAAGAACTTGAAGACTCACAAGCAACAGTGTCAAGAGTGTCATACATAGCCCTATACTCATCAAACAATTCTTGCAAGTCGTACTCAACTCTGGCTTTCATTGTCACCTTAGTGACATCATCATACAAGGTGTCGAATGCAAAGTCAAGAAACAACATTTTCCGACGAGGATCAAGTATCACAGCGTAATAAAAATTCATGTTCATCTTCTCCAATGATCCCCAATATTTGTCAAATTTCATCTTCATCTTTCTTGACATCTCACTCAATTGAAAATCATCATTTTCCAACAATTGCTTAAGTAGCATCTCAACAGCACTTATTTCATGAAAAACATTGTTGGATGTAACATATGAAGAACCAGAAATTGACATAGTGAGTTTGTAAAATGGTTCTAAAAACTTCAATAATAATGCAGCCCTCTCCCAATCATGATCTCTTGGAATCCCATCAAATGGTGGCTTTGACAAATCATTTTCATAGCTAAGGTCTACATCTTTGAAAGCATCAAAAGCTCTTTTGAGAGATATGGCTGACTCCAACATGAAAAAAGTGGAATTCCAACGAGTAGATACATCAAGACTTAACAACTTTTTGGTTTCTATTTTTTCAATCTCAACACACTCTAGAAATCTCTTGTATCTAGCTTGTGAATTTTTCACATACCTTACAGCTCCTCTGATACGAGAAATAGCCACAAGCTCATCTCTACACTTTAAACCATCTTGCACAATCAAATTAATGATATGTGCAACGCATCGCATGTGAACATACTTCCCACCTAAAATATTTGTACCCCAATTCTCAAACTTTTTCACCAAGTATGCAACTGCACCATCATTTGAATAAGCATTATCAACGGTGATTGTGTAAATTTTGTCAATCCCCCAATTAAGCAAACACTTGTCCACCCCTTTTCCCACCTCCTCACTCTTATGTCCTGTAATTGGACAAAAATTCAGAACCCACTTATGCAAATTCCGACCATCATCAATAAAATGTGCAGTCAGACACATATAATTCATTCTTTGAATTGATGTCCATGTATCTGTAGTAATGGAAACCCTCTGAGAATGTTTTTTTATGAACTCCTTTAACTTTTTCTTTTCAGATATGTATACATTGTAGACATCCTTGGTCAAAGTCCTTCGTGATAGAATATTGAACATAGGGCACATAATTGACACAAAGTGTCTGAAACCACGTTTCTCAATAGTTCTAAAAGGAAGCTCATCAACAATCATCATGTAACACAAGACTTCTCTTCCTTTAAATTGATCAAACCTCCATGTTAATGGAGATACTTTATCACCTGGGCGATGTTGTCTTCGAGTTCGAACTTGATTACTGTCACCTTCAGGTTTCTTCTTGCAAGCATTGTAATGATTGATAAGACCTTTAGTCCCATGTTTTCTTGGATCTGCCTTAACCACTGCTCTACAATACTTACATCTTGCTTTCTGCAAATTCTCAACATCACATACATACTTCTCATAATGGTCCCAATACATTGACACACTTGATGTTGTCACATTTACTACTCGATTTTTGTTTTTTTGTTTCAGTCTTATCATGAGTATCTACCTCCACTTCATTATCAACATCAATGTCTTTATGGGAGGACAAATGGTACAGAATCATGTTGACTAACATCTACAAACTGGTCTCCCACCCTTATAATATCTTCCTCTAACATGTCGTCATGCATGCCTCATGAACTCGACATCTACAAAATAAAATATGAGGAAATATTAGTTTAAGCTAAATATATTATAAGAAAAAATCATACATACAAATATAAGCAATGTAATCTCAGTAGTCCAAATACCAGGCCAATTATGAACATCAACCTTTTCCCTTTGGCAAAACCAGACCAACATCAGCAAGTAATATCAATAGAACAAAAGTTGCATCATTTAGGATTGGAACTATATATATATATATATATATATATATATATATACTCCTGGGATTTTTTCTCACCTAAATCGAGGATTGATACAACATAAGCACATGAAATGAACAGTCAGAGACTCAGATCTAGGCATAAAAGAGACTTCCAAAGGGTACAATGCTATCCAGGAAAAGATGAAATATATCAAGTGAAATAGCTATAAAGAGCAAATCTATTTAGACCATGACTATAATGACCATATGCAGAGAAGCTATTTGACAGCAGAAAATCAAGATTGTTCCATGACTAGAATTGCTTGGGCTCTATTTAGACCTCATGTTTTAGCAATAAAAATAAAAGGGAAGGGTTTATTAGCAGATTTCTTGATAAATTCAGGTTCAACAGACTCTGCAGGTGTGAAATGGATTCTGGGATTTCACCTGTCAGCTTATTAGAACTCAGTTTCAACACAGAAACAGATTTCAATTTCACAATTTGTGTTGGGATTCTTCCAACCAGCTGGTTTTGATCAAGTGAAAGCTCAGATAACTGGGCTAGATTGAACAAAGAGATTAGTATTGGCCCTTCAAACCGATTGCCACTCAACACAAGATATGTTAAATTGTGAAGCTCTCCAACAAAATTGGGTATCAATCCAGACAATGAATTGAAGCTGAGATCAAAAGACTGCAAGCTTTTAAGGTTTCCAAGACTAATTGGAAGTGAACCTGTGAGGAAATTCTTGCCAAGATTCATCTGCACAAGATTCCTCAAACTCCCCAATGAAGGTGGAATCTTTCCCACCAAATGATTCCCACTCAACGAGATTGTTTGAAGGCTTCTCAATTCACTTAGTCATTTTTACAAACACAAAGAGTGCAAGTAATTAATTTGAAAACCCATGAATAGAAAGCAAAAAACAAGCATTTCAAAACAAAAACAAGCATTTTAACCTGTGGGCTATCGATTGTGGCGGTGGGAGGCGGTAGCCGGGTGGCGGGCGACGGGCACGGTGGCCAGGCGGCGGGTGCAGCAATTCCCAGATTTATATGCAGACAGGTGCAACAGGCGCGACTGGGCCGATTCACAGACGACAGGCCGACGACTTCCGGCAAGTGGGGGCAGCGGGTGTCGGCGCCGACAGGTGGGGCAGCGGGTGACTCGGGTCTCGGGACTCGGGAGTGGACTCGGGTAGTCGGGTTTCAAGAATATGTGGAACAGTGTTCTAGCTTCTAAGACTGAAATATCTCATTCAAATTAGGTAAAAGATTTCTTATATTTGGGTACCCGAAACCCGATCGGGTAGTAAATAAAATACCCGAACCCGACCCGATTTTTTCAGGTACCCGACCCTGAAGAGCCCAAACACCCACAAAACATATGGAAACCCAACCCGATCGGGTCGGGTCGGGTACCCGATACCCGAACAAAAAGTCCCACCCCTATCTGCAGGCCCAAATGAGATATCAGGCCCCACGCTTAACTCTCCCACCTCTGCCACGGGAGTAAGATGCCAATTCTGAGCACCTCTCAAGGAAGCCTTTCTTGCCCTGTTCGAGTTTCCCTCTCCCAGACCTCCTACTATCATCTGGATAAACCCACGTTTTGGAGGAGAGGGTAACTCCTCTTCCTGCTCTCTCTTCTGTTTCCCTTTTAGATTGCTTCCGCCAACCCCTCCTGTGCACCTTTGTTTTTTTCAAATTTGTTTCCTCTGTGATCCACAAACTCACCTAAAGCTCCCAGCCGAACCAATCTCTCAATCTCATTCCGCAACAGTCTACATTCATTTGTATCATGTCCATAATCATTATGGAAGACGCAGAAGTACTTCCCTTTAGGCCTCTAGGGCATACTAGATCTGTTCATAGGGAATCTGAAGGAGACCACTCTTTCAGTTAATTGCAATATCTGAGCAGCTGACATTCTTAAGGGGGTATATCGTTGAAAGTTCTCCCGCCCTAAGTCTCCTTGACGTTTACCAGTTACTCTCGACAGGGCTAGCTGGGCCCTACGCTATACCTCCTTCTCTCTTTAGCTGACTCTTTCTCCCTACTTTGCCTTACTTATGTCCTCCAATTTGATAAACTTATCAGCTCTGGATAAGACTTCATCAAAAGTCTTGGCCGGCTTCTTTGTCATTGAGTGGAATAGATCCCCTTCTTTCAGCCCTTGCACTATAGCACTAATTTTCACTTCTGGTGTGGCGAGGGTACTTCCAGGGCTGCCTATGTTGAACCTCTTTATATAGGATCTCAAAGGTTCAGTCTCTCCTTGCTTCAAGCTAAACAGGAATTGGGTCGTTCGCTGCTGCCTTCTTGCACTCGCAAATTGGTGTAAGAAATAGTAACTGAAATCCACAAATGAGCCAATGCTGCTAGGTTTCAATTGCCCAAACCATTGTTGTGCTGACTTAGTCAAAGTAGTGAGAAATACCGTACACTTGACTCCATCTGAGTACTGATGTAAGAGAGTTGCATTCTCAAAGCGCAATAAATAGTCATACGGATCTGACGTCCCATCATACTCAAACGAGAGAGGATGGAAGCTCTGAGGCAACTCATCTTCCAGAACTCTTGGTGTGAACGGGGTTCCCTCTGGTATTCGCAGTTGATCCCCTCCATCCATCTGTTGCCTCAGAGACTTCATCACCTTTTGCATTTCTTCCATCTTTCTCAATAATTGATGTTCTCGCTCCCCCACTTCTGCTTCTTGAGGAAAGGAGTCTCCATGTTCTACTTCTTCCTAAGTTGGTGTAGCTCTTCTTCGGCCTCTATTCTCCAGTTCTTTTCTCCTCACTTCCTCCCGACTTTCTCCCATCCCCCGTCTTCTCTCCACGTCTCCTGTTGCAGCAGTTGTACCAGCAGAAAGGGCAGCTTGCAGCGCCTTATTGACTGCTGAATGGATAAGTAATTCCAATTGAGCAGGGTGAAGCTTACTTTCTCCGGAGTTCCTTCGTTGCTTCTTTTTTCCCTTCCTTCCCCGATCTCCTCTTCCTCCCGACGGGGTATATCCCCCACTCCTTCCTCCATCTCTCTTTCCCCCAACTCTTCCTCCACCTCTTCCTCAAACTCCCTCCTCAAGTTCCTAGCTACGGCTCAGTCACCTCCTTCCATAACTCTCTCTATCTCCTATCCTCCACTTATAATTTACCCATCTCAAAGTGTAGAAAGCTTTTGATGAGAAAAAAGGAAAGGATGCTCACTTACCTTCCTTCTCCGACTTCCCACAGAGGACGCCAAATTGTAAGAGTGTGATTGTGTGTCTTCTTTTTTAGCATATGATAATATACATCATATATTATTGTAAGTGGGTTTTTTCCTTTTTAGAATGGGCCTAGGCCTCTATAGGAATTAATATGGACCAGTAGATCTTTAAATTAGGCCAAGCCCTTTCTCTCCTAAGTGGGCCTTTTCCCATTAATCAGAAGCCCATGAGATGAGCCCAATCCTTAGCCCATATCACAATGAATATCAGTATTCACTTGTAACACCTCCATCATTTCATATATAGTTCTCTTGAAATTATATATGTAATTATAGTGAGTCACATGTTCGTTGTTGAATATGGATAATCGAATGGGATATACAAAAGTTATATGTTATTATAAGTGATGATATATGGGATTCGGAGAAATGATTTGCAGAGATGGATGCTTCCTAGATGACAGAAATGGAAATCGAATATTGATGACACAACGACGTGCTTCCTCCTTTGTTGAACGAGCAATGTTGGGCAAATTGTTATGGATTACCTCTTGCTGTGGTGGTTATATATAGCTGGATTTCTTGACAGTGTGGACAAGAAAGAAAGAAAGTAGAGTATTAGATAGAATATACAAGGAAGGAAAGCTAAACTCTTTAATGGTGGATATTGGATGAAGAAAAGTCCCCATTGAGTATCACAAAGCTTGCTCTATCATGTCTCGTTAAATCGAGTCAATGTTTCAACGACTGCGAGCATGGATGCATGGTGGTGCACCCACCCTGGAACTTCTGATTCGACAACGACCTTAGTTAGGATAGGATCATTAATATTGGATACTGTAAGAGCTTACAATAACTTCTATATCACTATTCTCACGACTCATTTTGTTTCTACCCATCATATACAAGTCGAAATCAAGAAAAACATGTTTTCTCTATCTAAATCACACGTCAAATAACATAAATATCCTTAAAATCGACAAGTTGTTTCAAGATCATGACGAATTTCCCAATATTCCAACTGTATGCATGCGAGTGCAACTGTACATGAGATTTACAAATGACATAACATCACATTATCATGCTAAGACACCTTAAATTCAAAGGCAAAGAGGACGATTTATTAAGGAATGATCTTTTACTTGATTATTCCATATATTATTGTTGTAATTACTCTGATTTATTCTTCCTAGTTTTAAGGATCAATCATAGGAATTAGTCAAGGGAGTTTAATTGTGAATATCTTCCCTTTGTATCTATATATTGCATCTCAAGCAAGATCAATAAAAGTGCAATTCCTATAATCTCTCCAACTCTTATATGGTATCACTTTGAGCCTCTGTAACACCTCGTTTTCAAGAAAACCTGCAATTCATAAAATTTCTTTTACCTTTTAATTGAAAATGATTTTAAATGAACTCTTATGTTATTTAAAGTTATGATTTACGTATTATGTTGTGCTCGATGATTTTTACGTATTTCATGATCTAATATTTCTTTCGAGATTTTTAAGTGTTTTTGTAGGATTGCTCACGGAGGAAACCGAGTTTGATCTCAACTCACTCGACAAACATGGATGAAAGTAAAAAGATAAAATATTGATAATTTAGATGAATTAAAATAATATTAGGTTTGTATGCTATGCTTGCTCGTTTGTGGCATAAATGCTCTAGATGTATGAAATCTTAAATATGATATTTACATGTCATTCTATATGATAAAATATTTTACTTGAAATGTATTTATGTATCAAATGTGCATCAAAATATGTTCTTTTACATAAGTAAATTATATGAATAAATTACCTCTCTTGTAATATGTCATGTTTTTATATATATTATTATCTTTAGTATATAAATTAAGTATTCACATATATATATATGTACGTCTATTACCCTAACTAAAGCACATACATGTATATTTATTTACTTTTGTGAATATAATAAACATACCAAACAACACACTAATTAAGAATATATATACCAATAAATAATGTAAGATGATGACTAGTATTAATTATAGTGATGAGGAGACACGTGTGTTACATTTGTAGGAATGACTCATGTAGTATACAATTCATAACGATATATATCAAAGAGGAAATAAGAGCATAACAAATAAAGTCAAAGAAACAAAACAGTAAAAAGAAAGAGAAGAAATAATAATAGAGAAACTACAGAATAGTGAAAGAGGCACGTACATACAAATCCAAGTTACAAATTCAAAATAATAATTCATTTCACTGCTATCTAGATTAATCATAACCTTATGGATTCCATTGTAATCAGATATGTGATATTTTGTTAAACTAATATGATTGTTGAAATTAAGAATTTTATTCTTGTTGCTGAGAGTGTATACTTGATCTATTATTCTGGAAATTTTCTGTATGATGTAGAGCATGATTTGTGTTAAGATATTTTACCAAGTTGAGGTATTTGAAGTGAAGAATATACATGTTAAATTTCATAATATTTGGAGTTAATCTCAATTTACTAAAATATTTTATATAAGACCCTGTTTTGCAGCATGTTTGTTCTGTTTTTGGGTCAGATTCAGACAATTCTCTTGAACTATACCCAACGAATTTGTTTGTGATCTTTCACTATGTTTTAGAACCAGTTCTTAGGTACCTTCAGAAAATTTAGTATGAATTTTTTGAGTTTGATAAGATTTATGCCGAATTTTATAAGATAACATGTTTTCTGCAAAAATAATGCTCTGTTTTCTGTCAATTTCCGAAATTCATAACTGTTTATCTACATCATAAGCCATATTTTACTATGTTGTAGAAATTGATCTTTCAAACATAATAAAATTTACCTCATGAATTTTGGAGCACAATTATATTTATAGGGAATTTTACAACTCTGATTTCAGCCTATGTTATGCACTAATTTCAGTCAACTTGTAAAATTCATATCTAATTATGTGAACCTTATTCGTGCTTGAAAGTCTTATGTGTTATACTTCAGTGTGTTATCTAAAGTCTTTAAAAATATGAAAAGTTTTCACCAATCCTATAATGTAGGATAAATTCTTAATTGAAGGTTGATTTCTAGCTGAAATTCAAGTGGAAAACTAGTTAGATAAATGATTTTTAATTATTTGTACAAGCCGTTAAAATATATGAATTTTTAGTATGTTATACTAAAAGAAGATATGTGACCATATGAATAATTTTGTGATTTTAGGATTTATATATGAATTATTAAAATTATACATCTTCATATGTCTTTTTAGGTTTTTAATTGCTAGTTTAAAAATCTAAAGTTTAGATTATAAGTGTATTGGTTTGTTTTTATATGTGAATCATGTTTCAATAATTTATATATGGTAATGTAAGCATCAAAACTTCATATATGAAGTCTTTATATTTAATTACTAATGATTATGCTTTAGATTTAATAACCTAATATAAAATACAAAAGATCATGTTATATGACATAAGAAACTAAACGATTAAGTGTGTCGAGTGCAGTCGAGACAACCGGTGAATTCAGAAGCAATCCTCGGACCGTCAACTTAAAGTGGGTAACTTCTACACTTTACTATGCGTTGATAATTAAATTAGTAAGTTATGTATGAAAATCTACGGCTGAAGCTCCGTAGCTATAACCGGTAGTTGCTTCACTATCGGACGACGACCATAAGGGTCATAGTGCTTGGTCTATGAAAGCAAGGTTTAGTGGGCGAGCGACTCCCACATTCCTTTATGTTATGTATGGTCCAGGGTGAGCGTGCCCAACGGTCATGTAGTATGTGCTTAATAACTTAATTATTTCAATATATATTAGAGAGTATAGTTATCCCACTGGGATCCCTCTCAGGAGGTGTCTCATGATTCTACTTTTAATATTTTCAGTTCGGCATATGATGATACGGACGTGTAGCGAGCTGAACTGTCTTTCCATCACCCCTGTAATGTTAAACTACTAAAATAATACTTACTTTCAAAAACAATGTTGTATTTTGATATGTAAATTATGATAGATGATGGGCCTAAACTTATATTATGATATATATATATATATATATATATATATATACGTGTGTTCTGTTATATGGTCTCACACGGGAATAAGTTTGAACAATTTAACCTAGAAATGTGGGTGAAATACAAGTTTTAGAAATAATTATATTATGTTTAAAAATGTCTCGTGTTTTCGTTCAGTCTTCCGCTATAAATTGTCTTATTAATTCTTTAATTAGTAAATAAGTAAAGGGTGACGGCCTGATTCCCAATTAATGAGGATTGGGGCGCCACAGCCTCTCTTTCATGAGAATCAACCGATCCTTCTCTTCCATGACTTCCAGCAGTCAGACCACCACAACCATCCCCACTCTGCAATCGACTGAAACCGCCATGACCTTTCCCTCTACCACGGTTATTCCGATTTCTGCCCACCATCACCTTCCCATAAAGCTAACGCAGACCAATTATCCTTCATGGCGTACGTATCTATGCGCCTTATTGAATGGATTCTCTCTGATCGGTCATATCGACGGCACCACTCTATCACCAGATGCAACCAATGCGTCGGACGCATACCTTCGTTGGTTCAAGCAGGATCAACTCCTCCTTGTGGCCATCCTCGGATCAGTTTCACCAGATATATTCTCTATCATCTCGGCCACATCCACTACCGCAGATGCCTTCTCCATTCTCTCTGGTGCTTTCGCCAGCACGTCGAGGGCGCACATCATGTTCTTAAAGACATCGCTCAACAATGCATCCTTGGAGGGTAAGTCTATTTCTGATTATGTCAATTGTATAAAAACCCTAGCCGATGAACTTGGATTAATTGATGGTCTGGTCAAGCCTGATGACCTTACCCTCTATATTGTTAATGTTGTAACCCCTAAGTATAGGGATATTGTGACTGTTGTTCGAACCCGTGATACATCTTTTAGATTCGAGGAGTTATGTGATCGGCTCATCGAGCATGAAATGTATCTAAAATAGATTGAAACTAAGGCTGCCTCCTAAGTTGCTATGGCTAACATGGCGAACTCCAATTCCTCCTTGTCCCAGCGGTCAGGCTCCAAGCAGTGGTGGTCGTGACCCTTCTGTTGTGTATCAAATTTGCGGCTACAGGAATCACACGGCTCCTAATTGTAGATGGCTCCAAGCCTCAGCTCACTATGCTCAGTCTCCGACTAATGGGTTGCAATCTTCCTGGTTAATGGACTCCGGTTCTTCCCACAATCTCACCAGTGATCTAGGCAATCTTTCGATCCACTCTGAATACGATGGCATTGACGAAATTCAGATTGCTGATGGCACAGGTTTATCTATTTCTCATATTGGTTCCACTCGTATTCATACACCTTCGCATGATTTTTTATTACTGATGTGTTATGTGTGCCTGGAGCGGCTAAAAACCTTATTTATGTCCATCAATTTACTAAAGCAAATCGTGTTGTTGAAGTTGTTTCCTGATTATTTCTTGATTAAGGATCCCACCACGGGGGCGGCACTGGCTCGAGGGCCATGCAGTAATGGTGTCTATCAATTTCAACCACAGATCACTGGTTCGACTGCTAAAGTTACTGCACTTGGTGTGCGTACTACTGCCAGCTACTGGCATTCTCGTCTTAGTCACCCCTCTGGCCGGATGAGTTCTTTAATGTTGTCTACTTATAATTTGCCTGTTTTGCAAAATTCAGTGCATGTGCCTGGCACTTGTTTTTCTTTTAATGTAAGAAAGTCTCACAAACTACCATTTTCTAACTTTGGTTTTATTGTTTCTCGTCCTTTGGACTACTTATATGCGGATGTTTGGGGCCCTGCGCCTACTTCTATTGATGGGTGCAAATATTTCTTGCTTATTGTCGATTTATTTAGTAGATATTGTTGGGTGTACTTGTTGAATGCTAACTAAGTCTCAGGTCCTCTCCATATTCTGGTAATTTCGATGTCTTGTGGAAAACCAATTCTCTTTGCCTATTAAGCATTTATACACCGATAATGGGGGCAAGTTATTGCCTCTTAAATCATATCTTTGTGAGTCCGACATTTCTTGGTTGATTACTGCACCACACACTCCACAACAAAATGAGATTTCCGAGCGTTGAAATCGCCACATTCTTGAGGTAACTCAGGCACTTCTTCATCATGCAAGTTTACCTAAAAATTTCTGGTCATTTGCTGTCCAAACAACAACTTATCTTATCAATCGTACTCCATCTTCGGTTCACTCGGCCAAGAGTCCGTTCGAAGTCTTATTTCGTCGCACGCCCAACTATCATAAACTTCGTACTTTTAGCTGCATTTGTTTCCCATGGTTATGACCGTACAATATGGGCAAGCTTCATTTCCCGTCACATCCATGCATCTTTGTCGGCTACTCCACGAGCCAGAGCGCTTACTGTTGCCTTAATCCAGCAACTGGACGTATCTTTGTCTCCAGACACGTCAAGTTTTCAGAATTCACATTCTGGAATTTTTTTACCCCGGCTCCTCCTGATCCTGATCCTCTTTCCGTTGTTCTGCCACTACTCACTGATGCTACTGGCACTCCATCCCCATCGGTTGTACCATTGTCAGCTCTTTGCCTGCTGTACTAGGGAGCTCATCTTTTCCTGCCTCACCTGTTCAGTCTGCTCAGCCAGCGACCCCACCTCCAACAGCTGTTCCCAAACCACCTGTTTAGCCGCCTCCTCCGGCCCAGGCACACGTTATGCACACCAGGGCCCAGAATAATATATACCGGCCTAAGCGCCTCTATGCAGCAACCAAGCACCCATTGCCGCCTGATATTGAACCCTCGTGTACCTCGGCTGCCCTGGCCTTGCCCCATTGGCGACAAGCCATGGCCGAGGAGTTTAACGCTCTTCAACGTCATGGTACTTTGTCTTTGGTTGTCCCTCCATCTCATGCCAATATCGTAGGTTGCAAGTGGGTTTTTCATATCAAACGAAAACCCGACGGGTCAATTGAGCGCTACGAAGCCCACCTTGTGGCTAAGGGTTTTCACCAATGTCCCGATATGGACTTCTTCGAAACTTTTAGTCCCGTGGTTAAACCTGTCACGATTCGGACAGTTCTTACCTTGGCTTTGTCAGTAAATTGGCCACTTCGTCAACTCGACTTAGCAATGCATTCCTTCACGGTTCTCTGAAGGTCCCGTCTATATGTCACAACCTCCGGGGTTTGTTGATCCTTCACGTCCCTCTTCAATATGCTTACTTCATAAGTCATTGTACAACCTTCGTCAAGCTCCTCGGGAATGGTACATTGTGCTCAGTTCCGCCCTCACTACCTTTGGCTTTGTGCAGTCTCGTACGGACCATTCTCTTTTTACCTACACTAAAGGGGCTGTTCGGCTTATTGTTCTCGTATATGTGGATGATTTGATCATCACTGGGCCGAGTCCTTCTCATATTCAGCGTCTTATTTCTAATTTGCAGACTTCCTTTGCCCTAAAGGATTTAGGTCCCTTATCTTTCTTCTTAGGGGTTGAGGTTGTCCGAAGCAAGGAAGGGCTAATTTTGTCTCAACACAAGTACTTGGTTGATCTTCTTCGCCGTCACAATATGGATGGTGCCAAGTCTCTTCGCACACCCAGTAATCCTAATGCTGCGACTTCGTCTTCTTCTGTTGATCCGACTGAATATCGCAAGCACCATTGGTGGTCTTCAATACCTCTCATTCACACGCCCGGATATCTCCTTCATTGTGAACCGTTTAGCTCAATGAATGTCCAATCCATCTGGCTCTGATTGGTGTGAAGTCAAGCGGCTGTTTTGGTATCTTAAAGGTACTCTACATCACGACCTTCTTCTTCGCCATCCGTCTACTCTTCGTCTCACTGTATATTCTGATTCTGATTTTGGAGGAGATCGTGTGGATTGCAAGTCTACATCCGCTTATATTTTGTACCTTGGTGAGAATCTGATCTCTTGACATTCTCGTAAGCAAACGGGTGTTGTTCCCTCTTCCACTGAAGCTGAGTATCAATCTCTTACCTCCGCTGCCTCAGAAGTTGCATGGGTCGAGAATTTGTTCAAAGAGCTATGCATTCCAGTTTCTACTATGCCCCGGCTACTTTGCGATAATATGGGTGCCACTTGTCTCGCCCTTTATCCGGTTCAGCACTCTCGTATGAAGCACATTGCCATTGACGTGCATTTTGTACGAGATCTTGCTTCAAAAGAGGGTTCTCTCGGTGTCCTATGTCAGCACGGTTGATCAGCTTGCCGACATACTTACCAAACCACTATCTTGTACGCGCTTTGAGCTTCTCCGTTCCAAAATCTCCGTTGTCGATGACACGTCCATTTTGCGGGGACATATTAAGGAATGATCTTTTACTTGATTATTCCATATATTTATTGTTGTAATTACTCTGATTTATTCTACCTAGTTTTAAGGATCAATCATAGGAATTAGTCAAGGGAGTTTAATTGTGAATATCTACCCTTTGTATCTATATATTGCATCTCAATAAAAATGCAATTCCTGTAATCTCTCTAACTCTTATAAGATTGGCTCCAACATAACAACAAAAGAGCTATTAAAGACATAAACAAACACACAATAGGTGTAGATTCATGTAGAAATTAAGCATATATTGATAAGCAATAATCTCAGCAGCTAAAGCATGCAAACACTTTGTTGGGCACAGTGCCCGTTGCACGATACTGAGCAGCAGTTTCCTCAACCGCGACAATCTCTTTCCCTCGCTCGGCTTCAATCACTGCCCTCTTTTCTTCTGCTGCCTTATGAACCATAACCATCTTATTCTTTATCTTCTCTGCATATTCTGCTTTCTTCTTCTCAAAATTTTCCTGTTCGTATTGAATTCCTTGAATGAATCTCTTAACTAATATCAAATTTAAGTAACGAAATTATATGAAGAATTCGATTCTCACCTCAATCTGCTTCAGTTGAGCTTCTATGGATGCTCTTTTCATATTCTCCCAAGTATCTATAGAAGATAACTTTTTGTGAGCCCTGGATGATAGGACCTCGCGTGTTATTACAAGTTAAAAAGAAATATTAAACAAAGAAAACTTGTTTGATATGTGTAAAAGATAGGATAGTATATCAAATGCATAAACGAGAATTTAAGTTCTCGAAGAAATCGCAAATATAAAATCATAAAAAGTACTACTATCTCTGTCCCAAAAAATAATGTATGTGCATAATAAGCACTAAGCATTTTTTGCTACAATGGCATTGCAAAATTCTCAGCTAAAAGAATGACTCTTATCTTATTGGAACTGAGGGAGTATTCAATATTCTAAGATGAAGCTACGACTCTGATACCACTTATTGAGATTAAGCGGAGATAACAAACATGTCAACGATTACTTCACTTTAATTTTTCATCAAGGTCATTCAAATAAAAGAACTATTATGTTGTAGGAATTCTATTATTACCAAAATTACAATTTAATTGAGAAATTAGTGGACTCATTCCTAATTTTAGGGTTGAAGATGTGGTGTCAAGTTTCATGAGTTCTTTTCATGTACACAACACAATTGCTTCAAATACAGAGGAGCTAATCCAATCCACATCACAACCACCCCACAAGGCCACAACATCAACATCCTTCTCAAGACAGCAAGAGAGAGAGAGAGAGAGGAATGTACTTGTTAGCAGCTTTAGTTTTCTCATTGTCTTCCCAAGCTTTAATTAGAGCCAATTTTTTCTCAAGTTCAACTTGTGCAAGCGCTACATCTACACATTCATCAACAAACACAAAACATCATAACTAATCTAAATAAAATCAACACCAAGAAAAAATAAAATAAAATAATCAGAACTGTCTACCCCTATCCAAAGGCTTCCTCACAGTTTCTCCAGCTTCAAAGTCAGCTACATCCTCTAAACAATCAGACAAATAACCAAACTTAACACAATCTTAATAATCACATTCAAAACCCAAGCTACAATTTTTAAACTTTGGGTTTGAATTTGAATTAAAAATTTCAAGAAACAAAGTAACTAGAGACAGAGAGAGAGATACTTTGTACTTGTGCAGCTGACTCAATATTATTTATATCATTTCCTTCATCCCTTCCTGCTTCTGCTATTTGTTCTTCATCATCTTTTTTTGTAATTTCTTTCTCTCTCATTTTCTTTTTTTTTTGGCTCTCTAATTAAGTTGTATTTGGATTTTTGTTGGAGAGTATAGAATATGGGGGAAAGGAAATCACCAGAATTTCACATAGAATAATAGGGGGGTAGGTAGGTAAGGTGGATATAGTTGGAAACTGCCAAAAAGTAAAAAAGAAGTGATCATATTATATAGGTATAATATGTAACTTCGGTTAGATAATATTTATTTTCTTTCTGGATTTAGTGTACTACACCAACATTGGCAAAAACTTATATACCCCTGGGACACATAGGGATACAAATTTAGGTGTTATATACATGTTCTTCAGGTGTTATATATATACTCTATAGGTGTTATATTTTTTAGTGTTATAAATATATTCTACAGGTATCATATGTATATAAGAGTATACATGTGATACCTGAAGAGTATATACATAATACCTGTAGAGTATATATTTAACATCATATGATAATTAATTTGGGGACATCATACCCTGACACAAGTGTCACTCACCAACATTTGTCTAGTTTAATAAAAAAAAAAAATTGTTATTCGCTTGAACCTAGGAGAAAAAACTCATAACATAGCTCATTAATATCCACCAACCTACATTATCACCATTAATATGAAAAAATAGATGTATTATTTTTTATTGATGTTGACTATGCATTATCTGAAACCCATCTTTTTATATGAGATATAAGGGTATGGACATAACCGTCTAATATTATTCTTAAATAAAATAATAAAGCAAAAACTTTTAAGATCCATGCACCTGACCCGACCCGTTCACGTGCGCAAAACGCGCCCAAAACGCGCCCAAAACGCGCATGCACGCGCTCCCACGCGCTGGAGACTTGGCCTGAAGCTCATCCAGAATTCGCTCAAATAGACCAACCTTTGTATATAGTTAAACCAACCTTTGTGTATAGTTAGACCAACCATGTGTAGGTAGGTCTAACTATATACAAAGGTATGTCTAACATATATAAAGGTATGTTTAACTATATATAAAGGTATGTCTAACATATACAAAGGTATGTTTAAGTATACATAAAGGTATGTCTAACACAACGTAAAGGTATGCTTAACATAACGTAGTGGTATGTGCCAAAATTCAAAAATCAAGCCAAAAAAAGACAAGGCATGGAATCTGGGCAGAACTGGTATGTTTAACATAGCTTAAAGGTATGTCTAACATAACGTAAAGGTATGTCTAACATATACTATTGGTATGTGATTTTTTTCAAAAATCATGAGCGAAAAAAAAAAAAAAAAGAGTGCGGTCCCCCCGACCCGGATCCGACCCGGGTGCATGGATCTAAGATCCATGCACCTGATTCACAAGAGACTTACTCAAATAATAAATATAAAATTATAGAAGAATTGGATTTCCCCTCTCTCCTCTCTAAGAATATTCTTGTGGCGGAACAATTTCCTCTGCAACAATGATAACTTTTACTTTTTAAATAAGACAATAATACTTTTCCTAAAAACTTGTGTCGAAAATGGCTGATGCAAGTGCTCCAACTCATATAATTAGTTGAAGTTCGATTAATATGAGTTCATTCAGCAAAATACTGGCCAACAAGCATACTGGTCATCAGTAATTTCATAAAATTGTTATGAATACACACATGATCTTAATTTTATAACTAAAACCATTAAACCATTATGTTTTGATCTCTTGCATTTAAGTTAGTCATTAGTCGTAGTTCTTGTAGTAACATTTTGTCAAAGATTGTTTATGAAACCTTCAAATCTATTTACATTACAAATCTTCTTGCAACATACTAACTTCTTTTCCTTGTAACATGCATGTACACTACAAGAATTTCGCTCAACAACAACACAAGATTTACAACGGTTTTATGCATTTTGTGTTGTTATAAACAAATTTACAACAGTTTTGCATAAAATTGTTATCGTTGAGCGAAAAAATGCGCTCAAAGACAACGGTTTTTTGGTGCCGTTGTCGTTGAGTGCATTTTTTTGGCTCAATAACAACGGTTGGGACAACGGTACAATAAAACCGTTGTCTTTGAGAGCTTTTTTTCGCTTAACGACAACGGTTAGGACAACGGTACAATAAAAGCGTTGTCTTTGAGCGCTTTTTTCGCTCAACGACAACGGTTGGGACAACGATTCATTGAACTATTGTAAGCTACCATTGTCGTTTAGCGCATTTTTTAGCTCAACGACAACGGTTGGGACAACGGTACAATAAAACCGTTGTCTTTGAGCGTTTTTTCGCTCAACGACAACGGTTAGATGAACCGTTGTAAGCTATCGTTGTCGTTGAGCGCATTTTTTCACTTAAAGACAACGGTAGCTTACAACAATAAAAAATTGTCATTGTCATTCAACGAAAAAATTACTTCAACGACAACACTGTCTACGTACCGTTGTCTTTGACCGTATTTTTGTGCTCAACGACAACGGTTGGGACAACCATTATTTTTTACCGTTGTTGTTGAGCGTATTTTGGACAACGACAACGGTGTAGTGAACCATTGTAAATTGAGTTATAATTATTTTGTTATATAGTAGTATTACATTTACATGTAAAAATGACTAAGCATCTAAAATTCAAAACCCCCAATTCAAAACCCTAGCACTCTCTCTTCGCCATCTGCCGTCACCGCTGCGCCGCCGCCCCTGCCTCCGTCCCTCGCTGCCATCTCTCGTCTCTCATTCCTTCAAAACCCTTGCTATCTCTCCATCTTCCTCACACCATTTGCTGCCCCCTCTCTCTCTCTCTTTGCCGCCACCGCCCCCCACCGCTGCCGCCGCCGACGCCGCCCCTGCCTGTCCCTCGCCGCCGTGCCCACCCTCTGTCCCTCGCCACCGCTGCCTCACCTATGCCAAGCACTCTCTCTTCCCCATTTGCTGCCGCCGCCGCCACCACCCCGCCGCTGCCTTCATGAGAAAGAAGTTCTAAAAAGGGCTTATTGTACCGAACGTACAGGGCTATTCAATCAAGTGAGTAAATTATTATTATTATTTTTGTCGTTGTAATTTAATAACGTTGTCAAAAGAATTTGCTTACATGCACTGTTTTCTCAAAAGATGGAATATATCATACAATACGCACCTCATGTTTATCAAGTAATTATGTATTTGGAGAATGCAGTTATAAGATGGCGAATATTTTTTTCTGATGGTAATTAATTTCAATGCTGCTAATTGGTATTAAAGTTGAGTATTTGTTAATTTTGAAGATTTCAGACTCATATATGAGTACTTGAGTCCACTTTTGTTAAAAAATTTGCTATATATTTTTCTATTCAAGGAACCAACTTGATGCTATGAGTACAAGATACAGTTTTTCAAGTGGAGCAAGTAATAAGAACATATATGGGCAATCTTTTGGTTGTTACTCTCCGGGTTTTATCTTCAGAGTGTTGAAGATAATATTGCTCGTCATGCGAAGGATGGAACTGTCACATCCGGGTGTGAGTTAATAGCTTAGGATGTTGTTATATATATATATATATATATATATATATATATCTTTCACAACTTGAGAGAGGTGCTAAAATAATAGGACAAGTGTCTGTTATTTGTATTTCAGGATGTCATGCCGACATCTTTTTAACTCTATATATCTAACTACTTACAGGTAAGGGTCAAGCCAGGGGAGAGTGCCCTCGCATTTTATACTGCTGAAACTAGAAGCTCAACTCCAATAACTGGTGTCTCCACTTATAATGTTACTCCAATGAAGGTATACACATTGAAGCTTAAGATATTCCATTTACTTTCTCTCAATGAATTTATTCTCACTTCTTTTTCCTTTTCTTTTTGCCACTAATTATGTGATTGTTTAACTCAATGTTTGTGTTTGGTACAATCAAGACAGATATCATTCAATGTAAACAAATTAGATGGCTATATCTGAAAATCCTCTAACATGTACTGCCTAGTTGATGAAGAGAAAAGTAAAGCATGATTCTAAAGACCAGTAAAGTTCATTGGTGGATGTATGAAACATTTAATCTTGGGAAGATATCATGTTTTGTGG
The DNA here is from genome assembly GCA_005771605.1 of Scutellaria baicalensis. Taxonomy (NCBI): domain Eukaryota; kingdom Viridiplantae; phylum Streptophyta; class Magnoliopsida; order Lamiales; family Lamiaceae; genus Scutellaria; species Scutellaria baicalensis. The sequence goes on from CM016721.1 coordinate 29,656,319, forward strand.
ATTATATTTTTGACTTTGTAATTCCTAGATACCTAGTAGTATCATGAGGATGATCGTATTAACTTTTAGGTTATGTTGATTGTGAACAATGTTTATGATGTTGATAATATTGTGATGATGGGTGTATTCATTGTCATTTCACTTATAGATGTTGTACAAGGACAACACACGAAAACAGGGAAAACATTGTTGTGGAAAACATCAAAATCACAACGGTTAATAAGGCTTGTGCAAACTGTTGTCGTTATGTCGTTATTAAAAACGATAACAGTTACAATCTGTTGTAAAATACCGTTGTAGTTCACCTATATGACAACGGTCAAAAATCCGTTGTAAAAGTTTGTAACTCAACAACAGTTAAAAACGTTGTGCCAACCGTTGTATTTAACCTCTTCGACAACGGTCAAAAAGCCGTTGTAAATTTCATAACAAAACAATAACAGTTAAAACCGTTGTCGTTGACAATTTTTCACCGTTGTGGTAGTTGATGTTGTCATAAAAACCCCTCAACCACAACGGTTAATAGCCGTTGCGGTTGACATTTTCGACAACGGTTATTAACCGTTGTGGTTGAGCGAATTTCTTGTAGTGATAGTTTTAATCTTCTTGCAGTACTACTTAACTTATCTTATGTATGCAATTTCAACATATTAAATTTCACTACAATGAGACAACCATGACAACCAACATTCATTATCTAGTCTGATTGAATAATTACAAAAACTTGCGTGAAAGAGTTTCACGGATATCCCTAAATAATGTATTAGTTGTATACTCATAAGATATTAGTTGAATATTCATAAAGTATTAGTACTTGTGTAATTGAAATATATGCTATAGTGAATGAATTATTCAAGACATTATTTATTACATGTTAAAGTATTAATCACATTATTTAAAAATATTACAATTCGATTTGGGGACACACAGTCCTGAGACCACACAAGTTCTAATCTATTATAAATTAGTAGTTCAAACAAATTAGTAAGATACCAATCTTATTAGAATTTCTTACACAAGAATATGGTTAAATTGATTGCATGAATTAATAATAGGGAGGATTTCCAAAATACCCATTTTCATAAGTCAAGGAAATTTTTTTACCCATTTTTTAAAAAAATAACCTTTTTACCCAATTTTTAAAGTGAAATCTCCATAATACCCTTAATTTTAGTTATATTTACATAAGAAAAGAATCTAAGAGACTCTACTCGTGTCCAGAAACTCTACTCGCGTCTACCTTTCAGATAAGGTTCAACATATCATGAACACAAAATATAATATTGTGTTCACGATATGCTAATATCGTGTTCATGATATGCTGATATGCTGATATCGTGTTCACAATATACTGATATTGTGTTCACGATATGCTGATATTGTGTTCATGATATGTTGATATGCTGATATCGTGTTCACAATATGCTGATATCGTGTTCATAATATGCTGATATACTGATATTGTGTTCACGATATGCTGATATCGTGTTCATGATATGCTGATATGCTGATATCGTGTTCACAATATACTGATATGATATCAGAGGTATTTCCATTTTTGTAAATATAAATTTAAGTTGAGGGCATTATTGATATTTCGTCCAAAAAATGGGTAAAAAAGTCATTTCTTCAATAAATGGGTATAAAAGTTATTTGGCCCATGAATATGGGTAAAGGGAGGTATTTCCACTTAATAATATATATGTTAAAACACCTTGTGGGAAATGAATATTATGACATTTAGTAAAATATGACTCAAGATTAAATTTTGTAGTTAACTTGATACATGTTAATACCTGAAACTCTATAAATTAATAAGATATAAATTTTGTTAATTAATAAATTAAGTTCTTAATTTTATATATATATATATATATATATATATATATATATATGGTGTTGTGTCCTAATCTAAATCTTGAAGAAGAGTGACAATTAGACAGGAGTAGTCATTGGGACACCGCCCACCTCACTTTTATGTACTCTATTTCCCACATTTCGAGCTTCTCACCTCTCACTCACACACACACACACACACACACATTTTATTGTTATTAATTGGGTTAATTTCAGTTCTCTTTTTAACTTTTAACAAGAAACTACCAATATTTCAATTTTGATCATTATGTTTAAAATTTTTAAATTTCAATCTTATTTTATTGGAATCTCAGGATCGTGGCTATCGGAATTCGATGGTCATGTCAGCGGTGTTGAATATTAACTAGAATCATGAATTGAAATTGGAATATATATATATATATATATAGCATCGTATTAAATTTGATAAATTGAAAATTACGAGAAAATTAAAAATACCTTACATATGTAATCAAAACTGAAATTATCCTCATATTTTATCCAATGCGACCATCTGAATTGGCTGATATGAATAAATAAAAGTGAAGTTGGCCAAACATTACTAATTTGACTTGATTTTCAACTGTTTGAAGAATGGTGTTCAAGTTCGTTGATCAAGTACTATTTTATATCATAGGGTGCAAAATAAAAAAAATGTAGGGTTCATATTTTCATGTGGTTTGTAGATTATGCATGAAACTAGATCGGTTTATTTGATATGTATAGATACTTCAAAAGGACCACTGACACAAAATATTTTGTAAATTCGAAGTGCTACTTTATTTTGTGCATTTCATTGATCAATAAAAATGGAGCAATAATGTTAAAGTTATAACCAACTTTTTGTTATCTGATTGCAATTCGAAATTCAGGATTTTTTCAGAGTGCAAACTAACTTTTTTCTTGATAATTTTTTGTGCGAAATAGAATAAATACGTTGGAATGAATATATGGTCTTACTTCAGGTTGTATTTTGATCATACATGTATTGTACGCATTTAGCTCGAAAATTAAATTTTCGGATACAACTGTTTAAATTGCATTTAGAAAAATTCCTAAATTTTTGGTTGCAATCGAATAAAACAAATTACTTAGTAGAAAATTGAAAAATTCACATTAATTAATTTAGTATTTACATTATTAATATATTCCATACATAATTAAATCTATATAAAAGTAGCTTTATTTTTTTAGGGTATTGAAATGTGACTTGACACCATTGATTACAACTCAAAATGCGAGACGCAGGCAATTATTGAACAAAATAAAGAGGGCCAAATTGTTAGAACATCCAGAACAATGTTTTAGTGAATCACTAAATAAATTTGTGTTAATTAATGTGTGTGTTTTAAAATATGTGTATTAATGATATTTTAGTGTGTATTTTACATCAAGAACACCAATCACATGAAATATGTGTATGAAAGAGTGGAGAGAGATGATACTTATTTACTTAATTTGTTTTCCAATTTCAAAGTCAAATTCTATTTGTTTTTGTATTTTAAATAAAATTATTTAAATTATATATATATATATCACTTAAATTATGTTGTGGTCATATTATATAAATTAAATAATGTAATGTTTATAAAAATACATATAAAATCAAAAGGGCATTTTATTAAATTTAACTAATAAGAATTATTTTTTGGAGATCAGTCAACTTTTGATTTTTTATTGTAAAATGAAAGTCAACAATATATTTACTTATGTAAAAGAAATATATATGTAACTAATAGATGTAAATATAAAAAAAATGGGTTGTTGGGTTATGAGATTCATACATAATGATAATCTATTCTACTATAATAATTGAGAGACAGTTGGAAAAATTTACAAAAATATTGTTTTCCCACGAAAAGTGTTACATCAATAAAAAAAAATTCTTTTTATTTAATATATTTTATTATTTAAATCCATTTAATCAATTATAAATATTGTATTTAATAATACAAAAATATTACTTTAATATTTTTTGTATATTTTTTTATTTTTTATTGTGAGTTTTAAATATTGTGTATAGGTTTAATTCAATAATATACCTATTGTATTAGTTTGTGCTTTCTTATTGATCTTATTAAAGTAATTTTTATTGAGTTCTTTCTTAAATACAAGCCATAAATATTGTCCAAACAATAATTTCAATATATATCAATTTGTTTAGCAATAATTGATATCATATTTAATATAATTTAATAAATGTAACATCATTAAAGATGTGTGTATATACATACATATATATAATCTGTATTTAGTGTAAAATTATATGTCATCTTAACTATTTATTTTAACTAATACTTGTATTTTAAATATGTAATATCATTCAACATTTTATCCTTTATCAATATATTTTAATGATGAATTGAAGATATTGTTAAGTATATAAGTATAAATATCTCATAATCGAATATAATTTTCGAACTTTGGTTTACACTTAAGATTTCGTATCTTTTTATATGAGAGTGTGTGTTTTGAATTTAGATGACTCAACTGATTATTTAAGTTATGTACTTAGTTTCTAATTATATTGTCATTGTCATCATCACTACTACTACATTTCGATTTTGTATCGGGTTTGAATTGTAATGGTCAATGTCGTGATATATCAATTAATTTACGTGATAGTTATAATGGAGTAATTGCCTGTCATCCGATGTTAAACAATAATAAAAATGTTTTTCTAATTCAATTTATTTTATGATTGAAAATATATAATTGACAGTGCTTGCATCAAATTCTTACGTAAAATTTCTAATTTTATTGTGTATTGTTTCTATATATACATACTCACACACATATATTTATTTAAATAACTGAATTTTATTTTTAATTCATAATTTATTTTTAGTGTTTTTTTGTATATTTATTTTAAGTGATTGATGATATTAGTTGTAAGTTTGTAATTAACACAAGTGATAAAAGAAAAATGTCTCAACTAGAAATGTTGTGTATAGATAAATTTTTCAAAACTTATAAATTTTGCAGGTAAAATTGTCAATTTCGATTTAATGATCATGATTGATACTTTTGTTTTTAGTATTAATCATTAATTAGTGAATTGGATGTGTATAATATCGATAGATTGTTGTGAATTGATTTATCTTAAAAAAATTAGATTTTCTTAATTATTACATATTATATTGCTATATATATACTAAAACTATTAACACTATATTATCAAATAATTAATATTACCGACATTATATCACAAACCGTGCATCACGTAGTTGCGAATACTAATTATTTTTAAATTGACGTGAGTGTTTGTTTTTAAAATAACAATGGTTTTAGATTGACAATGTGTCCAAGTGAAATCCAATAACTTATGGCAAAATATTTTATGCAACTGGTGCATGGATCTAGGATCCATGCACCCGGGTCGACTCTCCCCACGCGCCTCTAACGTGTGTTTTCACGCGCCCAAACGCGCTCTCACGCGCCCCCACGTGCCTGGTGGGTGCGCTCAAACCCACCAAGATTCGCTTCAGGCAGTCATACCCTCATGTTATGTTAAGGTTACTCTCATGTTATGTTAGGGTTACCCTCATGTTATGCTAGTGTTACCCGTGTTACCCTCACGAGGGTAAGATTAACATAACATGAAGGTAACCCTAACATAACATGAGGGTAACCCTAACATAACATGAGGGTATGATTAACATTTTAGTTCAGTGGTTTTAAACTAAGGGTATGAAATCTGGAGATGGGTCACATTAACATAATGCGAAAGTAACCTAACATAACACGAAGGTAACACTAACATAACGTGAGGGTAACGACCAAAACACGCGAACAAAGTAAAGAGGTATGGGCTGGGCGGGCCAGCCCAGCCCGCGCGCGGCCCAGTTGCACGGATCACAGATCCGTGCAACTGGTGCACAAGAGAGTGACTCATAACTTATATTGTTGTGGATGTTTTTGGACCTCTCTTAACCAATTCAGCCAATTTAATTTTTTTATTTAAAAATGAGCAAATGTTAGGGAAACTATGTCATGGCATATTCTACGGGATGAATTGGGTCGAAAATAAAATATATGTAATATTTTTGTCTGTATTGGATATAATATTATTCTATTGATTAGGTAATACTTATAATAGTCATTTTGTGTTAAATTAGATTATAAGAAAATATGTAATACTTTTATGTGTATTAAATAATAGTTTTATATATATCAGGTAATACTTTTGCATGATCAGAATTGGATCTGGTTAGATCACTCAAAAAATGTGCGGCGAATCCTAGGTTGTACAAACAACCATTTTCTCTCTTGTGCAACAGGTATTACTTTTACGTATATTAGGTAATACTATTTTTTTGGGAAAATATCATATTTCGTTCGCTAAGTAAGACCCTTTCCACTTTTCATCCTCTAGGTATCGTGTTTCCAATTTTAGTATCATAACTTCACTTTTTTTCCAATTTCAGTTCGATTTTCGCCGGAGGTTGACGTGGCAGCCAGAATTTGTCTACGTGAAAGGGAACCCTAATCCCCAATTTTTTGGAATGACGTGGACAAACTACGTGGCCGCCACATCATTAATAAAATTAATTAAAAATTCAATAAAATAATCAAAATTAAAGGGAAAAAAAAAGGAAATGTGGGCTTCTTCCCGAGCGCCCCCCCCCCCCACCCCAACCCACTCCCCTGCAAACCCGGGTTTGACCGCCGACTACCACCTCGTCGACGACCTGGTGGTGCTCCCCCTCCACCAAGACGTCATATAGAAGAAGCATATCCCCTTTCTCTCTCTCATCCGAACTCTTCGTCTCTTTCTCTCTCCATTCCCACTTTCTCTCTCGCTCTATATATGTATCCACACACCAGCTTCCGCTTGTGAAATTCTCTCGGGATCTGCTAACTCTACCACTGCCGATGGTTACGCCTCCGAAGACTTTGTCGTTGGCTCCTTCAGCCGTGAGAGGAAAAAAGTTTCTTTCTTCAATTTTTGTTTTGATTTTTTTTTTTTTGATGAGGTAGTCGTGGAGGACGGTGGTGGCGGTGGTGGTGGAGGTTGGTCTGGCTGTGGAGGATGGTGGTGGCAGCAAAGGGTGGTGGCGGCTGATTCGGGCTGGGGGGTTGCGGGGAGGGTCCGTTTCTTTTTTTTTTCTTTAATTTTGATTTTTTAATTTTTTTTTTGAATTTTCAATTAATTTTATTAATGATGTGGCGGCCACGTGGCTCGTCCACGTTACTCCAAAAAATTGGGAATTAGGGTTCCGTTCCACGTAAGCAGATTCTGGCTGCCACGTCAGCCTCCGGCGAAAATCGGACTGAAATTGGAAAAAAAGTGAAATTACGATACTAAAATTGGAAACACGATACTTAGAGGACAAAAAGTGGAAATGACCTTACTTAGTGGATGAAAAATGATATTTTCCCTATTTTATTTATCAAGTAATACTTTTGTATTGTTCACAAATACTTTATAATATAATACAATCACATGATATATAGAAAAATATTAGTTAATACATATAAAATTATTATATAATTAATTATCTATGGTGTTATATATATATATAGACTGAATTTTTATCATATCTTAGTAACTTATAATTTTGTATAACACAAATTTTAATATGGTTGCGTATGTATAGACTGAATACAATAATATTATTGTATATGTGCAAACTTTGTAGAAAATTATACAAACCAAACATTATGAAAACACCATAATAAGGAAGGTAAGATCTGTGGACCCGGATCCGCGCTCATATGAATTTTTTTTCTTTTAGATTGTGTTACTTTTTTATTCTATGAATGTGACTTTTATATATAAATGCGGTGATCTTTATATTTAATAACTTACAAAAAAATGAAGATTAATTTTTAATTTTTGTTTGTTTCAGGTTGAAACCCTTATATTGTATTGATGTGATTTTTATGTTATATTATTATGACATTTATGTTCCATAACATAGATAAAATTCGGAAAATTTTCAGCACATTTTTGGGATGAACATATCATTATAGAGTAAGTCTCTTGTGAATCAGGTGCATGGATCTTAGATCCATGCACCCGGGTCGGGGGGACCGCACCCTCTTTTTTTTTTTTTTTTTTTTCCGCTCATGATTTTTAAAAAAAATCACATACCAATAGTATATGTTAGACATACCTTTACGTTATGTTAGACATACCTTTAAGCTATGTTAAACATACCAGTTATGCCCAGATTCCATGCCTTGTCTTTTTTTGGCTTGATTTTTGAATTTTGGCACATACCACTACGTTATGTTAAGCATACCTTTACGTTGTGTTAGACATACCTTTATGTATACTTAAACATACCTTTGTATATGTTAGACATACCTTTATATATAGTTAAACATACCTTTATATATGTTAGACATACCTTTGTATATAGTTAGACCTACCTACACATGGTTGGTCTAACTATACACAAAGGTTGGTTTAACTATATACAAAGGTTGGTCTATTTGAGCGAATTCTGGATGAGCTTCAGGCCAAGTCTCCAGCGCGTGGGAGCGCGTTTTGCGCGTTTTAGGCGCGTTTTGCGCGCGTTTTGCGCACGTTTTGCGCGCGTGAACGGGTCGGGTCAGGTGCATGGATCTTAGATCCATGCACCTGACTCATAAAAGTTTTTGCCATCATTATATGATATTAGTTGCACTTTTATATATAATAGGTGCAACAAATATCACATAAAGGTGCAACTAGTATTATATAAAGGTGAAGCCAATATTACATAAAAGTATACGTGTACAAATTTTGATAATTTTGTTTTTCTAAGTTAGAGTACGTAACGGTCACTGCATTTATACATAAAAATTATATTTATACAATATAAAGGTCGTCACACAAATATAACATAAGGATAAGTGAAAAAATAAAATTAAAAAGGAGCACGGATCCTAATCAATCCGGATCGATCCAGATCGGACGTATGTGCACCAATTGACAAGAAACCAGTTTAGGAAGGAAATAAAATTCATTATTAATCAGGTATAGCATTGTCCATTAGGTAGTATCTTAAAGACTTAAAACTCATTAAAATTTTAAGAGAAGTTCTATTTCTCTTCTCATATTTGAGACGTACAGAACCTCGATCACATTGAAGCCGTGTAAATAAAATATTAAGACAATCACGTGAAATAAATAATTATTTATCATGAACAAAAAGGTATCTTAATTAGCTTCTTTATATATCAAAGGACTATAACTATATTTCTTTAATTTAATAGTGAGCTATTTTCCATTTAGCTTTAGTCTTTATTAATGGCTAAAAATAAAGGACGTGATGTTTAAACAGAATGTAATTAGTATATAAGTGCACCTTGTTTAATCTAAACCATAGACTATCATCTCCACCCCCTCCTTTTTTACATTTCTATTTTGTTTAAATGTATGGTTTTATACATCTAATTAATTTTATAAAGGGGTAGTTTCATTTGTACAAAAAGTTGTCTTTTAGCACACTCATACTGCATACATGACTAGCACAAATCATCAAAATCTTGGATGTATGTATCATGTCTCATATCAATAGAGTTCTAGTCATTTTATCTCAGCTTGTATCATCAGAAATTTAAGTTATACCATCAAAAAGATGAATCATCAATAGAACTGGTTGCTTTATTTTCATTTATCTGTATCATCCTAACCTTTGATTATGCCACTCTATCTCGTACCACTAATGTTTTATTTTATTGACAAAAATGGTTAAAAGTGAGTAAATTTAAGTAAAGTAAATAACAAAATTTACTTTTCTTAAAGGAATTGATTAGGAATTATAGTTACCACCACTTTATGACTAGTAAATAAAGACTAATTTTGGACAATGTTATGGAATCTTTTGTTTTTAAGCTATATATAAAAACCTGCACCCTACTTCAAGCAATTTACATATTCAACATCTTCTTCAACCTTTTATTATATATCCACACACACACACCACACACTTGCATTTTGGTCATGGATGTTTACATTTCAGAAGAGTACATTGGTAAGAGAAGAATGGAGAGAAAAGTTGCAAAAAAGAATGCCAAAATCGGCTCTTCATCACACATGGACCATATGAACCCATCGCGCCCGCCGCCACCACCGGAGAATGAGATGACAATGGTGGCAGCTGCTGCTTCTTCTTCTACTTCCGCCCTCGCCGATTTGCTTTTTACTTCTTTTTCTGCTTAAACCACTCTGTTTTTAATTAGCTAGCAACAAATATCGAATCCAACATTGTATATATGCTTGGATTGATTAGTTGTGGTTCTCTTCAATATATTATATCAGATTCTTCATTTCTCTCACTGTTTTCCAGTTATGGAATTAGCTTTAATTTAAATTTAATATTCTCACACACACATATATATGCAAATTTAACATAAAGTTTATTAGCTTATAATATATTACTAGATCGTTTTATGAATACTGATTGGTGAGATGAAGCTCCATCTAAATGATTCGAGTGTAAATGAAGTTGAAATGAAGTAAGTGAGTTTCGTCTCATAAAAATATGATCCAACGTTAAATGGTTTTGTAAACGTAGGGGTGTAAACGAATAAAGTGTTCAGCAAATTAACTACTCGTGATCGAGCTTAATTAATGTTTGTTTATATTCATTTGTTAGTTTTAACAAATATATCCGAACAAGAAAACTTGTTAGGTTATGTTCATTAACATGTTCATTTAGTGTTTGTTTAATATTCGTTTATTATTCATTAATTATTTACTAGACACATTTTTACTTATTTATTTAATATTGATTTATGGTTATTTTGATTTTAATTTATTCTGATATAACTCATTTATATTTAATTGTATTATAGTATTCATTTATTTAACTTTTACCAAAATATTTTCAGATTTTTCATTGTAAAAAATTAATAAACATGTTCGTGAACATGTTCAATTATTAAATAAACGAACATGGACACTCTCATAAGATAAACAAACGAACATGATCAACTTCATACATGTTCGAGCTCGGCTTGTTTACACCATTATCAAAGTCTACTTGTTATGTTTATTTTGTACAATATATATTCTTTTAGATATTAATATTTAATATTTATTACTTTTACTATAGTGAAACTAACTAATGAGAAGTTCAAATTGGAGGTTGATTCAGCCAATGCAACCAGGTGAAGTAGGTTTGATTTTATTTATTTATCAAATAGAGGCAAAGAATATTTTTCGGCCCAACAGTGAGGCCCAAATTAAAGCCCAGATTTGTACTGCTTGCAAACGTATCAACCCAAATAGGCCCAATTGTTGTTCTAATTTTCACCCTAGAATTATTGATGTTGCCCATCATTCAATTTTTCATATTAGTTGTTGACATTTGGTTCCATTGAATAGTTGTATCTTACACTAAAAAAGTAGTAAAATTGATATTGCAGTCCAATAAGACTAAATGATATATTTTATTTTTTCCATCAGGATATTTCACTTTCACTTTAATTTGAGTATCATGTAATATTACTTTGTCTAAAAAAATTGTACTAAAATTTACTCATAAAAAATCCAGCTAAGGGCATTGTTGGATTCTTAAAAATTTAAGATTTGTTTACTTCAGTAGTGCTTCAAAAGTCCACACTAAATTATCTTAACCGTCAACCTCACGTTAATATTATATATAAGAGTAGGTCTCTTGTGAATCAGGATCCATGCACCCGGGTCGGATCCGGGTCGGGGACCGCACCTTTTTTTTTTTTTTTTTTCGTACATGACTTTTGAAAAAAATCACATACCAATAGGTTATGTTAGACATACATTTACGTTATGTTAGACATACTTTTAAGCTATGTTAAACATACCAGTTCTGCCCAGATTTCATGTCTTGTCTTTTTTTGGCTTGATTTTTGAATTTTGGCACATACCACTACGTTATGTTAGACATACATTTACGTTGTGTTAGACATACCTTTATGTATACTTAGACATACATTTGCATATGTTAGACATACTTTTGCATATAGTTAAACATACCTTTATATATGTTAGACATACCTTTGTATATAGTTAGACCTACCTATACATGGTTGGTGTAACTATACACAAAGGTTGATTTAACTATACACAAAGGTTGGTCTATTGGAGCGAATTTTGGATGAGCTTCAGCACAAGTGTTCAGTGCGTGGGAGCGCGTGCAGGTGCGTGGGAGGCGCGTGAACGGGTCGACCCATCCGTGCAACCGGTGCATAAAAGTTTTTGCCTTAACGTATTTCTTTTAAAATTGAATATAATAATTATTCAAAGAGTAGGTCTCTTGTGAATCAGGTGCATGGAGGTCAGATTCGGGTTGGGGGGACCGTAATTTTTTTTTTTTTTTGCACATGATTTTTGAAAAAAATCACATATCAATAGGTTATATTAGACATATCTTTACATTATGTTAGACATACCTTTAAGCTATGTTAAACAAACCAGTTCTGCCCAGATTTCATGTCTTGTCTTTTTTTGGCTTGATTTTTGAATTTTGGCACATACCACTACGTTATATTAGACATACCTTTACGTTATGTTAGACATACCTTTATGTATACTTAGACATACCTTTGTATATGTTAGACATACCTTTGTATATAGTTTAAACATACCTTTATATATGTTAGACATACCTTTGTATATAGTTAGACCTACCTACACATGGTTGGTCTAACTATACACAAATGTTTGTTTAACTATACACAAAGGTTGGTCTATTGGAGCAAATTTTGGGTGAGCTTCAGCACAAGTGTTCAGCGCGTGGGAGCGCGTGCAGGAGTGTGGGAGACGCGTGGAAGCGCGTTTTGGGCGCGTGAACGGGTCGACCCGATTTATTTGGAATATTACAAAATATTCTCTTTTATGGTGAACAACAATGCATCAATAATGGGCCTTTGAAGAAATTTATATTTTCATTCTAAATACTTCTAAAATATGTAATTATTGGCATCTCATATATTCTTGTTTAATCCAATTATATTCGGAAAGATTATTCTTGAAATAAACTTTAGTATCTCATAAAGAGTCATAACCCAAACTTTTTCTGAAATTTAAAGCTCTAGCAAATCAATAGGCTATGGTCCATAGCCCAATGGGCTGTACAATTTGGGTTGATCCAATTTAAAGCATAAGATTGGATTTTGCAATTCCATTTCATATTATTTGTACTTGTGAAATTATGTTATATATGATTTTTTAAATTGATTATTATTACTACAATTATTTATAATCGTTTCAATTATGACTTAAACATATACAATGTACAGATAAAATTTTAAAAATATTAATCAATGTTCATTAAAGGTTGTAAATAATATAGTAATTAACACTTATAAGAAACTAGTACTCGCACTCGCACGATGTGCGGTCTGTAATATAATGTTAGTAAATATTAATTATTTGATAATATAGTATACGTAATTGTAGTATATAGAAGACATTATACTATTTAATAACTAAGAAAATCTAAATTTTCTTAAAATAATTTAATTCACAACAATATATCGATATTATACGCATCCAATTCACTAATCTATGATTAATACTAAAAACAAAAGTATCAATCATGATCTTCAAATCAAAATTGAAATTTTGACATGCAAAGTTTGTAAGTTTTTTAAAACTTCTTTATACACAACGATTCTAGTTGAAACATTTTTTTTATCATCTGTGTTACAAACTAATATCATAAGTCACTTAAATTAAATATACTAAAAAAACTAAAAAAATTATGAATAAAAATCAACTTCAATTACTTAAATTAAATGCATGTGTGTGACTATGTATATATAGAACAACAAACAATAAAATTTCGTAGGAACTTAATGCAAGCACTGTTAATTATATATTTTCAACCTTTTATTTTCAAATAAATTGAATTATAAAAGTATTTTTAATTAGTATCGCTTAACATCGAAGATGACAGATAATTATTTCATTATAAGTATCACGTAAATTAATTGATATAGACTGACATTGATCATTACAATTTAAGCTCAACACAAAATCGAAATGTAGTAGTAGTGATCATGATGATGACAATATAATTAGAAACTAAGCATATAATTTAAATAATTAGTTGAGCCATCTAAATTCAAAACGTGCACTATCATATAAAAATATACGAAGTCCTAAATGTAAAGTAAAAGGTGAAATTTTTATTCGATTATGAGATATTTATAGTTAAAAAATATTTAGGATGACATACTATTCAGACTAAATACATATTATATATATACATATATGTATATACACACATCTTTAATAGTGTTATATTTATTTGTTAATATGATTTAAATTATCCTCATGCAAATTAATATTTATTATTGAAATTATTGTATGGATATCTATTGTTGGTATTTAAGAAATTATTCAATAAAAATTAATTTAATTAAGATCAATAAAATGAGAATAAACTAATACAATATTTACATTATTAAATCTAATGAATTAAATAGTAAAAAATGCAAAATAAAAAAAATTGTTGACGGGACACTTACAAATATTAATTTAAAAAATACTTAGGATGACATAAAATTTAACACTAAATACATATTATATATGTACATATATGTATATACATGCATCTTTAATAGTGATACACTTATTTATTAATTATATTTATATTAAATATAATATCAATTATCCCTCAACAAATTAATATTTACTATTGAAATGATTGTTTGGACAATATCTATTGTTGGTATCTAAGAAATTATTAAAATAAGAATAAACTAATACAATATTTATATTATATATTGAATGGATTAAATAATAAAAAATACAAAATAAAAAAAGATTGTTGAAGTAACACTTTTTGTTGGAAAAAGGGTATTTCTATAAATATTTCCATTTTTCCTCTACTATTATAGTATAGGAATATATAGATAGATTTATCTAATTATTTTTTCTTTTGAATTTCTATACAATAAATATAAAATTAAATGTCTTAATATTAATACTTATATATACTTTGGTTAATAAATATAAAATGAAAGTTATTAATAATTTCTTAAAATGAAAATATTTAATAAATGAGACATTTATTGCAGTTATTTTTGACAGAATATTCTGCTTTTATATATAAATAGATAGATTGGTACCTTGCCCTCCCTCCCCCACAATATCAAACTAGTCATTATATTCTTTAATCATTGTATTTTTCAATCTTCTATAAAAAAAAAGAACTTCAATTAACAAATTGCCAATTCTTATGTTAGATTTATTGTGTAATATTTCGATAACATGCATATATGTTACCTTAGAAAAAAAAAAATCAAAACCAAAGTATAATAAATTTACACACAATTGTAGTACTGTTTCTATACTATTAATTAGTTATTTATTTATACATATTTTAGAGAAAATATGGTGTAAGTTTTGAAAGTGGGATATTTGTGGCCTTCATGTGAGTCACAGGGCATGCACACTACCTCATCATTGCAAATTGCAATTGGCAACCCTCACTTGTTTGTGTTTTGAGATTAAATGACACAACTTTTTTTTTTTGAGTGGTTTTTTGTGTTTTTGGAAAATCAACATCGGACCTCTTTATAAGATGGAAATTGCATACTAAATACGTGTGATACTGAAAAATTGACACACGTCCCACAACACCTAACAGTTGCTAACAACGTTAAATTTTACCACATCAATTCCCGTTATGTCCTTAATATAAATTGGAAACACAAACCCTAAAAATGTATTTCCTTTCTCCCTCTCTCCTCTCTCGCTCTCTCCCTCCCTCCCTCTCTCTAAATGAGGGAAAACCGCTGCCACCTCCTCATCCTTGCCGCCGCAGACTCAGTGCCGCCTCATCTTCCTCTCTCTCCCTCCCTCTCTAAGTGACGAAATCACCGTCACCTTTACCGCTTCCACGCCGCAGCCTCTGCCGCTGGGAATTGGCAGAAAAAAACGAAATCGGCTGGTATTATGGACTATGAAGAAGCTCGAAGAAAAAACGTGGGAGGTAAAGTGCTGGGATTCTTTTCAGTGAGTACCACTTTCAATCAATGGAAACCCTATTTACCATTTTCTTGGCACTTTCACATTCAGTGAGTACACTGTGGTTCATGCTGGTTGTGTGGCCAAGATCAATCCTCTTGCTCCTCTTGATAAAGTCTGTGTTCTCAGTTGTGGGATTTCCACAGGTATTGATTCATTCCATCAATGTATTTCCCTTTCTTGATGTATATTTTGGATCATGGATGATTGCTTGTGTTGCAGGACTTGGTGCTACTTTGAATGTGGCTAAGCCGTTTAAGGGTTCATCGGTTGCTGTTTTTGGGCTTGGAGCAGTCGGGCTTGTTGTATGTCTTCTCCTAGTACCTATTCTCTTCTTGTTTCGAGAGAGTTTGATTTGTTTGTGATCTGTTTTCAGGCTGCAGAAGGGGCCAGATTGGCTAGTGCATCAAGAATCATTGGTGAGGAAACACTAAAGCTGCTTCTGTTCATCTCCCTACCGCCGCCGCTTCCGTTCTGCTAGCCGCCGCCCACCACTCTTCTTCCCCCTCTCTTCTTTGACATCATATGATTAAGATCTCATTTTAAAAAGATAAATTTATACAATACATTTCACAATTTGGGGAAAATGCATTTACGAATTCTAGAAATTTGCCCTCAATTTGTGCTTTTGTTGTAATTCTCCAATTTGAATATCTATGATCAACATCTCAATTTGTGTTTTGTTGTAATTCTCCAATTTGAATATCTATGATTAGCATCTTGTTTTTCTCAGTTTTGGTTAGAATTTCATTCTTCATTGTGGTTGAAATTTCATTCTTCTGTTAGGCTCTATGAATTTCAGATTTTCATTTTTCCAATTGTCAGTTGAGGTAAAGATTTATTTTAAGTTTTTCCAATTTTCATTTTATATTATTTTGTTAGGCTCTATGAATTTTATTGAGGTAAAGATTTTAACTAATAATAATATTATTAAATAATATATATTATAAAATTATTATTTTCAAATTTAAATATTAAAAACTGTTATTTTTTAAATTATTAAGGAATAGAACATATGTATATAATGTTTAAAAAAAATTAAATTAAATGAATATATTTTTAAATATAAGTTAATTTTTAAATAAGGTTGGTAAAATATAAAAAAAGTATAAACAATAATTTAAAAATACATAATAAATGTTGCAAATAAATCAAATACCAATAAAAATAGAAAACACTATTAATAAATGAGATAAAATGAAATATTTATAAAAAAACAATAAAATGGAATTACATAAAATATAATGAATAGTTAGGGGTAGTTTTGTCTTTTTACATTTTAAATAGGCTAAAAGACAAAGAAAAATCGCAGCTAGAGCGCGTCCTTTGCACATCCGTCAAGTATGACGGATTTGGGTGTCTCACACCCATTTAATCAAAATCGATGTGTTTTTCTTGCAATCATTTTTTTCACAGGGGGGTTCGGTGTGAATTTTTATAACACGAGGGGGTTTGTAGGATTTTACCCATTTTTTTAGTAACACTTGTGTACTCGGAGTTACGCTGCCCCAAATTAATCATCATATGGTGTTAAATATATACTCTATAGGTATCATATACATACTTTTCAGGTATCACATATATACTCTTATATATATATGATACTGGTAGACTATATTTATAACACCAAGAAACATAACACCTATAGAGTATATATATAACACCTGAAGAACATGTATATAACATCTAGATCTGTGCCCCTATATGCACCAAGAATATATAAATTTTTGCCTTATTTTTTTGATCTTTTTTTTTTTTTACACAAACTTGTGGGAAATAGTCTCGTAGATAGTTTTCATGAGGCAAATCATTTTAACCATGAATAAAACTCAGTTCCACTAAATTATATATGAATTGTGAAATGTGAGTTGTGGGTGGACACATCACATAACAGGATGAGTGAGATGGTCTCACGTAAACTCTTCTTTAATTTCTTTCCATTATTGTTTTCCTTTTTTTTGAGTGAGTCTCTTGTGAGGCCGTCACACGAATTTTTATTGCATTGCGTGAGGCAGATCAATCCACAACTCAAACCCTACCATTCAAATGTTGTTTATAGGTAATGGGGTTCGGTCTCACGATAACTATCCGTGAGAATGTCTCACATGAGTTCTTGGTATTTTCTTTTTCTCTTTTAATCTCTATCTAAATTATCCTACTCTGCAAGTAATTAAACAAGTTGTGAATTCATATGCCATGTTGAATGTTGATGATGAACATGTGAAATAAAAAGATAAAGTTGCCATATAAAGCAATCATCTCCCCGTGAACTAAAGTCATCATGGATCTTTCTCACGATTTGGACTATGTTATCTCTTTCTCATTCATTATTATATATATGGCATAACATTTCCACACATATCTTCATCTTTTTTGTATCATCGTTACAGAAAAGGTTGTTTTGTCATTTGTAGAAATTTTTTGTAAGCTACAACTATTTTTATTTTTTTTGTCGGCAGATATTATTTTTAACATTATTACTCTTTTTACTTCATATTTGGACTATCACAATCAAAATTGTTGTACATTTACTCATGTACATTAGTTGTTACGTACCATTCCAAATCGAAATTGATCATCATTTACATTAGTTCAAATTGATCGTTTCAACTACATCAGTTGTATCATCCAAACTTAACTTATATCAACCTAACACATACACAATCAAATCAAGACGGATATAACTGATTAAAATACATACAACAAAAAAAAATCAACTTAGTTATGGCAAAAAACTCTTTCCAAAAATGACTAAATTTGAAGGTTTTTACCAAAAATTGTAATTCAGTATATTAGGTCAAGTCATGAGTATTTTAAAGGAAGTTAATTGTCAATTTGTTAGAATACTCAATCAATAAAACCATTACTGTTGAAAAGAAAAACAAATTAGTAAATAATAATGGAGGTGAATTAGAGAGTAGGGTGTAGGAGCACCATCTATGTATATATGTCTAATTTAGAAGCAATGAAAAATTGACTTGTGATAGTTAATTACCACCTTCAATACAAGGGCATATATTGGACCACTATATGTATGGTCCTTTTCTGCTCCTTGCAAGTTTGCCTTTTTAAAAAGGGTATATTTTCTTTTTCGGCATCAATTTATATTAGATCATCTCACATAACATTTTACATGAGATGAAAATTTATATGACCTAGTGTAAAACCAATGTCGACATTGATCGTGTTGGATGTGTTGACTCGTTTATATTGATTTATATGAACTTCGTACGTCTTAAATATATCTCATCATGTGAGACTTTCTTACATGAGAAATTCTTTTTTTTTTTTGACCGTTTTATAAAAATTAAATCCCAAAATAGAGTTTGATTTGGAAAAATGATTTTGAATTATGCACAGTAGAGCTTCATCTTACAGATTAAAGTTATAAATCCGTAACACTGTCGAGATAAATTTTATCTTAATTGTGTTAGTAAACCAAATAATCGATCAATTTCTCGTTCATTGCACGATCTTGTGTTTGACTCTTATACAATTCACTGGACATACCAATTGACATATGAGTTGTATTACTTTCAGATACATCATAATCTAATCACCAAAAACTTAATCGATGATTTAAGTTGTAATTAAGTTATAAATAATATCATTTTTTTAACACAAAATGTCGTGTGTGTTTTTCCCTAATTAAAATTTTATTGTTTTTCCCCTAAAAATTTGTTTTAATTTAATTATTATTAGAGAAAGCAAATATCAAGAATTTTTTTCATAATAAAACCTTTCACTTGTCATCGTTTCTCATGAGATTGCAATGATCATGGCGTAATTATGAGGTCAAAATTAAAAGCACATAATATTGAAATTTGTTGGATAAAAAAATTGCTAATTAAGATCGGAATTTTTATGTGGATAAATTAAAACCTTTGACAACAGAAAAGTGGAGAAATAATTAGGTTATGGAGTCCCCATCGCCAAAAGGTTGGGAAGGCTGTAATACGAATATTGTAAGAAGAAGGCTTGATGAATTTTGATGAGACAAAACCCGTTGTAATCTTATTGTACTTCAGTGTTTGTATTTTTCCATTTTGTACTTCGTTTTTAATAAGTAGCAAAAGTCTGTCTTGAAGTCTTCCATTGAAACTTAGAGCTGCAAGCTGTACGCAACATGGAAAGAAAGAAGTTTGCATACAATGAGCTACACTTAGAAGAGCTAAAGGAGAATTGTTTTGCTGCATGTTGGAGACTGCAACATACTGGATGTAGCAACCAAGAATAAGTTGCACCAACTAAAGTGAGACATGACAAGCGGAATCAACTTCGAAGAACTGACATCTGTTGCATGCTCTCTGCTGATACGAGGAAACATCAACTTCAGTTGAAGGTACAGTGCTCGACAGGCCGAAGCATAAAGGACGAATACAAGGACGGCGAGCAAATGGAGAGCTGCCACCTGGCCTGAGCAACTGCCTGCAAACTGCAACAAAAGGACAGCCGCAATTAGTGGCGCTGGAGCTTGAAGAAGAGGTTGTCTCCACCTTTTTCAGGAGCGCATTAATTAGGGCGTACCTTGAAGATCAAGAAGATCAAGGAAGAGGAATACTCACCATCCAGATCGAATCTAAGAAGAATGTTGGAAATATTAGAAGAATGTTTTTATGAGACAAATCCTTAAAGTAACTCTAATAAGCATAACCAATCTTAGGATAGGTTACTGCAATAGAGTTACTGCAGAAGATTAAAAGAAATAGAGAAAGTGTTAAAAAGAAGGATACTGAAGAGAATGGTTTAAAAGAATCTGGTGAACTAATAAGGATACTGAAGAGAATGGTTTAAAAGAATCTGGTGAACTAATAAGGATACTATTGACTTCAGGAAGCTACTGGAAGGGACCTAGCCAAAGAAGAATATAGCGAGAACAGGAAGCTGCCTGTGAAGATCATGTCGAAAGCATACTGTAGGAGCAGCATGCTACAAACGCCTCGAGCCACCTGAAGGAGCAAGCCAGAGAAGGAAGCTCCAGAGTGAAGCAAGAGGAGGAAGCTGCAAAGCAGGCATGGCGAGAAAAGTCAAAGTTACCGGTAGAGAGAAGAGAAAATGAGCCAACCAGAAGAAGACACGTGGAAAACGAAAAGTTGGCGTGTGTCAGGAATGCGGCGCATCAATGATGGAAATCTGTCTACCTTTAACGGGCAGATTTCACACCCTATAAAGAGGAGGACTGAAGACTGAAGCAGGGTGTAAGAGAAAGCGAAAAGGTGCAAGAGAGAAGAAGTGAGCACATCAGAATATCCAAGCTCACAGAGAGAAGCGCAAAAGAAGAAAGAAGACTCATAAATAATAAAGCACTGAAAAGGGGGAAGTCAAAATAGAGAAGAGAGTGTTCAAAAGAGCAAAAGAAAAGAAGAAGAGCTTGAACACTTTACACCCCAAGAAGACGCACACTCAGTCTACCAGTCCAGCAGCAAGCTTCAGCAGATCAGTCTTCAAACAAAGGTCAAGCTTGCTGCACCCAGTTGAAGAAGAAGGATATCAACCTCTCTAAAAGGTTGTCTCGAAGTACTCAATTCTAGGAGTAAAGTCTTGCTGAGTTTTCCACTTTCTAAGAGAGAAAGTGAGGACCCTAGGTGGGTAGTGTAGGATCCTGTGTGGATCAAGGGAAAGTAGGCAAGCATCTGTGTGAAGGTTTGCTACTTAATTGTTAAGTAAGGGTTGTAATAGAGGGCAATTCTATACACACCCCAAGCAATACTAAACACACCCCATCTATACACATAAAAATTAAAATAATAAAAAAAGAAGTATGTGTATAGATGGGGTGTGTTTAGTATTGTTTGGGGTATGTATAGAATTGCCCTGTAATAGATAGGTCTATGTAAATCAACTACCTTAACAAAGGTTCCCTCCTGAGTGGAGGAAGAGAGGACGTAGAAGGATTACTCCACCTTCGAACCTCTATATATCCTCGAGTCTTTATATGTTTAACTGCTTTATCTGCATACTCCGTATTTAGCAGCGCATCTTCTACCCGACTTTAAGATAAGCTTCCGCACCCACTCTGATCAGTAACCTCCCAAAAAGTTACTGATATTAGAATAGAGCCGTTAGAGGGGAAGAAAAGTATGAAAATATTGTAGGCTTATTAAACCCCCCCCCCCCCCTCTAAGCCTACTACCAAGCCTCTTTTTTGGGACCAACAAGTGGTATTAGAGCTGGTTGGACTAAAGCATCCACCAGCTAATTTATCTGATACAAACAAGTGGTATCAGAGCTGGTGGATTATTCATCCAAGCTCATTGGTGAAATCTGATACCAACAAGTGGTATCAGAGCAGATGGATGAAACAAAAGATCTAATCGATCTATCCAGATCCCATCTGTGAAAAAGCCTCTCTCAAATATCTCTCTCTCTCTCTCTCTCTCACCCTCACATCAGAGATCATTTCAATGTCTTTTGCTATAAAAGGACATGATTGATGTGAAGACAACAAACAACTAAAAGATAAAGAAAATCAAGCTGAGTTGTGAAGAAAAGTTGTTCTTGAGGGGGACACCTGTAGCATTTATAATTTCCACTTCCCACAGCATTGACATGAGCCTCTATTTCATCAAGTAAAATTTGACATGCGTCTGTGGTATGCTCGGTGGTGTTACAAATACGACACGGCTTCACAAGGGGACACCTGTAGCAACTTGACGTACAAGGGCAGTTAGTTCAGATATTTTATCCTCAACATTAGATTCATTTACCTCTTTCACGCTCCAATCCGAATAATCTCGGCTGCCATATTGATGTGAACTTTTGGCCATGTTCGAGATGAGAAGTCTTGCTGCTGAGGGTGTCTTATCCATTAACGTTCCCCCACTAGCTGCATCGATTGCATTCCGGTCCATTGGAGATAGACCCTCGTAGAAATATTGAATCAATAATTGCTCAGAAAGTTGATGATGTGGACAACTGGCTTCCAACTTTGTGAAACGATCCCAATAATCATACAAAGTTTCTCCCTTCCGTTGTCGGGCTCCACATATCTCTCTTCGAATATGAGCAGGTCGAGATGCAGGAAAATACCTCTTCAAGAATTGACGTTGCATCTCATCCCATGTGTTGATGGGCCCCGATAGAAGATAGTGGAGCCAGTCTTTTACACCATCTTTCAAAGTGAAAGGAAATGCACGAAGTTTGATTTGCTCCTCCGTCACCCCTGATGGTTTCATGCTCGAACAGGTGGTGTGAAATTCCTTCAAGTGTTTGTGGGGATCCTCACCTACAAGACCGAAGAAAGATGGAAGATAATGAATCAAACCGGATCTTAATTCATAATTAATAGCATCAGGAAGTTCAGGAAAGGTGATGCAAAGAGATTGTTGAGTGAGGCTCGGGTTTGCTAGCTCCCTCAAAGTTTGCTCTTCAGCCATCGCTCCCTCTTCTTCTTCGGAATCACCGATATCAGATTTGGGAGGTGGAAGTGTAAACTCCAAAGCTCGCTTAGCTTGTTGCCTTCGAACTCGATCTCTCCGGGTTATTTCAGGGTAAAATTCCAAGTCCTTGTTACTCTGAGAACGAGTGCGCATCCACAACCTACAATCACGAAAATCGAGTGTGAAGATTCAAACTTTCAGCAAGGAAAAATCAGACTAATTCGATGAAACAGTCTGCAGAATTCGACACTGGAAGAGATGGGTCACATTGGGCTCCCAGTGCGAAAAACAGAGCAGACCTGGCAACAGCGAAATTAGACCCAAAATTCAGAAAATTAAACAATATATATATATATATATATATATATATATAAACATGAAAAGACAAAAGATGACACAATCAAATTTAAATCACGCCCCGACAACGGTGCCAAAATTTGACCGCGCTATCGTGACACGATAAAATTAATTAACCTTTCCTATCCTAACCAACTAGTAGTTAAGGCAAGTAAGAGTCGATCCCACGGAGAGTGACAATTCAATTATGTTACCTATATCTAATTTCAAGAAAACAAGAATTATAGGGGTTCTCAGATTGATTGATAATTAAACTAAAATTAACTAAAGATCTAGAAAACAAATCAAACAGAAATCAATTGATAAAAAATATTTCAGTCAACAGTTCAGTTATCCCCCAATATCAATTACGCCAATATCAATGTTACCCCCTCTCTCAGATTATCGTAGAATTATCACCCATAGTCTAACAACAAGCTCTGTTAAACCGAATCGTCTCTTATGATTAGTTAAATTAGGATAAGATCACTAATTAACTCTATTTAATTGAACAACCAAGAATAAGCTCTCTAGATTTAATTCATTAAATGCATTAATTACCAAGACGATAGGGTGAACTAGACTCCATATACACAAGCTCGATTTGATAATCTAGGATTGTGTTACCGTAGAGATGCGCGACCTCTAGTTTACTACCATTGAAAATTAAACCACAACAATTAGGATTCATGATTTAAGATTCTAGCAATCAATTATCAAACATTTAACCTAGGTGGCCAATCTAAATCAAGCATCAATAATTGAAATCATTCATCACAGATAACACAATCAATGCCAATCAAAATATCGAGAGAGAGAAACGGGATTAATTAAAACATAAAAAGATAATTGGGTTCAAACATCCCTGCTAACCGGAATTAAGAAATTAGCCAATCGTCATCTCGATCGAATCCACAAAAGTTGTTGATAAATTCATCAAAGAAAAATAGAATAAAGTAAAAGAAGTTTGTGATTAATTCTCTCTCCTAAAAGCTCTCCAAAACTGCCGTCCTCCTCTCTGCTTTTTGGTGACTTGGGGATTAAGTAGGACAAATATATGGGCTTCCCTTCCTTTTGCACAAAGTGATTTTGGATCTTTCTTTGCATAAGTCCATTTCTTTCCTTTTCAACATTTGGGCTTTTTAGTTTGTTGTTGGACCTTCTCTTTGATCTTCATTACGTTTGGGCCTCGGTCCAATGAACTCCAAAATACTTCAAAAATTCCTACAATAATCGAGAAAATAAAATATGAAGTATCTCGAGTTCAAAAACGCATATAGGTACGAAAATAATGCATCCAATCAAATAAAAGATGATAAAAATCCAATTAAGTCAACAATTAAATGCATATATTTTCTACCTATCAAACAGCAAGCCACCGAATGAAGGACTGCGAAAAAGGAAGCTATACACAAGGAGCAAAGTCCCTACTCATCACGGAGAAGACCAACATGGAGCTGATCAACAAAGAAGACATGCTGCTGAGCATACAGAGGAAGCTGACATCAACAAGCAAGTAACCATGGAGAAAAATGTTGAGGTTGTCAAACAAAGGAGTAAGAAGAAGAAGCTCACTCCAATTTCCAGATAGAAACAAGAATGAAAGAGGACCTACTCTTTTTAAAGGAACAACAATGACTGGGTACCTCGTTCCAGTTCTACACTCTTTAATTCTGGTTTTAGTCACGTTTATTTTGTTAAGAAACTCAAGTGACTATATACTTTGATAATGGACTTTAAAATGTTGTCACTTGACTTTAAAATGATAAGGAAGCCTGCATGCTTATTTTCATATTAAAATGTTTCACCTTCTCATGCAAGCCTCAAAGTAACTTGAAATAGTACTGTTAGTGACCCCACATCTTAAAAGAGAAGACCATAAAGTAAGGGGGAACTCCTAATACAAATCAAGGAAACTTTGTACGTAAAAAGGTTAAAACCCTTGGAATAACCCAAATATGGGTATGCTGTAAAAAGTCTGTAACAAATCGATCATCAAGCAGAACAACATTTTTAAAATATATATATATATGTGTTTGCATATCTTTTTCATCCTTTACTATTATCTCTGTTTATCTTTTCCTTATCTAGAAGAAGAGATTCAGTAAGCAAACACCTACACACACACTATCATTTTGTTCTTAATTTATAAATCTTGATGAAGCCAAAACTCTCTCTACTGCAAACATGGGCTATAAAGAAGGTCTAAGCATCTAAGGGCCCGTTTACTTTGATAGGTGGGATTGTTTGGATTGATAAAAAATATGGGATTGCACTGTTTCTCAAGGATTGAAAAGTGTTAATTTGAGTGTTTGGTATGCAGGTTATGTTGTGGGTTTAAAGTAAATTTTTGTTTGGTATGAATGTTTGTAGGTTTGGTAAAGTGGGTTTATTTATAAAATTGTGTTTGGTATAGAGGTTAGAATGGATTAAAAGTGTGAAAAAACAATTCTGCCCTCAATATATATTAAATTAAAATGGAAGATTAAAATTAATTTGAAAATGAAAAAAAAAAAAAAGATCAACAGGTCAACAGGATCGGACCTAATTCTCTCTCCCTCTACTTTCTCACTCCTCCCACCATCATCTCCCTCCTTCCTCACTGCCCCATAAGGCAAGCACCACCGCCGGCCAGTGGTGTCTCATGGAGAGCCCCACCTCTTCCCCTCATGGCTCACTCTCCTCCTCTTCCCCCACAACAGAAACAGTTGCAGCCCACACGTCGTCCTCATCGCCCCCTTCCTCCTCCACTACCTCCACTGCATATTCATCTACCCTCTCCACTTCTCTCTCAAAATCTCTGACGAGAAATCGAGTTTTCCGGTGAGAGTGGCGGCGATGGCTTTCGAGTTCAATCTGCTCAATGACTACCTGCAAGTAAGATGGGTGTCTGAGTACGGCGATCTCGACGGTAACCGGTGGTTCTAGTGGCGAATGGGATGCGGCGTGGTGGTTTTTGGCGGCGGTTATTCTGGTGGCAAATTTTGGCAAGAAATTTCAGAAGCTTGAATCGAAGTTACATCGACTAGTGGGATTGAGGTACGATTGATTGTTACCTACACAGAAGAGAATAGGAGGAGGCATCGCCGTCGACGACCCGCCGTCATCCTTTCTTGATGCTCGTCGAAGTCCTCTGCAAGTTGTGGAGACAAGAAGGGGCCAAATCAGTGTACGCTTTCTCGTCGTCTAAAGAGGTGTTAAAACGAAGCCAGCCATGTTGGGGTGTGTTACCTGCAAGTTGTGCGCCAATGAACTGCCGATGGAGGGGCCGCCGTCTGACGTCTTTCCAGTTCCACCACCGCTGCAAGTGCTCGAGCGAAGATGGGGCTCTCCACCTAGGGTCCTAAAGCATATATGCAATGGCACTGCTGTAAATTCATCAACAATAAGGTCAAAATTGTAATACAGAAATGAATAGTAAGGGTAGTTCAGTAATTTCGCCCTAGGTACTGTTGGGCCTCATTTAAACCCACCAAGTATGGTGGGTTTAAAAAAGGTCCCATAAGAGAGGCCAATCAGACATTTTATCCACCCCAATCCAAGTGATTAATTAAAAAACCGGGCCTTTATTTATCAAAGTGAACATGGGTTTAGGTTGGTTTTAAATCCCTAACCAACCTAAACATCCAAAGTAAACAGGCCCTAAAAGAAATTTAACCCAGAAGGACTCATATTTGTGTGAGCACTTATACGAGAACACTTATTTTGCAGGAACATCTGACAAAGGGCTATTGAATTTATGGGGAACCATTGACAAAATGATAAAGCTCTGACTATAGGATGCTAGACACCAGGTTGCTGGAAACTAGGTTGCTGGATAACAGGATGCTGAAAATCAGGATGCTAGACACTAGATGGATGGATACTAGGTTGCTAAACATCAGGTCGATGTACACCAGAATGCTATACACCGAGCAACTGGATACTAGGTCACTAGACATCAAAGTACGTGTCATCAAGTCATGGGAAAAGGTAGAAGGACTAATCGAGATCAAGGAAAAAGATAAATTCTGACGAAAGAACGCTAGACACCGGGACATTGGATACTAGGTCGCTGAATAGTAGGATGCTGGACATCATGATGCTAGATACCAGGCTAATTGGAAATTAGGTCGCTGGATGACAGGACGCTAGATATCAGGATACTAGATACCAGGGGCTGGATACTAGATCGTTGAACACTAGGTCGCTGGGCACCAGGATGCTAAACACATGATGCTGGACACTAGATCGCTGAACACCAGGTCACTAATGCACTGGACACTAGGTTACTAGAAATCAGAACTTATCAACATGTCACTGGAAAAGGGGATCACTTGGAGGTTACAAGATAGAACAGTTACTGAAATTTTCTCGGTAACGTGCGAACATAAAAAGTGGATCACCTTTCCAGAAATGTACTACCTTTTCAGAACCCTAGAAGAATTTCAGCCGTGCGATCAGAAGAATCCAAAGGTGGAGATCTAGCAGTTGACCAGGTCATCTCATACAAAGGAGAAAATACATAAAGTTGTGGAAACTGTCAACACCTTTATTGGAAACCGACGGAGCAGTTAATGAGATCTTTGAAGATCTAACTGCAACAGGGAGTATTTCTAACCCTATATATACATGCACTCCTTTTTCTTCATAAAGTATACAGATATCCTCTTTCTCTCATCCTTAGTTCATAATGGAACCCGATTGTTAGAAACTCTTCTCTTCATTCCTTCCTAAATGCACCTTCTCTACGAATAATCAACCAAGCACACCCTAAATAATGTATATTCACCCTTCACGCTTGAAACTCACAAAGCAAACCCTTCTCAGAAGAGTTGATCTTCTAGCTTTCAACTCTCATCTCACCTGCAAGAACTTGCACTCAAGTTCTTCTCTTCAAGGCAGAGGGATAGAGCTAAGGACCCCTCTCCAGCCACCCCAGGACGTCATCTCATTGATGATGTCAAAAAAGGGGAAAAACTGCGAAGGGTCATGGAAGATCAAAAGACTTCCAGAGGTGGAGGAAAAGAGATTTCACCTCTTCTATGAGGTGAATTCTCTTTTGAGATGCAAGAGAATAAGAAGGAAGGATAGTTAGAGGGATGAGTGGAGATTGAAGGAGAAGGAAAGGCGGCAGCAAGCTACTGGCGTCTGAACTTCTCTGCTTCTTTACACACTTTCCTCCACACGAATTCCTTCTCTCTCTCGTATCGTCTCTCACACCTCCCAACAGGCTCTCCCCTCTAGCCAAAGAGAAGAAACTACTGGGAGCAGGTGACTGCATCAAGTGAGGGGGAAGGAAAATAGAAAGATAAAAGAGCCAGCAGCAAGCGAGAAGGGAAAAGAAAGAAAGGAAAGAGCAAGAAGAAAAAAAGAATGAATCTAGATAGGATGCTTATTGTACTGTGCTTACTGCATTGTAATATAAATGTTTTATCTAAATAAAATTTCCTCTTTCTTAAAAGCTCATTCCTTGTGCCCTTTCTTTTAGACTTATATGTGATTTGTATGAAGGTAGAATACTATATCTTGTTATATCATACATCTGATTTCTGTGCTAGAGAGATTATGTTCTTTTGATCTTCTGCAAAGGTTTTGCCATCATCAAAAAGGGGGAAATTGTTGGAAATATTAGAATAATGTTTTCATGAGATAAATCCTTAAAGTAACTCTAATAAGCATAACCAATCATAGGATAGGTTACTGCAATAGAGTTACTGCAGAAGATTAAAAGAAATAGAGAAAGTGTTAAAAGGAAGGATACTGAAGAGAATGGTTAAAAAGAATTTGGTGAGCTAATAAGAATACTATTGACTTCAGGGAGCTACTGGAAGGGACCTCGCCAAAGAAGAATACAACGAGAACAGGAAGCTGCCTATGAAGACCATGCCGAAAGCATACTGCAGGAGCAGCATGCTACAAATGCCTCAAGCCACCTGAAGGAGCAAGCCAGAGAAGGAAGCTCCAGAGTGAAGTAAGAGGAGGAAGCTGCAAAGCAGGCATGGGGAGAAAATTCAAAATGAGTTACCGGTTGACACAAAAAGTTACCTGTAGAGAGAGAAGAGAAGAGAGCCAACCAGAAGAAGACACGTGGAAAGCGAAAAGCTGGCATGTGTCAGGAGTGCGGCGCATCAATGATGAAAATCTGTCTACCTTCAACGGGCAGATTTCACAACCTATAAAGAGGAGGACTGAAGACTGAAGCAGGGTGTAAGAGAAAGCGAAAATGCGCTAGAGAGAAGATGTGAGCAAATCAGAATATCCAAGCTCACAGAGAGAAGTGCAAAAGAAGAGAGAAGAGCTCATCAGAGAGAAGGCTCATAAAGAAGAAAGCGCCGAAAAGGGGAAGTCAAAATAGAGAAGTGAGTGTTCAAAAGAGCAAAAGAAAAGTAGATGAGCTCAAACACTCTACACCCCAAGAAGACGCACACTCAGTCTACCAGTCCAGCAGCAAGCTTCAGCAGATCAGTCTGCAAACAAAGGCCAAGCTTGCGGCACCCAGTTGAAGATGAAGAAGATAAACCTCTCTAAAAGGTTGTTTCGGAGTACTCAGTGTGAGGAGTAAAGTCCTGCTGAGTTTACCACTTTCTAGGAGAGAAAGTGAGGACCCTAGGTGGGTAGTGTAGGATCCTGTGTGAATCAGGGGAAAGTAGGCAAGCATCTGTGTGAAGGCTTGCTACTTAATTGTTAAGTGGGGGTTGTAATAGATAGGTCTATGTAAATCAACTAGCTTAACAAAGGTTCTCTCCTGAGTGAAGGAAGAGAGGACGTAGAAGGATTACTCCACCTTCGAACCTCTATATATCCTCGCGTCTTTATATGCTTAACTACTTTATCTGCATACTCCGTATTTAGCAGTGCATCTTCTACCCGGCTCTAAGATAAGCTTCCGCACCCACTCTGATCAGTAACCTCCCAAAAAGTTACTGATATTAGAATAGAGTCGTTAGAGGGGAAGAAAAGTATGAAAATATTGTAGGCTTATTCACTCCCCCCCCTCTAAGCCTACTACCAAGCTTCTTTTTGGGACCAACAAAGAGTATGCTTGAACGTGAATGGATCAACGATCAGGATGCAGAAGAATAGATGAGCTGATATGAAGACACGTGTAATGTACACCCTTCAACTGGCATATTCCAACAACTATAAAAGGAAGGAGTGAGGACTGAAAGAAGAAGAGTACTGAAATTTTAAGAATCGTTCACTGAATCTCTAGCTTACAGTGATCATCAAGCTTAAAGAAATATCCAACATTTTTAGTCCCTCACTCAACCCGAAGCAAATCATTCTAACATTGAAGATCTATTAGAGTGTTTTTTGTTTCACCACAGTTTGAAGAAATCTTTTCAACCTTTTATATATTATGTGTAGGTTGTTTTAATTTTTGGTGTCCACAGTTGATAGGAATAGATTTCTTGTTGTGTGTTTTGATCCTAGAGAAGGATAACATCCTATGTGGATCCTATCGAGTTGCTGAAACCTAAGAAGAGAGTAAGAACTTTAGTAGGCTTGTTTGAGTCCTTAGAGTTGTGTTTAGTAGAAAAAGTTCTATAAATCTAAAAGCTCTAGTGGATATCCTCCTTGTGAAGGACAAGAGAGGACGTAGAGACTTACATCACATTCGAACCTCTATAAGCCTTGTGTTTCTTTTTACTACTTACTGCATTCATTTTTATACTCTTGTTACATGCATCCTTATGGCTTTCATGTGCTTATATGAAAACTAGTTAGCTAACGTATTAGTTAAAAGACTTAGTATATTTGTTGAACTCTCTATCATCTTACAATTCCGTTGTGCTTAAAACTCTGAAAGTGGTTAGATTGCAGTAACTAGTTTGCTGCAAGCAGAACACTCAACTGCTAATTTGCTGCAAGCAGTGATGGCTTACAGCAGGTTGCAGTGATTGAGAGAAAAGAGCGAAGAAGTGAAGAGGTTCATTCACACACCCCCAACCTTTGTAACCACTTGGGACCAACAAATATGTATCTGCCAATTAGGATGATTGAATTAGAATAACAACTGATTATAATCTTGATAGATGGCCAAATCTCTCCTAACTAATTTGCAATTATATCAAGTTATATCTAGCTACTCCCTCAAAAAAATCATTCTTAATACCTATGAAGTAATTATTTAGTAATACTTCCAACTCAGCTCAACTTGCCTACTTTGATCGGGCACGGAAGTTAAGAAAAAGTAGTTGACTATTGTTTTTTAAGATAGTTAGGTTACATTTTTGTAATAAGGATTAAATATGAGGATATTGATGTTTGATTTTTGTGACTTTTTGCTTTTTGAGATTGTTTTTTAATATAAATTGAGTTGCATTTTTGTAATAAGGATGAAATATAAGGATATTAATGTTTGACTTTTGTTGCCATTTATAGGGTAACAAGTTCAGTTGGGATAAAGCGAAATGACAAGTAGGCAAATTCAGTTAGGACGAAGGGAGTAGATTTTATCTTTAAATCCTTATTATATGGGTACTAGTATAAGGCCCGCGTAACATTCTGAATATAAAAGAAATTAAATATTATTTATATAATTGAATTGAATTTATGGTATGTTCAATAAGTATAGCAACATTAAATATAATCTAATATGATCAAAATAATATTTAATTTTTAGAATATATATTGTATTTGTGAATGATTAATTTTTATTTTATATATATATATATATATCTATTATATCTTCAACTCACCCATCATTTTATTTTTAACTTGCCTTTTATTGATAACATTTATAACAACCCTCAAATTTTCTTTTCATTTAAATAATAATAAAATGAAAATTAGAATTTCACAAAAATAATTGATAGTTTATTTTGAAACACAAAGTCAACAAAATAAATTATTCAGTTTTTATAAATTAATAAGTTTAAATTAAGTTGAATCATTTTTCAATAAACCAACTCTTTTTTTTTTAATTTTTAAATATTGCAACTCCAAAATTGATTTTTAATGTTTGTTTTGAACTTTGAAGTATACCATGATCAATTGAAATTTGGAATACAAAAAATTGAAGTGAACAAACTTTTTCATTATAAATTGTCATTGGAAAATTATTACAAGTTAGAACTTTAATTACGAATTTGGAACCGGCCCTATCTAATTGTACTATATATATGATCTATCTAAAAATTACATTTATCTATTACAATTATAAAAGTAAATATGTTACAACTTTTTGAATTGAAATGAAATAAAAGGGAGGGGAAAAAAAATTGAAAGAGCTTGAGTTATAAATTGAAAATTATTACAAGTTAGAACTTTAACTTTGAATTTAAAAAATTAAAAATCTATCTATTACAAAAGTCTATAATTTACATATAAATATTACAACTATATATATATATATATATATTACAAAATGACAATTTTGTTTAAATTAATAATTTCGTATAAATTAAATTTTAAAGCTAACATTTACAAGTTACAATATTACAACATACAAGTTACAACTTTAAATATAACGAAATACAATCCAAATACCTAAAAAAATTACAACTTATAATACAAAATAAGAATAATAATCAATACAACTTAATATAAAAGAGTAAAATAACATAAATACATAATATTATTTACATATAATGTAAATTTTATAAAAAAACATAAACTGGCGGTTGAAACGCCGCTTTGGAACCGACGGTTAAACTGCCGGTTTCCCGGTTTGTCAAATTCTCGAACCAAAACCGAACCGTCGAACCACGGTTCACGATTCTGATTTTAAACCAGAACCGGGTCAATTGTTCCCCGAACTGTTGACCGCTAGTTCGAACCTGCCTGGTTTTGGTTTTTCGAACCGGTAGGGCATGTCTACATAGAAGTATTATGCGAGTAGAATAACAATATTACATTATGAATGTAATACCTTTTAGTCAACGACGTTGACCGGCTGTTGGTCAGTGTTGACCAACCGTTGACTGTTGACCCGTTGACTGTTGACTTTGACTTTGACTGTTGGCTTTTAACTTTGACTGTTGACTTTTGACCGGGTCGGGTTGACCTGTCTCACGGAATGGGATCCGTGAGACGGTCTCACACAAAACTCACTTTTTCTTTCTTTCATTCTTTCTCCCCATTTCTTGTCATTTTCTTTTTCTTCTTATTAGTTTTGTACTTCTGCTTCTTTATCTTCTTCTCGTTCTTATTTTTCTTCAAATCGTCATGAGATTATTTATGAGTTTTTTTCTTCTTTCCCTTCTCTTTTACTCATTTTAATAAATTTAGATAATTTATTTGAAATCATTCTTTATAACAATTTTAAAACACTGAATATTCAATTATTTCTAATAATATAAAATCATTATTTGCAGAGAGTTTGAAAAAAAAAGATGAATTAAATTATGATTTGCAGAACTTTTGAGAAAGAAGATTATTAAACATTTGAATTTTAAAGATTTTCAGTGAGTATATTAGTTGTATGAAAGTATTAGTTGTTTAGGTATCAATTGCTCATTTTGTGAAAGGTATCGGTTGTATACTTTTAAGATACTAGCTCTATACTTTTAAGGTATCAGTTATATACTCTTAATGTATTAATTAATTTTATACATTTAAGATATTAGTTGTATGTTTTAAAGATATTATTAGTTGTATACTCTTTAGGTATTAGTTGCATACACATAAGGTATTAGGTGCTAATTCAGTGAAAATGTATCAGTTATATATAAAGTACCTATGTTTGAAAAAGAGTAAGAATCATGTGTGGGTCAGTTGGTCGAGTAGGCAAGCACATGTGTTGTAATAGTTAGGGTTGTGTAAATCAACAAAATTAACAAAGTTCCCTCTTGAGAAGAGGTAGAGAGGATGTAGAAGAGTTCCTCCACCTTCGAACCTCTGTATATCGTCGTGTGCTTTCTTTATCTGCTTTATATATCTAACTTGATGCATATCTAACCAAGCATCATACTTCACTTGCACTAGAATCTGATTTCCATATCTTGTATTTTTATAAAAGTATTTCCGCTGCACAAAACTCTAAGTTCAAAGTGTCCAGTAACCTTTCAAAAAAGGTTACTGCAGTATCACTGAACAGTAAGCTGTCTAGCTATCAAAAATCAGAGAAGGTTTTTTCATCACCTCCCCACCTTCTACCACTTGGGACCAACAATACTCATAAAGCATTAGTTGTAAACTCATAAGGTATTAGTTGCATACTTATAAAACATTACTTGTATTACTGAAATATATGTTTTAATGAACATATTAGTTGTATATTGATAAGTTATTAGTTGTTTACAATGTATTACTTATACAATTGAAATATATGTTATAGTGAATATATTACTTAAGATATTACTTGTTACATATTAAGCTATAAATTGTATTACTTAAAGATATTAGAATTGGGTTGGAGGCAGACTGTATCCTAGGGGCACACAAATTCTTCTCATTATTTACAGGTCCTTTTGAATATATGGATTTGAGTAGTGATTTGAAATGCATAATAGTAGATCCATTGGTGGTGTTTAAATAGATAGGAATTTGAAATTCATTACTTTCATTTTGAACTAACTTTTGAGCAACATGAATGAATTTTGAATGGCAAAATATTTTGTGCAACTGGTGCATGGATCTAGCCATGCACCCGGATCGACCCGCCCCACGCGACTCTAACGCTCGTTTTCACGTGCCCCACGTGCTTGGGGGTGCGCTCAAACCCACCAAGATTCGCTCCAGGCAGTCATACTCTCACGTTATGTTAGGGTTACCTTCATGTTATATTAGTGTCACCCCACGCACTAGATCCTAACAAGATGTTATTTTTAGGTGTCGACTTGGCCTTACAATTAGTTACAATAAAGATTTTCTTTTTGCGACTCTTCCATTCCTTCTATCTTATCTTGATTTGATTGCACTTTTTTCGAAAGAGATAACCTATGAGAGCTATTCTATATTCTGTTTCGGTAAATATGCTCTTCGGGCACTTGAACCCGCTTGGATCACAGAAAACGTGTGTGAGAGACGCGTGGGGTAAGTTGACCTGGGTGCATGAATCCATTCATCAGTTGCACAAAATAGGGGTTATAATCCATATGTATTGAGCATCGTTTTCTATAAAGTTTTTATTAATTAATTTTGTTATCTTTTGATGACTGGTGTTTGCTTGTTTATTTCGAATTTCACTGATTAAAAGGATATGATTTTGAGAATTCAAGATATTGTAAAAAATATTCTGCATTTTTCATGAACTTTGCATGCAAAATCACAACCTCCACCGCAAGATTTTTGGAGTTTGATTTTCAAACCTAAGTTTTAATTCTCTTTTAAAAGACTAAAACACAGTCGAGAATAAGCATTTATAATATTCCAGCATCAGAAGGATTTGATAGTCTATTAGTTCTATTCGAATAGTTCAATTATTACTCAATAACAACTCAAACTTTATGCACCTTAAGACTAGAACTTATGTACCCCAAACGCACGGATCTTGGATACGTGCCCCTGACTCGATCCATTCCGGTTATCAAAAATATATTTAAGTTTTTTTCCCCTCTCTTCTTCCTTCCTTACGCAGCAGCGTTCCTTCTCCTCTTATTCTTCTCTTTTCTTATGGGTTTGCAAAGAAAGCCCACAATCGAATCGGCTTCGTGACTCACCACCATCGCCACCGCCGCAGCCTACCTCAAGTTTCCGCCATGAAAAGCCTCCTTCTTTTTCTTCTTCCTTCTTATAGGTTTCTAATATTTTTACTATTTCAACAATTTCTTCTCTACATATAAGGTTTTCAGATTTATTCAACAGTTTATTCTTCTTCTTCTTCTTCACACCTTCTTCACGATGCTGATTATTTTTTTCTTTTCTTCATCATCATCTTCTTCTTTTACACCTTAATGGTGGCAGATTAGAAAGAGGAATTTTCTGTTTCATCTCTGTTGTTCTTCTCTCTTCTTTAGGGTTTATATATTTAGGATTGTACATGTATGTAATTTGATATGCAAATTTGTTGGTTATGGAATGATGATATGAAGTTGTATAAATCTGATTAAGTAGTATAAATTTGCAAAAATTAAATTTGGGGAAGAATATGATAAAATCGCAATTCACAATCTATTATTTATATATATATATATACATATCACTGAATTTTAAGAACATACATGTAACACCTAAAAAATATATATATAACACCTATAGAGTATATATATTACACATATCACTGAATCTTAAGAACATACACGTAACACCTATAAAGAGTATACATATAACACCAATAGAGTATATATATTACGCATATCACTGAATCACATAATATGGAATCTATATATGTGGTACCTCAAGAACATACATGTAACACAAACATAATATATATAACACATATATAATATATATATTTATATATTACATCTATCACTAAATCACATAATATAAAATCTATATATGTGATACTTTAAGGACATACATATAACACCTAAACAGTATATATGTAATGCCTATAAAATATATATCTAACATTTATCACTATATATGTGACACCTCAAGAACATACATGTAACACCTAACGAGTATATATATGACACCTATAAAGTATATATATAACACCTCCTATCACTATATATATGATACCTCAAGAACACACACACACACACACACATATATATATATAACACCTATAGAGTGTATATATATATGTATATATATATATATATATATAACACCTATCACTGAATCACACAGTATGAAATATGGTGTGCATGGGCGCACACCAGATCAAGGTGGGGTGCGCGTGGGGGCGTGTGGAGGCGGCCCACGCGCCGAGTCGGGTCAGGGGCACGGAGGTGCACAAATTGTAAGTTTTGTTGGTACCTTAATGCCAAAATTAAAACTTACAATTTATCTTTTTTTTAATATGGCGAAGTCTTGTGTACGACAATCTCATTAATATCAATCCATGAGATCAGTTGAACATAAAAAATTCTGTAATAATTTGCGTATATTTGGTAAAACGTTTTTATATATTATGATGTCTTTTGAGTTGAGTTAGGCTATAAGAAACTTTATAATGCTATTATGTATTAAGTAATACTTGTGTATATATAGTTAATATTTTTTTATTATTAGATATATAACCCGTATTGGATCGGGTCTTGTTTATGTAAACACATAGATCCTCAATTGTGCCACTGCATCTCCTTCACTAGCTCATGGGTCGTGAACTATGTAATATTTTGGTATCAGATAAGTATAATTTTATATATCAAATATATTTTGTATTATACACATCTACGACATAAGACTATTTGTTTAATCTATATTTCCTTATAAGTATTGCGCGATACCCATACAAATATTTCATAATAGACACAAAAGTATTACATATTATTACCTATCAAAATAATAAAATTATTATATGATACAAATAGAGTATTATATAATTATAAAAAAGAATAGTACCTATATGTTCGATCAACCCAACCCACCCCATCTTACTGAATGAGATTTTTGACTTGTGAGACGGTTTTATACAAGAGATAGAATATACACCGATTAGAGATACGATCGACTTTTTGACATAAAAGTCTATTCGTGAAAAAAAGAACATTTGGTGATTAAATTGAAATGGACTTTTAAAATTAGTAGTTTTATCTATACACAAAAAATTCAATGAGTCAGATACACAAATTTAGGATCCATGCACCCGGGTTGACCCGATCAACGCGCCCAAAAACGTGCTTCTAAGTGTGTTTCACGTGCCTCCACGCGCCTGCATGGGTGCGTTCAAATCCACCCAAATTCGCTCTAAGCGACCTATCTTTATATTATGTTAGACCTATATATAAGTATGAAATTTGACTATAAAGGAGGGTTTAACATAACCTAAAGGTAGATTTAATTAACACAACGTAAATCAATGTGTCTAATATAACATAAAACTCATGACCAAAATTAAAAAATTAGACGTGAAAAAATTACAAAAAAAAAAAAAAGAAGAAGAGAAAAACTGGTTGGACGGTTCAGAGATACATACAATTATTTTACAGGAGAGTTACTCCTATTTATAAATTCATTCCAATGAAATAGCTGTTAGTTTTTTTGTTTTCTTTCACTTGTAGTGAAGTTTAATTACCATTCATTTTTTAAGAGCCGTTATAAAATATCCATTTAAAGATGGACGTTTGCAATTTTCGGTTATGTTTCATTATGAAATTAATCCAAACAGAGAAATTTAAGAAACTGGAAATTCCTCCTAAAGAAAAAAAAAACAGAAGGAAATTTCTGTCCTACTCAAAATATTTCCCACAACAGGAAAACAACTCATAATATCACTCTATATATAAACACATGAAATGTTTGTGGGGCATATATGAAACTAACAATTGTGGACCGTCGTCCCACCATTTGAATTTCGGGTTGCAATTCTCCAATTCGACAAATTCCATCCTACATGTGACGGTATTAATTATTATCACCACACCGTAAAATGTTGTCATGTGTGCACTTTTATCGTGTAATTGTATCGTAGGAAAACTTTAATTTGGTCCCTTTCCCATGGCTAATTAACCTTTCAAATATCATAGTTTTGGCTTATTAACTTTTAGAATTCACATAATTTCCTTTATTCATTCAGATATTTGTTCATGATATTGCATGTGGCAAAAAAGAGTCAATTTCTTATTCACTTATGTGTTTGGTCCATTTCGATTACTATTTTATTTACACATGCTTCAAATCCAAATTAATGTATATATGTCATGTATTGAATGGATCTAAATCCAAAGTTCATTGTTTTATTCTTAAATACCTAATACTTCAAAGTCCTTTTCTATATCCATCAAACACATAAATCGTGTCTTTTTTTTTCGAGATAATATATAGTACTGATCATTTATATTTAAGACGATGACGTGGTTGTTGAGTTGTTGGTATCATGCCACCTTGGACTAATGTTTGTGGTCCAACTCATAATTAATAAATATACCTTTAAAGTGAAACCATTCTCTTATTTTCCATAATATTGATTGTTTATATGATTTCAGAAACTTTTTAGCTCTATCTAAAAGAGCCTTGATGAGGGTTCCAATTTTATGTCATCAATTTTTTATTTTTTATTCTGTCATTACAAAATTTAAGCTTCTAAATTTCCACATACTCCAAATGGATCTTAATGTGGTCGAACTGACCACATTCGAACTATTTGAGAAACCTAACCGACTAGAAGACCAATCGATGCGAACAGAACAGAGAAGCAATCAGAACATGGATGCGAACAGGATAGTTCGCGTGTTATAGGAAGATAGATGCGAACTAATTAGACTTCCAAGATGAAATGTCGAACTGAATCCGAAGCGAACTAATTCAAATTTGAATAACTGCCATGATCGCGGGTATCTCGCCCACTTTCCACTTTTTTAGGAGAAGATCTAACAGCCACGTCTTTCAGGGAGTATTTATAACCCTTATTTTTCTTTTCTCAAACACACACGAAAAAACACACAAAAATCACTAGAGAAAAAGCAACAGCAAGTTTTTCCTAAATTACTGACTTGAGCGTCGGAGTCCCTTCACCGGGAAAAACCCCCGGTGTTCTTTGTTTTTGCAGGTACTTTCAATCGGCAAATTCCAATCGGCACCGGAGAAGAAAAAAATTGAAGTGAGGACAAATCAATTGGCGCCGTCTGTGGGAATCTTCTTTCGCAACTTTGAGTTCTTAAGACGTTGAGGAATCGTGAAAATGGTGAATACCAGAGGATCTCGAAGGAGGTTAGAAGAAGGAGCACAATCTGTGCGGCAAGATGAGAACCAAAGTTCTGCACCGGTGAATCCTCCCGGCACTATCACTTTGACGCCGGAGGAACTTTCAACTCTGATAGAAGCGGCTGTCCAGAAGGCTTGGGCAAGCAAAGGGCCGAGTCACAACAAGGTAACACTGATATTCACGTCCGAAAGGAGCAAGAAGCTGACAAATCTTGAACGGACGAACAGGAAAGCCAGTCTGATCACCCTCACGGCCAGAAGCGAAGTACATGCAGAATTGTCCGAGAAAGTGGATGATCTAAGAAAGGAGTTGCGAGAAGTCCAGAAGACTGTTCGACGGATTCCTCGAAGTTCTAGGAGAAATCCTTTCTCTGAAGAAGTTATGGAGGATGAATTGTCGGCTTCCTTTCGGCCGGTTAATTTTGACTATGATGGCACCACAGATCCGTGGGATCATTTATGTAGATTCGAGAATACCGCTCTGCTCCATCGGTATTCAGATGGCATCAAGTGTAGAGTATTTGTAACTACTCTTACCAAGGCTGCTCAGACATGGTTCAGCCAGTTAAATGATGGGATGATTCACAACTTCGAACAACTAGTCGGAGTTGTTCCTGCACCAGTTCGCCAGTTCGAGGAGACAGAGGCGATCTACTCAAACTTTGTTCGGTGTGAAACAAAAAGGGGATGAAACATTGCGAAATTACGTCAAAAGATTTACAGCCGCTACTTTAGAAGCTCCTGAAGCTTCCGACGATTTGGTTGTTAGTGCTTTCATTCAAGGCCTGAAAGAGGGTGACCTTCATACTTCGCTAGTTAAGAAGACCCCCAACAATTTCGATGACCTATTGCAGAGATTTACCAAGTACATTAACTTGGAGGAAGCAGTCCGGATGAAAAAAGGTGAGAGCTCAAGTCGAATGAGTAGACCACAGGAGCATGAAGGAACAAGAAAAAGAGATGGAGGGGAACATTGAACGAGATTCGCTCCACCCCCTAAGAGATAATCGAACAGGACGGAGGTATGAACAATACACTCCCATGACTATGCCACCCGGACAGGTGTTGATGGAAATATGGAACCTGCCCCAACTAAAATGGTCGTCGACTTGGAGCCCCAATCCGAAGAAGCCATCTACCTTCAGCAACGGTAAATTGTGTCGATTTCATAATGAGTATGGGCATGGAACTGATGAATGTTTACATTTGTGAGATGAACTGGGGAGATTGATCAGGGAAAACAAATTAGCTCGTTTTGTCCGTCGAACTCAATCGAATCGTGAACAGAGGAACGATCGAGAGGAGCCAAGACGGGAAAGAAGACAAGAACAGCAAGAATTACCTCCGCCCCCACCTCTCCCGGTGCGAGCCAAACCCGAACGGGAGGAAAGGACCCACTATTCATATGATTATGGGTGGGCCAACAGATGGAGATTCCAACAGAGCTCGAAAGGTGAGACTTAATTCTGTCAAGCAAGAATAGAATACGATTTACTCAATTTTCGAGGATGTGGCAATCGAGTTCGGAGTTCGTGACCATGTCGCTATCCAAAGTCCCCAGTTCGATGCTATGGTGATCGTTGCTGAGATAGAGGCTTTAACGTCGAGCGGGTGTTTGTTGATACGGGAAGTTCGATGGACATTATGTTCATGGATTGCTTCAAGAAGATGAGATCGACAGTGGTGGTAAAATCTGTAGAAACTTCACTTTACGGTTTTACAGGAGAATCCGTGATGGTATACGGCAAGGTTCAACTTCCTATGGTGCTAGGAGATGGGGAATGGAGGCAAAATAAGACAATGACTTTCCTTATAGTGGATGCACCCTCTCAATACAATGTGATTCTAGGTCGTCCTTCTCTAAGCTCGTATGCTGCAGTCATTTCGCCTGCACATTTAATAATGAAATTTCCTGTTGAAAATGAGGAAGGGCGAGTAGTGGGAGTAGGAGTTGTTCATGGCAACCAGCAAACCGCCCGACGTTGCTATGTAGCTGCAGTTCGACAATCTGAGTCTCGAAAACGCCATAGCAAACAGAGGGATGATGTTGATCGAGGAAGGGATAAGAGTCTGAAGAAGGGCGATGAGGCAAAGACTGCTGAGTTTGAAGAGGGCGAACTGATGAGTGTGGAGTTAATTCCAGAGCTGCTAGGACATTCAGTTCGACTTAGGGAGTCAATTGTCGGAACGAGTTAGGGGAGAAATTATAGCCGCTCTCCAAGATAATGTGGATCTGTTCGCATGGAAACCTGAAGATATGAAGGGTATCCGGAAGTAGCAGTCCATAAGTTGAATATCAAGCCTGATGTTCAACCAATTAAACAGAAACTGCGACATTTTGGAGATCAACAAAATGAAATCATCAAGAAAGAGGTCGAGAAGCTGCTAGAGATTGGGCATATTGAAGAGATCCAGTACCCTCGATGGCTGGCCAATGTCGTGTTGGTCCCGAAGCTGGGGAACAAGTGGCAGATGTGTATCGATTTCCGGGATTTGAATAAAGCTTGCCCAAGGATCACTATCCTCTTCCGCGGATCGATAAACTAGTAGATTCCATCGCAGGATGTGAACTGCTGAGTATGATGGATGCGGCGCAAGTGTATCATCAAATCATGTTACACCCTGAAGATAAACCCAATGTAGCTTTTATTACTTCTTCAGGTACGTATTGCTATACGGTTATGCCATTTGGATTAAAAAATACAGGAGCTACTTATCAGCAAATGGTGGATGAGGTGTTTAAACACCAATTAGGTCGCAACATGGAAGCATATGTCGATGATATGTTAGTGAAAAGCATACGGGCGAACACACATGCGGAGGACTTGAGGGAAACAATGGCAACAATCCATAAGCATGGGATGCGATTAAACCCAGCCAAGTGTTCGTTCGGAGTGAAAGCAGGGAAGTTTTTGGGATATATGGTCACGAACAGAGGAATAGAAGTTAACCCCAGCAAAGTCCGAGCTATACAAGGAATGGTGCCCCTTCGAACCATCAAGGAGGTACAAACGCTAACTGGCCATATCATTGCTTTAAGCAGGTTTATATCAAGGTTGGCGGACAGGGGTTTACCCTTCTTCAAAATTCTAAGGAAAAATGGCCGGTTTAGTTGGGACGCGGATTGTCAAAAGGCATTCGAAGATTTGAAGGCATTTCTCCTCTCGCTCCCTTTGTTAAAACAGCCCGTTAAAGGAAGTGTGATGATTGTGTATCTAGCAGTCGGAGAGGAACAGTCAGTTCGGTTCTTATCCGTGAAGAAGGTAAAGATCAGTTCCCTGTATATTTTGTTAGTAAAGTTCTTCATAGGGCAGAGATCCGCTACACCGAAGTAGAGAAGGTCGCTTATGCCTTAGTCACTACGGCAAGAAGGTTAAGACCATATTTTTTGGGTTATGAGATCATAGTGCGAACTAACCATCCATTGAGTGTAATGTTGGGAAAGCCAGATGCATCAGGGAGGTTAGTAAAATGGGTAGTTGAGTTGGGACAGTTCGAGCTGAAGTATGAACCGCGAACAGCTATAAAAGGTCAAGCATTGGCAGATTTTATTCAGGAAACAACCAGAATACAAGACAAGAGAGAATGGGAAGTATTTGTAGATGGATCGTCGTCCCGGCAGGGCGCAGGAGCGGGGATATTGTTGGTCAGCCCAAAGAAGGATGAGTTAGAATTTGCCATAAAATTTCAATCTAAGGCATCCAACAATGAAGTAGCTAATGAAGCTTTTTTGCAGGGATTGAAAATAGCTGAACAGGCCGGAGCCCGAGATTTGGTAGTCAAATCAGATTCACAACTGGTGACACAATAACTCCGAAACCAATGTGAAGTTAAAGAAGATCGCATGATTTCTTACGTGCAGAAGATAAGAGAAATGGAGAAACGGTTTGAAAAACTTCAAATCGAACAGATACCTCGGAATGAAAATCAGAAAGCGGACTATCTGGCAAAGATTGGGAGTTCGTTACAGGACTGTTCGAGGAGAAGCATTACTGTTATGGGAGTAGGAAAGGAAAATGAGGTGATGAATGTCGACCTGGCGGAGCATGATTGGAGAGCTCCTTTTTTGAAATTTTTAGGAGGAACGAGAGAGGGGCATGAAAAAGACCTCGAGAAATTGGAAAAACAAGCTCGATTCTATTACATTCTTGATGAAGTGTTATATCGAAAAACCTTTCTACCTACAGATGCATGATGCTTGTCCCAAGAAGAAAGAATCAAGGTTTTAAAAGA
Organism: Scutellaria baicalensis; assembly: GCA_005771605.1. Taxonomy (NCBI): domain Eukaryota; kingdom Viridiplantae; phylum Streptophyta; class Magnoliopsida; order Lamiales; family Lamiaceae; genus Scutellaria; species Scutellaria baicalensis. The sequence goes on from CM016721.1 coordinate 29,700,761, forward strand.
AGCACATGAAGGGGGATGCACCGAACATGCGGGAGCACGGGCGCTCGCTCGAAAGGTCGCGCGAGCTGGTTTCTATTGGCCTACAATGAAAAATGATGCTGAAGAGATAGTTCGGAAATGCAACTCCTGTCAGAAACACGGGTGGAGAATTCATACTCTAGCAACAGATATGCTTACTGTATGTTCGCCTTGCCCTTTTCCTAGATGGGGAATTGATATAGTCGGTCCACTTGTTAAAACCAGAGGAAATAAGCAGTTCTTGGTGGTGGCTGTGGATTATTTTACTAAATGGGTTGAAGCTGAACCTCTGGCCAAGATCGCTGAGCCCGATATGATCCATTTTATATGGAAAAGTATTTGTTGCAGATTTGGCTTACCAAGGGTTTGGGTGTCAGATAATGGAGCTCAGTTTAGAGGTAAAAAGATCACGGGATGGTGTAAAGAAATGAAAATTTTACAAGTGTTTACTCCAGTGGCTCACCCTCAGGCAAACAGACAAGTCGAAGTGGTTAATCGAATCATATTGGATGGACTCAAGAAACGACTTGAATTCGAGAAAACGAACTGGGTGGACGAACTACCATCAGTTTTGTGGGCATATCGAACTTCATCCAGATCAACTACAGAAGAAACTCCTTTCAGTTTGGCATTCGGAATGGAAGCCCAGCCGAAATTCAAGGGGAAGCTCTACGAATTACTAACTTTGATCACCAGCAAAATGAAGAATTGATTAGAACAGACTTGTTATTTCTAGAGGAGGTCAGAGACGAAGTTAGAGTTCGCCATAAACTATACAAAAGATGTATTCAAGCAGCCTTCAATAGGAAAGTTCGAAAGAGAGAGTTCCAAGTAGGGGATATGGTTTTAAGACAATCTGATGCCTTGTTGGAGATCGGAAAATTGGATGCTATTTGGGAAGGGCCATATACGGTTACAAAAGTTTTGCTCGGTGGATCTTACGAACTCACTGATGAAAGAGGAAAGGAGCTGCCCAGACCGTGGCATATCAATCACTTGAAGAAATTTTATACTTGAAGTATCGAATGTCAGTATGTTGCTTTTTACTTCTTTTTAAAGTTGTTGTTGCCTTAATGAATAAAAAGATATTTTCATACTCCGTGGATGTAGGTCGACTTGACCGCACGTTAAATCCCTGAGTTTTTCTTTGCTTCATTTACATATATACTTACTTACATATCTGTTCGAGCTATATGATTAAGCAAATTGAAGAAGTTCCCTCGGAACTTAATGATTAAGCAAATCGAAGAAGTTCCCTCTGAACTTAATGATTAAGCAAATCGAAGGAGTTCCCTCGGAACTTAATGATTAAGCAAATTGAAGAAGTTCCCTCGGAACTTAATGATTAAGCCAATTGAAGAAGTTCCATCGAAACTCAATGATTAAGCGAAGCGAGGAAGCTCCTTCGGAGTTCGATGGTTAAGTAAACTGAAGAAATTTTCTTGAAACTATGTAACTATGCGATTTGAGGAAGTTCGTTCAGAAATTGATGATTAGACAAACTAAAGAGTTCTTTCGGAACTCTACGATTAAACAAGTTGAAAGGAACAAAAGTACGTGAACTATTCATTTCCGATTGACATCAAAAAGATACAAGGAAAATTTTCCAAAAAGAAAGGTACAAGTGTTACAGAGAAATTGATTAAGTATGATCAGGAGATGGAGTAGATTCAGGAGTTGGCTGTTGGACCGGAGCTGGAAGCAGGGGATCGAACATGTCCTCTGGCAAGTCCACGGTCGGACTGGAGCAAAGCTCAACAGGTGCCGGAGGAGACGAACTGGGACCAGGATTGTCGAACCGGTTGTCGGGAAGAACTTCTTTGAGCGCTTCTTCTAAGCAGCCCGACCACCAGCGCGCATCAACATCCTCATCTGGATTCCCATACCAGCCAGGAGGAATGGGAAATGTTTGTTGCAGCTTCCTGCCCAGCGCGTTCACGTTGAACTGGAACGCTTGCCCAACTTCCTCCTGGCAAAGCCGAACTCTTTCTCTGAAGTACGCCTCGACCATAGGAGCTGCTTTCTACAGGAAGAGGATGGAATTCCAGCAACGGGATAGGAGTCTTTCCGAGAAAGACTCCGATACTAACTCCATTTCTGAACTCCGAGCGAAGTGATAAAAGCCCTCGTTCCACATGGCTTTTCCGAACTCAGTTCGGGTGCTCTTCTCTTCCTCCAGTTCCTCTTTCAGCCTCCGGATTTCAGCCTCTGCGTTTAGGAAAGCAGACTGCCTTTCCATGGCGAACTTCTCCTTGGCCAGTAGCAACTCTTCCCTCCTGGCTACCTCCGAACGAGCAAGCGCCAGCTCTACTTCCCGCTCCTCCAACTTAGCGGACAAGTTTTCGGCTTTGCCGGCATGAATGGTTAGGTCACTCTCCAGAGTCTTCTTCTCCTCCATCACATCCCTCAGGCGATCTCGACGGCGAAGGGCCCTTTTGCTCAACATCTCAATATACTTAGTAAAATTCGCCACGCACGTTATGAACTCCTTCGCCTCCGCATCTTCTTCTTCCTCCGCCGCCTTATCACTTCAAACAATCGTCCCCTCCTGAACCTCCGGATCAGCTTGCCCTCCTCCCTCAGTTCGCTGCCTTTTGGACGATTTTTACGAACTGGCGGAGCCCTTCTTCTTCCTATGAAGGGAAGTTGTAGCTTCAGCCGCCTCCTCATTGACCTCCTCGGCCGGATCAGCAACATCCGAAGTCTGGATAACCGGCAGCGGAGAAGAAGTGCGAACAACAGCGACCGTCGAAGGAGATGCAACCGAGGTACTACCTCCCTCGGTCGAGCTTGGGGTGGCATTGGAGGCTAGTTCGCCAAGACGCCTCTCCTCTTGCGGAAGGCCGCAACCTGCTTAGCATTTACTGCTTCTTCAGAAGGAGAAAAAGCAGTTTTCTGGGCTTCGGGGATCGCTTCGTCAAAAACGAAAAACTTATTCATTGTCTTGTCTGCAATACAGTAAAACAGGCAATAAATATGATACAGTTCGATAAGTTGAAGAAGAGATAATGAGATAAATGAGAAGACAAATTTAAGCAACCTAGATTTAATTTGCGGAGAACTCGACTGTTCGGGTAAAATCCCCAGAAAGACAACAACAGTTCGCAAGAACTCATTCGAACTATATCGAATGATCCTCGGCAGAAGAGCCTGTCCAAAGACGTGATCTCGAAATCCCTGGGCGGAGCAGGGTCAGCTCGGTTTGAACTCTCGGCCCAAGGGATAGTTCGGAAAGGCCGATTCGCTGGAGCACGAACGAAAAGATAATATTTTTCCCAGGAGCTGATTTTATCATCTCCTGAGGACAGAAATTGAGCTCGCTTTCCTCCACTACGGGGGCTTAGGTAGAAGTGATAGGGATTAGTATGTTTAAGAACGAAGTAGGAGCGAAATCGATCAGAGGTCGGTTCGACTCTCATCCATTTACACACCATATAAAAAGCTACAATATAGCTTATAGAATTTGGGTGCAATTGGTTGGGACACACCCCAAACGCCGAACCAACCTCTAGGAAAAAAGGGTGAATGGGGGGAACTAGACCTAGGGTGACATGTTTTAAAAACCATGTCTGACAGTTGGCTGGAGCCCGATGGGGACGATCATCGGGGTTGGGAATGATAATAGAATAGCCCGCCGCTGCCATGAGCGAACTCAGAAGAATGGTATGGGTCTGGGTGGTTTTGGAGGCAGAAAAGACATTGTCAACAGTCTTTTTGCGAGATCGCTTGGGAGGGGTAGAAAGGCTCTGACGGCCGGAAGTAGAAGGTTTTGGAACTGGCGAATCGGAGATAGGTCGTAGGGGGAATTCCTCAAAACCCTCCTCCGATTCACTCTCATCCCTCAGATTGACTAGAGAAGAAGACGCCATTTGAAAAGTATGAACGAGAAGAAAGAAGGGAAAAGGTACCTGGTTTTATGTGGGAGACTCTAGAAATCGCAGGAGAAGAATTCGCAGGAGAAGAATTCTTGTTTATGTGTGCTAGTAATTTGCAGAAGGGTTTGCAGAAGGGTTTTATGGAGGAGAGAATGGGGTATATATAGAGAAAGAGAAAACTTCTGAGCGATGTTTCAGTTTTTTGGGGGGAAAAAACGAAAAGTCACGTGTTTTGGGCCGTTGGATGTGATTCGATCTAACAGTGAAGGTGAAAAGGCACCTCGGGATGAGGGAACTGACTAGCAGGCGTCGCATACGAATGATTGATGGGACGCGATGCTTCTTGAAGAAGCGCCACAGTTAGCAGCAATGCGAACTACATTAGTACGTGAACACACGCACTCCGAAAGGGGGGAGTACTGATGTGGTCGAACTGACCACATTCGAACTATTTGAGAAACCTAACCGACTTGAAGACCAATCGACGCAAACAGAATAGAGAAACAAGCAGAACATGGATGCGAATAGGATAGTTCGCGTGTTATAGGAAGATAGATGCGAACTAATTAGACTTCCAAGATGAGATGTCGAGCTGAATCCGAAGCGAACTAATTCAAATTTGAATAACTGCCATGATCGCGGGTATCTCGCCCACTTTCCACTTTTTTAGGAGAAGATCTAACTACCACGTCTTTCAGGGAGTATTTATAACCCTTATTTTTCTTTTCTCAAACACACACGAAAAAACACACAAAAATCACTAGAGAAAAAGCAACGGCAAGTTTTTCCTAAATTACTGACTTGAGCGTCGGAGTCCCTTCACCGGGAAAAACCCCTGGTGTTCTTTGTTTTTGCAGGTACTTTCAATCGGAAAATTCCAGTCAGCACCGGAGAAGAAGAATATTGAAGTGAGAACAAATCAGATCTCATGTACACAAAGTTGCATATCAGAGTTCAATTTTCCTAGTTCGATAATAATAATAATATTCGATTCGAAAAACACTCTATCACCAAAAAGGAAAAAAAAAAAAAAAGTCATATTTGAAAACTTAAAATTAATTTTGAATTAATCAAACTTTTATAATGTCCTTTTACCAAACACTATTTAGAGGAACTCTTATAACCAACATTGATTGATGAATTTGACGAATATTTGGGGTTAAAAACATTTAGTCATCCGAACTATACGTGATTTTACACTTTTCTGTATATGCTTTGAAATGCTGCATTTTGCTATATGAACTTTGAATTTTGTGTAATTTACAATATTAAACAAATCATAAACGTACATGTGTCCTAAATCAATGACTAAGATTTGTCTGATACCATAAAATGCAACAAATTAGAAGTTCATATGACAAAATGCAATATTTTAAGATTTATAGCAAAAGGAGTAAAATTGATTAGAGTTGGGTTGGGAAAACATTTCTAATCCTATAGGGTAAAAGTAAGAATTTATAATGATAATAACTGTGTTTTAATTAATGAGGTCACTCATAATTTAAAAAAACAAAGAAAAAGAAAAAGTAATGAAAAAAAGCTACTTTTCTTTTGGAACGAATGATATACTACAAAATAATAGTGTTTTATGTAAAATTTGCTGCTTTTAAAAAAAAAAATTCAAATACATATGAATTTATGTCCGCGGTTTTTTTTTTTTTTACTTTACAGTGTGATTTGATATTATATTCACGAGATGATCAACAAATTATGCACCTATTTAAAGAGAAATAGATGAAAGGTTATTGACATTCACAAAAACAAAATTATTCTATAGCCACAACCTTCCTCAAAAATTAAGTAAGGTTACATATTTTATGTGTTTAAATTTCATTATTAAATTTAATCTACATATTTAGTTATTGTAGAAATTAGTAATTGTACAATTAATTATAGGGTTCCACGAATATTTTATGTTTAATTATAAGCTTCCACGATTATTTTTATCTAATTCTAGCCTCTAGGGTGTCCACAATTATTTTTATTTCATGAATAGGGTACTAAAATTAGGGTTACACAAAATGGGCTGACATCATATCACTTTTTTCAGATTTTAGTGGTATTTTGGGCTATTATCTTATATTTAGTGATATAAAAGTCAATAAAGAATGGTACATTGGGATGATATTATATCTATAGAAATAAATTGGGATGGGGACTCATATATATATATATATATATATATATATATATATATATGGCTCATGTATACCGAAACTGATTGTTTAATAATTAAGTTGTTCTGTTATAAATAATCATGAATTTTATATGTGTTAAGTATCAATATATAATTTTTAATTTCTTGAGGACCAAATTGAAAATAGAAAATAGTTATAGTCTCACAACGTCAGTTATCTAATTTGGAAAATCATACTAGGTTTACATATAAATCGACTTTTGTAAAGTTATTATTGTCTTATTTCCATAATTTCCATAGACTGCTTTGCTTGAGTATTTATATATGTTGAAGCATGTGTATTTAATTTTAAATATGGATTACTAAATTCGTAACAAATTAAAAAACCTAGTTTAGGGTTTTTGGAAAGTGACAGTATGGCAGTTGTCACATGGGATTGGCATCAAACCACACCTAATTTATACCTCACATTCACCCATCAATGATGCTCTTTAAAGCTAAGAAAAGCTCCAAATTGCAACCCAACACCTTCCCTTTTCCTTCATCATTCTTTACAAAATTGATTCAATTTAATTTCTTAAAAATAAAGATATTGTTTAGAGGAGAAACTTTTAAGAAAATATTGCTTGAATTTTTATGTTATTGTTTGCTATTTAATATTGTTCAGATGATAGATTTTCCAGTAATAAAATTTTACGTCCATCAACATTTGTCAAAATATTCAGTGTATAAAGTTAGGGGTAAGTCTTATGTGAGACCGTTTCACAGATCATTTCATGTGAGATGGTTCAACCCACAACTCACCCTCCACAATTCATGTATAAATTTATGAAAGTGGAGAATATGTCTCACGGAAAATATTTGTAAGACCGTCTCATGCAAGTTTTTGTGTAAAGTCATTATATTTTTGAAGATGGTGACTTTCATTTCAAAGCGGGTTATCACAAATCAAGATCTGTAAGAAATCTAAGAGCAACTCCAACACAGAAGGCAAACTTGGACTCAAACCCAGAAATAAAGGAAAAGGTAGTCCAACGCAGCCGCTAACTTGAATTCAGATTTGCCATTGTGAATAGTAAGTGGCAAATTTGCCACTTACTATTCACAACGCAAATTGTATTTTTTTTTGTTTTTGATTTTTTTATTTATAACTTTCACTTATTTCACTAATACACATATACTATATATAATATTTTACTATGTAGATGATCATTACAAATTTTGAAATATCTTTATTGAATATTTTTGGAAAATGTCTAATTATGAATGTTAAAACAATCATTACGTAATTTAATTTTTCTAACATTATATATAAGCATTGCATTATATTGTATACTAAATATAAGTGTGAATATAAGCGTGCATTATTTTGAGACTGCACTTTTGATAACAGTAACACGATCACTCAATGACTTTACGTTTCGAGATTCAGTGATATTGTTATTTATTTACAATGTGTTGTATGACTAGATTATTTTCTTTAGTATATTAATATGTATTTGTGATGAATTTTATAATATATTTTTGGTATTTTAATAAGATTTATAGTTCATAAATATTTTTTTATAATTGAAACCAATTAAGTTAATTTTTTTATGAACTAAAATAAATAAATATTTGATATTAAATAAAATTTGAAAAATAAAAATTAAGAATATTGTAAGAGAATATTCCAATTTGAGTTTAAAGGGTTGGAGATAGTGGCAAATTTGGTGGCAAATTTGGTGGCAAAATCAAGATTTGAGTTTGGATTTGAGTAAAATGGTTGGAGATGGTCTAAGGGAATGTGACTTTGAAAAAAATTATTTACGAAAAAAAAAGATAAAATTATTTCTTGAAACGAAAATAAATATTCAGATCATTTGAAGCATTCGATATTAATTTTGCTTACAACACGATCACATTAGCTTGAGAACATGTATTATTATATATGGTGAATTATATTTTTCATCCCTAAAGTTCGATCAAACTATCAAATATACACTCCAAGCTTTGTCAAATTACATTCAAACCTTTAGCTAAAGAGAAAACTAAAAATCATTCAATGTTTCCACCAACTTCTATGAGTAATTTGATTTTAACATACTCATTTCTATTATCACACTATATTACCATGCAATAATTAAGTTAACGGATTTTAAATGTAATTTTCACAAATTTTGAGATCGACTTAATAATTTGACCCAATTTGGAGAATTGTAAATGTAATTGAATTATTATTATTATTATTATTATTATTATTATTAAAAGTAATGTAAATGTATTTTGGTGGCCATACTTAAGTGCAGAACTTCAAGATCAAAAAATGATGTACACATATTTTAAGACTTTATCTTTTCATTTTTATTATGGGGGGGGGGGGGGGTGTTTGTATAAAGCTTAAGGTTAGAGTACAAGTTATGCTAGGAATTAACTAAAAAAATTAGGCAATATATATAAAATGTGAAATATACACACAAAAGCTCATGCGAAACGGTGCTATAGATAGTTTTTGTTTTGTGATACATGCCTTTATTATTCATGAATTAAAATCATTCTCACAAATTCTTACATGAATTGTTAAATGGAAGTTACGAATTGACTCATTTCATATAACAAGATTCGTAAAACGATCCTACATGAAATCTAATATATATATAAGGATTGATTTGATAAGGTTCCAAGTTTTCACTTTTAAGGTACCATCCACGCACCAAAGTTTGTTTGAAATTGCAAACTTTGAATTCCCGAATAAGCTAAATCCTTCATAACATTCATCTACACACCACACCACACCACACCACACCACCACGTGCTTACTTTCCTTTTCCCCTCTTTTATTTATTTTTTTCTTTCTTTTCTATTTCTCCTTTCACTTTCTCACAAAATATTTTACACAATATTATTGTTTTTTTTTTCCTTGAGCAAGATTTGACTCTCACCCCAACGGAAAAATAAACAAAAAAAGATGAAGAAGATCAGTAATGGAAGAAGATGTAATTAAGTATAGGTGGTATAATATTACTAAACAAGGTAAAAAAAAAAAACAGAGAGAAGAAGAAGAAGAAGAAAAGGCCAAAAAAATGTAATTGAAAAGTAAAACATGAACTCTCATGGAATTATAATTTCAACACGTATGAATTTCAAAGTTTTATTGAATTACAATTAGAATTCTATAATAATTTGTGTTTTATTTTGCAATTAAACTAAAAAAAAAGTCCTTAAAAAAACGGCTGCATAAATAACCAATTAAAGGTAAGTAGGTTTTGTATGCAGATGAAGACAGCCACTTCAATAGTTTTATATTAGTTCTTTTGTTGAACAAAATATTAAAAAACAAAGCCTTAAAAAAGCAAAAAAAAAAAAAAAAAACGAAGGAAGATTAGGCCTTCGACTATATATTTAACTCTCCAAACTCCAATAAAATAAGAGTGGTTCTATTACATTTAATTTAATAGACCGTTGGAGTGTGGCTACATAAATAATAAATGTATGTCACCAATTATTTAAATTTCTTGCATATATCTTTCAGTTTCTTTAAAACAAAACTTGTTGCATACCCCTTTTTTCTTGGTAATCACATTCACTTCAAGTTATGTTTACTACTATTATATTTTGTTTAGTATAACAGAATCGCTATGGTCATAATACTTTGAAATGTTGGACTCTGATCTGATCATATTATATATCAAATTTAGTGAAAAATGTGTAAAGTATCGACTCATCTCTATATATATATATATCAATATAATATATTGTCATTATTTGTATTTACAATTATTATTATTATTATTTATTTGTTGTTGTTGATGATTGTTGTTCATTATCCAACAATAATTTAATTTTTTTTATATATTCACTTTAATTACTTAATGTCTAGAATTATTCTCATTATCAACTTTAATGTTTAAGATATTTTTTTTTTTGATTATAGAAATGATGTTTATAAATAAATATCAAAATTTATATTGGTAAGTTGTCACTTTTAACCAACTACAACAATCATTAGTTTATCGAATTATTTATCAAGCCACTAAAAAAATTCAACAAAAAATAGAAACAAATATAATCATGTAAGCTTCCAATTTTTTTTTTTTTTTTTGTGAAATTGAGTCAATTAATGTCTAGAATTATTCTTATTTTTATTATCAAGTTTATATTTAAACAGATATCTTAATATAATTTTTGTAATTATGAGAAATGTTGTGTATAAATAAATATTTAAAAACTTAATTATATTGTTAACTGATCACTTTTAACTAGCTTCAAAACTATTAACTTATCAAATTATTTGTTGATCATGAAAAATATTCTAGAAAATACAAAAATAAATAGAATGCAATCAGGTTTTTAATTTGAATTTTTTTGGGTTGACTGTAATGTTTAGACTTATTATTATTATCAATTTTAATTTAAAGTTAAAGGAAATTTTAATATATATTTTGTAATTACGAGAAATGTTGGATATAAATAAATATTTATAAAATTTATATTGTTAATTGATCATTTTAACTAATTATAAAATTCATTGTGATATTCAAATTATCTTTCGAGCCATGAAAAAAAAATTCTATAAAAGGCAAACAAATAGAATGCAAGTTTATTGTTTAAGTTATTTATAAATTTTGTATTCCGACTTTTTAATATTATCAAGTATAATTTTGAATGACATATACAATTTGTGTTATTTGAATTTAGAATATCACGCCACCAAAGTCCTAAAAGACACACAAGTGGTCGGGGTGAATTCAACCAATTTCTACTTTATTCAGTTAGAACTCAACTTTACCTTACGATTCTTTCAAATTATAAAAGTACAACTTTAAAACTTAATAGAGATGTGAAAACTATACTTTTATATTATACAAAGTTTGAAATAATAAAGATATATCAATAATGTTTATACAATAAATTTATTATATTATCATAAATTGTATATATTACTAAACTAAATAATAAACTGCGCATCAGGTGAATTATTAGTATATATAATAATCAGACCATAGATAAAAATAGATAAACTAATTTTCCCGCCTAATAATTTCTATACAGGGAAATAAGTTAGTTAGAAAATAAAGAAATTCTAAAATAAAACTTTTTTAGTTTCTCAAGTAAGAAAAAATTGTTTATGAGTTTTATAAATCATAATTCAAAATTAAATATTTTTCTTTTATTTGTATTCTTAACTATAATGTATTGATTTATTCTTTTTATTTACAATTTTGTATATAGTTATTTTTATTTTAAAGTTGTAAGTTCGATAGAAGGTAAGATGAGGTGTGAGAATGTTTTAGAAACAAATTAAAATTTCAATTAAATAGTTTCTGTATTTTAAATTCATAATTAATGCATGATGTAGCTAGAAATTTAATTATATGTATTTATAAATTTATTTCGTTTATTTTTATTTTGTACATGTAATTTTCATAGAATTGGAAGATGGGGGTGTAAGATTTTTTAACACATTATGATTTTAAATTAAATAACTTCTTTGTTTAAAAATCGATATAATGTACAAAACAAATTTATGATTTTTATTTGTAATTTTGGTTATCATCATAATGTATCTGCATAATATAATTTCTTATAGAAAAACTACTTTTTTTCACTTTGACTCATAATTGATCTTTTAAAAAAAAAAAAAAAACTCTGTCTTTATTGTTTTGATATAAATTTTATGATAATAACTTCAAAAAAAAAAAAACTTCATAAAAGAAAGTTTCCACTTTTTTAATTTTATGTACTTAAACATAAAAGTTTATAGTTTTGTAAAATTGGAAGCCTTATACATAAATATTTTATAGGAGAAGTATATATTTGTCCTTTGTAATGCAAGAAGTATTCTCTGTAAAAGTTTTTAATTAGAAGTATTAAATTTTTTAATTTTTACAAAATACAAGTGTATAAGATAAAATGTACATGTAGAATATGATTATTTAATTTCAGATTCCTGTAATAATTAATATTCATTTTATTTATTTAAGTATTGTTTAGTTCATTTGACATTTCTTTAGCTTTAAAGTTCTATAAATTTATTGTTGTTGTAGTTTGTTGTGGGGTGTGTTTTCCCAATCAACAAAATAGAGGAATGTAGTAAGAAATATCTAAAGGATAGAGAGAGAAATATTTGGTAGAAGAGAGTAAAAATGGATAACTTGGATGAGAAGTCCTCATCCTTACAATTTATACTACATTATAAAGGTATAATAGTCATTTACTTCCTATAAATCCTAATTGGATAAAGATTTATAGCCCATTGGGTCCATGCTTCATTAAGCCCAACATCCTTCCTTGGACTCTCTCGTCTGACCTCTTCTACGTCTGACGTCTTCCACGTCATCACGTCTGACTTTTTCAATGTTATCATGTCTGTCGAGTTCTGCCAAATCAGTTATGGCTCTCCACGTCTACCGAGTTTTGCCGTCCGTTTATAATTTTTAACTTATCCAAAGAGATATTATTCGTCAATGGTTTTAAACTCCTACAGTCATCCCACATCATAGTTGTTGTTACTATCATTGTTATTAATAAATAATAATAATAATAATTAATATATATATATATATATATTATTGAACTTATTTATAAATCAATACATGTTAGAGCTCATAATATAAACTTTTGTTGGTAGATTACATTCGATCATGTGAAATTTTAATTTTATCAGTGGATTAATAGATTAGAAATTATTCAATTGCATTTAAATAAACTATAAATTGTATCTACAATTATTTGTAATATCATTTACTTATATGAAGTAATAAGATTAGTACTATTACTTTCATTATAATCATAATGTAATTCAATACTATTTTCTTCACTTAAAACTTTATTTCATACAACGTTTTTCTAATATTATAAATTACAACTCTAAAAAATGATAGAAATATAAAGAATACATTTTTATATTAGATATATGTTTTGAAATAATAAAAGATAATTTCATTAACCAATTTTAATTTATACATATTCATTGCATTATTAGAGATTGTATATATTACCACAATAAAAAGCAAACCGTTCATCGTGCGGATGAATTACTAGTAACTCATAAAACTGAGATTAATTGTGTCTATGAAAATGGTTTGAATTGTGAAATACGGGATTTTTGTCTTGATAAATTATATTCATAAGATAGTCACATACGAGCTCTTGGATGTATATTTTACTACATGGTTTACATGCGTATGGTCTTTTCTTTGCCTTACAATTGTTAAAAATTGGTTTTAAAAAGTTGGTGACCTTTGACCAATTTCTACGTGTTATTTCATTTGATTAAAAGGGAAAGAAGTTGCAAAATTTAAATATATGTTTTGGCTAGATAATTTTAGTGTTTTCATTTTCTTCAAATCTAATTTTGAAGGAATGATAAATTAAGGCTCAAAATTGATAAACATGTATGTAGATGATTTTGATCAGAAATAATCCAAGGATTAAGGAACCGGTTTTAAAGCTTGAAGAACCGGAGGCTAAAGCGATGAACCGGCCGAATCAAGAAAACAGTTCATGCATGGACCGGTTAGGCTTTCTGTTAGGGTTCTTGATACAAATGGTGGAAGAGTCGCCGTAAGAATGGGATCAACCAAGCTGGAAATCGAGAAACTAAATGGCAACACATACTTTAACCTTTGGAGGGCAAAGATGAGGGCTCTTCTTATCAAGGAAGGTTTCGCAGGGGCGCTCGAGGAAGATGATGGAGTCTCTACCTCTACCACTGCGGAAAAGAAGAAAGAAATAGACCAGAAAGCTCATAGCTCAATACTTTTGTGTCTAAGCCACAAAGTGTTGAGAGAAGTTTTCAAAGAAGACACCACCTTGAAGGTATGGAAGAAACTGGAGTCAATTTATCTCACTCGAAGCTTGGTAAACAGGTTGTTCCTAAAAAACAAGTTATTCTCATTCAGAATCAATGAGGAAAAGAAAATAGCTGACAAGATGGATGAGTTTGCCAAGATCACTGATGATCTTGAGAGCATTGGAGAGAAGATGGCTGAAGAAGACAAAGCCCTTATGTTCTTGAACTCCCTTACAAAATCATTTGAAAGTTTCAGGGATACCCTTATATATGGAAGAGTTACTGCTCTTACATTGGAAGATGTTTTTGCATCGATCAAGTCAAAAATTCTTAATGTATCTTGTGATGTAAAGCAACAAAACCCTGGAGACAGCTTGTATGTGAAGGGGACGGGGAATAAAGGACAAGGACATAAAAAGAAGGAAGACAAAACTCCTACTCAGCAAAAGAAAAGTGAAGAGGATGTGGCAAACAAAGCTTGTTTCAATTGTCATAAGACAGGTCACTTCAAGACAAATTGCTCGGAGAAGAAAGGTGCCAAGCAAGAGAAACAAGAGGCTTCAGTGGCTGAAGCTGGATATGATAGTGCTAGCATGCTTTGCATCTCCACAAATCAGAATTTCCAAGAATGGGTGCTAGATACCGGGTGCTCTTTCCATATGTGTCCAATCAAATCTTGCTTTGTAAATTTCAAACAAGAAGATGAATGAATAGTCCTATTGGGAAATAATCAAAGTTGCAGAGTCAAAGGAACTGGAAATACAAAGCTAAGGATGCATGATGGAAGAATCAGACTCCTAACTAATGTGAGGTACATTCCTGACTTAAAACGAAATTTGATTTCACTTGGTTCACTAATCACTGCAGGGTGTGAATTCAAAACTCAACAAGGCTGCTTGATAGTCATTAAGCAAGGCACATAAGTGATGAAGGGCCAGAAAGCAAATGGATTGTTTACTCTAATTGGAAGCACCATGATTTCAGAAACTGTTGTGGCTATGAATCAAACTGAAGTTACTCTATGGCACAAGAGATTGGCATACATAGGAGAAAAAGGAATGGAAGTTCTAGCAAAGAATTCATACCTTGGGGAGAAGGAACTAACACACCTAAAGCCTTGTGACATGTGTGTCCTTGGAAAGTCCAAGAAGCAAAGCTTCAGTAAAGATAAACACTCTACCCAAGCTTGTATGGAATATATACACTCAGATGTATGGGGTCCTGCTAGGGTAGAAACTCATGGTGGTGGAAGATACCTCATGACTGTGATAGACGATTTCTCTAGAAAGGTATGGGTATTCATCATGAAACAGAAAAATTAGGCCTTCTCTATGTTTAAGAATTGGATCACTATAGAAGAAAATAAGACTGGCAGAAAGGTGAAGCACTTGAGAACCAACAATGGACTAGAGTTTCTATCTGAGAAGTTCCTAAATTTCTGTAATGAAAGGGGAATAACTAGGCACAGGACTGTGGCTGCAAATCCTCAACAAAATGGGGTGGCCGAGAGGATGAATAGAACCCTCTTGGAGAGGGTTAGATGTATGCTTCTTGATGCAAACTTACCTAGGAGTTTCTGGGGAGAAGTAGTTAACACAGCTGCATATTTAGTGAATAAATCTCCCTCATCTGCCATGGACTTCAAGATACCTGATGAAGTATGGTTTGGCAAGCCACCATCTTACTCACACTTAAGAGTTTTTGGGTGCAAAGCCTTTGCACACATAAGGCAGGATAAATTAGAAGCTAGAGCCTTAAGGTGCATGTTTATTGGATATCCTGAAGGAATTAAGGGGTATAAACTATGGTGCTTAGAAGCTGGAAACCAAAAGTGTATGGTAAGTAGAGATGTGGTTTTTTAGAGAAGAAGAGATGACCTATAAAACTAATGAGCAAAGCAGTAACAAGGATCAAACAAATGGTGGATCTGGAAGCTTACCAACCGAGGTGGAGTTTCTGGATAAACATGAGAATCAAACTGAGGTGGAGAATTTTGAAGGGGATAATCAAGGAATTCAGCCTCAGGTGCAAGAAGATCATGACCACCAATCAGAACCAGAAGATGAAGGTGAGGATCAAGGAGAAAACCTAAGGAACTATAACTTGGCAAGAGATAGAGAGAAGAGAAGGATACACCCTCCTTCCAGGTTTAGCCAAGCAGATATGGTTTCTTATGCTCTTACTGTATCTCAAGATTTGGAGTATGAGGAACCTGGAAGCTTCAGAGAAGCGATGAGATCCAAGGATAGAGACAAGTGGATGCTGACTATGAGTGAAGAGATAAATTCCTTAGAGAAGAACAATACTTGGACATTGGTAGATAAACCTAAAGGGCAGAAGATTATTGGTTCTAAATGGATTTTCACGAGAAAGGTGGAGGTAATTGGGACTGAGCAAGTAAGGTTTAAAGCTAGATTAGTAGCTAAAGGCTACACACAAAGGGAAGGAATTGACTACAATAAGGTCTTCTCACCAGTGATAAAGCACTGTTCCATAAGAATCCTACTTGCTCTTGTGAACATGATATGGAATTGGAACAAATGGATGTTAAAACGGCTTTTCTTCATGAAAGTCTGGATGAAGAGCTCTATATGAATCAGCCAGAAGGTTTTATCAAATCAGGGTTAGAAGGAAAAGTGTGTCTCTTGAAAAGATCACTTTATGGCCTTAAGCAAAGTCCAAGACAGTGGTATAGGCACTTCAATTAGTTTATGGAGAGCATCGGTCTACACAAGTGCAGCTATGATAGCTGTGTATTCTTAGAAAAGGAAGGAGGAAAGGTCCATACATATCTTCTACTATATGTAGATGATATGTTAATAGCCAGTAAAAGCATGAAGAGGATTCAGTAACTCAAACAGAAGCTCAACACCAAGTTTGAGATGAAAGATCTAGGACAAGCTAGAAGGATCTTAGGCATTGACATCAGGAGGGATAAGAATCAAGGAATATTGTTCCTACATCAAAGTGATTATCTTAGCAAAGTGGTCAAGAGGTTCAATATGCATGAATCAAAGCCAGTGAAAACACCTCTAGGGGATCAATTTAGACTATCTAACTCACAAAGGCCAACATCTCAAGAAGAGTCTTTGTATATGCAAGGGATTCCTTATGCCAGTGCTGTGGGGAGCCTAATGTACTCAATGGTATGCACTAGACCCGATTTGACACACCCTCTAAATGTGGTAAGCAGGTTTATGGCTGAGCCGGGTAGAGCTCATTAGCTAGCACTCAAATAGATCTTGAGATACATCAATGGCACCAGAGAGTATGGCTTAGTTTTCAAAAAACAAGCAAGCAAGGAAGAACTGATAAGGGGTTTTGTTGACTCAGACTTTGCTGGAAATATAGATACAAGGAAAAGTCAGACTGGATATATATTCACTTTGTATGGAACGGCTGTAAGCTGGAAATCTTTCCAGCAATCGGTTGTGGCCTTGTCCACAACGGAGGCTGAATTCATAGCAATGTCTGAAGCTGCTAAGGAGTCAGTTTGGCTAAAGGGAATTCCACATGAGATGGGTTTTGAACAAAGAAAAGTAGCCATTCTCTGCGACAACCAGAGTGCTCTTCACCTGGTAAAACACCAAGTCTACCATGAAAGGTCCAAACACATTGATGTGAAATTGCATTTTGTGAGAGACATGGTTGAGAATGGTGAGACTGAGGCAGTGAAGGTTGGGACAGAAGATGATGTTGCTGATATTTTGACAAAGGCCCTACCTTGGCCAAAATTCAGCCATTGCATGAAGCTTGTATGTCTGCAGGCCTGGGTTTAATAAAGGGAAAATTGCAGTATCCTTGAATAGTTGTTTTTGTCTTTATGTTTTTCAGTATATGTTTTGTTGTTTGTGTTTGTTTTCCTGTTTTGTGTCGTCCAGATATTTACAGATCAAAAGGTGGAGATTTTGTAGATGATTTTGATCAGAAATAATCCAAGGATTAAGGAACCGATTTTAAAGCTTGAAGAACCGGAGGCTAAAGCGATGAACCGGCCGAATCAAGAAAATAGTTCATGCATGGACCGGTTAGGCTTTCTGTTAGGGTTCTTGATACAAATCGCTAGATTCGCGCTTAGTCGGTTATCGATTAGGTAAATTGATAGAGGGCTTCTTGTCTTAGTATATATAGGAGTATCCAGTTGTAATTTGAGAGCTCCATACTGAGAAACGAGAGAGAATGAACGTGAGGAAGTGAGCGCGAGTTAGGGTTTTAGCTTGAGTGTTTCATTTTTCGTGTTGTTCTTGAGTTGGGCTTGTATTTCCGGTGTACATTCTGATCAATATAGCTGCGATCTTCGCCGTGGATGTAGGTTACACAAGTAAATGAACCACGTAAAATGATTTGGTGTGCTGAGTGTGGTGGTTTCGGCGTTGTGTGCTAAGCTTGTTGTGTGCGTGTGTTTCTTGATTTACTTGAGCGATCAATCGGCGATATTAAACCAACAATGTAAAATAAACCGATGGGTTGTGAAATTATGAAGGTGACATCACGCATTGAAAAATAAAGTGTGTTTATCCCATAATAATATAACTAGTGCCTAGTGTTAATTTGAGTTTGAGCTATTCCGACCAACCAAAATATAAGAAATGTGTTCTTAATTTCTATGATTAAAAAAAAAGGCATTTGGCTAAACTTATTTGAAAGAGTTTATAGGTTCTTATATTTATAAGATGTTTTCAAAATTTATAAAATGCTTAGTTTCAGTTTAAAAAAAAGTTGCATGTGGAAGTATTCAGATAAACATTTAGAAGTAATTAATTTTAAAAATAAGAAATTATATTAGAAATGAACTGAATAATAAGTAGGAATTTCTTTACTTTTATAATGAAATAAAACCTTGTTTTTAAAACGTTATCAATCACTTTAAAAAACTCATTAAAAACCCATAACGACTCCTAATCAATTAACATTGATGGCTACCAAGTTTTCTCTTATTAAAGTAATGAAAGATAAGATAATTGAATGTGTCCCAGCATTAAAGCACCAAACATGAAGTCCCATTAATGAAATTCAATAATATGGTCTTTTGACATTTGCTTCTCGTGCTTTCAATTCATTTTATTTAATCATAGTAATTCGTGCATTAATTAACATGATCGAAAGATGTCTCTTGTCATCAAATGACAAACTTTATTGATTGAAAACACAAATGAGACCTCATGTACGATATAATCATATACCATGTGTATATCGCATTCTAAAAGACGTTAAATTTGTTTTAAAAATAAAAAAGGTCACAAATTATAATTTTTTTTTAAATATCAAAACTACATATTTTGATATGGTACACAATTGAGACACAAAATTTTGGTACAGAGGATCTGAGCTGTTGAAAATAACGATATGTTCCCAATGTGTAGAAAAGTGCATTTATGAAAATTTGCTAGTAATAAATAACATTAAATTTAATATTTTAACATTAAATTTAATATTTTTAGAGTAACTCTTTTGTGATACAGGTATATGGATCTCAAATTCATTCACCCGGCTCTGATCCAGTCCACCCAACTCGTTTTTGTCTTATTTCTTCTTTTTTTCGCGCCTGATTTTTAAATTTTGGTCATGACCTTTACATTATATTAGACATACCTTTACGTTATGTTAAATCTACCTCTACGTTATATTAAACCTACTTTTATGCCCAAATTTCTTTCCCTGATCAAATCTCTTTGATTTGGTAGGAGTAAATGATAGCATTTTTATTATATTATTATTAAATATGTTTTCAAATTTTAAGCTAACACATATTTTGAGATAAATTTATTTGTTAAAATGACTTTATTTAGCATTAATTTTAATTCCAAATCCGTTAAATTCTATCGATCTTTACAATTTGAAGTTATAAAGTACTATATTGTTGGTGCCAAGTGGTAAGGAGTTTACAGGGGATAAACGAATAAACTTCATGATTTTAAATTTTTTCCTTCAAAGATTATGAAACATTTGTTGCTCGTTGAAGTTTACAGTGTTATAAGCAGACATGTTACATCACTATTTTGCGCAAGACACTGTATGAGGAGATTTTTTTTTGAAAGAGTTTAATGTGGCCAAATAAACGATTCCTTTTGAAAATCTTTAGAAAATACTTCTGAGATTTTAAGAGCGCTTTGATGTTATATATTGTATGTAAGTAGATAGAAAGCATACAGATAACAATATATATATATATATATATATATTATTGTTTAAGGGTGGAGTAATCCCTCTAATCCACTATATTCCTTCTCACAAGGATGAATTTTGTTAAGTTTAATTTGTTTTACACAATCTAACTATTACAAATTTTTTAACCTTACAAACTACAGTGACTAATTTCCACACAGGTTGCTCAAACTAATTAAATCAAGATCCACATAGGATCGAATGATTCACAAAGGATCTTCACTCTTCGACTTGAACTCATTAATCATCTATAGACAGCTTCGAATGGGTTAAGTAATTGACATTTATGATATTAAACTTCAGAACTTGTGAGCACTTGAAATCGTAGATTGTAGATCATTTAAGAGTAGTTTTCGCAGTTGTTTTAGCGACATTTTCCCTATTTATAGTAACTGTTTTGCTCGTTGAAGAAAGACACAACAAAAAATTTAGTGAAGACTGAAATCTATCTATGTTTCACTTAAATATCATGGAAAATGGGAGTAGTCTAAATTTTTAATACAAGATGTTTTCTCTCATCAAAATCTAAACAATTAATTCTTAACACATAATTTTAAGATCAAAATTATATTATCTTAAGAAAGTTATATATTTTTTAAATGAATTAAAAAATTTATAAATAATTATAAATACATTGTTAAATCCGAATAACAAGCAAATAAAATCTAAATAGTACTTAACAAAATATGTAAATTATAAATCAAAATTAAAGAATTATTTAAATGGAGTAAAAACATCATGAGATAAACTGTAAATGTTAATTAAATTATAGAAACAATTATTATGTCCACCGTGAACATGTGTTAATATGCTCACTGTTAATATTTAAAGATCATCGCTAGTGTTATGATTTAAAATCAATGATTGTATTGGATTTGTGACATATCATTTGTGGACATATTAATATGTGCTTACTAAGGGATAGACAAAAACAAAATATATCATTTCAATTAATTATTGCATTATTTTTAAAATTATCAATTTGGAAACTGAATATGTTTTATATATCTGAGAACTACAAAAAAATAATTTTAAATTATTTTTCAAAAATATTTAAATGAAAAATATATACAATTAGAAAATAAATATATAATCTGAAATAAAGAAAAAATCAAAAAATAAATAATCCATAATTTTGCAAAATTAAAACCAGATTTAGATTTTTCTTGATTGTATTTACATTCATTAAACAATGATATATTTACATTTTAAATATTTTTTTTGGGTGAGGGAGGGGAGGGGTGGGGGGGGGTTCTTGAATAATTTGATAAATATATAATAAGATCTTCTATTATTCAACAATCAACAGATATAAGATTTATGATTGAGGAAATTTGATCGAAATCAGCTAAAAGGACACAAAGATGGGGTATTTTATTTAGAGGAGACTAACAAACTAACACAGGTTGAGATATTCAATCAGCCACCATTTTTAGAGCAATTTTCTTTTGTTTTTGGTTTTTTTTTTTTTGACATTTGAAAATAAAAAGAAAGAGAAATCGTCTATTTCACTTCTGAAGGCAATTGTAATGATGATCAAAATTGACTACATAATAGATTTTTTATTTGGCAAAAACTTTTATGCACCGGTTGCACGGATCTGGGATCCGTGCAATCGGGTCAACCCATTCACGCACCCAAAACGCGCCTCCCACGCGCATGCACGCGCTCCCACGCCCTGAACACTTGTGCTGAAGCTTACCCAAAATTTGCTCCAATAGACCAACCTTTGTGTATAGTTAAACCAACATTTGTGTATAGTTAGACCAACCATGTGTAGGTAGGTCTAACTATATACAAAGGTATGTCTAATATATATAAAGGTATGTTTAACTATATATAAAGATATGTCTAACATATACAAAGGTATGTTTAAGTATACATAAAGATATATCTAACACAATGTAAATGTATGTCTAACATAACGTAGTGGTATGTGCCAAAATTCAAAAATCAAGCCAAAAAAACACAAGGCATGGAATTTGGGCAGAACTGGTATGTTTAACATAGCTTAAAGGTATGTCTAACATAACATAAATGTATGTTTAACATATATTATTGGTATGTGATTTTTTTCAAAAATCATGAGCGAAAAAAAAAAAGGGTGCGGTCCCCCTGATCCGGATCCGACCCGGGTGCATGGATCTAAGATCTATGCACCTGATTCACAAGAGACTTACTCTTTTTATTTAATTTTGAAAATATACATTATAGTTAATAGAATGATTTTATGTTTGTAAAACTGGTGGATATATTGAACAAATACTGCCTAATCCTAAATCTAAAAGAGTAAGTCTCTTGTGAATCAGGTGCATGGGATCCATGCACCTGGGTCGGATCCGGGTCAGGGGGGACATCATTCTTTTTTTTTTTTTTTTTCGCTCATGATTTTTGAAAAAAATCACATACCAATAGTATATGTTAGACATACCTTTATGTTATGTTAGACATACCTTTAAGCTATGTTAAACATACCAGTTCTGCCCAGATTCCATGCCTTGTCTTTTCTTGGCTTGATTTTTGAATTTTAGCACATACCACTACGTTATGTTAGACATACCTTTACGTTATGTTAGACATACCTTTATGTATACTTAAACATACCTTTGTATATGTTAGACATACCTTTATATATAGTTAAACATACCTTTATATATGTTAGACATACCTTTGTATATAGTTAGACCTACCTACACATGGTTGGTCTAACTATACACAAATGTTGGTTTAACTATACACAAAGATTGGTCTATTGGAGCGAATTTTAGGTGAGTTTCAGCACAAGTGTTCAACGCGTGGGAGCGCGTGCATGCGCGTGGGAGGCACGTTTTTGGTGCGTGAACGGGTCGACCCGGTTACACGGATCTGGGATCCGTGCAACCGGTGCATAAAAGTTTTTGCCAATCTAAAATGGCAAAAACTTGTATGAGTCAGGTGCATGGATCCTGACCCGACCCGTTCACGCGCCCAAAACGCGCATGCACGCGCTGAAGACTTGTCCTGAAGCTCATCCAAAATTCGCTCAAATAGACCAACCTTTGTGTATAGTTAAACCAACCTTTGTGTATAGTTAGACCAACCATGTGTAGGTAGGTCTAACTATATACAAAGGTATGTCTAACATATATAAAGGTATGCTTAACTATATATAAAGGTATGTTTAACATATACAAAGGTATGTTTAAGTATACATAAAGGTATGTCTAACACAACGTAAAGGTATACCTAACATAACGTAGTGGTATGTGCCAAAATTCAAAAATCAAGCCAAAAAAAGACAAGACATGGAATCTGGGTAGAACCGGTATGTTTAACATAGCTTAAAGGTATGTCTAACATAACGTAAATGTATGTTTAACATATACTATTGGTATGTGATTTTTTTCAAAAATCATGAGCGAAAAAAAAAAAAAAAGGGTGCGGTCCCCCCTGACCCGGATCCGACCAGATCCATGCACCTTATTCACAAGACTTACTCATCTAAAATATATTGATTATTAAATATGAAAGATTTGTTGAATATGAATCAAAATTAATCAACCCAGAAAATATTGTGTACTACACTAGTGATATATTATGGGTCAAAAGTATATATATATATATATATATAATCTAATTCATTGGTATTTTTTTTTCAATTTTTCAACCAAATTTTTTTTTTATTAGATTACAACCTGAAAATTGAAATACTAAAATTTATAAAATTGCAACTTTCATTCTAACGTAAACGTAAATACGTGACATGCTGAAAACATAAGAGTGTTTTTGTAACCTTGTAATTTTAAGGTAACCCTCATATTTTCATATATAGTTTGCATACATGTTACGGATTCATATTTTTGTAGGAAAATATGTTCAAAATTTGTAATTTGATAAGTTTTAATAGTTCAAATTGTGTCTGATGAAAAAAAATATAGGTCGGGAAATGAAAAAAACCACAATTTGATTTTTTTTTTCACATTTAATCCTGAAAATTATGGATTATTATGTAATTCAGTAATAAAATATTTGTAATCTATGGTTGGGTGTGAAATGTCACCCACTTAAGGAAGAAGTCGCACCTACAACAAAATCCTCTCAAAAAAGTTTGAAATACAATTTTCTTTATTAGAACTTCGTTGAACTAAAATTATACAACTAGAAAGAAGTATGTTTGATCATTAGATGTCGAACGTAAATTCAATTCAGATAAATCAAACAAACTTGGTTTGATCTTTTTTGATTGAACAATATTGAAATGTTTGACTCCGATATGTTGAACGAAGGGTTCTTGGTTCAACTTATTCCGATCAAACATATAATGTAATGTTTGACTTGAACAGACCGAACGATATATTTTTCAATTTTTTTGATTTAATGCCTATATTTATTAAACATATAACTACACTACATATATACCGTAAATGAATTTAATAAATCTCACAATGTTTTATTTAAAGATTTTTTATACCTCATTATGCTTTTTTGGAGTTAGGTTTTTAGAAGAATTGAAGAAGAAGATGCGGATGATGTCTAAAATAAAATATAAGGAAAATATAGAAGGGTTATTCTAGTCTTCTAACAATACTTAATTTTCATTTATTTTGCTGTAGCCTTAGGGTGCGGATGTTCTCACCCAATTTTTCATTTGAATATATATTTCATTTTTATTTTAGAATGATCATTACATACTATACATATAAATACTGTTAATAAATAATATATATATTTTATAAAATTTATAAATAATAAATAAAATATCAAAATCTACCAAAAATGGGTAGCTCCTAAATAAAACCTAGATGTAAAAATAGTCTCTTTTTCCTTCCCCCAATATTTTATGTAAATTTATTTGAGTTTGTCTCACAAATCATATTTCATGACACGGTTTAACTTATAATCCAAATTTTATAATTTACATATAAATTAGTGAAAATAGATTTAATTCATTGAATGTAATTATCTGATAAAAACACTTCCTAAAACCATTTAATGCGAGTTTTTGTGTAATATTTTATTTAAAATTTTGTCCTACATAGGAAGTTATTAAAAACAAAAAATAAATAGAAGAAATATATGACTCTCTCTCTCTCTCCTCTCTGTTCCAAGGCACACCATCACGTATAGCAGATATAGAGAGAGAAACAGAGCATACTGAACCAATGACGTTATGTCCATAGCCAAAGAAACTGCTGAACAAGAATAGCTCTTCATTAGATCTCCCTTCCCATTTCCTTTCCTTTCTGTAAATGGGTTTTTTTCTATAAGCGTTAAAGAGTCCACAATTCTCTCAATTTCACCCAGCATTGAAACATTGATTCTGCACAGTCGAGTTTCCTTCAGTACCAGGGAATTGATTTCTCTCCGTTTTGGCCTTTTTAGCTCGACGTGGGCATTTGGAATTCCCGGTGCATTGAGGGTAATCGAGCTCAATTGGTGTTTTCCGGCTGAGGCGGCCGGAGCTCCGGCGGGTTTGGTGAACATTAGGTAAAGTAATGCGTAATTTTGGGTAATTAGTAAATATGTTCAAGCCGCCGCGATGGTGGAGCGACAAGAACAAATTGAAAGTTGTTTTCAAGCTGCAGTTTCATGCATCTCAGGTATTGTCAGCTCTCTTATAATTGTGCATTTCTTGTGTTTTTTACTGCATATTCTTGTGGTTTGCGTTTGAGTTAGGTGAGAATATTTTGTGAATGATTAAACACATGTAGATGGAAAGATGGTGTAATTAGGATGTTTGGTGAAGCTATATGTAAATGTAATTCAATTTGCATTTTCTATTTCAAACTGGTCTTAGAAACAAAGATCAGAGATACTTTACTGCAATCCTAGAGTGAAATAAGCATTCTGTTAACTTCAGGTTACACAGTTTGGAGGGGATGGATTGATGATATCTGTTGTTCCGGCTGATATTGGAAAGCCGACTGCAAAGTCTGGCAAGGCCACCGTTCGAGATGGGAGCTGCTTGTGGGAGAATCCGGTGTATGAAACTGTTAAATTTAGTCAGGACCCGAGATCGGGGAAGATTCATGAGAGGTTATACCATTTTGTGGTAGGCATGGTATGTAATGTCATAAGAAGATGGAATTCATATGCTTTGCTTTGTTGATGTAATTTGCTTGTTCTTATAGTCCTTTGTTGGTGTGTTGTTGTAGGGCTTATCTAAATCTGGAGTTTATGGAGAAGCTTCAATCGATTTCTCAAATTATGCGGAGGCGACTAAGGCCTCATTGGTGTCCCTTCCTCTCAGGAATTCAAAAAGTGGAGCTGTACTCCATGTGAGAATTCATAAAGTCTGGATATTGATATGCTTTAATTTGTGTCTTGATAAGAATAAAGTATTGTCTATGAATTTGATAAAGTATTGTCTATGAATTTGGTTGAGGATTCTTTTCTTGGTATGGTTTTGTTCTGTATTAAGATCTGATTTGCTGAACATGTCCTGATAGGTGTCGATCCAGAGGGTACAGGAATCCATGGATCAAAGGTGCTGATTAATACTCTAATTGTGTTATGTTATGTTTATTAACATTTGCATGCATGGATTTGAGATAATGTTTATTGACTTTACTTGCTGTGCACAGGGACATTAAAGAAAATGAGAATGCAAATTTGTATTCAGAAGAACACATCTTGAGTTCACAGTTGGGCAACCATGATACAGATGGAACAATCAGAAGCAGTTCTGTTGAAGTAATCTCATCTCCTCTGCCAATACTTTTCGTTTGAAATTCAAGTTTTATTTCTGAGATACTCATAAAGAATAATCTCTGGAATCTGTTTTGCTTAACAGGATGAGCCTTCTGATAAGATTGTTTCTAAAGCAGAATATAATACAAAGCGTCGGGGATCTAGTGGATCTGATGTTACGTTGTCAAGCTGTGAGAGCAGCTCTGGAAATGAAACACATTGGGAGCTAAAGAACGATCACATTCATCAGGGGCCGAAGTCTGATACCCCCACAACTCCATTATATGATGAGAATCAGAGTTCTTGGGAGTGGCTTGGAAATTCTGCCATTGAAGGTAGTACAGATGACACTGAAGAGTCCCCGGATATTGTGATCGAGAAGCTGAAAGCTGAGGTGGCTGCTCTATCCAGACAAACCGAGATGTCTGATTTAGAATTGCAGGCTCTTCGTAAGCAAATTGTTAAAGAGAGCAAAAGGGAGCAGGATTTGTGGAGAGAGGTTATTTGCTTGAAAGAAGAAAGAGATGCTTTGAAGGGAGAATGCGAGCAACTCAAAGCATTGAGGAGAACTAAGACAAATTTGGACTTTGATGAAGTGGATTCTCAGGCAATTGTTGAGGAACTAAGGCAAGAACTGTGTCATGCGAAAGAGCTGAATGCCAACCTTCGAATTCAACTTGAAAAGACTCAGGAATCGAATTCGGAACTGATTTTTGCTGTGCAAGACCTTGAAGAAATGTTAGAACAGAAAAATGGAGAGATATCAAACACCTCTGACAGATCATTGGAAAAAGGTGTGGATGAAAAGCCGAGAGAAGTGGTCATTAAATATCAACCTGATCATGATGTTGATGATGAAGATGATGATGAAGAAGAACAGAAGGCACTAGAGGACCTGGTGAAAGAACACAATGATGCCCGGGAATCGAGTATTCTAGAACAACAGATTATGGATCTGCAAAGTGAAATAGAGATCTACAAGAGAGATAAGGATGAATTAGAGATGCAAATGGAGCAGCTAGCCCTTGATTATGAAATCATGAAGCAGGCTAATCATGAGATGTCTTCTCAGCTAAGGCAAAGCCAAATTCAGGAACAACTTAAAATACAATATGAATGTTCATCTCCTGATGCTGCTGCACATGAACTTGAAACCTGTGTGGAAAATCTGGAGAATGAGCTGAAAACACGTTCAAAAGAATATGAAGCTTCTTTGATCACAATAAGTAAACTTCAAGCTCATGCCAAGAGAGTAGAGGAAGAGCTTGAAACCCGTGTGGAAAATCTGGAGAATGAGCTGAAAACACGATCACAAGAATATGAAGATTCATTGGTTGCATTAAGTGAACTTCAAGCCCATACAAAGACCCTAGAGGAAGAACTTGAAAAGCAGGCACAAGAATTTCAAGCTGATCTGGAAGCTATTAGTCAGTCAAAAGTCGAGCAGGAACAGAGAGCAATAAACGCTGAGCAAATGTTGAAACAAATGCGGTGGAGAAATGCTAATACAGCAGAGCGTATCCAGGATGAATTTAGAAAACTTTCTGTGCAGATGGCATCTACATTTGAAGCCAATGAGAAGCTTTCTACAAAGGCTATGGCCGAAGCAAATGAGCTTCGTTTGCAGAAAATACATCTAGAGGAAATGCTCCACAAAAATTCAGAAGAACACAAGGCAGTCAAAGGCCATTACGAGACTAGATTGCAACAACTTACGAGCCAAGTGACATCAATGACTAATGAAATAGAGCATCAGAAAAAGCATGCTGAGGATACTCAGAGGCTTCTCTCAGATGAAATTTTGATGCTCAAAGATGAGATTGTAACACTCGTTGCTAAAAATGAAATTCTCTTAGAGGACATGGAGAGTAAAGAAGCTCTGATGCATGAGCTAGATAAAATGAAAATATCAATTAAGGAAATGGAACTGCTCGTTGAGCAAGGGAATGACGAAAAAATTGAACTGGAGAGCAGGGTGTTACTCCTCAAGACTGAGGCTGAAGAATTACACAAGGAATTGAATAAACTGAAATCTCTTGTTAAAGAAAACGAATTGACAACTGGGTTGCAATTAAGAATTGATCTGAAGAAGAAGGAAGATGCATCCAACGGCATGGAGAAGAAAATAAAGGATGGTCGCATTCGAGCAACAACTGTTGATGCAGTGAAAGGTACTTCGAAAACAAGCAAGTCTCACCCTCGTGAATCCAAAGAGGTCGGGAATCTCAAGGAGAGAATAAAGTCACTTGAGGTAAATCTACACTTAATTTGTCTTATTTCATATGATTATATACAAAATAGCACTGGTTGTAATTTGATAATGGCATCTCCAATCCATAGAGTGAAAGAAGTATGTTACACTTGAATAAATAATACTATGCATGGCTAGTTTCAGATCATTTGACTGTTTGTTTAGGTGATTCTCATGAATGCTTGTTGTGAATTATTGTTTTTCTATTTCACATTCTTATCTTGGTTTTACTGGTGTGTAAGAGTTTATAGATACGTCAAAAATGTTAAATGTTGCAACATTGTTTCATTTATCAATCTCATTCCCGTGTTCAACAGTGCCAAATCAGGTTGAAGGAAACTGCTCTCCAAAATTCAGCAAATGCATTTCTAAAGAAAGAAAAGGATTTTCTCAACAAAATTGAAGAGTTAGATGGAAGGCTTGGAGTAAACGAAAATGCAGTTCAAATGGTTGGTAAAGACACTTCATCTTTTTCCTCTGAGATTTATAGCAAGTCACAGTTTCTATTTTTTTCATTTACTTTGGCAACTCAACTTTGAGCTATCCATATTTCTCCCAGATTTTCTTTACATACATAGCAATTATTTGTTTCGCTAAATTCCAATGAGAAACTCCATTGCAATGCAGGCAGCAGCCATTGTTGTGGAGGATAAAGCTCCAAATTGTCAAGAAATCTTAACAAAAAAAAGGTATGGTTAGAAAGATTTAGAACTCGAATCATTCATTGATAGTTAGTTTTCCCAGCTAACCTTCAAAGTGTTTCCCATTACAGAAACAAGTTATCAGAAGAATGTGGTAATGGTAATGCCGGATCAAAGGAATTAGAAAAGGAAATAGGATTATTGAAGGAGAGGAACATAGCAATGGAAAGAGATTTGATGGAAATGCAGGAGAGATATTTGGACATAAGCCTCAAGTTTGCCGAGGTGGAGGGTGAAAGACAACAACTCGTAATGAAACTACGGAACCTCACGAATGCAACGAAGAGCTCCTAACATGTTATTGATTCCTTCCTTTCATGGTATGTAATATAGAATCAAAAGGTGATCTTCACCATGTGGGAGGAGATCATGTGTCTGAAGACTATGACCTTCCTATTCTTTTATTCTTTTCTTGTTTATTGTTCGGTAATATTCTTAATGTTGTTTGTGGTTATAAATAGAATGTTGTACTGACTTCATGAAAAGTGAGTGCTTGCATCACAATGAGCCGCTTAAAAATTTATCTTGCTTATAATAGTTTCATTTACTAATCGAGGATAACAATCTAAACTTCTTCTTTATATATCATGATCGATAAGGTATATATTAATTATAATTGAAAAACCGAACGACTTAATTATATATTATTACTATAATATGTGAGTATGGATGTTTCATTCAATTTTTGTAATGTCAATTTAAACCCTCTTATACTAATCAATGAAAACTATTTATCTATATATAAAACAATAAAACCTTCTCCAAAAATAGCAATATAAGATTTTTACACCTAAATTTTTTCCATTTTATAAAGATTGAAAAGAATTTAAAAGTAAAGAAAAGAAAATGTGAGCTGCCACCTTTGTGGGGAAGAGGAAAGGTTGGGGGAGAGGGGTTGCCCGTTGCTGTGGGGAGGGTTAGGGGGCTAAGGCCTAAGGGTAGGCATTTAATAAAATTAAGGGTCCAACTACACACCCCTTATAATACTAAACCACTACAAGAAAAATGCACATAGACAACGCCCTTAAGTGAAAAAACTGTTGTTGCAGCCAAATTTAGCGTTGTCGTAGACAAAACCGTTGTCTTAGGGCACAAAAATCAGCTCATAGACAAGACCGTTTTTTGGCGTTGTCGTAGAGACGTAGTCGTAGGCTAAAATTCAGCCCTAAGACAACGCTGGTGACTTGACGTTGTCGTAGTGGTGTAGTCTTAGGTACAAAATGAACCCTATGACAACGCTTATGATACGAGGTTGTCGTAGATATGTAGTCGTTGATACCTAAGACAACAGATACTATATGAGGTTGTCGTTGAGGCGTAGTCATAACGCGTTGTTGGACCAGAGTAGTACTAGGATGGGTACCCTATGGGAAGTCCTCGTTTTGCTCCTCTTTTGGCACCACGCCCACTCCCATTTCTTTTCCATTCCTTTCTTTTTCTAAAAACATCGTCTTTTGAAGTTCTCCCCCCTATTTTACTCATTTAGCACTTATTCTTTTCTGGGTGCGATCATACCAGCACTAATTTCATATTATATAGGTTTATATAACCTTGTTGTTTACTTTTTTTTTCCTTTCAAATTGAAATGTTGGACAAATAATTATTCAAATTTGGAAGCAAAGATTTCATGTAGTGAAAAACAATACAACAGTAGCAAACATTAGTAACTTACATATTTATTTTTTGTTTAGTGAGGTGAGTATTTAATTGATATTAATGTTTTTATATTTGACAAATAAAATATGTTTTAAGAAGGGACACTTGACATGCTTATAGAGCTCCAAGTGTCATCACTTGAGAGTGTCAAACCACACTTTTATATATATAATTGTATTTGTAGAGTGGTTCGACCAAGTACTATCCATGAATATGAAGAAGTAAGATATGGTTGACATTTTTATTGATTATGTAATCATCTCATTTGATCTGAGCCCTGCTTTCCAACGTTTTTCCAACGTCTTCCGCTTATGTCATATGCATTTTTGGGTTACAATCAATTCTTGTTCTCAAATTAATTTTGATTTCATGATTATCACAATTTTAAATTTAATTACACAATTTAAGAATTTATTTGATCGATTTCAATTAAGTTTTGGCAAATTTTGCTGGAAAATGTTACGCGTCAAATTCTTATTGGTGGAATGCCAAAATCAAAATTCCAATCGGAACTTAAAAATTCATGTGCAACCAACGGGTTGCACCTATAATAGAGAAGGACATATTTGAAATATATGTGAAAAACACCTACTTCTAGTTGAAAAATACATACTTACCTAGAAAAGACATACTTGAATCCGGTCGCACATGAAACTGTCTCACAAGAGACAAACTCGTGACATAATTTTCAGGTAAAATTCAAATTATCTAGACAAAATTGAATTTAAATTGGTCATCCTCTTAAGGGACTAAATTGAAAATCATGATAATTATGAGAAATAAATCAAAACACATAGCATGCTTACGGTATTGAAAATGATCATAACGGATAAGGTTCCAATTATTATATATAGTTATCATAGAAGCTCATTTTTCCATTATGACAAAACTCACAATTACATAAGTATATATGGCCTTCTTGGATTTAAGGTATGTTTTAGTTATTGCAATCAACATTTTGATCAAATCAGTACTGATGCAGTGTTGCTATACATGGGATCCCTACGCTCTCCCGGGCCCACTTGGATCAAATTTTGGCTTCTTTTCATTCTCTTGTTTTTCTTGATCAGCTTCGTTTCCGTTTAAATTTCCCTCGACTCTCCATTTCTGATTCGAGTCGAAGCCGATGACTTCTCTAGCTCTTGTGTTGATATCTCTATTTCTCCCACATGAGCTTCTGTTCTGGTATTCTTATCCCATCATTTTGTTAATTGTCTTATGATTATGTCACTACCTTGCTCAAGAGGGTCCTGCTGCCCTTGAAGCAATTAACAATGTCCATGATTCCCAGTTATGATGTGTTCATCATTAGTGTTAATAACTCTAATAATGGTGATCGATCTACGTTTGGAGATTGACCAACAGATTATTTTCAAAGGAGAAAACCTTGAAGCTGCTCATGATGATGAACATCACGTTTAATTAGGAGAATATTCCTCTATAGTATTTATGGAACAATTAATGTCGTCTCAATATCTATTCAATTGTTTTTAATTAATACACACATGAACCATCTGTGTATGTAAGATGTGTAGTGCTGCTAGAATAAGAGATGAAAATTTGTTAAAAAAACAGGAAAGTTTGTTTAATATTAAATTTGTAATTCGTACATTATATTCAACGAATCAATTACTCTTATATAAATTTTATTTTGATCAGGATGTTTATTCTATTCAATGATGAATCTTTGTTTTCAAATTTTTTTGAATGATGATTCTTTGTCACCATTATATTGTACTTTAATGTTAAATTTAAATATAATTTCTCGGATTTTGAAAACTTTAATTATAATTCGTTAACTAATTTTTTTTAACTAATGTACTCTAAAAATTAAAGTAGCACAATGTTATATCAAATTCATTTTAACCTATGTAATTAATAACTTGCAGTGTCAAGAATAAGAAATAAGTGTCAAGAATGAGTTGAACTTTTATTAAATCACATCACGAAATTAGAATTATAAATTAATCTCATAAAAGTCCTATAGTTTTCTTTGACTCGAAAATAGACAAGGACAAGCTCAA
Organism: Scutellaria baicalensis; assembly: GCA_005771605.1. Classification (NCBI taxonomy): domain Eukaryota; kingdom Viridiplantae; phylum Streptophyta; class Magnoliopsida; order Lamiales; family Lamiaceae; genus Scutellaria; species Scutellaria baicalensis. The sequence continues at coordinate 29,734,031 of CM016721.1, forward strand.
GAAAGCTGGTGATCAACATTCTATATATGCATCAACTTGGTGGATATCAAACTATTAAATTATAAAAAATAGGAAGAAGATTATAAAAATATTGATATTATTATTCTTTCTATATATCCAAGAAAGTATTTCAGTAAAATATAATTAAATAATCGAAATCGATATTTCATTCTCAACACAATGTTTCCATGTCCTTTTAATATCATGAAATTTTGTTTTTCCAATCTAAAGCCTCCACCTCGGATGGCTATGCTCCTTAATTTTTTCTATTATGTGAATCATATATATGAGATTGGTTTATGTAAGGGACATGGAAGTAGTTCACTATGTTTGTGTATGAGTATCTTTTTATTTTTCTATGAAAGAGAAGTTGAACTTTTCCTTAACCTGTTGTGTAGCATAATTAGTATTTTAGTTGAAATAATAGGGAATAGTTGTTTTAACATAAAAATGTATGAAATCATCTAACTGAAACTATGGATGACAAGTATCATATTTGTTATGGGTCATGCAATGATTAATTGTTCATGTCAGTCTCATAAGATCCATACGTGTTTCAAATCATGTATATATCATGTCACACCATTCATGGTTCGTGTCACACGAATCATAACATATATATATATATATATGTGATAGACACTACTAGAAAACACTAAAATTTCAATGGAAAAATTCCGTTGGAATTTTGCAAAATACCGTTGGAATTCTTGATTCCAACGGAAAATGAGGCGTAGGAAAAGTGGCCGTTGGAATTGAAAATTCCGACGGAAATTCCAACGGAAAAATTATTCCAACAGAAATTCCAATGGTACTTTTCCCTTGGAATTATTGACAAATGAATAAAAGTCCAACGATATTTCAACGGAATTTCCAACGGTTTTTGTTTCCGTTGGAATTTCAATTTAAGAATTCCTACTCTTTTTCCAACAAAATTACTGTTGGAATTATTTAGAGAATTCCAACGGAATTCCAACGGAATTTTAGGTTGTTGGAATTTTTATTAATCCAACAGATTTGTACCGTTGGAATTTTCCGTTGGAATTTTCCGTTGGAATTTTAGATAAAGAACCTTTTATTTCCAATAGTTATTCCAACGGTATATTTTCTGTTGGAATTTTCATTTGCATTAAACAAAATATATTTCAAAAACCTTATAAGCAAAACCTAGATATCATAGAAATCATCATAATAACCATCATGCCGGGAATACCAACAAATTCTGAAGATGTCCAAAACATCAACAAATCCTAAACGTGCCCGGAATGCCAACAAAGTCTAAAGATGCCCAAAACATTAGCAAATCATAGATATACCTAAATACCAATAGATTCAAGAGGTTCCTAAAATACCAACAAGTCCTAATAGTCATTACCATCATTGCTCAACTCAACATTATCGGAAGTAGTAGGAGCTACCCTTGAAGAAGACTCGGAGGTAGTACACTGTGGAAGGTGCTTCTCGAGTTGGCTGCGAAGGGAGGCTAGTTCACTCTCCATAGTACTCAACCGATCATACACTTGCTGGTCCATGGTATTATGTTGGGTAACAACTTTAGAGGTAGAACTTGAAGATTTAAAGAAAGCAATCTCTGATCCAAATCCATATACTGACCCTCTCCTGTTCTTCCCTCCATTGGCCTCATAAAAGAGGGCTGACTCATCAAAATCTGTTTCACCTTGTTCTTCTTTGGTACTCTTCAACCTCCTATAAGCATCCTACATTTAGAAAATCAAGTAAAATGAGTAAAGTTGTTAAATCAAAAGTTGGCAGTCTTATATTTAGCATCCTACATTTAGAAAAAACAACTTACACAGGCACTCGCAGCTCTAGGATTCACCCACTTGTCGGTGTTCTCATCATAGTTGAGTTTTAGAAAAACCTCAGGAACGGTAGCATCTCTCCCCCATTTTAGTTCCAATGCCTGAATGAAATAAAAATGCAATTAATTCGAATTAAATAAAATATTAAGTGCAATATATTATAATAAAGTGTCTTACAATTCGCCTCATATGCTCAGAAATAGAAATGACATCGCTTCGATTCAGACAACCATCAGTGTTGGTAGCTATGTTTTTCTTATTTTGCTTAGACATCTACTTGAAGTTGGGATCCGTATCCCATTTTCTCTTAAGTTCATGAAGTACTCTATCAGACATCCATCTTCCAGCTGCTTTACCTCTACGGATGTCAGACAAGCTTGAACGCACAGATGATGCACATTTACGATTCCATATCCGCTCAATCTGTAAGTCATGCTCAGAGTCTCATCTACATCGTCTCTATACGAAAACTCAATAAGTATTTAACATTGAATGCATTTAATTTTTTTATACAATATGACAAACACTTGCATAATTAATAAATGTCTTGAGTTTATGATATTACCTTAAACTCAGTATACCACAAATCTTTTACATTTCTTGGGATCTCATTCCACCCGAGCCATGGTTGATCATATTTGGACTTAACAACAGCTGAGACAAGTTTAACTGCCTCTGGAGGAAAGAACCTGGATCAAAACATTTATGAAAATTTCTATAAGTAAATAACGTTTAACGTTTCTTATAAGAATGTAGGTTTCTCATTTGAAAATAGTACTCCCTCCTTCCCCCTTATCTTTGCCACGGTTTGACCGCACGGAGTTTAAGAAAAAACTGTTGACTTTGATGTGATGTATTATTTTAATATTTTTGAGTGACAATTTTGTAATTAATGTGTGTTTTTTGAGTGCAAAAGTTGTAAAATGAAAGAAATGGAAGGGTAAGGGAGTAAATTTTTCTTTGCCAATTTTGGGTTGACAAAGTTAGGTGGGACAAACAAAAAAAGGAAAGTAGACAAAGTTAGCAGGGACGGAGGGAGTACTCATTTCCATTTGGGCGTATCAACAATCTACTATTGGTTGATCCATTTCTTGATGTCGTGTTTGCTGACATAGATGAAGAACCCTCAGTGGAGGGCACCTGAGATGGACGTAACGGGTTCTTTATGGTTGCAACGGCTGAGTGATTTTCATGATCCATTGGAGCAGAATGAGCATGTTGATCACTAGTAGTAGGTGTGCCTCCACTTGTAGTTGCTCTTCTTCTACCTATGGCTACCTCTGTGCTCATGCATGTGCCTCTACCCTTGATGCCTTTTCCTCGTCCTCTATAACCACCATGGTTGCCCCTATTAGCCATCTGCATATATTTACTTTAAATTAAATATGTAAGTAAGATAAAATGACATATAATAAATCAAGTTATTTAATATAAAAACTTAAATAAATGCACATACACAAACCTTAACTATCAATCACTATAAACATAATAATCAATAGGAACATCTTCCTCAGATTCTAAGTCTTCACTATCATATTCTTCTTCTTCCTCTTCTACCTCTTCTTCATCAATGTGTTGCTCAACTTCAGATTGATTGAGTTCCTCGCCCATATTACTGCAATCTCTTAATGCAACATCAATTTCATCTTGACTGGAAACTTCATTCATTATAGATTCAATATCATCTTGGAATGGTGCATCAGGCACTAAGATTGTGTGTCTTGATTTGGTCTTAATCACCACAAGCCAATCTCTCTTATTAGGATTCGGGTTAGGATAAGGTGTAAAATACACTTGCTCGACTTGTTGAGCAAATATGAAAGTGTCTGTACCATGGTATCTCCTGGTCGATTTTACTTCTACAACTCCATATTTAGGGCAAATCCTTGTTCCCATGGATGATGGATCAAACCATTTACAATTAAAAACTGTTAACCTCTTATTTGGTATTCCAGGATACTCAATCACAAGTATTTCTTCCATAATTCCATGATATAGAGTATCTTCTCCACTTAAAACAACTCCAGAATTATTTGTTTTCCTATTTTGTGCCCAAGCAGATGTGTGAAAACAGTAACCATTCACAAAGTAAATTGGGAAACTCTGCACTCGGTTAAATGGACCCCAGGCTAAGTTATATAGAAATTGATCTTGGATATCCTTATCATGGTTATGCACCTAATAACAATACACAACAATGTTATATATAATTTTAACATTTATAGTATTATTCAAATATATATATAATTATATCTAAATGAATGTTTAAGAAAGAAACTTACATAACCCCGAAACCAATCAATAAAGTTTGATTCTATTTGTTTATTGACTTGAGTGCTACTAAGGTTCGGATAACTTGCATACAAAGATGCCTCATATATGGTGAAAAATTGAGATATAATTAAATATATATATATATCTCGAGAGAGAGAGAGAGAGTAAAAGCTAAATATATAAAAAAAGGAATGCATATAAGGAATGAGACTCACTTGTACAATGGTTGAACCTCTGGACAATTTAAGAGGACATATAGAGAAACCACATCTATTTCCCGGTCATTAAGATAACGACTCTTAGATGCCCCCTCGGGTCGACCAGGATAGTTAAAAATAGAAAACGGTGGATTCTCTAGTGATACCCCACCATCATCATTGCGGGGTACCCTTCTATTTCTTGCATGGATGTGAGGCTCAAAATAGTACGAACAAAATGTGGATGTCTCCTCAAGTATGTAAGCCTCACAAATGGAGGCCTCTACATGAGCCTTATTCTTAACTTTCTTTTTAAGGTTTTTTAAAAACCTACAGAAAATAGAATTAAAACTCAAGATAGATATTGATGTATTAAATGGATCAGGGGAAAAACTCAAGATTAATAATAAGAATGTTACCTCTCAAATGGATACATCCATCGAAATTGTACGAGTCCACCAACCTTAGCTTCAAACACCAAGTGTACAGGCAAATGTTCCATAACATCAAAGAAAGCTGGAGGGAATATCTTCTCCAACTTACATAAAATGATAGGAATATTTTTGTTCATCATATCAAGTCTACTTTCTTCTAATTTTGTGCAACATAAATCTGGAAAAAAGTAGCTCAACTCGGTTAAAGCTTCCCAAATAGGAGTTGGCAAACAACTGAATGCGATTGGGATCAATCTCTCCATGAAAACATGACAATCATGACTCTTCATATGTTGCAAAGAGTAAGATCTCCAATCAACACATGACCCCAAGTTAGACACATATCCATCGGGAAGCCTCAACCCACAAACCCACTCACATATTCCTCTTTTTTGATCCATATTTAAAGTGTATTGGGCCTTTGGCTTCATCACTTTTCCATTACCACAATCTTCTAACTCTAGTGTTGGGCGGTTGCAGTACAAAACAAGATCCATCCTTGCCTTAACATTATCTTTGGTCTTATCTTTGACATCCATCACTGTGCTAAAAACATTATGAAAGATGTTGCTTTCAGTGTGCATGACATCTATGTTGTGTGGGATTAATAAATCACTCCAATATGGCAAGTCCTAAAAGATACTACGTTTGGTCCAATGATGGTTGTCCCCATACCCTGTTGTTGGATAACTATCTCCCAAATCAGTTATCTTAGGAATATGTCTTATCTTTTCAAATATTTCAGCTCCCGAGTACCACCTTGGTGGAACGTCCATTTCTACTTTACCTTTCAAAAAGTTTCTCCTGTTTTTTCGAAATGAATGATCCATTGTTAAAAATTGTCTATGACAATCAAAATGGCATATCTTCCTCCCATTTTTTTAAATAAAATGCTTTAGAACCTTCCATGCAAATAGGACATCCCAACCTACCAGCAGTTGACCAACCAGACAACATACCATATGCGGGGAAGTCATTGACCGTCCAACACAAAACAACTTTTAAACAAAAGTTCTGTCTTTTTGAAACATCATATGTTTGAACCCCATCATCCCATAGCCTCTTCAAATCATCAATCAAAGGTTGTAAGTACACATCAATCTTACTCTTAGGACTATCTGGGCCGGGAATGATAACTGTTAAAAACATATATTCTCTTTTCATACACATACCTGGGGGGAGATTATATGGAGTCAAAATAACAGGCCAACAAGAATATACTCTAGAGTCACGATTGAATGCACTAAACTCATCAGAACACAACCCCAATCTCACATTCCTCGGCTCCGATGCAAATGTGGGGTGCTTTAAGCTAAAATGCTTCCATGCTTCACCATCTGATGGGTGTGATAGCATTCCATCCCCACTTTTTTTCTCATGATGCCATGTCATGTATTTGGCTGTAGCATTAGAAGCATACAATCTCTGAAGCCGAGGAATTATAGGTAAATACCACATCTACTTTTTTGGGATTTCCTTCTTTTGATTACTTTCTTTAAAACGCATTTCTCCACAAAATCTACAAGCTTTCTCACCTTCGTCATCTTTAAAATACAACATGCAACCACTTGGACAACAATCTATCTTCTTATAGCCACATCCAAGTTGTGATACAAGTCTTTTGGATTGGTAAAAGTTATCTAGCATCCGATTTTCAGATGGTAGTACCTCTTTTATCAACGTGATTATTTCATCGATACATGCTGCTGGCATATTGTAATCAGACTTTATACTCAGTAGCCTTACTGTAATTGACAACACAGTATGATCCTCACACCCATTCCACAAAGGAGACTGTGCAGCACGTAACAAGTCACAAAACTTTGCATAACTAGGATTAGGGTCTTCTGGTTGAGGATCATTATAGAAACTAGAGCCTTCGGCATCAATAACCATCTGCTCATATGCATTTAAACCATCAAATTCAGCATCATTGTCTCTATTAACTATGGGTGGCGGTGGGGCTTCTCCATGATTATGCCAATAATAGATCTTATCAGCTTCCTTTTTTTTTTTTATCTAATCAAATTAAGAAACCTGGAACGCTAACTAATTCCACGAAAGATTGGAAGGAACTCCAACAATCACACATAAACATCATCCATCTTTTACAAATTAAACTAGATCCAGAGCCCAAATCACAAATCCTCTTATTACAAAATCGTAATGAATCACAACACTAGGACACAAGAAGAAGTCAAATTCCGAATTAACAATGAACCAATCACAAAATGGGCAAAATTCCCCAAAGAATCCCACGTCAAGAGTTACTTCCAGTTGCAGTCACAGCGCCACCAACACCAAGTGTAACAACAGAAAACTTAGAAACACTAAAAGAAAACAGATGAACATCGTACCTCCAGAAAGGGGGAAAAATCAAATTTCTGAAACACAACAAATAGAAGAGGAGGAAAAGTGAAATCCGAAGTGCGACGGTTTACTGAGAAGAAGCAATTTCTGGAGAGCTCGCAGAAAGCATCACAACTCACGAAATACACTGCAACCAAACCCTATCTTCAACAAAATTACCCCGAGAGATAAGGTCAGCCATGACGGAAAAATACGGAGAGAGAATCACAGCTTAAAGGATGCAAAAAAAATTGTTGTAAAAATATGTTTAATTCCAAACAACTAGTTTGCAAAGCTCCATTGTTGACTCCTCTTCAACTGCTCCAAATATCGAGTCGACCAACTTCATTGATGACTCCTCTTTAACCATTCCAGAAATCCATCATCTTCACAATTCTTCTTCAATGTAGGAAATTAGGGATGAGACTGTGAGAGAAGAGAGAAGTTGTGTAATTAACCTAGGTTAAAAAGACATTCCAATGGTATAAATATCGTTGGAATTACTGTTGGAACGATTTTGAGCATTTTTTAACAATTCCGATGACCATTAACCGTTGGAATTTTCGTTGGAATTCTTAATTCCAATTCCAATGGATATTCCAACGGTTTTGTTCCAACGACTTAATTTTCCATCGGAATTGCCGTTGGAAATTCCAACAGTCTATTTAACCATTGGAAATTCCGTTGGAATTGTTTAAAATTCCAACGGTAATTGATTCTGTTGGAATATTTCTGTTGGAATTTAGGTAAATTCTAGTAGTGAGAGTTAATTACTTTTTTTTACACATTAATTAATTCTTATGTGATCAGATTTATAGCTCATGCTATATGATTCATGAGGTACGATCTCAACCATAATTGAGAGTATACATTAAGAGCATTTTGGATACATTAGCTAAATATATTATTACCAAGGATGGCAATGGACAGATCGAATCCGAATTGTACACAAACCTATCCCGCATATTTATATATTTTGAGTAGTATTTTTGTGCACCAGTTACACACACAACTGCATGTTTGTGGTTTGGGATCAGCTCGGATCTGTGTACAGGTTAATTTTTGTTTTCCTTAACTCATGTTGTCACCTTTATGTTATTTATGAGTATAACATTTATGTTATATTAGTATAACTTTTTTGTACACATATTGTAACCTTTAAGTTATACACTTAAACCTTTTTTAATATAAAATGTAAGATAATAGAACTGAATTATTTTATCTTATATATTTTAACCTTTATGTTATGTTGATATAACTTTTATACATAAATATCATAAGAGTAGGACTAAAAACACCACATTGTTTTCTAAGGGCACCACACTTTATAATACACATGGAGTGTGGTGCCCTTAGAAAACAATGTGGTACCTTTAGTTTTACCCATATCATAATCTTTATGTACTTAACAAATAACATAAATATTATGTTAATATAACATAAATGTTAATATTATTTTGCATAAAGGTTATATTATTACAACATAGAGGTTTAAAATGTATTAAAACCTTAAAGTTAAATACTTAAACCTTTTTGAGTGATGTAATATAGGTAAAAAAACATTATGTTATAATAACTTAACTTTTATATATATATATATATATATATATATATATATACTATATTGACATAACCTTTAGAGAGCGCAACCCATTTTAACACAATTCAAATAATAAAATACAATTTTACCATTGAACATAAAATAATATATCAATGTACCACTAACTATAACAAAATAGCCCAAAATACCACCACTTCTGAAAAAGAAAATTTGTGTCAGCCACTTTGCAACCCATTTGTCCGAGAAGTACAACTAAGAGTCACCCACCACCCCAAAATTGAATTATAACATTATAATATAATATCATAATTAGGTCAAATATAAGTGTTTCACAAAAATTCATCATTTACCCAAAGTGTTTCACGATAATTAAAATTATAGCATAAGAGAAAAAAATTCGTGGAAGGAATACGAAGGCAGAAATTCTTGTGGAATGAAGACCCAGCCAAAGGAGAATTCTCATGGACGAGGTCGTTTTTCAGAATCTACGAATAGGTGATCAAGTTAGCTTTGAAATCTGCTCAATATTTGAAAATTTACATGTGAATTGTAGTGGATATATGCCTACCCGTTGATTTCGTTCAATTGAGGGTGGAATTGTTGAATTTAAGGTTTTATGGATTTAGGGTCCATCCAACATTTGTTGCTTAAATTGAGTGAGAATTGATGTGAAAATGATTTTATGAAAATTAGACAAGTAGTCTCGTATGATTTAGTGAGTCGGATCTTCCACGAACATTGTTGGATAGAAAGGGGTGCGTCGAATATTCTGTAGCAGTTGAGAACCAGAATTCCACGAACATTAATGTTCCACGAACTAGTTTTGAATGGAACATTCCACGAACATTAGTGTTTATGATGTTCGTGAAACACCGGTTTTGAACGTTGCATAAACATTAATGTTAATGTTCGTGGAACACTAGTGTTAGAATATATTTGAGTATATTTTGATGAGACAAAACCTTAGAAAAGTAACCCTCAATCTATGGGCATAATCTATCTGATAAGGTTACTGCAGAAAGGTCACTACAGGAAGATACGACAGAGAAAGCTTCAAAGAAAGGATACTGCAGGAAGTGGTGAAAGGAATTTGGTAAACTAAAAGGATACTGTTTACTGTAGGAAGCTACCTGAAAGAGACCATGCCAAAGCATACTACAAAACAGTAAGTTACAGAAGACTCAAGCTACCTGACAGGAAGCTACCTGGAAGAGATCATGCCAAAGCATACTGCAAAGTAGCAAGCTACAGAAGCTTTAAGCCACCTGACAGAGCAAGGCTGGGAAGGAAGCTCCAAAGCAAGCATGAGAAGGAAGCTAAAAAGCAAGCATGAGAAGAAAGCAAAAAGTTACCGGTAGAGAGAAAATGAACGGAGCCAATTTAATAAAGACACGTGGAAAGTAAAAAACTGGCGTGTATCAAAAAGAGAACAACGCATTAAATGCTGGGAACCTACCCACCTTCAACGGGTAGATTTCCTACATCTATAAATACAAGACTAAATGAAGTAAGAAAGAGGGTGAAGAACATATAGAAGAGAAAAACAGAGTAGCGTGTGGAAGAAAAAGAAGAACAGGGGGAAAAGAAAAGAAGAGAAGAGAGTGTATGGAAGATCAAAAGAAGAGAAGAAAACTCAAACACTCAAAACCCTAGAAACACTAGATTACTTTGTCATTCTGTCTTGCAGCAAGCAACAACAGAACAACCTGTAAAAGAAGTCAAAGCTTGCTGCATCCAGTTGAAGAAGAAGACAAACCTTTTAAGGACTGTCTCGGAGTGCTTAGTGCTAGGACTAGGGTCCTGATAAGCTGTTCACTTTCTGAATAAGAAAGTAAGGATCCTGAGTGGGTCAGGTAGGATCTTCTGTGGGTCAGATAGGAGAGTAGGCAAGCAGCTGTGGATAGACTTGCTACTTACTTGTTAAGACTGTGTTGTAATAGATAGGTCTAATGTAATTCAACAAGATTAACAAATGTTCCCTCTTTAGAAGAGGCAGAGAGGATGTGGAAGGATTACTCCACTTTCGAACCTCTATATATCTATGCGTAAGTTTGTGCTTACTTTTCTAACTGCATATCCAATATCAGATGCACATCTTCCATACTTGTGTTTTCAATGAAAGAAATAATTCCGCATTATAACTCTGATAACTCCTAATTAACCTCTCAAAAGGTTACTGCTTCTGGACCTAAGCCTTTAGAAAGAAAAAGTTTGATAATTCAGTAGGTTTACTCACCCCCCTCCCCTTTAAGCCTACTACCACTTGGGACCAACAAGTGGTATCAGAGTCGGTTCGATTTAAAACCAATCTGTTTTGGTCATTTATCCAGATCCCGTCATTGAAAACACCTCTCTCTCTCTCTCTCTCTCACATCATAGACACATGTGACCAGAAGCATCACATGTCGTCCTTGAAAAATATGATTGATGTGAAGACAACAACAGCTACGAAGAATTTAGAAGAACAAGCTGAGTTGTAGAGTAAAGCTGCTCAGGAGCAGGAAGCTAGTGAACAGTAGGCTATGCTTGAGAAACAGGCTACTAAGCAGGAAGCTGCGCATGAGGAGCAAGCTTCTACTCAGAAAAAGAGCGGAGCAGATCAACAAGTCAAGCAAGCTGCTAAATATGAAGCTTGGAAATAAGAAAGCTGTTACAAAGCAAAGCTAGGAGTATGGATCATACTGGAGCCTCTAGACGACAGCGGTGAGCAGACAGTAACCTTGAAAGAAAGTACTGAAGAAGTCAAGCCAAGGAGTGAGATGAGAAGCACACTCTGTCAAACAATTCACTCTTCAAAAGGAAGCAAAAGTCTTGATAAGCCATCTCTTAAGAAGAGAACGACGATGACAAGGTACCTCTTTCTAAATTGTGCTCTAATATATCCTATGTCAAGATAGCTTCGAATATCTATATCTGGTTAAAAGTTCAAGAGATCTTGAGCGATTTAAAAATTCAAGAAAGCCAAAAGAATCTTCAGCTCAAATAAAGTGATTCTGAGGGCAGAAGATAACAGGCTTGAAAAATTCTGGTCACTTAACTTGAACATGAAAAGGGAAGCCTGTACGATGATTTCCAAAAAGGAAGCTTCACTTACTAATGCAAAAACCTCAGGAGAACTTAAATTCGTACTGAAAGTGACCTTACATCTTAAAGAGATAATCATAAAGTAAGGGGGAACTTATAGTACAAACCAAGGTAACTCAGTAGGTAAGAGACATAAAACCCTCGATGGAACCCAATGGATTTAAGAGTGCTGTAAGATGTCAGCAACAACCTAACATTCACTGTAGAAACCAAGCAGACAACAACAACTCTGAAAGGAAAGAAAACCATCTACCTTACTTGTATCAAAATTTCTCCTATGTATATCTAAAGGAGTTCATTCTCCAGAGAGATACAATAGGTAAGCACCTGCACACCTAATATCTAATTTATCCTATTCTTACTAACAAAAGTCATAAAGGAACAAACAATTACTATAGCAACTATATGTTGTAAGGAAAGTTTGGATTCCTGAAAGAAAAACTAACCCAAAAGGACACATACTCGTATGGGTACCTATGTAAGGATATTCGTTCTGCAGGTACCTTTGATAGAAGCCTACAAGAAGTAACCTTCAGACCTCTGAGCAACCAAAAAAAAGATCCCTGGGCTCAAAAAGGTCCTACATGAACTAAAGCAAGCCTTAAGAAACATATCTAGAAAATCAACAGGAAGTAGACACCAAGAGCAACCCATACAACAGAAGCAATATGTGATTGCCATAGGAAGCTGAAAATTCTAAAATAAGGTCGCTCCACCCTAGACAATAGGCTACTGAATCCAGGGGGAAAGCTTTAATGAAGTTAAGGAATGACAAATGAAGTTCTGACAACAGGACGTTAGACATCAGACTACTAGATACTAGGTCACCAGATAATAGGTCGCTGGGGATATCAGGACGCTAGATACCAGGTTGCTGGATACTAGGTCACTTAACACCAGGTCGCTGCATACCAGGATGCTAGATACTAGATTGCTGGATACTAAGTTACTGGACATCAGGGCACTTATCATCAAGTCATTGGAAAAAAGGTCACTGGTGGGTTATATCTCATCAAACCTAGCAGTTACCGAACAACTCTCGGTAACGTGTGAGCATGAAAAGTGGATCACCTTTTCAGAAGTAGACCACCTTTTTCAGAGCCCTAGGATATCAGCCGTGCAATCAGAAAGATCTAAGGATTGAGAATCAAATGTTGACCATACATCCAAACAATAACTTCATGCAGAGGCAGAAAAGATGCAAAGCTGTGAAACTGCCAACAACTTTATTGAAAACTGGCGAAACAGTTAATGACATCTTTAAAGATCTAACCTCAACCGCACGATCAAACAAATCTTTTAACACAGGGAGTAACTTAAACCCTATATGTACATGCACTCTTTACACTTGTCTTCATTCATATATTTTCTTCTATCCGTAACCAATATGGCAACTGATTGTTGGAAACCATTCTCTCCATTCTTTCTTAGCAGCACGTTCTCTGTAAATAATCAACCAAGCACCACTCAAATCATGAAAAGTCACCCATCACACTTAATCCATGCTGAGGAGATCTTTCTCAGAAGATTCTATCTTCTAGCTTACTGCCCTCACCTCAAATCCGAGAGTGCCAAAGAAGTTGAACCCAAGTTATTCTCTTCGAGGCTGGAGGATAGAGAGAAGGATCCCTCTTTAGTAACCCCAGAGCTTCAGCTTGATGATGATGTCAAAAAGGGGAAAGAAACTGTGAAGGAACTTAGAAGATCAAAAGTCTTCCAAAGGTAGAGGAGAGGAGATTCCAGCCTGTTGGTCCCTAGTGGTAGTAGGCTTAGAGGGGGGTGAATAAGCCTATTAGAGCTGTCAAAATGGGTTGGACCCGGGTCGGGCCCACAAAATTTGAGGGTTGGGTTTAGCATATAGGAGGGGCGGGCTTTGGCGCCAAATTAAATGAACCTTTTTACCTTCACTAATTTGTAGAAATGGCAAATAAGGGTCGATCCCGCATGGAACGGGAAAATCAATTAAGTCCAAAGATGTTAACAAGATAAAAGGGGGAATGGTTGATAAACATGCAATCGAACTAAGAAATAAGCCAACTAGATAATCAAGCAATAAAAAACAATTAAAACAAAGGATAATCGATCAATAAAAGAGCACTAGTTCTCAGTTCTCACCTTCTATTCTTGATCTTATGGACGAATTAGTAACACTTCTCTCAATCTATCTCTCAACCCTCGCCCCTAGATTAGCAACAAGCTTTGCCAACCCGCATCATCCCTTACGTTTAGTCTATTAAAACAAGTTCTTCAACAGACCCTATTCAATCAGACAACCCAGTAGGTACGACCTCCAGATTTAATGTGATGAACGCATTGATCCCTAAGACGATAGGACAAGCTAGACCCCAAATTCATAAGCTCGATTCAGGTAATCTAGAAATGTGTTGCCCCTAACGATTCCAACGTTTCTTGCTACTGAGAATATAAATTCGCAACAATTACGGATTACGGTTTATATTCTAGCAATAGATATTACAATAATCCAATCTAACGGGCCCTGTTAAATCATATCATGCAATATCAATAAACAATTAATCAAGCAACACAAATCAATCAAGAGATAGAAATAAAGAAAATGTTACTAATCATCCAAAGTAAATCAAGAATTTCGGATCAACATCCCTTCGAACTAGCATAAGAAGATTAGCTAAGCATCTTAGGATTCACAAACATGTTTTTCTCCATGGAACTTCTATGAAAAATTAAGAATTTGTTTTTGAAAGTTATTTCCCTTTCTGAAACCTCTCTCTGCACCTCTCTGCCGCTTTCCTTTTTCTGCTTGCCAAAATCCCTGTGCGTTTTTCCCCTCTTGCCCTAATCATTAGCAGCTTCTGGGCTAATTCTTCTCAGCAACTGGGTTGGGCTTTCGTTGGGTTCAATTCTCACACATTGGATCACCTAATGTGGAAATATTGTACCCAATGTCTGCCTTCTTGCAACTCCGGTCTTCAATCCTTGTTTCCATCTTTGCTTCTAGATTGCTGCATATATCAAGAGAAATGGAGATTGGGGTTCTTTGACAAAATAATCAAAATGTGTAGAAAAATAACATGTGCTAACACACAAAATGCAATTAGAACCATAGAATAATAAGTCCAATAATTCATATTTTTCTACACATCAAAATCCCCCCAGCTTGAACCTTTGCTTGTCCCCAAGCAAACACTATTATATGCACAAAAGACTTTTGGAATGAGGGAAATATTTTTGCTCAGGTATGTTCAACTATGGGACTCTTCATAATAGGACATAAAATTTGCATGAAAGCCTTTCTTTTTAATCAACAAGCAGTGGGCTAAATTTGGCTAATCACTTTACAAGCATGAAAGATACCACAACCAAATTTCCCATGAATGGTCATCAATCACCCTCAACTATTCATACTCTAGCTTGCAATTCTAGTCTCTTTGTCATTTCAATTCCCATGGGTTGAGCTAATTAGAATGGGCAACTCACCCTCATTTTGTTCTCAGTTTTTCTTTCTCTCTCTCTCTCTCTCTCTCTTTTTTTTTTCAAATCATATCTATCTCCTTTTCTTTTCTTTTCTGATTTTTTTTTGGGTGGAATCGGTAGCTCTACACAACTCTTAGGTTGGTCCATGTATATTTTTAGATATGTTTCACATTTTCTCGGGACCCCTAAGAACGGGCAGCTGATTCCGCCTTCCATCATCTTTTCTCTTCTCAATGATTTTCAACTTAACTCCATTTTTTTTTCCTAACACCTTTGATTTATTTCCAGCCAAGAGAATGCCAGTAACTCAAACCCACAGTTGACGGAGACTAAAAAGTGCAAGCCAAATATACAAGCAAGCTCAAAGGATTAACTTCCAATCAAAGTACTATTTTAGATGCAGTACAGTCTTTCATAAAATAGCAAATAAGCGAGTGCAAATTCAGCATCTTTAACCACATATCTCGGCAATCTCAAGTTCAGCTCATGCATTTCCTCTAATCCCACTAGAATAATCACCACAAGTATCCACATAATATTCAAATCATCATTGCAAATTTCCCATCCAATTCTCTTTGCATAATTGCCCAACCAACATATAAATGCACAACAAAATACTTTGCATCTTTTCGATCCATCCCTCCCCCCCTTTTCAAAGATTGCTTGTCCCCAAGCAAATGCAAAAATAAAAAATAACACATAAGGTAGGAATGAAATTGAAAAGACAAAGTGGAAATAAGTCACCGGGTCAAGCTGGTGGAGGATGCGAAGAACGCAGAAGATGAAGGATTTCATCCATGTCTTGGGTTCATCCAATTGTTGATTGGTTCACCTGGAAATGAAGATGCACACACGCAATATTCAGACTTAGAGGGACATAGAGAAGAGAGAAAGATAACAAAGAAAGAGAAAAGAAAAGATCAGAAAAAAAAATGAATAGGTTGCCTCCCAAAAAGCGCCTTATTTAACGTCGTGGCACGACGAAATGCCTTGACTAATTAGTCGTTGGATCCTCAAAATCTTCTCGGTCCACATCAAAATTTTGAAATCCTTCAAAGTATGGTTTAAGTTGGTGCCCATTCACTTTGAATTCTTTGCCAGTTTTCAAGTTTCGAATCACGACTGCACCATGGGAAAAAGTGTTAATAATAACAAAGGGGCCAATTCAACGAGAACGCAACTTCCCTGGAAATAATTTGAGTCATGAGTGATAAAGTAGCATTTTTGCTCCGAAAACAAAGTTTTTACGTAGAATTTGAGCATCATGGAATGCCTTTGTTTTTTCCTTGTAGATCAGTGCATTTTCAAATGCATCGTTCCCTATCTCCTCAAGTTCTTGTAACTGCAACTTCCTATGCAAACCAGCTTCATCGAAATTCATGTGGCACCGCTTTATTGCCCAAAAAGCTTTATGTTCAAGTTCTACAGGAAGGTGGCAAGGTTTGCCATAAATCAATTTGTATGGAGACATCCCAATCGGTGTCTTATAGGCAGTTCGATATGCCCACAATTCATCTTCGAGTCTTAAACTCGATCCAATCCTTACGACTGGGATGAACTGTCTTCTCCAGAATGGACTTGATCTCTCTGTTTGATGTCTCCGCTTAGCCACTTGTTTTAGGGTGATAAGCTGTGGACACTTTATGTTGAACTGCATACTTCTTCAACAGAGCATCCACGGTCCTATTGCAGAAGAGCGTCCCTCGATCACTGATGATGGCCCTTGGAATTCCAAACCTGGAGAAAATGTTTGACTTCACAAATCCTGCCACAACTTTGGAGTCATTAGTACGGGTCTGCCACAACTTTGGAGTCATTAGTACGGGTGGCTTTAGCCTCCACCCATTTAAACACATAATCAACAGCGAGAAGGATATAAATATTGCCATAAGATGAAGGAAATGGTCCCATGAAATCCATGCCCCATACGTCAAAGATTTCACAAACCATTATTGGGTGTTGGGGCATTTCATTGCGTTGGGAGATGTTACCAGTCCTTTGACAGTTATCACATGACTTGCAAAAGAGATGAGCATCTCTAAATAAGGATGTCCAGTAAAATCCACTCTCTAAGACTTTATGAGTTGTTCTCTTTGATCCAAAGTGTCCTCCACATGCAAGAGAATGACATAATGTTAGAATGGAGTGAAACTCAGAGTCAGGTACACACCTTCTAATTACTTGATCAGAGCAATGCTTCCATAAATACGGATCATCCCATACGAAGTACTTGGCATCACTTTTGAGTTTATCTCTTCTTACCTTAGTCATTCCTGCAGGAAACACATGACCAACAATAAAATTAACAAGGTCAGCATACCATGGTGCAGAATTACACACTTGATGATCTGATGCTATCTAGCACACTTGATGATCCAATGTTTTCTGGGACATTCTATCATCCAATGTTCCCTGGTTCAACCAAGATATTGATGCAACATTCAAGTGTTCATCTGGGAAACTCACTGATAATGGCATGTTATCCTCTTCTCGTACCAATCGACTCAGGTGATCAGCCACATAATTCTCAGCTCCCTTTTTATCTCTAATTTCCAAATCAAACTCCTGTAGTAAAAGGATCCATCTAATCAACCGCAACTTTGCCTCTTTCTTTGCCAGTAGAAATCGAAAGGCTGCATGATCAGAAAAAATTATTACTTTAGATCCCAAGAGATAAGATCAAAATTTTTCTAGAGCAAACACAACAGCCAACAACTCTTTCTCAGTTGTGGAATAATTTATTTGAGCCGAGTTCAAAGTCCTAGAAGCATAGTAAATCACGTGTGCTGCTCTTCCCACTCGTTGTCCCAACACAGCCCCCACTGCATAATCACTAGCGTCACACATGATTTCAAATTGATGGCTCCAATTCGGTGGTTGAATAACAGGTGGGGTTGTGAGCAACTTCTTTAGCGTATCAAATGCTTCCTTGCACTCATTAGTGAACTTATATTCCACATCCTTTTGCAGCAGCTTGCATAGAGGAGATGTTATTTTGGAAAAGTCTTTGATAAACCTTCGATAAAATCCTGCATGACCAAGAAATGAACGAACCTCCCGCACAGTTGCGGGGTAAGGCAAAGCAGTAATAATATCGATCTTTGATTTATCAACCTCGATTCCTTTAACAGAGACAATATGGCTAAGACTATGCCTTGATCCACCATAAATTGACATTTTTCCCAATTAAGAACAAGGTTGGACTCAACACATCTTTTCAAAATCATAACAAGGTTTTCCAGACAAAGCTCAAATGAATCCCCATAACACTAAAGTCATCCATGAAAACTTCAATGATATGACCCACATACTCAGAAAAGATGCTTACCATACATCTTTGAAAGGTGGGTGGGGCATTACAGAGTCCAAAAGGCATCCTTCGGTAAGCAAACGTTCCAAATGGACAAATGAAAGTCGTCTTCTCTTGATCCTCAGGAGCTATAGGAATCTGGAAATAACCTGAAAATCCATCTAAAAAACAGTAATAAGAATAACCTGCAAGCCTCTCAAGCATCTGATCTATGAAGGGGAGAGGAAAATGATCTTTCCGAGTTACCGCATTAAGCTTACGGTAATCTATACAAACTCGCCATCCCGTTTGCATCCGAGTAAGAACTAACTCTCCAACATGATTCTCAACTACAGTAACTCCTGACTTTTTAGGAACTACTTGGGTAGGACTGATCCATTTGCTATCCGAGATTGGGTATATCATTCCTACATCAAGAAGTTTTAGAATTTCTTTTTTTACTACTTCCATCATCGGAGGATTCAAGCGTCACTGCGCTTCCGTGGTGGGTTTGGCTTCATCCTCCAACAAAATCCGATGCATACACAAGGAAGGACTGATCCCTTTTATAAGATATTTGTGTTTTATTTGTCATACACTTATATTTTGTGAACTTTTTTATTTTTATGTTAGACTTTGGATTGTTGATTATTGACTTGTTACCTATGATTGATGTTATTAATGTTACATTTTAATTTGTGAACACTTTACATTATTTAGTAGTCATATAAATGTACTCATATATAAATAAAATGGATAAATGGTTAAAAAAAAAGTCAAAAAAAGGTGGGTTGGCCCGCCCAACCCACAACCCACCGGTGGGTTGGGTTGGGTTTGAATTTGAAGGCCCGCCATATAAAAAGCCCGTCCCGCCAAATGGTGGGTTAAGGTGGGTTGTGGGTCGATCCACCCCACCAACCCGTTTTGACACCTTTAAAGCCTACTGTATTTTCAAACTTTTCTTATCTTCCGAAGGCTTAGGTCTAGTTACAGTAACCTTTTGGGAGGTTACTTATCAGAGTTATATTGCGGAAGCTTTCTCTCATTGAAAGACCAAGTATGGAAGACATGCATCTAACATAAGATATGCAGATAGAACAATAAGCATAAACAAACACATAGATATACAGAGGTTCGAAAGTGGAGTAATCCTTCCACATCCTCTCTGCCTCTTCTCAAGAGGGAACATTTGTTTAATCTTGTGATTTACATAACCTTATCTATTACAACACAGATTTAACAAGTAAGTAGCAAGCCTTCTCATAGCTGCTCACAGCTGTTTGCCTACTCTCCTAACTGACCCACACAGGATCCTACCCGACCCACTCAGGATCCTTACTTTCTTCTCTAGAAAGCGATCAGCTTATTAGGATCCTAATCCTAACTAAGCACTTCGAGATAGTCCTTCAAGGGTTTTTCTTCTTCTTCAACTTGGATGCAGCAAGCGTTGGCTTCTTTTACAGGTAGCTCTGTTGTAGCTTGCTGCTCGACTGAACTACTGAGTATTATAGCGTTTCTGGGGTTTAGAGTGTTTGAGCTTTCTACTCTTCTTTTGATCTTCTGTACACTCTTTTCTCTTTTCTTCTTTTTCTTCTTCTTTATTCCCCCACTTTGCTCTCTTTTCTTCTATACGCTTTCCCCCTACTTTTCTGTGCTCTCTCTTGAGCTCTTCTATTCTCCTCTCATCTCTTTTTTTCTATACTCAACTCTTTTTTTTCAGTCTTCTTCTATATATAGATTAGGAAATCTGCTCGTTGAAGGTGGGTAAGTTTCCATCATTAAATGTGTCGCACTCCTTCTGATACACTCCAACTTTTCACTTTCCACGTGTCTTCATCTGATTGGCTCCATTCCTCTTCTCTCTACCGGTAACTTTTAGCTTGATTCCCATGCTTGCTTTGTAGCTCCTTCCCAACCTTGCTCTGTTAGGTGGCTTGACGCTTCTGTAGCTTGCTGCATTGCAGTATGCTTCGATATAGTCTCTTCCAGGTGGCTTTCTATCAGGTAGCTTGAGTCTTTGGTAGCTTGCTGGTTTGCAGTATGCTTTGGTATGATCTCTTCCAGGTAGCTTCCTGCAGTAGGCAGTGTCCTTTTAATTAACCAGATTCCTTTTACCATTCTCTGCAGTGTCCTTCCTTTGACACTTTCTCTGACGTATCTTCTTGCAGTAACCTTGTTGCAGTAACCTTATGAGATAGGTTATGCTGATAGAGTGATGGTTACCTTTCTTTTTGTCTCATCAAAACATTCTTAAATATTTATGTTGGAAACATTTAAGTATGTTTTGATGAGACAAAACCTTAAAGAAAGTAACCCTCATTCTATAAGCATAACTAATCTTAGGAGAGGTTACTGCAACGAGGTTACTGTAGAAGAATAGTGAAAAGAATCTGGTAGACTAATTAGGATACTGATGACTACAGGAAGCTACCTGAGAAACCATGCCGAAAGTGTATTGTAGACCAGTATGCTACAAAAGCCTCAAGCCACCTGACGGAGCAAGCCAGAGAAGGAAGACCCAGAGGAAGCGCGAAGAGGAAGCTACAAAGCAGGCATGGGAAGAAAGTCAAAAGTTACCGGTAGAGAGAAAAGGAATGGAGCCAATCAGAAGAATACACGTGGAAAGTGAAAAGTTGGCGTGTGTCAGAAGAAGTGCGGCACATCTAATGATACCTATCTTCAACGGGCAGATTTCCTAATCTATAAATAGAAGAAGACTGAAGACTGAGAAAAGAGTGAAGACAGAGAGCGCACAAACAGAAGAGAGCGCAAGAAGAGAGCTGAAAAAAAGGGGGAAGGCCACACAGAAGAAAAATAGAGCAAAAGTGGGAGAAAAGAAGAAAAGAGAAAAGAGAAGCTCAAACACCCCACACCCCAGAAATGCATACTCAGTCACACAGTCCAGGCAGCAAGCAACAACACTTCAACCTGCAAAAGAAGTCTAAGCTTGCTGCATCTAGTTGAAGAAGAAGAAGACAAACCCTTTTTAAGGATTGTTTAGGAGTGCTCAGTGCGAGGAACAAAGTCCTGCTTCTATCACAACTCTATTGATTTTGTTTTTTGACCGTTGTCGTAGACACTCATGAAAACGATTTTTAACCATTGTCACACCGTTGTTGTAGCTACCTAAGACAACGATTTTAACTTTGCCATTGTCGTAGATCCTTACGATAACAGTTTCCAAACTGTTGTAGTAGTTTATTTTCGGCATTGTCTTTTACAAGTTTCAGTATCATTTAATAATTATTATACATTAATTGAAATTCAAATATACAAAATATGACATTCAACTCAAAATAGTCATATCAAATTCATCTAATAGTTCATACACAAATATTCACCTAAGAGTTCATAACAAAAATTTCACTTCAAAAGAGAAGTTCACAAACAAGTTACATTGCCCCACAAAGAGATCCAATGACAAACAAGTAACTGATCCAATCCTCTCATCAACTAAGTCTCCAAGTACCTAATATTCATATATATGTTCTTGAACACGTTCCGCCCACTCCTTACGTACTTCATTGATCTCCGCTTCAGTGTATTTCTCTTTAGTGAACTGTTAAACCAAAAATATAAATTATATGTACATTGAATGAATATTTGTCTAAAAACGTTCAAGAATAACATATAAGAAATTCTATAATCTTACCAATGAGAACTAATCTTCTGAAACGGATCACTCTCAACTATTTGCTTCATGTATTTCATCACATAAAAACCACACTGGAATGCGTTAGGTTGTTTAGGACCCAACGTGTATATGAATCCAATAATTATGGTTTTCTATCAAAGCAACATGAGATAAAGTCATTACATACCTTTAGAGGTGGCGATTCAGTCCGCCCGGCCCGGCCCGGCCTAACCTAACAGGCCAAATGATAAAGTCGGCCAGGTCGGGCCGGGCCGACCCATCCTTTGGTCGGACCTACGAAATTGGAGCCCGGTCCAACCCCACTTGGGCCATCGAGCCAACGGGCCAAATGCATAATTATTTTTTAAAATTAAAATAATTTTTTAGTTCATTAAATTCTTACACCAATTTAACTAGAAAAAATAACTTCCTATTATTATCATTTAAGACGTTCAATTTAAACTATAATATCCTATTTATGTGATCGAAATTAATTTTTTTTAAATATAATTAAACTATTAGTGGGGACAAAATCCGATCATTTTTTACTTCCTTGTAGCATTCAAATATATTTTAAGTCAATTATCATAGTTTGCTAATAGATTCTAATTAGTTAATGATAGTTGAAGATGAGAATAATTATACAAACATTAAAAGAATGCATAAAAACACGGAGGAGGGAATTGAGTCACATGTAAAATTTACAAATTGCACAAAAAAAGTAACTAAAAAAATAAATTTATCGGGCCATCGGGCCGACCCAAGCCCAACGGGCCAAATTGGCCCGAGCCCATCCGGCCCAGGCCATAAAGTTCCGGTGTTTTTTTGAGCTGCTCATTTTAGAGCCCAACCCATCTAATTTACAGGCCGTTTGGGCCGGCCCGTCGGGCCGGGCTCAAATTGCTGGTTCTACATACCTTTATTATTGTCCATGTAGGTTTCTTCCTCCATTTGCTCGTTTTGACTGCACTAAACATGTTCAAGGCCCTTCATAAGTGATATAAGTAATATAATTTAACAACAATCATGTATAAATTAAAGAACTATATGAAAAGATAGATAAAATAATAATAAAAAACATCACAAAACTTACAACTCAACTACTTGTTTCCAAACTCCATCATGAATACCACTATAAAGAGGGTCCAACATTCCAACCTCCTTGTGAGGATCAATAACAGTAAGGATCCAATAAGCACTACATATATACACACGCACAAATGTATTAATGTATCTAATGTTAAAGCAAATTCAATGTTCAAGTTAATTCAAATGATTTCAAATTCATACTTACCACACATTACATGGAACTAACACAATCTGATCGATCAAGGTACCATCCAATCCATTTGTCAAATCATGTGCTCTTTGCATCATGAATTGTTTTGTTATCCCTTTTTGTGTATGGAACATGACCAATATTCCATGGATCAACAAATTTAAATCTGTTCAGCCCACTTAAGCTCCTAATCTTCTCATATAAGTGCCTGTAGATGAAAAAATTTACAATCTACATTTGATATAAAAAAAAATAAGTTAATTACATTACCAAAAATTTCACTATTTATTTACCATATGTAGACAATAATACATGTGTTGGAGATTAATTGTAATTGGCAAAAAGGCTCGATGTCCTCAATTTTTACATAAAGGGTACCTCACTTCCAAACACACATTTATTAAGTGGTATCATGATATTGTCTTTACCTTCAATAGAAGCCTTGCAATACCAATATACCATGCGTAATGGAGTTGGAATGGTCGAGAAATCCATCACGGGTTTCTTTTCTGTCTTCATTTTCTTTTTTGGTTTATATATTGTGTAATTGGACTCATATCAGATATGTAAAATAAGATGATATATTACATAATAAATAATGAAATAATTACCTCTTCTTGCAATTTCATAAGATGCATCGGCCATGCAACATGAGATCCAACTACATCACCAATGCTCAAGCACTTGTGTTTTAGAATGGGCAAAGGAGCATTTTCATCCACTGCTTCATCTATCGAAACTCCCATGCAATTTCCAAGCATTTGCATTCCATGAATCAACTCATTTGGCCCATTGACCTTCACAATCGTGCCGTAAGCAACAATATTTGTGCCTGACTCCAAACTTAATGCGACAAGTTTTCCCTACAACAAACACTTAACATTAAATAATCACTATAAACAAGCAGTTATATTTGGTATGAACAATATATATTATTAATATGAAGCACCTGCAGATCAACAGTGTATTCAACTAATTGCACATCATCCTCGTCTAAGTTGCAGACATCAGCTGGATTATCTACTGGAGTGGGACTATTTGCATGTTCAAGCTGGACTTCATCAATAAAACCAGGTTTACACTTCACGGAGCAACTACCTTTCTCATCAACATCAACACCAGGTCTAATGACCTTGAGCAGAGCAGCTTCTAATCTTGCAATGCGTTCATCTCGTTCAACATTTTTCTTTCTTTTGTCATTCAACTCACGTTGTTGGAGGTCATAAAGCTCATCTCTTTTTGATTTATTTCCTCTAGGAGCTTTATAATAACATCGCTGAGTGAGATGACCTCCAACACCTCTCAAGCGCCCATGATGTTCTTCAAAACCAAGTACTTCTGAAAGGATGGTGTTTTTGTTTCTCTCAAAACTCAAACTTCCTTTTTTCTTCTTGGAAATAAATTCATCCTAATATTTAAATATGGAAAAAGATTAATAAAATAATTATATATGAACATAACATTTATAGCAACTAATGATATGTGTAGAAAAAATATATGAAAGTTCGCTTACAATGTTAGAAACTTTTTCTTTCAAGGCCTCTCCTTCACAATTGTTGTCCTTAGTCTTTCGTGCTTCAACCCAAAGTGTAGCTTGATTGATTTCAGGATCTTCTCTTAAGATATGAGGCTACATAAAAAAGTATCAATTCACATTCAATCATGTGACATATATTCTTATTTGGAATACAATAATAACACATATAAGAGTAACTTACATGATTCTCTGCATATTGGGCATATCCCAATCGAGATAAATGATATGAATATGCGTACTTAACTCTTATTTCCTTATTCTCATCCCTAATTTTTAGAAGACAAATGGAAACAAGAAAAATTAGATTACATAACTTAGGAAACACAAAATAAATAACAATATACCTTGAAGTCATAAGACAATCGACTTATCATGAAAGAACTCCAATCTTGTGCCTCAATACATGGATATTGGGTAGGTGGTGTGTTTAAATCAAGTTAGCCTAGCCTTTTATAAACAAATTCATAAGTGAGTTTGGTCTTAAATTGACGCCACTTAGTATTAGCTGAGACAAGGCATCGCCCCTTTCATTTTGGATCAACATTAAGGAATAACTATAAAATGCATGAAAGATCATATCAGAAAATATAATATAAGTATAAGAAACTAGTAAATCATATGATTACTTACGTTTACCGACTCCCAAATTTGATCCTTGACCTCATATGGAACATCTTTCCATGACTCATAAGTGATCTTCACTTTCTCCTTAGCTAGGACTCCAATATAGTTTTGCATCTGACTTGCAATTGGTCCAATCGGCTGCCCTAAACTGTTGAACTCCACATCCTTTCTTACACCTTAAACCCTTTGTATCGACAGACAATGCTTCACAGTTTGTCCTCTAAGTGATTTTGTAGAATGGATGCTCGATGTTGGTGTATCACCAGCAATATCCTCATCAACAACTTTTTCCTTGTCATTCCCTTTCTACTTATCCAATAGTGCCTTGTTACGTCATGTAGTCATTGTTGTAAGAAATCTGCAATCAAAAAAAGAAATAATGAATAAAAAGTGGATGATTAGACTTATTACAATTGTAATGTAACACTAAAACGTTAAAACTCAACCAATAAAATAATAAGAATAAACAAAGAGACATTTTATATGCAAGGTAAAAATATACCATAGTGATTTAATTGCTTGCATGATCAATTACCATTGGAATATAACAATAAAATGTTAAAACTTAGCAGATAAAATAACAAGAATGTTAGAACATATTTGAGTATGTTTTGATGAGACAAAACCTTAGAAAAGTAACCCTCAATCTATAAACATAACCTATCTTGTAAGGTTACTGCAACAAGGTTACTGCAGGAAGATACATCAGAGAAAACTTCAAAGGAATGATACTGCAGAGAATGGTGAAAGAAATCTGGTAAACTAAAAAGGATACTGCTTATTGCAGGAAGCTACCTGGAAGAGACTATGCCAAAGCATACTGCAAAGCAGCAAGCTACCAGAGACTCAAGCTACCTGAAAGAAAGCTACCTGGAAGAGACCATGCCAAAGCATACTGCAAAACAGCAAGCTACAAAAGTTTCAAGCCACCTGACAGAGCAAGAATGGGAAGGAATCTAAAAGTTACTGGTAGAGAAAAGAGGAATGGAGCCGATCAAATGAAGACATGTGGAAAGTGAAAAGCTGGCGTGTATCAGAAGAAGTACGGTGTATTTAATGCTGGAAAACTACCCACCTTCAATGGGCAAATTTCCTAATCTATAAATAGAAGAAGACTGAAGACTGAAGAATAAGAGAGGAGAATAGTAAAGCGCAAGAGAGAGCGCAGAAAAGAGGGGGAAGAGCATATAGAAAAAAATAGAGCAAAGTGGGGGAATAAGCTCAAACACTCTAAACCCCAAAAACACTAGAATACTCGGTCATTCAGTCGTGCAGCAAGCCACAGCAGAGCAACCTGTAAAAGAAGTCGAAGCTTACTGCATCCAGTTGAAGAAGAATACAAACCTTTTAAGGACTATCTCGAAGTGCTTAGTTAGGACTATTATCCTGATAAGTTGTTCGCTTTCTGAAGAAGAAAGTAAGGATCCTGAGTAGGTCAGATAGGATCCTGTGTGGGTCAGTTAGGAGAGTAGGCAAGCAGTTGTGAGCAGCTATGAGTAGACTTGGTACTTACTTGTTAAGTCTGTGTTGTAATAGATAGGGTTATGTAAATCAACAAGATTAACAAATGTTCCCTCTTGAGAAGAGGCAGATAGGATGTAGAAGGATTACTCCACCTTCAAACCTCTGTATATCTATGCGTTTGTTTGTGCTTACTGTTCTATCTGCATATTTTATGTTAGATGCACATCTTCTATACTTGTGTCTTTAATGAAATAAAGATTCTGCAATATAACTTTGATAAGTAACCTCCCAAAAGGTTACTGCTTCTGGACCTAAGCCTTTTGAAAGAGAATAATTTGAAAATACAGTAGGCTTATTCACACCCCCCTCTAAGCCTACTACCACTTGGGACCAACAAAGAATAAAAAAAGAGACATT
This sequence comes from Scutellaria baicalensis, assembly GCA_005771605.1. Lineage (NCBI taxonomy): Eukaryota > Viridiplantae > Streptophyta > Magnoliopsida > Lamiales > Lamiaceae > Scutellaria > Scutellaria baicalensis. The sequence goes on from CM016721.1 coordinate 29,761,450, forward strand.
TTATATGCAAGGTCAAAATATACCACAGTGATTTAATTGCTTGCATGATCAATCCATGTCCCTTCACAATCCACACGAACACATGGTGGTTCATTATCATCTGTTACATCATCATCCTTGGTATGTAGATCTTTGGTAAAACAAGGGTGGTAAATTGTTGTTTCATCAAATTCTTCACCACTCATGCTCTCAAAGTACTCCCTTGTAGGTGTTGCAAGCACAACAGACCATTCATGGTCCATAAGGTCTTCTATATAGAAAATTTGCTTTGCTTGACTTGCCAAAATAAATGAATCATTTATGAATCCAATTTTGTTAAGATTTACAAGTGTGAATCCAAGATCATTTATTAAGATGCCACTTTTGTTGTCTACCCAATTGCATTTAAACACTGGAATTCAAAGCTTGTAGTAATCAAGTTCCCATATCTCTTCAATAACCCCATAGAAGATCACGTCGGACACAACTAGATTTTTATCTTTCGCACTAGAAAATTGCATGGTCTTTCCAACTATGCTAACTCTAGAGTTTTGAACAGTTCATGCTGCATCACGTTCCTTTATGTAGAAAGTAACATCGTCAATCAAGTAACTATGATACTTTAACACATTATTGCTAGGCCCTTGTGATATGCACTTCATCATTTCTGATATGTTATTTGTCTAACAATCTTTTTGTTCCGCCACCTAGCACCATCGGATGTTTAAAATACACACTCACATTGTTTATGATCACATTAGTAGTCATTTATATACGATACTAGACTTACTTGATCATGTAGCCAGCTAGTAAACAATTTATTATGTTGGTCCTGTAACCACTTTACGGACTTCGCCTTTGTCCGTGATGTTATCTTCAAGAAAGTCATGTGTTCACTGATGACATAACATAAAAATTAGTTATTGAAACACAATCAATTTAATTAACATGATGTGAGTTTGATGAATTACTTGATATAAAGATCAATTTAGACATCATTTGCGAGTACATGATGATGTACCTGTAGCAACTCCTTATCACAAACAAATGTCACTTGTGCCCTTGATAGAGGTTTAGAGGGTTGGACTTGATGATGTGTTGTTGGGATGCCACATGTTTGCATGTTTGACAAGTAGTTTGAGGAAAATTACACTGCCTCTTCAGCGATGTAGCATTCGACAATACATCCTTCAGGTCGATTTCGATTTCTCACATAACCCTTCAATACTCGCATGTATCTTTCAAGTGGATACATCCATCTATACCATATTAGTCCACAAAGTCTGACCTCTCGTACCAAGTGCATAGTCAAATGCACCATGATATCAAAGAATGACGGAGGAAAGTATTTCTTTAACAAACACAGGGTCGTTACAATTTCCCCTTGCAAATCATCTAGCCTTGACACATCTATCACTTTGCTACACACCACATTGAAAAAGAAACAATTTTGGCGATAGCATACCTAACATTATCAAGGAGGACACCACAAATTGCCACGGGGAGTAATTGTTGTTCTAAGGTGTGACAGTCATGTGACTTCAATTCAACAAGTTTCAAATCTTTCAGTGAGACCAACTTCTTAACATTTGATGAATAACCAGTTGGGACCTTCATTCCAAATAGAGATTGACAAACCTTTCTTTTTTCATCTCTGCTTAATGTATAACATGCAAGTGGCAAAAATGTCTTCTTTTCCCCCATAATCGGTGCTAACTCAGTCCTCACCTTCATCTCTAGAAGCTCTCGTCTTGATGTTACCCCACCCTTTGTTTTCACAGGATGTCAAGTAACGTGCCTATGAGACTTTCGCATATATTTTTCTCAATGTGCATTATATCGAGAATATGCCGAACATGTAAATGTTCCCAATATGAAAGTTGAAAGAAAATTGACTTCTTTTTCCAAACAGATTTATCTCCATCATTTGCTTAACAATTGTGAATACCTTTCCCCCAATTACATTTTAGTGCAACAACTTTTTTCAATACATCTCGCCCAGATAATGGTTTTGGTGAGATATTGAACTCTTGTGTTCCATCAAATGCTTTCTTTTGTCTTCTATAAGGATGACTTTCATGGTGAAACCTTCTATGGCTCGTGAATGACATCTTTCGACTGTGTTTCAACCTTTTCACATATGGATATTCATCATATATGGGACATGCATGGTATCCCTTGACCTTGCATCCCGATAAGTTTCCATAAACTGAAAAATCATTTATTGTCCATAGCAAGACAACTCTAAGTAGGAAACTTTCATCCTGATAAGCATCATATGATTGAATGTTTACTGACCACAATTGTTCCAAGTCATCAATTAAAGGTGCTAAGTAGACATCAATATCATTCCCAGGCTGCTTAGGACCAGCAATCAACAAGGTAAACATAATGAATTTTCGTTTCAAACACAACCAAGGAGGAAGATTGTAGGTGACTAGTAGAACTGACCAACAACTATAAGTGGATGTCATCAAACTATATGGATTGATCTATCTACAGATAATGCTAATCTGAAATTTCTAGGATTAGAAGCAATGTCTGGCCATCTATGGTCAACAATCTTCCACGAGGGTGAATCAGCTGGATGGCGTAGAAAACCATCACTAACCCTCTTTTAAGCATGCCACATTAAGTCCTTCAAAACCTTCTTATTACGAAACATTCTTTGAAGTCTCGGAATAGGTGGAAAGTACCACAAAACTTTGGCAGGAATTAAGTTCTTCATAGTCGAACTCTTACCCACCTTCCATCTCGAGGCTCCACAAGTCGGCCAACTAGTACATTGCTCATACTCCTTTCCATACAAAACACAATCATTGGGGCATGCATGAATTTTCTCATAGTCCATACCTAAAGCAACTAGACTTTTTTTTACATCATATAAAGACAAGGGCAATTCACTTAAATCTGGCAGCATATCTCTAATGAGTGTAAGAAGATCATCAAAACTCTTATCACTCCAACTATATTTGGCATTCAGGTTATATAGTTTCACAATTGAAGATAACTTTGTGAATTTAGTACAACCTAAATACAATGGTTTTTCTGCATCCTCAAGTAGCTTTACAAACTCATTTGGATTGTCAGTTTCTTCATATGCAGCATGTACCATATCAATTGGTTCTTCTGAAGTAGACTTACATTCACCATCCCCACATTGATTCAAATCTTCTATTGAGTTGGTATAGTTTTCCCCATGCCATATCCAAGTATGGTAAGTTAAATTCATACCATAAGTCAACAAATGCATCACAAGCTCAACTTTTTTCCTCTATGGTTTCCACATGTTGAGCAAGGGCATGACATTAGATTGTGATTAGCTAAATTTTGCAGAGCAAAATGCATGAAAGACTCTACTCCAGCTTTATACTCATGTGACAATCTATCTTTTGACATCCATGATTTATCCATAATCAACATATGATAACAAGATTTTATTAAATAAAAAATATAGTCTTATGATATATATTTTCTTATTTGTATCAATTGTCTAATAATAGAATCCGTATCAAAAAAATTAGTGCACAATTCAAAATTTTAATTAGAGGAAGAACAAGACCAACACCAAAAAGAAGAACATATATGTATAATCATAAAACTAACCTTTAAATTATCAAGGGAATACCATAAAGAATGGAACTTATATATTATTTAAATAATAGGCATTAAGAAGGGTAAAAGAACGTAATAAAAAACAACAACAACAAAATAGCCATTTGAACATAAACAGATCTCAAACACCGTAGAACCCTCTTTCCCAATCAAATAAATCAGATATTTTCGCATAAAACAACCAAAATTGTACCTCTAATGCAAAAAAACCAGCCTCCAAGCAAATGGGTCTCGTCCCATAAAGCCTGAAAACATCAAGATTCGTCACAAAAAATGGCGAGATAACATCAAATGGACACACACAACACATTCTTATTTCTTTTCACATTCAAGAAACCTAAAGAAATGAAATGGGCCTGAATCTTTTGAATATTCAAGGAGCATTGAAAGGGCAGAGAAACAAAATTCTTGAAACTTAGCCCATAAAAATCACACACAAACAATACAAGATTATTGACACCATTTCTAGAGTATAAGGTTCTACTAACTTCTACATACTAACAACATATATAGTTATTTAAAACCACGATATTCTTCAATACAAATGTAAGGTAAGACTAACATCACCATTCTTATTTACTCAACCAAAATACAGAATAACCCAGAAAAGAAAAACCAATTGAAACTCCAAAATAAAGTAGTGAATTAAGAAACTCAAATAACAAATTAACAAAAATCATAAGTTAAGTGAAATACCCAGAGCATGATGGAAATGGGGACAAAACCCATGAGTTACTCATACCAACCAGTGTCATTTCTCTCTCAAATGAAGAAGAGTAAAATTAGGAGAAATTGCGCCAGGAAATTAAAAAAAACAATTATTAAGCATTCACACCTCATCCCATACCGAATCACACGATTTGGTAGAATTCTTCCAAACCCAAGAATAAAGATAGGTTAATAACAAACTCAAAGGCAGAGAACAAACCACTGAACACAAAACCTCCCATTACTTTCTACCTAAATCTTGTGCAAAAAAATACTACATTATGGTTGTTAAAATGGTTTATTTACAATGCAAGATTTCCTTATCTACAACTATCTTACTTTCTGGAATTAGCATATGAAAAGAAAACTGATTCAAGGTTTCAAAATATCGGAATCAAACGCATATGAACATAATTCTCAACTACCTTCAATAATCATCAACACAAATTAAACACAACAAATGAGATCAATCAGCAAAGTTTAGCATTAAAACATAATAATTTCATTGCAATTTCTTTTCTTTTTCTTAAAAAGCCATTTCTCAAGCAAGCGAACATTGTGATTCCATTTCTTAAAGTCAACATGATCATAATCATTCAGTTCTTATTCTCCTGGTTAAACCAAGTAAAGAAATATGAATCAATCCATAAAACTATAGTAATGATATAATGAACTAACCTCTTCAACTTGTAAACCAACTTCTTTTAATCTTCTTTTAGTATCTATTGCCTTCTGCTCCAAAGCATGGATTTCTAAGTTATTTTTTTTGAGAGGATGCCCATAGAAGATGAACCTATTTAATTACAGGCATTCTTAATCCTTCTATATCCTGAAACCTAAAACCAGAAAAGTAATTGAAGAACAAATATGCATTCAGAAAACTCACATTCAAATAATCTGCATTCGAAGGTCCCTGTCAAAAAGTCCCTGATGAAGGTTACTGATGAAGCTCACTTGATGACACATCAGCTAAAGTCAACTAGAAACACAATCATCATCTAGGAACCTTAAAAAAGCACGTTCTGAAGAAATTGTCAATCCCGAAACATCGCGCATCAAATCCGGACTAGTTACCCAGCAAAAAACAATGATTTTTGCAATTTAGTCCCTGAAAAGATTTGAAAATCATAAAGTACAACAGAGCATTAAATGCAAGAAACCTCAGCCGCAGGATGCAAAAACTGTTCAGATTCAGAGCCAATCTTGACCATTGACCAACACACATGGAGTTTTCCTATAAATATGAACCTTATACACTTTTAAAACTTTACGCTCTCTTAATATTTTCTCTCAAGCATTCTGCAAATCAGTAACCTAGTAATCTTTGTTGCTCTCTTTGTTCCCTTTGCAGAATCACTCTCTCTTTCTTTCACTTCTCTAAAATGGCACCAAAGAACTCCCAGGTCATCGATGGTCGTCTCATCGACGAGAAGATCATGCTAAAAGTCATCAATGATAAAGGTCACTCCATTAATCTCATGGAGTCCATCCTCAACAAACTGCACAAGTATAGAGTTCTGGGGTTCTGCTCACACTACAAGGAACCCTACTGTGAGGACCTTGTGAACCTCTTCTATGCCAATGCCGAAGTCTCCAAGGACAAGTTAAGGATCGTGTCCAACATTGGGTCAAAGACGTTCGAATTCAAGGCCACCTATGGAGAGGACCAGGTGGAGGAATACTGGAAAAAGTTCACAGGGTCAGATGACTTGCTGACTCTGAACAAGAGTTGTAACAAAAAAGCTCTTTCTGGTGGAGTATCAGATGTTTCAGGACATCTGTTGTCATATCATAGAGAACCGATCAAGTTCCTTTGATAAGTGTAACAACCTGAGGTACAGGATGATGGGGGCGCTGATGGAAGCTGAGGAGGTGAATTGGGCAGAGTATGTGTTCAACCGGCTAAGGGAGGAGGTCGAAAAGAAGGTTGGCAAGCTAACCTATGGACTCATCATCAATACCATTTTATGGTATATGGGTTATGACCTGTCAAAGGGTAAGCCCATTGAAAATGGCAAGTTCATAGAGTATGGCAAGATCTTTGCCAAGAAGGGAACCAAAGTCTCTCCAGTAACCAGAAAGGTCACTAGGGTGAAGGAGAAAGAGACTCAGGGGGAACCAGACAAGGAAAGCTCGTCGGAGGGAGAAGCCTCGACAACTACTGTTTCCCCCTCAACAGCAGAAAAGGGAGAGTAGTATGAGGTCGAGGGTGAAGAAAGTTGTTCAGAGGAAGCTGAGAATCTCTGATGATGAAGCATCCCCATAACCACCACCTACAGTGATGTTACAGCTTCCTGCTCCCCCGAGCAAGAAAAGGATGTTGAGTCTGAGATTCTTACACTGTGCAGACGGAAGTAGTTGTGCAGAAGGTTACTGCTAATTGAGGGAGCAGTTGGGGATGGAGGAAAAGGTGGAAGAGGAAGATGATGACATCGAAGTGGTCCTAGACTTGGCCAAAATGAAGGTCGGGTTCAAGAAGCTGTGGGATCGCTTCATGGCCTGGTGGGAGTACATACACCTTCCATGCCAGGATCTTATCCAATGGTCAGATTTGATCGCTGAAGAGGAGTGGGCGCTGAATTGGGCTGAAGTAGAAAATATCAAGGAGGAGAAGGTGTTGGAAACTAACTTCCTCAGGGGACTGCAGAGGAGGAAGTGAAGGGAGTATCAGGACAATATGGAGGCAGAGTTGTGGTTTGCCGCCATTGCAGAGAGGAGGAAGCAAACTGAACCTCTTGCACTGCCCCCATCTTCCCCAAGGACGATGAAGGGGAAGTAGCCCATCGAGCAACCTGAGTTCTTCAAGGATGAAGTTATCTTGGAGGCACCTACTCCTCAGGTTAAGGCTAACGATGATGTGGGCTTCGCGAAAAAATAGGAGGAGGCGTTCGGGATAGATGAGACGGAGGAAAGGATGCTGAAGCAGGCCTTAGATGCCAGCATTGTTGAAACCAGGATATGGCATAGGCCCCAGCCTATGCAGCCATTTGAAGGATCCTCCTGCGGAATAGAGACGACTGAGCTACCTCTTTTAGTTCAGTCGATAAGCCAGAAGATGTCTTCACCACCATCATCCACGCCACAGGATGAGTCCAGTGGTGTCTTTAGTTAACTAGTGGACATCGAGATTCTTCCTGATGAGGAGGTAGAAGGATCCAATGTCGTGGGAGTGGTTCCTGCTCTTGAGGAAGCTTCTACCACCGAGGAAAAGGTTGACTCGCCGATGATGGAGCCACCAACTACTGCGGAGGCTGTAAAGTTGAAAGTCCTTATAGTTGCTGCTATGCTTGAAGAGACGCTTCAGGTTTCTCAGGAACCAGAAGCGGAAACTGTTGAACGATCCTCAGTACCATAAACCGTTGAAGAACAGGCACCTATGGAGGAAACTAAGTCGGCTGAGGAGGTTACTCCAATGGAGATGGAGGGAGTAATCTCTGAGGATCCTGTGAACCTTGGTGAGAATGTTGCAAAGGAGGCCGTAACAGAACAGACTGCTATTAGAGAGCCTGCTGTTGAAAACTCTGCTAACACAGAGACTTCAAAGAAGATGAAAGAGTTGGAGGAAACGCCTGTGGAAAAGTAAGGGCCTTCAGAAGAAGAAATAAGGAGGCTGAAAACCAGGAAGGGAGATGTGTCTCAGGATGCTGTAATGGAGGAGCTTGCTAATGAGATAGAGGCTGATCTGAATGCTAAGAATGAGGAGTGCAGACTCACCACATCTTCCGACAACGATAATGGGCACCCAGTGAACAGGGTGCTACAGAAGCCAAAAAATCCATAAAGCTAACCTCTTCTTCTTCTATGCAGGATGCTGCTGATAAGTTGATATCTGATCTATTCACGACAGTAGAGCAAGTGGGAAAGACCTTGTTTAAGGCCAGTCGGATAATGCGACTAGAAGCAAAGAAGGATCGATTCAAAGCCAATTTCTTAATCGACTCCCTAAATGCTACGTTGGCCAAGTTACAGGCGACCCTCTCTGCTCAAGCTACGCCTACTGGAATAGTCGACACTATCAAGAGCCTGAACAACAAACTCAATACACAGGAGAAGAAACTGATGGACATGGAACTTGAACAAAAATCCATGTCTTCCTCCCAGAAGAAGATGGATGACTCTCAGTTTCATCAGAAACAAACCTTAGAGGATCATACTAACATTCTAACTAGTATGCATTCGATGATTAGGTTTGGAGTAGGATCGGGATATGATGATAACAAAAAGGGGGAAGAAGCAGTTAAGAGGATAAAGCAAAGGAAAGAGGATCCTTCCACATGTAGGCAACTAGCCATTATACCGAGGAAGGATACTGGAGGAGACGGAGGAAGCAGAGGAGGAGGAACCTAAGGACACTCGGATAGCTCATCAACCAAGCGAAAATCCGATGTTATCTGAGGAGTCCATCCGGGTCTATGCAGAGGGCATGATGAACGAGCAGAAAAAAAGGAGAAAGGTCGAGGAGATGTACAAAACTTCAGACGAGCATATTGTGAAGCAGGCTCAAGAAAGCCTTGCAAAACTATATCCGCCTCAGAAGCAACCTGACCTTGAAGGATTGGCTGAGCAAGAGAAAGAGGCACCAGAGTACTTAATCATTTTCCTTGATGGGAGCCCGGATGTCAAAAGCTCAAGATTTCAAGAGTGGCAGCTCCCTGAAATCAATCTGCCTACTACCACCAATCCTTCCTATCTTCAGATTGAAAGCTACAAATGGGCAGAGTACCTAAAGTACTATATCAAATTGTGCAAGGAGTCCATAATCATCAAAGGAAGGGCCCACTGAGAAGGACTCCAATGCTTCAGAAACCTTGTTAGTAGAGGTGTACTTCCAATCCAAATGAGACTAAAGAGCCGAATGGACAGAGGGGCAGCAATTCATTTCCATGAGGATTTTTGGTTAAGGTACGATGAAACCCCAGAAATGAGGAGGAAGATGGAACCGACCTACCAGGAATCCATCCTGAACTGGTGGAAAGGGTCCCGCAATGAAAGAAGACCCAGAGCCTCCTGGTTGAAGAGATGAAGATAGCTCCTTACTTATCATGCTGCTTACTGCTTTCTGTTTTTTTTTTCTTGTATCTGTTTGCTTCTTATTGTGTTTTGTTCTGATACTTTTCTGATTTATCAACTCAATAAAATTAGCATTCAGTTCTGAAAAGCTCACTGCTTGTGAACTTATCTTTGTGGCTCTAATATCTTTCCTTCTGATTTTCTGTTTCATGCTACTTATGTCCTTAATAAGATATGCTAAGTCTTTTGATCCTCTTAAAAGAGTTTTGTCATCATAAAAAAGGGGGAAATTGTAAGGAACATTGTATGAAGACAAAACATGTAATAGTTAGGGCTTAGGATCCTATGTATTTAGTTTCAGTTGTAATTTCTTAGACTAGGATCAGGAGGCTTGAAGATCAAAACTAAAGCTTGAACATGGATGAAGACCCTGCTACCTGTAATAAATCAAAAATGATTAAGTATAGGTTATGTTGGTCCCAAATGGTGGTAGGCTAAGGGGGGGGGGTGAATAAGCCTACTCATATTTCAAACTTTTCTTCTTTTCAGGAGGTTTTGGTCGGGAGTCAGTAACATTTTGGGAGGTTACTGATCAGAGTTATGTTGTGGAAGTTTCCTCTCCTGTAAAGACCGAATATCCAGGACATGCATCTAACATAAGATGTGTATATAGAAAGTAAGCATAGATGAACGCATGGATATACAGAGGTTTGAAGGTGGAGTAATCCTTCTACATCCTCTTAGCCTCTTCTCAAGAGGGAACATTTGTTAAGCTAGTTGATTTACATAGTCCTATCTATTAAAACCCTCACTTAACAAGTAGTTAGCAAGCTTACACGTAGCTGCTCACAGCTGTTTGCCTACTTTCCTATCTGGCCCACACAGGATCCTACTCTACCCACCCGGGGTCCTCACTTTCTTCTTCAGAAAGTGTACAACTCAGCAAGACTTTATTCCTCGCACTGAGCACTCCAAGACAGTCATTAAAAAGTGTTTGTCTTCTTCTTCTTCTTCAACTGCTTACACGTAGTTAGCAAGCTTACACGTAGCTGCTCACAGCTGCTTGCCTACTTTCCTATCTGGCCCACACAGGATCCTACTCTACCCACCCGGGGTCCTCACTTTCTTCTTCAGAAAGTGTACAACTTAGCAAGACTTTATTCCTCGCACTGAGCACTCCAAGACAGTCATTAAAAAGTGTTTGTCTTCTTCTTCTTCAACTGGATGCAGCAAGCTTAGGCTTCTTTTACAGGTTGAACTGTTGTAGCTTGCTGCCTCGACTGTGAGACTGAGTATGCGTCTTTGGGGTGTGGGGAGTTTGAGCTTCTCTTTTATCTCTTTTTCTTTTGCTCCCCACTTAGCTCTCTTTTCTTTTATGTAGCCTTCCCCTTCTTTTCTATACTATCTTCTCATGCGTTCTTCTATTTGCACGTTCTCTCTTTTGTGCACTTCTCTCCTAGACTATGAGCTCTTTTCTTCTCCTTGCGCTATCCTCTCTTCTGCTCTCTTCTCAGTCTTCAGTCTTGTACTATTTATAGATTAGGAAATCTACCCGTTGTAGGTAGGTAGAGTTCCTAATCTATAACTGCACCGCACTTCTTCTTACACACGCAAGTTTTTCATTTTCCACGTGTCTTCTTCTGATTGGCTCCTCGTCTCTTCTCTCTACCGGTAACCTCTTCTTTCTACCGGTAACTTTTGACTTTTCTTCCTATGCCTGCTTTGTAGTTTTCTCCTCGGGCTCATTCTGGTGCTTCCTTCTCTGGCTTGCTCCGTCAGGTGGCTTGAGCCTTCTGTAGCATGCTGCTCTACAGTATGCTTTCGGCATGATCTCTCAGGTAGCTTCCTGTCTGGTAGCTTGCTGCTTTGCAATCTGCTTCGGCAAGGTCTCTTAGTAGCTTTCTGCAGTCATCAGTATATTCCTTTCACCATTCTCTTCAGTATCCTTCCTTTGACACTTTCTCTGATCTTATCTTTCTGTAGTAACCCCGTTGCAATAACCTCTCCTAAGATTGGTTATGCTTGTTAGAGTTACTTTTTCAAGGTTTTATCTCAGCAAAACATACTTAAATGTTTCCAACAATTTCCCCCTTTTTGATGATGACAAAACCTTTACAGAAGATCAAAAGATCATAATCTCTCAAGCACAGAAATTAGTTTGTATGATAAACAAATTTATAGTATACTGGTTTCATCAAATCACATATAAGTCTAAAAGAAAGGTCACAAGGAGAGAGCTTTAGAGAATAAAAGACATTTTATATAGATAAAACATTTACAATACAACGCAGTAGGCAAAGTACAATGTAAATATCCTATCTAGACTCATTCTTCTTTCTCTTGCTCTTTCCTTTCTTTCTTTTCCCCTTAGCTTGTTGCCAGTTTCTCTTTCTGCTTTACTTCTCCCTCTCTTGGTGCAGGAACCTGCTCCCAATAGATTCTTCTTTTTGCTTATAGAGGAGAGTTGAAGAAGGTGTGAGAGGCAATGTGAGAGAGAGAGAAAGAGGTGCTCGGAGGGGAACGTGAAGAAACAGAGAAGCTTAGACGTAGTAGCTTGTTATCGTATTTCCTTTTCCTTCAATCTCCACCTACTCCTCCAACTGTCCCTCCTTTTGATTCTCTCGTATGCAGAAGAGAATCCACCTCATAGAAGGGCTGGAATTTTCTCTTCTCCACCTCTGGAAGACTTTTGATCTTCCATGACCCTTCGCAGTTTCTTTCCCTTTTTGACATCATCTATGAGTCTAGGGTTGCTAGAGAGGGGTCCTTCGCTCTATCCTTCTACCTCGAAGAGAAGAACTTGGGTGCAAGTTCTTCAGCACTCTCGGTTTTGAGGTGAGAAAGGCATGCTAGAAGATCAACTCTTCTAAGAAAGCTTTGTTTTTAGCAAGGATCAAGCGTAAGGAGTGACTCATTCGTGATTTGTGGTGTGCTTGGTTAATTATTTACAGAGAATGTGCGGTGAGGAAGGAATAGAGAAAATGGTTTCCAACAATCGGGTGCCATGATGTTTAAGGATAAAAGAGATAGAGGATATATGGATGGAGATGAAGAATAAGAAGTGCATGTATTTATAGACTTTGAGATATGCCCTGTTTTGAGTTTTTATGAGATCCTACGGTTAGGTTTATCTTTTAAATGATCTCATTAACTGCTCCGCCGGTTTCTAATAAAGTTGTTGGCATTTTCCACAGCTTTATTTCTCTTCTCCTCTGCCTGAGGTGATTGCTTGAGTATGTGGTCAACAACTGGTTCTCCACCCTTAGATTCTTCTGATCATACGACTGAAATTCTTTTAGGGTTCTGAAAAGGTGGTCTATTTCTGGAAAGGTGATACACTTTTTATGTGCGCATGTTACCAAAAAAAAATTTTGTTTTCCAGTAACTACTCTGATTTGAGAGTTGTAACCTCCAAGTGATCCCTTTATCCAGTGATCTGATGATAAGTCCTAATGTCCAGTAACCTAGTATCCAGTATATTGGTATCTAGCATCCTGGTACACAGCGACCTAGTGTTTAGCGACCTGGTGTTTAGCATCCTGATATGCAGCGACCTGGTGTTAAGCGATCTAGTATCCAACATCTTGGTATCTAGCATCCTGATTTCCAGCGTCCTGTTATCCAGCGACCTAATATCCAGTTAGTTTAGTATCTAGCATCCTGATATCCAGCGTCCTGTTATCCAGTGACCTAGTATCTAGTAGCCTGGTGTCTAGCGTCCATTGTCAGTACTCCATTTTGTTCCTTAGATTCGTTAATTCTTTCCCCCTAAATTCAGTAGCCTTTTGTCAGAGGTACCTGCAGAACGAGTATTCTTGTATAGGACGTATAGTTAGTCTTCTTACAGAAATTCAAACTTTTCATACAACGTATAGTTGCAAAGGTAAAAGTTTGTTCCATAAAGATTTTTGCCAGTAAGCAAGGAAATAAGACGTGTGTGTGTGCAGGTGTTTACTTACTGTATCTTTTCTGGAGAATTGACTCCTTAGATGTAGATATGATAAAACATGATATCAGTAAGGTAGACAATTTTCTTTTCCTTTTTGAAGTTGTTGTTCTGCTTGGTTCCTCAGGAAATATCAGTTTGTTGCAGACTTTTATAGCATACCCATATCTTTAGGAAATCTGCCCATTGTAGGTAGGTAGAGTTCCTAATCTATAACTGCGCCGTACTTCTTCTGACGCACGCAAGTTTTTCGCTTTCTACGTGTCTTCTTCTAATTGGCTCTTCGTTTATTCTCTCTACCGGTAACCTCTTCTTTCTACCGGTAACTTTTGACTTTTCTTCCCATGCCTGCTTTGTAGTATCTTCCTCGCGCTCACTCTGGTTCTTCCTTCTCTGGCTTGCTCCATCAGGTGGCTTGAGGCTTCTGTAGCATGCTGCTCTGCAGTATGCTTTCGGCATGATCTCTCATGTAGCTTCCTGTCTGGTAGCTTGCTGTTTTGCAATCTGCTTCGGCAAGGTCTTTTCCAGTAGCTTCCTGCAGTCATCAGTATCCTTTTAGTTCACCCAATTCCTTTCACCATTCTCTTCAGTATCCTTCATTTGACACTTTCTCTGATCTTATTTTTCTGCAGTAACCTCTCCTAAGACCTCTTGTATCAAAGAAAGCATCATTTGAGATAAAGTAAAAAAAGCCCTATCTTAGAGCCCTACGTCCGCATAGGTAATGAAACAGGTGGGTCTACCCATTCCAGGCTTTTACCTTCGGGTCAAATAGAATAGCAGTTGAAAGTAGTTCGGGAATCTCGGGGAGATGCCCAAACGGTCTCTCTTCCTTGCTTTCCTGTAGCCGCCCAGAATCCCGTACTCCAAATAGGGAGGGATGGACAGGGCGGCGGCTATCAAGCCTTGGTTATGTTTGTTAGAGTTACTTTCTTAAGGTTTTGTCTCATCAAAACATACTTAAATGTTTCCAACAATTAGGAAGCTGGAGGATGTTACGATAGGATGCTATTTGAACAAACTGCAAAATCGGCTAAGTACAAAAGATACAGCAACCTCTAGAAGGTCACTATCACAACTAAGTTGGCTGAATGAAAGATAAGTAAGTTGGTTGAATGAAAGACAAGTAAGCATCAACAACCTCTCCAGAGACAGTTACCTCGGAGTGAGCACACTGAGTTTACGTTAGACACATCAAAAAGTCAATCAATCAAAAGGTGCCAAGTAATAAAACAAAAAGATGGATAGAATGACTGTCAGACTGGGAATGATGATTGCAGCAACAGAAGCGTACGATCTCAACAACTTCATACAGACTAACCAGAAAAGGCTACGTCACCCCATGCATGCTGTGAAGAAGGATGCTCACTCACGGGCAGATTTCTCATCGCCTATAAATAGAAGAAGACTGGGACTTGAATATTACTTGAAACCTGAAACTCTTGGAATCAAAGCACTCAAGCTATCTAAACGCACTATCTTTTAAACCTTAGAAGTTTCAAGTGCAGTCTATAGTAGCAAGCATATAAACTGTTCCTGATCAAGTATTTTCGTTCTTAGTAGAAGAACAAGAGCTCTGTGTGGACTAGTTGAGTTTGGTCACTGTGCAGTAACCCTGTGTGGGATTGACTAGCAGTTCTTGTTAGGTTTAGGTTGTATAAGCGAGGCTTATGTAAATCAACCATTTTACTTAACAAAGTACCTCCTTGTGAAGGAGTAGAGTGGACATAGAGGGATTACTCCACACTTGAACCTCTATATATATCTTTGTGTTAAGCTTTCTATTTTAAGCTTACTACTGATCTTATATATATATATATATATCTTGCTTAACTATTTTACTTGTTATATCTCTCTCATAAGCATCCTAACTGTTTTCAGAAAAGAAGCATCGTTTTCAAAAGAATTTTCGGTGTGCATAAAACTTGTTTTAACTAAGTTCACAAGGTAACTGCTCAAGCAGTAACCTCAGGATCAGTAAGCTTACTAGCTACTTGCCTGTGTGACTTAATCACACTGTTTGAAAGAAAAGTTTGAAAATTTGAGTAGGCTTATTCACCCCCTCTAAGCCTACTACAACTTGGGACCAACAAAATCACGAAACAAAACATGTTTTCAATATAAGAAAAACGTCTTTGCCAGAAAAATAGGGTTGTTGTTGGAGGGGTTGTTAAAAATACACGCTTAAAGACAATGCTTAAAAAAGCATTGTCTTTTTTAAAAAAGACAACGGTTTATAACTGTTGCAGAAAAGCGTTGTCTTTCTGAAATTTTTGCTCAAAGACAATGCTTTTTTACCGTTGCAAGTTTGTGTTGTCTTTGGGAAAAAGACAACGCTTTTTATGGCATTGTTTTTGAACGTGTATTTTTAACAACCCCTTCAACAACAACCATTATTTTTTTTAGAAAGACAACGCTTATTACCGTTGTCTTTATGCGTGTTCACACTTTTAATAATGCTTTTTTATCCGTTGTATGTTTATGTGTTGTCTTTTCAATTTACATTTTTAATAATATTTATAATTTTTATATGAAAACATTATTTAATAATAATATATAAACCAAAAAATTCATTAAAAGAACCCTTAATCTTCAGCATAACATCATTAATATCATACAATGATATCAAATCCTTCCAACAATATATCAATCCAACACTTCAAAATAATTAATGTTACGTCTACAATACTTAAAGTACTAGAAAAATGTCTACAAAAGTTAGATCACCCTAATTATCTTAAGATGGCCTTCACGAGAAAAGCATCATGCACTTCACAATTGCTCCATATGAAACCACAATCTGTCAAAGGTACCAAAAATACGAAATTCATGAATTATAAATATTAGAATATGGTAATTAAAAATAAACAATAATATGTCATTTTGAAGCTAACTATCACCTTATTGTACCCATTTATTCTACCCAAGTTCAAAAATGTGTAGAGCAAGTGTGAGTTTTCTTACGTCTTTGGATAAAATCATGTCTATGTCCACATTCTCTTCTGGATTTACCGTTGCAAGCTTCATCGATAAAAACTGTGACCAGAATCAGAACGAATCAATGTAGCAAATTCTGGAGAAGGGCCAAGTTAGATTTTCTAAAATCGATGTTTTCATTCATAGAAACCGGCTAACACAAGATGTTGGAAATCAATCAAATAAGGTGAACATTCCATACTGTTTTTGCTTGTACATAGATTAATGAAAATCTTGTGAATTCTGTTAAGAAGTCTGATTCCGATTATAAGCCTATTCATTAACATATGACAATGAAGAGAAACAAGAGGAACCATCTTTTCATGTTACATAAAATTACATGGATTATTGGGTGGGGGGATTGACAGAGAAACTAAATTCCCATTTTAAATTTGTTTTTAGGATCATGGAAGAACTACTTTTCAGCCAAACGACCATATATATTTAAAACAATTGATCCAACATAAGTCATTCAAAATTCTATCAAGAAAATTTGAAAAAAAAAAAAGAAAGAAAGAAAGACAATGGAAGACACATTTATAGGATGATTTATCACAATACATACCTCAACCTGTTGTTGGAGAGATTGCACAACCTGTTGTTGGAGAGATTGCACATAGTTGATGATCTCATCAAGCATCAATGCTTTCTCAGTAATCTTGAAAATCAAAAATTACACTATACTTGGAATTTAAATCAATTCAAATACAAAATAGGAAGTTAAAGTGCATTGCTGCATGTTGGGGCCTGATGCTGTGGAACAATTTCCATGAAACAAGTCTCACGGAACGATGTCAATAGACTAATCTTTGCTGCAAATTGCATTATAACGATAATTAATTTGATGCCCACACGCCATATACATGAAATATATTTAGGATCCACTACAAATGTAAATAAATAAGATTTTATTTCGCCAATCATAAAATCTAAAAACAAAATTCTAAGAAAAAACTAATTGACAGAGAAATAATTTTCTTTCCATTGAAGAATCTAAAGAGCTTTTGAATATGTAAAAGTGCTCAAAACTCTATTTTAGCAATCCAAAAAGATCAATTACATTTGCGGTATGAAATCACATCAAATTCACACTAGCATTAATTCACTCCAAAAACATTTACAACAGAATAAGAAGCCTAAAGCAAGTAGATTCACAAAAGTAACTACACACATTAATAATGATGTCTATCAGACTCCAGACATTAATGAAGCACAACAAAAGGTCTATCAGACTTATGTCTCTTAAGAAAGGTTGCTCCAAATGAAATAGAATGCACCTTTTAGATACCCATCAAACAAATTCAAGTTCCTTTATGCTCTACAGTATTCTCGTAACTCAAATGTATCGGAAGATTTTTACTAGCAGAAACCTCATAAGACTAGTTTGTGGAAGAAAGAAAATGGTGGAAAATATAAATTGCGCCAGAGAATAAAGCAAATAAATCATGAACCCTAATAGTAAAGGATTCTTTATTGAACAAACACAAACAACAAAACGAAAGCCTAATCCCAAATTCTCAAGCTTAATGTGTGAACAACTCCTGAAAAACCCTAGATACAGAAGTAAAATCAAATAAGAATACCTCTCGGCTCGAGAATTGTGCTTCTCCTCCTCGGACAGCTGCATAGGCATTCCGAACATGCTCAACACGCTTCATCTTCTGTCAGGATCGTGTATGTGCATGGCTGTGCATGGTGGGTATTTCTGTGAGGATTAGGATACGGTGTCGTTTTGGGTTAGTATCTTAATAAGTCGAACAGTGTCGTTTAGGTTAAATCGATACGTCATCGTTTATGTTTTGTTTGTTATAAAGGCACTGTACACGTTTCTTCTCTATTTATGAAATAACTGATTTTAGAATTCTTCTCTCTCCTCTCTCAAACTCTTCGTCAACCTTCGAACGAGCTTCCATGCTCGACACTCATTCACAATCGTAACAATTGGTATCCAGAGCCTTGCGCTATGGCTGCGAAAAATCATGGACAACGGATTGATTCATTGGAACAACAAATAGCTGAGTTGCTGATTGGGCAAACTGCAGTAGAAACTCGATTGGAGTCGAAGCTGGAAAGTATTGGAGAAATGTTGCGATCGTAAATTCTGAGCGCCTTGAAGGATCAACAATGTCATTCAGCTAAGAAAGGTAAGGATACTGCTGATCCTCCTTTTTCTCCACCGATTATTTTTGGATCTACCTCTTCGGGTAATGTTGGGATGAGTAAGGATAGAAATGAGGCAGAAATTTTATCTCCCGCTCCTGTGAATCATTTTGGAAATAATCAAGCACCGATTCATTCTAAGATGCTCAAATTAGATTTTCCTAGATTCAATGGGGATAATCCTAGATCATGGATTAGGAAGTGTTATAGATACTTCTCTTATAATCATATGAGTGACTATGATAAGATTAGTTTGGTGGCTATGAATCTAGAAGGAGCTGCAGACAATTGGTTTGTCGATTACATGGATAAGAGAACCAATTGTCTTGGGAGGAATTTACTAAATCAGTTCTAGATAGATTTATGAATCCTTCAGGGGGAAGCTTGGTGGCTCAATTCAATAAGTTGAGGCAAACTGGATCAGTTCAGACTTATATTCATGAGTTTGAAGAGTTGGCAGAATTAATGAAGGAACATAACAGGGCTTTATCACATGATTACTTTATAGAGAGCTTCGTTGGTGGACTTAAGGAAGAGATTGGTAAACTTGTGGCTATACAAAAACCTAGCACATTGCTGAGTGCTACACAATTGGCTTTGCAACATGAAGATATTGTGCATTTGCTAACCAAACAACAGAAACCTATTCCTAAGTTCACTCCACCTTCAGTAGGAATGCCTAATAAATCTGAGGGGTTTAAAGCAAAATTGCCGCCAATCAAAAGATTAACTCCTGAAGAAATGAAAGCTAGGAGGGAAAAGAATCTTTGCTTTAATTGTGATGAGATCTTTCATCTTGGTCACAAATGCAAGAAGTTGTACTTGATCTTAGTGGAAGAGAATGAGAATGATTCTGTGGAAACTCTAACATTTGAAGGAGTGGAAGATAGTAAAAAAGAAGTGCAAGTGTCCCTTAATACTGTTACAGGACCATTACATGCTGATACAATCAAGTTATTTGGCACAACAGCTAATCAGGAGTTTGTTATATTGCTTGATTCTGGAAGCACTCACAGTTTCCTTGATCCTTTGGCTGCTGAGAGGTTGGGATGCCTTATTGAGTATACTAGCCCCTTGATGGTGACAGTGGCTGATGGGAATAAGATAGAGTGCAACTCTAAATGTCCACATTTTGAATGAGAGATGGGAAGTTGTAAATTCAGCACTTTAGTGAGATTGCTGAAGTTAGGAGGATGTGATATAGTGATTGGATTGGATCTCTTAAGCCAATTTGGTCAAATCCTGCTGGATTTCAAAAAGCATATAGTTCAATTTACCATCAGAGGGAGGAAGGTGAAACTGCAGGGAATTCAGCCCCAATTTAGAATGAATATGATATCAGTGGAGCAATTGGGAAAGGAGGTGCATAAGGACAAGTCTCCTATGGAGGCTTACCTATGTTTGATTTCCAGCCAAGAAGAGAAGGAGAGAAAGCCTAATCATCAGTTATTTGATTCATTGGTTAAGGAATATGAACATATTTTTGAAGTTCCTAGAGATTTGCCACCTGAGAGAGGAATGGACCACAAAATCCCTATCAAAGAAGGAGCTGAGGCTGCCAAGCAACATGGTTACAGATATCCTTTGGTGCAGAGATAAGAGATTGAAAATTAGTGAAGGAGATGCTTCAAACAGGAGTAATAAGGCCTAGCAGCAGTCCATACTCTTCCCCTGTGCTACTGGTAAAGAAGAAAGATGGGAGTTGGAGGTTTTGTGTAGATTACAGGAGGTTGAATGCTATCACAGTCAAAGACAGCTATCCTATTCCCTTGATTGATGACTTATTGGATGAATTGGGAGGAGCTCAGGTATTCTCAAAGATAGATTTGAGAGCTGGCTACCATCAAATTAGAGTACATGAGCAAGATATTCACAAAACTGCATTTGTGACTGCTTCAGGGTTATATGAATTTGTGGTTATGCCTTTTGGGTTGACCAATGCACCTACTACATTTCAAGCTGTGATGAACAAGGTGTTTTGTGATTATTTGAAGGATTTTGTCTTGGTCTTCTTTGATGATATATTGGTTTACAGCAGAAACTTTGAAGAGCACCTGCAACATTTGAGGAAGGTATTTGAAACTCTTACTCAGCATAGCCCATATGCTAAGATGTCTAAATGCACATTTGGGCAAGATGAAGTGGAGTATTTAGGACATGTGATTACTTCAAGGGGTGTTAAGGCTGATCCAGAAAAGATTAAGATGATGGTGATTTGGCCAACACCTGCATCTGTGAAGGCACTAAGAGGGTTTTTAGGCTTGACTGGATACTATAGGAAATTCATCAAAAATTATGGTACCATAGCTAAACCCCTCACTGAACTTACAAAGAAACGAAGATTTTATAGGGTCCAGAGGCTGAGAAGGCTTTTCTTGCTTTGAAAGAATCTATGACTTCTGCTCCAATCTTAGCTCTGCCAGACTTTCATAAAACCTTTGTTCTTAAAACTGATGCTTGCTATGGTGGAATTGGTGCTGTCCTTATGCAAGAGAATCATCCCTTAGCATTACTCAGCAGAGCATTAGGAGTTAAGAATTTGGGTCTCTCTATCTATGAGAAGGAGTTCCTTGCCATACTTCTAGCTGTGGAAAAGTGGATGGCCTATTTGTTACATGCTCCTTTTGTGATTAGGACAGATCAAAGAAGCCTCAAATACTTGCTGGAACAAAAGATATCCACACCCTTGCAACACAAATACTTAACTAAATTACTGGGATTTGATTATACTATTGAGTATAAGAAGGGTGTTGATAATAAGGTGGCTGATGCTTTGTCAAGGAGGGATGTAGATGAGGGGAGTTGCCAGGTAATCACAATCCTCAGGCCTACTTGGATGGAAGAAGTGATTAGGAGCTATCAAAGTAATCCTGAAATTCTGTCCATAATTGCTGAATGTGTTACTACTCCTCAGAACATGTCTTTCTATAGTACTCTTCTCTTAAGATCAAGATAATGATTGGAACGAAGAGTGATATTCTAATGGGTTAGTTAGATATAAAGGCAAGATAATGATTGGGAATGATCCTCAGTTGCAGCAACAGATCATTGCTTATATGCATGGCTCAAGTTTGGGAGGGCATTCTGGAATTACAGGCACTTATCAAAGAGTTTTCACTACTTTTTGGTGGATTGGGTTGAGACAACAGGTACAACAGTATGTGATGGCTTGCCATATTTGTCAGATCAGCAAGCATGAGAATGTGAGAAGTCCAGGTTTGCTGCAGCCTCTTCCTGTACCAGATCAAGCTTGGTCTCATATCTCCATGGACTTTATTGAGCAATTACCCCTCTCTACTCATAAGGACACAGTTTGGGTAATTGTGGATAGGCTAACTAAGTATGGGCATTTCATTCCCCTTGTTCATCCATTTTCAGCTTCCCAATTGGCTAAGGTGTTCATATATAAATTGCATGGGCTACGAAGGTGTATTGTATCTGATAGAGATAGAATCTTCACAAGTCATTTTTGACAACATCTCCTCAAACTTATTGGCATTGAGCAACACATGAGTACAGCTTATCACCCTCAAACCGATGGTCAAACTGAGAGGGTTAATCAGTGTCTTGAAACCTATCTCAGATGCATGTGCAGTAATAATCCTAAGCAATGGATGACTTGGTTAGCTATGGCTGAATTTTGGTACAATACCACCTATCACTCTTCTCTTAAGATCAGCCCATTTGAAGCATTATATGGATACAAGCCTATGCCTTTGGGTGGAGGACCTTTTATGCACACCACTATGGGGGGAGTTATACACTTACTTAAGGATATTCAAACAGCTCAGCAGGTTCTTAAGGATTCCTTGAGGAAGGCTCAAGAGAGGATGAAGCTTTAGGCTGATAAAGGAAGAATGGCATGGGAGTTTCAGGTGGGTGATTGGGTCTACTTGAAGTTAAAACCCTACAGGCAGAAGACACTACACAAGAGTCCTATGTGGAAGCTAAGTCCTAAGTTTGCAGGCCCTTTCCAAGTACTTGCCAGGGTGGGTTTAGCAGCTTACAGGTTGGATCTTCCTTCCACTGTCAAACTTCATCCCGTCTTCCATGTATCTCTTCTCAAGAGGAAGATTGGCCCAGTTTCAGAGGTGGTGGATACTCTCCCTGAATTTGATAGTGATGGTAAGGTACTCTTAAAACCCCTCAAGATTCTTGCTCGACGATTGGTGAAGTGTGGTAACTCTCCTGCCACCCAGGTTCTTGTTCGGTGGTCTCATCTTCCAGATGCGGAGGCTACTTGGGAATTTTTTGACGACATCACTGCTCGTTTTCCGGCTTTGATGGCTTGAGGACAAGCCATTGTATGAGGAGGGGGCAATGTCAGGATCGCGTATGTGCATGGCTGTGCATGGTGGGTATTTCTGTGATGATTAGGATACGTTGTCGTTTTGGGTTAGTATCTTAATAAGTCGAACGGTGTCGTTTAAGTTAAATCGATATGTCGTCGTTTATGTTTAGTTTGTTATAAAGGCACTGTACACGTTTCTTCTCCATTTTTGAAATAACTGATTTTCGAATTCTTCTCTCTCCTCTCTCAAACTCTTCTTCAACCTTCGAACGAGCTTCCATGCTCGACACTCATTCGCAATCGTAACATCTTCTTTTGAATATCAGTAACAGTGCCACTGTCGCTAGAACCACTGTTCGTCTTCGCCGTCTCCACCAATTTACTCTTCGATTTGTCGTCAATTCCAATCGGAAGATTCTTACAACTTTCAGATACGCATCAAACACATTCAACCTCCTTGAATGCAATTCATTACTTATGATATTATCTCAACTCAAATGTATTGGTGAGAGAAATGCACGCATGCCCTAGTACAGGGTCCATTTATGTGGATCGGAGGGACAGGCACCACCGGAGGCTTATCCCCAGCCTATCTCTTCGACGACATCGTCTGAGAAGCTGATCTACCGCCGCCGCTGTTTATAGAGGTCTATTTTCTCTCCAGGCCTCCACCTCTCCACCGAGACATCAGATTTTCAGACTGGGACCCCTCCACCATCTATGCAAGGGACGACGAAACTCCGGAGCAACGACAGTGAGAAGGGGCGAGAGAGCGGCGGTGAGGGACAGAGGCAGGGGCAAGGTGCGGCGGTGAGGGACGGAGGCAGGGGCGGGGTACGGCGGCGGCGACGGCGGGAAAGAGGGAGAGAGCTAGGTAGGGTTTTGAATTGGGGACTTTGAAATGGGGATTGAATTTTAGACACTTATCATTTTTTACATATAATATTATTACTTTAATTTAGTTATGACACAAGTACATATACTTATAATAAACATTATATGACAAAATAATTATAACTCAATTTATTATCATATATATGTTTAAATTAATTTTTCATTATAATTTGTTACTTGTTATTTTTTAAAAATAATCATAAAGAAATAAAATTTAATTACAAAATTAATTGTTTCACTTAATTTACCCTACATATCATTTATAGTTTAATTAGAAATTTTTTTTGTTAAAGTTTCATAAAATAATATTTCAAATTAACTTAGTCTACAACAACACTTTTACTTAGTAATTTCTATCACAAGTCTGTCACTATTTCGTAAGAAATATTTGAAACGCATTTTTGTCAATAATCCATCACTATTACATAACAAATTTTTGACATAATATTTCCGTCACTAAAATTTGTTATTGTTGGGAAGTTTTCGCGTCGTGAGTCTCCAAAATCACATCTAGGGCTTGCACATGAAGTCATAGCTCAACGTGGATGCATAGGCTAGTGGTATAGAACTAACCTTAAGGTTGAGAGCTCGATTCCTGCTCCGATCATCTTAATTTTATCAATTTTTTACTCTCATTTTTATCACTTTTTTTTTAATTTTATCAATTTTTACTATATATATTATATAAATTTCTTAACTCTACATTTTTTTATATAAATATTAATTAGCAATTCATACATTTATTATTATTTTTATTTGATTTCATTATACAACTATTATATCTTACATTTTCAAAAATATATTCTCCCACAATTTTTTAAATACATAAACATTTTATTTTATTATTTTACTATTAAAATGTTACAAGATAACATCATAGGATATTTTTATTTTTGAAATGAATTTAATAATAAGATACTATTAAAAATTATGTGTTGTAAAATGACAACACACAAAAAAACGTTGCATAAGGGTTGTCAATTATTGAAGGTTTACATTAAAAGACAACATATGTAAAAGCGTTACATAAAAGAGTTGTCTTTGAGCAAAAAAAAAATGTCTAAAAGACAATACATAAAAAAGCGTTGCATAAAAGGGTTGTCTATGAGAGAAAAAAATCCACTCAAAGACAACCCTTAAAAAAGTGTTGCATAATAGGGTTGTCTCTGAGAGAAAAAAACGCTCAAAGACAACCCCCTGTCAAAAGGGTTGTTTTCTCCTTCTTTGTGTTGTCTTTTAACAAAAGACAACCCCTGCAAACTCACAAAGACAACCTTTTTTGCAAAAAGGGTTATAATTTCTAAAAAGACAACATAAAGGGTTGTTTTTAATGGGTTGTCTTTGAGCATTTTTCTTGTAGTGTTTTATAAGTAAGAAATGCTTGGAAGAAAATTGAAGATGCATGGCTATTTCTTCACACGTACATAGTTAAAAACTTAAAACAGCAATTTGCTTCTCAAGTACTTTTCAACAATCATGTGCTCCAAAAAATGATGTATATACAACTCAATAATTTCTCAATTTATTGTGGATACGTGTATAGTTTCAACTTTGGACTTACATTAACATTATGTTTACAATTGATGTAGGACTATATTTTTGTCAACTAAATTATAACTTAACATATATAAAAAAAAATATCATTTTAATAATGAGAACTTTAGGGTTTACATTGGTTATACAACTGGCATTTAGAAACCATGTTTTGAGTCTAAACGTGCAGAGATATTAATTATATATGAAGACTTTAAATTCAACTACTATCTACTTCAATTATATATTCCTTTTTATACTATTTAAAAACATATATATTCTATTTATGACTGATTTGGAGATCATTAAGGCCTAAGGGTATCTTTAGTACTGAAGGAGAAATTTTTAGGGTTTGATGGCAAAAGTATATCCAAAGACATCGATGATCAGAAGTTGCTCTGAATATACATCAACAAATAGAGAAGTATTTACAGTTTGGATGAAATCCCTTGTCATGAATAGCAATGGCTGCAGTGTCTACAATTCAAAAGGTGAGCTTGTTTTTCGCGTCGATAATTACCAAAGAAGATGTAGCACTGAAACCCTACTCATGAACTTCAATGGTGAAGTTCTCTTCTCAATCAAAACTAAGGTATTTATACACAATAATCACTTAGTTATTTTTTTACATGTATATATATAGTAAGATCAACTTTTATATTTCAACCATTTGCTTCGTTTTTTATTGGCAGAAAATACTGGTTTACAGAAGCTGTGAAGGCCATAAGTGGATTAGTTCATTGCATAATAAAGAAGCAGAATGGTTTAAAGTGAAAAGAGTGTACAAACTTTTTGGAAGAGGTGTAATTGCTTGCAATGTTATCCTAGGTTGTAATAATATTACATCAAACTACATGATTTCTGGATTGAAAAGGAAATCAATCCTCAAAATCATGGATTGTGAAGGTGGAGTTTTGGCAGAGGTTAGTTCATTAATTAATCTTGAACCAATTATATATATATATATGTGTGTGTGTGTGTGTGTAACAATATTTTATTTAATTTTCTGTTAATGATTGATTAAATTTGGTTTTAATCAATTTTGCAGGTTGTGCAAAAGCAATCATTTGGTGGTGCTGTTTTGGGAGGTGATGTATTATGTTTAATGGTGGAACCTCAGATTGACCAGGCATTGATCATGGCCCTAGTCATAGCCTATGCTATGATCATTAAAAAACTGTAATTATATTCTTTTCTTCTTTTTCCTTTATTATTATTATTTTTTTAGGGGAATTGAGTCAATATTGCCAAATAATTTTTTCCCTTTGGGAATTTTACATTATACAAATCAAATGGTACATTTTCATTGCTTCAAATTCTCGTAACATGAAAGGGATAATTTCAATTTCGGAAACCAGAGTATTTATGTCAAAATCACCCGTATTCGTATTCGATCATTAAATTTATGTATAGGGCTAACAAATTTTCCGGATTTTTCATCGACTCCTTTCCCCTTTGTGTCATTTTTTGATCAAATTCCTTTTAAATTTCTTTTCCATGCCACATCAAACTTAATTTATTCATATGTCTTTTCTAACGGTTCTTAGATTCCAAAACTATCTTTGAAGTTTTTATAAAGTTGGTGCCCATTTTGTAATATATAGAGGTATGCACTAATATTTCGTAGGTGTTGGAGTGGATGCCATTATATTAGATGGGTTGTTCATCTGAGAATTGATTAGGTTTGCCATATTTATTGTTTGATGGAATTAATATGTTGTATTGTTGGTGTTGAGAAGAGTTGAGTTTAGATTAAATTAAAGGCATTTATTGTATCGTGAAAGAGAATGAAAGAAGAAGGAGATGAACTGCTTTAATTACATCTTGGGATGTCTCTTAGTACGTATGTAGATTATTCAAAATAAATAGATTTATGGAATTCATTGCATTTTATTTTATAATTTAGTTTAGAGTTACTTTCCTGTGCATCTGTGATCCGTGCAATTGGGCCGCGCGAGGGCTGGGCTGGCCCGCCCAGCCCGTGCCTTTTTACTTATTTTGCGTGTTTTGGTCGTTACTCTCACGTTATGTTAGGGTTACCTTCGCGTTATGTTATAGTTATTTTCGCGTTATGTTAATGTGACCCCATATCCAGATTTCATACCCTTAGTTTAAAATCACTGAACTAAAATGCTAATCATACCCTCATGTTATGTTAGGGTTACCTTCATGTTATGTTAGTGTTACCCTCACGGATAACACTAACATAACATGAGGGTAACTCTAACATAACATGTGGGTAACCCTAACATAACATGAGGGTATGACTGCCTGAGCGAATCTTGGTGGGTTTGAGCGCACCCACCAGGCGCGTGGGGGCGCATGAGAGCGAGTTGGGGCGCGTGGGGCGGGTCGACCCGGGTGCATGGATCCTAAATCCATGCACCAGTTACATAAAATATTTTGCGTTTAGTTTATACCTTTTTAGCTTTAAGCTAACTTTGAAAATAAATTTCAGTTTGTTATTTCATATTTCGGATTTAAATTTATTTAATTCAACTCTATACAAATAAATCTACGTGTTATTCACAGGGAAGAGAAGGAAAAAATAAAAAAAAAACACATTGCAAGAAATTTGCAAATCAAATCATCTATACCGAATATCTCTTTACCACTCGTATCAAATGTCACATCACGTTATATTAATTTTTAAATTACAATTTATAAAAAAATTTACACAATTATTTCTATACGTGTATGGGTCAATCCGGGTCATATGACCCGGGAGACAATTTTTACACCCAAAACGCGCTGGAACGCGCCCCCACGCGCTGACATGCATCCCCAAATCGTGCTCAAACCCTAATTTCACTTCATGACCTGTTATTTATTTCGCCTAACCTTTTAGTTATGTCCGCCTAACCTTTTCATTATGTTTACATAACCTTTATGATATATTCGCATAACATTTCTATCCTGATGGTTTAATATTTTACAGAGTAAGATAAATATATATTACCTTTTAAACCTTTATGTTATAATAACTTAACCTTAATGTTATAATAATTTAACTTTTATATTATAATAACATAACTTTTATATTTTTCAAAGGTTATGATAGTTGTATATAAATGTTATATATATCAATATAACATAAATGTTAAGTTATAAGAATATAAAAGTTTTCAATTATATTACATGAATGAAATAATTCTAAGTATATAATTTTAAGGTTTTAACACACTGTAAACCTTTAAGTTGTAATAATGCAACATTTACGCATAATAATATTAATCTTTATGTTATATTAACACAACCTTTATGTTATTCTTTAAGTAAATAAAGGTTATGATATTTATATATAAAAGTTAAATCAACATAACATAAATGTTAAATCATCATAACATAAAAGTTTTCAACTATATTATCTTACATTTTATATTGAAAAAAGTCTGAGTATATTAACTTAAAGGTTATGATATTTGTACAAAAAAGTTATAATCATATAACATAAAGGTTATACTCGTATAACATAAATGTTACCGCATAAATTTAAAAATAAATAAATAAATGGGCGCGGATCCGGGTCAAATCCGGCTCGACCCGACCCGTGGACGCCCAGTTGCATAAATCTAGATCCATGCAACTGGTGCACAAGAACAATACTCTATATTAATATCAAAATTGCGTCATTTTGATGTGGTGTAGAAATGGAGCAGGGATCCGACATCAGAAATTTGAGGGAAAACAGAAGAAAATTAAGAAAAAATGGACACGAACGACTTCCTCTCTCTCTCTTATTTCCCTTTTCTTATATTTTGAGTATTATTAACAACTAATCAATCTATCTTATTATTAACAACTAATCAATCTATCAAACATTAAGTTTAAAATTATTTTAACAATATATAATTTAGATGTTAAATAATATGATGTGTTATTTCAACAATATATAATAGAAAACGGTCATATTAAATAAAATTTAAATATATATAATTTCTTTTCACTGTTATAAAATAGTAAGAATCAAAATTTATTGAATAAACAATTATAATCAATTATTAAATATGACAAACAAAATAGTGATAATAAGAAATATATGCAACATTCGCTTTTAGTGAAAAAAGTATTCACAAAGACTTCTCACCAATAGTTACCGTGAGATGAAGTTTCATCACCTAAAAATAACATGTGAATTTTTAGATTTGGGTTGTAGGTAATTGGGTTATGGATTAATCTGTGTGTCTCACGCAATACAATAAAAATTCGTGAGACGATTTTACACCAAAATTATTCAAAAGTATTATACTGTGCAGTGCTAATTATGGGATGAGATGTAGATCTTATGCTAAACATGAATTTAATTTCCCAATATTTTTCTTTTGTTTTTTCTTTCATTCAATAGGAATGGTTTTAGATTAATTTGAACAAAGCATTGAGTTTGAAGCTAATATATATATATATATATATATATATATATAATTCAGCATTAATAAAATGGAAAATTAGGTTATTGGATGAGTAGACATTCAAGTAATTTCAACTTAAAACGTGCATCACAATAACATAGAGACTCGCTCCCAATTCCCAAATAATTGAAATATGAATCAATTGTGAGCTGTTGCATGTGGTGGATCCATTTCCAATATAACATACAATATAATACCAAAATTCTTTGGAATATAAAACATTTTCTTCATCACTTTCACATTATAATTTTTATCTTCGATTGTTGTTCTAAATATTTATATACAGCCATATTTAATTTGTTGTTCTAAATAAAGTTTCATTTTATATTTCGATTTTTTTATACCCACAATCTTCATACATTTATAGTAACATTTTGATACACGCAAGATACAATGATTTAGGTAAAGCTAGCTAGAATTAAAACATAGTTAAAAATAGAGGTTTATCTCACGATTATGCTAATCCACTTATAGAGTTGGGTGCTGCATAGAGTCAACTATATATATTATTAGTTGGGTTTTTTTTAGTTAAAAAGAGTGAACATAACTGTAAGTAACTTTGTATAGATTTTGATGAAAACAAAACATTAATAGATTAGGGTCTAGGATCCTATGTATTTAGATTCTGTTGTAAAATTCTTTAAATATAGGATCAGGAGGCTTGATAATCAAGATTGGAGGGTGAAGACCTTGCTGCATAAAACCTTAAAATGATTTAAGTATAAGTCACTGCAGCAGTCTGCTTAAAAAAAAAAAAAGGATATTGTACGCTCACTGCACAAGAATGCTGAGTTTGTCAGCTGTACAAGAGACAAGTAAGCTGAAGTTGACTGAAGAACCAGGAAGCATTAGCAACCTGTTCAGAAGCAGTTACCTAGAAATCCATGTACGAGGTTTACGTTACAAACAACTGCAAACTCATCCAATCAAATGTGCCACGTATTAAAAGCAAAAGGAAGTCTGAAGATATGTCAGACTGGGTATGGCGATTGCAGTGACAGATACGTACGATCTCAACATCCTTGTACGAGCAAATCAGAAGGAGCCACGTTGCCCCATGCATGCTGCAAGAAGAAAGCTCTCTCCAACAAGCAGATTTCTCATCGCCTATAAATAATAGAAGAACTGGTGTAACACCCCGAATAAAATTAAGACCTATTTAGAATTTATAAGAATTATAATATACAAGTTAACTCATAAAAATTGAGTTTAGATTCGTCTTTTCATAATTTAGATTTAAGTCGTAAAATCAATCTACCAATGGCATTACGTATAAAATATTTCAATACATATACCCTACAGTTAATTACTAATTACGAATAATTTAAGTTGGCAAAATAGATAAAATAGATTATTAATAATGATCCAAGATATCGATTAATTCATAAATTATATATATACTATTAAATTGTTTGATATATCCAATTTTTAATTAATGGGGTTGGTCTCGATTAATAATTTTTATGCGAGATCTAATAATCTGTAACCCGTATATAAAATACAATTCTAGACTCAATTCGTAGTCCAAAACTCGATCCAAGTGTGGAAAGGGGTGAGTCATCACATGGATGCCACCTCACCCCTTCTTTGTTTGACACCTCACATCTCTTGCTCTCTCCTCATCTCTCTCAATCTCATTTCTCTCACCTCTCTAGAAGACACAGCCCGTTCCCATCTCTCTCTTTCTCTCTCTTCTATCCCTTATCTTTTTCTTCTTTCTCATGTTAGATCTCTTCCCTCTCTCTCCCCATCGTCTCTCATCTCTATCCCTCACTGTACAATTCTGTAATGAAGAAAGAGGAAAACCTCCTCTCAACCTCTCGTCTCTCTCCCTCATGCGAGTTAAATAGCAGAAGCAGGGTAACACTTTAATGGCTTCCAACTAAATCCCCAATTTGAGATATACATGTATATGTATGTATAAATAGGGTTATCTTCTTTTTCTATGCCGTTGGTTTTGCGTCGCTGCCGTAAGGAGGGGCCGCCGTGAGCGGTGCCGCCGTGAGTGGAGGAGGATTTGGTAGCGCCACCGGCGGCGGTGCTGCTGCTGTGCTGATGTAATGTACGGGGTGTGTGTGTGTTTCTGTTTTTGTGAGATTGTGTGTGCGGGTGTTGCAGGGGGAATGGAGGGCACCGCGTGGGCGGCGCCGGGTGAAGGGTCGGGTTGCAGCGCTGCGCGCTGTTGTGTGCGTGCGTCGGTGTGTGTGGGCACCGCTGTGAACGACGGCGCCGTGCGGGAGAGAGTACGTGTGTGCCACTGTCGGCGAACGGCGACAACGGCGGTGGCGGAGCAGAAATGGAGGGGGGCGGCGGCTGTCAAGAGGGGTTAGGGTTTTGGGTTGTGATTTTGGGATTTAGGGTTAGATGAAGGGCTGGGGTGCAATTACTCAATTTATCTTATTTATTTTCCAACCCCTTAACTTCTGCATTTTGCATTACAGCCCCTGAAATTCGAGAGACTTAGATTTTGACCCCAGAACTATACAGAATTTATAATAGACCCCAAGATTTTACAGAAATTATATTTTAACCCCTAAACATTGCTGAAAGTACAGAATCACCCCCAAACTTTGCAGAAATTATATTAAGACCCCAGAATAGACAGTTCTTAACCGGAGCTTTTACTATATCTTATAGGGAGTACGAACGAGGACCAGGATTAAAGAGGATATAAGAAGTAGAGAACCGATGAACGCTATTATCAAAGAAGGGGGTAAAATCCTATCTAATAAATATGCTTTTAATTGTGTAATTTACTACATGAAATTGTTGCATTATACAACGTGTTGCACGAAATTGATTTCATGTTGATCGTTAATGTTTGATGATTGTTTATCTAGAAAATTATGTATTTTCAAGGAGTTATGTTTTCCAAGAATACAAATGCAATTGATTTCATATGATGAAAAGACGGGATAATACCCGTACAGGAAGGGTTTCTTTAGAAACCAATACAGGTCAAAAGATTTATTTGCTTATTTATACTTGTCATGAATTATATGACACAACGTGAACGTGATTAACGTGTACTATGTGTTATGTGAGAACCATTATGTGGAACACTTAACTGCTCATGCGCATCCTACGCCAAGTATATCGGGTATTCTTCGGAAACCCCACATGAAGGGTATAAAAACCCAATGGAGTCGGCTTGGGGCTCCGATAGGCTTTTCTTCGGAAACCTATCCAGAGGTTTACATGGGACTACTCGGGAGTCCGCAATGTGTACTATGTATATGTATATAATAAGATTACGATAAAATGTGTTCCCTCTTTCACAGTACAAGACGACGCACTGAGTGTTTTCTGGCACTCACCCCTATGTGTAAAAATATTTTCAGCTTAAAGTACCAAGAACGTGGCGTAGAAGATTTTAATAAAGTGTTTTATTTTATAAATTCCAAACATGTTTATTTATGTAAATGTTTATTCTATCACTATTTTCAATGTATTAAGAATGTATTTGTAAAGAAAGGAATTTCAATAAAGTCGATTCCGCTGCGTTTTCCAAAAATTCGTATTTCATAACAATGTTTTATGGGATAATATTTTCCAGTTATTCCTGATTTTATTTATTGAAAGGGGTAATTTCTAATGAAAATTAACGCCCAAGTGAGATTTTATTCTTTAAAGAAATGGGGCGTTACAGGTGGTATCAAAGCGGGTCTGTGATTCTGTAGACTCACTAAAATATTTTGTTTAAAAATTTTTTTTTGTTTAATGCAAATTTCAGGAAAACGAAAATATATTTTTGTTTGATATAAGAATATTGTTAGCTACCGGCATTCACGCCCTCTACTGCTCGGACTCCGGTAAGCTAAGTTACAATGTTTAATGGTAAATGGTCTCGAATTTATGAGAAGATGGAAGTCCTAAGTTTATTTGGGTCTCAATGTTATGTCATATGGAACTTTTTATCGAGCTACGATTACGATATGACATCGTATTTAGTTATAATCACGTATGATGAAAGTGTGAGCTTCTTGGCTATATATTATTCTTTTTGTGGTATGATGTTACTACTATCAACACACTGCTTACTGGACACTGCCACTGAGCAACTGACTGCAGCAGCAGAGCTCGTGTGCGTAAATGGCCGTTTGCAGGAGTTGGTGTAGTATTATGTGGTATGATTTTGCTATGGTGATGATAGAATGACAAAAAAAAAAAAATGTTGAGGGTATTAATTGTTTTATGAAATCAGGTTCGTTGTAAGTGCTTTAGTATCACTTAGACCGAATTATAATAAACAACATTCATAGATGTAATGATAGTTAGAATAACTTAGTCGCTCATAATGGACTTCACTTGCTTTGAGTTGTAGCATTAGAATGACGTTGAAATTTTCTTGAAAGATAGAATCTTTAAGTTTACGCTCATAATAAATACACGGCTCTGGATTAAAAAAAATCGATCAACGTTAGTGGAATAACCTTGGAAGAAAATTTACGAGTACAACCGTACTGAAAATAAACAAATATATATATATATATATATATACTTTATCCTAATAATTCCCTTTATGTAAATTAAACGTTTCACTCTAAGTTTCCATCTTCCTAAAATTATTCTCGATCATACTCCAACCGGAATCTAATGACGAAATTCCATGAGCAAAATAAAGTACAATAAGACATAATCACAACCAGAAATAAAAAGTTAAAGAAGGACTTAGTGAATTCCTATTCAAATTTCATCTTCTTACCTCCGGAATCTTCAATCTCTTCCTTCCATGCTTATTCTTAAGACTCATTTTCAGTATCTCCCTACGTGTGTGTGATCACAAACCTCCTAACTCCCTACTTATATCCAGAAGGATTAGGATCGAACCTTAACAAGACTAAGTTTTGATCGGAGACATGAGGTTCATACTACCAAGTAAAGTAGTTATAACTTAAGTGAAAATATTTTAACCATAGAGTCATATAGTAATTAAAGATAAGATAAGTGATGATATAAATAAATAAATAAATAATTGGATTTTCTAGATAAATACGTATGTACGTCCTAAGTACATTTCTAAATTTGAAAATGAAATATCTTTTAGAGGTATGATAAAACACCCTGATGGAATTAAGTTTTAATTAGAAGACATAAGAATCGTAATAAGTAGAATTATGAAATTAAGTTTCAATTCATCTTTTTATGATTTGGATTAAACTAGAAAATAAATTAAAGTTAATCACTAACTAGGATCAATTCATTTTATGTAGAAATGATAAAATAAAATAAAATAAAATAAATACTTCTAGTTTAGAATGGAGAGTAGTTATCTTTTAATTTGACATATTATAATTATGTAACTCAATCACAATTAGGAAAAAATAATCTTATGAAGAAATAATTTTGATCTAATGTAGAATATATAATGTTGTTATTATCTAGTTCTTAATCAATCATGAATATTGATCCTAATGAATTTTTACTAAATACCAATTGATCCACTATATCTTTACACATAATTCTAGGAATAATCTAAAATTTTCTTATAGCATAAGGAATTGTGAAGTGTTCTAGAAAACACTTACAACTTTTAGATCAAATTGATCTTCATCCTTAATTAAGGAGGTGGACTTGTATAAATAGGGGTAGAATCTCATTAGTAAATCATCCAAACAATCCTTGGCGCAAAGTTATAAATAATTCTTGGCTCAAAGTTATAAAAAAAAAAAAAATTTACGTAGTAACCAAATATAAAACAAGTTACGATTTAAGGAAATCAAGAAATATTTTGTAAGGAGAGATAACTATATAATTTATGGTTAGATACATATTAGCATCGTTAGAGAGAATAAGTTTTCTAAAATTTCGAGGACAAAATTTATTTTAAGGAGGGGAGGATGTAACACCCCGAATAAAATTAAGACCTAATTAGAATTTATAAGAATTATAATATATAAGTTAACTCATAAAAATTGAGTTTAGATTCGTCTTTTCATAATTTAGATTTAAGTCGTAAAATCAATCTACCAATGATATTACGTATAAAATATTTCAATACATATACCCTAAAGTTAATTACTCATTACGAATAATTTAAGTTGGCAAAACAGATAAAATAGATTATTAATAATGATCCAAGATATCGATTAATTCGTAAATTATATATATACTATTAAATTGTTTGATATATCCAATTTTTAATTAATCGGGTTAGTCTCGATTGATAATTTTTATGCGAGATCTAATAATCTGTAACCCGTACATAGAATACAATTCTAGACTCAATTCGTAGTCCAAAACTCGATCCAAGTATGGAAAGGGGTGAGTCATAACATGGATGCCACCTCACCCCTTCTTTGTTTGACACCTCACATCTCTTGCTCTCTCCTCATCTCTCTCACCCCCTCTCTCTCAATCTCATTTCTCTCACCTGTCAAGAAGACACAGTCCGTTCCCATCTCTCTCTTTCTCTCTCTTTTATCCCTTATCTTTTTCTTCTTTCTCATGTTAGATCTCTTCCCTATCTCTCCCCATCGTCTCTCATCTCTATCCCTCACTGTACAATTCTGTAATGAAGAAAGAGGAAAACCTCCTCTCAACCTCTCGTCTCTCTCCCTCACGCGAGTTAAATAGCAGAAGCAGGGTAACACTTTAATGGCTTCCAACTAAATCCCCAATTTGAGATATACATGTATATGTGTGTATAAATAGGGTTGTCTTCTTTTTCTCTGTCGTTGGTTTTGCGTCGCTGCCGTAGGGAGGCGCAACCGTGAGCGGTGTTGCCGTGAGTGGAAGAGGATTTGGCAGCGCCACCGGTGGCGGCGCTGCTGCTGTGCTGATGTAATGTACGGGGTGTGAGTGTGTTTATGTTTTTGTGAGAGTGTGTGTGCGGGTGTTGTAGGGGGAAAGGAGGGCGCCGCATAGGCGGCGCCGGGTGAAGGGTCGGGTTGCAGCGCCGCGGCGGCGGCGCTGCTGCTGTGCTGATGTAATGTACGGGGTGTGTGTGTGTTTTTGTTTTTGTGAGAGTGTGTGTGCGGGTGTTGCAGGGGGAAAGGAGGGCGCCACGTGGGCGGCGCCGGGTGAAGGGTCGGGTTGCAGTGCTGCGTGCTGCTGTGTGCGTGCATCGGTGTGTGTGGACACCGCCGTGAACGACGGCTCTGTGCGGGAGGGAGTGCGTGTTTGACGCTGCCGGCGGACGGCGGCAGCAGCGATGGCGGAGCAGAAATGGAGGGGGACGGCGGCTGTCAAGAGGGGTTAGGGTTTTGGGGTGTGATTTTGGGAATTAGGGTTAGTTGAAGTGCTGGGGCGCAATTACTCAATTTATCTTATTTATTTTCCAACCCCTTACCTTCTGCATTTTGTATTACAACCCCTGGAATTCGAGAGACTTAGATTTTGACCCCAGAACTATACAGAATTTATAATAGACCCCAAGAGTTTACAGAAATTATATTTTAACCCTTAAACATTGCTGAAACTACAGAATCACCCCCAAAATTTACAGAAATTATATTAAGACCCCAGAATACACAGTTCTTAACCGGAGCTTTTACTATATCTTATAGGGAGTACGAACGAGGACCAGGATTAAAGAGGATATAAAAAGTAGAGAACCGACGAACGCTATTATCAAAGAAGGGGGTAAAATCCTATCTAATAAATATGCTTTTAATTGTGTAATTTACTACATGAAATTGTTGCATTATACAACGTGTTGCACGAAATTGATTTCATGTTGATCGTTAATGTTTGATGATTGTTTATCTAGAAAATTATGTATTTTCAAGGAGTTATGTTTTCCAAGAATACAAATGCAATTGATTTCATATGATGAAAAGACGGGATAATACCCGTACAGGAAGGGTTTCTTTAGAAACCAATACAGGTTAAAAGATTTATTTGCTTATTTATACTTGTCATGAATTATATGACTCAACGTGAACGTGATTAACGTGTACTATGTGTTATGTGAGAACCATTATGTGGAACACTTAACTGCGCATGCGCATCCTACGCCAAGTATATCGGGTATTCTTCGGAAACCCCACATGAAGGGTGTAAAAGCCCAATGGAGTCGGCTTGGGGCTCCGATAGGCTTTTCTTCGAAAACCTATCCAGAGGTTTACATGGGACTACTCGGGAGTCCGCAATGTGTACTATGTATATGTATATAATAAGATTACGATAAAATGTGTTCCCCCTTTCACAGTACAAGACGACGCACTGAGTGTTTTCTGGCACTCACCCATATGTGTAAAAATGTTTTCAGCTTAAAGTATCCAGAACGTGGCATACGAGCAGTGAATGCTGGTAGTCGATATTATCAAGGTCGTAGAAGATTTTAATAAAGAGTTTTATTTTATAAATTCGAAACATGTTTATTTATGTAAATGTTTATTCTATCGCTATTTTCAATGTATTAAAAATGTGTTTGTAAAGAAAGGAATTTCAATAAAGTCGTTTCCGCTGCGTTTTCTAAAAATTCGTATTTCATAAAAATGTTTTATGGGATAATATTTCCCAATTATTCCTGATTTTATTTATTGAAAGGGGCAATTTCTAATGAAAATTAACGCCCAAGTGAGATTTTATTCTTTAAAGAAACGGGGTGTTACAACTGGACTTGGAAGACACTTCAAACCTAAAACTCTTGCAATCAAAGCACTCAAGCTATCCAACACACTATCTTACCATCACTAGTAGTTTCAAGTCCAGTCTATTGCAGCAAGCGTACTCTATCTTTAGAGAGCTATCTATACAAAAACTTATTGCTTATGTTGTTGAAGAAAACACCTTATTTACTTTCTTAGACTGTTAGGAGTTGTTTGATCAGAGGCTGTTCCTGATCAAGTATTTGTGTTCTTAGTAGATGAACAAGAGCTGTGTGTGGGCTAGTTAAGTTTGGTCACTGTGCAGTAACCCTGTGTGGGATAGACTGACAGTTCTTGTTAAGTTTAGGTTGTCTAAGCGAGGCTTGTGTAAATCAACCCTTATACTTAACAGAGTTCCTCCTTGAGAAGGAGTAGAGAGGACGTAAGAGGGATTACTCCACCTTTGAACCTCTATAAACCGTTGTGTTTATTTTTGACATAGCTTACTGCTGTTTTTATCCTTGTTATTGCTTATCTGCGTTAACCTATTGTACATCTCTCATAAGCATATCAATCGTTTTCAGAAAAAAAGCATTGGTTAAAAAAGAATTTTCGCTGTGCATAAAACTCATTTTCTCTAACCTCACTAAAGGTAACTGCTCAAGCAGTAACCTTCAGGACAGTAAGCTCTTTAGCGATCTGCCTGAGTGATTTATCATTCGGTTTTAAAAGAAAAAGTTTGAAAATTGAGTAGGCTTATTCACCCCCCCATCTAAGCCTACTACCACTTGGGACCAACAAGTGGCATCAGAGCAGGTTGGATTAAATGTCCGATCTAACTGATCAATCCCCGATCTCTGCTTTCTGAAAACCCTCTATTTGTTTTAAAATTCATAAGCATACCAAACATGGATTCACATAAAGTGCCTATGTTCTCCATTGAAGAGTATGATGATTGGAAAATTCGCATGTAGGCACATCTGTCTGTCATGCATGATGAGATGTGATATGTCATTACTGAAGGACCACCAATGATCACCAAAGTAAACCCATTATTTACTGCAGGAGTCAACCCATATCTAAGTGTTCTAGAAAAACCTAGAGAAGAATGGACGTCTGACGAGAGGAGGCGAGCAAATCTTGACAACGTAGCAAAGAACGCACTATTCCTCACTCTCGATAAAAGAACCTTCAGCAAGGTGAAAACTTGTAGGACTGCAAAAGAAATCTGGGAAATGCTCGAGCAAATATGTCAAGGCACTGAGCTCACTAAAGAGAATAAAGTCTCTACAGCTACCCAAAAGTTTGAACTGTTTGAGATGGTACCCGGAGAAACCCTAGAACAAATGGATCTAAGGTTTACATCCATCATCAACGAGCTTGAGTCCCTGGACAAGATCTACAGGCAGAATGAGAAAAACATGAAGGTACTAAGAGCCCTTCCTGCTGAATGGGATAGCAACACGACAGCCATGAGAGTGTCCATGGATTTAAAATCTATGAGTACGTTCAATCTCTTCTCAGACCTCAAAGCCTTCGAGTTTGACATCAACAGAAGAAAGATAGAATTTGAAGGAAGCAGCTCGAAGGTCAACAGAAGAAAGATAGAATCTGAAGGAAGCAGCTCGAAGGTTACTGCACTGACTGCAAGACTGCCTTAGGAAGCTAAGAAATCTAAGGATCAGATAGCTACCTTGGAGGCTACAGCAGAAGAAGACATGGTCTTACTCCTGAAGAAGTTCCAGAAGTTCATTAGAAAGAACTCAAGAACAGATGGCTTTAGGAAGAAGCGAAATGAAACTGGAACTAGTGGGCAGTCACCCCAGTTAAATGCCAAAGCTACTGACCTGTGCTA
The DNA here is from genome assembly GCA_005771605.1 of Scutellaria baicalensis. Lineage (NCBI taxonomy): Eukaryota > Viridiplantae > Streptophyta > Magnoliopsida > Lamiales > Lamiaceae > Scutellaria > Scutellaria baicalensis. Next base: position 29,801,360 of record CM016721.1, read on the forward strand.
CAACTGGAAGAAGCTAGGCCACTATGCCAGGGAGTGCCCATATCCAGAAGTCCACCGTTATCCAGAGGATGAACGAAAGGTGAGGCAAGAACGAAAAAGACAGGAGCGCTAGAAGCTGAGGTTGCTAATCGGTGAGGCAGAGACCTCTCAGATATCTACACCTGAGAAGGCACCTAAGAAGGAAGAGTCAACCACCGATAGTGACTCGGAGGATTCATCTTCAGATGAAGAAGCTCTAATCTGCCTTATGGCAAAAAATGATGACTCAGAAGATGAGGTCATATATCTTAATCCTCCTGTTCAATTTGACGAAAGGCTGAAAATGATTTGTGCTTTCAAACAAATCATGAGTGACTTCGAGCAGATTACCTCAACTCATGAGGAGCTGAAGCTAGAAAATGTAAAGCTCAAGAGAGAGCATGCTTCGCTAGAAAGGCTACTAGCCCTAGAAAAATCAAAAAGTCAAGCATGCAGTGACCTCAAAGCTGAAATCAGTAAGCTCGGTCTCGAAGTTACTAAGCTGATAAATGAAAAGAAGGTTCTCAGTGAAACAATCAATACCTTTAATAAATCCTCCAAAGACTTGGATGCTATGCTAAATATCCAAAGAAGTCTAAAGGATCATGCTGGCATAGGCTACTGTGGAGAAGCTTCCACTTTAATAGCCAGCACCTCAAAGACATCTACATTTGTGCCTGCAGTAATTCCCCATCAAAATGAACTACCTAACTTAGGTGGAACTGCAAGCAGAAGTGCAGGAAGCTTTTATGGAAAGGGAAAGAGACCCCTTTCAGGTACCTATGACAGTAAGTCTGTCGGAAGTTGGCTCCAGCAACCTAAGTATGCTGGAAGCAGGAGTCATAGACAACAACCTAGAAATGGGAAAAGGTCTCAAGCTCCCTATCTGCCACAAACCTATATGTCTAAAACTAATGGAACCTATGTTCCTAAGTGGCAGAGGAAGAAATCACTTGCACACAAAACACACATGCAGTATTCTAAGAATACCGGTAAAAATTCAGGAACCAACAAGAGTTATAACAAAAAGATTGTTATAAAGCAAGTATGGGTTCCTAGAAAGAGAACGGAAACTAACAAAAAAGGACCCGTACTTGTATGGGTACCTAAAAAGAAGTGATTTCTCTTTGATTGCAGGAACTTTTGATAGGAAGCAACAAGAAAATATAGTACATTGACAGCGGCTTCTTAAGACACATGACAGAGAACCAGAAGAACCTTATCAACTTCAAAGCTTCCAAAGGACCTAAAGTCATATTTGGAGACAACTCCAAAGGAAGCACAAAGGGCACTGGTGACCTAATCAAAGGAAATGTATGTATCAAAAATGTATGTCATGTAGAAGGCTTGAAATACAGCCTCCTAAGTATAAGTCAATTATGTGACAAAGGCTACTGTGTGGAGTTTTATCTCAACAACTGTCTGATTAAGAACAACAAGACTTAGGAAGTTAAGCTCACTGGAACAAGGAAGGGAAATATCTATGTTGCTGATTGGGAATAAGCGACTACAGTTACTTGTTTCATTACCAAAGGAACACCTGAAGCTAGCTGGCTATGGCACAAGAGGATGAGCCACCTGAATTTCAAAACCATGAATAAGCTAGCTAGAAAAGGACTAGTCAGAGGGCTACCTGACATGGTTTACAAGAAGGAAGCTGTCTGTGAAGCATGTCAGAAAGGAAAACAAGTAAAGAACTCTTTCAAGAACAAAACCCTTCGCTCTACAGATAGGATACTGGATATGCTACACATGGATTTTTTTGGACCAGTTGAGCCGATTAGCATATCTGGGAAGAAATATACCTTAGTAGTTGTAGATGACTACTCAAGGTTTACTTGGACGATTTTTCTTGCAAAGAAATCGGATACTCAGCAACGTCTGCCAGAGTTCCGGAGGAGGCTGCAAACCGAGAAGAGCCTGAGCATAGTAAAGATCAGAACAGATAGAGGAACTGAATTTACCAACAAATTTATTGAAGCTTACTGCTCAAACAATGGAATCAGACATGAATACTCAGCAGCCAGGACAGCTCAGCAGAATGGAGTTGCTGAAAGACGTAATAGGAGCCTGAAGGAAGCTACAAGGACAATGTTAGCCGAAGCTGAGCTACCAAAGAGATTTTGGGAAGAAGCAACCAACACAGCATGCTACACATAGAACAGATGCCTGATCAACAAGGATCTGAACAAGACTCCCTATGAGCTGTGGTATGATTACTCCTCTAGTATTGCTTATTTTCACATCTTTGGATACAAGTGCTTCGTGCTTAACAACGGAAAGGAGTACCTCAAAACCTTCAATGCCAAATTAGATGAAGAGGTATTCCTAGGATACTCATCGGTAAGTAAAGCCTTTAGAATCTTTAACAAGAGAACACTTTTTGTAGAGGATTCTGTACATGTGGTCTTTGATGAACCACATTGCAGTAAGACTGATATAGAAGAACTTCAAGAAGAATTGAACAAAACTCACATCAACAACAAACATGTTGAGTATATTGATGTGCAGTTACCAAATCTTCAACATGTGGATGGAATTTTACCATACCAAAATAGACATGATCCTGAAAACAATCAGGAACCTCAAGAAGATCAGCCTGCAGAAATGAACCAGACTCCAACAGAAGAGCAACCTCAGCAAGCTAATGAAGCAAGAAGAAGATGGCTCAAAGATCACCCCAGAGACTTGATTATAGGAGACTTCACCTCTGGAGTAAGGACAAGAAGATCAAATCCTCATGAAGCCATGTTTGCTTGCTTCATATCACATGTAGAACCCAAGCACCCTGAGGAAGCTCTGGAAGATACTAACTGGATTGAAGCCATGCAGGAAGAGTTGAATAGATTTGAGAGGAACCAAGTTTGGTACCTGGTTTCCAGACCTACTCATCAAGGAGTTATTGGAACTAAGTGGGTATTCAAGAATAAGCTAGATGAAGAAGGACAAGTTGTAAAGAACAAGGCTAGGCCAGTGGCAAAAGGATACTGTCAGGAAGAAGACATTGATTTTGATGAAACCTTTGCTCCAGCAGCCAGACTTGAAGCTATCAAGATCTTTCTAGCTTATGCAACTCTCAAGAATCTCACTGTATATCAAATGGATATAAAGAGCGCTTTCCTGAATGGATGTTAGTAGAAAAGGTGTATGTTGAACAGCTACCCGGTTTCGAAGAGAATGCTGACAGGATGGTCTATAGACTAAAAAAAGCTCATTATGGACTGAAGCAGGCACCTAGAGCATGGTATAACACTTTGTCAAAATACCTACTGGATAATGGATTCAAGAAGGGCAAGGTGGATAAGACCCTATTCAGGATCCAGGATGAAGATAGCATCCTGCTTGTCCAAATATATGTGGATGACATCATCTTTGGTTCAACCAATAAAGAGCTATGCAGGAAGTTCTCTGACCTGATGCAATCCAAATTGAAATGAGCATGATGGGAGAACTAAGTTTCTTCCTTGGATTGCAAGTCAGGCAGCTTGATCAAGGATCCTTCATAAATCAAATGAAGTATACAAATGAGCTGATTAAGAAATTTGGAATGGAGAACGCCAGTACAGTAAGCATTCCAATGCCAACGTCAGGAAGCCTAGACAAAGACGAAGAAGGAAAGACAGTTGACATCACCAAGTATAGGAGACTGATTGGGTCACTGGTTTACCTTACAGCAAGCAGGCCAGACATTATTTTGCAGTTGGAATATGTGCGAGATATCAAGTTGCTCCCAAGGAGTCCCACCTTACAGCGGTAAAAAGGATTATCAGATACCTTAAGGGAACCCAAGAAGTAGGCTTGTGGTACCCTAAAGATGGAGAAATCAAACTGATTGGGTATACTAATTCTGATTTTGCAGGTTGCAAAATTGATAGGAAGAGTACCAGCGGAACCTGCCAAATACTGGGGAATCACCTAGTATCCTGGTTCTGCAGGAAGCAAACTTCCATAGCCACCAGTACAGTCGAAGCTGAATATGTTGTTGTAGGAAGATGTTGTGCACAAATTCTATAGATTCAACAACAGCTTCAAGATTACGACACCATCGAGAAAGAAACACCAATAATGTGTGACAATACGAGTGCAATAACGATTACCCACAATCCTGTTTTTCACTCAAGAATAAAGCACATCGATATTCACCACCACTTCATCAGAGATCATGTGGAAAATAAGGACATCTCACTGGAAAAGATTCACACTGACCAGTAGCTAGCTGATATATTCACAAAACCTCTTTGTGAATCAAGATTTTCTTATCTAAGAAATGAATTTAGTATCATTAAATTAAGCTAACTCTCTCTAATAAACTCTTATTAAGTGTCCTACAGCTTAGGGGGAAGCCAAGAAGCCTTGGAAAAATGTGAAATTCTTGAAGCTTAAAAAGAGTCAAGAAAGGATACTGAGAGAGGTCCCTGCCAAAGGTCCCTGATGTAGGATGCTGACAAAGCTCACTGAAAGACACGTGAGCACATGACATCTGGAAAAGTAATCATCACAAAAGAACAGACAAAGCACACGATCAAAAGAAATTGTCAATCCCAAGACGTGACGCATCAAATCAGGACAAGTTACCTAATGAAAGACGGTGATTTTTGCAAATAAGCCCCTCAAGATCTTTGAAAAGTCAAAAAGTGAATCAGCACATTAAATGCCAAGAGCTTCAGCCGCAGGATGATAAACCATTCAAATTCTGAATCAATCTAATCCCTTGATCAAAATACAGGGAGTTTTCATATAAATAGGAATTTTACACTTGATGAAAATCTTTTACGCTCTCATATCCTTTACACTTAAAATTTTTGCAAGCAGTAACCTAGCAATCTTTTCGTGCTTTATCTGTGCATTTTACAGAATCTTCATTTTCCCTCCTACTACTATGGCACCCTAGAACTCTCAAGTCATGGATGGTCGTCTTATTGACGAAAAGATCTTACTGAAGGCCATCAAAGATGAAGGTCACTCCATTGACCTTATGCAGATGATCCTGAACGACCTTCATCAGTGCAAAGTGTGGGGTTTCTGCTCACACTATTGGGAACCCTACTGCGAGGACCTTGTTAGGCACTTCTATACCAATGTAGAAGTGTTTAAGGACAAGACAAATATCGTGTCCAAGATGGGAAAGAAGACGATCGAAATTACTACCAGTCTCCTAGGGAAGATCTTTCAGCTTCATACAGAAAGGATGGATGATAGTGACTTGGCCACCTATGGAGAGGAGATGGTCGAATAGTACTGGAAGAGATTAACAGGCTCCGAATACCTGTTGACTCTGAACAAGAGCTGCAACAAAAAGGTCTTCCAGGTGGAGTATCAGATGCTCCATGACATCTGCTGTCACATCATCGAGAACCGGTCTGGTTCCTTTAACAAATGTACCAACCTCAGGTACAGGATGTTCAAGTCCAGTCTACTGCTGAAGAGGCTGCTCCGAAACAACCTACTGTTGAGAAGTCTACCAACTTAGAGACTTCGATGACAAAGACAAAAGTTGAGAAGACGCCATTAGAAGAAGGGTCTTTTGAAGAAGAAATAAGGAGGATGCAGGCCTGGAAGGGAGATGTCTCTGATGATGCAGTGATGGATAAGGGGGAGGATATTGAAGACTGGATGTCTAGCCCCTCCAACAGTGAGAGCCAAAAAATCCAATTCGCTAACTCATTCTTTTTCTGTGTAGGCTGCTGAAGACAAATCAATAGATGATGTGTTCCAAGCAATGGAAAAGGTTGGTAAGTCTCTAACCGAGACTAGTCGTCTAATGAGAGCTGAAGCAAGGAATGACAGGTTCAAAGCTTCCTTCATGGTTGACACCCTCAGTGCAACCCTGGCAAAGCTTCAGACAACTGTCAATTCCATGAACTCATCCACTGACCTTGTCGACGCTATCAAAAGCATGAACGAGAAGCTTAACAAACAAGAGAAGAAGTTACTGGAAATAGAACTTGAGCAGAAGTCTGTATCTTCCACCCTGAAGAAGATAATTGATGACTCTTAGTTCGAGCAGAAGCAAACCTTAGAGGATCATACTGAAATCCTAACAAGTATGCATTCAATGATAAGGTTTGGAGTAGGCTCGGCTTATGATGCTGACAAAAAGGGGAAGATGCAACTAAGAGGATCGAGCAGAAAAGGCAGCAGGATGCTTCTTCTTGCAGGCTACTAGCTATTCTGCCAAGGAATGATTCAGAAGGAGATGGAGGAGGCCATGGAGGAAGCTCCAAAGGACGACCAGATAGTAGCTCAACCAAAAGAAAGTCTGATGCTATCTCGGAAATCCATCCTGGACTTCGCAGAGGTGTCGATGAAAGAGAGGAGAAGAGGAGGAAAGTTGAAGAAATGTGCAAAGTGTCAAATACTCATATTCAGGATCTGACGAAGGAAAGCCTCTCAAAGCTCTATTCTCTCCAGAGGCAACCTGACTTGGAAGCTATTGCAGCAGATGAGAAGAATGCAACGAGATCACTGTTCATCTTCTTGGATGGAAGTCCTGACGCTCGGAGCCCCAAATTCCAAGTTTGGGAACTTCCTGAATCGATCTACCTACTACTCAATGTCCAACCGTTCTGCAAATCGAAGCCTAAAAATGAGTTGAGTACCTGAAGTACTATATTAATCTATGCAGGAAGTCCACCTATATTAAAGGAAGAACTCATCGTGAGGGACTCCAATGTTTCAAGGACCTTTCCAGCAGAGGTGTGCTTCCACTTAAGATAAAACTAAAAGGCCGCATATACAGAGGAGAAGTAATTCCCTTCTGTGAGGACTTTTGGTTGAGATACGATGAAACTCCTGAAAGGGTAATGGAGCCGACTTACCAGAAATCCTTACAGAACTGATGGAAGGGATCTCGCAATGAAAAAAAACAGAGCAACATGGTTAAAAATACCCTGAAGCTTCTGACTCCTATTTACTACTTACTGCTTTTTATGCTCACCCTTGTATCTTTTGCTTGTTTGTGTTGATATTGTGCTCTGATACCTCTATGTTTTATCAACTCAATAAAACTACCTGTTTGTTCTGAAAAGCTCACTACTTGTGAACTTATGCTTAGCTTCTGTTCTGATACCTTACTGTTTTATACATATATATATATATATCTTGCTGATCACTTTACAAGCTTATATTCTTGAATAGAATCTGATAAGTCTTTGATCCTCTTAAAAGAGTTTTGTCATCATCAAAAAGGCGGAAATTGTAAGGAACTTTGTATAGATATTGATGAAGACAAAACATGTAATAGATTAGGGCCTAGGATCTTATGTATTTAGATTATGTTGTAAAATTCTCTAAGTATATGATAAGAAGGCTCGATAATCAAGACTGGAGCGTGAAGACCTTGCTGCATAAAACCTTAAAATGATTTAAGTATAAGTCTCTACAGCAGGCTGCTTAAAAAAAAAAGATATTGTACACTCACTGCACAAGGATGCTGAGTTTGCCAGCTGTACAAGAAACAAGTAAGCTGAAGTCGACTGAAGAACCAAGAAGCATCAGCAACCTGTTCAGAAGCAGTTACCTCGAAATCCATGTACGAGGTTTACGTTACGCACAGCCACAAACTCATCCAATCAAATGATGCCACGTATTAAAAGCAAAAAGGAAGTTTGAAGATATGTCAGACTGGGTATGGCGACTGCAGCAACAGATACGTACGATCTCAACAACGTTGTGTGAGCAAATCAGAAGGAGCCACGTAGCCCCATGCATGCTGCAAGAAGGAAGCTCTCTCCAACTGGCAGATTTTTCATCGCCTATAAATAATAGAAGAACTGGACTTGGAAGACACTTGAAACCTGAAACTCTTGCAATCAAAGCACTCAAGCTATCCAACACACTATCTTACCATCACTAGTAGTTTCAAGTCCAGTCTATTGCGGCAAGCATACTCTATCTTAGAGAGCTATCTATACAAAAACTTGTTGCCTGTGTTGTTGAAGAAAACACCTTATTTACTTTCTTAGACTATTAGGAGTTGTTTGATCGGAGGTTGTTCCTGATCAAGTATTTGCGTTTGAGTTTGGTCACTGTGCAGTAACCCTGTGTGGGATAGACTGACAGTTCTTGCTAAGTTTAGGTTGTCTAAGCGAGGCTTGTGTAAATCAACCCTTATACTTAACAAAGTTCCTCCTTGAGAAGGAGTGGAGAGGACGTAGAGGGATTACTCCACCCTTGAACCTCCATAGACCGCTGTGTTTATTTTTTGATATAGCTTACTGTTGTTCTTATCCTTGTTATTGCTTATCTGCTTTAACCTGTTGCACATCTCTCATAAGCATATCAACCGTTTTTAGAAAAGAAGCATTGGCTAAAAAGAATTTCCGCTGTGCATAAAACTCATTTTTCTAAGCTCACTAAAGGTAACTGCTCAAGCAGTAACGTTCAGGACAGTAAGCTCTTTAGCGATCTGCTTGAGTGACTTATCATTCGGTTTTAAAAGAAAAGGTTAGAAAATTGAGTAGGCTTATTCAACCCCCCCCTCTAAGCCTACTACCACTTGGGGACCAACAATAACATTTTTTAGAATATATTATTGATGTGGGTAGAGGATAAGCCCTTCATTTAGCAATTCAGAAATAGTAGAAACAGTAAAATAAGTACTTTGCGAGAAGAAGTTCAACAGAGGTTCCAAAGCCCTGCATGGCAGAGCTTAGCAGAACACGCTAAATACAGAACTCAGCAGAGCATGACCAAATAGAGCTCATTGAATAAAGAGGGGATCATTCAGCAGAACTCAGCAGAGCACGCTCGAACAGAGCTCAGCAAAGGAATACAGAATCGTCCAAATAGAATTTGGCAGATGAATAGAAAAGGTGGTCATCAAGAAAGGCTACATGGCAAAGATCCAAGAGATAAGGTGAGGATGAAACAGTTACATATAAGACAAAAGAGGGTAACCTACTAACAACTTGACGAAATGAATAATTAGGGAGAATGAAGGAAGATTCTGGAAGGTCCCACTTAAGAGAGAGAGAAAGGGAAAAAGACAGAATGACCCTCTTGAGAGAAAGAGGGAAGAGTATAAATAGGAAGATGGAAGAGAATACCAGATAGGTCTGGATATATAGGGAATACTCTTAGAAAAACCTGAGGTTCATTGTATTCTTCTTCCACAATTAAGGAATTAGTTCTTGAATGTTATCTTCTGTGTTATGCATATTTGATTTCCTCTATGTTAACTATCTCTACAATACATATTATGCATGCTAGATTTTATTTGTATTTGTTGATACCTCAACAATGGCGCCGTCTGTGAGAAAGAGGTAAGAGGAGTGAGTCTCTTTCTCTTCCTCCTTTTTCTTTACGTTTTTATTTATCATTTGGGGAGTGTTTTTCTGCTTTGGGCATTCGCTTTTCTAGGTAGCTTCGAAAGTTGGGTTGGGAGAGTGAACTAATGGTCGATCGCTAATTCGAGATTTGGGAAGGGAGTTCTAGAAAGCAGGAGAGCCGGAGGCTTTGGCGGTAGGGGGAAGAGAGTTAAGAGGGAGAGACAAGGGGGGAGCACGAGAATGGGGGGAAGGGGGAGTAAGGGAAAGGTCGGAAGAGATGAGAGAGTCAGCTGCTACGGGAGTATGGACCTTCACCCCCCCCCCCGAACAGCTGGATAACTCCATCCATTCTGTTGTGCAAAAGCCCCTGAGTAAGGCTGCAACGGGAAAAGACAAAGAAGAAGGCGTAGAGGAGAGACAAAAACCGACGGAGGTGGGAAATCCAAGGACCTCAACGCCAGGACCACGTCTGCATCGGCCAGAGATGATTCTCGAGCATAGTACAGAAAGTCACCCTCTGCAATGGAAGTCTGATGTACCTGGGACCTCATCTGTGGAGATCCTCACACAGCACACCCAAGAGCAAGAGATGTTAAAGCAGATGGAGGAGATGCATCGAGAGATCCAACAGCGGCAGCAGAGAATGAGCGGCACAAGCCAAATTCAAGTACTGATGGGGAGCCCATTCACCACGACTGTAAGGATGGATGAGCTGCCGGTGAATTTCAAGCCATTAGCCTTTAAGTATGACGGGACTATCGATCCATATGATCATCTTCTTCGTTTTGAGAATGTAGCCCTCCTCCATCAATACACAGATGGAGTTAAGTGTCGGGTGTTTTTGACCAATCTTACATAGTCGGCACAGAGATGGTTCAGACAACTGGCAAAAAACAGCATTCGTTCCTTCCATGACTTCAGCTCTGCTTTTCTGCATCAGTTCGCTAGCGTACGGTGCCAGAGGAAGACTTCTTAATCTCTGTTTATCTTGAAGCAGGGAACAGAAGAATCTCTGCGAGCGTTCATTAAGCGCTTCAGTACAGCGGCCCTCGAAGTTCCTTCTGCTACGACAGAAGTCAAGATCAGTGCACTGGTCCAAGGACTACGTAAAGGAGATCTGTTCAGATCTATTCAGATCACTTGCTAAGAAACCGGCCATAACATTTGATGAAGTCCTGGCTCTCGCAGACAAGTTTATTAACCTGGAACATGTGAGTAGAGCTAAGCGACCTGAAAGTAGATCCACCACCTCAGTACGAGAAAGAGATGGCGGTCGAAGGTTAGCGGCAGCACCTCTGAAGGCCAGAGGTGAGCAGAGATCAGACCCTGGACGTGATAACTATAGCCATTATACTCCACTGAAGGCACCTAGATCTCAAATATTTCAACTAACGGAGAAATCCGTCTCGTTCAGATTCCCACCTAACCGATTATTGGTGCCTACACGGCCGAGAGGAGAATATTACAGTGTGTTCCATAATGATTATGGGCACGACACTAATGCTTGCAGACATTTGAAGAATGAAATCAAAAGGTTGGTAAGGTTGGGAGCTTTGAAGAGATTCGTAGATGGTTCCCGCGACAGAGAAGAAAAATCTAGAGCAGAGCAGGAAAAAGGAGAAGATGAAGAGATTTTAAAGAACAAACAAGGAAGGGAGGAAGATAGAGAGCTGGCACATCTCCACCTAAAAAGGGGTCAATTAATATGATAGTTGGGGGCCCTTGGGGAGGAGATTCACATCGAGCACGGAAGTCCGCCGCCTTTTATATGCAGAGATGGCATGAGGCAGAAATGGGGCCTTACCAAACAAAGAGACCTGCTCGCAGAGAAGAAAAGAAAGAGAGAGAAGAATATTTTGAGGAAGTAATGGAGGTCCAGCGCAGACCTGATATTACCTTCGGAGAAGATGATGAATCTTCTCTCCTGAGACCTCACACAGACTCTTTAGTGGTGACAGCCGAAGTGGCTGGATATGATGTGTCGAGATAGATACTGGCAGTTCTGCAGACATCATTTTCAAGAAATGTTTCGACAGGATGAACATTAATACAAAAATCCAACCCACAGAGACAGCTCTGTATGGGTTCACGGGGGGGGAGGGGGGGAGGGGGCAGTGCATCCTTTAGGGATGGTGACGTTACACGTCTTGGTAGGAGTTTGGCCCCGGCAGAGGAGATTGATGACAGATTTCTTGTTAGTTGATATACCGTCGGCCTACAATATCATTTTTGGTCGTCTCATTTTGAATGAACTAAAAGCAGTCATGTCCACATATTACATGAAAGTAAAATTTCCGACCTCTGCAGGAGTAGGGGAGTTGAGGGCCCAGCAGATCAGCTCACAAAAATGCTACGTGGAAGCGGTAAGGACTGTTGATAAAATGGCACTTCCTCGCAGAGGTGATAATAGTGGGACTGAGGTTGATCAGAAAAGACAAAAATTGGATGAGATGAGAAAGGAAGAGGAGTTGGGAAAGATGGTGGTGGATGAGAAACTTGCAATGGTGGAACTCTTCACCAACAAAAAAAGCTTTTGTACAAAAATCGGGACACAAATGATGGAGGATGAGAAGGCAGAGCTAATACAGTGTTTAAAAAGAAACGCAAACCATTTCATTTTACAAGCTGCAGATATGATAGGAATTATGCCAGAAGTAGCAATGCACCGTTTGAACATCTCATCTGCCACTAGGCCAGTGAAACAGAAGCTCCATAATTTTGGAACAGAGAAGGACAAGATAATTCAGGCAGAAGTAAAGAAGTTGTTAGAATCAGGACATATCGTACCTGTGCAATTCCTAGAATGGTTGTCTAATGTTGTCCTAGTTTCCAAACCAGATAACAAATGACACATGTGCGTAGACTTCTGAGATTTGAACAAGGCCTGCCCAAAGGACCATTATCCATTGCCAAGAATTGATCAGTTGGTGAACTCCACAGCTGGATGTGAAAGATTAAGCTTAATGGATGCATATCAAGGCTATCACCAAATCAGTCTTGACCCTGCAGATGTTAAAAAGGTGTGCTTTGTAACAACAGGAGGGACCTTTGAGTATGTTCGAATGCCTTTCGGGTTAAAAAATATTGGGGCCACATATCAGCGATGGTAGATAGATTATTTTAGATAGAAACATGGAAGCATATGTCGATGATATGTTGGTAAAAAGCCAGAAAGCTGCAGAGCATGTAGCAGATCTGGAGGAAGCTTTCCAGACAATTAGAGGAAGTGATATGAAGCTCAACCCAGAAAAGTGTAGCTTCGGGGTGACTTCGGGGAAGTTTCTGGGGTACATGGTCACAAGGTAGGGAATAGAGGTGAACCCAGCCAAGGTCAAGGCGGTCATGGAAATGAGGGCACCAAAAAGTGTGAAAGAAGTGCAGAGATTGTCGGGCAGAATCACAGCCTTAAATCGGTTCGTGTCGAAATCAGCAGACAAAAGCTACCCTTTTTTCAAAATACTTAGGAAAGGATGTAGATTTCAGTGGAGTGAGGAATGTGACAAAGCGTTCGATGAACACAAAAATTGTTTAGCTAATCTCCCTTTATTGGCGAATCCAAAAAAAGAAGAAACCCTCTATATGTATCTCTTAGTTGGCGAAGTAGCTGTGAGTGCTGTTTTGCTACGAGAGCAGGGAATCAAACAGTGGCCCATATATTATGTAAGTCACATGTTGCAGGGTCCCAAGATGCGATACTCAGAATTAAAGAAGACAGGATTGGCGAAAATCACAACAGCAAGAAGGTTACGTCCTTATTTCTTGTCTCATCCTGTGATAATACGAACCAATTACCCATTGGGACAGGTGATGGGAAAAATAAGCACCTCTGGGTGAATGGTAAGGTGGGTTGTGGAATTAGGAGCCTACAAGGTGGAATTCGAACCAAGAAAAGCAATTAAAGCCCAGGCCCTGGTTGATTTCATCCAGGAATCCAGTGTTAGACAAGATAACACAACAGTAGAAGAATGGAAAATATTTGTTGATGGCTCAGCTACAAAGGATGGATATGGAGTAGGAATTTTGATGGAAGGCCCCGGGGGTGAAGAGTTGCAATACGTTGTTAAGCTCAATTATGTTGTCTCCAATAATGAAGCAGAATATGAAGCAGTGGTTAGGGGAATGTAGATGGTGGTCGAAGCGGAGGAGGACGTCTGGTAGCATTCACTGATTCGCAACTAGTATTATAGCAGTTCCACGGGGGGTATGAAATTAAGAAGAAATCTTTCGAAAGATATTTGAGAGAGATGGCCAAGCTGAGAAACCAATTGGAAAAATTTGAATTAAAACAGATCTCCAGAGCTGACAACATGCAAGCGGACTACCTTGCCAAGTTGGCCAGTGCATAGCCTCATCTGCAGCCCAGAAGAATCACCCTGCTGGTGGCAGAGCAACAGAAGGTAGAGGTCGAGGTAGCAGGAGTAGAGAACAAAGGAGATTCGAGGACTCCTATAATAAACTCATTGAAAGAAGCAGAAGTTGCAGATCCGGGAAGAACATTCTTGAAAAAAGAGGTCTTGAAGTATTGCCTAATAGGAAAACACTTATACAAAAGGTCTTTTACTCAAGCCTACCTCAGATGCATCGAAAGGATAGAGGGGGAAACTGTTCTGTAAGAAATACACGAGGGGTGCGGCGGGGATCACGCAGGATACAAATCCATAGTCAGAAAGGCCTTGAGAGCGGGGTACTTCTGGCCAACAATGGGCGCGGATGCAAAGGAGTTGGTACAGAAATGTAAAAGTTGCCAAATACATGGGCCACTCATCCACGTGCCTGCAGAAGAGCTGGGTCAGATGCATTCACCATGCCCCTTTGCGAAGTGGGGAATTGACTTAGTAGGACCATTACCATTGACCAGAAGGCAGAAAAAATTCTTGGTAGTTGCTATTGATTATTTCACGAAATGGGTAGAAGCTGAAACACTAAGCAAGATAGATGAAAATAGTATTATAAGGTTCTTATGGAAGCAGCTATGTTGCCGATATGGAGTCCCTCGAATTCTAATATCAGATAATGAAACTCAGTTTAACGGGAAGAAGATTCAAAGTTGGTGTAAGGATATGAAGATTGAACTAAGGTACGCAGCAGTGCTCACTCTCAAGTCAACGGCCAGGTAGAGGTCACGAACAGAACAATACTCAATGGTCTGAAGGCTAGGGTTGAAAAGGGAAAGGCAAATTGGGTTGATGAAATAGACTCGGTATTGTGGGCTTATAGGACCACCCCCAGAACTACTACTGAGGTCTCACCCTTCAACCTAGTGTATGGAGCCAATATTGTAATACCCGCAGAAGTGGGCATGGAGACACACCGAATAATGACATTCAATGAGGAGCAGAATAGCCAACTTTTGGCAGAGAACTTGGATATGATCGAGGAAGAAAGAGAACTGGCTCGGTTGAAGGTAAAAAAATTCAAGAGTCGTGTTAAGGCGCTATATGACAACAAAGTAAAAATCAGGCGTTTCAATCAAGGAGACTTAGTAATGTGATGAGCAGATGCATTGAAACCAAGAGGAAAGCTGGAGCCAAATTGGGAAGGCCCATTTATTGTAACTGAAGTATTAGGTGGGAGAACATACCGCCTGAAAGATGCAGAAGGAAAAGAAATTCTGAGAGCTTGGATCGTCTGCAACCTTAAAAAATACTTTGTCTAAGGTGGGATGTTCCTCATGTATCTTTCTTGTTTTGTTATCAGTAAGAGAAAACAATGATGTTTTGAAGACCTAAGTATCGAAAGTACAAGGCACGAATTCTATGCTCAATCGCCCTAGAAAGCAGCCCTGCTGGTAGCCTGACCTCTGGGTTGGCCAACTAGCAGAGGTGGGGCTTGAACCTTCAATCGCCCTAGAAAGCAGCCCTACTGGTAGCCTGACCTCTGGGTTGGCCAACCAGCAGAGGTGGGGCTTGAACCCTCAATCGCCCTAGAAAGCAGCCCTGCTGGTAGCCTGACCTCTGGGTTGGCCAACCAGCAGAGGTGGGGCTTGAACCCTCAATCGCCCTAGAAAGGAGCCCTGCTGGTAGCCAGACCTCTGGGTCGGCCAACCAACAGAGGTGGGGCTTGAACCTTCAATCGCCCTAGAAAGCAGCCATGCTGGTAGCCAAACCTCTGGGTCGGCCAACCAGCAGAGGTGGGCCTTGAATCCTCAATCATCCTAGAAAGCAGCCCTGCTGGTAGCCTGACCTCTAAGTTGGCCAACCAGCAGAGGTGGGGCTTGAACACTTAATCGCCCTAGAAAGCAGCCCTATTGGTAGCCAGACCTCTGGGTCGGCCAACCAGCAGAGTTGGGGCTTGAACTCTCAATCGCCCTAGAAAGCAGCTCTGCTGGTAGTCTGACCTCTGGGTTGGCCAACCAACAGAGGTGAGGCATAAGTAATATCATGAGGTTAATAATTATGAATATGTTTCATGTACGCAGGGAATGAAGAGACGATACAATGAAGGAGAACGGCAATGGAAGAAGGATAAGGAGTTTTTTATATTTATGAAAGTCTGTGTGAGGAAAGTTGTTGGATTTCATGGAAAATTTTCTTAATGAAGTAATTTCCCTCATTTTATTAACAAAGTAAGGATCTGTTTCTTTCTTTAAGCATGAGCAATGTTTATGATTCACATATAACAACTTAAGAACGATGCATAACAGAAGAAGATATCCATAAATCTCCATTTTCATAAGATAGATAATATTATACCAAAAAACACAATAAAATTAGCTTAAGTAAAATAAAAAGTCATCACATCTAGGAAAGTAAAAGGCATATGTTTGTTGATAAAGATAAAAGATAAGTTTGTCTAAAAAAGAGCATAATATCAGATATAAAAGTTCAATCAAGGGGCAGGAGCAGGAGAACCGGTCCGGCTATCAGAGGGTCCGGTAAGAAGATCAGTAGAAGTGCCAATAGGAGGAGCTGCAGGGGTCTCAACTCCTTCAGATGAATGAGGAGGAGCACTCTCAAACAGCAGCGCTGGAGGAAGATTCTTAATCATTTTTTAAATTTCTTAAACATTTAAATTACAAAGTATCTGCTACTAAAGTCTTAAATGATATATCATCTTTTTTATTCAAATACTTTAATATTCGTTCATAAATAATATATACTCCATTTATTTCAAATTAATTGTTCTTTTAGACTTTTCCACAATTTTATTCCCCAATTATTCCTATTAATAATTCTCAACTAAAACTGAGGGATGTGATAAGATAGTTATGGAGGAATTAATTTGATTCTCTTCCCAATTTTTGAATTTTATGTTTCTTGATTAATTAAGGGTATATTTGTCCAATTTTAACATTTCTTAATTTGTGACAAAATTTCTAGAACACAGATGAAATATTTTATAAGATCTTCCAAAATATTTTTTTAAGGCTGGACAAGGTTGCTAATATCTCTTCCATGTTCAAACGAGAACAAAATCGGAGAATAATTCATGACATAATAATCGATGCGTGTAAAAAGCCAGAGGTGCTATATAAATCTATGCCTGTTGAGGTATGCAAAATATATGTGTCGAAATACTATATTATTTTAAATCAAAGGAATTATATTACTTTCAATCAATTTAGAAATTCATTGTATCTCTTGAGTTGATTCGATTCGAATATGATGGGACTCCAAATTAATCTTAAAATCAATCCCAAAATAAAATGAGGTGGTCTCCTATACACCAAGTGTATATACAATTCGTATCGGGTTCGGATCGACCCGATTCCACACACTTTTTTTTAATTTTTTTATTTTTTTTTCGCTTTAGGTTGATACTTTTATGTTATATGGATGTGTCTTTTATGTTATATAAGTGTGACATTTATATATAAATGTAGTAATCTTTATGTATAAATCCGTTGAAAATTTTCTGAAAATTTTCATTTTTTTACAAGTTATGGATCATAAAAGTCATTATATTTGTACATAAATGTCACAAGATTAATACAACATAAAGGTCACAACAATACAATATAAAGGTCTCAACCTAAAGCGAAAAAACCTGAAAATCTTTATTTTATCATAAGTTACTAAACATAAAGGTCATAACATTTATATATAAAAGTCACACTTATGTAGGTTGATACTTTTATGTTATATGGATGTGCCTTTTATGTTATATAAGTGTGACATTTATATATAAATGTAGTAATCTTTATGTATAAATCCGTTGAAAATTTTCTGAAAATTTTCATTTTTTTACAAGTTATGGATCATAAAAGTCATTATATTTGTACATAAATGTCACAAGATTAATACAACATAAAAGTCACAACAATACAATATAAAGGTCTCAATCTGAAGCGAAAAAACCTGAAAATCTTTATTTTATCATAAGTTACTAAACATAAAGGTCATAACATTTATATATAAAAGTCACACTTATGTAACATAAATGTCACATCCTTACAACATAAAGGTAATAATCTGAAGCGAAAAAAAAAAGAGGAAAACCCAGATGCTTGGATCCGGATCGAGTTGTCTCAATTACACCAATTTTGATTCGTGCACCTAGAATTTGCCAAATAAAATATTAAAGGGTTGATGTGTTTGAACCACTAATTTAATAGCCTCATATAACACGAGCATTATATTTTGGATAAAAGAAAGGCCATCATGTTATAACAGTGGTTCCTTTCATATAATATGTGATCTCTCTCTATAATATCACATGAGACTAGTGAAATGATGTGATAGGTAATTGATATAGGTAAAAACTCTTATCCATACAATTAGGGTGACTCAATTTGGATTCGTGTACATCTGATTCTTTTTTCCACTTTAAGTTGTTAGCTTTATGTTGTACTGACATGCTTTTTTGTTATATAAGTGTGACCTTTATGTTCAGTAACTTAATAAAAAATGAAGATTTTCAGTTTTTTGGCTTTAGGGTGAGACCCATCTGTTGTATTGGTGTGACCTTTATTTGTATCATTATGACATTTATATATAAATATTATAACCTTTATGTTCAATAACTTGAAAATAAAAGGAAAAATATCAACACATTTTTTGGATGAACATACCTTTATGTGATATTAATTAGTCATACATGTATAATTTTACATAAAGGTGCAACTAATATCACATAGAGGATATGTGTATAAATTTTGTTGAAATTCTTCCTTTTTTTTTTTCTCTATAAGTTGCAGCACATAAAGGTCCTTACATTTGTATGTAAATGTCACACTTATATAACATATATGTCACAGAAATACAACATAAAGATAACATAACCTGGATCGAAAAAAAATAAAAATTAAAAAATACGTGGATCCGTGTCGACCAAGACCCTGTCCGGTTGCATGTGCACCAAGTGCACAGAAGATTAACTCATTAATATATTTCAATAATTTCACATGATAATAGTTGAATAAAATGATGTACATAAAAATAAATATAAGAGATCCACTGTTCGTGTAACACCATGATTTTATGAAAACCTCGTTTTGGGTTACACGATAATTAATTTAATTTTCGTGAAATCCTATTAAAAAAAAATTTTAGGGTAACACAAAAATTGGATCTCTTATATCTATTTTTATATATAATGTTTTATTAAGTTGTTATGATATGTCAATTATTGGGGTATGGTCAAAGGGTAAAAATGGTAGTTTGAACATCATGTATAAATAAATGGTATTTTTTAAGTAAATTGAATGAGTGGTACTATTATTGTTCCAATTATAAAGATGTGATATTTTTGTCCATATATAAAAATGGTGACATTTTAGGCTCGAAACCTTTACCAACCTTAAAATGATGAAAATACATCTCATAACAATTATACTTATAAAGGATGTATATATATATATCATTCATCTTTAGCTAGTACTGTAAGACTCATTAATGGGAGATGGGAGTAGAACAAATAAATAAATATATAACAAAGGAATATTATGCATAAAAGTTGTTCGACTAAAATAGTCAAATACATATTACAAACCATTTAACTAAAAATTATAATTACAAACTACAATTTGATCCTTCGAGTCTTCATTTTTTGGGAGCGATCCGTCACATCATCATCAGAAATTTATAAGAACACATCATTCTCAATGAAAGTGACAAAACAATCATAAAAAATTGATCACCCATACTATTTCGTAATTTTTTATTGACATATGTTATTTCTGAAAACACCATTTCCACACCTGCAGTAGCGATCGAGAGAATCAACACCAATTTGATAAGCAAGTGCACTAACAAATAAATGACATGCTTGTTTGTTTCTACTAGATTCTTCGAAAAGCATCAAGATTTAGTAAATCTTGAAACCTATCATCCTTTTGCATATCTTCAATGAATATGTTGAGATTGCGTTTATTCAATGACGGACGTAGCTAAGGGACAAGGGGGTACCGCTGCCCCACAAAAAAAGAATATTATATATTCACTTTTATACCCTTACTTATTTACATAGTTACAATTCTGCCACTATAGATGAAATTCATTTTGCAACTATTACACCATTACAAGAGTCATCAAATCAATACTTGAAAATTTGGATGTATAAAATATGGCAAGTTTGGGTATTTTTTTCTTTGTCAAAACAAGAGAAACAATCTTTGAGATTTAAACAAGTCATGCACGTAGGCAACTCCATATTCACCATATGAAACCGATCATTGAGCTCATTAAGTTGCAAATCAATCACTCCTAGGAAAATCTGAACCCAAAAATGTTGAAGGTCTGTCTCTTGTTGAACAAAATATCTCGATCTTCCTCGTGACATATAAGGAGCATCCATATATTGGGAACAACAATATCATGCTTAGTGCAAAATAAAGTGGTCTTACTCAAGAGAGTTTCCCATTCATTGTCCCTTGTTTTTTGCAATAATTGTTTGGTTAGAGAGGCAAGAGACATGATATTAACAATATCTTAATCTCTTCTTTGCAAAGCAAGATATAAGTGCCTCAAATGAGTACCTCAAGTGGGTCATAAAACCAAAATCAGATGACTCCATTGAGTATAAATGGATCACAAGTACCTCAAAAATTGTAGGAAATAAATGGATCACATTAAAAAAGTTTTATAATGAGACCCCCAATGAGTATCCTCGACCTTTTCGAACCAACATCTTAATTCAAACCCGATCCACTCTCAAGTTCACAATTTTCCGATGCTTCAACGATTTTTTGAGCTTGAACCGTTCGGGTCATTTCCCTTAACTTACAAGGAACTCCAATCACATTCAACAAGTTTGCAAGTGTTTTAAAAAGTCAACCACAATCTTTGTTGTTCTTTAGCAACCGCAACAAGTGTTAATTGAAGTTGATGAGCAAAACAATGAACATAATAGGCACATGGAGTATCCTTCATAATCAAAGTTTTAAGACCATTTATTTCGCCCTTCATGTTGCTAGCTTTGTCATATCCTTGACCATGAATATTAGAAGGACTTAATGAATGCTTCACAAGGAAAGATGTTATTGTATATTTAAGTGACAAAGCAGTGGTATCACCAACATGAACAAGTCCAAGAAAACTGCTCAACAACCATTACTGTTTTACCATCAATATAACGCAAGCAAAGATCTAATTGTTCCTTTTGGGAAACTTCATTTGTCTCATCAGTCAATATACCAAAGTAGTCATCCCCAAGCTCTTCTATAATATGTTTAATTGTTTCTTTTGCACAACAATAAATGAGATCCTTTTGAATTGTGGGAGATGTCATTTGATTATTACGTGGCGCATTTTCAAAATTTTTTTTTTCACATTTTCACTATGTTCTACGAGCCATGTCAAAAGCTCAAGAAAATTTCCCTTGTTACTTGATTCTCTACTTTCATCATGTCCACAACATGTCAACCCTTTTCACAAAAAAAAACCCTCAAACAACTAAGTGAAGCTTTCAACCGAGTTTCATACTCATTTTGAATCATCAAATCACTTGCATTATCAAAAGCATACACAAGTGAATTCTTCTTTGAATCTCTTAAATTCGCATACTCTTCATAAGCAAGATTATGAGCACTTTTAATTCCACCAACACGCTTCTCAAAACTATCTGGTTTATTCCATGATCTAAATCCACCATTAATAAATGCATTTCCCCCAAATTAAAATCAATCTCTTGAACAAGTAACAAACGAAACAAAATGCAAGCATCTTTTTCAATACTATATTCAAGCCAATCATATTTCTTGAACCAATAGACATGAAATTAGCACATACCTTCAAGTTCTCTTTGAGGGAAGTCATGAACTTTTGGTTGGTAAGGTTCTTTAAGAATATATGCACTCCTCACCGCATTTCGTTGTTTTGGAGGATAATCCATTATACCCATTCTTTTTCCCGGATCATTAGGAAGAAGTTCAACATCATACAAAACTTCTTCCTCGGATGATGCTGTACTATAAGCAGTTGAAACACCTAATTCTAAGTTTTTGGCAAATTAAATGATTGAGATAATAAATACTCACTTTGAGATGATTCATTTTCTATTGGTGAAGAACAAGAAGTTGCTTGAAATTTCACTTTCGTGAATATAAAATATCGAAGATCGGGTTGCTTCTCTATCTCTTTGGTTTTTTTTTTTTTTATTTAGTAACATTCTTCTTCATTCCTAACTAAATTCATAGTAAATGATAAGAATGCATGCAATATATGAAATACATAACTTCAATTATATAAGAAATTAACAACTATAATATTAACCCACATCATGAATTATTTGAAATCACAACACATTTATCATAAAATTAGTACATTTCCTACACATTTATGAAGGGTTAAATGCGTGAAACCCCCTCGTGTTAACGAAATGATGCACCGGACCCCCTGTGATAATGAAATTGTATGGAGAACACGTGGAAGTTCAAAAAAATCAACACATGTACCCTTTTTTTGAACTGAGTCTAACTCCGTTAAATTTTTCTTTCAATTTCCCGTTATACCCTTAAAATAAATTTTACTTTAATTAAAAAATAAAATAAATAAAAGTAAAAGACAGCAGTGGAAAAGTAAGAAATCATCTCCGTCTTCATCCTCGCCTCCGCCATCGTCTGCACCATCTCCTTCCTCGAGCGCCACTGCCGCAACATCCACACCGGCCACCTCCATTCCTCCGTCTCAAACGCCTGAAGCCGCACCGCCATGGCCTATCTCATCGGACTGCCCGATCACGATGCCGCGGACCAGATCGAGGAGATCTGCTATTATTGCAGGTGCCATTATCGCTACCACTGCCCCCTCCCCCTGCATTTGTCTCCGCCGCCCCCTACCCTCGCATTTGTCGCAGCAAGAAGTTTGATTTCAGTCATGTAGTAGCTTCGAATAAAAGAAAATCTTGTCTTGATGAAATTGTGCATTTTTTTCTAAATCAATTTCGGTTTTCAGCAGGGGCAACGACGAATATCAAATTAAAAGCTCTCTCGAGTCATTTAACCGGTTGATTATTATGTTGCCAGATGTATCTCTACTCGATCTGATAAAGCAAAACAACTCCTAAAAGCACCTAAGATTGAAAATCTCATCACATATGTCATTTATCTCTTGATCTCATGCTACATATATGTCATAAATTTACTCTTCTGTAATTAAATCTCCTCTCTCGAATTTCGACTTAATTACTTAAACATGCTCAATGAAGGGCCCTCTAATCAAACAAGCAATCAAACCATAAACACATGAATAAAATCAGAAAAAATCAAGAAATTAAATTAAAATCAATGATCCATCAAGGTTTGAGTCGAACTACTCACATATCCTAGAAACCTACAAATATCAAGCCACACATGATATCAATCAAATTCATAGACAAAATTGATAACATCATATCAAAAACTGAAATCCAACAAAAAGTAGAAAAGTTTAAAGAAAAACTCTAAGAACAACTGATCTCGCTATTCTCGATCTTCGAATTCTTCTTCGTATTTTATCCTGGATGCTCTCAAAATTTGTGTTTTCTCTCCATGAATGCTTATGTCTTGATTTTTGGAGTATTATTGGGTATTTATATCTTATTATGAGTCCTAGAGGTCAAGAATTCAGATAAAGATCATCCAAAATTGAGTTTTAGATGAATTAGGACACCTGGGCACGGTTGTGCACCACGACACGGTCAGATCGTTCCCCTGCTGCACTCACACTCGGCGGCCACGGCACGATCATGTCTCACGACACGGCCGCCCATGCTCCAATGCACCTTTCTCTGGCCATTCGTGCACGGTCGTGCGCCACTACAGGCCTGACCGTGCTCGACTGCTTCAGCCCGTGCCCCATTGCACAACTCGGTTTTTTCTCTTTTTCGACCTCGTTTCTTCCTCGTTTCTTATTAGATCCTTAATCACACTTGAAATTCATACTTTTTCCACTAAAATCATGAAACTTAGCATAAAAACGTCAAATGCAACTAATATATGAAAAGTAATCAAATTGCTATAAAAACGTACACAACTAATTGACCATATAATTGTACGCAAAACTATAGTAAATTTGACACTTATCAAATTCTCCCAAACTTAAACCATTGCTCGTCCTCGAGCAATATGAAGAAGTCTCGCTTTCACACAAGTCCCAAAAGAACGAACCATGTTTCACAACCAATGATTCAAAACACTTAATCGAAATCAACACTTTCCAAATGTAAGCAAACACTCCAAATAATCCACAATCATGCACTTCAAGGAGTAATGAACCTCACAAGGTAAAAATGTATCACTCACGCTCAAAATGTGTATAATATGGGATGTTTATACGCTCAAATCAATCAATCAAGTACAATTTACCATAAGCTTGCAAATCGTCTCACTTCTCCACCACTTTTGTACATGTGAATCTCATGAATCAAAAAGGACTTTAATTTGGACGCAATGAGGCTCGTTGGACAAGGTAGGAAAATTTGGATAAAAGTGACTACAAAGATAAATGATTGAACCTACTCCATGAATTTCCACTTAACTCACGATTTTCTACACCTCCATGAAGTTTCTTCAAATAATCACCTGTCTCCAACATGAGTTCCAGAAAATATATCAAAAAGACTTACTCAATCGAGTTCTAGAAAAGACACAACTCAACTAAGTGTCAAAATTATATCAAAGGCACAACTCATGCAAAAATTTATTTTCTCCACCAAATCACCTCTTCATCTTACTTTTCCATTTTTTCCCTTTTTTTTTTTTTGGAGCCACTTTGTCTTTTCTTCTTCAACAATATCCACCAATATTTTTTTCAACTCTACCAATTCTTTCAACTCTATTCACATTCCCAACTACTCAACTCAAGCTCTTCTCACCTAATCACTTTTCATCCGAGCTTCACAATCATATAAAATAGGTAGGCTCAAAAGATAAGGATAATTCACACGATTCTTCGGCTAGTCATAGAAATAAGGCTTAAAGACTCAAATAAGTTAACTAGAAAATAATATGAATTTTGTAGGAAAATATTTGGCTAAGTGACTTACAAAATAAACGATGGCCTTAGATCACTTTCAAAAATTCACACGTACATGTGATCTCAAAGGAGATATCAAAGCAAGTTTAGAGATATATACAAGACAATTGACACTCACTCAATCAAGAAAACAAGACTCGATGTAATGTCAAGTCGTGGCTCAAAGGAGATATCAAAGCAAGTTTAGAGATATATACAAGACAATTGACACTCACTTAATCAAGAAAACAAGACTCGATGTAATGTCAAGTCGTGGCTCAAATGTCACTCAGTTTGTTTTCATACTCCTCAAAATATACAATCATTTCATGCTCAAAATATTCACAAAAAATTTAGAAAATTCGAACCCAATCAAGCAATAAATCATTAAGATCATTCAACTCAATTCATGCATTTCAAAAATCGAAAATTTATATCACATTTTTTTACAGAATCAAAAGATCATTATCCATCCTTAAAAAAATCTAATCCTAGAGAAAAAAAAATCTACCTAAAAAAAATAATAAACGTACTAAAGTAATAAAATCCTAAATGCAACTAAAATGTAATGCAACATGGTTTGAGAGATTCTCTCCAAATCCATCAATCAAAGTTTCAGATTTTCAAATGTTTCATAGCATCCATAAAATCACAATTCCTCCCCCAAACTGAAAGTCGACAATCCCATAGGAGACAAAGCCATTAGAAAAATAGAAAAATCTAACAGAAGAAAAAAAATGACGAAGAACAAGTATTGATGAACTCTTAACCTATCACTCATCATCGATAGGTGGTGGCGGTGGAGGGTATACGTGACCCATCGAGATCCTCCAGTGGTCCATACGAGCCATGAAGTCTATCATGGTGTCTCGATAGTCATGGAACTCGGTCCGGAGTTCCATCACACTCTGCTCCAAGGCCGTCAACCTGTCGGCCTCATGCGCATGGGTTAGGTGTTCTGGCAGTACATCATGCTCATGATCGGCCCCTGCTCATAAGCGACCTCCTCCTCAGCTGGTCCCACAAGCTCGTAGGGGATGTCGGAGCTTTTGGAGCACCGACACTAGCTGCTACATGTGCAGGCGTGTCCAATGACCAGTTTCACCGGGTCACCTTGTCACCTCCGGAAGTCAAATATGGGTTCGGTAGAAGGAACGACTCTGCATCCTTCTAACGTAAGAAGTAGTCGTGTCCTATAGGATCCATCAGTATAAAATGTTAGTTTAGGAGTACTTGGAGATCAATGGTCGTCGACCTTGGTACGTTAGCAAGGCCGTCCAACTGCATCCCCACATAGTGAGCCAGGGGAGTGAGCATGCCGCCTAACACTATAGGCCCTGTAGTCTGATTCACAACCCTCTTCATCTGACGGATCAGATGGATAGTTGTGTCTACCTTATATCCGTCACCATGCAATATAGATTGTGTAGCTCGTCCAACCATACAACTTATTCTCATATCTGGCAAACAAGGTGTTGGCTATCACCCTCTGCAAGTATCGGAACACAGGGTTCCGAATCAAGGTCGTCTTGGCAGTCCTCGGATTCCATGGTACTGGATCCCTACCATGGCAGTTGGTGATGTACCCCCAAAATTCGTCTGGTTGGAAGCGCTGGCTATGACGGACCTCGATATTTTCTGATGGCATCTGATATACAACCTGAAACTACTCCACAGACAACTCGTGTTGCCTGTTGTTTAGCTGGAACTGAATGTGGGTCGGTTTCGATCATTGTTCCTCACCGTGATGGTGCTAAGGATCTCGAGGACGATCCTCGGGTATGTCCCCCAACGACCTCTAAATAAATGTGTCTAGCCCACATTCTCCACGAGATGCCAGAAATCGCCGTGCAAACCAAGGCGCTGTAGAGCCACGCCGTCTGCATATCTTGTGGGCTCGATATGTCTCGCAACCAGAGCTGCTCATTTTTGTCTATGCTCGTCTAAACGCAGTGTCACCCTATGATGTGAGGGTGCCATAGGAGCACGTACTGGCGCTGGATCATTATCTCCCGATGTGGAGGCACCCCCTAAAGCTCGTCATTTCTTACCACCTGCTATAATGACCTGCAAGAAGAGTAAAACCATGTACAAAAAAAAATCACAAATTAATCCTCAACTCAAGCACATACAATCTTAATATGAAGTTACGTCGAACATGTCTACCTATCAATGAATTCCAAACATAGCACATGAATTCAATACTTAACCTCAATCAAATGCAGGACAAGAACATGGAAGCCTCCCCCAAAGTTGAATTTAGCCAACCTACTCTTCTAATCATCAACCACAATTATCTCAAGGTCCAAATCAATGGCAAACTCAATGTATTTCAATCATTCTACATATATTCATCATCCTATAGAAAAATCTAACAATCACATGCAACCATTGTGAACAATTTATCTAATAATTACATGCATGATAAAGTGTTCGATAAAATTCCCCAATGACAAACTACATCAAATATACAATGTGCTCCAATTAAATCATCACCCAAGTCTCAAATAAGGATTATCTATTAAAAGATTGCAAAAAAATTTGAAGAACACATACCTTTTAAGACTAAAATAAAAAAAGTATGCACTTTGAGCCCTAGGTGTGAAATTCCTTCCACAACCTCAAATTTCTTGTGCAATTGATGTTGAAATACAGAGGGTAAGTTTATGATTAATCAGTGGATTTTTCAGGAATTTGAGAATTGGGGGGTTAGGGTTCGAAATTGGGGTGAAATTGTGATGAATTTTGCCCCCAAAATCAAATTTTAAAGTGTTGTGCAGTGGTGCACGACCATGTCCCAGGACACGGTCGACCGTGCACCACTACAACCCCCGACCTGTGTAGTCACGCACGACCGTGCGCGGCTGCTTACACCTATTGGACATTGACGCACGGCTGTGCCCCCAGGCATGGTCTAACCGTGCGCTAATGCTACGATTTTTTTTATTCAACAAAAATCCTAATCTACATATTGGGTTGCCTCCCAATCAGCGCTAAGTTTAATGTCTTCAGCCAGACATGATAAGAAGACTTACCTCTCATGGATCCGTTAAGTAGTAAACACACTTTGTCGTCTCCTTATTTCCACTTCCATAGTATAGCTTAATACTATGGGCATTAACATCGAACGTGCTCCAATCCTTTGCTAGAAGCTCTACATATCCTGGATCGAACACTTTTTTGACCCAAAATGGGCGGGACCATCTTGACTTCAATTTACTGGGGAATAGACGGATTCTAAAGTTGAACAACAATACAGGATATCCCGGTTTGAATGTCCTTCATTGGATCATCTTGTCATGAAAGTGCTTCATTCGTTCTCTGTAGATTCTGGCATTCTCATATGCATCGTTACGAAATTCATCCATCTCCAAGAGATTTCGAATTCGCTCTGAACTTGACCGTGAATAGTCCAAATTTAGTACTCGTGTTGCCCAATATGTCTTGTGCTCCAATTTGACCGGGAGATGACAAGACTCCCAAAGATAAGTTGGTACAGGGGACATGCCAATAGATGTTTTGTACGCCATTTGATATGCCCACAATGAATCATCAAGACGAATTGACCAATCCTTGTAATTCACACTCACCGTCTTTTCCAAGATTGTCTTTATCTTCCAATTGGACACCTCCGCTAATCCATTAGCTTATGGATGGTACGACAACATCATCTTATGTCTAACTCCATATTTTTCCAACAACCTAGCAAAAATTTTGTTGTGGAAGTGTTTTTCCCCATCACTAATAATTGCTTTAGGTGTCCCGAATCTATTGAAGATGTTTTTCTTCATAAATTGTAGGACCACTTTAGCATCATTAGTTTTGGTGGGAATCGCTTCTATCCACTTGGATACATAGTCAACTGCTAGCAAGATGTAATTATAGTCATTGAACTGAGGAAACGGTCCCATGAAGTCTATGCCCCATACATCAAAAATTTCAACTTCAAGAAAATTAGTGAGGGACATGTCATGTCTTCGAGATATGTTTCCCGTCCTTTGGCAACAATCACATCCCGCAAAGTTATAACAATCCTTAAATAAAGTAGGCCAATAAAAACTTGATTGTAGAACTTTGATAGTCGTCTTCTTCCCACTATGGTGCCCACCTACGGGTGATGAGTGACACATTCTCATGATGTCATCCAACTCTTCCATTAGTACACATCTTCGGATTAGCGAATCTACATATCTCCTAAACAAATATGGATCATCCCACATATAAAAATTTATATCATGAAGAAACTTCTTCTTATGATACCCATCTATATCCGGTGGAAGAACCCCTTTTGCTAGGTAATTATCGATGTCCGCGTACCATGGCACCGACGCATCATTAATTGCAAGTATGAATTCATCGGGGAATTTCTCTTTGATTTCCTCTTTTACCTCAATTTCTGGTTTCTCAAGTCTCGAAAGATGATCCGCCACCACGTTCTCACATCCCTTCCTGTAGCACCCTGATCCAGTATTTGGGGGATTGAGGCACTACCATGACGTTAGATGCATAAAATAAAATATTTGTATAAGGAAAAAATAAAATGATTAAAAATTCTTTTCGTAAGGAAACTAAGCGGAAGACTATATTATGAAAACACGAGCCATTT
Organism: Scutellaria baicalensis; assembly: GCA_005771605.1. Lineage (NCBI taxonomy): Eukaryota > Viridiplantae > Streptophyta > Magnoliopsida > Lamiales > Lamiaceae > Scutellaria > Scutellaria baicalensis. The sequence goes on from CM016721.1 coordinate 29,830,624, forward strand.
TTTTTCCTTTTAAAATATAGAGGATAAAGATGCAAACATCCGGCTCGTGTCTTACCCACATTTGTAAGTCAAAACCTTGAAATATTTTAAAACATATGAAAATATTACATAAACAGTTAAACCAACATGAAAGGTTTCAAAAAGTATTAAGCACCATCAAAACATACATATTAACATAAATCAAACATATACTTCTTGGGAGGGTCCATACAGTTGGCTACACATCCGCTTTGTTGTAAGCAGAACCTGAAAAGATTTAAAGGTAACATCATGAGACTCCTCCGGAGAGGGAGCCCAGTGGGATAACAATACTCTCTCATACATAGAAGCAATTAAATTATTAAGCACGTACTATATGTCCAACAGGCACGCTCACCCGTTTTGGACCCTCATAACATTAGACTAGAGACTCTCGCCCTTATGGTCACATAACATTAAGGAATGTGGGCACGCTAACCCACTAGACCTTGCTTTCATAGACCAGGCACTTTGGCCCTTATGGTCGTCGCCCGACGTGAAGCCCTCCTGGTTATAGCTATGGTGCTTCCCTCCGTAGATTTTCATACATATCTTACTAATTTAATTATCAACACGTATTAGAGAGTAGAAGTTACCGACATTTGAAGATTTCACTTGAAGCGGGGACATCCACTGAAGTATCCGGTCATCTCGTACTACACTCGGCACATTCATTAACATTTAGTCTTTGATCACGTCTTGATCATATCATACAAACATATGCTAATCCATTTTCATGAATTACTTAGTTAACATATTACTCGATGCTCATTAACATGTCTTAGTTAAGCATCATACCATGAAGTCATGTCATGGACAACTATATAACCTAACATACTTATCATTCATGCCACATATGTATATTATGACAAGACATAACAAAATAATCTTATAGACTTCATAACATTCTTTAGAACAATTAATCATTTGAAAGAAAACTATTTAGACCATATGAACACATAAACCTCTATTACATTACTTTGAAACCTAACGGTTCATCACCTTACACATAAGCTCACATTTGATTTCTCAAAGTTAGATTCAAAAGATGGTTGAAATCTCACTTTTAATCATAGATAAAATTTGATTCAAAAGCTAGTAACTTGTAGATAGAAATACACTCGTTAACATATAACCATTTTCATAATTATAACAAAACGTCTAATATTCATGAAAATAATCATAAATTCACATAATACCTCTTATTTAGTCATGCTATAACAATAGATATAAGTTCCAAATACACAAGCTTTAATAATTAACTTAATGTACCCAAATATTTGTTTGGAAGATACTCTAAATCAGTCTGATTTATTAAATTCACCATAAATCACATAGTAATTAAAATCTTTTGAAATTAATAATTTAAACTTACAAAATCATGTATTAAAACATATTAAAACATTTTGTAATAATTATAATTCATCAAATTTCTAAGATTATTCTTCTAAAGTTCAAAACAGTAGAATTTCATCTTGAAACTATACTATGTTTGAAAAATCATTATAATTTGTACACTTCATTAAACATTACCAAATTTTAGACATAGACTCATGACTTTATTTTGTATAACATACTGGAACAGTATTTTAAAATATTCATTGACCGAATTTATAAAAATATTTTTCTATGGTCTGAAATTGCACATTCCGGGTCTGAAATTGGACAATCTTTGAAAATTCATTATAAATCATAAACTACTCCAAACATTACCAAATTTTAACCATACACTCAAGACTTCATACAGAATAATATTCTAAAACAATTTTGAAAAAATATAAGCATATGATTTTATAAAATTCGTAAAAGGGGACTGCAAATTACAAGTTTTTCACAAGTTGATTAGATCCACTTATTTCTTTGATAATTCGACTTCTAAGACTCCATTAACCTCAAGAAAGCATCATCACTCAGTTTAATACACTTGCAATGATCTTAGGCAAGATAATCAAACATGCAAAAGCCAAATCAACATGCAATTGTACAATCAACACTCAAGATTCACATATTTTGATGATCAACACTTAGAACAAGACAAATTCCTCACAATCTTCCTTAAATCTTACATGCAATGAGTTTTTGGTAAGAGAATCAAACATGCAAAGCTTAATTAAACATGTATTTGTTCAATCAACACTAATGATGACATAATTTTGAAGATCAAACACATAGACCCAACAAATTTCATCACATTAGTAGAGAATCACCCTTAGATCACACATGCAATGAGCTTAGATGAGGGGAAACAAACATGCAATACTTTTTCAACTTGCATTTCAACATTTAGAACCTAATCATGCTCCTAAGGAAATGATTTGTGAGATTTAGCAAACTACCTCTTGATTTTCAAACAAATTATGTGTTCTTGAGATGTTGCTTGAGAAAGATTGTACTTTGAGCTTAATTTCTCCTCTTGTCTTGGAAGGATCTTGCCTTTTTCACTTAACTCTTGATAATGGCAGCTTGTTTGAAGGTGGGAGTGAATGTATTTTTTTGTAATGAATGGAAGAAAGGGTAGAGAGAAGGAGGAGCAAAAGGGTTAGAGAGAGAGAGAGAGAGAGAGATCAAAATGAGAGGGGTGGAATGTCTATCCCCCTTCACATATCTATATATGTAGTGTATAATCATGATATAATGCATGTATTATAGATGTAGATCTTGTAAAAATAATGTAAATTAATACGTATAAACATGTAGATCACCTCTTGTAGTATTTATCCACTAAAGGTGTGATGATTCAAAACATTGAGACTTGTGGTGGATTTGATGGAGGTATGTGAGAGGTTGAGTGTAGTGTCATCTAATATGACACAAAGTAGTTTGTAATGATGATCAAAGTAATTTGAATATTGATTTAGTTGTTACCTATAATGTTTAATTCATGTAAACTTAATTATCATATATGTGTGGGAAAAATTATAATGTCACACATAAATAAGATGACATGTAAGATTATGGACATTACTTGAAATCAATTTAGACATCTTTAAATTAAAGTCTTCATAATATTTGATCATCTAATTATGCATGAAAGTATGTACAATATTATACATCATAGAGTCACATAATTGATTGCACATAAAACCATATAATATAAATTCCACTATAATTATAATTGAACACATTAGTCATGCTTCTTTTAACAATTATTAAAATTCAACTTATCTATATTATTTTTTATACGATCCTTTTACCCGTGTGTGTCGAGTGCATCACGATTAACTCGGTCTCTTCGGGTAGCTATCCTGCAAGACTTTTTATACTTAAAGAAACATTAGCTCATTTCTTTTGATAAAACATAAAGCTTGATATATAGAGATTATTTACAATAAATCATTTTAAAAAATGAATTTGTAAATAAAAAATATGCTATGCAAATTTTCTAAAAACGGGGTGTTACAATCCCTCCTACTTTTGAAAAATTTCGTCCTCGAAATTTGGGTTTACTAAGCATTAAGCTCAAGGTTAGATCTTAAAATCTAATCTTCACGTTCTTATTTTGTATCTCTTTTCTCATGACTACCCATTGTACTAAGACTTAGCGGTATTTGTTATTCCTTAAAAAATATTTGATCTTTCTTCTAAAAAGCTCTACATGTTGTTCTTCATAGGTGAGGTCCATATCAACTTCATTTTCTTCAAGTCTAATGAGGTGACTAGGGTTTGGTATGTATTCTTGAAGCATCAACAAGTGTGGAGACGTTATAAACTGCGAATAACTCTAGTGTTAAGGTAAAACAGTATGCGATATAGTCTTATATATCTTTGCTTTAACTTTCTCATTTTCCCAAAATGAACTATTCATTTCATAAACGCAAAATCTAGGTATTACTTTCTCCTTTATCTCATAATCTTTCATTCGTTAGTTGTCGTAAAATTTTGCAATTTTTAAAAGCCCATGTCGTATCTAGATCTTAGTGATTGCTTCCACATATCATTCCACACTAGAGACCAATCATCTTATTAACTCAAGTTATCATAAAAAATTGGTGTTCGATATCTCCTTCCATATAGCAAATTAAGACTGATAACCGTTGTTGTTAGCGAATTCTAAAACGACAAATATTCTTCCTTACTTCCTTGTGAATAAACGCGCACGTCATATGTAGATTCTCCAAAATTCTATTTGTTCTCTCCTATTTGTTGTCCATCTGCGGGTGAAAGGCATTGCTTTAGTGTAGTTTTGTGTCCAGCTACTACATCTTCCAAAAAAAAAAAATTGTGGTGAAAAGAGGTCCCGATGTGCCACAAACGAAGTTGGTACTTCACGTAGTAGTACCCTTCCATCAATGTACCATCTTGCCAGCCGATATATGGAATGCGTTATCTTAATCGAAATAAAACGAGCAACCTTGGTCAACTTATCGATAATGACCTCATCACCTCACGTTGTTGAGAATTATTTTTTAATATGCTTATAACAAAATCTATCGATATATACTTCCACTCCCATTCCCGCACTTTCAACTGATTCTCAATCTAGCAAGTCGTTAACGATTGGGTTTGATTCTTCAATAGGTGAGACATAAATTGCTACTTTTCTAAATATATCATATGCTCTATTTCTGTAATATATTATATCACTGTGCAATATTATATCAATGTAATATTTATGTTTTACTAATAGATTTTTTGCAAATATAATTTTACCTAATATAAGATCATATCAAATTTACCTAATATATCAAAACATAATATAAATTTAATTAACATATAATGTATTCAAATAATTTTTTCAAAAAATGTATTCATGTACCCATATATATATATTAAATATTTTGAGAATTAAATTAATTAACAATAAACCTCATACGATATATATAGATAATAATTGAGATTTTTTCCATATTTTGAATGGGCATTTGAACGGGAAAATCATTGCCAAAAATAGATTTTGACAATTTTTTGTTTGTTTTTATATATACAAAGATATAAAGATATGTATATATGTCATCCACCTGTTTATATTTTATATTATTTTGTAATTTCTTGAAGTATATAATATGCCTTTTTTGTATACATTTACATGCATATTAAATCATATATATATATATATATATTATCATCGAATGGAATAATTGTTTTCTTATTTATATGACATTATGATTATGATATTATATACATGATGTAACTCATATATATACACACATTATTTAAATGATTATATAAATATGTGAATTGAAATTAATAATTAAAGTTGACTTACCATATTAACAATTATGTTAAAAGATTATTTTATCATATCACTTCCATATATATATATATATATATATATATCATCAAACATATTTTTTTTATTAATTATCACTTATCATTAATTTTAATAAAAATTAATTTTCAATTTTGGCATGATGTTTTTGGCGGGAAAAGTTTCACATTACTATTAGATAAAATGTTTGTATTTATATATATATAAATATATATATGTAAATATATATTAGGAGGGCACATAGAGATTTGTTAGTGTTGGATTTTCCAACATTAATTAATTTTCCTTTTTCATTTTATCCTAAAATCAAAGTAGATTTTATTAGATTTATTTATTTGAAAAGATTTGGAAAAGATTTGATTTCTCTCTCTTATTGTTTTGACTTCTTAAACTCACGTGTGATTTATTGGATCCAATCTTAAACTAAAAATTTCCTAAGTATTGGGAAAGTTGTTATCCTCTTTTCTTGATAGGATTCAAAGATATATAAAGATCAAACAAGTGAAGTTTGAAGGAGTCAAACACGTTCTTTTGAGAGTGCATATCAACGTGAGATTAAGATGAGAAGAGAACGTGATTCAAAGAAAGATCAAGTCAAGAGTTCAAAGAAGTGGAGATGAAGATGTCAAGAAGAGAAAGAAGAACAAGTCCACTCCACCATGTCCATCATGCACGTGAGCTTATGGAGATCATGGAGCACTCCAAGATCATGGGAAGTGGAGTCTACACAGTGTACTTCGAGCTCTATAAATATGTGAAGATTGCTGAAGATCAAGTGCACAGAAATCGTGAGTTCAAGCAATCAAAAGTTCAGCAGTACACTAGTGTTAAGTTTTGTGTTGTTCACTGAGGCAACACCATTTTCTTGTTGTGTCATAGAGTTTGCATACTCGTGACTTTTGGTATATGTGTTTCAAAGTGTTCAACTGAGAGTCTTTGTATACGTCCCTAGTATTCATATTCACTCCATAGGACGTATTGAATTCTTTGTACGAAAGAATCTCTTTTAGAGATCTTTCTATCTCCTTATATACATACGAAGATTAATAAAGGAGTTTTTGCCCTGAAGGCATTCCACGAGTATTTGTATACTCGTGGATAAATCATTTGTGTTCTGCAACTTTTAAATTCGATCTATTTCCGCTGTGTGTTCAGCTAGTGTTGTCGACACCGTTGAAAACACTGTGTACTTTGATTATTCTGTTTTTGTTTTTGCTTTTGCAGATCCACGTAGGACTTTCAAGATTGAAGAAGGAGAACTTTTCTTTTGTGATATTCACAGTCATGTTTATAGGCTAATTTTATAATCTAGTCCAAGGAGATGCCAGAATCTTGAATGATTCATCCATTTTTAATTGAGTAGTAATATTTTCTTACTCTATCTTGATTTCTTCGTTATTTGATCTTATGCTTTGCATGTTTGATTAATTTATTTGTTAATCAATTCTAGCTAATCACACAACATAATCATGAAATTGTTATATTTGTGTGAGTGTGGTGGCAATTAGAAATTGATTCTTAAGGTAACGAAGTTTAGGTTGTATGATACAAACGTTTTCCTTTCATAGTCTAGTATGCCCTATCATTTTTGATCATTAATGCGTCTTATAAATTGAATCTTGGATACATGTTTTGAGATAATTCATTAGAATAATTTAGTTAGGGGTCGTAATTAAGTGAACTTGAGAAATAGTTTGAACTACTTATTCATACTGTTGGTTTATAAGGTGTAGATAAATGGAACTATTAATTAAATTAGAAAAATTGTTCTATGGGAAGTTATTCAAGGGCCTAGATAGTTTAATTCGTTGATTTCTGACATTATTTGTGTCCTTGTTGCAAATTCTTTTGTTGCGTTATTTTAGTATTCACTCAACAAACAAACTAATCACCCCCTATTTTTATTATTTTGTCTCTATGAAGTTATTCAATTAAATTACGTCATTCCCTATGGGTTCAACCTCTTACTTATCCTACTACATAAGTGGATTAGTTCAGGTGATTTTTTTTTTTTTTTGGTGTCGACGACAACACACCCGTATATTTCGTCAATCCCCTAGAGATTCAACCTTATACATCAATGTCACATATTCTTATTTAAAGCAAATATTTATTGTTTGATAATTTCAATGTCACATCCCAATTTTCAGAGACTTTTGGAATGTGAAAAATGACAATAACATAAAGATTTTCATGTAAGCAGCAGAAAAATGAAATAAAATTTTCTTTTAAAATCTAAGTCAAATCTTGATTAATAGAATGTCATGAGTGTGCAGCGGAAATTCATATATTAAATATTTGGCAATTTTATGAAAATATACAGCAGAAGACTCAATTAAAAAAAAAAAAACCAATTAGTTTAAGTTTGTCAAATGGAAGAACATCGTTATAAAACATAGATATAATAAACATGAGAAAATGTACTTCATGATAAACCTCAAGAGAACTAAATTAAATAACTTACTGACATCAGCCACTGTGCATCCACCCCACTCCACGTCATGGATTTTATTCAGAAATGTTAGATAATATGGGATGAGCAAAACACGAGCTCAGTGGGGACATGTTTGTCTAAATTAAAGACAACATGTTAAAGCAAGACAAAAATCACAACATGCATAAAAATATCTTCCTCGTCTTGTGATTGACCAATTAAATCTTAGGATGGCGAGCAATACTCGAGGACCTAGTTTTGATCCTTGAACCTCTCGCTCTCTGACTAATCCTCATGCATAGATCATAGATCACAACAAGTATTTTCATAAATATTTTCCTCGAACACATTGCTTCAATTCATCAATCACCTCACATAAAGCATTTAATAGAGACAAACACATGAAAGAAATCCCCACCTTAAAAGTTGAAAACATTGAATGAGTTGATGCATGGATGCAAGACCGTATATCAGAATTCTCGTCTCTTCATCTCCTATTTCCATAACACTATGTGTCTCGTAGTCCTCGTTATCTGATATATTGATTTAGTAAATGAATCAATACTAGTTCCTTAAATAACTTTTGATTATGAAAAGAGTTAAATGAATGAAATGAAAGAGATATTCATCTTGAGATCAGACATTAAACCCTTCAGAGCGTGTCGAAGTTTCTGTAGACTCGTAAAAAAAATTCATTTTCAGATTCTATTCGTTTTCAAGTTGAAAGTAAAGTAAAATGATTTTAAAAGGAGTTTGTTACTAGCTACTGTCATCCTACTCTACCGCGTTAACTTCACTGAGGTATGTAAATAATAAAGTTTCAATGCATTTATTTCAATGAGGTTAATGATCATGAGAAAAGGAAAGAAGGATGATGAAGAATGATGAAACATTGATTTTGCAAGTTTCATGTTTTACAAACTTATTTCGAATTCATATTTTACAAAGTTATTTCAAAATCCCATGTATGCATGCATGTCCTTTTAGTTATTGGGAACCCATGTATTAGAATCAAATAAATGATGAGTATTAGAATTTGAACGAGAAGCGTATGATATGTTTGAGGCTAATAGAACTTTCAATGATGTCATGGTAACCATTAGAGGCATGTAACCGTATTGTTAAGGAATTACATAAAGGGATTAAGAATGAGATAAGTAAACAGATAGATTAGTACGTAAGTATTTTGATGATCAACTTAAGGACATTTTAATTGAATGATATGATAATATGACTTAAAACACTAGAGCTTAGGTGAGATCGCTGAATTTCGAGGACGAAATTATTTTAAGGGGTATGGATGTAATATCCCCAAATTTTGAGATATAAAATTTAATAAAGAATTAGAATATAATCATTATAAATTAATTTGGACAGACACTTGTGTGCCCCGAGGGCACCGTATCCCCAAATTAATCATCATATGGTGTTATATATATACTTTACAAGTATCATGTGTATACTCTTTAGGTATCATATGTATACTCATATATACATATGATACCTGTAGAGTATATGTATAACACTAAGAAATGTAACACCTGTAGAGTATATATATAACACCTGAAGAGTATACTCATATATATATACATACGATACCTATAGAGTATATGTATAACACCAAGAAATGTAACATCTGTAGAGTATATATATAACACCTGAAGAGTATGTATATAACACCTAAATCCGTGCCCTTATGTGCCCCAGGGGTATATAGTTTTTGTCATTAATTTGAGTCTTATGATAAAATATATTTTATAGGTGAATATAAGTCCATTAAGTTGTTGAAGCCCATGACAAAATAAAATATACGTATAAGTTTCCTAAACCTAATCAAACACAAATTTTACGTTCTTTTGAGAAATAAAAATCTCAAATACACTGCGCTTCTTTCATAACCCTTTTATTTTACATCTATATGGAAAATTTTCCACCCATCAAACTTCATGAAGCCATTTTCTTCCATATCTTGATGTAGTTGTAGCAAAGAGACAATTTGAATTTAAAAAATATAGGTATTCATATTCTTTCTACTTAATATTTCAAATTTTTTAGTATATAACTTCAAATCTTACGAAATTTTAATATGTTGTTCCTTGACATCTTCATAATATTATGTTAAATTTTCAAATCAATCGGAGTTTATATTATTTTATATGATTTTTATATTCCTTGTAGCCCTAATCTACATGTTAAATGTTTCTGATTTAGAAATCTTCGAAATAATATTCATCGACCTCCGAAAATTATAAAGATTTAATATGTTATTCTTTATTGTATGTTTGAGATTCTGGAACATTTTTATCTTAAACTGAGTTTTACATGATTTAATATTATTTTTATATTTCTTCTTCATGAAATTTGAGATGTTTATCGTAACCGATTTTAAAATCAAATAAATATTTATATGATTCCAAATTTTTTAAAAGTTTACCAAATCGTGTAATATATTGGTTCTGATCTACAGAAAAAATTCCAATTCAATCCAAAGTGTATTTCATTTAAAACTTTATTTTCTATCACTCTTTTAAAAACTAACGATTTACATTGATTTTGATTTAAGAATTTAATTCCTATAGCTAATGGTCTTCAAATGATCTAATTTTTGAAATGTTATATATTTACAAGTCTTCTATATTCTGGAAAAGTTTCAAAATAAAAATAGTTATATTTCTTAAGATAATAATTTTCTTCTACAGCTATGCAGAATTGATTGTTTATGCAATTTGAGTTTCAAAAAGTAGAAACCTATAGTTATACTACTTGGAATTTTATGAATTTTATATATTTTACTTATGTCACAGATTATGATATACATGTATACTTAAGGATCATTTGTTCTTGTATTCTTGATAAATAAATATTTCAAGTAATGTGGTGCTAGTGAATTTAACATGTCTAACTAAAGGTACATTTCCTGAAATTGTCCCTTTAAAACTTGATGTTTTGATTTTCTACAAAATCCAATAATTTTTATGTTTTCTTCAACAAGTTCTAGAATAAACTTTTTTAATTTCAAATCATGTCAAAATTATTTTCAGTCTAAGAGTTTAATGTTCGATCTCAAAATCAATATCTCTTTCATTTCATTCATTTAACTCTTTTCATAATTAAAAGTTATATTAGGAAATAATATTGATTCATTTACTAAATTTATATATTAGATAACGAGGACTACAAGACACATAGTGTTATAGAAATAGGAGATGAAAAGATGGGAATTTTGATATACGGTCTTGCATCAACGCATTCAAGGTTTTCAACTTTTAAGGTGGGGATATTTCCTTCATGTGTTTGTCTCTATTAAATGCTTTATGTGAGGTGAATAGACACAAACACATGTGAAAGAAATCCTCATCTTAAAAGTTGAAAACCTTGTATGCGTTGATGCATGAATGTAAGACCGTATATCAGAATTTCCTGTCTCCTCATCTCCTATTTCCATAACACTATGTATATCGTAGTCCTCGTTATCTAATATATAGATTTAGTAAATGAATCAATACTATTTCCTAACATATATAGCTTTTAATTATGAAAAGAGTTAAATGAATGAAATGAAAGAGATATTGATTTTGAGATCGAACATTAAACTTTTAGACTGAAAATAATTTTGACATGATTTGAAACTAAAATTTTTAGTCTAGAACTTGTTGAAGAAAACATAAAAATTATTGTATTTTGTAGAAAATCAAAACATCAGGTTTTAAAGGGACAATTTCAGGAAACATACCTCTATTTAGACATGTTAAAGTCACTAGCACCACATTACTTCAAATATTTATTTATCAAGAGATATAAGAACAAATGATCCTTAATTTAAAATTTATATTATAATATGTGATATAAGTAAAATATATAAATTTCATAAAATTTCAAGTAGTATAACTATAGGTTTCTACTTTTTAAAACTCAAATACCATAAACAGTCAATTCTGCATAGCTGTAGAAGAAAATTAATATCTTAAGAAATATAAATATTTTTATTTTAAACCTTTTCCAAAATATAAAAGACTTGTAAATATAAAACATTTCCAAAAAATCAGAACATTTGAAGACCATTAGCTATATGAATTAACTTTTTAAATCAGAATTAATATAAATCGTTAGTCTTTAAAAGAATAATAGAAATTAAATTTTAAATGAAATACAATTCGAATCAAACTGAACTTTATCCTATATAGCTGAAAATCAATATCTTAAACAATCTGGTAAAATTTTATCAAATTCGAAATCATATAAATAATTATTTGAATTTTGGAATCGGTCACGGTAAACATCTCAAATTCTGCGAAGAAGGAATATAAAAATAATATTAAAACGTGTAAAACTTGGTTTAACATGAAATGTTTACAGAATCTCAAACATACAGTAAAGAATAACATATTAAAGTTTTATAAATTTTAGAGGTCGATAAATATTATTTCGAAGATTTCTAAATCAGAAACGTTTAACATGTAGATCTAGGGCTAGAAGGAATATAAAAATCATATAAGTAATATAAAACTCTAATTGACTTGAAAATTTAACAGAATATTATGAAGAAATCAAGGAACAACATACTAAAATTTCATAAGATTTTGGAGTTATATAATAATGAATTTGAAATTTTAAATAGAAAGGACATGAATACCTATATTTTTGAAATTCAAATTGTCTCTTTGATATGACTAAATCAGGATATGAAAGAAGATGGCTTCATCGATTTTGATGGGTGGAAAATCATGGTTTTCATATAAATGTAATATCAAAGGGTTTTGGAAGATGGGTGGAAAATCATGGTTTTCATATAAATGTAATATCAAAGGGTTTTGGAAGAAGCGCAGTGTATTTAAGATTTTTATTTCTCAAAAGAACGTAAAATTTGAGTTTAATTAGGATTAGGAAACTTATACATGTATTTTATTTTTCATGGACTTCAACAACTTAATGGGTTTATATTAACCTATAAAATATATTATATCATAATTATAATGATGTCTTATCATATTTATATCTTAATTATTTATTAAATTTTGTATCTCAAAATTTGGGGATATTACAATCGAAACCCACAAAGATATTTATTTGGGTAATTATTGACTGAGTTATGCAGGGACGGGTGCACATTAAGGCCAAGAGGGCACTGTGCCCCCTGAAATTTTGCAAAAAAGGTAGGGGTATTTTAGTAATTTCATATTTTTTAATTTAAAAAAAAAAGAAATATACATATGTGCTGCACAACTCTCGTCTTTGCCTCTATTCCATTCCAGCAGCAGCCTGCTCATCCATTATCTTTCATTTCCCCTTTCCACTCAACTCAAACCCTTGCATTTCCTTCCACCAATTACTACTTCTCCACTTAATTTCAAGGTAAATGTTACATACATATTACTCTTATTTGCAATCTTCTTCATCATTATTGTTAATTTATGGTGTTTTAAATTATATATGTGATTTATTGATTAGGTTAAAAGATTGAGATTTTTTCTTTTTATTTTGTTTAGAATTCTTCTACACTAGAAATTATGGTAATACTTCATTGTGGTAGGAAATGGGCAAGCTTATTTTGTTAACTAGTAGTGCACCCGCGCGATGCACGACTTGTTATATTATCCAATAATTTTTATTATTGATGGTATAGTATAATGATATATTAGTTAAGAATAAAAAATATATTGCTTTTAATGTCTATATTAATAAAAATGTTTAATATATTCAACTTATATAAATAATTGTATTTGATAAACTTTTCACATTTTCCCCTCATCTTTATTTTTCCTCCTCTTTAAATATGTCTAAAAACAGTACTCGAGTCATAATCATATTCTAACCCCTTCTCCTTCACTTGTCTTTCTCTATGGGAAAATAACTTTCATCTCAATTTTTCTTCTTATTTCCCTCACTAATTTTCTTTTTCTTTTAATATTTCAACTCTCCGTTATTTTTCTTCTTGTTTCGATATTTATAACCTCCATTTCAAAAAGTTAGCACATCCTCATTTAGTGAGACTTTCATCTTTATTTCATACATTGCTTATATAGAAGTAGAAAATGGCTTGTAGAGGAAGTCTAATTCCAATGTCTTGTAGAGGAAGCCTAACTTTAGTGGCTTGAGATGAAAAATTGATTCAAAATTATTAAATTAATTTAGAAAACTAAAATGAAATTAAAAAAAATTACACAAATTGATGTGATATTTTTAGGATGGAAAGTGACAAATTTATATATTTTGCCAACATTTTATTATTATTATGTATATATAGACATAAATATATAGATATAAATAGATTTTAGATTGGTACACAACCTTTATTATTATTAATTTTAATTTTAAATTAATCATAATGTTTGGTATTTCTATAATAGTTTTCAAATTTTTAAACATTTTATAGCCCTTTAGATTAAAACCTATTTTCCACATTTATATATCTATCAAAATTATAAACTAATTTAAACTTAACTTAATTTTTGACAATGTTTAAATTTCATTATTTTCAAAATTGAACTATATCATTAATATATAGTCATATCATTTAAAAGAGTTTATTATATTTCATCTTTACTCATATATGTAAAATTGAAGATAACTTATTATATAATAGTGTGTGTATTTATATGTATGTATGTGTGTGTGAATATATATATATATATATATATATGCAGCTTATTATAGAAGATACCTAAAAATTATTTAGTTTTTTTTTTTCTCTTTTTTTCTATTGGTTGATTGCTTTGGAGGGAAAATGGCAAATCTGAAATTTTCTCCAACTTGCTTGCTTTTAGTATAATATAGATATAGACTAGTAGAGTGCACCAGCGCTATGCGCGGCTAAAATATTTTTCAAATGTAAGAAATGCATATATTTACTATTTGATTGTTAAAAAGATATGAATATAAATAATTATATTTTACGTTTTTTTTTTTTTTTGTATATTGTAATTGTAAAGAACATTGAACACTTATAATTATTTATTTGTATAGAAAATTATTTCTTGCATTACACATAACAAAGTACATACTTCTAATAATATAAGATACTTTTGAATTAACTTTTAACTTTATAAAACTTTAAATAATTATATCATAAACATTTAAGTTTAAGTACATAAATTTCAAAAAGTAGTAATCTTCTTCTATTAAATATTTTATCATAAAGTTTGTATTAAAATAAAAAAAGATGTTTTAAAAGAAGACACATGGGTATGTCAATATGAAAAATTAGTTTTTTGTAATAGATTATATTATGGAAACTTATAACTTAAATCTTTTACAATTTATAATTATTTAAAACAATTTTTTTATAGTAGAATGTAATATAATATAAAAAAAGATTTTATTTCTATTTTTTTTATTATAACGTATGATGATTCAAGAATTACATATGTTTTTCTTTTATTTTTTTACTACAATATTTTATAGCTTATCAAGAAAGTCATGTAATTTAAAATGATTAAATTAATTTATAAAAATAAAATGAAATCTTGAAAAACTAAAATAAAAAAAATTATTTACACATCATCAAATTGATATGACATTTTTAGGAGGGAAAGTGGCAATTTAGTAAATTTTGACAACTTGCTTGCTTTTATTATAGTCAAGGATGAAAATATCGATATCGCATGTCGTATCGCAACTTTGATTTTACGGATATATCGATGGATATATCGATATCGCAAAAAAATTGAAAAAACAATGAAAATCTTATTAAAATTCTGGAAATTTAATATGAAATTTTAGGGATTATTTTTACACTTCATTACACATATATTCCACTCAAAATCACATTAAAATATAATATATTTAAAACTAACATATAGATAATAAGCATTATAAATACTGTTTTTCGAATGAAAACTGATAATATATTACATAATATAAGACAAAATTACTAAAATTACATCACACAATATACTAGTACCAAATGATTATAAAGTTTATATAAATATATTATCAAAACAAAAAATCAATAAGTTCAACTGAAGTTATAATTTCAAAGTAATAAAAGTCATAAATATTCAAAGTCATACAACCAGAATATGTAAATACATAAAATTTTACTAAAACTAATTATAACAATTAATTGTAAATACACAATTACAACATTACATTTTACATACCAGTTCTTCACTATAACATAATTAATTGTAAAATTATGATTTTATAATAAACTTCTATGAGTTAACTAAATGCTTCACCTAACATATACATAATTAGCACAATTAAATATATCAATTTACAATATACCAACAAAATGCTATTTTTATCAACTAAAATGAAAAGCAAAATAAAGAGATTAAATTTACATACCAATTCATAGTTCTTCAAAATGACAATTGAGTGATATATATAGTGGTGCAAGTATTTCCTCTCCAATGTCAATGCCCTTTATCCAAAAAAATAAATAAATTAGATACATTAAAATAGTCATAATCTATAAAGTAAATAATTGAAATTAATTTAATCAAAAATGTTGGGAGAGAGTTAGTGATATCATACCTTGAACCTTAAAATGTATGATAGAATGTTCACTTGCATTTATCCTCTTATATAGAGAAATATATCATGCAAAAAAATTAGAAAATAAAGTAAATGAAGTAATAATTGGTTAAAGGAATGGAAATTTCAAAAAGCCACAAAATACACAATACAAAGTAAAAAAAATCACATAGTTTAATTTTTTGAATCAAAATCGCTCATTTTGATATACATGCGATATTTTGTGATATATCCACGATATTTCCCAATTTTCATCCAATTTTGTACTGCACTGAACCGATATCGAAATCGATATCGATATTTTGCAATATTTTGCGACATATCCGCGATACCCAGGAAAAAAAACATTAACACCCAATATCCGTATCGCAATATCCGTATCCGCGATATATCCGCGATATTTCGCGATATTTCATCCTTGAATATAGCTAGAGGTGGTCCTGTGTGTGTGGTTGGTGTTGCATGGGTCGTGTGGGACGTGTATCATGTAAGTGTTGGACGTGGCATGGGCTGCGTGAACGTGTGTCATGTCGTGAGGGTCGTTAAGACATGGCCAGACTCCTACAGGAACCAGCAGTGCAGTGAGAAATTTTCCGCAAAAAAAATCATAGATTTGTTCTGACAAAACGAGAAGAAGAACTGGTAATAGTCACAAAATCGTCCGTTTTAGTGCCCACATACATCGGTCATGCACATGGGTAGTGCGGATCATGTCATGTGGGGCATGCAACTCATGTTGCGTGGTTCGTGCACATAAGTTGTGCGGATCGTGTCATAAGTGTTCATATCTGTGTTATGTGATAATTGAGATCCCTTTAGAGTTGTTTTGTTGGGCTAAATGTTGTCATTTTTCATTTCAAGATTGGTTAGTCAATTTGAGAGGATGTCTTGGAATTTGATTTGCCCATGTTGCCTCTAATCTTCATCTGCTTTTCTTTCTTGGATTGTAATGTTTTGTATTTGTTGGGTATTCCTCATACTTAGTTTGTGAAAATTTCAAATGTGGCTCTGTATGATTGGCGAGGGACCGATTTTGGTCCAAATTTAATCAAAAGTGGCCCAGTTCAGAACTTTCATCTAAAACTAACGGAGACGGACACGTATGAGACACGTGGTCGTCAAATCCTAAAAATTTTAGCGTTTGAATCGTGTGTGAGGCCAAATCATTGTGGATCTTTCCTTTGTTCAACCCTAATTCCTAATTCAATCGATAATCAAAAACCCCAAATTTAATTTTTCAACCTCGGTGCCCAGAATCTCCCCGTTTGAAATATGATTGAAGATTTTAAACATAGCTTCCAACTAAAATTCCTCACGGGATAGGACCAAACATTAAGAAGAGGCGATGGTGCGTCAGAAATTGACTTTGAATGCTCACCCCGTGTAACGTCATGGTTAGTTTCGAACTTTTGTATCAATCTTTGTCATATACTACTTTTAGCCAAAAATTTTAGTTATCCTAATCATTCCTTTGTTCAATTTCTGTTATCATTGTCATAATTTCTTTTGAACTTATTACTGGTGAATTGTCCTAGGGTTTTGCAACAAATTTTTAATTAAGTTTTTGTATTGTTGAAATTGTGCTTTTTATATTGGTTACATTGTCTATTTTTTATATCATTGATTGCCCAAAAGTATATTGTGGGCACGTGTTTGTCTATATTTTTCAAATTCATTGTTTATTATTTGATTAATGTGGAAGTTTTATGTAAAAAATACTTGTGTGCAATGGTTACTGGGCCAATGTTTGAGATATCCTATTTTTTATTGGCAAGTGGGTGGGAGAATCAATGTTTTATGGTCCTGCCTTTGTTTTTACTGTTATAAGGTATTGTGTAATGCTTTGTGGTCCACATTTACTTCTTATTATATTGTTTCATTTCAAAACACTAGCAGAAAATGTAAAGAGTGGGGGATGAGAGTGTTTCTTAAAACGGTAGGGATGGGTCTGTTTCTGGGGTTGGGGATGTTTCTAATTGTTCTATTGATGTTATTGAAAAATGCATTGATCATTACTCTGATTGGTCTTCAGATGGGCTTGACCCTAAGTGTGGGGGTGTTTTAGGGAAGAAATAGAGTGATAACAATGAGCTAGCAACTAAGTTCAGTGATGAATTGTTTGACCCTGAGGGCATTTCTAATTCCGGTGATACTTTTGATGTTTTATTGTTTGAAAATAACATAGATAAGGATGTAGAGTGGATGGGCATAGACACCTAATGTTGAGGTTAATAGGGAGCATGATTCTGAATCAGAGTTAAAAGACTCTAAGGCATAATTTGATAGTGATTTTAGATCACAAATAGATGAAACTGAAGTGAATCCTGTTTTCAAGTCATCTCAAACTTTTAATCCTAATTTTTCAATTGGGATGACATTCACTGATAAAAAAATTTAAAAAGGTAGTGTACTCTCATGGTGTAAGAGAAAGAAAGAATCTTAAAATTACAAAACATGAGCTAAGAGAATCTATGCTAAGTGTTTGGGGGAGGGATGTGAGTGGCAGATTAATTGTTTGAAGTTGGTGGCTGAAAAAACATGGCAGATTAGGAAATACAATCCTGACCATACTTGTGGTACTAGTTACCACTTGAAAAACATGACTTCAACATGGTTAAATATGTATTATGTTGAGTCTTAGAGGGATGGTCCTAAGAGCATATATAGGAGAACTAAGGGCTTTAGGAGAGCTGCAATGAAAGAGTTCAACTGTCACATAACAAAACAACAAGCATATAGGGTAAAGATGATGGCCTTGTAGTATATCCAGGGTAGCAATTTAACACAATATGCCAAACTTTGGGATTATGCACTTGCATTGAGGCAAAAGAATCATGGCTCAACTATAGCAATGAGTGTTGAAGAGACAGGTAGTTCAAGTGCAAATGCTTTTAAGAGACTTTATGTTTGTTTCCAAGCTCTGAAGGTGGGGTTCCTAGATGGTTGTAGATCTTTAATAGGGGTAAATGGGTGTCACCTCAAGGGTTCACATGGTGGTGTAATGCTGACTGCTTTTGGAATGCATCCTAACAACTAAATATACCCAATAGGTTATGCATCGGTAGACAATGAAGCAAAAGATAATTGAGTGTGGTTTCTTGAGTTGTTGAAGGCAGATTTGCAAATTGAAAGGGAAAACTTGTGGACCATTATGTCTGATAGAGTAATCTATTGATTGGAAAGGGCAATGGTAAGAGTATGGGTAAGGGCAAGTATGGATAAATGCAAGTAGTGGGTTTTTAGTTTTTTGGAAATTGTGACTATTATGGCTTTTTGGAAATATTGGATACATTATGTAATTTAGTATGTGTTGCATTTGGAGACATTTGGAAATTGTTTGGCTTTTTGGAGATATTGGATACATTATGAGGTTTCAGTATGTGTTGAAATTGGAAATTGAATACATTAGTGTTTTGACAATTCAGTGTGTATTTGCTATTATGTTTTGGCAATTTGATCCTGGTAGATTGAATCTTTATTTTCAGGTTATGTAAGTGTGCAATATGTCATGATAATATTTACTCTAGATAGATGAAAATTTGCACATTGGCTATTACATGTTCTACACTAGCTGCATAAACATAAGGAAAAAAAACATACAGTGGCAATTACAATATTCATCTGCTATTACATATTTATTCTTCTTATGATGAATCCAGCCATTTGTGCACTACAGAGAGCCATGCCAGTAAACCCAAGCATAAAGTTCAATTTTTTTTTTCCATAGCTGCAATTATTTCCTCAATTTAGTTCAATTTAATTGAACTCATTTACAATTCAACTTTTAATCTGGTTTCTGTTTTGATTAGGACCCTCCCATTTCCTTTCCATGGATTCTTCGGGCTGCCTTCGATAACCTCCTTCCATATCCATACTCGCAGCAATCACTTGAGCTCTCGCCACTGCCTGTGATTAGTCTAGGTCCAGATGTGTAGATAGAATGTTACGGATATTCGGCCTCAACCCCTTGATGAACCTCTGTGCCTTCTTCCGTTCAATGTCAATCAAATGCGTAGCAAACCGGCTCAGCTGGTTGAACTTCCTCTCATATTCGGTCACTGAAAGTCATCCTTACTTGAGAGTTAGGAACTCATTCTCCATCTGGTCACGGTACACTTGGGGGTAGTACTTATCCATAACAATATCCTTAAACTCGGTCTAGGTCAGTGCATCCCTTTCCTCTTGTGGCCTCAGTCTCCAATATGCCTCCCACCAGTGGTCAACATCCTTTATTAGTTGATAGGCAGCATAATCAATCCTCTGAGCATCAGTGCAGTCGATGAGTGCAAAAGTACGCTCCAAGGATCGAAACCATTCCTCCACGTAAGCAGGTCCCTGTCGTCCATTAAACTTTGGCGGTCCATGTCGGCAAAACTATTTTACCACATAGACTCGATTGTTCACAGCATTGGGGGCATTTTGGAGAGCATTCATGAATTGGTTCAACATATCCTGCCCTGCATTAGGGGCTGGCAGTCGCTCACGACCCCTAGTGGCTTGGCTTTCCTCAGCAGCTGGGTTCTCATGTGCAGCTTGATCTTGATTCACAACGTTACGTCTTGGAGGCATTTTCTATGTCATCACACAAATTCTTCTTAGTTGCATCCAAATTTGTTTGATAAGGATAAATATGAAATAAATTAAATAGCAACTCATAAAGAGAAATTATTTCTAAAAAAAAAGTAAAATATATATATATATATATATATATATATAACAATGTTAATTACATCTACTTCGTCTTGAATAAGAAAAAGTTGTAAATCTAGAATGAAAATGTAAACTGTCTCAAAATAGAAGTACCCATAAAATCAAACAGAAATTCATCTACTAAATACTACTATAATATATGTGCATCTCAAACGAAGTACTTCGAATCCTCCCTAAGTATCCATAACTGCACCACCAGTCGATCCTTCTCCTCCTTCTGGTTCCTCCTCCAGGTTCCTCTTCGGGTTCTTCCTCGTCACCCTCGTCAGGCTCTTCTTCCCAATGTGATGTGACGTCTTTCTTCGTATAGTTCACGTTGAATAAAGCACTCCTGAGAACCTTGCATAGCTTATAATTGGCAAATTGGATTGTGTAGTGAACCTTGCCATTTTAAAGAAAATGTGTCTAGCTCGTTCTCGCCAAGCTCTGGGGAGGGTCTCCATAAGTTTGCAACACACCCAATAGTCAGAAATCTCATCTCCAATAGTCGGTTTGGTCCAATTTGGTATGGTTTGGTCCCAGTTCGGTTTAGTTTCTGGTTCGGATAATTGAAGATTCTCCAAAATCCTACCAAAAAAAGTTACGGTTCAATTTGGTTTAGAGAAAGTCAACAAGTCAATAGGTATTTTTGATTCGGAACCTTTTTGATTCGGGTCTCGATTTGGTTTTGGTGATCTCTGAGACCCATGCACAACCCTACTATAAACTGTAAAAATGCTTAAGTACAGGAGGATACAGCAAGCTAAGGAGACTGACAAAGAAAGGATACTAATCTCTAGAATATCAAAGATAAAACAATGAAAGAGCAAGCTGAAAAAGAGAATTTCACTTTTATGATACTGGAAGACATCAAACAAAAAGGATACTGCAAGAAAAGGTGGCTGCCCAAAGATCCTATGAAGAAAGGATGCCACTCTATAAGGAAAAAACATACTGTACTCAAAAGTAAAAAAAAGTTACTGAACATGGAAGAACAAAAGTTACTACAGAGAGCTACTTAGAAGGATACTGTAACAAGCATATTGCACAACAAATTAAATGCAACAACCTGTAGAACATCAGAAGCGCATGATGCAAGACTAATCCGAGGAAGAATAAATTCAAGTACGAAGATCTTGCTGAGTTACCAGTAGAGATAAAAAGAATAAGACCAATCAATTGAAGACACGTAGAAAAGCAAGGATGCTAAAAAAGGAACAAAGGTCAGTTGCATTAAATGGAACTGTACTATAGGAAGATCAAGAGTATTAAATGCGAAGATTTGTCTCCTTCAACGGGCAGAACTTCGACCCTATAAATAGAAGAGACTGAAGATTGAAGATGGAATCGAACAACTGAAACTCTAAGTTTACTACGCGATTCAAAGTCATCATCTATCTTATCAATTCGATCACTAAGTTTCGCAGCAAGCAAAAACAGAGTAACCTGCACTTCAAGTGTCTAAGCATGCTGCTCATAGTTGAATAGAAAAACTCTATTCTTTAAATAGACTATTTAGGAGTGCTTAGTGCTAGGAATAATTTCCTGCTAAGCTTTTGCTCTTTGTGGAAAGAGTAAGGATCCTATGTGGGTCAGTGGTCGAATAGGCAAGCAACCTGTGTGGAAAACTTGCTACTCTTGGTTAAGTATAGTGTTGTAATAGTTAGAGTTGTAGTAGACCAACAAGCTTAACAAAGTTCCCTCAGTGAGCTAAACTTAACATTCTTTGGAGAAAAGTTTGAAATTTTGAGTAGATATATCCACATCTCTAAACCTACCACCACTTGAAACATTTAATAGATATATTTATATATTTAAAGTAATTACAATGTACTCAAACGGGTTCAAACAAAAGGCATGCATATCTATAATAAATAAGGACCTAATACTGCTAAACAAGATGACGGCAAAATTGAAAGAAAACAATTATAATCAAAAAGTGACAAATAAATTGATACCAATTTTGTTTTGTGATGTTCTATCAGTCCTACTGTTCTAAGATGTTGATGTATTGGCACACTATTTTCTTTGTAGTTCCAATTAAATGTATTCAAAGGCCACTGTGTTTGAATATGATCTCACCAATCAATTTTGTTTAATTCACATTGTGTGCTATCAAACATGCATATATTTAATATAAGCAATATTTATAGTAATATATTTTTGTACATATATAGCTTTCAAATAATTGTATGCCAATTACCATCCTCAAATAATTGTATTTTGAGTGACACTTGTGTGCCTTGGGGGTACGGTGCCTCCAACTTAACCTATTATATGATATTATATATATACTCTATATGTATCATATGTATACTCTTTAGGTATCATATCTATACCATTATATACATATGATACCTATAGAGTATATGTATAACACCAAGAAATGTAACACCTATAGAATATATATATAACACTTGAAGAGCATGTGTATAACACCTAAATCAGTGCCCCTATATACTCCAGGGGTATATAAGTTTTGTCCTTGTATTTTTGCTCTATTTTGGTATTCATATAGTGGCGTTTCCTATTACCAAAGATAGATCAAAACTTGTTGTGATTAATTTATGATTAAATTATGAAAGGAACAAAACATAAACATATTTGATTTACTCAGTCATGGTGTTTGTAACCTTTTTCATTAGATTAAGTGCAAAAAACAAATGCATAAGTATTGGGTTTTTCCAATTTGCAATTTAAACTTTTTTATCCGATTTCAACTTTAAAGTTTTAGAGTTTATCTGATTGTAAGCCATTTCTCCGGATTTTTTTCTTGACATATGATTTTTTTTTTCACATTTTACAAAATAAATTTTGTTTCTTTTATCTTAGAGTATATTTTCATAAATTTCAGAACCTAGAGTTGTGACTGGATAATAAAAATTAAGTTGCGACATAAAATATTAAATCACATGCAGGTCATGTGATCTCCACTTTGCTGTATAAATTGTTTAGAAAGTAATTTAGATTCAATCGGATAAACTCATAACCTTAAGGTCATAATTGGATTAAAAAAAAAATAGATTACAAAAGTTTCAGTGATCGAAAGTTTTTACGATTATCCGAGATAAAATTAAAAAATATATTAAAGTAAGAGTTAAGGATGTGAAACATCTTTAAATGTGATTTCATCAAAAGCATGTGCATTTGGCCTAATCCGAATACAGATTGGTGCATTCTGTGTCTCTGCATAGCCAATAATTTCTCTTACATTATTGTTTAAGCAAAATTTTAAGACTTTTAATCATTACATCTCTATCTTGTGATAATTTTCTCGTATTTTATAAGTATCTTGGCTACGTCACTAGCCTATTTATGGTTAATCTTAGTACTGATCTATATTTCCACTTTAACACTTTTTTTTAGTAATCATCTTCCTATTTTGTTCAGTTAATAAAGATACATAGACCAACAATTGTTAACTCATAATAATGCTCACAAAAAACTTTCACAAAAACTTTTGTGCATCAGGTGCATGGATCTAGATCCATGCACCTGACCCGACCCCGCATGTACGCGCTCCCACGGGCCCTCACGCTCCCACGGGTCTGGGTGGATGCGCTCAAATCTACTCAAATTCACTCGTTAAGGACTATATTTTAGTTTTGTTAAAGATACATTTTAAGCTATGTTAAGGATACTTTTAGTTATGTTAAGCATACCTTTGAAATCTTGATTCCAGGTTACATACTACGTTATGTTAAGAATACCTTTTAGTTATGTTAATCATACCTTTAGGTTATGTAAATGATATCTTTAGTTATGTTAAGAATACTTTTTGGTTATGTTAAGCATACATTTAGGTTATGTTAAGGATACCTTTAGGTGATGTTAATGATACCTTTGAAATCGTGATTCTAGGTTCGTTTGAAATCCTGATTTGATACCCTTAGAATTCAATCCAGGTCACATACTGTAAGGAACATTATATAGATTCTGATGAAAGACAAAATATGTAATAGACTAGGGCCTAGGATCCTATGTATTTAGATTTCATTGTAAAAACTCTAAGTATAGGATCAGGAGGCTTAATGATCAGACTGGAACATGAAGACCTTGCTGCATAAAACCTTAAAAGAGATATAAGTACAAGTCTTTGCAGCAGGCTGCTTGAAAAGGATACTGGACGCTCACTGTACAAGGATGCTGAGCTTGCTAACTGTACGATAGACAAAGTAAGCTAAAGCCAACTGAATGACCAGGAAGCATCAGCAACCTGTTAAGTAGCAGTTACCTCGAAATCCGTGTATGAGGTTTACGTTAGGCACAACCGCAATTTCAACTAATCAAATGATGCCACGTATCAAAAGCAAAAAGGAAGTCTGAAGATATGGCAAACTAGGTACGGAGACTGCAGCATCAGATACGTACAATCTCAACAACCATTGTACGAACAAATCAGAAGATGCCACGATACTCTATGCATGCTGTGAAGGAGGCTCTCTCTCTAACGGAGAAAATCCTCATCGCCTATAAATACTAGAAGAACTGGACTTGAGAAAAACTTGAAACTAAAAAACTGAAACTCTAAAAGACAAAACGCTCAAGCAATCCAACGATCTATCTTTCTATTATTAGAAGTTTCAAGTCTAGTTTATTTGCAGCAAGCACACTCTTTGCAGAGAACTCTCTATTCAAAGCTTGCTGCCTGTGTTATTGAAGAAAACCACTTTATTTACTTTTATAGACTGTTAGAAGTTGCTTGATAGGAGGCTGCTCCTGATCAAGTATTTACGTTCTTAGTAGAAGAACATGAGCTCTGTGTGGGCTAGTTGAGTTTGGTCACAGTGCAGTAACCCTGTGTAGGAGAGACTAATAGTTATTGTTAGGTTTAGGTTGTCTAAGCAAGGCTTGTATAAATCAACTGTTTGACCTAACAAAGTTCCTCCTTGAGAAGGAGTAGAGAGGACGTAGAGGGATTACTCCACCCTTGAACCTCTATAAACCCTTGTGTTTCTTCTGATATAGCTTACTGTTATTCTTATCCTTCTTCTTACCCTTGTTGTTTCTTCTGATATAGCTTCCTTTCCTCAGGAAGCTAGGAAGTCTAAAGATCAGACAGCTAACTTGGAGGCCACTGCAGAAGAAGACATGACACTACTCCTGAAGAAGCTTCAGAAGTTCATAAGAAGAAACTCACGAACATGATGGCTTTAGGAAAAAAGCGAAGTGAAACTGGAACCAGTGGGCAGTCACCTCAGTCAAATGCCAAAGCTACTGACTTGTGCTACAACTGTAGGAGGCCAGGTCACTATGCCAGGGAGTGCCCACATCTGGAAGTCCATAGTTATCCAGAGGATTAACGAAATGTGAGACAAGAAAGAAAAAGACAAGAGCGCTAGAGGTTAAGGACGCTGATCGGTAAGGCATAGACCTCTCAGGCAGCTACACCTGAGAAGACACACAAGAAAGAAGAGTCAACCACTGACAGCAATTTGGAGGACTCATCTTCAGATGAAGAAGCTCTAATCTGCCTCATGGCAAAAAATGATGACTCAGAAGATGAGGCAACATATCTTAATCCTCCTGTTCAATGTAATGAAATGCTGAACATGATTTATGCTTTCAAACAAATCATGAGTGACTTCGAGCAGATTACTTCAACTCATGAAGAGCTGAAACTAGAAAATGTAAAGCTTAAGAGAGAGCATGTTTCGTTAGAAAGACTACTTGCCCTAGAAAAATCAAAGAGCCAAGCGTGCAGTGACCTCAAAGCTGAAATCAGTAAGCTCAGTCTGCAAGTCACTAAGCTGATATATGAGAAGAAGGTTCTCAGTGAAACTATCAATACCTTCAATAAATCCTCCAATAAGACTTGGATGCTATACTAAAAATCCAAAGAAGTTTAAAGGATCATGCTATTGTGAAGAAGCTTTCACCTCAACAGTCAGCATCTCAAAGGCACCTACATTTGTGCCTGCAGTTATTCCCCATCAAAATGAATTACTTAACTTAGGGGGAACTGCAAGTAGAAGTGCAGGAAGCTTTGATAGAAAGGGAAAGTAACCTCTTTCGAGTACCTACATCAGTAAGTTAGTCAGAAGCTGGCTCTAGCAATCTAAGTATGCTGGTAGCAGGAGTCACAGACAGTAGCCTAGAAAAAGTAAAGGTCTCAAGCTCCCTATCTACCACAAGCTTATAAGTCTAAAGCTAATAAAACTTATATTCCTAAGTGGCAGAGGAAGAAATCACTTGCACACAAAGCACACATGCAATATACTAAGTATACTGGTAAAAATTTAGGAACCAACAAGAGTTATAACAAAAAGATTGTTATAAAATAAGTATGAGTTCCTAAAAGGAAAATAGAAACTAACCATAAAGGACCCGTACTTGTATGGGTACTTAAAAGGAAGTGATTTCTCTTTGATTGTAGGAACTTGTGACAGGTAGCAGCAAGGAAGTAATGATACATTGACAATGGCTACTCAAGACATATGACAGGGAACCAGAAGAGACTTATCAACTTTAAAGCTTCAAAGGACCTAAAGTAATATTTGGAGACAACTCCAGATGAAGCACAAGAGGCACTGGTGACCTAATTAGAGGAAACATCTGCATCAAAGAAGTATCTCATGTAGAAGGCTTGAAATACAACCTCCTGAGCATAAGTCAATTCTATGACAAAGTCTACCGTGTAGAGTTTAACCTCAACAAGTGTCTGATTAAAGACATCAAGACTCAGGAAGTCAAGCTCACTGGAACGAGGAAGGGAAACATCTATGTTGCTGATTGGGAATCAGTAACTACTGCTACTTGTTTCATTGCCAAAGGAACTTCTGAAGCTAGCTGGCTGTGACACAAGATGATGAGCCACCTGAACTTCAAAACCATGAATAAGCTAGCTAGGAAAGGACTGGTCAGAGGGCTACCTGACATAGTTTATAAGAAGGAAGCTGTCTGTGGAGCATGTCAGAAAGGGAAACAAGTAAAGAGCTCTTTCAAGAACAAGACCCTTCGCTCTACAGAGAGGATACTAGATATGCTACACATGGATCTCTTTGGACCAATTGATCCAATTAGCATATCTGGGAAGAAATATACCTTAGTAGTAGTAGATGACTACTCAAGGTTCACTTGGACGATCTTCCTTGCAAAGAAATCCGATACTCAGCAACGTCTACCAGAGTTCCTGAGAAGGCTGCAAATCGAGAAGAGCCTGAGCATAGTAAAGATCAGAACAGATAGGGGAACTGAATTTACCAACAAATTCATAGAAGCCTACTGCTCAAACAATGGAATCAGACACGAATACTCAGCAGCCAGAACACCTCAGCAAAATGGAGTTGCTGAAAGACGAAATAAGACTCTGAAGGAAGCCACAAGAACAATGTTAGCCGAAGCTGAGCTGCAAAAGAGGTTTTGGTCAACACAACATTCTACACACAGAACAGATATTTGATCAACAAGGATCTGAACAAGACTGCCTATGAGCTGTGGTATGGTTACTCTCCCTATATTAACTATTTTCACATCTTTGGATGCAAGTGCTTCGTGCTTAACAATGGAAAGGAGTACCTCAAGACCTTCGATGCCAAATCAGATGAAGGGGTATTCCTAGGGTACTCATCGGTAAGTAAAGCCTTCAGAATCTTCAACAAGAAAACACTTGTTGTAGAGGAATCTGTACATGTGGTCTTTGATGAACCACATTGCAGTAAGACTGACATTGATGAACTTTAAGAAGAATTGGACAAAACTCACATCAACAACAATCATACATGGATGGAAAACCACCATCCCAGATTATACATGTTCCTAACTTGCATGTACCTACTCAGATTCAGGAACCTAAGAATATTCAGGAACCTCACGAAGATCAGCCTGCAGATATGAACCAGAATCCAACAGAAGAGCAACCTCAGCAAGCTGATGAAGCAAGAAGAAAATGGGTCAAAGATCACCCTAGAGATTTGATTATAAGAGACTTCACCTCTGGAGTAAGGACAAGAAGATCAAACCCTTATGAAGCCATGTTTTCTTGCTTCATATCACATGTAGAACCAAAGCATCCTGAGGAAGCTCTAGAAGATACCAACTGGGTTTAAGCCATGCAATAAGAGTTGAATGGATTTGAGAGGAACCAAGTTTGGTACCTGGTTCCCAAACCCACTCATAAAGGATTTATTGGAACTAAGTGGGTATTCAAGAATAAGCTAGATGAAGAAGGACCAGTTGTAAGGAACAAGGCTAGGCTATAAGCAAAAGGATACTGCCAGGAAGAGGGCATTGATTTTGATGAAACTTTTGCTCCAGTAGCCAGACTTGAAGCTATCAGAATCTTTCTAGCTTATGCAGCTCACAAGAATCTCATGGTGTATCAAATGGATGTAAAGAGCGCTTTCCTAAATGGAATGTTAGTAGAAGAAGTTTATGTTGAACAACCACTCGGTTTCGAAGAAAATGCTGATAGGATGGTGTATAGATTGAAAAAAGCTCTTTATAGACTGAAGCAGGCGCCAAGAGCATGGTATGACACTTTGTCAAAATACCTACTGGATAATGGATTCAAGAAGGGCAAGGTGGATAAAACCCTATTTAGAATCCAGGATGAAGATAGCATCCTGCTTGTCCAGATCTATGTGGATGACATCATCTTTAGCTCAACTAACAAAGAGCTATGCAGATAGTTCTCTAACCTAATGGAATCCAAGTTTGAAATAAGTATGATGGGAGAATTAAGCTTCTTCCTTGGATTGCAAGTCAGACAGCTTGATCAAGGAACCTTCATAAATCAAATGAAGTATACAAAGGAGCTGATCACGAAATTTGGAATAGAGAATGCCAGTACAGTAAGCATTCTAATGCCAACGACAGGAAGCCTGGACAAAGACGAAGGAGGAAAAGCAGTTGATATCACTAAATACAGAAGATTAATTGGGTCACTGCTCTACCTTACTGCGAGCAGGCCAGACATTATGTTTGCAATTGGAATGTGTGCGAGATATCAAGTCGATCCCAAGGAGTCCCACCTCACAGCGTCTAAAAGAATAATCAGATACCTAAAGGATCCCAAGAAGTAAGCTTGTGGTATCCTAAATAAGGAGGAATCAAATTGATTGTATTTATTGATTCTAATTTTGCAGGTTGCAAAATTGATAGGAAGAGCACCAGCGGAACCTGCCAAATGCTGGGGAATCGCCTAGTATCTTGGTTCTGCAGGAAGCAAACTTCCATAGCCACCTCCACTGCCGAAGCTAAATATGTTGCTGCAGGAAGCTGTTGTGAACAAATCTTATGGATTTAGCAACAGCTTCGAGATTACGACATCGTCGAAAAGGTACTTCGATCACGTGTGACAACACAAGTGCAATAGCAATTACCCACAATCCTGTTTTTCACTCAAGAACAAAGCACATCGATATTCGTCACCACTTCATTAGAGATCATGTGGAGAAGAAGGACATCTCACTGGAAAAGATTCACACTAATCAGCAGCCAGCTGACATATTCACAAAACCTGTTTGTGAATCAAGATTTTCTTATTTAAGAAATGAATTGGGTATTATTAAATTAAGCTAACTCTCTTTAATAAACATTTATTAAGTGTCCTACAGTTTAGGGGGAAGCTAAGAAGACTTGGAAAAATGTGAAATTTCTGAAGATTAAAAAGAGTACATAAAGGACACTGAGAGAGGTCCCTGCCAAAGGTTACTGATGTAGGTAGCTGATAGAGCTCACTGTATGACATGTCAGCACATGCCACTTGGAAAAGTAATCATCACAAAGGAACCCACGAAGCGCACGATCATAAGGAACTGTCAATCTCAAGACGTGGTGCATCAAATCAGGGCAGGTTACCCAATAAAAGGCGGCGATTTTTACAAATAAGCCCCTCAAGATCTGAAAAGATCTGAGCAGTTCATTAAAACACAGGAAGTTTTCCTATAAATAGGGATTTTACACTTGATCAAAAAAAATTACGCTCTCATATTATTAAACACTCAAAGTTTTCTGCAAGCAGTAACCTAGCAGTCTCTTCGTGCTTTAACTGTGCATTTTTGCAGAAACTTTATTTTTCTCTCCTACTACAATGGCACCCAAAAACTCTCAAGTCATGGATGGTCGTCTCGTTGATGAGAAGATCTTACTGAAGGCCTATAAGAGATGAAGGTCACTCGATCAACCTTATGCAGATGATCCTGAACAGCCTCCTCCAGTCCAGAGTATGGGGTTTCTGCTCACTCTACAAAGAACCCTACTGCAAGGACCTTGTTAGGCACTTTTATACCCATGCAGAAGTGTCTAAGGAAAAAACAAAGATCGTGTCTAAACTGGGAAAGAAGACGATTGAAATTACTGCCAGTCTCCTAGGAAGGATCTTTCAGCTTCCCACTAAAGGGATGGATAGTAGTGACTTGGCCACCTACGGAGAGACAATGGTAGAAGAATACTGGAAGAGATTCACAGGCTCCAAAGACCTGTTGACACTGAATAAGAGCTGTAACAAAAAGCTCTTCCAGGTGGAGTATCAGATGCTCCATGACATCTGTTGCCATATCATTGAGAACCGGTCTGGTCATTTTGACAAATGTACTAACCTCAGGTACAAGATGATGATGGCTTTAATGGAAGCTGAGGAGGTGAACTGGGCTAAGTATGTGTTCACCAGGCTCAAGGAAGAGGTGGAGAAGAAGGTTGGCAAACCAACTTATGGACTTGTGATCAACACCATTTTATGGTATGCTGGTCACGACCTAGTCAAAGGATAAGCCCATTCAAAGTGGCAAGTTCATAAGGGTATGGCAGAATTTTTGCCAAGAAGGGAAGTAAAGGTAACTAGGAAGGTTACTACGGTGAAGGAGAATGAGACTCAGAGAGAAGCAGTGCAAGAAAGCACGTCGGAGGCGGAAGTCTCAGCGGCTACTGCTTCTCCACCTAGGCAGAAGAAGAAGGAAATGAGTGTAAGGGTAAGGGTGAAACAGGCGGTGAAGAGGAAGCTAAGAATTTCTGATGATGAAGCATCGCCATCACCTATGTTGATGCTTCCTGCTCCCGCGAGCAAGGGTAAGGATGCTGAATCAGAGATTCAGACCACTAAGCAGGCAGAGGTAGCTGTACAGAAAGTCACTACTCAGCTAAAAGAGCAGTTAGGAATGGAGGATGAGGAAAGTGCTGAAGACTCTGACCCTGAAGTAGTCTTGGACATAGTCAAGATGAAAACAGTTTCAGAAGCAGTGGGACAGGTTCATGACATGGTGGAACTACCGGCACCTTCCCAGACCAGATATGTTTCAGTGGCGTGAGCTGTATGCAGAGAAAGATTGGGCACTAAACTGGGTAGAAGTGTCTGATATTAGGGAGGAAAAGGTACTGGACACAAGATTCTTGAAAGGTCTGCAGAGGAGGAAGTGGAGAGACGTTTAAGAAAACTATGAAGCAGAAATGAAATTGGCTGCTATTGCAGAAAAGAGGAAGCAAGCTGCACCACTTGAACTACCTCCACCCTCCCCAAGGACGATGAAGGGGAAGAAGCCCATTGAGCAACCTAATTTCTACAAGGATGATGTTATCTTGAAGATAACTGCTGATCAAGTCACTGCTAGCGATGATATAGGCTTCGCTGAAAAATAAGCAGAGGCGTTTGGAGTAGATGATGCGGAGGAGAGAATGGTGAAGCAGGCCTTAGATGCCAGTTTGGTGGAAATAAGGATGAGGCATAGGGCCCTGCCCATACAACCAGGTGAAGGTTCCTCCATTGGAGCAGCACCTATTGAGCAACCCTTTACTGCACAACTGATCAGTCAGAGGATCCCTTCACCACCCGCATCAAGAGATAAATCCAGTGGGGCATTCAGGAGATATAGTAGGAGATGTTCCTGCCCTTAAGGACACTCCTATCACCATGGAAAAAGCTGACATGCCAATGATGGAGCTACCAACATCACCGGAGGCTGAAAAGTTGGAAGTTCTTGCGGTTGCTGCGGTTCTAGAAGAAACACTTGTGGCAGCAACTACTGAAGAAGTAACATCTATGCCACTACCATCAGAAGAACATGCACCAATAGAGGTTGATCAAATGGCTGTGGAAATCACTCCCATGGAGATGGAGAGAATAATTTCGGAGGATCCTGCGAATCATGGTGAGATGATTTGCAGAGGAGGCTACAACAGAACAGGTTGCTAACATAGAGCCTACTGTTGAAGAAATTCCAGTAGTTCAAACATGTTCAAACTCAGTCTACTACTTAAGAGGCTGCTCCTAAAGCGCCTACTGTTAAGAAGGCTGCTATTATAGAGACTTCAATGACACATACAGAAGTTGAGAAGACGCCATTAGAAAAAGGGCCTTCTGATGAAGTAGTAGGAAGGATGCAGGCCTGGAAGGGAGATGTCCCTCAGGCTGCAATGTTGGATACGGAGGAAGATTTTGAAGACTGGATGTCTAGCCCTTCCAACAGCAATGATGGTGCGCCCAGTGTACAGGGTGCAACCGGAGCCGAAATATCTAATTTGCTAACTTCTTCTCTTTATGTACAGGATGCTGAAGACTAAATCCATTGATGATGTGCTCCAAGCAGTGGAAAAGGTTGGCAAGTGTCTAACCAAGACAAGTCGTCTGATGAGAGCTGAGGCCAGAAAGGACAGGTTTAAGGCTTCCTTTATAATTGACATTCTCAATGCATCCTTGGCAAAGCTCCAGACAACCCTCAACTCCATGAACACATCCACTGAACTTGTTGAGGCTATCAAAAGCATGAATGAGAAGCTCAACAAGCAAGAGAAGAAGTTATTGGAAGTAGAGCTTGAGCAGCAATCTGTGTCTTCCACCCTGAAGAAAATCGATGACTCTCAATTTGAACAAAAACAAACTTTAGAGGATCATACTGACCTTTTAACCAGTATGCATTCAATGATAAAGTTTGGACTAGGTTCGGATTTTGATGATATCAAAAAGGAGGAAGATGCAGCTAAGAGGATAGAGCAGAGAAGGCAGCAGGATCCTTCTTCTTGCAGACAGCTAGCAATCTTGCCAAGGAAGGATTCAGGAGGAGATGGAGGAGGCCATGGAAGTATCTCCAGAGGACATCCAGATAACAGTTCAACCAAGAGAAAATCTGATGCTATCTCAGAAGTTCATCCTGGTCTTAGAAGAGGAACAAAAGAAAGAGAGGAGAAGAGGAGAAGAACTGAAGAGCTTTTCAAAGAATCAGATGCTCACATTGAAAAGCTATCAAAATAAAGCTTGTCCAAATTCTATCTTCCTCAGAAGCAACCTGATCTTGAACGACAGGCTGAAGATGAGCATTTAGCACCAAAGTCCCTACTCATCTTCCTAGAAGGAAGTCCAAACTCTCGGAGTCCTAATTTCATAGAATGACAACTTCCAGAAATCGACCTTCCTACCACTCATAATCCAGAATTCCTACAGATTGAAACCTTCAAGCGATTAGAGTACCTGAAGTACTATATTAAGTTATGTAAGGAGTCCATAATCATCAAAGGAAAAACTCATCGTGAGGGACTCCGACACTTCAAAGACCTTGCAAGTAGGGGAGTACTTCCAATACAGATAAAGCTGAAAAGCAGAATGAACAGAGAAGCAATTGTTCCTTTCTGTGAAGATTTCTGGTTAAGGTATGATGAGACTCCTGAAGATAAAAAGGATAAAGGAACTAACTTATCAAGAGTCCATCCAGAATTTGTGGAAGGGTTCAAAAAATGAAAGAAGACAAAGACCCTTCTGGTTGAAGTTACCCTGATCTTACGGCTTGTTGTGCTCTGTCTTGTATCTTTTTATTTGCTTGGGTTGATACTGTGCTAAGATACAATCATGTTTTATCAACTCAATAAAACTACTTGTTTTTGTCTGGAAAGCTCACTACTTATGAACTTATGTCTAACTTCTACTCTGATATCTTACTTCTATATATATATATATATATCTTGTTGATCTGTCTATAAGCTTTTTCTTATATAAAATCTGATAAGGTCTTTGATCCTCTTAAAGGAAGTTTTGTCATCATCAAAAAGGGGAAATTGTAAGGAACATTGTATAGATTTTGATGAAAGACAAAACATGTAATACACTAGGGCCTAGGATCCTATGTATTCAGATTTCATTGTAAAACTCTAAGTATAGGATTAGGAGGCTTGATGATCAAGACTGGAACATGAAGACCTTGCTGCATAAAACCTTAAAAGTGATCTAAGTACAAGACTCTGCAGCAGGTTGCTTAAAAAGGATACTGACGCACACTGCACAAGGATGCTGAGCTTGTTAACTGTGCGATGGACAAAGTAAACTGAAGCCAACTGAATGACCAGGAAGCATCAGCAACTTGTTAAGCAGCAGTTACCACAAAATTCGTGTATGAGGTTTACGTTAGGCATAACCACAATTTCAACCAATCAAATGATGCCACATATCAAAAGCAAAAAGGAAGTATGAAGATATGACATACAAGGTATGGCGACTGGAGCATCAGATACGTACAATCTCAACAACCATTGTACAAATAAATCAGAAGATGCCATGATACTCTATGCATGCTGCGTAAGAGGCTCTCTCTCTCTAACGGACAAAATCCTCATCGCCTATAAATACTAGAAGAACTGGACTTGAGAAGAACTTGAAACTAAAAACCCGAAACTCTAAAAGATAAAACGCTCAAGCAATCCAACGATCTATCTTTCTAGTTATTAGAAGTTTCAAGTCCAGTCTATTTGCAGCAAGCACACTCTTTGCAGAGAACTCTCTATTCAAAGCTTGCTGCCTGTGTTGTTGAAGAAAACCACTTTATTTACTTTCATAGACTATTAGGAGTTGCTTGATCGGAGGCTATTCCTGATCAAGTATTTACGTTCTTAGTAGAAGAACATGAGCTCTGTGTGGGCTAGTTGAGTTTGGTCACTGTGCAGTAACCCTGTGTGGAAGAGACTGACAATTATTGTTAGGTTTAGGTTGTCTAAACGAGGCTTGTGTAAATCAACCGTTTGACCTAACAAAGTTCCTCCTTGAGAAGGAGTAGAGAGGACGTAGAGGGATTACTCCACTCTTGAACCTCTATAAACCCTTGTATTTCTTCTGATATAGCTTACTGCTGTTCTTATCCTTGTTGTTGCTTATCTGCTTTTATCTTCTGCATATCTCTCATAAGCATATCAATGGTTTTCAGAAAAGAAGCTTTGGTTTAAAAGTATTTCCGCTGTGCATAAAACTCATTTTGCCTAAAGCTCACTTAAGGTAACTGCCCAAGCAGTAACCTTCAGGACAGTAAGCTCTTTAGTGAACTGCCTGAGTTACTTATTCATTCAGCTTTAGAAGAAAAGTTTGAAAATTGAGTAGGCTTATTCACCCCCTCTCCTCTAAGCCTACTACCACTTGGGACCAACACATATACCTTTAGGTTATATTAAGAATACATTTAGGTTATGTTAAGGATACATTTATGTTATGTTAGAGATATCTTTGTGTATAAAATGTGTACCACAACTATGTTATGGATAAGGTATCTCTAACATAACATAAAGGTATCCTTAATATAACCTAAAGGTATGTCTGACGTAACGTAAATGTATGAAAGTTGGGTATAAAGGTATCCCTAAACATTACCTAAAGGTATCTTTAACATAACCTAAAGGTATGTCTAACGTAACGTAAATGTATGAAATCTGGGTATAAAAGTATCCATAACATAACCTAAAGGTATCCTTAAACATTAAATAAAGGTATCCTTAACATAAGTAAAAGTTATGACCAAAATTTAAAAAAATGTAGTAGTGAAAAAAAAAAAAGCGGGTCGAGTAACCCGGATCCGACCCTGTTGCATGGATGTAAGATCCATGCACCTGATGCACATGAGACTTAGCTCTATCATTTTCTTAATTAAATGCCCAATCAACCGATGTATATTTTATTTTATAACGAATTAAAATAATCTGGACAATCTTCAACAATGCATTGGTTTGGAACAGTGTGCGATGTACTTGAAAATAACTCAAAATAACAAGTGAGAAAATCGAGATGAGAGTTAGATTATTTCTCCATATATAAAACAAAATTGTCCTGTATTAAGTGTTTTATGGTCTACAGGAGACGTTCCCAAGATACAATGACTTACTAATTTAAGGATCACAACATAACGAATCTAAATGTTTTTCGACAAGTGAAAATGGTATCTGGAACTTTTAAAGCTGACTAAAGGATCGGAAGAGAACTACAATTATTAATGAAAGTTGTAGTGGAGTGAATCAAATGATTGAATGTGTGGTCTATTTATATAAGTTGAAGAAGTGTGATGTCTTAATTTTCATGATAGACACCTTTAGTTTAAAGTAATGTCTTTTCACAATTAGACATCTTTTAGTTTGAATTGATAACGTTTAATAATCAAACTCCTTTTGGTATGAAATAGTGTATCTCACAATTAATGATTCAGATTGGTTGCATCCCTTTAATTTGAGTTCCATTAATTGTATTCAAACTCATATCTATTCAAACATTCACACATCTTCAATTTAAGTTGGTCATTTTAAGCATTAATTTTTTATTCATCCAAAATTGGATTTGAAAAAAATAAATACTCTAAATTTATCTACTCGAAATGTAAATTTGAATTTGCAACTTATTTTTGATTATTGACAAGTTAAATACCATATATAAAATTGGTCAAAACCAACTTTCTCAAACAAATTTCAAACAATCCCCACATGAATGAAAGTTAAAGCATACACAAATGCAGATACTTTAGAAAGTTTCGGTGAATAGCTATTGCATGGTCTTAAGTAGCAGTAGGCTTAGGGGGGGTGAATAAGCCTACTAAAAAAAGAATGTCTAAGTCTCAGTAAACAGTTAGCTACCGAGCTTATTATTTCACAGAGAGGTTACTGCTTGAGCAGTTACCTAGAAACTTAAAGAAAACAGAGTTTTAAATGCACAACGGAAAACCAAAATGTGTTTTTTTAAAAAGACTTAAGTGCAGTATGCTATGGCAGATGATATAACAACTTAAGCAGAAGGCAAACAAATAAGATTATGCAGGCAGTAAGCTTAAGAGGATAAAATAGGCACAACGATCAATAGAAGTTCGAGGGTGGAGTAATCCCTCTACGTCATCTCTACTCCTTCTCAAGGAGGAGTTTTGTTAAGAATAAGTTTGGTTTACAAAGACACTACTTAAACAAACTAATCCTAACAAACAAATGTTAGTCTATCCCAAACACAACTTGCCCACACAGAGCACTTGCTCTACTATTTAGAGCGAACACACTTGATCATGAACATCTTCCGATCAAGTTACTCCTAACAGTCTAAGAAAAAGGATAAGATTCTTCAACGAAGGGGGCAGCAAGCTTTTGAACAAATAGCTTCAGAAACAGAGTATGCTTGTTGCGATTTAGACTGCACTTGAAACTTTAAGAGACTAAAAAAGATTTATGCAGATTGAGAGCTTTAGTACGCTTGATTACGAGAGTTTCAGGTCTGTTTCAAGTCTGTTCAGGTCCATGTCTTCTTCTATTTATAGGCCTGAGGATTCTGCCGTTGAAGTGAGCATCCTCCTCTGCATTGAGCTTTGTGATGCGGTGTCCTCATGTGATTTACTCGTACGTGATTCTGTTATAATTGTACATCACTACTACTACGGCCGCCAATTCACTTTGTGCATTGTCCTCTTGTCCTTTTTATTTCTCCAGATGGTGCTCTCTGATTGAGTCCTACGTGAATGTGCCTAATGACAACTCAGAGTGCTCAATCAGAGGTAACTGCTTCTTGGAGTTGGTTACTGCTTCGTTTGTCGTATTCAGCTAGCTTCCTCCTCTATAGCATCCTTCCATAGGTTGCTATTGGTTTCCATACTTAGCCAATTTTCAGACTGATTCAGGCAATATCCTATCATAGCATCCTTCCAGGCTCCTTCAGGCTCCTTCCAGTATCCTGCTGCAGTGACCTATACTTAATCAATTTTCGATCTTTTTTAGCAGCAAGGTCTTCATCCATCTTCAAGCTTTAATCTTCATTCTTCAAGCATCCTGGACCTAGTCTAAGCTTTTACAAATCAAACTAAGTACAAAGGATCCTAGGCCCTATCTGTTACATGTTTTGTCCTCATCAAAATCTATATAATGTTCCTTACAATTTCCCCCTTTTTGATGATGACAAAACTCCTTTAAGAGGATCAAAGACTTGAAGAATTTTATTTAGGAAGATATGCAGTATCATAAGAGAAAATCAGAAGGACAAGTTCATGAGTAGTGAGCTTTGAAAACTAAATTTTAGTTTTATTGAGATAATACCAAAATATTACAAAAAAACAAAAACAAGAGATAAGTAGAAAGATAAAGAGGAACGTTGAGCAGACAACTTTTAGATCTTCAACCTGGAGGCTCTCTTCCTCTTTTCATGCCTAGAACCTTTCCACTAATCCAGGATGGAATCTTGGTAGGTTGGCTCCAGCATCCTCTTCATATCTGGGCTTTGATCATATCTGAGCCAAAAGTCTTCACAAAATGGAATGACTTTTCCCTTTTCCATTCAGTCTTCGAAGCCTCACTTGAATGGAGAGTCCTCCCTTTCTGGCAAGTTCCTTAAACCTTTAAAGTCCTTCCCTGTAGGTTTTTCCTCTGATTAAGGTGGACTCCTTGCACAGCTTCATGTAATACTTTAGATACTCTGCCCTTTTATAGTTTTCGATCTACAAGTAGATGGGACTGGAGGTAGTAGGCAGATCAAGTTCTGGGAAGTACTATTTCTGGAATCTTGAGCTTTTGACATCGAGGCTCCCATTTACGAAAAAAATGAGAGAGTCCGGCATCTCTGACTCATTCTCTGCCAGAATGGTGAGATCAGGTTGCTTCTGGGCTAGATAGAGAGTCTTGAGAGGCTCTCTTTAGTAGACTTCTCAATCAACTCATCTATCCCCTTGTACATTTCTTCAGCCTTCCGTCTCTTTACCTCCCTTTCTTCGTGGCCTCTTCGGAGTCCTGGGTGGACGATTCCTGAGACAGCTTCAGATTTTCTCTTTGTGCCGCTTTTTGAGTAACCTCGGAATCCTCCTCCTCTACTTCCGTCGTCACCTCCAGAATCTCTTCTCGGTACAATAACAAGTTGTTTACACGTCGAAGGATCCTGTGCTCTCTTCTCGATCCTCTTCACCTCTTCACCCTTTTTGTCATCATAACCAGAGTCGACGCCAAACTTGAGCATCAAGGTTTGGCCTTGGTTAAATTGTTCGTCATCGATGGCCTTAAGGGTTGAGGTGATGGACTTCTGCTCCGTCTCCAAGTTAACCAACTTCTTCTCCTGAGGGTTAATCTTCTCCAGGAGGTTCTTCATCACCTCTGTTGTTGAATCCCTGGTTGTTGGGAGTCGGGAGTTGATGGTCATCTGCAGCTTTGCTAAGGTGGCATTAAGGGCATCCACAAAGAATTCTGTTTTCTTGCGATCCTTCCTTACCTCCAAGCGCATTCTTTTGTTGGCTTTAGACAGTGACCTCCCAACTACTTCAACAGCTTTGAAGACTTCAGAAATAGATTTCTCCGATTCCTGCATAGAAGAAGAAGAAGTTAGTTGATTGGATTTTTCGGCTCCGGTATCACCCTGTTCACTGGGTGTACCATCATCGCTGCTGGAAGAGCTGTTGATTTCCCCCTCTTCCTCAGCTTCCTCCTCTACTTCCTCTTCTTGAGGAGGCACATCCTCCTTCCAAGAGAGATATTTCTTGTACTCCTCTTCGGAAGGGCCCTACTTCTCCTTAGTCTCCTTCACAGCCTCCTCCTCCTTCTCTTTTCCAGAAGTCTCAGTGGGAGCAGACTCTTCAACAGTAGGCTCTGTGATAGCAGCCTGTTCTGTTGGTTCTTCTCAGAAGTAGGCTCCATAGAAGCAGTCTGTCCTGCTACAGCCTCCTCTGCGACCTTCTCTCTAAGGTTCGCAGGATCCTCAGAAGCTACTCCATCTGTCTCTATTGGAGTAACCTCTTCCGTCGTTTTATCATCCTCCTCCATCGATGCCTTGTCAGGTGAGTTTTCTGGCACGGAGGATCCTCTGGCAGTTGATGCGTCTGGTTCCTAGTCAACCTGTAAGGTCTTCTCAAGCTCCACAGCAATGGCGAGGACATCCAACTTTTCTACCTCCGGAGTTGTTGGGGGCTCCTTCATCGGTGGGTCAGCCTTCTCATGGTTTATAGAAGCTTCCTTCGGAGCAGGAACTTCCCTTTCGATATCTAATCCTGTCACCTCCTCGTCAGGCAAGACCGTGATATCAACCAGCTGGCTAAACACACCACTCGACTTGTCCTGTAGTGGTGGTGAAAGCATCCTCTAATTGAGAGGCTTGTACCATCAAAGATGGCTCAGAGGATTTTGTTGCACAGGAGGATCCTTCACCAGGCTGCATTAGCAGGGGCCTGTGCCTCATCCTTGTCTCCAACTTGTTGGCATCCAGGGCCTGCTTCAACATCACTCTCCTCTGCCTCTTCCACCACAAGTACTTCCATCTTCTTCTCTGCGAAGCCCACTTCATCGCTAGTCTTTACCTGGTCTACAGCAGCATCCAGGATGATGTCATCATTGTAAAACTCAGGTTGTTCGATGGGCTTCTTCCCCTTTAGTGATCTTGGAGAAGGTGGGGGCAGGGCCAGGACTTCAGCTTGCTTCTCTTTCTCCGCCCTAGCAGCAAGCTATACTTCGACCTCCACAGTGTCCTGGAAGATTCTCCACTTCTTCTTTTCCACTGCCTTAGGATGCTCTTCTCCATCACTTATTTTTCCTTGATATTTTCCACTTCAGCCCAGTTGATGGCCCACTCCTCCTCCACTTCCTAGTTCGACCATTAAACTAGGTCCTGACGAGGAAGGTGCTGTACTCTCATCAGGTTGTGAAGCGCTCCATCTGCTTCTTGAAGTCCACCTTCATCTTCACGTTGTTAATGACTACCTCTATCTCCTCCAGTTCCTCCTCCATCATTCCCAACTGCTCCTTCAACTGAGCAGTGACCTCTTGTACAACTTCCTCTGCTTGTACAATTTTGAGGATGTCTGACTCAGCATCCTTCTTCGTGCTCGGGAGAGCAGGAAGTGGAAGCACCATCATTGAAGGGGGTGGTGTTGGGGATGCTTCATCATCGGAGACCCTGAGTTTTCTCTGGACCGCCCTCTTCACCCTGGACCTCACACTCCTCGGCCGTTTCTACAGCTTGGGAGGGGATGCAGTAGCCATCGAGTCTTCCCCCTCCGACGTACTCCCCTGTTCTGCTTCCTCGGCTACCTCAATAACCTTCATAATTACTGGTGAGGGCTTACTCCCCTTCTTGGCAAAGATTATGCCATAACCTATGAACTTGCCCTTTTGAATGAGCTTGCCCCTTGACATGCTAAATCCCAAATATCCTAAAATGGTATTCAGGATGAGTCCATAGATTGGCTTGCAAACCTTCTTCTCCACTTTCTCCTTCAACCTGGTGAACACGTAGTTCGACCAGTTGATCTTCTCCCTCTCCATCAGGGCTATCATCATCCTGTACCTAAAATTGGTACACTTATCAAAGGAACCTGCAATAGAGTTACTGCAGAAGATTAAAAGAACAGAGAAAGTGTCAAAGGAATGATACTGAAGAGAATGGTTGAAAAAGAATCAGGTAAACTGATAAAGATACTTATGACTATAGGAAGCTACTGGAAGACCTCGCCAAAGCAGAATGCAGCGAGACAGAAAGCTACTTGGGAAACCATGCCAAAAGCATACTGCAATGGGTAGTATGCTACAGAAGCCTCAAGCCACCTGAAGGAGCAAGCCAGAGAAAGAAGCTCCAGAGTGAAGCAAGAGGAGGAAGCTACAAAGCAGGCATGGGGAGAAAAGTCAAAGTTACCAGTAGACACAAGAAGTTACCGGTAGAGAGAAGAGAAGATGAGCCAACTAGAAGAAGACACGTGGAAAGTGAAAACCTTGAAGGTGTCAGGAGTGCAGCGCATTTATAGATTAGGAAACGTACCTACCTTCAACGGGTAGATTTCCTAATCTACAAATAAGAAGAAGACTGACGGAGAGTAAAAGATAGAAGAGTACGAGCACAACAGAATATTCAAGATCGTAGAGAGAAGCGCTGAAAGAAGAGAGAAGAAGCTTAACAAAGAAGAAAGCGCAGAAAGAGGGGGAAGTTAAAACAGAAGAAAATGGAGTGTTCAAAAGAACAGAAGAAAAGAAGAAAAGCTCGAACACTCCACACCCCAAAAGATGCACGCTCAATCAGTCAGTCCGGCAGCAAGCTTCAGCAGATCAATCTACAAACGAAGGCCAAGCTTGCTGCACCCAGTTGAAGAAGAAGAAGACAAACTCCTTCTAAAGGACTGTCTTGGAGTACTCAGTGCGATGAGTAGAGTCCTGCAGAGTTTTCCACTTTCGAGGAGAGAAAGTGAGGACCCTAGGTGGGTAGATTAGTATCCTGTGTGGGTCAGTCGGGAAGTAGGCAAGCATCTATGTGAAGGCTTGCTACTTACTTGTTAAGTGAGGGTCGTAATAGATAGGTTTATGTAAATCAACTAGCTTAACAAAGGTTCCCTCTTGAGAAGAGGCAGAGAGAATGTAGAAGGATTACTCCACCTTCGAACCTATGTATATCCTTGCATCTATGTGTGCTCACTGCTTTACTTGCGTTACTACTAAGTTAAGTTGTACATCTTCTATACTTAGCTCTACAATGAGAGATAAGCTTCCGCAAACCACTCTGATCAGTAACCTCCCAAAAGGCTACTGATCCTAGAATTGAGCCAAGAAAAAAGAAAAGTTTGAAAATATAGTTGACTTATTCACCCCCCCCCTAAGCCTACTACCAGCCTTTTGGGACCAGTAAAAAGAGTGTACAAAAGATAACAAGTGAAAAGAAAGCTCAAACACTCTATGCCCAGAAACGCATACTCAGTCACATAGTCCAGGCAGCAAGCTATAGCGGATCAACCTGCAAAAGAAGCCTAAACTTGCTGCATCTAGTTGAAGAAGGACAAGAAGAAGACAAACCTTTTAAGGACTGTCTTGGAGCGCTTAGTGTGAGGAACAAAGTCCTGCTAAGCTGTCCACTTTCTAAAGAAGAAAGTGAGGACCCTGGGTGGGTTCAGTAGGATCTTGTGTGTGTCAGTTAGGAGAGTAGGTAAGCAGCTGTGAGCAGCTATGAGTAGACTTGCTACTTACTTGTTAAGTGTGTGTTGTAATAGATAGGGCTATGTAAATCAACAAGCTTAACAAATGTTCCCTCTTGAGAAGAGGCAAAGAGGATGTAGAAGGATTACTCCACCTTTGAACCTCTATATATCCATGTGTTTATCTATGCTTACTGCTCTATATGCCTATCTTAAGTTAGAAGCACGTCTTGCATATTTGATCTTTACAGGAGAGAACGCATATAACTCTGATAAGTAACCTCCCAAAAGGTTACTGTCTCCCGACCAAAGCCTCTTGAAAATAAGAAAAGTCTGGAATTTGAGTAGACTTATTCATCCCCCCCCCCTAAGCCTACTGCCATTTGGGACCAACAGTTACTTATCAGAGTTATATTGCAGAAGTTTTCTCTCATTAAAAGACCAAGTATTGAAGACATGCATTAAAATAAGATATACAGGTAGAACAGTAAGCACAGATAAACGCATAGATATATACAGAGGTTCGAAGGTGGAGTAACCCTTCTACATCCTTTC
Source organism: Scutellaria baicalensis (assembly GCA_005771605.1). NCBI lineage: Eukaryota > Viridiplantae > Streptophyta > Magnoliopsida > Lamiales > Lamiaceae > Scutellaria > Scutellaria baicalensis. Next base: position 29,875,076 of record CM016721.1, read on the forward strand.
TGCCTCTTTTCAAGAGAGAACATTTGTTAATCTTGTTGATTTACATAGCCCTATATATTACAACACAGACTTAACAAGTAAGTAGCAAGCCTACTCATGGCTGCTCACAGCTGCTTGCCTACTTTCCTATCTAACCCACACAGGATCCTACCCGACCTACCTAGGATCCTTACTTTCTTCTACAGAAAGCGAACAGCTTATCAGGATCCTAGTCCTGACTAAGCACACCTAGACAATCCTTAAAAGGTTTGTCTTCTTCTTCAACTAGATGTAAAGTTTAGACTTCTTTTGCAGGTTGGTCTACTGTAGCTTACTGCCGGACTGAGTGACTGAGTATTCTTGCGTTTCTGGGGTATAAAGCTTTTTACTCTTCTTTTGATCTTGAGTACACTCTTTTCTCTCTTCTTTTTTTTTTCTTCTTTTTTAATTCTCCTATGGGTCTTCCCCTTTTTTCTACGCTCTCCCTTGCGCTTTGTTCACTTCTTCTCTTTTCTGAGCTTTCTTCTCTCTACATTTGCGCTCTTCTCTTCTTTCTTGCGTGTTTCTCTCTATTCTCTCTATCTTCAGTCTTAAGTCTTCTTCTATTTATAGATTAGGAAATCTGCCCGTTGAAGGAAGGTGGGTTTCCATCATTAAATGCACCGCAGTCCATATGATACACGCCAGCTTTTTACTTTCCATGTGTCTTCATCTAATTGGCTCCATTCCTCTTCTCTCTACTGGTAACTTGTAGCTTCCTTCCCATGCTTGCTTTGTAGTTTTCTTATTAGCCTCGCTCTGTCAGACAGCTTGAAGCTTCTGTAGCTTGCTGTTTTGCAGTATGCTTTGGCATAGTCTCTTCCAGGTAGCTTTCTGTCAGGTAGCATGAGTTGTCGGTAGCTTGCTACTTTACAGTATGCTTAAGCATAATCTCTTCCAGGTAGCTTCCTGCAATAAGCAGTATCCTTTTTAGTTTACCAGATTCCTTTAACCATTCTCTTCAGTATCCTTCTTTTGAAGCTTTCTCTGTCATATCTTTCTGTAGTAACCTTGTTGTAGTAACCTTACAAGATATATTATGGTTATAGAATGAGGGTTACTATTCTTATAGTTTTGTCTCATCAAAACATACTTAAATATGTTCTAACAATTTCCCCTTTTTGATGATGACAAAATCTTTGCAGATAAGATCAAAAGTTTAAAATCATTTAAGCACAGAAAACAAATATGAGATATATCAACAAAGAACATACTACTTTCATTAAATCACATATAAGTCAAAAAGAAAAGTCACAAAGAGTGAGCTTTTAGGGAAAGAAAATATTATATAATGATAGAACATTTACAATACAACGCAAGAAGCGAAGTACAATATAAATATTCTATCTAGCTTTTCTAGCTCATTCTTCTTTCTCTTGCTCTTTACTTTCTTTCTTTTCCCCTTTAGCTTGCTGCTAACTTTAATCTTCTGTCTAGCTTTTCCCTCTTTTGAGTGCAAGTTCTTGCTCCCAGTGATTTTCCTCTTTGATTTTGGAGAAGAGTGAAAAAAGGTGAAGAGGCTAGTTTAGAGAGAGAACGAGATTCGATGGGAGGGTCCTGAGAAGAGGGAGAGAGCCTTAGCGCAGTAGCTTGTTGCAGCCTCTCCCTCGATATAATCTCACCAACTTCTCCTACTGTTTCTCCTTCATGCTCTCTTCTAAGTAGAATTCATCCAACACCTGGAGGGGCTGGAATCTTCTCTTCTCTACCTTTGGAAGGCTGAGGGGTTAATAAGCCCACTCAATTTTCAAACTTTTTTTCATTCTAGGAGGCTTAGGTCTTAGAGGCAGTAACCTTTTGGGAGATTACTTATCAAAGTTATATTGCGGAAGCTTTCTCTCATTAAAAGACCAAATATTGAAGACATGCATCAACATAAGATATGCAGGTAGAACAGTAAGTACAGATAAACGCATAGATATACAGAGGTTCGAAGATGGAGTAACCCTTCTACATCCTCTCTGCCTCTTCTCAAGAGGGAACATTTGTTAATCTTGTTGATTTACATAGCCCGATCTATTATTGCACAGACTTAACAAGTAAGTAGCAAGCCTACTCATGGCTGCTCGCAGCTGCTTGCCTACTCTCCTATTCGACCCACACAAGATCCTACCCGACTCATCTAGGATCCTTACTTTCTTCTACAGAAAAAGTGAACATCTTATCATGCTCCTAGTCCTGACTAAGCACTCCTAGATAGTCCTTAAAAGGTTTGTCTTCTTCTTCAACTGGCAAGCTTAGACTTCTTTTGCAGGTTGGTCGGCTACAACTTGCTGCCGGATTGAGTGACTCAGTATTCTTGCGTTTCTGGGTGTAGAGTGTTTGAGCTTTCTACTCTTCTTTAGCTCTTGAGTACACTCTTTTATCTCTTTCTTTTTTCTTCTTCTTTATTCCCCCTATGGGTCTTCACCCTCTTTTCTAAGCTCTCCCTTGCGCTTTGTTCTGTTCATCTCTTTTCTGAGCTTTCTTCTCTCTACATTTGCGCTCTTCTCTTATTTCTTGCACGCTTCACTCTATTCTCTCTTTCTTCAGTCTTCAGTCTTCTTCTATTTATAGATTAGTAAATCTGCCGTTTGAAGGAAGGTAGGTTTCCATCATTAAATGCGCCGCACTCCTTCTGATACACGCAAGTTTTTCACTTTCCACGTGTCTTCATCTGATTGGCTCCATTCCTCTTCTCTCTACCGGTAAATTGTAGCTTCCTTCCCATGCTTGCTTTGTAGCTTCCTATTAGCCTCGCTCTGTCAGACGGCTTGAAGCTTCTATAGCTTGTTGTTTTGCAGTATGCTTTGGCATGGTCTTTTCCAGGTAGCTTTCTGTCAGGTAGTGTAACGCCCCAATCCCCATTAATTGGAAATCAGGTCGTCACCCTTTACTAATTAAAGAATTCATAAAAATAGTTTACAGCGGAAGACTGAAAGGAAAACACGAGACATTTTTTTTAAACATAATACAATTATTTCTAAAACTCGTGTTTTACCCACATGTATAGGTTAAACGCTCAAACAGACTCCTACAAGAGATACCAAAATACAAGTCTAGGCCCATCATCTATCATAATTTACATATCCAAAATATAACGTTATTCTTAAAAGTAAGTATTGGTTTGGTACTTTAACATTACAGGAGTGATGGAAAGACATTTCAGCTCGCTACACATCCGTGTCATCATACGCCGAACCTGAAAATATTAAAAGTGGAATCATGAGACACCTCCGGAGAGGGATCCCAGTGGGATAACTGTACTTTCTATTATTCATTGGAACAATTAAATTATTAAGCATATACTACATGTCTGTTGGGTACGCTCACCCTGGACCATACATAACATAAAGGAATGTGGGAGTCGCTCGTCTACTAAACCTTGCTTTCATAGACCAGGCACTCTGGCCCTTATGGTCGTCGCCCGATAGTGAAGCAACTACCGGTTACAGCTACGAAACTTCAACCGTACCTTCGTATATAACTTACTAATTTAATTATCATCGCATGGTAGAGTGTAGAAATTACTCACTCTAACATATATTGAAATAATTAAATTACTAAGCACATACTATATGTCCGTTGGGCACGCTCACCCTGGACCTTTCATAGACCAGACACTATGGCCCTTATGGTAGTCGCCCGATAATGAAGCAACTACCGGTTATAGCTACGGAGCTTCAGCCGTAGATTTTCATACGTAACTTACTAATTTAATTATCAACACATAGTAGAGTGTAGAAGTTACCCAATTTAAGATGACAGCTCGAGGATTGCTTTTGGAATCACCGTTCGTCTCAACTGCACTCGACATACTTAATCATTTAGTCTCTTATGTCATATAATATCATATAACATGTAGATATTATCAAAAGACTTAAAATTAAATCTTTACTCTGTTCTATTAACTAACTCTTTATCTTTTATGAGTTTCTACAACTAGTGTAACATAAAAGATACCATTATCTAACATATGAAATAAAGACTTATAGATAATCTACCCATAGCAATTAAATATAACTAAAGGAGATTCTTAAAGTTTACATACTTCTCTGGTTCATATATAAGTTTAAGCCAGAAATGAAACTCTTATGGTAATTACCAATCGACCCTTTATTTAGCCGAACACACTAATCCTATATCCAATTTCTCTTTAATTTCTATATTACTTAAATCATTCCTTAAATTAATTTAACTAATATAACACTTTTCAAATCTTATTTCTGAAATAATATCACTAATTAATAGTGTATACCAACATTTTACACACAACATTTAATACCAAAAATAAACTTATGTTGTCATGCTGGATACTAATTTCTTATTCAATTTGGCAAGATAGATTATCTTTTAATACTATATAATTTAAAGAAACCACAATTGCATTGTTAGCTATAAATGATTTTGCAAAGTAAATAATTAAGATATATAATTTGCCAAATAGTAAAATAATTTAGAAATACACACTTCAATTAACAAAATAAATTAGCGAAACAATAACCAATGTACATAACTTTATAAATCTTTAATTATCATGTAATCAACTCAAAATAGAAATACAAGTTGTAAGCTAATCCATTAACATGATTTCACACACATTATCCAAATATTTATATTAATCATACATCATACAAAATATACATATATTAGACTCATATATAAAATTTTTTATGATAACATTATCATATAAGAATCATTTAAACATAATTAGCATTTAAAAGAAATCAACATACTCATAACTTAAGCTTTAGATATTTGAACTAGAAATTTTAGTCCTAAAAAAATCACATAAAATATAAAGATGTAACAATTTTAATATTTCATATATAATTCCTAAAATCACAATATTATTCATATGATCATATATATTCATTTAGGTTAACATACTGAAAATTCATAGATTTTAATTGCTTGTACAAAGAATTAAAATCATTGAACATGATTCACATATAAACAACAAATATACTTATAATTTAAACTTTAGGTATTTAACTAGTAATTTTAGTCTTAAAATGACACGTAAAATATGGTTTGAGGTCATAAAATAATATTCGGTACAGTATTGGGTTCAACTTATAATTATAGTAAAGTTTAGGGGTGATTTTGCAGTTTCTATAAAGTCTGGGATCATATTAAAAATCTTGTAAAGTTTTGGGGTTTAAACTGCAACTTAAACTAATTTCAGGGGTTGAAATGATATTTTTAAAGTATGTAGGGTCTAATTGAAATATGCATAAGATTGAGGGCTGAAATGAAATAAGCAGAAATTAATGAATTTGCAATCAAGTCCCTAAACTTAATCAAATTCCCCAAAAATCACCCCTTCTCCCTTCTCTTTCCCGTCACTGCTCAGCCCTTCCGCCACCGTCGCCTGCGCCCTCACCTGCCGGTGACAGACCCGTCGTCGGCCACCACAACACATGGCGCTGCCACTCACGGCGGCGCCCACACACACAGCAGCACACCTTCCCCTCCCCCTTTTCCTCCGATTCTGCCACAGCCGCGCCCCCTGCCGCCGAGACCCTGCAGCTGCTGGCGATGAACGTCGGCATCCCCTCCTTCAAACCCAGCACACGGCGCCGCCCATCGCGGCGGCGCCTCCCTCGATTTCCCCCCCCCCCCCCCCCCCCCCCGATAACCAACAGCAACACAATCAACACACACACCCATCACACACAACACACAATCAACACACACACACCCACTTCTCACACCACGGCGGCACTGCTCACGGCGCCGCCCACTTCACTTCTGCTCGGTGCCGCCCCGTGCGGCGGCGGCGCCCTCTCCCTTCGCCCCTTCTTCCTCCTTTCTTTCCCATGTTTTCTTCCCCACTTTTCTCCACAGCCACACAACCAATACAATTGCACACACATATATACATACATATATATCCACAATTAATTTGGGGAAATAAAAGAAGCAATTAAATTTGAAGTATAAAGCAGGAAAATGAAATAAATTCTTTACCCTTCTACACTCCAAACACTCTACAAATGTAAAATGTTCCAAGATGAATGAGAAAGAAGAAAATATCATCTCTATCTTAATATAAAGGAAAAGACACGTGTGAACAAAAAAAAAGGCAAAACATGTGTTGATTCATCTCTCAAATTTTATCCTAATCTTATCTATTATACTCACAAAATAAATAATTATACATATATGTGCTTTAGATAATTAATAGATGTACTTACATAATATACATATATATATATTACACACGTACACGTCTATATATATATATATATCAACATTAATAACATTAAAAATAATAATAATAATAATAATAATAATAATAATAATAATAATAATAATAATAATAATAATAATAATAATAATAATAATAATAATAATAATAATAATAATAATAATAATAATAATAATAATAATAATAATAATAATAATAATAATAATAATAATAATAATAATAATAATAATAATACTACAATAATATAATTTATACAAAAGTATTTACCAAGTACATTTTGTATAAATTATTTTGTCATATGTAATCTCATATAAAGATCATAATTAAATTCCATAAAACAAAAGCATTTACGACACAAACGAATAAGCTTAGCACAAAAACCTAATATCATTTTTCCTCATTTAAACTTATCTATATTTTATCTTTTTACTTTCTTCCATGATTGTCGAGTGAGTTGAGATCAAGCTCGGTTTCCTCCGTAAGCAATCCTGCAGAATACTTTAAAATCTCGAAAGAAACATTGGATCACAAAATACTTAGAAAATCATTGAGCACAACATAATACTTAGATCATGACTTTAAATAACATAAAAGTTCACTTCAAATCATTTTAAATTAAAAAGTAAAAGAAATTTTGTGAAATATGAAATGCAGGTTTTCTTGAAAACGGGGTGTTACAGGTAGCTTGTGTAAGGAACATTATATAAGATTTTGATGAATGACAAAAACATGTAAGAGAATAGGAGCCTAGGATCCTGTGTATTAGATTCTATTGTAATATTCTATAGATTAGGATTAGGAGGCTCAAAGATCAAAGACTAGAAATTAAAGATCTTGCTGCACATAAACCACGAAGACAAAAATAATACAACAGGCTGCTTCGGATAAGATGTTGCTTGCAAATTAACCAAGGATGCTGAGATGAATGAAGAGGAGATTGAAGCATCGGAAAGCTACAGCTACCTGAGGAGTAACGGTTTTCTCAAAGAACGTGCATAAAAGTTTACGGTAGACACAAGCCGCAGTTGCAACCAACCAAGAAGTGACATGTATCAAAAGGTAAAAATGTAAGTCAGAAGATATGTCAGACTAGGACGGCGATTGCAGCTTCAGGGTGACAGCCTGAAAAAGCAGTACACGATCAAATCAAGAAATGTCACATCACCCCAAAGAAGCAGTAAAGTGAAGTATGGTTAGATGATTTGTTTACCATGTTTGTTGAGCACTTAGAGTTGTTAGTTTCGAACCTGGGTGAGGGAAAATTTTTTTCCCTTCTATGTTTAGTTAACTATTTGAATAATTAAATAATATCTTGCAACATTTTCTAAAATACTAGTTGGATTATTGGTTAACTAAAAACTTGAAAGATCTTGGGATCAATCTCATTTCATGACATATTCCTTTAGAAAATTTTCTATCATTCAAATAAATGATTAATGAAAAATTACAATCTTACTATATATATTTAAAATATGAAGTTGACATAACTTTTCAAGTTATATACAAAAATATAAATCAATTCATGGTGAACCATTATTTTAACATATTTCAAGTTAAAAACTTCACATATTAATGGTGATTCGCTTATTTCATATAAAATATGAATATGAACAAAATTGAGTTTTTATAAATAATTAATATATAATTATGTCTTCAAATAATATTATGATGAATTACCACACATTGTCACTAAAAATAGAATTAATGAAATGTCATTTTCAGCAAACAAAATAATGACAAACTAAAATATTTTGGTGTGTTATAGTTAATTTGTGATGATCCAAAAAGTTAGAAATTAATAATTTTTCTAATGTATAAATATTTTAGGAAAAAATTATGCCTTTAGATGATATAATGACAATTAAATGTTTATCGTCACAAATTATGTAAATTTGCGACAAAATACTTTTGTCACTACTTTTTTCAATTAATTCATGACAAAATTATCATTGTCATTAAACTAAACTATTTTTGACACAAAACATTGTCACCAATTGCAATAAATGTGTCATTGAAATATTTCTTTCTAAAATTTCGGAAGGATAATTCCACCTTAGAAGAATATAGTGACGAGTTTTTTTAATCATCATGAAATAGACAAATTAATGACGAAAAATAAATGAATCATGACAAGCGATAACTAGCGTCACAAAAATGCATATATAAATGACAAAACTGAAATTCGTCACTATTAAGTAAGAAATAGTGACAAAATATCATGCGTCGCAAAAATAATCGTCATGAAAAGTGTGATTTCTTGTAGTGATAATCTCCTAAGTATAAGCCAATTTTGTGATAAAGGGTACTGTGTGGAGTTCAATCACAACAAGTGCCTCATCAAGGACAACAAAACTCAGGAAGTTAAGCTTACAGGAACTAGAAAAGGAAACATCTACATTGCTAAATGGGACTCAGCAAGCACTGCCACATGTTTTGTTGCCAAAGATACCTCTGGCTGTGGCACAAGAGATTGAGTCACCTGAACTTCAAAACTATGAACAAGCTGGCCAGAAAAGGACTAGTCAGAGGACTACCGGACATTGTCTACAGAAAGGAAGTTATATGTGGAGCATGCCAAAAAGGAAAATAAATAAAGAGCTCCTTTAAAAACAAAACTCTTCGCTCTACTGAAAGGGTATTAGACATGCTTCATATGGATCTGTTTGGACCGATTGATCCAATCAGTATATCTGGAAAGAAATACACCTTAGTAGTATTAGATGACTATTCAAGGTTCACTTGGACGATCTTCCTCACAAAGAAATCTGAAGCTCAGCAACGTTTACCAAAGTTCCTGAGAAGACTGCAAACAGAAAAACACCTGAGCATAGTAAAGATAAGAACAGACAGGGGAATCGAATTTACCAACAAATTCATAGAAGACTACTGTTCAAACAATGGAATCAGGCACGAATATTTAGCAGCCAGGACGCCTCAACAAAATGGGGTTGCTGAAAGAAGAAATAGAACTTTGAAGAAAGCCGCAAGAACAATGCTGGCAAAAGCTGAGCTACCAAAGAGGTTTTGGGCAGAAGCGACCAACACAGCATGCTACACACAGAACAGATGCCTGATAAACAAGGATCTGAATAAAACACCCTACGAGCTGTGGTATGGCTACTCACCCTGTGTTGATTATTTTCACATCTTTGGATGCAGGTGCTTCGTGCTCAACAATGGAAAGGAATACCTTAAAGCCTTTGATGCCAAATCTGATGAAGGAATATTCCTTGGTTACTCATCAGTGAGTAAAGCCTTTAGAGTCTTCAACAAGAGAACACTTCTTGTGGAAGAATCTGTACATGTGATTTTTGATGAATCACACTGTAGTAAGGCTGATATTAAGGAACTTCAAGAAGAATTGGATAGAACTCACATCAACAAAAATGATGTTCAATATATTGATGTGAAGTTACCAAACCTTCAAAATGTGGATGGAATCCCACCATCCCAGACCACGTATGTTCCTGACATGCAGGTACCAACTTAGAGACAGGAATCTGAATTTAATCAGGAACCTGAAGATGATGAAACTACCGATTCAAATCAGAACCTAATTGAGGGGGAACCCCAGCAAGATGATGAAGCAAGAAGAAGATGGCTGAAAGATCACCCCAGAGACCTAATTATCGGAGACTACACATCTGGAGTAAGAACGAGACGAGCAAATCCACATGAAACTATGTTCGCTTGCTTTATATCTCAAATAGAACCAAAACATCTGGAGGAAGCCCTACAAGACACCAACTAGGTTCAAGCCATGCAAGAAGAGCTAAATGGATTTGAAAGAAATCAAGTCTGGTATCTGGTCCCCAGACCTACACATCAAGGCGTCATCGGAACCAAGTAGGTGTTCAAGAACAAGCTAGATGAAGAAGGACAAGTTGTAAGGAACAAAGCAATGCTAGTAGCAAAAGGATACTGCCAAGAAAAGGACATAGATTTTGATGAAACATTTGCTCCAGTAGCCAGACTTGAAGCAATTAGAATCTTCCTAGCATATGCAACATATAAGAATGTCACTGTATATCAAATGGATGTGAAGAGCGCTTTCTTGAATGAGATGCTGGCAGAAGAAGTCTATGTTAAACAACCACCTGGGTTTGAAGAAGATGCTGATAAGATGTTATATAAATTGAGAAAAGCTCTCTATGGATTAAAGCAGGCGCTAAGAGCATGATATGACACCCTATCGAAATATTTGTTGGACAATGGATTCAAGAAGGGTAAAGTGGATAAAACCCTATTCAAAATTCAGGATGGAGACATCATCCTGCTTGTTCAGATCTATGTTAATGATATCATTTTTGGATCAACCAACAAGGAGTTATGCAAAAAATTCTCAAACTTAATGCAATCAAAGTGTGAAATGAGCATGATGGGAGAATTAAGTATCTTCCTCGGATTGCAAGTAAAGCATCTTGATCAAGGAACCTTCATAAATCAGATAAAGTACACCAAGGAGCTGATCAAGCAATTTGGAATGGCGAATGCCAGTGCAGTAAGCATTCAAATGCAAACTTCAAAAGGTCTAGACAAAGATGAAGGAGCAAAGGTAGTTGACATCACAAAATATAGAAGGCTAATCGGGTTACTGCTCTATCTTACCACAAGCAGGCCAGATATCATGTTTGCTGTGGGAATGTGTGCACGATACCAAGCCGCACCCAAAGAATCTCATCTTACAGCAGCAAAGAGAATAATCAGATATCTCAAGGGAACTCAAGATGTAGGCTTGTGGTATCCAAAAGAAGGTGATATAAAATTGATTGGATATACTGACTCTGATTTTGCAGGTTGCAAAATTGACAGAAAAAACACTAGTGGAACCTGTCAAATAATAGGGAATCCCCTAGTATCCTAGTTCTGTAGAAAGCAAACATCAATAGCCACTTCCACGGCCGAAGCTGAATATGTTGCTGCAGGAAGCTGCTGTGCGCAAAATCTATGGATTCAACAACAACTTCGAGATTACGATATTGTTGAAAAGGATACTCCAATCATGTGTGACAATTCAAGTGCAATAACAATTACACACAATCATGTTTTTCACTCAAGAACTAAACATATTGATGTTAGGCATCACTTCATCAGAGATCATGTCGAAAACAAAGATATCTCTCTAGAGAAGATTCATACTGATCAACAATTAGCTGACATATTTACAAAACCTCTATGTGAATCGAGATTTTCCTTTCTAAGAAATGAATTAGGCATTATTAAATTAAGCTAAACCTACTAATATATCTGTTGGAGTGTTCTATAGCTCAGGAGGAAACACAAAAATCACTTTCAGAAAGGACACTGAATAGGATCCTAACAAAGGTCCCTGGTGAAGGAAGCTGATAAAGCCTACTAAAAGATACATCAACAAAAGCTACCTGGTAACTTAATCATCACAAAGGAACCCACGAAGCGCACGATAGTGAGAAACTGTCAATCCCGAGATGTGGCGCATCAAATCAGGGCAGGTTACCCAATAAGAGGCGACGATATTTGCAGACAAGTCCCTCAAGATCTTTGAAAAGATAAAAGCAAATCAGCACATTAAATGCAAGGATCCTCAATCGCGAGATAAAGGACCTTTCAAATTCGAGAAGATCTACACCGTTGATCAAAATACAGGAAGTTCTCCTATAAAACAGAAACTTCACACTTGATCAAATATTTTACTTTTTTCATATCTTCTAAACTCTCTAACCTTCTGCAAAATAGAAACCTAGCAATTGTTCCTGTGATTTTCTCTACTTTTTGCAGAAAACTCACCTACTCTATTACCTCTCAAAATGGTACCCAAAGTCACGCAAGTTATTGATGGTCATCTTGTCGATGAGAAAATCATAATGAAAGCCATTAGAGATGAAGGACGTTCCATTGAACTGATGCAAGTGATCCTAAACAATCTTCACCAATCCAGAGTCTTGGGTTTATGCTCACACTACAAAGAACCCTACTGTGAGGACATGATCTGCCTGTTCTACAATAATGCAGAGATATCTAAGGACAAGTCAAAGATCATCTTCAAGATGGGGAAGAAAACGATTAAGATTACAGCCAGCCTCCTCGGCAGAATCTTCCAACTGCCCGCTGAAAGTATAAATGTCAGTAAATTAGTCACCTATGGGGAAGAGATGGTGGAAGAATACTGGAAAAGATTCACAGGCTCTGAGGACTTGCTGACATTGAACAAAAGTTGCAACAAAAATGTCATCCAAATGGAGTATCAGATGCTCCATGATATCTGTTGCCATATCATTGAGAACCGATCTGGTTCCTTTGGTAAGTGTATCAATCTCAGATACAGAATGATGATGGCCTTAATGGAAGCTGAGAAGATAAACTGGGCAGAATATGTCTTTACCAGGATCAAGGAAGAAGTGGAGAAGAAGATGGGTAAGCCAACTTATGGATTAATAATCAACACCATTCTTGGGTCTGTTGGTCTTGACCTGTCTAAGAGTAAGCCCATCCAAAAGGGCAAGTTCATAGGATACGGCAGAATCTTTATCAAGAAGGGAACCAAGGGCTCTCCGGTGACCAGGAAGACTGCAACTGTGAAAGAAAATGAGCCTAAAAGAAAGGAGAGATAGGAAAGCTCATCTGAGGGGGAAAGCCTGACAGCCACTGTTTTTCCACTAAAGCAGGAAAAGAAGGCAAGGAGTACTAGGGCAAGGGCAAAACAGATGGTAAGGAGGAAGCTGAGAATTTCTGATGATGAAATTTCACCATCACCCGTGTTGATGCTCCCTGCTCCATCTAGAAAAGATGATGATGCTGAGATAGAGATTCAAACTACTGAGCAAGCAGAAAGAACATTGAGCAACCTGACTTCTATAAGGATGATGCCATTCTAATATCACTGGTGATGACATAGGTTTTACTGATAAACAAGCAGAAGCCTTTGGAACTGATGAAGCCAAAGAAAGGATGCTGAAACAGGCCATGGATGCTAGTTTGTTGGAAAATGGGAGGAAGCATAAAGCTGTAATCATACAACTGGGTGAAGGGTCTTCAGCTAGAGTAGCGCCCATAGAACATCTTTTGAATGCTCCACCAATAATTCAGAAAACTCCATCACCATCAGCATCCAAAGACGAATCCAATGGAGCCTACAATCAGCTGGTTGACATATTGGTTTTGTCAGATGAAGAGGAAACAAGATCAGAAATTGCTGGAGAAGTTTATATCATGGGAGATACTCCTATCACCCTAGAACAGGCTGACACACCAATGAAAGAGCCACCAACTACACCAGAGGGTGCAAAGTTGGATACACTTGCAGTTGCAGCAACTCTTGAAGAAGAAGAACTTGTGCCAAAACTCTCTACCGATAGAACACCAATGGAGGTTGACAAAACGGCTGAGGAAATTACACCTATTCTCATACAGGATGTAATCTCTGAGGATCCTGCGAACCATGGAGAGATCGTTACAGAGGATGCCACAACTGAACAGGCTGCTAACAGAGAGTATACTGTTGAGATGAATCCAGAGGAACAAAGTGCTGAGAAAAAGTCTGTTGCTAAGGAGACTAACCCTAAAGAGCCCACTATTATGGCAGATAATGATGATTCAGCTCATTATAGTGCAGATACTGAGAGTTTCATGTCGGATTCTAATAGCGATGAAGGGTCACTCAGTGAACAGGGTGAATCTGGAGCCGAAAAATTCAAGCCTCTAAATCCATCTTCTTCTGTGCAGAATGAATAACAAAAATCCTTTGATGATGTTCTCAAAGCAATAGGAGAACTTGGAACATCCTTGAGCAAAGCAAGCAAGCAGATAAAAGCTGAAGCAAGAAAGGATAGATTCAAAGCCGCCTTTAAATAGGATACTCTCAATGCAACTTTGGCCAGATTACAACAGTCTATCTCTTCTCTAACATCCTCTAACACTCTTATTGACACAATCAAAAGTATGAATGACAAGCTCAATTCCCAAGCAAACAAATCAGCTACAATTGAGCTAGAGTAGCAATTTATATCCGCTTCCCTCAAAGAAGTTTCCAACATTCAGCATGAATAGAAACAAACCTTGGATGATCTTACTGAGATGATAACTAGCATGCATTCAATACTCCAGTTTGTGGTTGGATCGAGCTTTGATGATAACAAAAAGGGGGAAGAGACAACTAAGAGGATTGAGCAAAGAAGGCAGCAAGTTCCTTCCTCCTCTTGCAAAGACTAGCGATGTTACCTAGAAGAGGAGTAGAAGAAAGAGATGAGAAAAGGAGCAGAGTTGAGGAAGAACTTGTTAAAGCATCAGATGCTCACCTTGAAAGATTTGCAAACGAGACCTTATCCAAACTCTTCCCTCCACAGAAACAACATGACCTAGAAGCTCTTGCTGCAGAGGAAGAGAATGCAACGGAGTCACTTCGTATTTTCTTAGATGGGAGTCCTCCTAATTTTCGAGAATGGGAGCTCCCTGAGATTGATCAGCCTATCAACCGTTTTGCTTAACGTTTTGCTTAGCGAGGCTTGTGTAAATCAACCGTTTTGCTTAACGAATGTCCCTCCTTGTGTAGGAGAAGAGAGGACGTAGAGAGATTACTCCACCCTCGAACCTCTTTAAATTGTTGTGTTCTTTACTGTTGATTACCTTGATCATAATATTGCATAGCTGAATCTATCTGCTGCATATCATCCCTAAGCATAGTCACGGTTTTCAGAAAAACAAGTATTGTTTTGAAAAAGTATTTCCGCTGTGCATAACACTCTCTTGTTTTTAAACTTGAAGGTAACTGCTCAAGCAGTGACCTTTGAAGTAAAATTTTCTGAAAAATTGAGTAGGCTTATTCACCCCCCCTCTAAGCCTACTACCACTTGGGACCAACAGTTTGAGTCTTCGGTAGCTTGCTGCTTTGCAGTATGCTTAAGCATAGTCTCTTCCAGGTAGCTTCCTGCAGTAAGCAGTATCCTTTTTAGTTTACCAGATTCCTTTAACCATTCTCTTCAGTATCCTTCCTTTGAAGTTTTCTCTGTCTTATCTTTCTGCAGTAACCTTGTTGCAGTAACCTTACAAGATAGATTATGCTTATAGAATGAGGGTTACTATTCTTATAGTTTTGTCTCATCAAAACATACTTAAATATGTTCTAACAATTTCCCCCTTTTTGATGATGACAAAACTTTTGCAGATAAGATCAAAAGTTTATAATCATTTAAGCACAGAAAGCAGATATGAGATATATCAACAAAGAACATACTACTTTCATTAAATCACATATAAGTCAAAAAGAAAGGTCACAATGAGTGAGCTTTAGAGAAAGAAGATATTATATATTGATAGAACATTTACAATACAACGCAGGAAGCAAAGTACAGTGTAAATATTCTATCTAGCTTTTCTAGCTCATTCTTCTTTCTCTTGTTCTTTCCTTTCTTTCTTTTCCCCTTTAGCTTGTTGCTAGCTTTAATCTTCTGTCTAGTTTTTCCCTCTTTTGAGTGCAAGTTCTTTCTCCCAGTTGATTTTCCTCTTTTATTTTGGAGATGAGCGAAAAAAGGTGAAAAGGCTAGTTTAGAGAGAGAACGAGATTCGATGGGAGGGTCCTGAGAAGAGGGAGAGAGCCTTAGCGCAGTAGCTTGCTGCAGCCTCTCTCTCGATATAATCTCACCAACTTCTCCTACTGTTTCTCCTTCAACCTCTCTTATAAGCAGAATTCATCCAACACCTGGAAGGGCTGGAATCTTTTCTTCTCCACCTTTGGAAGACTGGGGGGTTAATAAGCTTACTCAATTTTCAAACTTTTCTTCATTCCAGGAGGCTTAGGTCTTAGAGGCAGTAACCTTTTGGGAGGTTACTTATCAAAGTTATATTGCGGAAGCTTTCTCTCATTAAAAGACCAAGTATTGAAGACATGCATCAACATAAGATATGCAGGTAGAACAGTAAGCACAGATAAATGCATAGATATACAGAGGTTCGAAGATGGAGTAACCTTTCTACATCCTCTCTGCCTCTTCTCAAGAGGGAACATTTGTTAATCTTGTTGATTTACATAGCCTTATCTATTATAACACGGACTTAACAAGTAAGTAGCAAGCCTACTCATGGCTGCTCACAGCTGCTTGCCTACTCTCCTATCTGACCCACACAAGATCCTACCCGACCTATCTAGGATCCTACTTTCTTCTACCGAAAAAGTGAACAGCTTATCATGATCCTAGTCCTGACTAAGCACTCCTAGATAGCCCTTAAAAGGTTTGTCTTCTTCTTCAACTGGATGCAGCAAGCTTAGGCTTCTTTTGCAGGTTGGTCTGCTGTAGCTTGCTGCCGGACTGAGTGACTGAGTATTCTTGCATTTTTGGGGTGTAGAGTATTTGAGCTTTCTACTCTTCTTTTGCTCTTGACTCTTGAGTACACTCTTTTCTCTCTTCTTCTTTTTCTTCTTCTTTATTCCCCCCTATGGGTCTTCCCCCTCTTTTCTACGCTCTCTCTTGCACTTTGTTCTCTTCTTCTCGTTTCTTAGCTTTCTTCTCTCTACATTTGCGCTCTTCTCTTCTTTCTTGCGCGCTTCTCTCTATTCTCTCTTTCTTCCTTCTTCTATTTATAGATTAGGAAATCTGTCCATTGAAGGTAGGTAGGTTTCCATCATTAAATGTGCCACACTCCTTCGGATATACGCCAGCTTTTCACTTTCCACATGTCTTCATCTGATTGGCTCCATTCCTCTTCTCTCTACCGGTAACTTATAGCTTCCTTCTCATGCTTGCTTTGTAGCTTCCTTCTTGGCCTCGCTTTGTCAGATGACTTGAAGTTTTGCAGTATGCTTTGGCATGGTCTCTTCCAGGTAGCTTTCTGTCAGGTAGCTTGAGTCTTCGGTAGCTTGCTGCTTTGCAGTATGCTTAAGTATAGTCTCTTCCAGGTAGCTTCCTGCAGTAAGCAATATCATTTTTAGTCTACCAGATTCCTTTCACCATTCTCTTCATTATCCTTCATCTGAAGCTTTCTCTGTCGTATCTTTGTGCAGTAACCTTGTTGCATTAACCTTACAAGATAGGTTATGCTTATAGAATGAGGGTTACTATTATTATGGTTTTGTCTCATCAAAACATACTTAAATATGTTCTAACAGGTTGCTATTGGTTTCCATACTTAGCCGATTTTCTGACTACTTCAGGCAGTATCCTATCATATAGCATCCTTCCAGGCTCCTTCCAGTATCCTGCTGCAGTGACCTATACTTAGTCAATTTTCGATCTTTTCTAACAGCAAGGTCTTCATCCATCTTCACGCTTTAATCTTCATTCTTCAAGCTTCCTGGACCTAGTCTAAGCTTTTACAAATCAAACTAAGTACAAAGGATCTTAGGCCCTATCTGTTACATGATTTGTCATCATCAAAATCTATGCAATGTTCCTTACACATCGGTATAGGTAGCTTCCGACTTTGAACCTTCCTTAATGAAATGCTTTCGGATTTACTTGCTACTTGATGACCATGATGTTTTCAATCGATTAACTTTTTGTGTAAACTAACATAATAACATTTACGCAATATAAATTCTAATATTTATTGTTCTATATATATATATATATATATATATCTTTTGTTTAACATTGTGTCCATTTCGGTTTTGCTTCGTTCATTTGTGTTTTATTGATGTGGTTATCCTCACAATTACATTCTATTAGAGTTTTATTTAGAGAGTAAGGTGTCATTAAATGTTTTAGAAGTTTACCCTCACAACATGGCAACAAGATTTTTAATTTTTTTTGTACATGGTTGTCTCTGGGAATGAGTTGAGCGAGTTCCAAGTGCTCAACTGAATCTTTCATAATTTAGTTTTCTCATTGAACCAATTAGTTCATGGGATCTCCATATATGGTTGAGTTATCACAATAAAACTCTTTGATGTGTGGATTTTTGAACACATTCCCTAGCTAGAAATGCAACACAATTAGTTGATCTTCATTCAATTTTTTACTTCACTAATGCATATAGCCCGTGAAAATTATTTCACTGGAAATCAACCACTTTTGGCCATTAGTTGATGACCCCTATATTTGTGCATTTATATGGAATGACTTTGTCCCCCACATTTCAACATTTATGTGGAAAACTTGTTTTTCTCATGTAAGGGTGTCTAATCCATTTCTTGGAAGTAAATTAATATTCCATACACAACTATATAGCTATAACTTGCATACCTATTTGCTATTTTTGTCATGTTCAATCCAAGTAGTTTTATCTGCACAATAGGACAACAAATATAGGGGACATCTTTCACTTTGTTAGGTCAGAACCTTTTTACCAGATAGTTCATGTCCTCAATTGAGTCCA
The DNA here is from genome assembly GCA_005771605.1 of Scutellaria baicalensis. Classification (NCBI taxonomy): domain Eukaryota; kingdom Viridiplantae; phylum Streptophyta; class Magnoliopsida; order Lamiales; family Lamiaceae; genus Scutellaria; species Scutellaria baicalensis. The sequence goes on from CM016721.1 coordinate 29,893,572, forward strand.
TTACATATACATTCATTTTAGTTGGACTCAAACCAATTTATAAGAAAATCAAATCAAACTGCTTTCATTACTTTTAATTTATAGAAGGTTCGTGCGCTAATTATGTAGAAGACCCAATAATTTTTTCGAAGCATAACTTTGTATAGACCCACACCACAAAGTATATATATATATACTGATGTGGTCGAACTGACCACATTCGATCGAACTGACCACATTCGATCGAACTGACCATATTCGAACTACTCTGTAAAGATGCGAACTAATAAGACTTGAATGCGAACAAGATAGTTCGTGCATTATAAAGAGACACGAGCGAACTGATCAGATTTGCAGCTGAAATGTCGAACTGGATCAAGAACGAACTAATTCAAATTTGGAGCAACCACCACGACCGCGAGAATCTCGCCCACTTCCCACTTTTTTAGGAGAAATCCTAATTGCCACGTTTTTCAGGGAGTATTTATAACCCTTATCTTTCTATTTCACATACGGAATATCACATACAACAATCACTAAGCAAAAGAGCAATAGCAACGTTTTTCCCAGATTACTGACTTGAGCGTCGGAGTCTCTTCACCGGGAAAAACCCCCGGTGTTCTTTGTTTTGCAGGTCTTTTTGACCTGAAAATTCCAATCGACGTCGGAGAATTCCAATCGGTATCGGAAAAGAAGAAGATTGAAGTTAGGACAAATCAATTGGCGCCGTCTGTGGGAATCCAAATTTCTTTCGTAACCATGAGTTTTATTACGACGTTGAGAAGTTGTGAAAATGGTGAATACCAGAGGATCTCGAAGGAGGTTAGATGAAGGAGCACAATCTGTGCGACAAGATGAGGACCAGAGTTTTGCACCGGTGAATCCTCCCGGCACAGTCACCTTGACACCGGAGGAACTTTCAACTCTGATAGAAGCGGTTGTCCAGAAAGCTTTGGGCAAGCAAAAGGTCGACTCACAACAGGGCAATACTGACATGCCTGTTAGAAGGGAGCAAAAATGTGACAAATCTCGAATGGATGAACAGGAAAGTCAGTCTGATCATCCTCGAGGCCAGAAACGAGGACATGTCGAACTGTCTGAGAAAGTGGATGATCTAAGAAAGGAGTTGCGAGAAGCAATGATTAAGCGAACTGAAGCAGTTCCCTCGGAACTCAATGATAAGCGAATTGAAGCAGTTCCCTCGGAACTCAACGATAAGCGAACTGAAGCAGTTCCCCCGGAACTCAATGATAAGCGAACTGAAGCAGTTCCCTCGGAACTCAATGATTAAGCGAACTGCTTGATTAAGCGAACTGAAGCAGTTCCCCCGGAACTCAATGATAAACGAACTGAAGCAGTTCCCCCGGAACTCAATGATTAAGCATAAAGAAGTTCCCTCGGAACTCAATGATTAAGCGAATTGAAGCAGTTCCCTCGGAACTCAATGATCAAACGAATTGAAGCAGTTCCCTCGGAACTCACTCATTGAGCGAACTGAAGAAGTTCCCTCAGAACTCACCGATTAAGCAATTTGAAGTTCCTTCGGAACTCAATGATTAAGCGAACTGAAGTAGTTCCCTCGGAACTCAATGATTAAGCGAACTGAAGCAGTTCCCTCGGAACTCAATGATAATCGAACTGAAGCAGTTCCCTCGGAACTCAATGATTAAGCGAACTGAAGTAGTTCCCCCGGAACTCAATGATTAAGCGAATTGAAGCAGTTCCCCCGGAACTCAATGATTAAGCGAACTGAAGCAGTTCTCTCGGAACTCAATGATTAAGCATGAAGAAGTTCCCTCGGAACTCAATGATTAAGCGAATTGAAGCAGTTCCCTCGGAACTCAATGATCAAATGAATTGAAGCAGTTCCCTCGGAACTCACTCATTGAGCGAACTGAAGAAGTTCCCTCAGAACTCACCGATTAAGCAAGTTGAAGAAGTTCCTTCGGAACTTGATGATTGAACGAATTCCAGGAGTTCCCTTGGAACTCGTTGATTAAGCAAGTTGAAGAAGTTCCTTCGGAACTTGATGATTGAACGTATTGCAGGAGTTCCCTTGGAACTCGTTGATTAAGCAATTTGGAGAAAGTTCCTTCGGAACTTGATGATTGAACGTATTGCAGGAGTTCCCTTGGAACTCGTTGATTAAGCAAGTTGAAGAAGTTCCTTCGGAACTTGATGATTGAACGTATTGCAGGAGTTCCCTTGGAACTCGTTGATTAAGCAATTTGAAGAAAGTTCCTTCGGAACTTGATGATTGAACGTATTGCGGGAGTTCCCTTGGAACTCGTTGATTAAGCAAGTTGAAGAAAGTTCCTTCGGAACTTGATGATTTAGCGAATTGCAGGAGTTCCCTCGGAACTCGTTGATTAAGCAAGTTGAAAGAGTTCCTTCGGAACTTAATGATAAAAAGCAAATTGAAGAAGTTCCATCGAACTAAATGATTAAGCGAAGCTTCTCGAAGAAGCGTCATAATTAGCAACAAAGTGAACTGCGTCAGTGCGTGAACACACGCACTCCAAAAGGGGGGAGTACTGATGTGGTCGAACTGACCACATTCGATCGAACTGACCACATTCGATCGAACTGACCATATTCGAACTACTCTGTAAAGATGCGAACTAATAAGACTTGAATGCGAACAAGATAGTTCGTGCATTATAAAGAGACACGAGCGAACTGATCAGATTTGCAGCTGAAATGTCGAACTGGATCAAGAACGAACTAATTCAAATTTGGAGCAACCACCACGACCGCGAGAATCTCGCCCACTTCCCACTTTTTTAGGAGAAATCCTAATTGCCACGTTTTTCAGGGAGTATTTATAACCCTTATCTTTCTATTTCACATACGGAATATCACATACAACAATCACTAAGCAAAAGAGCAATAGCAACGTTTTTCCCAGATTACTGACTTGAGCGTCGGAGTCTCTTCACCGGGAAAAACCCCCGGTGTTCTTTGTTTTGCAGGTCTTTTTGACCTGAAAATTCCAATCGACGTCGGAGAATTCCAATCGGTATCGGAAAAGAAGAAGATTGAAGTTAGGACAAATCATATACATTCACAATTTTCAAAATGATGATCTTTTAAATTGATTTTCATATCAACTTAAGTTTGAAAATCTTATTTTCAATTCGTTTATTGACAAACGAAATACTATATAAAACTTTTGATGAAAATGTGATCAAACTAACTTTCCAGAATCAATTTTCAACCATTGCTACATATTGAAAATTTGAGAATTTATGTGAAAATAATAACTAGATAACTATATTAAGAAACAACTTCTAGATTATTACCCAATATTATAAATCATATTATCATTTCCGAACTTTCTTACATGCATATATATATATATATATATATATATTATATTTACTGATATTCAATGTTTTTTAAGTATATATTCAATGTACGAACCTAACCTTATGATGAATGTAGGAGGAAATAATACTCGTTCCAAATGTGCTGAAATCTAAAAATATATAGAATTAGAATCTGAGTCAACACTAGCCTTCTTTCATATCCATATTGCATTATTGTTATGTGAAAAAAAAAAAAAAGGAGAAAACAAACATAATAATTAATTAAAATCATAATTGAAGTTGATAAGAATGAGGTCTAGAAACAAACAAACCCTATAAAAGGCAATTAAATTACTCACCCTCTGAGAGTCAAAGAGGCAATGGTCGAATAATTCAGGGTATTTCAGTCATTTCATTCATATATTTTTAGCCCTATTGGTAATGATATGCAGACTTCTCTCCCTATTTTGTTAATGCGAACTCACAAAATTTATTTTCTATCCAATATCAAGGTAAGTTTAATTTTTCTATTTTATTTTATTGAAAGTTTTAAATAATTCATTCTCTTATTTTGTTGATTTTTTTTTTTACATTAATTGGTTTTCTGAATAAAATTCTAGATCCGTACGTGTCAATTACAATAAATAAATAAAATCCTTTAATTTATTAATCATGATGTTTTGTTTTATAAAATATTATTATTCTAAATATATTTACAATATTTAAAGTATAAATAATTTTATGTTTTAACTGTTCAATAATTCTTAATGGCTACTTTTACCTCACTCATATAATTTAATTTAATTAAAACTTATATTTGGTGTTTTCCAAATTCAATTAAAACCCTAATTTAATAATAATACTAATTTATTCAAACATGTAGACAAAAGTTATAATGCTAGAAGACAGCATGTTTCCTTGAACAAAATGTTACTATTGTTTAAGCCAATTATAATAAAAAGGTCAGTGACTGTACAGTGAAGGAAAACGTTGCATTGAGTTATTAACTAATCAGAAAAAAAGTGCAATATTTTATTAAGCTTAGGTCATGTTTTGAATAAGCAACTGAACTAAATTATAAACCTAACTTGGTATCTTTTTATGAGTTAGTCTCCTGTGCAATGGGTGCACATACAATTCGGGTCGGGTCTGGGTCGACTCGGATCCGCGCACTTTTTTTTCTTTTTATTTTGAATTTTATTTTTTCGCTTCAGGTTGTCACTTTTATGTTATATGCATATGACTTTTATGTTATATAAGTGTGACTTTTATATACAAATGTAATGACCTTTATATACTCTAACTTAGAAAAAAAAATTAGCAAAATTTGTACATATTTACCTTTATGTAATATTAGTTGCACCTATATTTATCCTAAAAATGCGCTGAATTTTGAAAAAATTCATTTTTTTCAAAGTTATAAATCATAAAGGTCATAATATTTGTACATAAAGGTCACAAGAATTGTACATAAAAGTCACAACAATACAACATAAAGGTCTCAATCTGAAGCGAAAAAACCTGAAAATCTCCATTTTTCCTAAGTTACTGAATATAAAGGTCATATCATTTATATATAAAGGTCACACTTATATAACGTAAAAGTCATATCCTAACAACATAAAGGTAACAGCCTGAAGCGGAAAAAATAAAAAAAAACCCAGGTGCGCTGATCCGGGTCGGGTCGCCCCAGTTGCACAAATCCAGATCCGTGCACCTGGTGCACAACAGCATTTGCGTTTTTTTATAGTTTGATCTATTTTTTTAATTGTTTGATCTAAAAAGTGGATCACTTTTCACTTTTATATATCTATTTGTACACATATCTAACTTCATCAACTTCAAACAAAGATCTAAGCATTTCCACACCTCCTCGCAATAATTTTCTCATCATAGTTTGCTTTTAGTTCACAGCCAAAATACTGATTAATGGCCAAAATATATCCAAATCCATGCAAGAACACAAGTGATGATTCTTCATCAGAAAGAGAAACATTCACTATATGGATGAAGTCCCTTGTTTGCCATGGAAATGGTTGCACTGTCTTTAATTCTAGAGGTGAAGTTGTTTTTCGAGTCGATAATTATCAGCAAAGATGCAGTCGAAAGGTGTTTCTCATGGACTCCATTGGCACACTTCTCTTCTCTTTGAACAGAAAGGTATGAATATATATATATATATATATATTATATAATGAGCATGATTATTTATACCTACTTTAGTTTCTTGGTATAAAATGGTTGCTGAAATTAAACTGTTTTATTTTTGCAGAAATTTGGAATATTTGGAAGTTGGGAGGGCTTTAAATGGATTGATTCTGAGGTTAAAATGGAGACTGCATGCTTTAAAGTAAGAAGAAATCACAAACTTTTGAGTAATGTTCTAAATTACCAAGTTACCCTTGGATGTGATGAAGACAGCACAAGTTACTACAACATCATGGGATTGGAGGGAAAATCTGCATTTAAGATTACAGATTTTTCTGGCCAGATATTGGCTGAGGTTAGTTACTTAGTTAATTAATCTTTCTCAAACGGGTCATGATCTGGATCATCTGTCGTGCATAACAGCTACTGATATACACGACAAAGGATCCAAATCACAAAGTTGTCAGTCAATATATGTTTGACCATCTAAAGAATAACGATAATTTTCTTTTAATTATAGGCTAGACAAAAAGAGTCGTTGGAAGGTGGAGTTGCTTTGGGAGACGATGTATTGACATTAATGGTGGAAGCAGATGTGAATCAATCACTTATCATGGCTCTTGCCACAGTCTATGGCTTGATTAACAATAGAATCTAAAGAGATTATCACCAAAATCAAATAGAGAAAGAAATTAAAAGAGAGGATGAAACAAGATCTCTTTTGCTTTTACAAGAAAAAATGTAAAAAAGATCAGAGCCAATTTTGATAGAGTACTGCAGAATTAATTAATTGAGTTAATTTCCATGTGTAGAAGTGATTGTAAATGCCTAATTTATTTGTACACTTCACACAATAAGTGCTTAAATGCAGGCTAAAATGACGTTTCCTGTTCAAATAGAAATAAATTTGTAGTTCATGAACATGTACATACTACACAAATATATTATGGCAAATGCTGCTGTGCACCAGGTACACGGATCTGGATTGGTGCAACTGGGACGATCCAACCCGGATCCGCGCACCTGGATTTTTTTTTTTTTTTTCGCTTCAGGCTGTTACCTTTATGTTGTAAGGATGTGACCTTTACGTTATATAAGTGTGACCTTTATATATAAATGTTATGACCTTTATGTTCAGTAACTTAGAAAAAAATGAAGATTTTCAGGTTTTTCGCTTCAGATTAAGACCTTTATGTTGTATTATTGTAACCTTTATGTACAATTCTTGTGACTTTTATGTACAAATATTATGACCTTTATAATCCATAACTTTGAAAAGAAATTGAAATTTTCAAAATTCAGTGCATTTTAAGGATGAATATATGTGCAGCTAATATTACATAAATGTAAATGTGTACAAATTTTGGTAAAATTCTTTATTTTTTTCTAAGTTAGAGTATATAAAGATCATTACATTTATACATAAAGGTCACACTTATATAACATAAAGGTCACATGCATATAATATAAAGGTAACAACTTGAAGTGAAAAAATAAAATTCAAAAAAATAAAATAAATAAAAGTGCGCGGATCCGGATTGACCCGGGCCCGACCCGAATTGTATGTGCACCAGTTACACAGGAGACTAACTCATATATTATTGATGTGGTACGAGCAACCCTAACTAATATTGGACTTTGTTATAAAATTAATCTGAGACGAAGAAAATTAAGTTATTATATTGGTCTTAAATTAAGTTATCAGTAGCAACCCTTCAACTTCCAACCAGAAACTCAATAATGGCCTTAGATTGATGTAACGTTTCTAAGAATCATAAGGAGGTGGATAGAAGAAGGAAGAGGGGGTAAGAGAGATTGAAGGGGAAAATGGCAAAAATACCCCGTATATATACCACTTTTACGTTTCGGTCCTTTAATTTTACCAGTTTTTAAAACTATCTCGTAGGTTTCATTATTTTGTCAAAAATACCCCGTCACCTCCTACAACAGGTAACTTGATGACGTGACCAGTTTTTTCTGACGTGGATTTTAATTTCCAAATTTCTTTTGGTTCCACGTCAGACGGGGATGTCCAAGTAATAATCCTACTCACACAACGTCAGAGTAGAACTCAACACTTAGGAAAAAAAGGGGAAGAGGCAGCAATCCCCTTTTCCATTTCAAACAAAACTGTTGGTCCCAAGTGGCAGTAGACTTAAGGGGGGTGAATAAGCCTACTCAAGTTTTTCAAACTTTTACTCCAAAGATTGTTTAAGTCTCAGAAAATAGGTAGCTACAGAGCTTACTGTTTCAATAGAGAGATTACTACAAGGCAGTTACCTAGAGACTTAATGAAAAAAGAGTTTTCTATGCACAATGGAAATACTTAAAACAAATGTGTTTTCTGAAAGATAGCTTTTGTGCAAGATGCTATGACAGAGGATATATCAATAGGGTAGAAAGCAAATAGATATCTATATCAGACAGTAAACTTAGAACAGAAAAAGCAAACACAACGATATATAGAGGTTCGAGGGTGGAATAATCCCTCTACGTCCTCTCTACTCCTTCTCAAGGAGGAACTTTGTTAAGTATGGTTTGATTTACAAAGACTCAACTTCTACAAACACTTAACAAATCAAAATCCACGTCAGAAAAAACCGATCACGTCATCAAGTTACCTGTTGTAGAAGGTGACGGGGTATTTTTGGCAAAATAATGAAACCTATGGGATAATTTTAAAAACTGATAAAATTAAAGATCGGAACGTAAAAGTGGTATATATACAGGGTATTTTTGCTATTTTTCCCAAAGATTGAAACTCTCCCTTGAGAGAGATGATTTTGATCCTTTAATTTTGTTTTAACATTTTACACGTGACAGTAATAGGATGGCTTGAAAAGTACATATGTGACAACCATAAGAGTTGCAACTTAACTTTTATATATATAGACTTATGTTCAAATGTTAGATTTTATAATATAATTATAACAATTTATTTTTAAGCAGAATGATGACCAAATCTCCAACAATAATATATTACCGAAAAGCACAAAAGTAACAATATATATGAAGATGGATAATATCATTTTTCGTCCTCTAAGTTTGACACTTTACAATTTTGATACACTAAGTATCAAGAATCCAATTTTAGTCCTGTAATTTCACTTTTTTTTCCTATTTGAGTTAGATTTTGGCCGGATTTTTTTTCGGGCAGGCAGTGGCCTAGAAAGGACAAGGGTCTCAAGCTCCATATCTGCCACAGACCTACATGTCTAAAGCTAATGGAACCTATGTTCCTAAGTGGCAGAGAAAGAAAACACGTGCACACAAAGCACATATGCAGTATTCCAAGGATACTGGTAAAAATTCAGGAACCAACAAGAGTTATAACAAAAAGATTGTTATAAAGCAAATATGGGTTTCTAAGAGGAATACAGAAACTAACAAGAAAGGACCCGTACTATTATAGGTATCTAAAAGGAATTAAATTTCTCTTTGATTGCAGGAACTTGTGACAGGAAGCAGGAAGAAATATGGGACAGCAGCTGTTCAAGACACATGATAGGAAACTAGAAGAGCCTTATCAACTGCAAAGCTTCCAAAGGACCTAAAGTCATATTTGGAGACAACTCCAAAGGAAGCACAAAGGGCACTGGTGACCTAATTAGAGGAAATATCTGCATCAAAGATGTATCGCATGTGGAAGGCTTAAAATACAACCTCCTGAGCATAAGTCAATTATGTGACAAAGGCTACTGCATGGAGTTTAATCTTAACAAGTGCCTGATCAAGGACAAAAGGACTCAGGAAGTCAAGCTCGCTGGAACGAGGAAGGGAAACATTTATGTTGCTGATTGGGAATCAGTAACTACTACTATTTGTTTCATTGCCAAATGAACTCTTGAAGCTAGCTAGCTGTGGCACAAAAGGATGAGCCACCTGCACTTCAAAACTATGAATAAGCTAGCTAGCAAAGGATTAGTTAGAGGGCTACCTGACACGGTTTACAAGAAGGAAGCTGTCTGTGGAGTATGTCAGAAAAGGAAACAAGTAAAGAGCTCCTTCAAGAACAAAATCCTTCGTTCTACAGATAGGATACTGGATACTACACATGGATCTCTTTAGACCAATTGATCCAATTATTATATCTAGGAAGAAATATACCTTAGTAGTAGTAGATGACTACTCAAGGTTCACTTGGACAATCTTCCTTGCAAAGAAATCGGATACCCAACAACTGTCTACCAGAGTTCCTGAGAAGGCTGCAAACCGAGAAAAGTATGAGCATAGTAAAGATCAGAACAGATAGGGGAACTGAATTTACCAACAAATTTATAAAAGCCCACTGCTCAAACAATGAAATCAGGCATGAATACTCAACAACCAGAACACCTCAGCAAAATGGAGTTGCAGAAAGACGAAATAGGACTCTAAAGGAAGCTACAAGGATAATGTTAGCTGAAACGGAGCTACTAAAGAGATTTTGGGCAGAAGCAACCAACACAGCATGCTACACACAGAACAGATGCCTGATCAACAAGGATTTGAACAAGACTCTCAATGAGTTGTGGTATGGTTACTCTCCCAGTATCAATTATTTGGGTGCAGGTGATTTGTGCTTAATAATGGAAAAGAGTACCTTAAGACCTTCGATGCCAAATCAGATGAAGGGGTGTTCCTAGGATACTCATCGGTAAGTAAAGCCTTCAGAATTTTTAACAAGAGAACTCTTGTTGTAGAGGAATCTGTACATGTGGTCTTTGATGAACCACATTGCAGTAAGGTTGATATTGAGGAACCTCAAGAAGAGTTGGACAAAACTCATGTCAACAACAATCATGTTGAGTATATTGATGTGCAGTTACCAAATCTTCAAAATATGGATGGAATGTCACCATCCCAAAATATACATGTTCCTAACTTGCAGGTACCTACTCAAATATAGGAACCTGAAAACAATCAGGAACCTCAAGAAGATCAGCCTACAGATATGAACCAGAATCCAACAGAGGAGCAACCTCAGCAAGCTGATGAAGCAAGAAGAAGATGGCTCAAAGATCACCCAGAGACTTGATTATAGGAGACTTCACATCTGGAGTAAGAACAAGAAGATCAAATCCTTTTGAAGCCATGTTTGCTTGCTTCATATCACATGTAGAACCGAAGCACCCTGAGGAAGCTCTGGAAGATACCAATTGGGTTCAAGCCATACAAGAAGAGTTGAATGGATTTGAGAGGAACCAAGTTTGGTACCTGGTTCCCAGACCTACTCATCAAGGAGTTATTGGAACTAAGTGGGTATTCAAAAATAAGCTAGATGAAGAAGGACAAGTTGTAAGGAATAAGGCTAGGGTAGTAAAAGGATACTGCCAGGAAGAGGGCATTGATTTTGATGAAACTTTTGCTCCAGTAGCCAGACTTGAAGCTATCAGAATCTTTCTAGCTTATGCAGCTCACAAGAATCTCACTGTGTATCCAATGTATCCAATGGATGTAAAGAACGCTTTTCTAAATGGAATGTTACTAGAAGAGGGTTTATATTGAACAGCCACCCGATTTCGAAGAGAATACTAAAAGGATGGTGTATAGATCGAGAGAAGCTCTCTATGGACTGAAGCAGGCACCAAGAGCATGGTATGACACTTTGTCAAAATATCTGCTGGTTAATGTATTCAAGAAGGGCAAGGTGGATAAAACCTTTTAGAATCCAGGATGAAGATAGTATCCTGCTTGTCCAAATTTATGTGGATGACATCATCTTTAGCTCAACCAACAAAGATCTATGCAGAAAGTTCTCCGACTTGATGCAATCTAAGTTTGAAATGAGTATGATGGGAGAATTAAGCTTCTTCCTTGGATTACAAGTCAGGCAACTTGATCAAGGAACCTTCATAAATCAAATGAAGTATACAAATGAGCTGATCAAGAAATTTGGAATGGAGAACACCAGTACAGTAAGCATTCCAATGCCAACGACAGGAAGCATGGATAAAGATGAAGGAGGAAAAATAGTTGACATCACTAAATACAGAAGACTAATTGGGTCACTGCTCTACCTTACTGAAAGCAGGCCAGACATTATGTTTGCAGTTGGAATGTCTGCGAGATATCAAGTCGCTCCCAATGAGTCCCACCTCACAGCGGCTAAAAGGATTATCAGATACCTAAAGGGAACCCAAGAAGTAGGCTTGTGGTACCCTAAAGAAGGAGGAATCAAACTAATTAGGTATACTGATTCTGATTTTGCAGGCTGCAAAATTGATAAGAAGAGCACCAGCGGAACCTGCCAAATGCTGGGAAATCGCCTAGTATCCTGGTTCTGCATGAAGCAAACTTCCATAGCCACCTCTACCGCTGAAGCTGAATATGTTGGTGTAGGAAGCTGTTGTGCACAAATCTTATGGATTCAGCAACAGCTTCGAGATTACGACATCGTTGAAAATGATACTCCGATCATTCGTGACAACACAAGTGCAATAGCGATTACCCACAATCCTGTTTTTCACTCAAGAACAAAGCACATCGATATTCGTCACCACTTCATCAGAGATGATCATGTGGAAAAGAAGGATATCTCACTGAAAAAGATTCACACTGATCAGCAGCTAGCTGACATATTCACAAAACCTCTTTGTGAATCAAGATTTTCTTATCTAAGAAATGAATTGGGTATTATTAAATTAAGCTAACTCTCTTTAATAATCATTTATTAAGTGTCCTACAGCTTAGAGGGAAGCCAAGAAGACTTGGAAAAATGTGAAATTTCTGAAGCTTAAAAAGAGTCCATAAAGGACACTGAGAGAGGTCCCTGCCAAAGGTTCCTGATGTAGGTAGCTGACAGAGCAAACTGTAAGACATGTCAGCACATGCCATCTGGAAAATGAATCATCACAAAGGAACCCATGAAGCACATGATCGAAAGAAATTGTCAATCCCAAGACGTGGCGCATCAAATCAGGACAAGACGTGGCGCATCAAATCAGGACAAGTTACCCAATGAAAGACGGTGATTATTTGGAAATAAGCCCCTCAAGATCTTTGAAAAGTCAAAAAGTGAATCCACGCATTAAATGCTAGGAGCCTCAGCCGCAGGATGATAGACCATTCAAATTTCAAGTTGATTTAAGCTGTTGATAAAAATACAGGGATTTTTCCTATAATTAGGAATTTTACACTAGTTCAAAATCTTTGACGCTCTCATATTCTTAAACACTCACAGTTTTCGGCAAGCAGTAACCTAGTAAGCTTCTTGTGCTCTATCTCTACTTTTTGCAGAAACTCACTTTCCCTCCCACCATTTCAAATGACACCCAAGAACTCTCAAGTCATGGATGGTCATCTCATTGACGAAAAGATCCTACTGAAGGCCATCAAAGACGAAGGTCATTCCATCGACCTTATACAGATAATCCTGAACAGCCTCCACCAGTCAAGAGTGTGGGGTTTCTGCTCGCACTACAACGAACCCTACTGCGAGGATCTTGTGAGGCACTTCTATACCCACGCAGAAGTGTCTAATGATAAAACAAAGATTGTTTCCAAACTGGGAAAGAAAATGATACAAATAACTAACAGTCTCCTAGAAAGGATCTTTCAGCTTCCCACTGAAGGGATGGATGGTAGTGACTTGGCCACCTACGGAGAAACAATGGTGGAAGAATACTGGAAGAGATTCACAGGTTCTGAAGAACTGTTGACTCTGAACAAGAGTTGAAACAAAAAGCTCTTTCAGGTGGAGTTTCAGATGCTCCATGACATCTGTTGCCACATTATCAAGAACCGGTCTGGTTCCTTTGACAAATGTACCAACCTCAGGTACAGGATGATGATATCTCTAATGGAGGCTGATGAGGTGAACTGGGCTGAGTATGTCTTCATTAGGCTCAAGGAGGAGGTGGAGAAGAAGATTAGCAAGCTAACTTATGGACTTGTGATCAACACCATTTTATGGTATGCTAGTCACGACCTGTCAAAGGGTAAGCCCATTTAAAAGGGCAAGTTCATAGGGTATGGTAGAATTTTTGCCAAAAAGGGAACTAAAGTCTCCCCTGTAACCAGGAAGGTTACTGCGGTGAAGGAGAATAAGACTCAGAGAGAAGCAGTGCAAGAAAGCACGTCGGAGGGGGAAGCCTCGGTGGCTACTACTTCTCTACCTAGGCAGGAAAGAAGGGAATGAGTGTCAGGGTGAGGGTGAAACAGGCTGTGAAGAGGAAAGTTAGAATTTTTTATGATGAAGCATCACCATCACCATCACCTGTGTTGATTCTCCCTGCTCCCGCGAGCAAGGAAAATGATGCTGAATCAGAGATTCAGACCACTGAGAAAGCAGAGCTAGCTGTACAAAAAGTCACTGCTCAGCTAAAAGAGGAGTTACGAATGGAGGAAGAGGAGACTGTTGAAGACTCTGGCCCAGAAGTAGTCTTGGACACAGCCAAGATGAAAATAAAGTTTGAGAAGCAGTGGGACAGGTTCCTGACATGGTGGAACTACTGGCACCTTCCCAGTCCGGATCTTTTTCAATAGACAAAGCTGTATACGGAAGAAGATTGGGCACTAAACTGGGCAGAGGAGTCTAATATTAAGGGGGAAAGGGTGCTGGAGACAAGATTCTTGAAAGGTCTACAAATGAGGAAATTGAGAGACTTTCAAGAAAATTATGAAGCAGAAATGAAATTGGTTGCTGCTGCTGAAAAGAGGAAGCAAGTTGCACCGCTTGAACTACCCCCACCCTCCCCAAGGACGATGAAGGGAAAGAAGCCCATCGAGCAACCTGATTTTTACAAGGATGATACCTTGAAAGTAGCTGCTGATCAGGTCATTGCTGGCGATGACGTGGGCTTCGTGGAAAAGCAGGCAGAGGCGTTTGGAGTGGATGAAGCGAGGAGAGGATGCTGAAATAGGCCTTAGATGTCAGTCTAGTGAAAACAAGGATGAGGCATAGGTCCCTGCTCATGCAGCCAGGTGAAGGTTCCTCCATTGGAGCAGCATCCATTGAGCAACCCTTAACTGTTCAACCAATCAGTTAGAGGATCCCTTCACCACCCGAATCCAGAGATAAATCCAGCAGGGCATTAAGTTAGGTAGTGGATATAGTGGTCTTTCCAGATGAGGAGGAAACAAGATCAGATATTGTAGGACATGTTCCTGTTATAGAAGACACTCCTGCCACCATGGAAAAGGCTGACATGCCGATGATGGAGCTACCAACATCTCCGGAGGTTGAAAAGTTGGAAGTTCTTGCGGTTGCTGCGGTTCTAGACGAAACACTTGCAACAGCAACTGCTGAAGAAGTAACCTCTGTGCCAGTACCATCACAAGAACAGGCACCAATGGAGGTTGATAAAATGGCTGAGGAAATTACTCCAATGGAGATGGAGAGAGTAATTTCTGAGGACCTTGCGAATCATGGTGAGATGATTGCAGAGGAGGCCACAACAGATCAGGTTGCTAAATAGAGCCTGCTGTTGCAGAAATTTCAGTAGTTCAGACTGTTCAAATTCAGTCTACTACTAAAGAGGCTGCTCCTAAAGAGCCTACTGTTGAGAAGTCTGCTATCATAAAGACTTCGATGACACAGAAAGAAGTTGAGAAGGCGTCGTTAGAAGAAGGGCCTTCTGATGAAGTAATAAGGAATATGCAAGTCTAGAAGGGAGAAGATCTTGAAGACTGGATATCTAGCCCCTCCAACTACGATGATGGTGCACCTAGTGAATAGGGTGCAACCGGAGGTGAAAAATCCAATTTGCTAACTTCTTCTCTTTCTGTGAAGGATGTTGAAGACAAATCCATTGATGATGTGCTCCAAGCAGTGTAAAAGGTTTGCAAGTCTCTAACCGAGACAAGCCGTCTGATGAGAGCTGAGGCCAGAAAGGGCAGGTTTAAAGCTTCCTTTATTATTGACACTCTCAATACATCCTTGGCAAAGCTTCAGACAACCCTAAACTCCATGAATACATCCACTGAACTTGTTGAGACTATCAAAAGCATGAACGAGAAGCTCAACAAGCAAGAGAAAAAGTTACTGGAAGTAGAGCTTGAGCAGCAGTATGTGTCTTCCACCCTGAAGAAAATTGATGACTCTCAGTTTGAATAGAAGCAAACTTTAGAGGATCATACTGACCTTTTAACCAGTATGCATTCAATGATAAAGTTTGGAGTAGGTTAGGCTTTTGATGCTGACAAAAAGGGGGAAGATGCAGCTAAGAGGATCGAGCAGAGAAGTCAACAGGATCCTTCTTCTTACAGGCAGCTAGCAATTCTGCCAAGGAAGGATTAAGGAGGAGATGGAGGAGGCCATGGAGGAAGCTCCAGAGGACATCCAGATAGCAGATCAACCAAGAGAAAATCTGATGCTATCTCAGAAGTCCATCCTGGTCTTAGAAGGGGAACAATAGAAAGGGAGGAAAAGATGAGGAGAGTTGAAGAGCTTGTTAAAGCATCAGATGCTCATATTGAGAAGCTACCAAAAGAAAGCTTGTCCAGACTCTACCTTCCTCAGAAGCAACCTGACCTTGAACGCCAGGCAGAAGATGAGAAATTTGCACCGAAGTCCCTACTCACCTTCCTGGATGGAAGTCCAAACTTTCGGAGTCCTAACTTCATAGAATGACAACTTCCAGAAGTCGACCTTCCTACCACTCATAACCCAGACTCCCTACAGATTGAAACCTTCAAATGATCAAAGTACCTGAAGTACTATATTAAGTTGTGCAAGGAGTCCATCATCATCAAAGGAAAAACTCATCGTGTGGGACTCCAACACTTAAAGGACCTTGCAAGCAAGGGAGTACTTCCAATACAAATGAAGCTAAAAAGCAGAATGAACAGAGGAGAAATCATTCCTTACTGTGAATATTTCTGGTTAAGGTATGATGAGACTCCTGAGATAAAAAAGATAATGGAACCAACTTATCAAGAGTCCATCCAGAACTGGTGGAAGGGTTCAAAGTATGAAAGAAGAGAAAGACCTTCCTGGTTGAAGTTACCCTGACTTCTTTCTGCATACTGCTTGTTATGCTCTTTCTTATATCTTTTTGCTTGTTTGTATTAATGATGTGCTCAGATTCTTCCATGTTTTATCAACTCAATAAAATTTCTTGATTTGACCTGAAAAGCTCACTACTTGTGAACTTATGTTTAACTTTGTTATGATATCTTACTGCTACATATATATATATATATATATATATCTTGTTGATTTGTCTACAAGCTTATTTTCTTATATAAAATCTGATAAAGTCTTTGATCCTCTTAAAGGAAGTTTTGTCATCATCAAAAAGGGGGAAATTGTAAGGAACATTGTATAGATTTTGATGAAAACAAAACATGTAATAGACTAGAGCCTAAGATCCTATGTATTTAGATTCTATTGTAAAATCTTTAAGTATAGGATCAGGAGGCTTTATGATCAAGACTGGAGCATGAAGACCTTGCTGAATAAAACCTTAAAAATGATCTAAGTATAAATCTCCGCAACAGTCTGCTTGAAATGGATACTGGACGCTCACTGCACAAGGATGTTGAGCTTGCTATTTGTGCAAAAGACAAAGTAAGCTGAAGCCAACTGAATGACCAGGAAGCATCAGCAACCTATTAAGTAATAGTTACCTCGAAGTCCGTGTATGAGGTTTATGTTAGGCACAACCGTAATTTCAACCAATCAAATGATACCACGTATCAAAAGCAGAAAGGAAGTCAGAAGATATGTCAGACTGGGTATGGCGACTGCAGCAACAGATACATACAATCTCAACAACCTTGTACGAACAAATCAGAAGATGCCACGTTGCTCCATGCATCCTACGAAGGAGGCTCTCTCTCTAACGGACAAAATCCTCATCGCCTATAAATACTAGAAGAACTGGAATTGAGAAGTACTTGAAACTAGAAACCCGAAACTCTTGCAAACAAATCGCTCAAGCTATCCAACGATCTATCTTTCTATTCTTAGAAGTTTCAAGTCCAGTCTATTTGCAACAAGCACATTCAATCTAGATAACTAACTATAAAAAAGCTTGATGTTTGTGTTGTTGAAGAAAACCACTTTATTTACTTTCATAAACTATTAGGAGTTGCTTGATCGGAGGATGTTCATGATCAAGTATTTACGTTCTTAGTAGAAGAACAAGAGCTCTGTGTGGGCTAGTTGAGTTTGGTAATTGTGCAGTAACCCTGTGTGGGAAAGACTTATAGTTCTTGTTAAGTTTAGGGTGAATAAGCCTACTCAATTTTCAAACTTTTTCTTTAAAACAGAATAATAAATCACTCAGGCATGTAGCTTTAGAGCTTACTGTCCTGGAGGTTACTGCTTGAGCAGTTATCTTTAGTAAACTTAGTGAAAAAGCGCAAAGCTTCTTTTCTGAAAACAGTTAGTTCGCTTATGAGAGATATGCAGCAAGCAAAGCAACTAAGTAGGATATAAGATGTGAACAGCAACGAGCAAAATAGAAAAGATAAACACAGTGGTTTATAGTGGTTCGAGTGTGGAGTAATCTCTCTACATCCTCTCTACTCCTTCACAAGGAGGAACTTTGTTAAGTATAATAGTTGATTTACACAAGCCTCGCTTATACAACCTAAACCTAACAAGAACTGTCAGTTAATCCCACACAGGGTTACTGCACAGTGACCAAATTCAACTAGCCCACACAGAGCTCTTGTTCTTCTATGAAGAACGCAAATACTTGATCAGGAACAGCCTCCGATCAAGCAACTCCTAATAGTCTAAAAAAACTTCTTTTGAACAACACAGGCAGCAAGCTTAAAACAATGAGCTCTTTAAGCTGTAGCTTGCTGCTAGACTGGACTTGAAACTTTCTAAGTATAGAGATATAAAACGATTTAAGTGTTTGTTTGATACGCGAGAGTTTCTGGAAGTTGGTTGGTGTCCTTCAAGTCCCAGTCTTCTTCTATTTATAGGCGATGAGAAATCTGCCAATTGGAGAGAGAGCTTCCTTCTCGCAGCATGCATGGGACGACGTGGCCTCTTCTGATTAGTCCGTATGAGGTTGTTGAGATCGTACATCTCTGTTGCTGCAATCGCCATACTCAGTCTGACATTTCTTCAGACTCTTTTTTGCTTTATTACGTGGCACCTTTTGATTGGATGAGTTTGTGGTTGTGCCTAACGTAAACCTCGTACACTTATTCCGAGGTAACTGCTTCCGAAAAGGTTGCTGATGCTTCCTGGTTCTTCAATCGGCTTTAGCTTACTTGTCTCTTTATTCAACTAGCAGACTCGACATCCTTATGCAGTGAGTGTCCAATATCCTTTCCTAGCAATCTGCTGCAGTGACTTACATGTAACCATTTTAAGGCTTTCCTTATACAACAAGGTCTTCAAGCTTTAGTCTTGATCATCAAGCCTCCTGATACTATACTTAGAGATTTTACAACATAATCTAAATACATAGGATCCTAGTCCCTAATCTATTACATGTTTTGTCTTCATTAAAATCTATACAATATTCCTTACATAAGACTCACTCAATTGTTCCAATTCAAAATAAAATAAAAAGTACTGATGTTCAAATTGTTCCAATTAAAGAAAGAATAGAATTAGTTTACTAGAAAATTCATGAACCAATTTCTCCCCAATATTAAGGGTGAATTCGTACATTTTCCCTGCAATCTTATTTTTTGTATGAGATTGTTTTATGGATTTTTTTTCGTGAAATGGGTCAATCCATAACCCACACTTACCAATTGATATGAAAATTTGTGAATATAAATTTAATTCATGGGTAATAAGAATTCGTCTCACGGAAAATATTCGTGAGACATATATTCCATGAGTCAATTAATATATGGGGCCACATGGGAAGATGCAGAATTCTAGAATTCAGTATCAATTAAATTAATGAAACTCTTATGCATCACTTTAGAATAAACAAAATAATGATGATGATGAAACTTAGCTTGTAATGTCTTGCTTGGAAGCATGCCATTGCCATGTTTAAACAACTTTCCCCTCTTTGCAATATAATATTCTGATAATGCAATCAAATTCAAAAAGAGCCTCCTCCAAAGTCTCATTTATTACATAGATAATTAATTTAAGGTTGGACTAAGACTTTGAGACTCTAATTTTGAATAATAATTGTATTTTAAACTTTCCACTATATGTTTCAATTAATATTAGGGTAAATTGCGTCAAACCCCTTGTGATTAGGAAAATCAACGTCGCTCCTCTTCTGTTTTCAAAGTTGCATGAATTCCACATGTGATATCAAGAAATTGGCGGGAAATCCCCAAAATCGTTAGAATTGACAGAAGTGTGAATCACACGCCTGATGTGGGAAATGAGTTGTTTTTTTGCCACTTTTTTCTTGTAAATTGACTATTTTGACTCTAACTTTGTTTATAAATTACTTTTGTCAAAATTGAAGCAAATACTATTTTAAATAATTAAGTTTGTAAAATATATTTTTATTTACTCTTTTTTTATTTGTCAATTTTTTTAATTTTATTTAATAGCTTTTATTTCATTCCATATTTATTTCATAATTACATAGATATTATTTTGATGTAGATAAACAATTTCATAATTGTGTAGTTTATGTGATGTATTCATGATGACTTTTTAAACATCAAAAAATAAATTTGAATTGCGAAATGAAGTATGTGGTTTTTTTGTTTATTTTTGAAAGGTTAGGATTAAATTGCAACTATAGGAAATGTGATGATTTTATTTTGCAATTCAATTTTTAATTATTATTTTTTTGGTTGGAAATGACGTGGCATCCAATGTGACGTGACATGTTTGTCGGACACGTGGACTCTGGTTGCCGGAAAATTCAAAAGTGGTCTAAATTGCAACGGTGAACAAAGACTGTGATTTCTTTTTGCAATTATTGAAAAATGAAGATAAATTTACAATTCCTTAAAAAACTGTGATTTTATAATGTGTTCACTATACTCTATTTAGTTCAAACTTCGATATCCATTGGACCATTGGCATATATGCATTATTTCAGCCAATCTGTCATATGAGATTTCTCTAATGTGATTCACTATATCGAGTGGTTTGCGGACTATTGCACGAAAGATAGATTTATCATAAGATAGTATCAGATTGTAATTGTGAGTTCCTTCATAATATATATATATATATATATATGTATATATTATTTATCATCAATTATTTATTGAGTATAGTATTTATCATCCGTTATTATATATACATTATGAATGTCATGTATAATTGTACATATAAATAAACAAAAAAGAATATTTAGAGTATATATGACACCTAGTGACTAGGGCTAATTTTTGTGAGGGTATATATATATATGCTTTGCCATGTTAGGATGGTGCATTGGATAACGTAACATACATATCAAGTAAAATCTAATAGGGTTTAAAATTATCATATCATCCTAGCTATTTCAACCAATTAAGATTATAGCATGATGGATGGGTTATAGGTGAGTATTTTCGTAACATAATATAATGATAATTTGAATATAAAAGGGAAATATTATTTGGAAAAAAAATCGTGACAAATAATATTATATTAGATCTATCATTAGATAAATGTGCTGGTGAGACCGTCTCACACAAGTTTTTGTGATGAAACTTAGTTTGTTCCTACACAAAGAAAATATTGTCTGTCTCTAAAGTGCTTCTAATAATTAATTTAATTATTACAAAAAAAATAGTAAAATCAATTAATTAATTAAAAAATGTCATGAATAATGAGCATGGAAAATTGGATGATTTAAAAGATAAATTTGCATGAGATATTTTGGAAAAGCTGATTGCACCTAATAGTAAAATAAATAATGGGAACAGCTGTGTGGAGATTGCAACTTTGTTTTTTAATCTTCTCCTTTACTACTACTCCTACTTAAATCATTATTATTATGATTTCTTGTTAAGCATGATATCGCTTTCACTAATAAATCATATTATCGTGCTATTTTCACGATACGCTATAAATTAGTATCGTTCATGCATCTCAGAAATGGAATCATCATGTCCAAATCAAGAACAAACCCTTATATATGTATATATATATGATATAACTAATTTTAACATGTTAAAGTGTGTCAAAGAGAATGATATACATATATAAAGATGAAATATCAAAATGTGATGTATGATTTAAATAGCAAACTGCCTACCACAACTACTAGATATACGTACATATATATATATATATATATTATTTACTGATATATATAGTTGTTATGATGTATCGATATACATACATATATTATTTACTGATAGAATATATTATATTTAGTATGTAAATATTTCCTCGTTCTGTTTCCTGTATCATAGCCTTGTGTTTAGTTAGTTTCCTTTGTTATTACCTAGAGTTTAGCTAGTGTTTAATGTTGTAATTGTGATATATTTATTCTTGGGTTGATGGAATGAGGAGATCACAGAATATACTTCCTTCATTTACTGATTTAGTTGTTCTGAACTTGACACATCGGTATTTTTATATGCGATTAAGTTTTAATCCATGTTTGTATTGTGAGTTTGAAAATCCTAATTCTCACCAACAAAATATATTCTTTCTACCATACCGTACATGATACTTTTTCTACGTTTCCAATATAATACACTCTAGTCTCTCCCTTATAAAATAAGTGTCCTTTTTAAATCTAATTTATGTTTCAAATTAGATTAATATTGAGAAAATTGATAAAAATACCTCGTGTATTACTCCTAATTTGATAATTTTTTTAGTTTTTAAGAATATCCTGTGTATTAATGTTGGTTATCGAAAATACCTAATTATTGTCTATAATAGGTGACATGCAGACATGGCAGGTTATATCACATGTCTAATCAATGTCACTCGAAAAGAATGAGAAAAAAAAAGGCAAAAACTTATATATCTAAAAATATTGAATTAATATTATTATTATTATGAAAATTAAGTTTGAATTTCAAAGCAACAAATAGAGTTGAAAATATTATTCAACATAAAAATATAAAATCTGAAAAATTGTTTAAAAGATCATAAATATACTTTGAATTATCTAAATAAACAAAAACAATCTAAATTTTTTTAAAGAGATTAATAATAATAATCATAATTATTATATTATGATATTATTTTTTAAATTTTAAAATTTAAGAAATAGACTTTTTAATACTTATCAGGTAAAAAATTAGAAATATTAATTTAAGCATCATAACTCATTTAAGATACTTAATAGGAATTATGTTGTAGTCATAATTAGTGACATAAAATTTTACAATAACTGAGAACTGATTATCATAGTTATCAATTTATCTACAATATTCTAAAATATATTACCAAGAAACAATCTTGCAAATAGATTTTTTTGTGGGAAAATTATCTTAAAATATCTATAAAGAAATAAAAGATAAAAAAGACGTACTCTATAAATTAAAAAAACAACTAATAAATAAATATAATGTTTGAAAATATAAATAAGGTATCACTAAAGTAAATATAAATATATAATACAAAATTAGAATTATGTTTAGAAAATAATTCATTTTTTGTTATCTGTTATTTTTATATGTTTAATATAATATCTATTTTCATAAATAACCTTATTTATTATATTTTTGTATCTACTTAAATAATATTTTAAAATTAAAAATATTTATAATATACATGGACTCTCTATTGTTATTATATGTAATCTTTTTCTTAGATTTTATTTTTGATGTTTAGATATTTTAAAATAATTTTCTGATTTTAAAAAGCAATAAATTCTTATCTTTATCATATTTTCGAAAATCCCTTGTATGTTTGTATGTTTTTGCCGCAAATACCCTTTTTCCAAATAACATGAATATAAAATTAAAAAACAAAGGCAAAAACTTATATACCCCTGGGTACATAGGGGCACAGATCTAGGTATTATATACATGCTCTTTAGGTGTTATATATGTACTCTATAGGTGTTATGTTTCTTGATGTTATAAATATACTCTACAGGTATCATATGTATATAAGAGTATACATGTGATACCTAAAGAGTATATACATGATACCTGTAGAGTATATATTTAACACAATATGATGATTAATTTGGGGGCACTGTGCCCCTAGGCACACAATAGTCACTCAAAAACAAAACTCAAAAATTCATTCCACGTGGCCTCAAATTAGAACCCAAATGCAAATAATGGGAAAAATGCCTCCAACCCAGACTCAAATTAAGTAGCAAATTTGCCACAACCACAAGCGAACGCAAATGCAGTTTTTTCTTTTCTTTTTGATTTTTTTTATTTACTAATTTCCACTTATATATTTCTTATTTATTTTATGCATTGATTTTTTTCTTCTTTTATGAAATTTAAAAATTGAAGATATAAAATATAATTGTATTATAATATTTTATTAATATGTACATATACCATAGGCAAAAACTTGGGTGCACCCGAGGTACGGATCTTAGATCTGTGCCCCCAACCTGACCCGGCGCGTGGGCCATCTCCATGCGCGCCCACGCGCCCCCACGCGCGTCTGCAGCTATGCTGGTGTGCGCTCGCGCACACCAGATTTCATTCAGTGATAGGTATTATACACATACTCTTAAGGTATTACGTGTATACTCTTAAGGTATTACGTGTATACTTTTAAGGTATGACACATTTTTAAAGTATGACACATTTATCTTTAAGGTATTGAGTTTAAAACATAAGGTATTACATATGCACCTTTGAGGTATTACATATTTGAGTATAAGGTATTGCATACTCACCTTTAAGGTATTACTGCTTTTGAGTATAAGGTATTACATAATCAGCTTCAAGGTATTACTGTTTAAACTTTAAGGTATTACATATTTATCCTTAAAGTATTACATAAAATATGTTTCAGGTATTACATAAATATGTTTAAGGTATTACATTTTTATCTATATGGTATTACACATTCATACTCACATTTAAGGTATTTGATACTCAATTTTCAGGTATTACATAAATATCTTTAAGGTATTACACGTATGCTTATGTGGTATTACACAACCTTTCAGGTATTTATGGTATGATGATTTTGTTAATATTCTGCAAATCAACTCAAATATATGATGATTTTGTTAATATTCTACAAATCAACACAAATATATGCTGATTTTGTTCAGTATCGTCAACAATACCCAAGTTTTTTCACAATATTAATATCTTTCAAATCTACCAAATCATGCAAATTTCACGAGCCAATCGTAATCCACCGCTAGGAAATATGTGAAAATTAAAGAAGAAGAAGAAGAAGAAGAAGAAGAAGAAGAAGAAGAAGAAGAAGAAGAAGAAGAAGACCGCTAGGAAATTTGGAAGATGGAGAAGAAGAAGAAGAAGAAGAAGAAGACCGCTAGGAAATCTAGAAGAAGAAGAAGAAGTAGAAGAGCGCTAGGAAATCTGGAAGATGGAGATGGAGAAGAAGAAGAAGAAGAAGAAGAAGAAGAAGAAGAAGACCGCTAGGAAATCTGGAAGATGAATAAGAAGATGAAGAAGAAGAAGAAGAAGAAGAAGAAGAAGAAGAAGAAGAACGCTAGGAAATGAAACGCAGCAGAAGAAAATGGAGAAGAAGAAGAATAAGAGAAGAAAAATTAGGGCACACAAATATATATGTAAACATATGGATCTTGGAATCTGGATCCGTGCCCCGGGGGCACCCAAGTCCTTCTCTGTACCATATAATATTTTACTATGTAGATGCTTATTATGAACTTTGAGTTATTTTGATCAAATATTTTTGGAAAATAGTCTAATTAGGAACGTTAAAACAATCATTATGTAAATTGATATTTCTAACATTATATAATTTATATATTTATAAGCATTGCAATATATTGTAGACTATGTAATATAATGCTGGTATTTTTAATAAGATTTTATTTTATAAATATCTTTTTATAATTGAAATCGATTAGGTTGATTTTTTTATTAACTAAAAAAAACAATTATATGATAAATTAGAAAATTCAAAAAATAAAAATTAAGAATATTATAAGAGAATATAATATCAAATTTAGTGACAAAAACAAGTTTTGATATCAAATTTGCCTCTAACGGTTGGAGATGGTCTTAATAAGTCACGACAAATTATGATCGACTATTTTCCTTTTACAATCGATAAGTGGGTATTTTCAATATTCCTAAAAACTCAAGAAATTAAAGGGTAAACTTTAATTAGGGGTAATATACGATGTATAGGAACTTAGTTCTCACCCTACAAAATCTAAAAACAAACACAATTTTTTTCAAAATTCAAACTAATAAAATTCTTCGAAATACAAAATTCAAATTTACAAAATCATCTTCTCACCCAAAATAAACGCAAGTATGAATTCTTGTAACACAATCTATAGGAACTTAGTCGGTAAGATTAGATCATATTTAACCACTATTATTTACAAATTCTTATATTTCTCCTATAGGTAAATGATTTGTATCTCGATACATTTCACACGAGTTTCATACTATAAATATCAAATGTAGCCTCATTTTTTCAAAATATTAAAAGTAAACAATTATAATTATGACATATTTAAAAATTATATTCAATTTCCTCTAAAAAAATCTTAAACATGATATATGCAGTTACAAAGATACAATCTGATATAATCTTATGGTATTTGAATTTTCCATAATAAAACTGAGATAAAAAAGAATGTTGATGATTAATAATGATTAGATAGAGTAATTGTTAAACGCACTAAACCACGACTACTCCCCATTATAGCAGGCAGAGCTTCCTCAACTTAAATCTTGCACAAAAACCGCAGATTTCTCAGCATTTTACTCCTCAAGAACAGACCAAAACATTCCACAAGATCTATCCAACACTTTCTGAATTCAATTCTCTTTTTCTTGTCATTCTTGCATTTTCTGTTTTTGCTTCGTCTTCTTCTCTGACTCAGTGTCAGTTTGAATCCAAGAGTTGATCATTTGTGGGTTCCTTTTGAAATTCACCCTCGTTTGCCACTCATTCTTGTTGTTACTGGTTTTGATTCCAGATTTGGTGTTGAACTTTCTGTCTTTGCTTTCTTTTGAGGGAATCTTGGGTTTCTTCTTGTGGGTTTTTCTTTCGTTTCTTTTTGTTTGAACACCCACATTTTGCCTGGCTTTTATCTGTTTGCTTTCTTGATTAACCCTCTTCTTTTCTGGGTGATAATTGTGTCTTTTGCTTCTTTGAAACCCGTTTTGCATATGTGTTCTTGAAGCTCTTGAGTGTGTTCTTTTGAGTGAAGTGTAAAGAAAGATGAGATCTTTTACTTCATTTCTGTCTCTTTTGGTGAGTTTAGGACTCTTCCTCACAGATTGCGCAGCATTTCCAAGAAATGAAGGCAAGTTTTAGCGCTAAAGTTTTTAGTTGATTATGCAGATCCTGATTCTTGATTAAATCATTCCTAAAGAAACTTGTTTCACTGTCTTTTGTAGTGGTTGACTGGTATTTATGGGATGTTTGATTTTTTTCTTTCAAGATCTTTGGATTATCTCTGTTCATGGATGATGTTGAGTAAATACAAGTATTTGGCTATAGCAGAACTACAGTGTAGAATAGTGATTGACTGATATTTGTTCGATTTACTGCAATGTGGGATGTTGTTTGGTTTCATTATGCAAGATCTTGGATTGTGTTTGTTCATAGATAATATTAAGTAAATGTATGAATGTGGGCATTGCTGAATTATAGTGCAGAGTTTGTCGGTATAGTTTATTGTAGTGAAGGATGTGCGTTTTTTACAGTGGAAGCTTTAACTTCCTTCAAGAGTGCTATCATAGAGGACCCTTCACTGGTTTTGTCGAATTGGAATCCTATGGACTCTGATCCTTGTAGTTGGTCCAGCATTTATTGTTCGATGGCTGGAGATCATATCATAAAGATGTAAGATTTTCGCTCGGTTTTGATAAGAAAGCATAGTAATCTAAGTTCTGATCATCATGCTACTTCTTGGGTTTGCAGTAACATATCTGGGACATCTTTAAAGGGCTTCATTGCACCGGAACTGAAACAACTTTCGAATTTGCAAGAATTGTAAGCTCTGGTTTCTGAATTTACAAAATTTATTCTAGTAACTGTAGCGCACTAGTTTAGGCTGATTGTTTTTATATGGATGATGAGCAGAATTTTGCATGGGAATGTGTTGGTTGGTAGAATTCCAAAGGAGATTGGAATGCTGAAAAATCTGAAGGTGTTGGACTTGAGTTCGAACCAGCTATCAGGAAGAATTCCGCCCGAGATTGGAAACTTAAGCAGCATTATGAGAATGTCAGTGAAGAGGAGTATAAATGACTTGCATTTCTCTGTTGCTTTTCTTTTTCTTCTCTCACTAGAGTTTATATTCTGTTTTCAGAAATCTTGAATCAAATGGGTTGACAGGAAAGTTGCCTCCTGAACTTGGTAACTTGAAATACCTTGAGGAACTTCGACTCGATAGGAATAAGCTTCGCGGGACTTTTCCTGCTAGTAATGGCTCAGATCATCCTTCTGATACACATGGAATGTAAGTGAAAGTTCTTCATTCAACTTTCTAATCTTTTTCAATAATTTAATTTCAATTGTGTGTCTCATTATGGTCTCTTGATGCAATTATGTTATGTATGCATCTAGCAGTATCCCTATGGGTTTTTGTCAATCCTCCCAACTAAAAGTAGCTGATTTTTCATTCAATTTCTTGGTTGGAAGCATACCGAAGTGCTTGTCATATCTTCCTAGGTACTTTTAAGTCTCTTTCTCTTCATCTATTTCTTCCATTTTGGTTACGTTTCAGTTGAGGTACTTAATCTTCTTCGTTTTCTTTGGGATTAGATCAAGCTTCCAGGGTAACTGTCTTCAAGTCAAAGATATCAAGCAGAGATCTCCTGAACTGTGTGGTATGTCACCTTGCTTATTATCATAACTTCTAAGGACACTGCAGAGCATAAAAGTTGGAATACATAAATTACACTCACGCTTTCTTTCTAATGCATATATTATTATTATGTCTAATCCATCGTTCGACATAGCCTTTTGGTACTTCCTAGAGCTCATCTTAAATATTTTCTTGGATTGGATCCTCGCTGAATAGATCGCATGAACTCCACACCAACAAATGATGCAAATTTGAAACTAGTTTGGCACTGTACTTACAATATGCTGTGTACTGACAAGTTTTGTAGCAGGTGGTGCTCCACCCGCCAAACCGTATTCACAAGTTACCACAAAGCACATGCCTGATGAAGAGGAATCGGAGGGTCAGACTAACTCATCAAAACCAGTGTGGCTATTGGCTCTTGAAATTGCGACTGGAGTTATAGTGGCAGTGCTCTTTGTCGTGGCTCTTTTTACGGCCACTAAGAAGTGGAAGTCAAAACCTTTTATTGTTATGCCCTGGAAGAAATCCTCAAGTGCTAAGGACTCCATGCCAGTTTTCATAAGTTAGTATCTGTACCAATCAAAATGTTATTATTCCGTTTTACATTAAAACTGTCCAAGGCCCGAATCTGTTGATTATTCGGTTATATTAGGAAACCTATATAATAAAAGGATTCTACAGATTCTGATGTACTGAAGGATGTTGTGAAATACACGAGACAAGAACTTGAAGAAGCCTGTGAGGATTTCAGCAACATCATTGGGTCCTCTCCAGATAGCCTGGTATACAAGGGCACGGTAAAAGGTGGGCCGGAAATCGCTGTAATATCCCTATGCATCAAAGAAGACAATTGGAATGGCTACCTTGAGCTTCATTTTCAGAAAGAGGTCTTCATTTTTCTTCATAAACTTTCTTAGTGTACAAACATTTTATTACATATGGACGTGCCTTGAGCCATATATTACATGATTCAGGTCGCCAATTTGGCAAGAATAAATCATCAGAATGTGGGGAAATTGCTCGGCTTTTGCACAGATAGCAACCCATTTACAAGGATGCTGGTGTTCGAGTATGCATCAAATGGAACACTCTACGAACACCTTCATTGTACGTCAGATATGTTTTTCTTTCTTCTTTTGTTTCTTTTGCAACAGCTTCCACGCACTAAAAACACAGATACTTTCCAATTAAATGTAGATGGCGAAGCATGCCAATTCTCGTGGACACGGCGAATGAAAATCATTGTTGGGATCGCCCGCGGCTTAAAGTATCTACACACAGAACTTGATCCATCTTTTACTATATCTGAACTGAACTCTAATTCCGTTTATCTGACCGATGAATTTTCTCCCAAGGTAAGGCCAGACTATCTGAAATAGAAATGTGTATGCCTTGGAATCTACATTGTTCTAAGTAGATGCTCTCATCTTGTTTGGCAGCTGGTTGATTTTGATTGCTGGAAGACAGTGGAGAAAAGCTTAGGCACCATAAGCAACGAAGACGCAGTTTGCATCCTTCCCGAACATTTGGAAGGACGTCATCTTGACGTCCAGGCTAACATATATGGATTCGGGATTCTTTTACTCGAAATTGTCAGTGGGAAACCTCCACACTGCAAGGATAAAGAGTGCCTGGTCGACTGGGTACAATTATGACCTTCTTTCTCGAAAGATATCTTCTTGCATTGTGATATCACTTGTAATAAGACATTCTTCTTGCAGGCTAAGGAATTTCTGGATTTACCAGAAGTGATGGCATATGTTGTGGATCCTGAATTGAAACACTTCAGATACGAGGATCTGAAAGTGATATGTGATGTTGTAAACCTGTGTGTTCGTCCCAGTACCAGCAGTCGGACATCCATGAGGGAGTTGTGCTCCATGTTGGAAACGGGCATTGAAACGTCTGTGCCTGCTGAGATGACGGCGTCCTCATTGGCCTGGGCTGAGCTGGCACTTTCTTCATAGTGAGTTTGGCCCACACTGTAAATTCTACTATACATACATAACATTAGGATTACATTTTTTCTTCACAGTTTTCCATTTACTGCTAATCTCCACTCCACTTCTTGAGGCCATCTGAGTTCTTGTAGATACGTACATACATTACATCTCTTTGAAATCATTGTCCTTATGATTAGTTAGTTCCTTGAAGATCAGTCAGTGTGTGTCATTGCACTCGAGTTTAGACGAAAATTTTGTTACTATTCGACTCGTGTTTCTATCCCAATCTTGCTCTATCGTGCGTCTCAGTGTTTTTCTTGAACAGGTATAATGTGTGTTCGTATTATGATGTCATTTACTACACATAACAGCATCGTGATGCTCCCCACTTTGGTTCAAATCTATATTAGATGGATTTGTTGCAATGTGAGTGGCAAGGATGCCTGTGTTTTTCTAATCCTACTTCAAAATTGTAGAGATTTGAGTGCAAAATTATAACCCAAGGAATCTAATTAAACAACACAAAAGCAATGTACATATTGTCAAAATAAATTGCTTTTTTTTTTTTTCTATAGTTCATGATTGATTTATGTTCGTACTTTTTTTAAATTCACTCATTATTTCATTCATGTATTTTTTTACCAGAATGATAATTAATCACTTTTTTTTTTACAATTGGGGATGTAGGGTCGAAGACCCGAGTCCTTGTAATATAAATGAAAATCTCATAAAAATTTTAAAATGTGCCCAACTGCCCATGCATGTAATTTATAAGATAAAATCATAACTACATCCAATCAAAATCAAGAGTAATGTTAATACATTGTGATTCGATAAGGTTAAATAATAAAACTCTCAATAAAACTCTCAATTTTATTCAATTCCACTTTTAATTAACTTGTTGCAGCCGTTAGGATTGGGTGGTCAATTCTACTTTCAACATTTAATAATAATAATATGTTTTTCAGTTCTCAACTTCTCATTAAAAGTAGGATTGACCATCGACATGTTGATCCAAAAAAAAAAAAACCTGCAAAAATTTGAGGAATTGATTTCAAAAGGAAAAAAAAAATAAAAAATTCACCAACATTTTCCCTTCCAAAAATAAACCACCATCTTTCACAATGAAAATACACTTCTCTTCCAAATTTGCAACCCCTAAGTTTTGCAGAAATGGATGAAAAACTACTTACATGTTACCAAATTTCTTGAATTCTCAACTTGTAAATGATACTCCATAAAATTCTTAAATGTCCCCTAATCTTACATATTTTTAGCTTAATTTTTCTAGTTAATCACAAACATCCTAGAAATTTCATTTGATCAACAATATCCCAAAAATGTGTCGGGTTTTAAAAATATGATTATTCTAGCAATTCCATTCAAGTGCAATTTATATTGGATGCAGGGATGCAAATTTTCTACTGCAAGAGCAACAACTCTGCCTTTAGGGTCCAAACGGGGAATATAGCCAGTTACAATATTTTTTTGTCCCAAAAACTCGATTATCCAATCAAGTTTAACACCCTAAGCTACTCTTGAGAAAAGCAAAAGCCGGTGACGAGGTTCATCGAAAGTGTCTAAATTGGATAAAGAAGGAGGACGTGTTCCTAACGAAATCTTTGGTGACAAACCAACAATAATTCAATCGTCGATAATGAAAAAAAAAAAAACAATGATATTTTGGGTACATATTGCAAAATACTATAATAACAAAAAGTTCAATGAATTTGTGTATAGTGAGCATTGTGATAATAAGATGACACTAGCACAACATGATTCAAAAAAAGTGAATTGCTTCAATTTCGACTATAATAAAATTAGTGCTTGCATTGAAGTAGTCACAGTGATGATCAATCATCTTGCACCTTGCATATCAAAAACATATAGCGATTTTGCATTTAATTTGAAGTATGTGTGGAGGATTGTTAAAGATCAACAACAATTTACTCCAAAATTTATTCCACAATTATTTAGAAATTTTGTTGGGACAAAGGAGACAAGAATTTATGAGTAAGAAACACATATTGATTTGGAATAAAATGAGGATGAGGTTTGTCCAATATGCCACGGGCACAAAAAAAGAGGAAATAACTCAAATTACCACAATATATATATAATATTATAACAATAATACCATGTACTTTAACTTTTTGTCTTTTCTACCATAAAATATAAGGAATTATACTTTTCTACCATAAATTTAACCGAGTCCAACTTAACAATCATTGAATGATCGAGTAGTTGAATTATATTTACTTTTGCAGGAAATTTCATTTACTTTTGGCTAACCCTAAGGATGTTAATTGTAATGTTTTTCTTTGAGTAATATTAATTGTAATGTTAATTATAATGATCAAGTAATGTTTTTTTGACATATTAGCCGAGTAACATATGAAATGAAAAAAACATTACTCGATCAACTCATAAACAAAAGTGTAACATATTAGCCGAGTAAAATTTCATATGTTAGCCGAGTGAATATTTCTTTGACATATTAGCCGAGTAATTATAGAATGTTAGCCTATTGGAATAAAATCACTAATCTCCAATTGTAACATATTAGCCGAGTAATTATAGAATGTTAGCCGATTAATATTTCTTTGATCGATTATTTCCTTTGAGTAATTACTCGGCTAACCCAAAAAAATTTAATCGGCTAACTCTTAAAGCATGTTACTCGGCTAACTTTAACCTTGTTACTCGGCTAACCCAAAAAATTTTAATCGGCTAATCCTTAAAGCATGTTACTCGGCTAACTTTTATTTTTGTTACTTGGCTAACCCTAAAACATGTGACTCAGCTAACTTTAACTTTGTTACTCGGCTAACCTTAAGGATGTTAATCGGCTAACCCTAAAACATGTTACTCGACTATCTTTAACTTTGTTACTCGACTAACCCAAAGAATTTTAATCGGCTAACCCTTAAAGCATGTTACTCGGCTAACTTGAACTTTTTTACTCGGCTAACCTTTAAAGATGTTACTCGGCTAACCCTAAAGTAGTTACTCGGCTAACCTAATTTTTATACACGGCTAACCCTATTTTGGTAACTCGGCTAACTCTAATTTTCAGCCATGGCTAACCCAAAATTACTAAGGCTCGATCAACCCAAACAATATCATAATATATTTTAGGAGTGAGAGTAGTATTAATTAGGGTTGGTGTAATTTTAATTTGGTGGGTGTAAATTTAAATTTAAATTTAATCAATTCAAATAATAAAAATTTTGGTCAAAGGTACAATATTCTACAATCCATGGTTGGGTGTTGAAAAAATTGGCTGACAAGAAAAGCTTTTGTAGAAATTGTGGTTGTTTTGTAACAAAAGTTATATTTTGTGGTAGAAAAGTATAAATTATTATATAGGATGATAAAATTGTTTAGGTATTATAATTTTGTGGTAAGTTGGACTCCGAACTCCACCAAAAAAAGTAAACAACAAGATGGAAGTTAAGTTTGTCACCTTGAAGAAATATAAGATCATTTCAAACAATACAAGTCAAAGAGTGGGTCCTGCGAACGATGGTCTCAGGTGATATCTTATCTAAGATGTAATTTAAATGGATCAGTAAAAGTAGGTCAATCCATTTAAAAGCCGACAGGGTCAATGTCGGTCTCACATAAGACTAAGTAAGTTTTTACGTATTATAACAAACGATCCAATGCCATCTTATCATCATCCATACTCATCAACAAATGTTCAAGAAAATTAGGGCAAGTGGACCGACTAAATATGAACGGTATTCCTTCAGTTAGTTACTTTTTTTTTTTCAGTTATGCATATTTAATTTATTTTTGGGAAAATATCAAATTTGGTACCCGAAAATAGGGTTTATTTTAGATCGGGTACCCCAAAGTTCAACTTAATCAATTAAGTCCCTCAGTTTTACCAAATCAATCAGAATTGGTCCCCGCCATTAAAAAATCATCAAATCAAACGGAAGTTAACTGCCAGTTTTGGGAAAATTTCAAATTTGGTACCCGAAAATAGGGTTTATTTTAGATCAGGTACCCCAAAGTTCAACTTAATCAATTAAGTCCCTCAGTTTTACCAAATCAATCAGAATTGGTCCCCGTCGTTAAAAAACCGTCCAATCAAACAGAAGTTAACTGCCAGAAATTATACATCCAACATCCAAAAACTGAAAATTATACATCCGACATCCATTCATCATACTCCTCTACACATTATAAACCACAAACAAAACAAAGATCAAAATTACAACAAACTTCTTTGCAAATTTGTACTTTTTCTCCAAAGCACTGATTTCATCCTTCATTTTCCTTTCATTGCTCTTAGCCATTCTCTTCCCTTCATTAATTTATTCCTCAAGCCTGTCACATTTTCTCAACAATCCAGGGATGATGCTTTTGGACCTAACACAGATTTCATCATCAAACCATTTGAACACTCCACAATACCCTACTTTCTGCATTGCCATATACAAAACATGATGTTTCAGATTCAGCCAAACAAGAAAAAAAACAGAAATTCAGTGGAAATTCGAAGTCAAAAAAATGATAATAAACCTTACCCCATAATTTGGGCAACACCAATATCTCCTCCCTGGATTATCTTTCGACCAAGAGGTCTTCAAAGGCAAGTCAAATCCACATTTACATTGCTGCTGTGTTTGAAGCCTCTTTGAAGAATTCCAGCTTGAATATGAGGAAGACTCGCTATTTTGGGATATTGCAAACAAAGGTTGAGGATCTTGAAGTTCAGAATTGAGGAAAATAGGGTTCAATTGATCGATTGTGGTCCAGAATCGATCAATTTTGAGGTGAGCAGAGCCTACGCACGAATTGGGGAAGAAATTAGGGTTAGAAAATTAATTTTCGCTCTAATTCATTTTCTGGCAGTTAACTTCTGTTTGATTGGACGGTTTTTTAACGGCGGGGACCAATTCTGATTGATTTGGTAAAATTGAGGGACTTAATTGATTTAGTTGAACTTTGGGGTACCTAATCTAAAATAAACCCTATTTTCGGGTACCAAATTTGAAATTTTCCCAAAACTGGCAGTTAACTTCCGTTTGATTTGACGGTTTTTTAACGGCAGGGACCAATTCTGATTGATTTGGTAAAACTGAGGGACTTAATTGATTAAGTTGAACTTTGGGGTACTCGATCTAAAATAAACCCTATTTTTAGGTACCAAATTTGATATTTTCCCTTTATTTTTTTACTATCTTAAAGGTTGTAGAAAAATGTAATCAGTCTTTTAATATCATTTAATTAGTATTAACGTATGTCAAATGAATTCATCTCTTTTCTCAAAAAAATTTCTCTCAAAATGCTAATATAAGAAACAAGTTGTGTGTGTATATGTATTTTACTCCTAAAATAACCTATAATATGTAGCACATGAAAATACAAACATGAATATGATAGCACATGGAGACAGTAAACTCTAACAATGAGCACATCAAGAATTAAATGAAACTAATTGCTGCCTCTATGTTTTAGGATCACATTTACACAATGACCAAAACTATTTCAAATATATGTATGGAAAATATGCTACAATTATTCCTAAATTTCATGTTACAAATCCAAACTTTGGCAAATTCTTGCGTACCTTGATGCCGTACCCTCGAAGGTATTATTAGTTTTGTGTCAGTTATATAATCATGCACTGTACCCCAAAGATGTTATTAGTTTTATGTTAGTTATATACTCATGCTATACTATCGGTATTATTAGTCTTGTGTTAGTAATATACTCATGCTTTATTATCGGTGTATTCATAATATTATTAATTTTGTGTTAGTAATATACTCATGCGGTATTATTGGTAAGATATTAGTGGAATATCTATTTTAAAAGGTATTACATATATAATTGATATATGTCTTAATGAAGATATTATTCAAGGTAAGCTCTGAGTTATCAAAAACCCAACATATACATAAACAGATTTCATTTCACTATTTCGAATTCACAACAAAAATTTACAATTACCACACAATTTTGTTCTCTAGCTTCGTCAATAAATGAATGTCTTAACCATAATTGAATACATTGTCTAACCACCTGGAACTAATTATGATCAATTCTAACAGCTTCATTCACTTTTTGCTAATCAATTTGTTCATGAAACTCTAATTCAATTGAATTAACATTTTATTTTACATTATCATATTAAAATTGAGAGAGAGAGAGAATCTTGGTAGAAAGGAATAATGATGGGACAAAAATAAATAAAAGGGAAGAGTGATAAAAATGGAGGGGTTTGTACCCTGAATGAAGCAATCTGACAGTGGGACTCTTGCTTTTCTTCATTGGTTTCACTCGTCCACTACATGACTCTTTTTTAATATCTCTATTTTTTTTTAGTTAATCATGGCTTTAGAAAATTGTAATTTGATGGGACACTTGATCAAACTCAATACTTATTAAAAGGAGGTGTGAATAAAAGAAATAATAGTTGTAGAAAAAGGTGGGGAAAATAGAAAGAGAAAGGTGAGTTAGATTAATAGGTGCAGTGATGGTGAAGTGAGAGCAGATTTGGTGAAGACTCTTCACATTCACTTGCTGCAGTTCATATGTTATTATGCTGCATTTGTCAGATCTTTCTTCACCATTCAACGTGCTTAAAGCCTGCTCTACCACTTCCTTTCTTTCTTTTTCACTCTCTATTTTTGTTCCAACTCCCCAATCCTATCCTCCACCACCCGATATGTGACATGTGTTGTATTCTTAAACAATCGACGGATATCCGTTTTTTTAGTTTTTTGTTACGTGACACATGTCGTACATCATGCGGATTAGGATTGTATTCTCGTGACTAGAATTGAGTGATAGACTATGCCTTCATGCATGATACGTTACTATGAATGATACACGTGCGCTGCTTTGAGATATTATAATTGCATGATTTATTATTAAATATTTTATTTTGAGGACATCAAATGCTACCTTTTTAAAATACAACACTTAGAATTTCATTAATTAAAGTAATTTCTTTAAAATTCAATCAAGAATTAGTTAAGATTTATCAAAAAAATGTTTCTATTTTATTTGTTTCATAACTAAGAATATTTATATTTTAAATCATCTCAAATCAAGGGAGTAAAACTAAAAGTGTCAAAACCATTATGATATAAAAATTATGTGTGTTTTCCTCCTGCATTAAAAGAAATACACCAGTGACAAACATGATTTAATAGATGTTGCATGTTTTTCCCTAAACTTTAAAGTTAACAACTATGTATGTTTTGCACGCTCAAGTAGTGCTAAAATTGAAAAAAAAAATAGAAGTTTTTTTTCTTCACAATTTGAAATGTTTTGAATTACATGAATACCATTTTCATCCACTTTTCAGTATATTTTAATATTTTCTTATTTTTCTTTTAATATTAGCAACCTTAATTTAGATATGAATTTTTAGTAAAATTATTTTCTTTTCAATTTTTTTATACTTTTCACATTTATCTTGTTACTTGTAAGATTACAAAAGTGAGATTTTTGTAAATTAAGGTTGTAATTGCGAAGTGATTTATTTATCCTCGTATAAAAGAAAATTGAGGATAGATTTCTAATTTTTGAAGAAGTTGTGATTTTTTTAAATTTTATCTTAATTAAGATATACTTGAAACGACGTTTGATGCAAATACATTATTTTTTAAGATTGTAATGTGACGTCAAATGCAGAAATTTATTTGGACACGTGAACTTTATATCAAAAGATATATTCGAACTAAAATAATGAATGAAGATTGTGGTCTTTTTTTAATTTTTGTTAATCATTAAGTTGCAATTTGTAAAGGTGGTGTCTTTATTTTACAGTTTGATCTTTAAATCGTTTTATGCTGAGGAAGATATGATATTTTTCCAAACATGTGGATTCCGTTCATTGGAAAATATAAATGTGGTTTAAATTGCAACATCATAAATGCTGTAATTTTTTTTATAAATTTATAAATTTTTAAAAAGTCGTGCTGCCTTATATTTATGTGTACTAAGTTTACAAAAATAATAAGTTTGTTCAACTGTTTTTCTACAAACTTTAATTTGATACGTAATTTATCATTGCTCAATTAAATCATATCATATACAAATAAATTTTGTTTAGAATGAATTTCTTTTAAAATATAAATTGTAGTACTTTTGTTAATTTTATCAATATAAAAGTAGATTACAAAAGTAGATTACATATTCTTTTAGTCACAATTTTAAGGCACTTCTACGTCATAATGGATAATTTTATTTTTTTTTCCGAATATGATATTTCTTAGAAGGTTTTAAAAATACTTTTTTCCCATATATTTATCAATTTTTTATTATTTCAGCCTACTCTTGTTATAAATTTATCTTGTGTTAAATCTCTTATTTTATTTCATAGTGGTTGTTGTTCTTATTATTATTATTATTATTATTATTATTATTATTATTATTATTATTATTATTATTATTATTATTATTATTATTATTATTATTATTATTATTATTATTATTATTATTATTATTATTATTATTATTATTATTATTATTATTATTATTATTATTATTATTATACCATTTCCTAATGTTAAATATTTTATAAATGTTATAAATTATGTTATTGTTTTGATTATTACATTTTTCATTTGATTCTTGACAATTTTATATTTTCTAAAATTTCATCAATTCTATGAATATGCATTATATAAATTATCCCTTTTAGTTTTACTTTATTTGGATTTGCAGTTTAATTCTATTTCCGTAATTTTTTATTTTTATTCCATTTGACCCTGTTAATGTAGTTCTTGCGATTTTTAAACAATTTTTGCCACCAATTTTGTATTTTACTTTTCAAATAGTGATGTTTTTGAATCTATATTAATAGATATCTAATTTTAGGTCAAAATTCAAAAAATTGAGATTTTAGAAGAAAAATAATCAAAACATGTATTTAAATTTTCACAAAACTTTTTATGCATCGGTTGCACGGATCCATGTCGACCCGCCCACGCGCCCCAAAACACACTCCCACGCGCGTCCCACGCTCCCTCACGCGTCTCACACGCCTGAGTGGATGCACTCAAATCCACTCAAATTCGCTCGTTAATAATACATTTTGGTTATGTTAAGGATACCTTTAGGTTATGTTAAGGATACCTTTGAAATCCTGATTTCAGGTTACATACCACGTTATGTTAAGAATATCTCTAGGTGATGTTAATGATACGTTTAGGTGATGTTAACAATACCTTTGAAATCCTGATTTTAGGTTACATACCACATTATGTTAAGGATACCTTTAGGTGATATTAAGGATACATTTATGTGATGTTAAGGATACCTTTGAAATCCTGATTCCAAGTTACATACATTTACGTTATGTTAAGAATATTTTTAGGTGATGTTAAAGATACTTTTATGTGATGTTAACAATATCTTTCAAATCCTGATTTGATACCCTTAGAATTCACTCCAGGTCATATACCTTTACGGTATATTAAGGATACATTTAGCTTATGTTAGAGATACCTTTAGGTTATGTTAGAGATACCTTTGTGTACAAAATGTGTAACACAACTATGTTATGGATAAAGTATCTCTAACATAACCTAAAGGTATGTCTAACGTAACGTAAATGTATGAAATCTGGGCATAAATGTATCCTTAACATAACCTAAATGTATCCCTAAACATTACTCAAAGGTATCTTTAACATAAAGTTAAAGTCATGACCATAATTTCAAAAAAGTAGCGAAAATAATAATAATGGAAAAGTGGGTCGAGTAGCCCGGATCCGA
Organism: Scutellaria baicalensis; assembly: GCA_005771605.1. Classification (NCBI taxonomy): domain Eukaryota; kingdom Viridiplantae; phylum Streptophyta; class Magnoliopsida; order Lamiales; family Lamiaceae; genus Scutellaria; species Scutellaria baicalensis. The sequence goes on from CM016721.1 coordinate 29,933,438, forward strand.
CCCAGTTGCATGGATCTTAGATCCATGCAACCGATGAACAAGAGAATTACTCTTAAATTTTAAGAAGGGTTTGCAACATGAACTCTTACCTTTTATCATCATATAGAAAAATAAAATGAACAATGAATTTTTTTGTTATGCTTAAAATATAATAGAGTTAAATTACATTAAAAAAACACAAACTTAGTGTTTAGTTCGTATTGCAACCTGAATTATGATTGTAATATAAAAAAACATTCAATATAACATTTGTTTCAATTTAAGACATCTTTGAATTTTTTAAGCTCCAATTGCTGAAGTTGAGCCTCAATGGTAAAAGGTAGTTGTTAGTAATATTTAATTTTATAAATAGTTATCATCCACTTGTAATTTATACGTTAATAATTAATTCATACAATTCGGACTCCGAATTAACAATTTGAGCCTGAAAGTCATTAACATATCTCGAATCGAAACAAATGTTAAGTTAAATATTTTTGATATAATAGTTAAAATTTTATGTTGCAATTGAAACTAAACCTTAAGTTTGTGTATTTTTATGTAGTTAACCCAATATAATATTTGTATCATATTCTTTAATATGTGACATGTCCAACTAAAATCTACATTTTTAATAATTAATTTTTTTAGTTTGATGGAACATTTGAACCAAAGTTTGAAGGTCTTCCAACTATACATTTTTTAAATTGTAGGATAAAAATGAAAAGTTGATAAATAAAATATTAAAAATCTAAGAAGATAAGATTAGATGAGAAATGGACTCTTTTTTTGCTCGAAAGAAAAGAATGGAGACAAAGTGTCCACTCATAACACGCCACGTATGCGATGACAAAGTAAGAGCGATGCAGAGAATGAGAACCCAAATTCAAAAATTTGCCCTCCCTCCCCCATATATCTCCCTGGCCTTTTGGCATTACATTTCCCACCCACTTTACCTCTCCAACACACATAACCAAAACCCTTGTTTTCTCTCTCCCCTCACTCTCTCTTTCTCTCTCTAAAAATGCGAGAAATCCTTCACATCCAAGGTGGCCAATGCGGCAACCAGATCGGAGCCAAATTCTGGGAAGTGGTTTGCACGGAGCATGGCATCGACTCCACCGGTCGTTACCACGGCGATTCCGATCTGCAGCTTGAGCGCGTCAATGTCTACTATAATGAGGCTAGCTGTGGCCGCTTCGTTCCCCGAGCCGTTCTCATGGATCTGGAACCAGGAACCATGGACAGCGTCCGCTCCGGCCCCTTCGGTCAGATTTTCCGACCCGATAACTTTGTCTTTGGGCAATCCGGGGCATGGGAACAATTGGGCCAAAGGACACTACACAGAGGGAGCTGAGCTCATAGATTCGGTGCTTGATGTTGTTAGGAAAGAAGCTGAGAACTGTGATTGTCTGCAGGGTAAACAAATTTTTTTTTTTTTGACTGATTCTTTCTGTTTGTGCACATGTTTGTTTAATTTTGCTGTGAAAATCAAAGTTCTTTTTGTGTCTATTTTAATTACAAATTATATAAATTGTTGATATTTGTTTGGATTATAACAGATTTGCAGTAGATTTTGCGACTACTTTTGAGCGGATGTAGAAATTGGAATTATACTATTGTTTTTAGTTTGTTTGTATGCACAAGTTTGTTGTGGCTGAAAATCTATGTATGTAAAGCATTGTTTTCATTGTAGAGTTGCTACATCCTATACTTTTGTATCTATGAGTTTTCTGTGAGGTTTTGCGTGTTTCTTCATAAAGGTATTTTCTATCCAGTGAAGGTCTTAAATGCATATGCCAAACTATTTAACTGTTTTTGATAATTTATTCAAGTGCCTTTCGAATGGAGTTTTACTTCCTCATCTTGTTTAGATCCATTATCTTTATAAAGTTGTTTTTAGTGTGCTTAAATTATCTAGCACCTTTTGTTTTGGAGAACATAACTTCAGTGATGAATTGTATTCTCCAGGATTTCAAGTGTGCCACTCTTTGGGAGGTGGCACAGGGTCTGGTATGGGAACTCTTCTGATATCCAAGATAAGGGAAGAATACCCTGATCGAATGATGTTGACGTTCTCCGTCTTTCCATCTCCAAAGGTATCTGACACAGTTGTAGAACCTTACAATGCCACACTATCAGTTCACCAGCTTGTTGAGAATGCCGACGAGTGCATGGTCCTCGATAATGAGGCTCTTTATGATATCTGTTTCCGAACTCTCAAGTTGACTACTCCCAGTTGTAAGTCTCAGATTTCCTTTCTATTTGTTGATCTGTGTTCTTGATACCAACTGTTAAGCCAATCAGCATGCTTTCAACTTTGCTCTTAACTGTGCTTCGATGATCAAGTTGAAAAGGAAGTAAAAGAATCATAAAACTAATTGAAAGAAATATGATGTCATCTTGTGAAAATTTCTGGTTTCGAGCTCTATCATTTTCCAGGAACAATAATAAGCAAACCATACTGGATCTTATGCTATATTTTGTTATATCTGTGCTGAAAGTTGGATATCGATGGAGTAATTATCATTCTGATCTGTGTTAATAATCTGGGAGTTGATGTTAATAATTATTTGCTTGAGAATGGATATTGACCTGTATCCTTCAATAATTCCTTTCTGTAGTTGGAGACTTGAACCATTTGATATCTGCTACAATGAGTGGTGTCACTTGCTGCCTTCGCTTCCCCGGGCAGCTCAACTCTGATCTCCGAAAGTTGGCTGTCAATCTTATCCCATTCCCCCGGCTCCACTTCTTCATGGTTGGCTTTGCCCCACTTACATCTCGTGGATCACAGCAATACCGTGCTCTCACTGTCCCTGAGCTCACCCAGCAAATGTGGGATTCTAAAAACATGATGTGTGCTGCCGATCCTCGTCATGGTAGGTACCTTACTGCATCAGCTGTATTCCGAGGCAAGATGAGCACCAAGGAGGTGGACGAGCAGATGATCAACGTCCAGAACAAGAACTCATCATACTTTGTTGAGTGGATCCCAAACAACGTGAAGTCAACAGTATGTGATATTCCACCCACTGGTTTGAAGATGGCATCCACATTTATCGGAAACTCCACATCAATCCAGGAGATGTTCAGAAGAGTGAGCGAGCAGTTCACTGCCATGTTCAGGAGGAAGGCTTTTCTGCATTGGTACACTGGAGAGGGTATGGATGAAATGGAGTTCACAGAAGCTGAGAGTAACATGAACGATCTTGTTGCAGAGTACCAGCAATATCAGGACGCCACTGCTGATGAGGAATACGAGGAAGACGAAGATTATCAAGAAGAGGAGGCGTAAGCTAACACTGAGAGCTGCTCGTTCTGGTATCTAATGCCCCTTCGGACGTATGTTTGCTACTGTTTCTATTTTCAGGTTTTACTTGGCTTATGGAACCTTGGAAGTGGTTGTCTATCTTAAAATTTACGATTTGTTGTTGAAATTTCTCATTTCCTGTCGTATTACAGACATGTGTTGCTTGAATGTATTGCCTTAATTCTCTACATTTCATTTCACCATTGTTTACAGTATTATGATTGATTGCACTCTATTTCCCTAAATGTAAACAGGATTAATCAAAAATCAGACAGAAATAGATGAAAATTTAAATGAATTAGTATATTCGAATGAAGATGCTTATCTGCAAATGAGAAAACAGCAATGCAGGCCCCCTTTGAACCTTAAAGGAAGGAACACAACAATGGTATTCAAGCCACATACACCAAAGCACATCTCATTTGAGACATGGACATTAATTATGGAATCCAAACACAATCCTTTGATTTAACTGAACATGGCTTGCTTTTTTTGTACGGATTATCTAAGATTGAGATAAAAAGACCTGCACTATATAAAAGCACCAATAATGCCTGAAATCACACGTTAATTTCACCCAATAATTGGAGCAAAAATAGATTAAGACAATGACATTGATGATGAGAAATACTTAGGTAACCAATTTCTTATCTTCATTTGCATTGTTAATTCCAAAAACTTAATAATTAAGGGAATATTAGGGGATCAAAAGCATGTAATAGGCCTTTAAATTGGGAACATTACATAACACCAATTTCTTTTATTCAACGAGGTCTATATGCCAGTGGAACAATTAGCTGAGTATTTATACACTCAAGTTCACCTGTATATATATTCTTTGCTAGCCAAGGGAGTGTGAAGAAACAACACTAGGTAAACCACTTGAATGCTCGACCCATTTTTGTCCATAACACATTTACATCTTAGAGCGCGGTGCAGTTTTGCTTGAAGACATCATCTCATTCTCACCAACAGAATGCAGCTTCTTCAGTTTCTCATTAGCTTTAAAAAGTATTGCATTTACTTCATCAAAATGAGGCCTCGTTGCTTTCTTTGTATCTTCAATCCACTTCGAAACTCTTTGGTGGGGACCCAATATTCGTTCATGATCCTTTTCGTCTACGAGCTGTATTTGGCAGGAGAATGGATTATCATCATCTCAAGTTATCTTCTAAATTGAAATAAATATCTTTTCAAGTGAGAGAAAGAGAGAGCATGAGACCTGAAGCTGCATGATCTCACATACTAAACTGAGATCTGCAATGGAAGGTTGGTTGCTTCCTAGTAAGAAACGTCCGCTTCCCTTAAGCCACACAGATTCAATCTTTGCAAGAGAAGCTGAAAGGAGTTTCTCACTTTTAGCTGCGGCTTCTAGATTCAAAGGCAGCCCAAGCGCCGGTGCAAGAGTTGAGTTCAGCACATATCCAGCTGAATGTTAACAAGTTAAAGTCCCATCAGAAATACGAGTAATAAGAACATAAATTTTCTCTCTGTTGTGTTAAAATAGTAGCAGGATGCAAGCCTTTGCATACCTGCACCAGGACGTAAATTTGAGTGATGCCAATCCAGCACTGAGTGAATTTTTGCTCTTTTGAAAAGGTCAGCAGGATACCTGATGTGCTAAAGAATTAGGTTGCAGAATATGAAATGTCATCAAAATCTCTAAGATACATAAAAAGGATTTTTGAATAAACGCAATATTTATTTTGTAATAAGTGCATAACGACATATATAAAAGTTCCTAATGAAATTTCTTGTTCAAAAGCAGCTGAGGTAGCTATATGGCTAAAAAAAGTGTTGTCCTTTCTAAATAATTTAGGAGTTTCTACAAACATGTTAAAAATGCAGGGTTTATTTGTCGAAAGTACACAGCCAAGAAAAACCTATGGAACTATATGGAAGGGTTTGAGAATTATAAGACTTGTATCAACTAAAACTATACAGATGTATCCAAATGTAAATTATATGATAATATTTTTCAACGAACAGTCACTCTAGTTCCAGTGTGTAAATTATATGCTAATTGAGTATATCAAATTAGATATTTAGTCAAAAAAATGAACCAAGGCAACCTTGAAACAATGACAAAATCTCATAAAGAGTTGGAAATACTGAACTCTATGCAATAGTTAATGCTATGTTATCGAGGAAGAAATTCGTGTAATGGAGATTAATGTAACAACAATAAGGGAACTTACCAATGATCAGCAACTCCAGGATACACAGAAGCCAAATATATCAGAATAGCATGACTGCAAAACGCAAACACATAACGTCTTCTCATTAACTTTTCGATACACTACACATTCTACATACGCATAGTCCTGTTAAACAGATTCAACATTATTTTCCTTTTGGCTAAAAAAGATTGAATGTTCTAACTAAATAACCATTGAAGCAAACCATAAACCCCATGTTCATAACAAGGATTTGCACACTTGCAGCTCTAATGAAATCATATTCCTTATCATAGTAATTCAATAATTATATACCATTCAAGCAAATCCAAAGACGAAAAAGAAAAACAAATCAAAAGGCACCTCTCAAAAAGCTTGAACCTTCCATCCACAATTGCAGGCACCTTCTTCATGGGGTTTATCTCTGTCAGAAAAGCATCAACTTAAGAACAATAATAAACAGAATCACAAGTGTAGAAGATGATTCATTCACCTTGAAATTCAGGAGTTAAGTGCTGCCGTTTGGAAAGGTCGATTTTCACCTCTTCAAAATCAATCCCATTTAATCTTAACAAAAACCCAAATGTAATTATCATTTATTTCCATCTATCATCACACTTTACGAGTTCTCTGGAAACTAATGAAAAGAAAATCAAAATGAATTTGCAAAAGAAGCACAAGTAGAGAGAGAAATTACTTGCAGAAAATAATAACAGCGCGAGAAGGTTGTGACATTCGATCTGCGTACACTTTGAGAGTCATTTTGTGAGCTTTGAAGCGGAGCAGCAATGGCGGAAAGGGTATCAATGTCCGTTTACACTCTGGATGATGATAAAGAATATCAACTGTGGCTAAAGGGGTAATTTAGTAAATAACAATTGGATCAAACGAAAAGGCCCAATGATCAATAGTTGGGCCGGGCCGTTCAATTTTTAATATCGCGTTTGGTTGGCTCCTTTAAAATCGTGCTTTTCTTGATCTGAATGGGCTAAACAGGCTGGGTCACTAACCCACATTTTTTTAAAAACATTTTAATTTTATAATCTTAAACATCGAAGCATTTTATTGTTCTTCTTAAACTAGCAGTTTAATCATTACATCTATTGCCTAAAGCCTTGTTGGAGCATTGATTCATATGACTTTCTTTGTGCACCACAGCTGCTATTCTGGGAGGGAAGAGCCCGTGAACTCAAATATCCGAGTCCTTGATAAGACACTTGTTGAGATTAAACTCCACACAGTAGCCCTGGTCACATAATTGACTTATGCTCATGAGATTGTATTTCAAGCCTTCAACATGAGATACTTCTTTGATACAAATGTTTCCTCTAATTAGGTCACCAGTACCCTTTGTGCTTCCTTTGGAGTTGTCTCCAAGTATGACTTTGGGTCCTTTGGAGGCTTTAAAGTTGATAAGGCTCTTCTGGTTTCCTGTCATGTGCCTTGAGCAGCCACTGTCGATGTACCATATTTCCTTGTTGCTTCCTGTCACTAGTTCCTGTAATAAAAAAGGGAATCACTTCCTTTTAGGTACCCATACAAGTACGGATCCTTTCTTGTTAGTTTTTTTTCTCCTTTTAGGAACCCATACTTGCTTTATAACAAGCTTTTTGTTATAACTCTTGTTGGTTCCTGAAACTTTACTAGTATTCTTGGAATATTGTATGTGTGTCTTGTGTGCGAGTATTTTCTTTATCTGCCACTTAGGAACATAGGTTCCATAAGATTTAGACATATAAGTCTGTGGCAGATGAGGAGTGTGATACCTTTTACTTTTTCTCGACTGCTGTCTGTGATTACTGGAGCCAGCTTCTGACAGGCTTATTGCCGTAGATACTTGAAAGAGGTACCTTTCCCTTTCCATCAAGGCTTCCTGCACTTCTACTTGCAGTTCTCCCTAAGTTAGATAATTCATTTTGATGGGGAATAGCTGCAGACACAAATGTAGGTGCCTTTGAGGTGCTTTTGAAGTGGAAGTTTCTTCACAATAACCTATGCCAGCATGATCCTTTAGACCTCTTTGGATTTTTAGTCTAACATCCAGGTCTTTGGAGGATTTATTGAAGGTATTGATAGTTTCAGTGAGAACCTTCTTCTCATATATTAGCTTAATGACTTGCAGGTTGAGCTTACAGACTTCAGCTTTGAGGTCACTGCATGCTTGGCCTTTTGATTTTTCTAGGGCATATAGCCTTTCTAACAAAGCATGCTCTCTCTTAAGCTTTACATTCTCTAGTTTCAACTCTTCATGAGTTGAAGTAATATGCTCGAAGTCACTCATGATTTGTTTGAAAGCACAAATCATGTTCAACCTTTCATTAATTTGAACAGGAGGGTTAAGAAAAGTTACCTCATCTTCTGAGTCATCATCTTTGGCCATAAGGCAGATTAGAGCTTCTTCATTTGAAGATGAATCCTCCGAATCACTGTCGGTGGTTGACTCTTCTTTCTTGGATGTCTTCTCAGGTGTAGCTGCCTAAGAGGATTCTACCTCACCGGTTAGCACCCTTAGCCTTTGGCGTTCTTGTCTTTTTCTTTCTTGTCTCACCTTTCGTTCATTTTCTGGATATCGGTGGACTTCTGGATGTGGGCATTCCCTGGCATAGTGACCTGACTTTCTGCAGTTGTAGCAAAGGTCGGTAGCTTTGGAGTTTGATTGGGGTGACTGCCCACTGGTTCCAGTTTCACTTTGCTTCCTCCTGAAGCCATCTGTTCGTAGGGTTGTAAACGAATCGAATCGAATCGAATACCATGATATTCGATTCGTATTCGTTTAACTATTCGAGTATTCGTATTCGTATTCGTTTATTATTCGAATAACAAATGAAATTCGTATTCGATTCGTTTAACATATTCGAATATATTCGAGAATATTCGAATATTCGTATTCGAATATTTTCAACTTAAAATTTCAAAAAAAAATCAAATATATATTTTTTCCCAAATTAATATGCCTACATAGTACTTAAATAAACAATAAAATTCATCAAGTCAAGTTCAATAATTCATTAACCAAATTAACATTCAAGATTCAAAAATACATAAATATAAATTAATTGTCAAATCATCGAACAAGTACAGTAATAAAAAATCAACGTGCAAATTAACATCCAAGTTTCTAATACATAAACATAATTAAAATTCATAGTCAAATCCATCAAACAAGTATCACAACAAAAATATTTTTTTAGCATCCATGATCCAACCATCATTCTTGCAATACGACATGAACCGGCTCTTCATCCGCCTACAAAAAAAATGAAATCACATTTGTCATCATAATCCAAAAATAAAAGTATATCATTATAATAAAAAATGAGAGCTCACATGAGTCATAATAGGCTTATTGATCCCGTGAAGTTGGCGTACCCAATCTGCTCCACAAATCAAAACTTGAACCATATCATAAGATAACCTAGCTCGATAAGGATTTAAGACTCGGGTTCCTGCACTAAATGTAGCCTCTGATGCTACCGTGCTAATAGGAATGGCTAACACATCACGAGCTAATTTAGACAAGACATTAAACTTCAATTCTTGAGATTTCCACCAAGCTAAAGCATCAAATTCAGAGGCTACTCTTGACTCCCCATCCTGACATCTAAAAACCCCTTCCTCCAAGTAAATGTCCAACTCCGACTTCACAGGAGCATGTTCTTCAACAGTGTTCAAATAATCATCAAACATAGACAACCCAGAAGGTACCACTCTTCCTTTAGATGTGGAGCTTGTAGAAGTAGAATATCCATCTAAAATGGAAGAACTACCTTTTCGTGCTCTCATTTGATGCAGTGTCATATACTCATAGAATAAAGCATATAATGCATCACGAACTTTCTGCAAATTGGTATGTGCATCGAACTCATTGTATATTCTGTTGAAAGCAAATTCAACTAACCTCATTTTGAATCTTGGATCAAGTATTGCTCCAATAGCCATTAAAAGGTTGCACTCTCCCCAATATTTATCAAACTTTTGCTTCATCCTTTTAATCATGACTCTAACAAACTCATCAAGATGTTTTTCTTTTTCATTCAACACATGTTTGACCCTCCAAATGACAGCAAGAAAGACATTAGAAGTGAGATAATTAGTTCCAGATATCACATGAGTAGCTTCATAAAACACCTCTAAAATTTCGATTACATCTTTTACTTTATCCCAATCTTCTGTGCTAGGACATGATGTATATGAGAGCTCTCTTTGTGCAAATATAGGGAATGCATCCCTCACTTTAAAAGCTTCAACCAACATTTCATATGTCGAATTCCAACGAGTAGGACAATCAATAATCAATTTTTTCACAGAAATTCCTAAATGATGCACAATGTCAGAGAATTTCCTCAACCTAGACTCAGATTGATTAATGAAACGCACACTGTCTTTGACATCTTCAATAATGCATTTAATCTCAGAAAGACCATCTTGAACAACAAGATTCAATATATGGGCAGCATACCTCACATGGAACAACTTACCATCCAACGGCAACTTATGACTTTTGGAAAAAGTCTCTTTAGCAATGCGAATAACCACATTTTCAGCCTCATTTTCATCATCTTTCTGATCACCATCACTTTTATCTCCAACATCACCATCATTATTTTGTAGACGAATATCACCTTCACTTTCTATATTATCACCTCCATCATCGTTGAACTCAAGTATAGGGCTTCTCACCTTCCATTAGTAGTACTTTTTAATTAGATATCAAAACCGAAGATATACTTATTTCAAGTAATATACAATATTTAATATACATTATTTACCTCACGGAATTCTTCCACTTGAATTTCATCTTCTTGATGTATTTGCTCAATTATATTTATTTGCTCCATCTTCTTGAGTTGAAAAAATAATGCAATTATGAGTGTGGATAAACAACCATTTTCGCAATTCATTATAATATTTATAAACACAAAACATTTGCAATTCCACAAACACATTCAAGACAACCAAAATAGTTCACCATTAAAGTACCGAACAATTTCACAGCAAAACAACACAATACACAATACATAATAAAAGGCAGAAAATGGGAGCATAAATACAACAATTACACAGCAAAACAGTGAGTCAACAAAGTGGACTTATGCTGAAAATCAAAATAAAAAAAAAACCCACAGTGTGGTTTCCATCAAATGAAGCAGAGAAAGGTGAGTTAACGGCAATTAAATGAAGAGATAATACACACCAAAGACATACGAGCATACGAGCCTTAACATCTTCCATATTGTTATTTTCATTCTTTTTTCTTTGAAGAATCTCTCTGTTGGAGAGAGTGGGAAATTTTCAAACACTCTGTCGTTCTTTGTAGTAGTGTCAGTGTGGTCATCGCCACAAACAAATTATTATTCTTGATATGGATGGAAAACTTCAGTGAAAAAAAAAAAAAAGACATACGAGCATGGGCTTCTGAGAATCACCTGTAACCGGAGTTAACGGTGGCGTGGCGGGCGGCGACTGAGAAAGGTGACTGCGACGGACGGCGGCTGAGAGAAGGGGGACGGCAGAGGGCGGCGGCTGAGAGAGAGGAGGACGGGGGATGGTGAGGTGAATGAGAGAGATGAGAGAGATATGGTTCAAATTTTCAATGTGTATAGAATTTGGGGATTTCAACTTTCAAATTTTAAATAATTAGAAATTAGTATTATTTTTACATACTTAGGTAATTTTTAGACATTACTTTACAATATATATAATATGTAGTTATATTTTATGTAATACTAATATGTATTTAGGCATTACTAAATACTAATATAAAAAAATAAAATATCTAATTATTGATATATATAATTATTCGAATATATTAACGAATACTCGAATCGAATACCATCATATTCTTATTCGTATTCGGATAATAAACGAATATAAAAAAATATTCTTATTCGGATTCTTATTCGTATTTTTCGAATTCGAATCACTATATTCGAATTCGAATACCGAATCGAATCAAAAAGATTCGCTTCTTTTACAACCCTATCTGTTCGTGAGTTCCTTCTTATGAACTTTTGAAATTTTTTTAGGAGTAGTGCCATATCTTCTTCTGCAGTGGCCTCCAAGGTGGTTGTTTGATCTTTGGACTTCCTAGCTTTCTGAGGCTCTTTTGCTGTTAATGCAGTAACCTTTGAGTTGCTTCCTTCAGTTTCCATTTTTCTCTTGTTGATGTTGAACTCAAAGGCTTTGAGATCTGAGAAGAGGTCGAATGTGCTCATAGACTTTAAATCCATAGATACTCTCATGGCTGTTGTCTTACTATCCCACTCAACAGGAAGAGCCCTTAACACCTTCATGTTTTTCTCCTTTTGAGTGTAGATCTTGTCCAGGGACTCAAGCTCATTAATGATGGCTGTGAACCTTAGATCCATTTGCTCTAAGGTTTCTCCAGGTATCATTTCAAACAGCTTGAACTTCTGAGTTGCTGTTCAGACTTTGTTTTCTTTCGTGAGCTCAGTGCCTTCGCATATTTGCTCAAGCTTTTCCTAGATCTCTTTGGCGGTTCTGTAAGTTTTTACTTTGCTGAAGGTTCCTTTATCGAGGGTGAGGAATATAACGTTCTTTGCTACATTGTCTAGGTTTTCTCTTCTCCTCTCGTCAGCAGTCCATTCTTTTCTAGGTTTTTCAAGAACAACTGGATGTGGGATGTCTCCTGCATCTCCTTGTCTATCAGCTGCTTCATCAGTAGCCCTGACAAACAATGGGTTAACTTTTGTAATCCTTGGTGGTCCTTTAGTGATGACGTACCACATTTCATCATGCATGACCGACAAGTGTGCCTGCATACGAATTTTCCATTCATCATATTCTTCAATAGAGAACATAGGTACTTTATGAGAATCTATAGTGTGTATGCTTATGATAGAAACGAACATTTTCAGAAGGAGGAGATCAAGGATTGATCAGTTAGATCGGACGATTAATCCAACTTGCTCTGATACCACTTGTTGGTCCCAAGTGGTAGTAGGCTTGGGGGGGGTGAATAAGCCTACTCAAAATTTTCAAACTTTTTAGGCAGTTTGTTATCCTGAAGGTTACTGGTTGAGCAGTTACCTTGAAAGAGCTTTAAACAGAGTGAGTTTTATGCACAACGGAAATACTTTTTAAAACAAAGCTTCTTTTCTGAAAACTGATGATATGCTTATGAGAGATATGAAGAAGATAAAAGCAAATAAGCAACAACAAGAATAAGAACAACAGAAAGCAATATAACAACAAACACAACGATTTATAGAGGTTCAAGGGTGGAGTAATCCCTCTACGTCCTCTCTTCTCCTTCTCAAGGAGGGACTTTGTTAGGTTAAACAGCTGATTTATACAAGCCTTGCTAAGCAACCTAACCCTAACAAGAACTGTCAGTCTCTCCCACACAGGGTTACTGCTGTAACACCCCGTTTTCAAGAAAACCTGCATTGCATATTTTACAAAATTTCTTTTACCTTTTAATTGAAAAATGATTCGAAGTGAACTATTATGTTATTTAAAGTTATAATTTACGTGTTACGTTATGCTTCATGATTTTTAAGCGTTATGTGGTACTCGATGATTTCTACGTATTTTGAAGATTTAAAGTATTTTGCAGGATTGCTTATGGAGGAAACCGAGCTTGATCTCAACTCACTTGACAATCATGGGTAAAAGTAAAAGATAGGATATAGATATTATTAAATAAAAAAATGATATTAGGTTTTTATGCAAAGATTTTCGTTTATGTCGTAAATGCTTTTATTTTATTAATTTAATCATGATCTTCATATATAATTCTATGTGATAAAATAATTTACATAAAATGTAGTACTAGTAAATACTTGTGTATAAATTATGTTGTTGTATTATTATTATTATTATTATTATTATTATTATTATAATTAATGTTATTAATATTGATCTTATATTTATATATGTATACGTGTGTAATACATATAATATGTATAAGTTTACATATCATGTGTATATTTAATATTTATCTAAAGCACATTCATGTATATTATTTATTTATTGAATGTAATAGATAAGCTTGGATCAATTTTGGAGAGATAAGTCAAATGTATTAACCTTTCCTACACTTACATGTGTAAGATATATATATATATATATATATGAAAGAAGATATTTCTTCTTCCTCATTCATCATCAAACTTTTCTTTGCAGAGAGTTTGGAGAGTAGAAGGGTAAAGATTTTAATTCTTTTTCTTGCTTTTTACTTCAAATTTAATTGCTTATCTTATTTTTCCCCAAATTGAGATGTAGATATATATGTATGTATATATGTGTGATTTTGTGTTTGGTTGTATGCTGTAAAATTGAGATGGGGAAGAAAACAGGGGAAAAGATGGGGAAGAAAACAGAGGAAAGAAAAGAGGAAGAAGAGGGGGAGATAGGGAGAGACGGGAGGAGGCGCCACCGCACGGAGCGGCGCCGAGCAGAGGCGAAGGGGGGCGGCGCCGTGAGCAGCGCCGCCGTGGAGTGAAGTGTGTGTTTTTATGTGTGTGTCATGTGTATATATATGTGTATATTGTGTATATGCTGTAAAATTGGAAAGGGGAAAGGTGGGAGAAGGAAGAGGCGCCGCCGTGAGTGGCGGCGCCGTGTGGAGAGAAGGCCGGCGACGAGGCTGTCGCCGGCAAGGGAGCGGCGGCGGCCGTGCAGGAGGGAAAGCCGACAGCGGCGGAGCAGGGAAGAAGGGGTAGAGAGAGAGTGGCAGCTGTGCAGGAGAGAAGGGGGCACCGCCGTGTGCGGCGGCGCCGTGCAGAGGGCTAGCGGGCGGCGGCTGAGCGGCGACGGCCGATCGGCGGCGACCGTGCAGGGGGAGGAGATGGCGACGGGTTTTGGAGGGAGAAGGAGCAGGGGTATGCTTTGAAATTTCAATGTGTTCCCTGGACCATTTTGCAAATTCATATCTTTGCTTAATTATTGTCCAAGTCTTGATCTTTTGCTTAATTGCTTTTTAGTCCCTACAAATTTTACTAATTTGAATTCAACCCCTGAAATTAGTTTAAGTTACAGTTTAACCCCAAAACCTTACAAAATTTTTAATATGATCCCAGAGTTTATAGAAACTGTAGAATCACCCCTAAACTTTACTATAATTATAAGTTAAACCCAATATTATACCGGATATTATTTTATGACCTCAAACCTTTATATTTTACGTGTCGTTTTAAGATTTAGAATTTCTAGTTAAATACCTTAAGTTTAAATTATAGGTATATGTGTTGTTTATATGTGAATCATGTTCAATGATTGTTAATTCTTTGTGCAAGCAATTAAAATCTATTTTCAGTATGTTAACCTAAATGAATATATATGATCATATGAATAATATTGTGATTTTAGGAATTATATATGAAATATTAAAATTGTTACATCTTTATATTTTATGTGTCTTTTTAAGACTAAGAATTTGCTAGTTCAAATATCTAAAACTTAAGTTATGAGTATGTTGATTTCTTTTAAATGCTAATCATGTTTAAATGATTCTTATATGATAATGTTATCATCTATATATGAGTTTAATATATGTATATTTTGTATGATGAATGATTAATATAAATATTTGGATAATGTGTATGAAATCATGTTAATAGATTAGCTTACAACTTGTATTTCAATTTTGAGTTGATACATGATAATTAAAGATTTATAAATTTATGTACCTTGGTTATTGTTTCGCTAATTTATTTTGTTAATTGAGGTGTGTATTTCTAAATTATTATACTATTTGACAAATTATATATCTTAATTATTTACTTTGCAAAATCATTTATAACTAGCAATACAATTGTGGTTTCTTTAAATTATATAGTATTAAAAGATAATCTATCTTGCCAAATTAAATAAGAAATTGATATCGTGCATGACAACATAAGTTTACTTTTGGTATTAAATGTTGTGTGTAAAATGTTGGTATATACTATTAATTAGTGATATTATTTCAGAAATAAGATTAGAAAAGTATTATATTAGTAAATTAATTTAGGGAATGATTTAAGTAATATAGAAATTAAAGAGAAATTGGGTAGATTATTTATAAGTCTTTAATTCATATGTTAATTAATGGAATCTTTTATGTTACACTAATTGTAGAAATTCATAAAAGATAAAGAGTTAGTTAATGAAACAAAGTAAAGATTTAATTTTAAGTCTTTCGATAATATCTACATGTTATATGATAATATATGACATAAGAAGCTAAATGATTAAGTATGTCGAGTGCAGTTGAGACGAGCGGTGATTCCAAAAGCAATTCTCAAGTTGTCAGCTTAAAGTGGGTAACTTCTAATTTCTACTATACGTTGGTAATTAAATTAGTACGTGTGTATGAAAATCTACGGCTGAAGCTCCGTAGCTATAACCGATAGTTGCTTCACTATCAGGCGACGACCATAAGGGTGAGCGTACCCGGTCTATGAAAGGTCCAGGGTGAGCGTACCCAATGGACAAAGTAGTATGTGCTTAATGATTTAATTATTTCAATATATGTTAGAGTGGGTAATTTCTACACTCTATTATACGATGATGATTAAATTAGTAAGTTATGTAGACGGTCTACGGTTGAAGTTCCGTAGCGGTAACCGGTAGTTGCTTCACTATCGGGCGACGACCATAAGGATGAGCGTACCCGGTCTATGAAAGCAAGGTTTAGTGGGCGAGCGACTCCCACATTCCTTTATGTTATGTATGGTCCAGGGTGAGCGTACCCAACGGACATGTAGTATGTGCTTAATAATTTAATTGTTCCAATGAATATTAGAGAATACAGTTATCCCACTGGGATTCCTCTCCGGAGGTGTCTCATGATTCCACTTTTAATATTTTCAGGTTCGGCGTATGATGACGCGGACGTGTAGCGAGCTGATCTGTCTTTCCATCACCCCTTTCACGTTAAAGTACCAAAACAATATTTACTTTTAAGAATAATGTTAAATTTTGGATATGCAAATTATGATAAATGATGGGCCTAGACTTGTATTTTGGTATTATATGTTGGTTCTATTATGTTATCTTTTATAAGAGCCTGTTTGAACGTTTAACCTAGAAATATGGGTAAAACACGAGTTTTGGAAACAATTGTTTTATGTTTTAAAAAAAAAAGTCTCGTGTTTTCCTTTCAGTCTTCCGCTGTAAACTATTTTATGAATTCTTTAAGTAAGGAAATGGTGACGACCTGATTTCCTATCAATGGGAATCGGGGCGTTACAACTGCACAGTGACCAAACTCAACTAGTCCACACAGAGCTCTTGTTTTTCTACTAAGAACGTAAATACTTGATCAGGAACAGCCTTCGACCAAGCAACTCCTTAACAGTCTAAAAAGAAAGATTTCTTCAACAACACAGACAACAAGCTTAAGAAGGATGAGCTCTTTAAGCTAAAGATAGCTTACTGCTAGACTGGACTTGAAACTTCTAATAAGTTATGAGTGTTTTGCATTTGATAGCTTGAGTGCATTTGTTGCAAGAGTTTCAGGTGTGTTTCAAGTGCCGATCTTTTAGTATTTATAGGCGATTAGGATTTTGTCCATTAGAGAGAAAGAGCCTTCTTTGCAGCTTGCATAGAGTAACGTGACATCTTCTGATTTGTTCAAACACTGATTGTTGAGAGTGTATGTATCTGTTCCTGCAATCGCCATCCCTAGTCTGACATTTCATCAGACTTCATTTTTGCTTTTGATACGTGACATCACTTGATTGGTTGAAAATGCGGTTGTGTCTACCGTAAACCTCGTACACATTTTTTGAGGTAACTGCTACTTAACAAGTTGCTGATGCTTCCTGATGCTTCAGTTGACTTCAGCTTACTTTGTCCATCTAGCAGTTAGTGAACTCAGCATCCTCGGGCAGTGTGCGGTCGGTATCCTTTTTGAAGCAGCCTGCTGCAGATATGTATACTTATATTATTTTTACGATTTTATGCAGCAAGGTCTTCATGTTCCTATCTTGATCTTCAAGCCTCCTGATCCTATACTTACAGAATTTACAAAGGAATCTAAATACATAGGATCCTAAGCTCTAGTCTATTACATGTTTTGTCTTTTATCAAAATCTTATACAATGTTCCTTACACTTTATTTCTTTTCCCCTTTTGCTTGCTGCTGGTTTATTTCTTTGTCAGTTTTTCTCTCTTTTGGGTGCAAGAACCTGCTCCCAATTGATTTTCCTCTTTGATTTAGGAGATGAACGAAAAAAGGTGAAGAGACGCTTATTCGGAGGAGAGAAGGAAAACAGATGGAAGGGTCCTGAGAAGAGGGAGAGAGCCCTGACGCAGTAGCTTGCTGCAGCCTCTCTCGATATAATCTCACGAACTCCTCCTACTGTTACTCCAGCTCAGCCCCTTGTAAGCAAAATTCATCCAACACCTTTTATGGGCTGGAATCTTCTCCTTTCCACCTTTGGAAGACTTTTGATTTTCCAAGATCCTTCCTAATTTCTTCCCCTTTTTGTCATTATCGATGAGCTAAAGCTCTGGGGTTACTGGAGAGGGATCCTTCGCTCTATCTCCGGCCTCTAAGAGGAGAACTTGGGTGCAAGTCCTTTGGAATTGAGGTGAGGGCGGCAGTAAGCTAGAAGATTGAGTCTTCTGAGAAAGACTTGCTTAACAAGTGTCAAACGTGATAGGTGACTTTTCATGATTTGAGAGATGCTTGGTTGAATATTTGCAGAGAATGTGCTTCTAAGAAAGAATGAAGAGAATAGTTTCTAACAATCTGGTGCCATGATGTATCAAAGATAAGAGAGGGTTTATGAATGAAGATGAAGTAAGGAGTGCATGTATTTATAGAGTTTGAGATACTCCCTGTTTTGAATGTTCCATGAGATCATACGGTTAGGTTTATCTTCTTAAAGATCTCATTATCTGCTCCACCGGTTTCCAATAAAGTTGTTGGCAGTTTCCACAGCTTTATTTCTTTTCTCCTCTGCATGAGGTGATTGCTTGTAAGTTTTGTCAACACTTGATTTTCAGCCCTTAGATTTTCTTGATCGCAGGCTGATATCCAAGGGTTTTGAAAAAGGTGGTCCGCTTTTTCATATACGCACGTTACCGATTACTTTTAGGTAACCGTTGTGTTTGATGAAATGTAACCCACCAATGACCTCCTTTTCCAGTGACTTGTAGACAAGTACTCCGATGTCCAGTAACCTAGTATCCAGTAGCTCAGTATCTAGCATCCTGGTGTGCAGCGACCAGATGTTCAGCGACCTAGTATCCATCCATCTGGTGTCTAGCGTCCTGATTTTCAGTGTCCTGTTATCCAGCGACCTAGTATCCATCAACCTGGTGTCTAGCGTCTTATAGTTAGAGCTTTGTCATATCGTCAAAGGTTCCCCCTGAATTCAGTAGCCTATTGTCTGAGGGTGAGTTGACCTTCTCTTAAGTTTTCAGATTCTTATGGCAATAACATCTTGCTTCGGTTGTTTGCTCTTTGATGTCTGTTTCCTTTTGAAGGTACCTACAGAACGAATATCTTTACATAGGTACCTATACGAGTATAGGTCCTCTTGGGTTAATTTTCTTTTAGGAACTTGGACTTTCCTTACAGCCTACAGTTGCTGAAGAGATAGTTTGCTTCCTTTAAGATTATTGATAGTAAGCAAAAAGAAGGTGTGTACAGATGTTTACTTACTGTATCTCTTTAGAGTATGAACTCCTTTAGGTATAGAAAAGACAAAGTAAGATACCAGTAAGGTAGACAGTTTTCTTTCCTTTTATGAGTTACTGTTCTGCTTGGTTTCCTTAGAGAATGTCAGGTTGTTGCAGACATTTTACAGCATACCCATATCCTTTTGAGTTTCTTCAAGAATTTAACTCATTTGCCTGCTGAGTTACCTTGATTTGTACTAGAAGTTCCCCCTTACTTTATGGTTATCTCTTTTAAGAAGTAAGGTCACTTTCAGTACTATTTTAGGTACTCTTGAGGTTTGCATGAGTAGGTGAAACATCTTCTTTGGAATTTATCGTACAAGCTTCCCTTCCTAATTTTCAAGTCAAGTGGCTAAAATTTTCAAGCCTGTTATCTTCAGTCCTCTGAAGTTTCTTTCATTTGGCTTTCTTGATCGTTGGTTCTCATGTAATCATTTGAGTTTCTTAACATGATAAAAATAAGCGAGACCAAAAACATAAGAGTAAATTAGAACGAGGTACTTGGTCATCGTTATTCCTTTCTTGAGAGTTGGTTTAAAGAGTATATCCTCTTTCATCCCTTGCTTCCTTTCTGGAGGATGGTCTGGTTGATGGAGTGAGCTTCTCTTCTTATACTCATTCGCTTGACTTCTTCAGCATCTTCTTCCAAGGTTGCTTGTTTGCTCATTGCTATAGACTAGAAGCTCCAGTTTGGTCCATACTTCCTAGCTTCGCTTTAATTCCTTGTATCAGCTTCCTCTTCATGCTCAGCAACCTGCTTTACTTTGTCGATTTGTTCTTCATTACGTAAGAACTTGCTCCTCAGGCACAACTTCCTGCTTAGTAGTCTGTTCCTCGAACATAGCTTGCTGTTCACCAGCTTCCTGCTTCTGAACAACTTTTCTTCACAACTCAACTTGATTTTCCATATCCTTCTTAGCTGCTTGTTGTCTTTACATCAATCATATCCTTTCAACAAAGACAATGGATTTTTCTGATCTATGATGTGAGAGAGAGAGAGAGAGAGAGAGAGAGAGAGAGAGAGAGAGAGAAAGAAAGAGATGTTTATCAAGGATGAGATCTGGATAGATTGATTAGATCTTTTCATTTCATCTAACAGACTCTGATACCACTTGTTGGTATCAGTTATCACTTGTTGGATGTTTTATCCATCCTGCTCTGATACCACTTGTTGGTCCCAAGTAGCAGTAGGCTTAGAGGTGGGGATGAATAGACCTACTCAATTTTCAAACTTTTCTTCTTTCCAGGAGGCTTGGGTCGGGAGACAGTAACCTTTTGGGAGGTTACTTATCAGAGTTATGTTGCGGAAGCTTCCTCTCCTGTA
The DNA here is from genome assembly GCA_005771605.1 of Scutellaria baicalensis. NCBI lineage: Eukaryota > Viridiplantae > Streptophyta > Magnoliopsida > Lamiales > Lamiaceae > Scutellaria > Scutellaria baicalensis. Next base: position 29,953,869 of record CM016721.1, read on the forward strand.
AAGACTCAATATGTAAGATATGTATCTAACTTAAGATATACATATAGAACAGTAAGCATAGATATACAGATGTTCGAAGGTGGAGTAACCCTTCTACATCCTCTCTGCCTCTTTTCAAGAGAGAACATTTGTTAAGCTTGTTGATTTACATAGCCCTATCTATTACAACGCTCACTTAACAAGTAAGTAGCAAGCCTACACATAGCTGCTCACAGCTGCTTGCCTACTCTCCTAACTGACCCACACATGATCCTACTAAACCCACTCAGGGTCCTCACTTTCTTCTTCAGAAAGTGGATAGCTTATCAGGATCCTAGTCCTGACTAAGCACTCCTAGATAGTCCATAAAAGTTTTTTCTTTTTCTTTATCAACAGGATGCAGCAAGCTTTGACTTCTTTTGCAGGTTGATCTGCTGTAGCTTGCTGCCTGGACTGTGTGACTGAGTATGCGTTTATGGGCATAGAGTGTTTGACCTTTCTTCTCTCTTGTTATCTTTTGTACACTCTTTTCTTCTTCTTTTATGTATGTCATTCCCCCTCTGTTGTGAGCTTTCTTATGAGCTAGCTCTCTCTTGCGCTCTTTTCTTCTTTTCTGGTGCGCTTCTCATTTTTGAGCTCTCTCTTGTGCTCTTCTCTTTACGAGCTTTTCTCTACACTCTTTTGTGCTCGCTTCTTCTCTCTCGCTCTCCTTCAGTCGTCAGTCTTCTTCTATTTATAGATTAGGAAATCTGCCCGTTGAAGGTAGGTAGATTTCCATCATTCAATGCGCCACACTCCTTCTGATACACCCCAGCTTTTTTGCTTACCACGTGTCTTCATCTGATTGGCTCTATTCCTTTTCTCTCTACCGGTAATTTTTGACTTCTTCCCATGCCTGCTTTGTAGCTTCCTCCTCGTGCTCACTTTGGAGCTTCCTTTATTGGCTTGCTCCGTCAGGTGGCTTGAGGCTTCTGTAGCATGCTGCTCTGTAGTATGCTTCGACATGGTTTCTCAGGTAGCTTCCTATCTGGTAGCTTGAGTCTTCGGTAGATTGCTGCTTTGTAGTATGCTTTAAGCATAGTCTCTTCCAGGTGGCTTCCTGCAGTAAACAGTATCATAATTAGTCTACTAGATTCTTTTCACCATTCTCTTCAGCATCCTTTCTCTGAAGCTTTCTCTGTCGTATCTTTCTGCAATAACCTTGTTGCAGTAACATCTCCTAAGATTGGTTATGCTTATAGAATGAGAGTTACTATTCTGTGGTTTTGTCTCATCAAAACATACTTAAATATATTCCAACAGTATTAATCGGCCCAAAGAAAGATTAATGATTGACCGAAGTACACTAAATACGTGACGATTACAAGAATTTTTCATGTGAGTAATAAGTCGGCCTAAAGGAAGACTATTGCTCGACATGATTTTATTGTCAGTATTTGATCATTACGAAGAGATGGTCACTTACAAGTTAATATTACTGTCCAAAGACTTGATATTAATGTTGTGCTCGGTGCTTCGAGATGTTTCTATCATATTTGAATTTATTTGGTTTATGAGAGCATGACAATTATTTTTGATTTTATTCTCTGTTCAGATATGACTGCTACTTTTGTATCTGCCAACTTTAACAACATTCCAGAAGCCTTTCGAGGCACAAGATCTGAGGAAATTATTTTGGCCAGTGAGTATCTTGCTTATATTGAAAAGCGTTTTGTGAAAAACGATAAGATCGAGACAAGTATTGCTCAACTGTCCACTAAGTCGGGCATGAAAAGGAAGCTCGTTGAGAAGGCTGCTAAGGATCAATTTACTTTGGTCTGTTCTAAGGTTAATTTTGCTTCAGTACCCAAAAACACTTGGTGGTTAGATTCTGGTGCTACCACGCATATAAGTGTTTCAATGCAAGGTTGTCTGAGCTACCGAAAGTCAAATGATGGTGAAAGATACATCTATGTGGGAAATAACAAATCGGTAGAAGTGGAAGCAATAGGGCATTTAGATTGTTATTACAAACTGAATATTTTTTGGATTTGAAAGACACTTTTATTATACTGTCTTTTAGACGGAATATGGTTTCTATCTCCATGTTGGACAAATTTGGTTTTACTTGTTCATTTGAACATTGTCAGTTTAAGCTTTCAAATAATTCCGGTATTGTGGGCACTGGTTCCTTAAGTGCATTTGACAATCTATATTTAGTTGATATTGTTCCTTCATATAATGAAACCTTGCATGTTGAATCTAGAGGTACAAAGCGAAAATTAAACAAACAAAATTCAGCTAACCTATGGCACAAACGTTTGGTTCATATATCAAGAACCAAAATTGAGAGACAAAATTCAGCTAACCTATGGCACAAACGTTTAGGTCATATATCAAGAACCAGAATTGAGAGGTTCGTGTCAGATAATATTTTGGATACACTCGACTTTTCAGATCTTAGTGTATGTGTTGAGTGTATTAAAGGAAAATAGACCAAACAAAAGAAATTAGGTTCCTAGAGAACTATGGATGTCTTAGAATTGATTTATACGAATATTTGTGGGTTATTCCCTACGACTTCTTGGAATGGTTAACAATATTTTGTGTCATTCATAGACGATTATTCTCGATTTGGGTACCTATATCTGATTCATGAAAAATCAGAGGTACTGGACAAGTTTAATGAATTTAAGACTGAAGTTGAAAACCAACTCAGCAAAAGGATTAAATGTGTCAGATCTGATCGTGGTGGTGAATACTACGGTAGATATGACGATTCAGGTGAACAACGTCCAGGACCATTTGCTATCTTCCTAAAGGAATGCGGAATAGTCACACAGTACACCATGCCAGGGACACCTAGCATGAATGGTCTAGCTGGATATGGTGAGGAGTATGATTAGTCATTCTTCCTTACCAGAATCACTTTGGGGGAGAAGCAATAAAAACTGCAGCTTACATTCTCAATAGGGTACCAACTAAAGCAACTAATAAACTCCATTTGAACTTTGGATCGGGCGTAAGCCTAGTCTAAATCACTTTCATATTTGGGGATGTCCAGCTGATTCTCGGCCTTATGGGCTAAATGAAAAGAAATTGGACTCCAAAAACAATTAGCAGCTACATTATTGGTTATTCAGAAAAGTCCAGGGGTTTAAAGTTCTATGATCCCACTAAAAGGTCAATTTTTGAGATGGGAAATGCAGTGTTCTTTGAGGATGTTGAGTTTGGGGGGAGAAATAAGGTTAGAGATATTGTCTTTGAGGAGGAGTCGATTTTGACACCTACTACTGCTTATGAAAATGTTCAGGTACCCATTCCTGTCATTGAAGACGAAGCATATCACAAGTTCAGTGGGAGTAGATTTATTTTTCATGGTGATGTACTAGTTCAATGGATGTCTCTTGTGTTTTAGGAATTCAAATACATCGAGATTGTTGGAAACATTTAAGTATGTTTTGATGAGACAAAACCTTAATAAAGTAACTCTAACAAGCATAACCAATCTTAGGAGAGGTTACTGCAATAGAGTTACTGCGGAAAGATAAAGATCAGAGAAAGTGTCAAAGGAAGGATACCGAAGAGAATGGTGGAAAGGAATCGGGTGAACTAATTAGGATACTGATGACTGCAGGAAGCTACTGGAAGAGAACTTACTGAAGTAGATTGCAAAGCAGCAAGCTACCAGACAGGAAACTACCTGAGAGACCATGCCGAAAGCATACTGCAGAGCAGCATGCTACATAAGCCTCAAGCCACCTGAAGGAGCAAGCCAGAGAAGAAAGCTCCAAAGCAGGTGCGAGGAGGAAGCTACAAAATAGGCATGGGAAGAAAGTCAAAAGTTACCGGTAGAAAGAAGAAGTTACCGGTAGAGAGAAGAGACGAGGAACCAATCAGAAGAAGACACGTGGAAAGTGAAAATCTTGCATGTGTCAGAAGAAGTGCGGCACTATCAATGCTGGAAATCTATCTACCTTCAATGGGTAGATTTCCTAATCTATAAATAAGAAGAAGACTGAAGACTGAGAAGGGAAGCGAAGAGAGAAGAGCCCAAGAGAGAACGCGCAAATAGAAGAGAGCGCAAGATCAAGAGAGCTTAGAAAAAGAGGGGGAAGGCTACACAAAAGAAAAGAGAGCAACGTGGGGAGCAAAAGAAGAAGAGAGAAAAGAGAGGCTCAAACACCCCACACCCCACACCCCAAAGACGCATACTCAGTCTCACAGTCGAGGCAGCAAGCTACAACAGTTCAACCTGCAAAAGAAGTCTAAGCTTGCTTCATCTAGTTGAAGAAGGAGAAGACAAATCCTTATCTTAAGGACTGTCTTGGAGTGCTCAGTGCGAGAAATAGAGTCCTGCTGAGTTTGCCACTTTCTGAAGAAGAGGACCCTGGGTGGGTAGAGTAGGATCCTGTGTGGGTCAATTAGGAGAGTAGGCAAGCAGCTGTGTGAACGCTTGCTACTTATTTGTTAAATCTGTGTTGTAATAGATAGAGCTATATAAACCAACAAGATTTAACAAAGGTCCCCTCTTGAGAAGAGGTAGAGAGGATGTAGAAGGATTACTCCACCTTCGAACCTCTGTATATTTATGCGTTTGTTCATGTTTACTGCTCTATCTGCATATTTAATACAGGCGTAATTGCAAAAAAAATCACCACTTTTTTAAAAATTGCAAATTTATCCCCACTTTTCAATAATTGCAAAACAAATCACAACCTTTGTTCACCGTTGCAATTTTGACCACTTTCATATTTTCCGGCAACCGGAGTCCACATGTCCGGCTAACATGCCACCTCACATGCCACATGGGATGCCACGTCATCTCCAACCAAAAGAGATTTAAAAATCAAATTGCAAAATAAAATCATCACCTTTCTAAAGTTGCAATGTAATCCCAACCTTTTAAAAATTAGCAAAAAAACCACATACTTCATTTTGCAATTTGAATTTATTCTTTGATGCTTTAATTATCATAGAAACATCACATAAACTAACGTCGTCTCTACTATATTAATCTAAATATTTTTTTAATTTGAAGATAATTAAATCACAACTCACAGTTACAACCTTTTATTAGAAAAATTGCATCCTTGTTCTTTTATCATTTGTTAGTGTATATGTAGTAATTGATGAATTTGGTTCTCTTATCAAATGATAACAAAAAAAAATTCTCAATACAAATATAATACATATTAGTTTAATATTTTTTAAAAGTGTAATACTCGTATAGATAACAATTAAAAGAACAAGGATACAATTTTCTAATAAAAGGTTGTAATTGTGAGTTGTGATTTAATTATCTTCAAATTAAAAAAAATATTTGAATTAATAGAGTAGAGAAGACATTATAGTTTATGTGATTTTTTTATGATAATTAAAGTATCAAAGAATAAATTCAAATTGAAAATGAAGTATGTGGCTTTTTTTGCTAATTTTTAAAAGGTTGGCATTAAATTGCAACTTTAGGAAAGGTGATGATTTTATTTTGCAATTTGATTTTTAATTCTTTTTTGGTTGGAGATGATGTGGCATCCCATGTGGCATGTGACGTGGCATGTTAGCCGGACACGTGGACTCCGATTGCCGGAAAATACAAAAGTGATCAAAATTGCAACAGTGAACAAAGGTTGTGATTTTTTTTGCAATTATTGAAAAGTTTGGATAAATTTGCAATTTTTTTAAAAGTGGTGATTTTTTTTGCAATTACGCCTTTAATATAAGATGCATGTCTTCTATATTTGGTCTTTGAATGAGAGGAAGCTTCCGTAAATATAACACTGATCAGTAACCTCCCAAAAGGTTACTGCCTCTCGACCCAAGCCTTGAAAAAGAAGAAAAGTTTGAAATCTGAGTAGGCTTATTCACCCCTCCTCTAAGCCTATTACCACACTTATTGGCACCAACAGAGATTGTTCTCAAGGTATTCTTGGATTGTCACAAAGACTATATATAGAAAAAGTGCTGCAAAGACTTGGCATGCATAACAACAAGTCAAGTGATACCCCTGTGTCTAAGGGAGACAAGTTTTAGTCTCAATCAGTGCCCTAAAACTGCAATTGAGGTCCAAGAAATGCAAAAGGTTCTATATGCTTCGACTATTGGGAGTTTAATGTATGTTCAGGTCTGTATAAGACCTGACTTAAATTTTTATTAGAGGTGTCAAAATGGGTCAGGCCCGTTGGGCCAGCCTGCCCCGCCATATATAAAAGGTGGGTTGGGCCGGATATTTAAAGGCCCGTAAAAAAGTGGGCCTAAACGGGCTGGCCCATTTGGGCCGCGGGCTAGGGCGGGGCGGGCTAACCCACTATTTTTAAAAAAAATTATTTATTATTAAAAAATGTTAAATTCATAAATAATGTAAGTAAAAACAGACTAGGTCTCCTTATCCTTATATTCAGTTTCAGTGGCACTGTGGCATGGCAGCCATTCAGGCTCAGGAGGGCAAGCAACACCGCATAGTTGACGGCGGACGACTGCGGTGAAGGGGAACGAAGGCGGTGACGACGGACGACCCATTACGATCTCTCTGTTATGTTCGTAAAAAAGAAGAAGAAATTCTCAAATCTCAATCTTCAATTCGTCCAACACAAATTCGGGTGAGTTTTCTTCTTCAATCCTTAGTTACATTCTTTCTACACAGATTTGGTGAGTAGAAATTCAGATTTTTGTTTTTATGTTGAGTAGAAAATTTTCAGATTTATTTTTTCTGCACTGATTTTGTTTTTCTGCGCCGTTACATTCTTCAATCCTCAATATAGTTTTTGTAAATTCAGATTTATTTTTATGTTGAGTAGAATTTTTTCAGATTTTGATAGTAAGTACAGGTTTGCCATGCTTTGAATCTTTGAAAGTATATGCATATGAACTGTTCGACCTTTTGATACACCCATCTAGCCATTTTTGTTGACTTTTCTTTATGTTAATTGCTTTTTGTCCATACATCCATACATGCTTTTTTGATACACAGTGTTGCCCTTTTAAACCATCATGCTTTTTGTTGACCTTTTTTGATACACAGTGTTGCCATATTAGTTGCTGAATTCTTATGTGATTGTTAATTTCTTTTTGTCCATACATGCTTTTTATTAAAGTATTTTAGTATTCTATTATGGTTGTTATTTTGATGATAACAGAAAATAACATGGAGTCTAGTACAATGAATCAAAGTATCAACTTGGATGATAATGAAGATCAAATTGATGATAAAGTGTCCGAGAAATCTAGAGAGCGTTCTGATGTTTGGAATTATTTTATCAAGAAAGGGGTTGGTAAAGATGCATTTTGTCAATGCAAGGGATGCTATAAAACATATAAAAGTGGAGGTAAGAAATATGGGACTTCTACATTGAGAAGACATATGGAAAGTTGCAAGAAGTTGAAGTTTCATGATGTTGGACAAATGTTTGTTGATCATGATGGAAAATTAATAAACAGAAAAATAAATCCAAAAGTTGCACGTGAGTTACTAGCATCTGCAGTTGTTCAACATGATCTTCCATTTTCATTTGTTGAGTATGAAGGTATTAGAGCTTATCAGAGGTATGTAAATCCCACTCTTGCATGCATTTCAAGAAACACTCTAGTAAATGATATTAACCAAGTATATTTGAAGGAGAAGACAAAACTGAAGAAGATTTTGGCTAATATTCGTCATAGAGTGTGTTTAACTTCAGATGTGTGGACTGCATGTACAAGTGAGGGTTATATTTGTTTGACTGCTCATTTTGTTGATGAAGATTGGAAGTTGAATAGCAAAATCCTTAATTTTGATCATATGCCTCCTCCACACTCCGGAGTTGAATTGGCTGCAAAAATAATTGGCTTTTTGCAGGAATGGGGGATTGAGAAAAAAGTTTTCTCTTTAACATTGGATAATGCAACAAGTAATGACAGTATGCAATCTATTTTGAAAGACCAACTCTCTTTGAATGATAGTTTGTTGTGTAGTGGTGAATTTTTTCATGTTCGTTGTTCGGCTCATATATTGAATCTCATTGTTCATGATGGTTTAAAATTGTGTACTTCTGCTTTGGATAAGATTAGAGATTCAGTGAAGTATGTGAAGGGTTCAGAGGGTAGGATGAAAAAATTTGAAGAATGTGTGGCATCAATTGGTGACATTGATACTAGTGTTGGCTTGAGGTTGGATGTTTGCACTCGATGGAATTCAACATATTTAATGTTAGAGAGTGCACTTAAGTACAAAAAGGCTTTTGCTTCCTTTCCTTTGTATGATAGGAATTATAAATGGTGTCCTTCAAATGAAGAATGGAAAAGAGGTGAAAAATTATGTGAGTTTCTTGAGCCATTTTATGAAACGACGAACTTGATTTCTGGTTCTTCTTATCCTACATCAAATTTGTATTTTATGCATGTTTGGAAGATTGAAACTTTGTTGAAGGACAACTTGGCCAATGAGGATTTGATGATAAGTAATATGTGTGGAATTATGCTTCAAAAGTTTGACAAGTATTGGACTGAATATAGTAGAGTGCTTGCATTTGGGGCTATTCTTGACCCTCGGATAAAACTTCAAATGTTAGAGTATTTTTATTCTAGAGTTGAGAGTGATTCCACTAAATGTCAAGAGAAGATGACACATATAAAAGGCAAATTGTATAAGTTGTTTGAGGATATGCGATTCGTAGCAACTCAAGTTCTTTAACACAATCCTTGTCTTTTTTGTCCTCTACACCAAATCAAAGTGGAAGAGCTAAAACTAAGGCAAACGACTTTATGATGTAAGTAATATTTTAATTTAGTTAGTTGATTTAGTTATGATGATTTGATTATTAATTTGTGATAATTTGCAATAATATATTCAATTAATGTAGGAGATTATGGCTTTTGAGAGCCAATCTATTACGAGTGCTGGAAAATCTCAATTGGACATGTACTTGGAGGAGCCAAAACTTGAATTTTCCTATTTTGAAGAGTTGAATGTCTTGGAATATTGGAAGGATAAGAGGAATCGATATCCTGACCTTGCATTGATGGCATGTGATGTTTTAGCTATTCCAATAACCACTGTTGCATCAGAGTCTGCCTTTTCTATTGGTGCTCGTGTGCTTACCAAGTATTGCTTGCTTCCGGAAAAAATTCAAACTCTTATTTGCACTCGTAATTGGTTGCATGGGTTCACAACTAGTAATGGTAAGTGATGATATTTTAGAGATATTTTAAATATGTTCTTATTTTATGTTTTAATATATTTTGTTATTATGTTTTTCACTATATCTTTGTTTATTTTGTTTGTAGATGGTGAAAATACAAGTATTAAGGCAACTTTTTCGAGTGAAGCGTCCAATATCATAGAGAATATTGATGAAGAACAAGAAAATGAAGATGATTTTGATGATGCAATGGTTGATGAACTCTAGCTTTTAAGATATTTGTGTTTTATTTGTCATACACTTATATTTTGTGAACTTTTTATTTTTATGTTGGACTTTGGATTGTTGATTATAGACCTATTACCTATGATTGATGTGATTAATGTTACATTTTAATTTGTGAACACTTTACATTATTTAGTAGCCATATAAAGTGTACTCATATATAAATAAAATGGACAAATAGTTTAAAAAAAAAAGTCAAAAAAAGGTGGGTTGGCCCGCCCAACTCACAACCCACCGGTGGGTTGGGTTGGGTTGGGATTTGAAGGCCCGCCATATAAAAAGCCCGCCCCGCCCCGCCTCGCCAAATGGTGGGTTAAGGTGGGTTGTGGGTCGGCCCGCCCTGCCAACCCGTTTTGATAGCTCTAATTTTTATTGTTGGTATGTTGGACAGATACTTAAATAACTTTAGTATGGATCTTTGGAAAACAGCCAAACATGTTATAATGTATCTACAGAGAACTAAGGATCACATGCTCACAGATAGAAAATCAGATCAGTCAGAGATCATTAGGTATTCTGATTTTGATTTTGTTGATACCAAAATACAATAAGATCCAATTTAGGCTACATTTTTCTATTAGTTGGGGGAGCTATTTCTTGGAGAAGCGCTAAGCAGACACTCGTAGTGTCTTCTGCCATGACAACAGAATTTGTAGCATGTTATGAAGACATCTAGTCATGGAATATAGTTGCGAAACTTTGTCACTAGACTGCATGTTGTGAGAAATATTGAAAGACCACTTAAGTGATATTGTGACAATAATTCGATAATGATATATTCTGATAACAACATGAGTTCTACTAAGTGAAAATTCATTGACATTAGGTTCCTTGTTGTGAAGGAAAAAGGGCAGAGTGGTTAGATTTATATAGAGCATATTAGGACAGACTGAATGATTGCGGATCCGCTAACTAAAGGTTTACTACCCAAGGTTTTCATGAGCACACATCTCAAATGGGTGTTATGTTATTTCAGGATATTTCGGTTTAGTGGGAATTTGTATTTGTATTTGGCTTTATTGCTCTATATTTGGTTTTGGACACATTATTGTGTATTTTGATGATATTGCACAGAAATAAAGTTTTTTGGTTATTTGCACTCTGTTATTTTATGTTTTATGTTGATCTCACTAAGGAATAAGGAAAGGACCAGTTGGAAATAGACATGTCAGATCACATTACATGTAATTTCCATGCTACACACCATCGATGATCTGTTGTTGATTGTAATGATATACGTGATTACTGATGAGTTTAGTTACGATTAAAGTGACGAATGTCTCTTTAGTCCTGTGTCAAAGCAGTTAATAATAATATTGTTTAGGGATACTCATACATATGACAATAAGGTTTGAGCTCACTTAGGTAATACACATTTGTTTAGTGTCACGTGTTGCCCAAGTGGGAGATTGTTGGATAAATCCAATGTGTGTTGGGCTTCCACGTGTCAATTTAAATGTGTATAGCTGTCTAAAGGAAGCCCAAATTAAAGTGATCCACTAAAGTTTAAGTTATGAGCTTATATGGGTATCATATTATTCATGGGCTTTTATGTGTAGATACCATTAGATCATTTCCAATTTGTTGAGGGACCAAATTGAAAATAAAGGAATATTATTATTATAAGTAAAGGGTTATGATCCCTAAACATCAGATTTTTTCATCCCACGTTCTGCATTCTCTCTGCGGGTGTGATTAAGGGTGAATCTGATAATTCCTTTAACCATACCGGTTAAAGGCACAAATCAAATCGAGATTCATGGATTGAATATGATAGTTTGGTAAACCGGTTAAAGGCACAAATCGAATCGAGATTCATGGATTGAATCTGATAGTTTGGTAAACCATACCCGTTAAAGGCACGAATCGAATCGAGATTCATGGATTCAGGTACGCTTCCGCTTTACAGTTACCGTTTTCTATCGATTTCGGATTATCGTCATAGAATAGATTTGAGGCTTTTGTGTTGTAGCATGTTTATGTGATTAAAACATGCAATTTATGTGATTTAATTTCTAACAAGAGTTTGTCAAAAATGGTTGAAAATGAGAAACAATCAGAAACTCATCATCAAATATATTGAGCCTATCTTTTCCTTTACATTTGGCTAGGAGAGAAAAAATTAAGGAATTGTCCTCTACATTTGGCTAGGAGAGAGAAGTGAGAAAAACTTTATTAAGGAGCGGATAATCAAAGAGGCGAAAAAATCATCAGTAAAATCAGAAAACATAACACAGAGAAAAAAATCATTAATAACATCAGAAAACATAACACAAAATGAGGGGAAAAATTAGTGAAAGAAAATTTAGGTAAAAATTAGTGAAGGAAATTTTGTCACGATCCTTGAAAATAAGGAACAATGAGAAACTCATCATCAATTATCACGCATGTCTCTTCTATCCTACACCTAGTGGATTGCACTGGGTGTTACCAATGATAACACGTGTGCAGTTTTATTTTCTCTCACTTCAAATCCACCTTTAATATTATAAAATTAAATGTATAAAATAATCTATCTATATATAAAAACAGAAGACAAATTAAGAAAACCATTCCAGCCTTTTCTCATCCCTAGTCTTTTTCTAATCCCTAATCCTTTTCTCTCTCCTTCTTCACATTAATATATTATTATTTTATTTTTCCGTTCATTTTATCAACAACCTTCTTAAAATAACTCTATTCAACAACACTTTTCTCTCCTTCTTCACGTGAATACATTTCAAAATTCTATTATAACTCAATTTTTCAGGATTCTTATTAGGAGAAAAAGGAAGAGTTATATAAAGCATGATAACTTCAGGAATGAGTACAACAAATTCTTTTCGTTACATGGTCCAAGATGCAGGAGAAGAGGAGATAATAGGTCACACTATCAAAGACCACTTGAATTTTGTAAATCGTTTGAAGATGAAAGTCATTGAGGGTGGAGATGCACAAAAGGTCATTGCCATGATTCAACAAGAACAAGAGGAGAATGATGATTTTTATTACAAAGTTAGGTTAGATGATGAAGACAGACTGAGTAAACTTTTTTGGAGGGATTCAATGATGAAAGAAGATTATGAGATTTATGGAGATGAGATGATATTTGACACAGCCTATAGGACGAATAGGTACAATATTATATGTTCTCCATTTGTTGGAGTAAATAATCATGGAAGAAACGTAATGTTTGGATGTGCATTCCTAGCTGATGAAAAGATGGAATCTTTTGAATGGCTTTTTGAAGTTTTTAAAAAATCAATGAGAGGAAAGTGTCCAATATCTTTGTTCACTGACCAAGATTTGACAATTGCAAATGCAATAGAAAAGGTATTGTTCACTGTTACCTTTATGATATTTTTGTATTACCTTTATGTTATAACTTTCATACCTTATAATACTAGTTGCTAATTTTTTGATAAAATGTATACTATTATGTAAAGCTCAGTAATGTTTATATACTGTGATTAATCCTTATATATGTACACACACACACACACATATATATATATACAGATTCATATATTCTTATCTAATACATTCAACTAACCATTTGTAGGTTTTTTCTGAAACATGACATCGCTTGAGTTTATGGCATCTTCAGAAAATGCAGTAAGCAGATTCGCAGAATTGAAGACCGATAATACATTCAAAGACACATTCAATAAGTGCTTGTCAGGATGTACTGATGAAAAGGAATTTGAGGATTGTTGGCAGAGCATGATATCAAAATATGGCTTGACAGATCATCCTTGGTTTGCACGTTTATATGGTTTAAATGAAAAGTGGTACACTGCATTGAACAAAGATTTCTTTTCAACTGGGATACTATCATCACAGAGAAGTGAGAGCACAAACCATGCAATTGGGTTCAACGTCAAGAAAAGTACAAGCTTAACAGAATTCTATATAGTTTTCAAGGAAACAATCTATAATTGGAGAAGCAAAGAACGGCATGATGAATTCAAATCTTCAAGATTGATTCCTGAATCAGTTCTACAATTGAATGGATTGTTGAAGCATGCTTCTGAGGTTTATACATTGCCACTTTTTAGAAAATTTGAGGATGAGTTTCTTAAATGCATATCAGCTACATCTACACTCATAGGAGTTCAAGATGACATCACAGTTTACCATGTTTCATCTATCAATGACAATGGAATTGTGAATCGGGTGGTGTTTGACAACAACATGAACCTTATTGTTTGCACATGCATGAAATTTGAAGAGTGTGGTATGTTGTGCAACCACTCGTTGAGGATACTTCATATAAATTCTAAGGTAAGTATTCCTGATTCTTATATAAAGAAGAGGTGGACAAAGCAAGCAAAGTCACATATTTGGGATGGTTTCAAACATATTTCTCAACACATGAACATACCTCATGAATGTGTTCTTTGGAGACATGAAATGGCCAGAAAGTTATAATCTGATTTTGAAATGTGAAGACAGCAAGGATGCAAAGAGAATACTTGAATAAGGATATAATAGAGATTCTTTGAGTATTAATGAAATCACTTCATTTGATTCAACAACTCCTACGCATTTCGAATCATCTAATGTTGTCCTTGATCCTACTCATTCTATTACAAAAGGGCGAAGATAGAGGATAAAAGGTCATTTTTAGAAGAAAAACAAGCTCAAGGGAAAGTCTGTTGCAAAGGAATTCGGTTCTAAAATACCAAATGTTCACATGTTTTAAACATTTTTCACATGTTTACCTTTATGTATATTTCAGTTACGTTTATATTATAAAACTGTGACCTTAATTTATTTTCACATGTTACCTCCATGTATGTGGCAATTACCTTTATTTTGTATAAATATGACCTTTATATAAGATAATTGATACCTTTATATCCTTTATTTATATATTATTATGTAACAAAAGAAACATGAGTAGGAAGAAAAATCATTTTCGCATGTTTACCTTTATCTATCTAATACTTACCTTTATATTATAGAAATGTTACCTTTGCATATTAGAATTAATACCTTTATACCATTTATTTATAAGAGTTTATTTTAATAAACACTTATATTCGAACTTGCTTTTATGTGTTTTATATTGCAATAAAAACTATAATACATGCATAAAAATAATCTTATTTAGATTAATATATTGCAATCACAACCGTTATACCTTTATATACATTTTCTTTACCTTTCTGTAACAACATTTGTAACTTTATGTAACCTTCAATAGAATCACTGCATATTTTATATACTAACATTCATATATATCCAATATTCAAAAGCTAATATCCACCATAAAACCAATCGTTACTGAAACACTTCACGTACAAAAACCTAAAACATGAACATATCCAAATTGTTTCCAAAAGTTAGCCAGAACATATGCATCATACAAACAAAAACTAATATTTAAATTGATTTAAAAAGTTAGCCAACTGTTCCCAAAAAATTCACATCCACAGAAATTGTTTTCCATATCACTCAATCATTCCTCTTCCTCCTCTTTTGTCTTCCTGTAGGCAGTACAACTTTTGTCTTCTTTTTTGAATAATTCACCTTCTTCTTCTCTTCCGTAATCTAGGCCTTCAAATCAGGTTTCTTCTGATAGAAAGTAGACACTTTCTGCAGCACCTCACTCCTTATTTCATTCAACTTGGACAGAACAAGACTTACACATACCTTTGCTCTAAGAACACGTCTCACAACAGCCTTAGCAACAAAACGTATAAACAAAGTTATACTCAGCCCACTTATATTTAAAAAATGATTAACACATTACATAATAATAAAAAGAAAAATATACAATACCTTTGACAAATTTGGAATTTCATATGGAACACCATCAAAGTTTTCAACATGATGCATCAAGTATACACCACAGTTTACATCTTTGTTTGTAGTTTGCCATTTGAATAACACATTCTCAGACTCATAATCAAGGATCTGTCTAGCTTTTTTGTGCTTCTTACTCTGAAGAAATATTGACATTTCAGTTTTCTAAAAAAATAACAAAACAATATATTAAAATTTTGAAAACAATTTAGAATCCTATAACATAAAGAAGTAAGATAACATTCATCAACTTTAGAAACTCGCCAAGATTTCTGCACACTTGAAAAAATTGTTTTCAGATCCATATTTTCTGTTATCCAATACTGGATTTTTTTGTCAATGAAGTTCACAACAAAAGCAGCATAATGACATTCCAAACAAAATGGAATAAAGATCTACAAAAATATAAAAAGGTATCAAAAAATACATAAAAACGTATGACACATATATACCAAATAAAATGCATAACAAGAATTAAAAAAAAAAACTATACCATATCAACTCTGTTCAAGGTGTTCTTATTAGAAGCCATCCAATTCTCCCAACTTGATCTCATTTGAATTATGTTCTCCTTCTCATCACCTTTTGAATTTATGATATTCCCAAACA
This sequence comes from Scutellaria baicalensis, assembly GCA_005771605.1. Lineage (NCBI taxonomy): Eukaryota > Viridiplantae > Streptophyta > Magnoliopsida > Lamiales > Lamiaceae > Scutellaria > Scutellaria baicalensis. The sequence continues at coordinate 29,969,627 of CM016721.1, forward strand.
TAGCTAACAAACAATAAAACAAATTAGTAAAATAAATACTATTATATTATATAATGTAAAAAGAAAATTTATAACTTACACTAAGTTCAAGGTTAAAAACAAAACGACTTCGCCTCTCTGCTCTCTCTTCATCAGCATTTAACATTAAAAACCATGTTGTCAAAACAGATTGATATATCACACACTTTGGATACAAAGACAACATATCATTCTTTGTGATGAAATTAAAATATCCATTTTGGAACAACCTCTCTTCATCATCCCTGTAAATTAACAAATTATATTAAAAGTCAGATATTTATAAATAAAAGGTCTCACATGTATATTATAAGGGTCATACAAAAATATATAAAAGGTCAAACAAGCATAATAGAAAGGTATAACACACAAAACAGAAAAGGTATAAGAGATAGTAGCTAGAACTCTGGTTATATAATATGAAGGTCTCACATATATAGAATAAAGGTCACACAAAATGTAGAAAGGGTCACACAAATATATCAGAAAGGTATAATGACAAAATTCTAGATATAAAACATGAAGTCACATATAAAGTATAAAAAGTCATATACTTTTAGACAAAAGGTCACATAAACATACAAAAAATGTACAAAACCTAACATAGCATAAAACAAAAAGGTCTCATGAAACTAGCAGAAAGGTTAACTAAATAATCATAAAAGGTCACAGATAAATATCATAAGGGTAAACAATTTCATACCCTTGGCTTTCTTCTGAATCTTCAACAAAAAGACAATAATTTACTATCTCTTTATCTCTCATATCCATATCATTTAAAAACTTGTTAGAAAATACCATGAAATCAGAAATATAACCAACATCATAGCTTATCCCCCAAAAACCCTCATTCCCTTTCTCTTCAGCTTTTATTTCTTTTGAACCAACCGATAAAACAACATCTCTCAGTTCCTCACCTGTTGCACTTGCCTCATCCCAAACATCTTCCACCACTTCATCTACAACAATCTACTCAGGTGTAAAAATATTAAACAAAGGCATATCAGATGCAATCTTATTCATACTCAAGAAATTCTCAACAACACTGTCAATATAATTGTGCAACTTTTCATCAGAAAAGAACTTTTGAGATTCAGAAATTTCTGAAGAACTTGACACTTTTTCAGAAATCTTCTTTTTTCATATAAAACAACTTCTTCATATAATGATCAGACACAATAGAAATGTCTCTTCTGAAGCAAAGAAAAGTTTCATGGATATCCTACAAACAATAAAAAATTGTCAGTTCACACTTCACAGTAATTTATCATAAAGGTCAGATAAAAATATATAAAGGTCACTCATTTATAACATTAAGGTTGTCTAATAAAGACTACAGAAACTTACATCTTTAGATATCTTCGTTATCTCAGAATCATCAAGCTAAACTTAATAAATCTTCCAGTTTTCTCCCCATCATCATGAGTATTCCCAGCCACATTTTTCTCCACATCCACATTTTCTTCCTCAGCAGGCTTCTCCTTCCTATAACCTTTTTTTCCAGAAACAGGATAAACATTCACTACTATTTCTCCATCACCATAACGCCTAGCAGCAGCCTCTTCCTTACACCTTTTTTCCATTTTCTCAATCGACCAATGTTTAATTAACGATAATTCACAAGACTCTGCAACACCTTGCTATTTCACTCTATGAAAATAAGCAATTTGCAATATTATTACACAACCACTAACATTTTTCACATCGTTCCCATCAAACTTCATCATAGCATCACACAACCAATTTAATACATACTCACACCAATTCAACTTACAAATACTATTAACATAAACTACATATTTCAGAATACCCGTCTTCAACAACCGATTTGAAGAAGGTGTTAAGAAAGTTGACATCACATATAGAACAAACAATCTTTTAAAATCATCTCTACCAAACACTAACTGATCAGTCAACAAATCAAACACCACTTTCTCAGGAGTCCTTGAGTGAATATCATATATCTTACCCAACCTCACAAGCAAGTCATGTTCTTCTTGCTTTCCAAACCTCGACACACTAGAACCACCACGTGGAAGCATGAATATATCATAAACATCATTAGCAGTTAACACAAAGTTACGATATCTATCCACAGTCAACATCCTACCCCCACCATTAAACCTCTTAACAAGCCATGTCAACATTTCCAAATTACAACTTCTAAAAGAAACATTCAACAAACCCCCAAATCCTATACTAATTACATCAGACTTGCTTCTCATTTAATGCCTCAACAAGATCAACAATTCTGGCAGGTCTGTAAGATGTTAAAATCAAACTGCAAAAAGAAAAGGTCTCACAATTCTAGAGTAAAGCTCACCCAAAATAATGATAAAGGTTACACTGATATAATGAATAAGTATATCACATTAATAGAAAAACATATAACATTGAATAAAAACATAATAAAAATGTAGTCAACAAACAAAAAGAACTAATAAGATCAATAAAGATCACAGAAAAAAAAAGATATAGATCTCACTGATATAATGGAGAGGAATATCACATTAACAATTCAAAAAACAAAAAGCACATAACAAGAACTAAAAAGGTAACATAATTTTAACAGAAAGGTCACAAAAATAAAATAGAAAGGTCTCACAGTAACAGATCAACAACAAAAGGACAAACAAACATAACATAAAATAATACCATGCAGAAAGCAAGATCAAAAATACACATTTAGCAAACCAAAAACATCTTCGATCTAAGAAAATTTAAAAAAAATCCATAAAATTACCTCTTCTTCTGGTTCGCTTTCAAATCTGACTTACTCTCTCTAACAACAATGCTCTTTTCTGAACGAGACTTCTGTGCCATTACTCTCACCTTAGAAATCTTCGATTCAAAGTGGAAGAACAAAAATAAAAAAAGTATATGAGAAAAATAAACAAACAACAATAATGCAAACAAAATCAACAAAACAACACAACAACTACATAAAATCAAAAGGAAAACATCGATTTAACCAACTGAAACAACATATAAACTCAGAAAACTAACCTTCAAGAACTAGGGTTTCGAATAGAACTCCAATCGAACTAAAACAACTTAGCGAACACTAGATAAACACAAACTAACAGAGATTTGTGAGAAAATCGCTAAAACATAAACAAAATAAGAGGAAGAATGGAGAAAAATCGAAAGAATAAAGGGAGGGAGAAAAGAACCGCATAGAACGTGGGTTAATTTGATTTGGAAAAAAAAAAGAAAATACTCTATATATATTTTCCCAACCTGGTCGGGCTGGGTCGGGTCGGGTCGGGTAGGGGATTGCACGGATCCTTGACTCGTGCACCAATTGCACACCAGCTTTTGTGAATTTTTTGATATATGTAGCGGATCAGGAAGCATATCATTCGTAGGATCAATCCTACGAGATAATCGAGAAAATTTTGCTAACTAAATATGTTAATTTCTTCATATATCAAGCATATTAGCGTAAATCAATTCTAATCAAATCCTCAAATTTAAAAAAATTCATTCATATTCTATATTTTTACTAACAAATCCTCAAAAAATTTCATTCGTGTTCTATATTTTTATTAAACAAATCCTCATATTTTAAATCATTATTGATATTCTATGATTTTAGTTTCAACATTTTGAGCTATGATTTGAATAAATTGAGTATTAATCGAATTTTAATTATTGATCTAAACAAGTTCTTAATTTAAAAAAATCAATTATATTCTAATTTCTATAATATAATAAACATTAATAAAATAATTATGCAATGAATGTTTAATGAATCTAAATAAATCTTCAAACTTAAAAAAATTCATTCATATTCTGTATTTTTAATTTCAATATTTTCAGTCATAATTTAAATAAATTGAGTATAAATCGAATTTCAAATGATCTAAAGAAATTCTCAAATTTTAATTCATTGATATTTTATGTTTTCAGTTTCAATATAAAACTAAATTTCAATTCGCAAAATTCTGCCGTCATTTCCAATTCTGCAAAAATTCTGCACCATTCTAACATATTAAAACATTCATTTAATTTTTTTAAAATATCAAAATTCTAACAGCAAGCACGTTCTACTATTCTAAAATTTAATGTCATTTATAAAATTTAAAATATTTAAACAAAAAGAGCACTAATCACGTACGTACTACTCCAACCACGTACTACTCCCACTATACTTCATCTCTATCAAAAATTCTACTATTCTAAAATTTAATGTCATTTATAAAATTTAATATTTAAACAAAAAGAGCACTAATCACGTGCGTACTACTCCAACCACATACTACTCCCACTATACTTCATCTCTATCAAAAATCACTATCACAATTCAACAACAACGTATAATCTCTATGAAGAATCACTATCACAAATTACAATCAACCGCAACGTATAATCACTATCACATATAACTCAAATTTATCAAGAATCACTATCACTATCACATATAACTCAAATTTAACTACGAACTGCAAGGTATAACTCAAATCACTATCACATATAACTCAAATTTAACTACGAACTGCAAGGTATAACTCAAATTGGTTTGGTACTTTGAATTTTTTTTTTTTGCAATTTTTGTAGGCCATAAGTTTAATATCACGGGTATAAGGAATATAGGAAAACAGAATGGCTCCAACATTTGGATTGATCAGGGATATAAATCTGGTAGAAGTGATTGGGCCTTGCGCCTTGGTATGTGCATGGGATCTACCTGTATATGGAAAGAAGGATATATGGAAAGAAGGAACAAATTCAGAGTTACGTGCATGGGATCTACCTGTATATGGAAAGAATGAACAAATTCAGAGTTTCGAATGTATCTTTCATGATAAAGAGGTATGTTTCCTCGGGCTGCAATTACATAATCAGTTGAATCAAAAGTTCAACAAAGTCTTTTCTCATATCAGTAAACAATAAAAAATAAGTAAATATGCTAGGTGAATAAATAAATATACTGCTTAGTAAATAAGTAAATATGCTAGGTGAATAAATAAATATATTGCTTAGTAAATGCTTATGTTGTGTGTATGTAAATAAATATTGCTCTCATAACAAAAAATGGGTTGTCCCATGCATCTGCTACCAAAAGCAGTAATAACAAATTGTACAACAATGACCAAACTATATATTACATTATAATTAAACCGAAGGAATATATTAATGTTGTTTGTAGGAGAGATGAAACATTTGCTTATATATACTTCTATATTACTTTTTGGTTTGCTGCAAAAATGGAACAATTGCTTATATGTACTTCTATCTATGCGTAAACTACAATTTTATTTCCTTATATATAGGGTGATTGAATTCATGCCACAATAAAAGAGTCCATTGGATGAGGAATTCAGAGGAAAACTAAAAGAAGATCGAATTCATGCCACAATAAAAGAGTCCATTGGATGAGGAATTTAGAGGAAAACTAAAAGAAGGAAGCTTATATGCCATTAAAAGTTTCAGTGTGCCCAACAATTTCATGAAATACAAAACAAGTTCATGCAGATACAAGACCTTCTTTCTGAAGAGAACGCACAATCTTCTTTCTGAAGAAAACTCACATTTTTTAATTTTCAGATTCAAACTTTGTGCGTTCAGTGTACCTGCTCAAATCCTACACTGACTTACTACTTGCAAATGAAGTTGACGAATATAATCTTCATGGTAAGTACTCTTCATGGTAAGTACTCATTTGTATTTATTTAATATTTTTTTTTATGATAAAAAATAATAATTTTTTTTTGTATACATATATAATAGGAAAGGTGGTACGTACACTCTTATTTTTTTTAGAAATGACTGCACTTGCATTGCATCTTATTTTCAATACTAAAAACATTATCTAAAATATCTTATTTTCAATACCATGTTAGATAGATCACAATTTTTACTAAAATATACCAAAAAGTATATACTTTGTAGTTAGATCTATCTATACATAAGAACAGAAGACAATTAAAAAAACGATTCTCACCTTTTCATCCGTAATTTTTCAATCATTCTATTTCCCATATTTTTCAATCATTCTCTTTCCCATAAATTCTTATATTTTCAATAAAATCCAATTTCATTCCTTCATATCCAATTTCATTCTTTCATAGAATTCTCATAGAGGAAAAACTTATTATCCTCTCTCATGTGATCGAGACATCTGATGTATTGATGAGTTTAATCTATTTTGTATTCATGTGATCGAGACGAGTTGATGGGTCTAATATATTTTTTCGAGTTAATTACTTTTTTTATCCAATAACTTTTTGCTTTTGGCAACTTTACTAATTATCTTTTTGGGCTGTCAATTTTACCCTTTATGTTTTGAAAATTCGGAAATATTACCCAAATTCGACTCAAACGGTGAAATCGGGCTGAAATCCCATGTGATAGGCACGTGTGGGCTTGTTTTCGGGCTTTATGACCCAAATTGCTAATGTGTAATTTATCTTAAATTAAAGTGGGCCACACTTGTACATCTATGTATCCTATTTGGCATTAATATGACATATCATCAATCCACTTAATCATCAATCTACAGAAAAATAAAAAAGGATAAAAAACTAGAAATATATATATATATATATATATATATATATATAAAAGTGTTCTTCCCCAAACGTATATCATAGAGAGAAACCCTAGTTCTTGAGGAGGAACACAATTCATCATTTTCAACTTAAAACAAGAAGAACACTTCAAATGTCATACATAATAGGTGACATAAATTGTAATTATGGAAGAAGGGTTGTGATTCGAACGTCATGGACAAATGACAACACTGGAAGAAGATTCAATTCATGCCTCTATTATAATGTAAGAACAATTTGTTTACATGGTCATTCTTAAACTGAGTTTTGTTTGGTTTATCTTTTTTCTTTATAGTATTTTTTTCGAATTATTAAGATTAGCGGGTGTCAATTTTTTGCTTAGGAGGATCCCCCAATCTGCCGTAAATCAAGAGTTTTAATTCCTGGGCTCTTGAAGAGGATTAACACAATTGATATGGAAAATGTGAGGTTGAACAACACTATCAATACTATGGTTGAAGATATTGAGAAACTAAAATGTACCAATAGAAAGTTGCTGAAATTGGTGCTTATGATGCCTGTTATTTGTAGCTTTTGTTGTTGGGTTTGGGACAAATTAAGGGTTAGTGTTGTATTTTACATCAAGTGTATGTATTTCCAGCTTCAAAAATGTAATGTTTAGTGTAGCTTGAAATGTAATGGAATTTTGATGTAATGTAAGACTTAAGTTGTAACCATTTTGATGAATTCTTGTAGTGGAATGTATCTGCAATGCAATTCTAGTACTCTATTGTTGATTTTATAAGTTTATTACATTTGAATAAATGTGCTAATTGTGTTTTTTTGCATACTGAGAATTGATGTATTATGATATTTAAGAATACAATTTTGAGTAGGGGTGGGGAAAAATATCGAAATGTCCAAATACCGAGGTTATCGTACCGAAAAAATACCGAAAATATTGAAATTTTGGCGTACCGAAAATTTCGGTACGGTATTGGTATAATTTTCCAAAGTTTTCGGTACCGAAATACCAAAAATAATACAATAAAATAAAATATATATTAATTTTATATTGATAAATTAATCAATATAATATTTTTCATTCGGTATACCGATATACCAAAGTTTAGGTATGTAATTTTCATTTCGGTATTACGGTATTTTCGGTATATTAAAATTTCGGTATATATTTTCATTTTGATATGACGGTATTTTCGATATATCGTAAAATTTCGGTATACTGGTATGAAACGGTATGACTACCTATGATATCGAAATTTCAGTATACCGAATTTTTCGGTACAGTAACGATATTGTATTCAAGAATACAGAATTTTTCGGTACGGTATCGGTATGAGATTTTCGTTATGGTATACCGTACCGACCAACCCCTAATTTTGAGTGCAACAACAATGGTGAATAAAGAGATTTTTGTTGGAAAACGTTGAAGTTTTTGCCCCAAAAGATTTCATAGATGTTTCGAAAGGAACATATGAATGGAGAAAAAGAAGTGAGTGCAATGGAGAAGAAGATGTTGCAGCAAGAGATCAAGATGCAGATGAAGAGAATAGATAAGATGATGATGGAGAAGGAGATGTTGCAGTCCAATGAAGATGAAGAGATTGCAGCGAGATGAAGAAGAAGAGAAGAAAGAAGTAGATGATGGAGAATGAGATGTTGCAGTGATAAGATGAAGAGAAGAAAGAAAGAGGAGGAGGAGAGGAGTGGCGGAGCTGTTGCAGATATAAGATGGAGAGAAGAAAGGAGGGGAGGAGGAGAGGAGGGGCACTGTTTTAGGTCAACCCAGTTGTACGAATCTAAATTTGTACAACCAGTGTATGAAAGACCAACTCTATTTTAATTTTACATCATAAATTAAAATACTTTTCATAAACCTTATAACTCAAATGAGATCTCCATATCTATAAAGAAAGTAAGTAATTAGAATGATCAGAGTTTGAATTTGTATTATATAAATATTCTAATTTTTATTATCTCTCACCGACTCATTTGAAAACAAATTGTTCATTGCAACAATTATATTTAACTATGAACCATTATTGTCATAATTACAACAATATCAACTTAGAAATGACTCGTTTAACTTGAAATTTGATGGAATTATATCAGTTTAGTTTCACAATATCATAGACGACTTCTTTAAACTCAAAATCGCTCAGACCATCACATTAAACGTCCCTATTTATTGAGAGCAATAAAGTCAAGATTAGTATTAATTAAATTATTTAATTTATCATTCAATCATTTTCTACACTAACTTGGTATCTAGATAATTCAAAAGTCTCAGCAGCCAAGATTGACGTGGAAGCACTCGAATTCAGTCAAGAACATGTGAGCCAAAAATGTTCCAATGTTTAACAATTTGACGCGCCTACACGCGCCCCCACGGGCTGATACTTACGCTAAAGCTCACCCAAATTCGCTTCAATAGACCTTGTAATATCCCCAAATTTTAAGATATAAAATTTAATAAATAATTAAAATATAATATTAATAAGAGAGCATATGTAAATTAATTTGAATCTTATGATATAATATATTTTATATGTTGATATAAGCTCATTAAGTTGTTGAGGCTCATTACAAAATATAATACATATATAAGTTTTCTAAACATAATCAATATAGCAACCCAAATTTTAATAACATTCTAGTATAATAATTAATAAATTATTGGTGTCTTATAGCAAATTAAATTAATCTAGATAATAAAAATAAGATGGGTTGTGTTAGTGGTGAGCCCATAAGTAAATAATTATTAAGTGTGGCCCAACACGGATTGAGGGCCCGTAGAAGTAATCTATAAATAATTAGGAATATGATTCTTGGGTTTCACAGTTTTTTAAAAAAAAAAGGGCAGAAAGGTACGTGATTTTCTTTCTCTCCCAATTTCTTTTCCTTCAAACCTTTCAAAGTAGTATTTGAATCGATATAGTTTAATCTCTAGTTAATTAATTTAGGATGTATGATATAATTAATTAGGAGTGGAATCAAGTAGACTTAGATGATAATTTGTTCATATTAAAATTCTGCAATAATTCAATTCTTGGGATATAGATTTTCACTACGTTGCAAAATAGTACATTATACATGTTGATGTTTAGATGTGTTATATGAAGAAGGAGAAGGAGAAAGAAATCAAGAGAGGGAGAGGAAAGGAGACGTGAGCAAGAAAGAGAGAGTGTGTGGGGACCGAGAGAGGAGAGAGAGAAGAGAAAGAGAGATGGCCAAGAGAGAGGAGAGGGAGAGTGAGAGTGGTGTACGGGAATGAGAGGAAAGAGAGGGAGGAGAGAGAGTGGATGTGGGGTCCATCAGAGAGAGAATATAGATGTTAGGTGATGCAACACATTTAATTGTATATCTGTTTTGACCCTAAATCAAATTAATGATATTCTGGAATTTTCAGATTTACCCCTAAGACTTTAGCTTAATTTTCAAAATAGTCTAGATTTAATTTAAGACTCTTTAGAGTCTTCGTTCAACCTAAATTAAATAATAGAGATTATTAAAATATAGAATAAATATTAAGTGTGCTTCCCATTTTATTTTGGGTGACTAGGTGACGAAGAAGGTGTGAACCATGAGGAATAAGCTTGCATTCATTCTCATAGCATTCAAAATTTTTCAAATGTTAAGGTGGGGATTTATTTCATGTGTTTGTCTCTGTTAAATGTTTTATGCGAGGTGATTGATGAATTGATGCAATGTGTTTGAGGAAAATGATTTATGAAAATACTTGTTGTGATCTATGATCTATGCATGAGGATTAGCCAGGGATGCGAGAGGTCCAAGGATCAAAAGTAGATCCTCGGGTATTGCCCGCCGTGCTAAGAGTTAATTGGCCAATCCCAAGACGAGGAAAATGTTTTTATGCATGTTGTGATATTTGTCTTGCTTTTACATGTTGCCTTTAATGTAGACAAACATGTCCCCACTGAGCTCGTGTTTTGCTCACCCCATATAATCTAACATTTTAGAATAGGATGCATGATGTGGAGCGGGGTGGATGCACAGTGGCTGATATCAAGAAGTTTATTTAATTTAGTTCTTTTGACGTTTATGAAATGGTTTTTTTTTATGATTCCTTAAAATCATGTTTTATTTTCCATGTTATTTATTTTGACAAAATTAAATTAATTGGTTTCTCATAATTGAGTCTTCCGCTGCATAATTTTTGTAAAATTGCTAAATTATAATGCATTATTTTCCGCTGCACACTCATGAAATTCTATTTAATCAAATTCTGATTAATAATTTAAAAGAAAATATTTCATTCTTTCTTATTGTTATTGACATGAAATTTTTTTGAGCTAACGTAGTGTTTCACATTCCAAAAGTCTTAGAAAATCGGGATGTGACAGGGTTGTATTAGAGCGGGTCGACGTTTCTGTAGACTCGTTAAAATAAAAAAAATTCAACAAAATGTGTTTTAATTAAGTAATATAAAAAAAATTCATTTTCAGATTTTATTTATTTTCAAGTTGATAGTTAGAGTAAAATGATTTAAAAAGGAGTTTGTTATTAGCTACTGCCATCCTATTCTGCCACGTTAACTTCACTGAGGTATATAAATAATAAAGTTTCAATGCATTTATTTCAATGAGGTTGATGATCATGAGAAAAGGAAGGGTGATGAAGAATGATGAAACATTGGTTTTGCAAGTTCTATGTTTTACAAAGTTATTTCAAAATTTCGTGCATGCATGTCCTTTTAGTTATTGGAAACCCATGTTTTAGAATCAAATAAATGATGAGTATTAGAATTTGGATGAGAAGTGTATGATATATTTGAGCCAATAGAAATTACAATGATGCTATAGTGACCATTAGAAGCACGAAACCGTATTATTAAGGACATACCTAAAAGGGCCTAAGAAGAACATAAGAAAATAGTTAGATTGACCGCTATACATAATGATGTGTAATTATTTGATAATCAACTTGAAGACAATTTAATTGAAAGATAAGATAAGATGTCTTTGAACAATAGAGGCTATGGGAGGTTGCTGAATTTCGAGGACGAAATTATTTTTAAGGGGTAGGGATGTAATATCCCCAAATTTTAAGATATATTAAATTTAATAAATAATTAAAATATAATATTAATAAGAGAGCATTATAAATTAATTTGAATCTTATGATATAATATATTTTATATGTTTATATAAGCCCATTAAGTTGTTGAGGCTCATTACAAAATAGAATACATATATAAGTTTTCTAAACCTAATCAATGTAGCAACCCAATTTTAATAGCATTCTAATATAATAATTAATAAATTATTGGTGTCTTATAGCAAATTAAATTAATCAAGATAATAAAAATAAGATGGGTTGTGTTAGTGGTGAGCCCATAGTAAATAATTATTAAGTGTGGCCCAACAAGGATTGAGGGCCCGTAAAAGCAATCTATAAATAATTAAGAATATGATTTTAGGGTCTCACAGTTTTCAAAAAAAAAAGGGCAGAAAGGTACGTGATTTTCTTTCTCTCCCAATTTCTTTTTCTTCAAACCTTTCAAAGTAGTATTTGAATCGATATAGTTTAATCTCTAGTTAATTAATTTAGGATGTGTGATATAATTAATTAGGAGTGGAATCAAGTAGATTTAGATGATAATTTGTTCATATTAAAATTCTGCAATAATTCAATTCTTGGGATATAGATTTTCACTACGTTGCAAAATAGTAGATTATACATGTTGATGTTTAAATGTGTTATATGAAGAAGGAGAAGAAGAAAAAAATCAAGAGAGGGAGAGGAGAGGAGACGTGAGCAACAGAGAGAGAGGAGAGAAAGAGAGATAGGGAAATAGAAAGAGAGATGGCCGAGAGAAAAGAGAGAGGGGAGGAGAGAGAGTGAGAGTGGTGTACGGGAATGAGAGGAAAGAGAGGGAGGAGAGAGAGTGGATGTGGGGTCCACCAGAGAGAAAATATAGATGTTAGGTGTTACAACACATTTAATTGTATATCTATTTTGACCCTAAATCAAATTAATGATATTTTAGAATTTCCAAATTTACCCCTAAGACTTTAGCTTAATTTTCAGAATAGTCTAGATTTAATTTAAGACCCTTTAGAGTCTTCGTTCAACCTAAATTAAATAATAGAGATTATTAAAATATAGAGTAAATATTAAGTGTGCTTCCCATTTTATTTTGGGTGACTAGGTGACGAAGAAGGTGTGAACCATGAGGAATAAGCTTGCATTCATTCTCATAGCATTCAAGATTTTTCAACTGTTAAGGTGGGGATTTATTTCATGTGTTTGTCTGTATTAAATGTTTTATGTGAGGTGATTGATGAATTGATGCAATGTGTTTGAGGAAAATGATTTATGAAAATATTTGTTGTGATATATGATCTATGCATGAGGATTAGCCAAGGACGCGAGAGGTTCAAGGATCAAAAGTAGGTCCTCGGGTATTGCCCGCCGTGCTAAGAGTTAATTGGCCAATCCCAAGACGAGGAAAATGTTTTTATACATGTTGTGATATTTGTCTTGCTTTTACATGTTGCCTTTAATGCAGACAAACATGTCCCCACTGAGCTCGTGTTTTGCTCACCCCATATAATCTAACATTTTAGAATAAGATGCATGATGTGGAGCGGGGTGGATGCGCAGTGGCTGATATCAATAAGTTTATTTAATTTAGTTCTTTTGACGTTTATGAAATGGTATTTTTTATGATTCCTTAAAATCATGTTTTATTTTCCATGTTATTTATTTTGACAAAATTAAACTAATTGGTTTCTCATAATTGAGTCTTCCGCTGCATAATTTTTGTAAAATTACTAAATTATTAATGCATTATTTTCCGCTGCACACTCATGAAATTCTATTTAATCAAATTCTGATTAATAATTTAAAAGAAAATATTATTTCATTCTTTCTTGTTGTTATTTACATATATTTTTTTGAGCTAACGTAGTGTTTCACATTCCAAAAGTCTTAGAAAATCGGGATGTGACAGATCTACCTTTATGTATAGTTAGACATACATTTGTGTTATGTTAGACTTACCTAAAAAATTTGGAAAATGTCAAAAACATTTGGGCATGAGAAGTGAGGTGTTTAGATTAGGTAAAAAAAAAAAAGTTTGCGATCAAATATAGGTTCATACTAAAATAAATTAGTAAATTATAGTCATGTAGAGTAATAGAACGATGAGCGGTTTAAATTTTTTTTCACTTACTCTAATCACAAAAAGAGGGTGGAGTAGTAATTGGAGATAAAATACGCAATGATATAAGAAATAAATGAATATTCATAATGAAAGATGTAGTTCATAAAAAGAAAAAATATATATTAATATTTAGAGAAATAGACCAAATTTCTCCTCTAAATAGACCAAATTTCTTTAAGGAGAGAATGATGTAACATCCCAAATAAAATTAGGTTCTAAGTAAAGTTCATGAGAATTTTAATAAGTTAATTTCTAAAATTTAAGTTCGATTCCTCTTTTTGTAATTTAGAGTTAAGTCCTAAAAATCAATCTGACAATAGAGTTGCATATAAAATACTTCAATATAATATTATGATACCCTAAAGTAATTTATTAATTACGACTATTTTAAGTTGGCGAAAGAGATAAAATAAACCGTTAATACTAATCCAAGATATCAATTAATTTTTATGATAAGTAAATTATATATAGTGTTATATTGTTTCATCCCATTTTAATTACTCCATAGATATTATTATACGAAGACCCAATTATCCGTAACCCATATACAAAATAAAATCTCGACCCAAATAAGGAATACCCCAAATAATGGATAGCCTAATTTATTTAGAGTTACTCTCCTGTGCAACAGTTGCACGGATCTGAGATCCGTGCAATTGGGCCGCGCGCGGGCAGGGTTGGCCCGCCCAACCGCGCCTCTTTACTTTTTTCGCGTGTTTTGGTCGTTACCTTTACGTTATGTTAGTGTTACATTCATGTTATGTAAGGGTTACATTCGCGTTATGTTAATGTGACCCCATCTCCAGATTTCATACCCTTAGTTTAAAACCACTGAACTAAAATAATACGAAGGGAACACTAATATAACATGAAGGTGCCACTAACATAACATGAAAGTAACATTAACATAACATCAAGGTAAAAAACATTGTTAATCATACCTTCATGTTATGTTAGAGTGACCATCACGTTATGTTAGGGTTACATTCACGTTATGTTAGTGTTACCCTCATGAGAGTAACACTAACATACCATGAAGGTAACCCTAACATAACGTGAGGGTGTAGCAATAAAATTTCGTGTCTTGATCTCTGATCGAACGCCGTTTTTGGTGACTTTCTACGAAGAACTCCTCGAACCTCGGAGAGAGAAATTCTTGAGTCTTGAAATCTTGAACTCTTGTCTTCCTTGAATCTTGAGCTCTTGAATTATTGAATTTGTCTTGTGTCTTGAACTTATGAAAATAGACCCATATTTATAGGGGTAGAATATGAAACATCTCCATATATGGTTTATGGAGGATGCAATCTGATTGGTCATCCATGATTTGAAAATATATTTTCCTTAATCAAAAGA
This sequence comes from Scutellaria baicalensis, assembly GCA_005771605.1. NCBI lineage: Eukaryota > Viridiplantae > Streptophyta > Magnoliopsida > Lamiales > Lamiaceae > Scutellaria > Scutellaria baicalensis. Next base: position 29,984,705 of record CM016721.1, read on the forward strand.
TGTGATTTATTACCAAATTTGGTATATCACCTCCATATTTGTAGGATTTAATCTTGATTTCCAAGCAACTAGATTTGAACACATGTCACCATTTGATTGGTCAAGAATATATATTAAAATATCAATTATTTATCTATTTCTTTAGGAATTAATTTAATTTAAATTCCTAAATACAAATAGAAAATTGATTTCTAATACACTATTTACATGTGGCATCATTTGATAGGCTGACAAAATTTGACTATCTACAAATGCCCCCTCGAGACTTGTTCACGACGACATGTCTTGGAGTGGACGAGTCTCGATTTTTTTTTGAAGCATGTGAATGCCCATATCATGCAGCTTATTCAACTTGATATTGAACTTGAATTTGACAGATATTTTATACTCTTGTCAAGGAGTTCTTCAATTTTGACAATTTGAATTTTATAGATAGTTTATACTCATATCAAGGAGTTCTTCAATTTTGACAATTTGAATTTGATAGATAGTTTATACTCATATCAAGGAGTTCTTTCATTTGAATTTGGATTTGACAGATAGTTTATACTCATATCAAGGAGTTCTTTCATTTGGATTTGGATTTGATAGATAGTTTATACTCATATCAAGGAGTTCTTCAATTTTGACAATTTGAATTTTATAGATAGTTTATACTCATATCAATGAGTTCTTCAATTTTGACAATTTAGATTTGATGGATAGTTTATACTCATATCAAGGAGTTATTTCATTTGAATTTGGATTTGAGAGATAGTTTATACTCATATCAAGGAGTTCTTTCATTTGGATTTGGATTTGAGAGATAGTTTATACTCATATCAAGAAGTTCTTCAATTTGAATTTGGATTTGATGGATAGTTTATACTCATATCAAGGAGTTATTTCATTTGAATTTGGATTTGAGAGATAGTTTATACTCATATCAAGGAGTTCTTTCATTTGGATTTGGATTTGAGAGATAGTTTATACTCATATCAAGGAGTTCTTCAATTTTGACAATTTGAATTTTATAGATAGTTTATACTCATATCAAGGAATTCTTCAATTTTGACAATTTGAATTTGATAGATAGTTTATACTCATATCAAGGAGTTCTTCCATTTGAATTTGGATTTGACAGATAGTTTATACTCATATCAAGGAGTTCTTTCATTTGGATTTGGATTTGATAGATAGTTTATACTCATATCAAGGAGTTCTTCAATTTTGACAATTTAGATTTGATGGATAGTTTATACTCATATCAAGGAGTTATTTCATTTGAATTTGGATTTGAGAGATAGTTTATACTCATATCAAGGAGTTCTTTCATTTGGATTTGGATTTGAGAGATAGTTTATACTCATATCAAGGAGTTCTTCAATTTGAATTTGGATTTGATGGATAGTTTATACTCATATCAAGGAGTTATTTCATTTGAATTTGGATTTGAGAGATAGTTTATACTCATATCAAGGTGTTCTTTCATTTGGATTTGGATTTGAGAGATAGTTTGTACTCATATCAAGGAGTTCTTCAATTTGAATTTGGATTTGATGGATAGTTTATACTCATATCAAGGAGTTATTTTGAATTTGAATTTGCTAGATAGTTTATACTCATATCAAGGAGTTTCACATGACTTGATTTGTAGACCTTTTATACTCGTGTCAATGAGTTTTGACATTTGATTTGAGAAACTTTTGATAGTTTTTGCTTATATCTAGGAGCATTGCAGACAGTTTACGCTCTTATCAAGGAGCTCTTTTTTGTAGGGTCATCATTTTTTGCCCCCATCTTCTTCTTCTTCTTCTTCTTCTTGCATTTGTGGTCCTTTGACTTCATTTGCAGCTAAGCTAAGCTCCAAGTCATGAGCTTTAGTGGCTAATTCTTCGAAGGTCTTCGGCTGAATTGCTTGAAGGATGTAACAAATGCTCCAATGCATGCCTTTAGTACATATCTCAATAGATGAAGTTTCAGATAATCGATCTTTACAATTGAGGCTCAAGTTTCTCCAACGATTGATGTAGTCAATGACCGACTCTTCATCATGTTGACGTGAGTTTGTGAGCTCGAGCATATTGACTGTTCGTTGAGTGCTATAGAAACGGTTGAGGAATTCATGCTCCAACTGCTCCCAACTGTCAATTGAGTTTGGCTCCAAGTCGGTGTACCATTCAAATGCACTTCCATTCAAAGAACGAACGAACTGTCTCACCAAGTGATCGCCATAGGTCCCAGCATCATTGCATGTTTCGATGAAGTGAGCAACATGTTGTCTTGAATTGCCTTTGCCATCAAATTGTTGAAACTTTGGAGGTTGATATCCTTCAGGCATCATCAAATTGTCAATTCTTGAGGTGTATGGCTTGGTATACATTGAAGACAACTTGGAGCTTCCATTGACGTTGTTGATAGTTCCCATGATGAAGTCCTTCAGTTGATCGGCAGAAATCACTCCATTCGACGAGACTTGCAACTCTTCATGTTGTGACTTCTTCGCTTGAGTTGAAAATATTCTCGTTGAGTTGTTTGCCTCCTCAACTTTATCGTGAATCTTGATTTGTTTGCTCATCACACATTTTGAATCAACATTGTCCATCAACTTTGTAAGTAGCGCATCTCGTGCTTGGACATGTTTCGTGAGTTCTTCGAAAGCTTTGGCCAGATTTGTGATTTGCTCTTCAAGGGTCATCGTGGCTTGTACTGTAGACATTGATACTTTGGAAGTTGGTGAAGAGAAGAGATGAAAGGAAGAGATCGTCCCACCGGGCGTGCCAAAAATTTGTAGCAATAAAATTTCGTGTCTTGATCTCTGATCGAACGCCGTTTTTGGTGACTTTCTACGAAGAACTCCTCAAACCTCGGAGAGAGAAATTCTTGAGTCTTGAAATCTTGAACTCTTGTCTTCCTTGAATCTTGAGCTCTTGAATTATTGAATTTGTCTTGTGTCTTGAACTTATGAAAATAGACCCATATTTATAGGGGTAGAATATGAAACATCTCCATATATGGTTTATGGAGGATGCAATCTGATTGGTCATCCATGATTTGAAAATATATTTTCCTTAATCAAAAGATGTGATTTATTACCAAATTTGGTATATCACCTCCATATTTGTAGGATTTAATCTTGATTTCCAAGCAACTAGATTTGAACACATGTCACCATTTGATTGGTCAAGAATATATATTAAAATATCAATTATTTATCTATTTCTTTAGGAATTAATTTAATTTAAATTCCTAAATACAAATAGAAAATTGATTTCTAATACACTATTTACATGTGGCATCATTTGATAGACTGACAAAATTTGACTATCTACAGAGGGTATGACTGTTTGGAGCGAATCTTGGTGGGTTTGAGTGCACCCACCAGGCGTGTGAGAGCGCGTTGGGGCGAGTGAAAACGCGTGTCAAAGACGCGTGAGGTGAGTCGACCCGGGTGCATGGATCCTAGATCCATGCACCAGTTGCACAAAATATTTTACCTTTATTTAACTCAATATCTAATTAATTCTTAGCCATTAAAGAAGTATTCTCAGCCCAAATGCAAGCTTAAATGTCGGTCTAAAATACAAATATAGCATAAGCCCAAGATTTTGGAGTCCACAATGTGATTTGTTTACATAATATGGTAACATATACTTTATGTGACCCCTCCATTGTACAAGTAAACCCCGCTGAGTGTTTTCTGACACTCATCCATATGTGTAAAAATGTTTTCAGCTAAAAGTATTCAGGACGTGGTGTGCGAGTGGTGAATGCTGGTAGCCGATTATCAAGGTCGCAAAGGATTTTAATAAAGACTTTTATTTTATAAATTCCAAACATGTTTATTTATGTAAATGTTTTATTTCTATCACTCTTTTCATGAAACTAAAAAGGTATTTGTAAAGAAAGAAATTTCAAAAAAATCATTTCCGTTGCATTTTCCCAGATTCATATTTCATAATGTTGTTTTATGGAATAATATTTCACAGTTATTCCTGAATTTATTTATCTTTATTATTATTGAAAGAGTCAATTTCTAATATAAGTAACGTCAAAACAGGATTTTAAAACGGGGCGTTAGGTAGGTCTAACATAACACAAAGGTAGGTTTAACTATACATAAAGGTATATCTAATACAACGTAATGGTACATGTGTGAAACCTAGGTTTTTTTTTTTTAATTTTAAAGTATGAAATTTGGGCAGAATGGTAGACTTAACATAACATAAAGGTAAGTCTAACATAACGTACATGTAGGTCTAACATAACATAATGGTAGGTGTCAAAATTCAAAAATCAAGCGCAAAAAAGAAAAGGTATGAAATCTGGGTAGATAGGTAGGTTTAACATAACTTAAACGTATGTTTAACATAACCTATTGGTAGGTGCAAAGTTTCAAAAACCATTCGCGAAAAAAAAAGAAAAAAAAAGGAGCGAATCCCCTGACTCGAATCCGACCCGAGTGCATGTATCTCACCTAATTCACAGGAGACTTACTCTATATTGGATGTTTGTAATAGTAGAAATGTAGGCGTGTATTGAAATTTGTGCTTTAATAGATTAAAGTGTAAAACTAATTATAATGTTTTTCTGTAAAATATGTCATGGTATGATCTTCTACATCCTAGGTTTTCCCGTTCCGTCATCTGGCTTATGTTCTTCATGTAGCATTCGGACCGAATGACTCTATGAAATTACGTCGATACTTCCACATATTATGGGTAACGTAGGAGACATCTCTCTTTTACCCCCGGGAATTCCCACTGCTTAGCTTTCAATTCGCCTTTGACCATCAAATGAAATGTGAATAGCCCGTCCTCCTCTCTTTGAAAGAAGGGGCGCTTCCGGTCCTGTCGGTGCTTGAATGGTGTTGTATTAATGGGTGATGGTTTGATGATACAAGAAGGAAGTTCTGTAAAAGCAACAGGAAGAATTGCTCAGAAGAAGAATTAGGCCAAAAATTAGGATACATTCTGGGAAAATCAAACTTCCATCGAAGAGAAGCAAATGAAAGACTTTCATAAAAATGTATTGTTCTGGGGTATATCAAGGTTCAGTCTTCGGTTCATATTTCGTCGACCAATCCTTCCTAATTCACATCTTTGTTGAAAGAACTTCTTCTGTAATTCCTTACATAAGGATTCAGAAAATACCGGATCCCCGCCTACACAAGCAAATTGTTGATAAAACTCCAAAATGGCATTTTCTTTTGATCCGATTTTTTTTCTCTCCTTATCATTCAGAAAAGACAAAAAAATTTCAGGATAATAAACATTGTCTAGAATTTCTCTTAGATTCGAACCCATAGCTGATGATAGAACTAGAATAGAGATTTTTTGTTTCCTACTCACGCGAGCCCATATCCTTGCTTTTCTATCAATCTCTAATTCTGATCTTCCTCCCCAATCTGATATTTATGAGTTTATAATTTTAATTTAATCCCCGATAAACAAGAATTTGAGATTTTGAAATCCCAAATTCTACTTAAAATAAACATACTCAAAGTGTTTAAAAGATCTGCCCATCAAAAGTGATTCATAGAAAAACACGAATATCTTACAAACACATCCCTTATAGCTAAGGACGAAAATATCGATACCTTAATTTTACGAAAATATCGATAAATATATCAGTTTTGGTGGAAATATGAGTATATATATTTTTTCCAATTTTTTCCTGATATTTATTAATATTTACAGAAATTTTCCGATATTTTTAATATGTATCGATATTTTCCCCATATTTACAGATATTTCCTTAATATTCATATTTTTTCTTATAATTTTTAGCTGAAGCCACCAATATCGAAATCGATGCCTATATTGAACCAATAATTATTGATATTTCATTTATTTTTTTACCAAAAAAATGAAAATGTTAAATAATATCGTTACAACCCCTTTTTTATTTTGATACCTGAAAATGGAAATATAATTGATATATTAGGATATTTTCATCATTGCATATAATCCGCGGTTTCTTCTAGAACCATCGATGGCATAGAAGCTATAGAACATAATTGGACAAGGTAGGGACACGTGGCACGTTCTTGTTTCTCGCACGTGTAGATTGTCATCTTCACAAGTCCCACGCCTCCCTCTGAATATATGGAAATCTTATTGCAATGGCAACTATTCTCTTTGTCCCCATTAACACTATATATATATTCCAAGTCCTACCTATGTCTCATTCAACCCTTGCCCGCTTTCTCATTTCCAGAAATCTTATAAAACCCACCATTTTTTCTTCAATTCTGAAGCAAACCCATTTCAGTTCATCCTTTCTTGGCCCTAATTATTCCACTTTTTCGCCAATTAGAGATAGAGTTTTCTACTCTTTGCCTGATACCATTTCAAGAAACTCGCTGTTCTTGGGCTTAGAAGCAAGTCGTAAAATGGCCACGCAATCAACTCAGCCTCAATCCGTTCATGATTTCACCGTTAAGGTATCCTTTCTCCACTGTATGATTATGTTTTCTTGGTGGGGTTTTGGATATGAGCAGTAAAAATTTCATCTTTTTTGGAAAACCCTTAGGCTTATGTATATATGTGCTGGTTTGGGATGTGGTGGATTGTTAATCTTTTCTGCATAAACGATGTTGCTTTGCTTGATTGGTAATGTTTTGAGCACCATGAGAGTGACTATATTCATGCCTTTTTCTTTACAATATTTGTCCTGAGTTCATATCAGTATATACAGAACAATTTGCTGTCAATATAATGTGTGATGGAATGGTGTCTTGATATGATCTACTTAAAAGCTGTTGTTTATGATCCTTAGCATAAAATTACAGTGCTCTTTTGAGTTGATAGGACATTCTTTGGTTTTTGTCGAATTCTTCGGAATTTTGGTGGGTTGTTGTTATGACATTCTAGGACTTGTTTACCTATGCAGGATGCTAAGGGAAATGATCTTGATTTGAGAATTTACAAGGGGAAAGTCCTCTTGATTGTGAATGTTGCATCAAAATGGTATGTTTATGAAGTGGGTAATCTTGTTTCTTATTTATTTCCTTTGTCAATAGATTAATAGAGGCTTCTTGTGTCTCATTGATGCTTGCTAATATGAGAAAACTCTTCTGCATCACATAGATGTCGGTTTAGTTCTGTTTGTGTCTTTCGAATTTTCCTTTCGTGAGATTTAACTCCAGTAAAAGAGGCTTGGATCCTAATTGTGAAGTTTAAAATAATTGGCCCTATTGAATGTACTACTCATTGTGTACTCTGCTTTCTGACTTCTTTTCCCTCTCGCAAATTTGTGTGTTTTTCGGTTTTTTGGCTTATGATTGATTGATTAAAATATGTCTGCAAGTGTATAAATCAATCCGGAAAAGGATCCCGTCTATGTTTCGTATACTTCAGAGAATTTTGAGAAATGAATGAATAAATTTCCTTCTTGACTCTGGAACTTCTTGAACTCAACATTTTTCCTTAATCTGCTGTGTTGGTGTATGAAATCCTCCTTTTCATACTCTCGAAGAAATTTGCTCATTTTTACTTTCTTTACTGCTTCAGTGGCCTGACCAATTCAAACTACACAGAGTTGTCGAAGTTATACGAGAAATACAAGGATCAAGGTTTGGTTTGTGTTACCTTTGTTACTTCACTTTCTCCTTTCTTTTGGGGATAATTTTTGTGTATTTCTCTTTGAAACTACCAAATTTGAGAGTTTTCTTAGACTGCATATCACTTCTTGCAAACAAGAAGAAGAATTACTGTAACACATATCATGCCTTTTCGATATTGTATCTATGCTCTTATTTTTATTGGGTGTTATGATCAGGGTTGGAAATATTGGCATTCCCTTGCAATCAGTTTGGTTCCCAAGAACCTGGTACCAATGAAGAAATTCAGGAGTTTGCTTGCACTCGTTTTAAGGCCGAGTATCCCATATTCGACAAGGTATGAGCTTTAACTTTTTCTTCACTCCTTGTGTGTGAAAACAAACATGAATTGATCGGTGTGATATGTTAACAACTCAGATAGAGGTAAACGGAGCAAATGCAGACCCGCTGTACAAGTACTTGAAGTCAGTGAAAGGTGGGCTTTTTGGGGATAGCATTAAGTGGAACTTCTCCAAATTCCTCATTGATAAAGAGGGGCGTGTTGTGGATCGCTATGCTCCCACTACGTCCCCTCTCAGCATCGAGGTACAGATTAGTAGTATACAAAAACGACTCTCAAACTTATCAGGTGAAATGTCTGAAATGTTAACGTTTATTATTATGTTTTGGCAGAAGGATATAAAGAAGCTGTTGGAGCAATGAAGAGCACTGCCTTTGTTGAACAACACTACCATACAATGAATAATAATCAGTTTGGACATTCTTAATGTCAGTGAACAAGCCTTGTCTACATCTACTGCTGTGTAATAAAGATCTTCACTGGATCTTCTAAACAATTTGGTGAATGAATATATCATGTTATTATTATTCATCGTATCCATTAATTACACTGTTTTCTTTTAGGGGATTATTTATGCTTCTTAAAATAAGAGTAGGACTAAAAGCACCACACACTTCTCTAGGAGCACCACAATTTTTTAATATAATTTAAGATGTAAAAAGGCTAAAATGCCCTCTAAACACTACAATGACCTAGCCACTTAAAAATGATGGGGAAAATAATTTTCCCCTCCCTCCTTGTCGCCACCGCCGGTCACCACCACCTCCACAACCATGCTCAACCTATTTATGAAGAAGATGAAGAAGCAGATGGGTAATCTTCTACTTGGTCAGAATTGGTGAGCAAATATATAAGAATTATAAAAATGGTGATGATTTTAGCCTTCTTACATCAACTCAACAAAATCAACAAACGCAGTTCGTAATCTTCTACTTGGTCAGAATTGGTGAGCAAATACATAAGAATTATAAAAATGGTGATGATTTTAGCCTTCTTACATTAACTCAACAAAATCAACAAATGTAGTTCGACAGCCCCAGCAACGCGCCCCAGCAGCCCTTTCGATCGCCCTGGCCACACGCCGCACCAGCGTGTTCGGTCGACTTGGCCACGCGCTGCACTGCGCGTTCGGTGGACCAGTGCCGAACTCAGGTTCATCGACCAGAACCGAAAACCTTACTCCGTCGCCGTCACAACCATCTCCAACTAGATCTGCCAATTTCCATCGCTGCCCACACTCAATCCAGCGACTCCATCTTCCTCTCCCTTTGTCACAGTGTCGCTGCTTACTTCGGCGAGAACTTTGTCACAGTGTCGCTTTCTCCATCTTGTTTTGCTCTTTTCTTTTTCTTATTTTGAAGTGAATTAGGGATTGTTTATTATTTAGGGGTAATATTGGAAATTAATATGGTGCTCTTGGAAGAAATTTTACAATTGTTTTATTGTGTGTGGTGCTCTTAGAATATGTGGTGCTCTAAAATATTGATGTGGTGCTTTTAGTCCTACTCTAAAATAATGCTAGAAAAGTTGCTTTCACCTAAATAACAGGATGAAAGAGGTGCCAAGTTCTACTCAATCTGCTCTAAAAGAATAGTTTAGGCTATGTTTGAAAGGAGTGAATTCAATCATGAAGTTTGAAATTAATGGATTTCAAATTCATTTATGTTATAATAAATTTCAAATACATCTATATTCTTAAAAAAAAAAATAGTTCGAAAAGATTAAATATGATGGTTTTTAAATTCAAATTCCTTCATGCAAAACAAACCTCAAAGGGAATTTTAGATGACAGGGAATTTTATTTTTGTCATCTAAGACCTATAATTTGCTACAAACCACTCTCCAAACCAGAAGCAAAAGTTGACTCAAGTTGCCACTCGTGTTCACAACTCAAATCTCTTTTTTTTCCATTTTATTTATAGTGTTTATTTGTTTCTTTCATTTTATTTTATTTATGATTTAATGCATAGCAATATTATTTTCATCTTGCTAACTCCTCTTTAGTACCAATTTATTTTAAGAAGTATGTATGGTCATGTTATTTGATTTTAAATTTATAAAATTTTAAAAATTCAAAGATATATAATTTAGTTGAATCGTTATATTTTATTAATACTAGTGATAAGTGTTAAATTTGTTATGTTCTTGTGTACAATTATATGATCGATTAAGTGTGTTTGTGTACGTTTTTATGGCAATTTGATTACTTTTGATATATTGGTTGCATTTGACAAGTTTGTGCTAAGTTTCATGATTTTAGTGGAAAAAGTACGAATTTCAAGTGTGATCAAGGATCAGGGAAGAAATCGTGATGATCGAGAAAGAAACGAGGTCAAAAATGAGGAAAAATGGAGTAGTGTAGTGGCGCATGGGCGATAGCACCCACGCACGGTCAGGCCTGCAGTGGTGCATGACCGTGCGTGGATGACCAGATTAGGATGCAGTGGCGCACGGCCGTGCGCGGATGACCAGATTAGGATGTAGTGGCGCATAGGCGACTGTGTCATGGGACACGGCCATGCGCGGCCGCTGAAGATGAGAGCAACTTTATCAGATCGAGTAGAGATACCTCTAGTAGCATAATAATCAACCGGTTAACTAACTTGAGAGAGTTGTTAATTTTTTATTCTCATATAGGATAATTAATCATTGAATTGGATTGGTCGAGTGATATCATGATGAGAATTAAATGAAAGCATATTCTAGAACCTGTCTCAGTTATATTTGTTTGTCTCCGTGTATTTATTTGTTTTTGTCACACACAACATGGATTCACACAAAGTGTCAATGTTCTCTATTGAAGAATATGATGATTGGAAGATTCGTATGCAGACACATCTGTCTGCAATGCATGATGAAATGTGGTTTGTCATTACTGATGGACCACCGAAGATCACAAAAGTAAATCCTCTGTTCACTCGAGCCATTGATGCTGCAGCCGATGGACAAGTAGAAGCAGGTGCTTTTCCACACCCAGCTGTGATCGAGAAACCAAGAGAAGAATGGACCATGAATGAGCGAAGACGAGCTAACCTGGACAATGTTGCAAAGAATGCTCTGTTTTTTACACTGGATAAAGGAACCTTCAATAAGGTCAAAACCTGCAAAACTGCCAAATAGATATGGGAGACACTCGAGCAAATTTGTGAGGGTACTGAACTCACACAAGAAAACAAAGTCTCTACAACCACGCAGAAATTCGAGCTATTCAAAATGCTCCATGGAGAAAGCCTGGAGCAGATGGACTTAAGCTTCACCGGAATTGTAAATGAGTTAGAATCACTAGACAAATTCTACACTCAAAAGAAGAAGAACATGAAGGTGCTGCAAGCCCTTCCAGCTGAATGGGACAGTAAGACTGTTGCCATGAGAGTATCCATGGACCTGAAGTCCATGAGCACCTTTGATCTCTTCTCTAATCTCAAGGCATTCGAATTTCATATAAATCGAAGAAAGAGTGAAAATGGAGAAGGAAACTCCAAACTTACTGCTCTAACTGCAAGGTCACCGCAGGAAACAAAGAAAACAAAAGATCAAGTAGCTACCTTTAAAGCTACTGCTGAAGAAGGCATGACTTTGTTGCTGAAGAAATTCAAGAAATTCATAAAGAGAAATGTGAGAACTGATCACTTCAAGAAAAAACAGAATGGTGCAGCAACCAGTAACCAAACACCCCAGTCCACATCGAAGGCTACTGACCTATGCAATAACTATCGTAAACCAGGACACTATGCAAGAGATTGTTCATACCTTGAAGTTCATAGATATCCTGAAGATGAACGGAAGAAGAGACAAGAAAGGAGAAAACAAGAACGACAAAAGCTCAGAGCAGTGATCGGAGAAATTGAAGCCACTCAGGGAGCTATCTCAGAGAAAGCTACACAAAGAGATGAGTCAGCCTCTGACAGTCACTCAGAAAGTTCATCCTCTAAAGATGAAGCTCTTATCTACCTCATGGCTAAATCAGAAAAAGTTGAAGATAAGGTAATATATCTTAACCAACCTGTTAAAGATACAGAAAGGCTGAACATGATCACTGCCTTCAGGTAAATCAAGGGTGACTTTGAGCAGATCACCTCAACCCATGAGGAGCTTAAGATAGAGAACCAAAAGCTTAAGAGTAAGCATGTTTCGCATGAGATGGATTTGGCCATCGAAAAATAGAAAAGCTAAGCATGCAGTGACCTTGGAGCAGAAGTCAGTAAGCTAAAATTGCTAGTCACTAAGCTAGAAAATGAGAAAAAAAAAAAAAAGCCTAATTGATACTGTAAATACCTTCAATAAATCCACAAAAGACTTAGATGCTATGTTGAACATTCAAATAAGTCTTAAGGATCGTACTGGTATAGGATACTGTGAAGAGGCATCAACTTCTACAGCAAGCACCTCCAAGACACCTACATTTGTGCCTGCAGTAACCTCTCATAAAAATGAGATAATCAACTTAGGGGGAACTACTGGCAGAAATGAAGCAAGTTTGGTAGGGAAGGGAAAAAGACCCCTTACAGAGGCCCATGGTTATAAGCCTGCTAGAAGCTGGCTCCAGCAACCTCAGTTTGCTGGTAGCAGAAGCTATAGACAGCAACCTGGTAAGGGCAAAAGATTTCTCTATCCTACTATACCAAAGACCTATATGTCTAAACACAAAGGAACTTATATTCCTGATATGCGCGGCAAGAAGCCATAAACACACACTTCACAAAAGCAGTATACTAAGGATACTGGTAGAAGATCAGGAACCAATAAGACTTACAACAAGACAATTGTTGTAAGGCAAGTATGGGTTCCTAAGAGTAAGAAAACTAACCAAAAAGGACTCGTACTTGTATAGGGTACCTAAAAGAAGTAATTTCTCTTTGATTGCAGAAACATGTGGCAGGAAGCAGCAAATAAATATGGTATATCGACAGTGGCTGCTCCAGGCACATGACAGGAAACCAGACCAGCCTGATAAACTTCAAAGCTTCTAAAGGACCTAAAGTAATATTTAGAAACAACTCTAAATGAAGAACCAAGGGCACTAGAGACCTGATTAAAGGAAAGACCTGCATTAAAAAAGTATCATATGTTGAAGGCCTGAAGTACAACTTACTGAGTATAAGCCAATTTTGCGACAAAGGCTACTGTGTGGAGTTTAGCCTTAACAAGTGTCCAATCAAGGATAATGAGACTCATGAGGTTAAGCTAACTGGAATAAGGAAATGAAATGTCTACATTGTTGATTGGGAATCAGTAACCACAACAACTTATTTCATAGCTAAAGGAACCCCTGAAGCAAGCTAGCTATGGTACAAGAGAATGAGCCACCTGAACTTTAAAACGATGAACAAGCTGGCGAGAAAAGGACTAGTCAGAAGCCTACCAGATATGGTGTACAAGAAGGAAGCTGTTTGTGGAGCATGCTGGAAAGAAAAGCAAGTGAAAAGCTCCTTTAAGAATAAAATCCACAAATCAACTGATAGAATACTGAATATGCTTGCCAATTGAACTAATTAGCATAAGCGGAGAAGAAATACACACTTGTGGTGGTTGACAATTTGTTAAGATTTACATGGACTTTATTACTGGCAAGGAAATCAGATACTCAGCAGAGGTTACCGGAGTTCATGAAGAAGCTGCAAACTGAAAAGATCTTGAGTGTGGTCAAAATCAGAATAGATAAAGGAACGAAATTCACAAACAAATTTATTTAATCCTACTATTCAGACAATGGAATCAAACGTGAGTACTCTGCAGCTAGAACACCTCAACAAAATGGAGTTGCTGAAAGAAGAAACAGGACCCTGAAGGAAGCTACCAGGACGATGTTGGCAGAAGCACAACTACCCATGAGATTTTGGGCGGAAGCAACCAACACAACATGCTATACGCAGAATAGATGCCTAATCAATAAGGATTTAAATAAAATGCCTTATGAATTGTGGTATGGTTACTCCCCCAGTATAGCTTACTTTCATATTTTTGGATGTAGGTGCTTCGTGCTTAACAACGGGAAGAAATACTTGAAGACGTTTGATGCAAAGTCAGACGAAGGAGTATTCCTAGGATACTCGTTGGTAAGCAAAACCTTTAGAGTCTTCAACAAGAGAACACTTGTTGTAGAAGAATCTGTACATGTGGTCTTCGATGAACCACACTACAGTAAGACTGATATAAAGGAACTACAAGAAGATTTGGATAAAACTCACTTCAGCAACAATCAAGTTGAATATATTGATGTGCAGTTACAAAATCTTCAACATATTGATGGAAATCCTCCAATTTAAACCTAGCAAATTCCTAACATACAAGAACCTGAACAAAATCAACAACCTGGAGAAAACCAGCAACCTGGAGAAAATCAGCAACCTACTGAAGAACAAAAACCAATTGTCACTCAAGAAGAAGTGTATAATCCATATGGAATACAATTGGAGATTCAGTTAGACATTCAGGAAGATCAATCTCAGCAAGCTGAGGAAACAAGAAGGAGATGGCTTAGAGATCACCCCAGAAATCAAATAATTAGAGATTCAGTATCTGGTATTCAAACAAGAAAATCTAAACCCCATGAAGCCATGTTCGCGTGCTTCATTTCTCAAATTGAACCTAAGCATCCTGAGGAAGCCTTAGAAGATACAAACTGGATTCAGGCTATGCAAGAAGAACTGAATGGATTTGAAATGATCAAGTTTGGTACCTGGTCCCTAACCTATCAATCAAGGAGTAATTGGAACTAAATGAGTATTTAAGAACAAACTGGATGAAGATGTTCAAGTTGTAAGGAACAAGACAAGGCTGGTCGTGAAAGGTTGTCAGGAAGAAGGAATCGATTTTGATGAGACCTTTGTACCAATCTCCAGGATTTGAAGAAAATGCAAACAAGATAGTTTACAGACTGAGGAAAGGTCTCAAGCAGGCACCTTAAGCTTGGTATGATACTCTATCAAAGTACTTGCTGGACAATGGATTCAAGAAAGGAAAAGTAGACAAGACTCTGTTTAGGATACATGATGGAGACAACATACTGCTAGTTCAAATTTGTGTTGATGATATTATCTTTGGATCAACAAACAAGGAGCTATGCAGGAAGTTTTCAGAACTTATGCAATCTAAATTGAAATGAGTATGATGAGAGAATTAAGTTTCTTTCTCGGATTGCAAGTCAAATAACTTGATCAAGGAACCTTTGTTAACCAAATGAAATACACTAAGGAGCTGATCAAGAAATTTAGAATAGAGAACGCAAGTGCAGTAAGCATTCCAATGCCTACATCAAGAAGCATGGACAAAGATGTGGACATCACAAAATATAAAAGACTTATAGGGTCACTGCTTTATCTCACTGCAAGCAAGCCTGATATAATGTTTGCAGTAGGCATGTGTGCTAACAGCTGCCAAAAGGATCATCAGATACCTCAAAGGAACACAAAAAGTTGACTTATGGTATCCTAAAGAATGTGGTATTAAATTAATTGGTTATACTGACTCTGATTTTGCAGGTTGCATAATTGACAGGAAGAGCACTAGTGGTACCTGCCAGCTACTTGGAAACAGACTGGTATCATGGTTTTGCAGGAAACAAACCTCAATAGCTACTTCAACAGCTGAAGCTGAATATGTTGCTACAGGAAGCTGCTGTGCAAAAATCCTATTGATTCAACAATAACTTAGAGACTATAATATAATTGAAAATGTGACCCCAATCATGTATGACAACACAAGTGCAATTGCCATTACACATAACCCTGTCTTTCACTCAAGAACTAAACACATTGATATAAGGCACCATTTCATTAGAGATCATGTTGAAAAGAAGGATATCTCACTGAAAAAGATTCACACTGATCAACAGCTTGCCGATATCTCTACTAAACCTCTTTGTGAATCTCATTTTTCTTTCTTAAGAAATAAATTAGGGATAATTAAGTTAAGCTAACATTGATTTAATGAGTTTTATCGAGTGCTATATAGGTTAGGGGGGACTCAGGAAGCTCAGTAAGCTAAAGGAATGAAGTTCCAGAACTCAGTAACCAAAGGCTACTGAGGGAGGTCACCAGAGAAGCTCACTGACGACTAAGTAACTGGATACTGGAATCTATCTGAGAAATAATCATTACACAGGAACCTTAAAGAGACATACCCTGAGTAACTATCAATCCTGAGACGTGGGTGCGATAAAGGAGGAACAGTTACCCAGCAAAATGCGGCTGCAAATTGCACACAGGTCCCTGAAGAATTCAAATTCTCATAAAGTACAACAGTACAATTAATGCAGCAACCTCAGCCATAGGATCCAAAAACCGTTCACCTCCAAAGTCAATCCAGACCATTTGTTTAAACTTAAACATAGGGAGTTTGATATAAATATTGCACTTAATCACTTTCAAACCTTTACGCTCACATTACTCTCAGATTCTCTCACACTTTTGCAATCAGTAACTTATTTTCCTACTCTCAATCTTTCTCAGTTTTTCTCACTTTTTCAAGCACTCAAATGACACCCAAGAACTCTCAAATCATCAGATTCCTCATATTTAATTATGTTTTGATGAGACAAAACCATAAGAGAAAATAACCCTCAATCTATAAGCATAACATATCTTGTAAGGTTACTGCAACGAGGTTACTGCAGAAAGATACAACAGAGAAAGCTTCAAAGGAAGGATACTGAAAAGAATGGTGAAAGGAATCTGGTAAACTAAAAAGGATACTGCTTACTGCAGGAAGCTACCTGGAAGAGATCATACCAAAGCATACTGCAAAGCAGCAAGCTACCGAAGACTCAAGCTACCTGACAGGAAGCCACCTGGAAGAGACCATGCCAAAGCATACTGCAAAGCAGCAAGCTACAGAAGCTTCAAGCCACCTGACAGAGTAAGGCTGGGAAGGGAGCTACAAAGCAAGCATGGAAAGGAAGCTAATAGTTACCGTTAGAGAGAAGAGGAATTGAGCTAATCAGATGAAGACACATAGAAAACGAAAACCTGGCGTGTATCAGAAAGAGTGCGGCGCATTTAATGATGGAAACCTACCCACCTTCAACGGGAAGATTTCTTAATCTATAAATAGAAGAAGACTGAAGACTAAAGAGTATAGAGCAGAAAAAAAAAAAAAGAGAAGAGTAGAGCACAAGAGGGAGCGCAGAAAAGAGGGGGAAGAGCATATAGAAGAAAAGAGAGCAAAGTGGGGAATAAAAAAGAAGAAAAAGAAGAAGAGAGAAAAGAGTGTGTAAAAGATCAAAAAGAAGAGTAGAAAGCTCAAACACTCTAAACCCCATAAATGCTAAAATATTCAATCACTCAGATACTTGGTCTTTCTATGAGAGAAAGCTTCCGCAACATAACTCTGATAAGTAACCTCCCAAAAGGTTACTGACTCTAGACCTAAGCCTTCTAAAGTAAAGAAAAGTTTGAAAATACAGTAGACTTATTCACCCCCCCCCCCTCTAATCCTACTACCACTTTAAAAAGCTGTGGTAAAAAGCAAAGCAGTTAATGAGATCTTTAAAGATCTAACCTCAAAACAGAGAGTATCTTAAACTCTATATATACATGCACTCCTTACTCTTATCTTCATTCATATACTCTCTCATATCCTTAAAACAACATGGCACCAGACTGTTGGAAACCATTCTCTCCATTCTTTCTTAGCAGCACATTCTTTGTAAATAATCAACCAAGCACTTCTCAAATCACGAAAAGTCACCCCTCAAGCTTGATTCTTGCTAAGCAAATCTTTATAAGAAGACTCAATCTTCTAGCTTACTGCCCTCACCTCAATTCCAGAGGACTTGCACCCAAGTTCTCCTCTTAGAGGCCGGAGGATAGAGTGAAGGATCCCTCTCCAGTAACCCCAGAGCTTCAACTCGATGATGATGTCAAAAAGGGGAAAGAAACTGCGAAGGATCTTGAAAGATCAAATGTCTTCCAAAGGCAGAGGAGAGTAGATTCCAGCCCTTCCATAGGGATGAATTCTGCTTAATATAGAATGAGAAGGAGGGGACAGACAGAGGAGTTGGTGAGGTTAGAAGAAAGAAGAAAGGCTGCAGCAAGCTACTGCGTCTAGACTTCTCTGCTACTTCACTTTCCCTCATGTGTAACTCCCTTCTCTCTCTTCAAACCTTTTCACCTTTTTTTTGGCTCATCTCCACAATCAAAGAGGAAAACCAATTGGGGAGTAAGAACTTGCACAGAAGAGGGAAAAGTAAGACAGAAGATTAAAGCTAGAAGCAAGCTAAAGGGGAAAAGAAAGAAAGGAAAGAAAAAGAGAAAGAAGAATGAGCCAGAAAAGCAAGATATAATATTTACATTGTACCTTGCTTACTGCATTGTATTGAAAATGTTTTATCTATATAAAATATCTTCTATTTTCTAAAGATCACTCCTTGTGACATTTCTTTTTAACTTGTATGTGGTTTAAAAAGCAATATGTTCTACGTTTATAAATCTTACATCTATTTTCTATACTTAAATGATTAGAGCATCCACAACCCTATATACAAAAAATACAATCCATTCAATCCACATCAACACTCTCTCTCCTCCACATCAACTTTTCATCCATTTAAATCCACACCCACAACCCATTAAATCCAAATTCAACTATTTAATGGGTCCCACTTCATTCAATCTTCTCTCTCTTAATTTTAATTTTAATTTCATTTGAAATTTGTAATTTTGGATACACACATTTTATTTAAATAAATTTTATGGTAAATAAAATTTTATTAAACAAATATGTAAACAATTTATTTCATTTTAAGAAATAATAAAATAAAGGAGTACAAAAAAAAAAAACATAAAGCTAATGATACAATAATTGAATTGATACAAAGTTAACATTTAATTCATCGTTCAAACATTAAAATGTTCCCAAATATGCTCAACTAAATCCGCACGAAGTTGGTGATGCACTTCATTACTACGTATCTCCGTATTCATTCGGAGAAATTCTTGAAATTCTCGATTCGGGCCTTGAGATTGTTCCACGGGACTATCACCTTCGTCATTGTACCAATTTGTAACCATATTTCCTTCGTCTTCAACAATCATATTATGTAAAATAATACAAGTCAACATGATTTTCTTAAGTTTTTTCCTGTACCAAAATCGTGCTGGGCCTCTCACAATTGCCCATCGAGCTTGAAGCACCCCAAATGCTCGTTCAACATCTTTTCTTGAGGCCTCTTGTTTTTCTTTAAACAATCTTCTTTTAGGATCCTCTGGGCACGGAAATGCTTTAACGAAAGTAGCCCATTCCGGATAGATACCATCTGTTAGATAGTACCCCTTCGTATAAGTTGTGCCATTCACCATAAAATTAACATCCGGTGCATTTCCTTGACACGCATTGTTGAAGAGAGGTGATTCATACAACACATTAATATCATTGCGGGAGCCTGCAACGCCAAAAAATGCATGCCATATCCATAGATCTTGAGAGGCGACTGCTTCAAGGACTATTGTAGGAGACCCATGTCCTCTTGAAAATTGGCCTTTCCAAGCAACTGGACAATTTTTCCATTCCCAATGCATACAATCAAGACTTCCCAACATACCTGGGAAGCCATGTCTCTCCTCATGCATTTGGAGAAGACGATGTGTATCATCGACAGTTGGTCTCCTCAAGTATTGATCACCAAAAATTGAGTTCACAACTTGACAAAATGTGAAAAGACACTTGATAGAGGTTGACTCACCCATTCGTAAATACTCATCGAGGTAGTCTGCTGGAACTCCATAGGCTAGTTGACGGATAGCTACTGTGCATTTTTGTAATGGTGATAAACTAGCTCTTCCCAAAGCATCATGTCTTTGTTGAAAAAATGTTGAGTGATTTTCTAGTGCATTCACAATGCGAATGAATAACTCCCTTCGCATTCGGAATCGTCTACGAAACAAATTTTCAGGATACACAGGGACATCAGAGAAATAATCATTGACTAACCTTTCATGTCCAGCTTCACGATCCCGTCTAATATATCGTCTTCTCTGTTGTACCTCATTTTCTTGTATAAGTTTGAAGGATTTCATTGCTTCGTCGAACTATCCTTGATATCAATTCAATCTCCCGATCATTAGCTGTGGATCAGTTTCCACATCACTAGAAGAGCTAGAATTTGAGTTATTAGAATATGCCGACATTTTGCTAAATTGTGTTGTGTTGTTATGCAAAATTGTGAAGTTATAACATAACTCGTTTCTATTTATTGCAATATTTTCTTGTCTAGTGCATGTGATATCTTACACAACTTTTAACTTGATGTGACCTCGGATGGACATTTGCTTTTGTCCATGTGATCTCTTTAAACAATTTTGCAGAGTCCATGTGATCTCATAACTTTTGCAGAGTCCATGTGATCTTTTTAAACTTTTGCAGAGTCCATGTGATCTCTTTTAACTTTTGCAGAGTAGATTTAGAACAAATTATTAAAATTAAACACAATATATCAAACAAATTGAAAATACATGATAGAAAATACAAACAAATTGAAAATACATGATAGAAAATAAAAACAAATTGAAAATACATGATAGAAAATACTAATTGACTAAATCAAAGAGCAAACATATTTAGGCATTCCACTTCTCTTTGATTTCCTCACACATTTGTTGATGGTAGAAAAGTTGTTCGGGAGTGTAATGACTTGTGTCTTTCGTAAGAATCTTATACTCCCTCATGCGAATTTTTTTTTTTCATTCTCCACCTCTTGTTTTTTCATAGATGCAATTGATGATAATTCATCCACCATCTTAGTGTATTCCGTTTTTAATTCATTGATGGTGGATGTTGTTGCATTGCTCTTCCCCTTCCCTTTTCTTTTTGCTGCCTTTTGTCCAATTGGACGAACCTCATCTTCATTTGATCCCAAATCAATATGAGTGTCTTGATTGGATGAAGTCTTGCTTGCTCCTGAATCATCAGTTCTTGTCTTCTTTGTACCAACATAATGGCCTGAGGATTGTGGAGTAAATTGTGGTCTATCTTTCATGATCCTCCACACGTGCTCCAAATTAAATGCAACACCATTATTTTCATCACGGTATTTTTGATAGGCAAGACGCAAGATATCTTCATCACTATGACCACTTCGATGCGAACCATAAATTTGATTATAGGTCGCATTGAAGCGATTCACTTTCAGGCGAATCGTATTATGCCAATGTGATCTACACACAGAGTGTTCTCGATAGATAAATTCTTTGGGCTTATTTTCATTGTAATATTGAGCAATACGTACCCAATATGCCGCTGCCTTTTGATCGTTACCGGTGATGGGATCATCGCTGACTGTCACCAAAGATTTCGCTAGGAGCACATCCTCGTCCCTCGTCCAATTTGGACGCTTTCGACGAACTTGAACATCAGTCCTTGATTTATCAAGAGTATCCTCCTCGGCATGTGTTGAATCTCGATCAGACACTTGAGTTTCTGGGACATAAGAAGGTGTGACTGGTTCTTTTCCCATTTCAAACAAAAAAGGCTGACTAGCTGCACTTGGATTACAAAATCCATGTCCTCTCCAAAACTCCGGTATGAATGGCACTTGAGGAGAATTTGTGTTATAATTCATCATACCTCCAAAACCCGACAAATTTTGAGAATATTGCTGAGGGAATGAAAAATTTTGGGGTAATTGTGGTGGAAGATTATGTGGGGTTTGAGAATTTTGTGGAACATCATTTGCATTCTCCACATTTTGAGAATTTAAAAAATCTTGTAATATTTTTCTACTATTTGGATCCATTTTTGTAAGATGGGATGTGGAGAGATGTATTTTTTTTTATGAAGATGATGATTTATTTATAGGAAAAAAAATAAAAATCTTCAATCCAAAAAGTGTTGGTCAATATATTTACATTACATACCAGTTTTAATAAGAATTGACAACACCATGCTATGAAATGTTAAAAATTTAGAATTGACAACACAATGCTACAATAAGTTAAAAGTAGAATTGTCAATTCAATAATACTACAAGTTAAAAGTAGAATTGACAATACAATAATATTACAAATTAGAAATATACTTTTTAGAATATAGTTATAATTTTTCTTATATAATTTGTGTTGCAATTATTTATAATACATAAGTTATTTTAGTTAAATTTTACAATTATAAAAATATATAGGTTAGTTATAACATAAATTCAAATAAAATAACAACACACATTATAAAAACAATACTATAAAAAATTCAAGGAAAAAAGGAGAAAAAGAAAAGAAAAAAAAGAAAAAAAAAAAAAGAAACAGAAAACGCAAAATGGGGGAAACAAAAAGCAAAAATTGGGATGGTGGGACCCAGCCGCAGAATCTCATACTCGCGCTTGGAGCGCGTGTAGTACGCGCCCATTCAGAAGCGCGGTGTACTACACGCGCTGATGATGCGATTTGTTTTTTTTTCACTGTTTGATTAAATCGGATTCAATCCATTGAATCCGATTTCTTCCTCTCCTCCACGCAAGATTGAATTCATTCCCACAATGCAAGGGATCCATTTAATATGGATTCAAATCCAATTTTTACTCCGCATTGTGGATGCTCTTATGACCTTTTATTCTTATCTGCAAAGGTTTTGTCATCCAAAAAAGGGGCTTTTTATTTTTCTTGTATTGCTTAAAAAAAAAAGGCAAAAGACATGCCCGATTTCAGTGGTGGGACCCGGGCGGATTAGGTGGCAATCCCACCTCTTTCCCACTCCCACTCCCATTTCTCACTCATCATTGCACCCTCTCTCTCTTCCCCAACGAACACTGCTTCCTGCTGCCTGCTTCAACTCCCATGGCGACGCCATCATCATCGCCTCAATCTGTCTTTGAGTTTACCCTCAAGGTTCCTTCCCTTACTCTCTCATACTTGGCTTATCTAATTTCTGTTCAGCGAGTTTGATTAAGTTTTTTTCCATTACGATTACGATTCATGCTTTAGCTGCGATTGACTCAGTAGCTCTTCTCCATGGATTTCGACTCTGCATTTATGGGTTAATCTTCTTCTGTATCAGGTGTAATGTTTAATGCTTGCAGAATCCCCATGATTTTGATGGTTTGGCATCATTCTAGGTTACATACTTACATCTAATTTGGGAAAAAAAGATGCTTACCAAATGCATGAGGATTATAGTGTAATAAATTGAACTGAGTTGGTAGATACTTAACATTGTAAGCCCTAGTAAAAGAATACATCGTTTTGTTGCTTTCAGGATGGCAAAGGAGATCATGTGGATCTAAGCATTTACAGAGGAAAAGTGTTGCTTATTGTCAATGTTGCCTCGAAATGGTACCCTTTACTTTGTGAACATGAGCTAAATCTTCTGTTATACCCTCTATGTTATTTACCTTGTGAATTATAGGTTTTCATGTTCGGATGTTTCATATATTCTAATCCTTTCCACTATTATAGAAAGATATATATGCAGAAGTGCTTTCCTTTGTTCCTTCACATGCAATATTCATCAAGTTTTGTTAGGACTACCCAATATTAATGAAGTATCAATTCATCCATCTCCTTACTTTCAGTCGAATTGTTCGACCCTGATCTGTTTATAGGCTCATGCCTGTCTTTTACTAACTGTTTTTTTTTCCCTATTCTTGAATTAACTACTGCAGTGGATTAACCAATTCTAACTACACCGAGCTAAATCAGCTGTATGAAAAGTACAGAGATCAAGGTGTGTAAATATATCCTAGATTGAATTAAAAGAGAAAGTCTTGTTTTCTGTCAAGATCTTGCATAAACTAGTTATTTGGTATAGATCATTATCCTGTTAAGACCCCTACTGATTATAAATAAGCTATGTAGTAGACAAATACAACTCTCACTAGGTCTAGTTCTTTGGCATTACCTTCCTCGTTATGATGAAAGATCGGATTTTTGGACTCGAGCATCTTGCATATCCCATTCCCTTTCCTTCTTTCTTGACTGATAGAATTCTTTCTTGTATTCAATAGGCTTTGAGATTCTGGCTTTTCCATGCAATCAGTTTGGTGAAGAAGAACCTGGGAGCAATGAACAAATCCTCGACTATGTCTGCACTCGATTCAAGTCCGATTTCCCCATCTTTGATAAGGTGAATCCAGACTCCAGCATCAATGCTTTTACTGACATTTCTTAGTTCTCAATAAAAGTTGCATATATTTTTGCAAATTGGTTATTAGATTGAAGTAAACGGTGATGATGCCGCACCACTCTACAAGTTCTTGAAGTTAGGGAAGTGGGGAATCATCGGTGACGATATCCAGTGGAATTTCGCTAAATTCTTGGTCGATAAGAACGGACAGCCTGTTGATCGCTATTATCCCACCACATCACCTCTTACAATTGAGGTATAGGGAACTTCCATTGCTTGTTTTTGTTTCTCTTTTGTGATTCGTCGTGTTTTATGATCTTACTGCAGAGAGACATTAAAAAGCTCTTGGGGCTCCATAACTGATAAGAAAGCAATGCTCTCTGAAGGCTCTACTAGACTACAATGGAGCCTACAATGTTGGCTACTTCTGTGTGTTTAAAAGCTATTCAGCTCTCTTGTAATATTATATTTCTGGTAGGGGTGAGCATGGTTCTCGGAGATAACCGAACTGTGGAGAAATCTGGATCGAAACACTCCAAACTGATAAAAAATCATTGATTGTTTGACTTTATCCAAACCGAACTGCTCTGTGTAAACTGCACTGCTTGGATTTTTATTTTATTTTTGCGTAAAACCGAACTGTACTGAACCGAAGAATCAAATAGAACCGATTTAAAAAATTAAATCATATACAAATTCATATGTACGTATCATTAGTTTGATTCATTTTTCTGTGTTGCTATATTAGATTAGTTACTGAATGAAATATTTTATTATTTAATACTATTATTATTTTAAGTGGATTATTTTATTGGTTAACTATTATAATTTTAAGATTTCATAGAAGAAATTAGTAATTAAATAATAAAGAATAATAATTGTATATTGATAAATTTGGAAACACAAAATGTAATAATTACAATAAATATTAATCAAATAAGTAGTTTATAAATTATATAAAGTATATAATAAATATATTTAATTAAAGTGTATATGCCTTTAAATTCTACTATAAAACTTATATATATTTCACTTTTCAAAGTCGAAATTTATAAATTAAGAAAATTTTAAGAATAAAATTTGTATGCAATTTATTATTTTCAGAAGAGAAGACTACTTCAATAATTTTTAAAGTTTGTTTTCTTAGTTCGTAACTTGTTTTAATATTTGAATTAAATAATGTGGTACGATATATTTATACATTTTGTTTGAAAGAATTTTGATTTTTGTACAATTATGAATCTCCGAATTAAACCCTAGAATCCTCTTCGTTATACCCGTCTCCTAAAAAACCGAACCGATTGACGGAGCAATTCTAAAGATTATTGTTTTTTAAGAATTCTCCAAGAATCTTCAAATTTTGGATCAATTCTGAACATTTTCTTATCCCCGACTTGTTCCATACCATGCTCACCCCTAATTTTTGGGCCTTTGTTAGTTTATCTCATATAAATATTCTTAACTACTTCCAAAACATGATGAAATACATTTCTAATTTTGAATGCAAATTTTTCTTACTAATAATACACAAATCTAGATTTTCTCACAAAATTTTCTGCCATAAGGTTTAACCCTATTGTTAAAGAACAAGAACTAATTAAACAAGTTTTGGGGGAAAAAATTATTCTCTGTCTTCAACTTTTGATTTTTAGTCTTTTATATTTATCTCATTTGATTTTTAGTGTTCTATCTTTATTCTTTTAATTTTTATTTATTTTACTTGTAATAACATATTACTTTTTTTTCCTTTTAGTTATAAATTTAATTTTTCTCTATTGGAGAATTTAACTGACTATAATTCATAGATCATTTGGTATAATTTTGAGAATTAGTTGAATACGATCATTCTCAGTTTTTTTTTTTTTATTTTGTGTCATCCGTTTACGACACGAAATGTATATAATTCATGAAAAATAAATTATTAATTGCTTAATATCAATTTTATGTTAATTTTTTTTATTTCTCATATTTACAAAACTATAAATCACTCAAGTGGGATGAAAATATAATTCTTAATTGTTAAATTAATTTAGACTTGATAAAGAAACTTTTTTTGGTGAGAAAAATTAAATGTAACTAATTTTTTTAAATAAAAAGTAATATGCTCTTGCAAGTAAAATAACTAAAAGAATGATATTTTTTAAACATAGAGTAGTGAAAATCAAAAGTCGAAAGATAGAGGACCAAAAATCTAATTAGGTAAACATAGAGGACTAAAAATCAAAAGTTGAATCATAAAAGACTAAAAATCTAATAAAGATAAATATAAAGGATTAAAAATCAAAAACTGAAAATTGAAGAACTAAAATTCCAATGAGATAAATATAGAGGATTAAAAAAAAATTCCCCAACAGTTTTTATGCATATAAAGTTCGATTAACTTTTTGACAACCCTGAGAATTTTTTCACCAAAAAAGTCAAGAATACATGAACATTATTTGTGATTGTTTTTGCTTTAAGAGAGCAGTTGCATTCATTTGTTTCAACAATAGTTTTAAATAAAAAATTAATATTTTAATGGTAAAGTAAACAATGGATATTTTAGCAGTATGTCTTTCAGTATTCTCCTGCATTAATAAACTACAATAAATCATTACTTCTTTTTTTTCCTTGTTACCTTTTTGTTCCATTATAATAGTATATTCTTATAAATGACCAATGTTGGTACCCTAAGAAGTGATTAAAATTAAAAATCATGAAAATGTGACTTCGTAATAAAAAGTTGGTAGTATAATATTGAGTATGTGTAGAACAACAAGAAGAAGAAGCCAGAAAAGTGTGAGGATTTGGTGAAAAACTCACTTTCCATCTAACTTTAAGCATGAAGAGGACATGATTTCACTAAACTAAATTGAATATTACATGTGAATTGGGGGTAAATTTGGCCTAACATGAAATTATTGAAGAAAAGGATGTGAAGGAATTTTGTAACATCTTGCCTAAACCAGTGGCGGACGAAAAAAAATTCTAAAGGGATGGCACAATTAAAAGTTAGACTTTAAAATGTTGTCCCAACCCAACTGTATGTAATTTTACTTTTTTTTTTTAACTTTGAAATATTGCATTTTGTCGTATGAAATACTAATTAGTTGAATTTTATGGTATTATACAAATTCTAGTCGTTGATTTATGACACGTGTATGACTATAATTTGTTCAATACCGTAAAATGCAACAAATATAAAGCTCGTACAGTAGAGTGCAATATTTCAAATTTTATACAAATTATTGTAAACTCATGCATAGTTTGGTTGGGAAAATATTTTTAAACCTTTAAAATATCATACAAATTTTTTTATTTTTCATACAAAATAATTTACAGATTTCAAAATTTTAGTCTATGCATTTCATTTGAAACAAAAAAACAACAACAATAATAATGAAATGATCTCATTAGTAATTGACCCAAATGATTCACAATATATATTTTTTCAAGATAACCACCAAAGTTCATTCATCCATTCATCACTCATTCAGTTGGGAAGCTCTTTTTATACGATACTCGTCGCAAACGAAAAATTCATCTAAGTTATCTAATAACTGATCAAAATTCTAAATAGTTTGATAATGCCAAAATCAAAAAAAAAAAAAAAAACAATTTGTTTAACTTATGGTTCATTATACATCAATTTTTACTTTTTTATGTGAGAAACCATCCACCATTCATTGTTTATACACTTTAGTTTCAACGGACTTTCACTGTAGCAACAATAAGTATGAAATGGAAGACTCGATTTGATGAAAAGAGTTAATGGGAGTTCAAAGAAAAAAGTTAATTTGAAAAAAAAAAAAAAGAAAATACATTTTGCAAAGAATTAAAAAAAAAATTTTAAAAAACATATACAAAATATATAGGTAATTCATAGAGAAAATTAAGGGGTGGCACTTGCCGCCCCATGCCCAAGTGTGTGTCCGCCAATGCTAGTAGGGCTCCCAACGACTTGTTATATAATCTAATAACTTTTATTGTTTGTTAATGTTGGATTTTCCAACAATAATAATTTTCCTTTTTCAAGTTTATCCTAAAATCAAAAATTAGATTTTAATTGGATAATTTTATTTGAAAAGATTTGGAAAAAGATTTGATTCTCTCACTTAAGATTCGACTTGGTAAAATCACGTGTTGTATAAATTTGAATCTCAAAACATGACTAACAAATCTTCCTAAGTTTTAGGAAGTTGTTGTGTGCTCTTGTTGATAGGATTCAAAGGTGTGTTCAAGTGATATATATATTGAAGAAGTCTACGGGTTTTAAAGAATGAGATCATGTGTTCCAGAACGTGGGATTGAGAGAGGAGAACAAGGTCCATATATGAACAAGTCAAGATGGAGATCATGAAGCAAGGATGAAGAAGTCAAGAACAAGTCCACTCCACCTTCCCCATTCCCCATCCATCATGCACGTGAGTTATGGAGTTATGGAGATCATGGAGCACTCCAAGATCATGGGAAGTGGACTCTACACCAAGTGTACTTCAAAGTCTATAAATAGATGAAGCTGCTGAAGATCAAGGAGGCACAGAATCGAGAGCTTAAGCAGTCTAGTATAGGCAGTACACTGGTGTTAAGAGTTGTGTTGTTCACACCGTAGGCAACATCGTTTTTCTTGTGTGTCATAGAGTTTGCATACTCTTGACTTTTAGTATAGGTGTTCTTCGGAGTGTTCAACTGAGGTAGTTTGCATACGTCCCTAGGTTTCATATTCATTTCATAGGACGTATTGAGTCGTTTGTTCGAAAGAATCTCTTTTAGAGATCTTTCTTTCTCCTTTGTATACATACACAAATCAATAAAGGAGTTTTCGCCCTGAAGGCATTCCACGAGTATTTGTATACTCGTGGATATATCGTTTGTGTTCTGCAACTTTTAATTCGATCTATTTTTCCGCTGTGTGTTACGCTGGTGTTGTCGACACTGCCGACAACACCGTGTACTTTGATTGGGACAATTTCTGTTTTTGTTTTTGCAGATCCACGTAGGACTTTCATTGTTGATGATGTAGTGTAATGATATATCATTTAAAAATAACATTTGTATGCTTTGAACGTCTATATTAATAAAAATGTTTGATATTTTCATCTTTTATAAATAATGTACTTGATAAAATTTTCAACTTTTCTCCTCCTCTTTTCCTTTTCTCCTTTTTAAATATGTTATTTCTATAGTAATACTAAATAAATCTTCTATTTTGTAATACAATTACTTATCAATAGATTTGGATAATTAAAATGCTGACAATCATATTAGTGTTGGTAATATTTTAGTAAATTTGAAAAAGCTTTCATCTCTTTTTTTTTTTTTTCTTACTTTCATCACTAAATTTTATTTTTCATTTGATATTTCTAACCTTCATTTCATGCTAGTTCATACTCATTAAGTGATAGCTGTTGAATATGCATTTTTTATTTAGTACAATGATTTCCATCTTGATTTTTTTTCTTATTTCCATCAATAATTTTCTTTTTCTTCTGATATTTTTAACCTTCATTTCATGCTAGTTCATCATCATTAATTGAGAGTTGTTATATATACATTGCATGCATAGTACAATGACTCTCATCTCTATTTTTCTTCTTATTTACATCATTAATTTTTATTCTTCTTTTGATATTTCTAACCTTCACCTTATGCTAGCTCAACCTCGTTAAGTGAGAGTTGTAATATATGCATTGTTTAGATAGTACAATGACTTCCATCTTTATTTTTTTTCTTAATTCCATCACTATTTTTTCTTCTTCTTTTGATATTTCTAGCCTATATTTCATTCTAGATCATCCTCATTAAGTGAATGTTGTTGCATGAATAAACATTCTTATATGAAACAATGACAAGTGAGAGTTGTGAAAAAGAAAGCATTGTTTATATAGGATAATAGTTTGTAGAGAAAGCTTGATTTTAATGACTTATGGTGAAAGTTTGATATTAAATTAATTTAGAAAATTAAAATAAATATTTACACATCATCAAATTGATGTGACACTTTTAGAAGAAAAAATGACAAATTAGTAAAGTTTACCCACTTATATAGTATAGATTAGAGAAAGTCCGCTTTATTTTAACTTCAAAGAAAGGAGGGTATTTGGTTATTTAATTGATGAATCTTTGAGTAAGAAAATTGTGGAGGGCCAGCAGTGGCGGACGCAAAAAAATTCTAAAGGGATGGCACAATTAAAAGTTAGACTTTAAAATGTTGTCCCAACCCAACTGTATGTAATTTTACTTTTTTTTTTTAACTTTGAAATATTGCATTTTGTCGTATGAAATACTAATTAGTTGAATTTTATGGTATTATACAAATTCTAGTCGTTGATTTATGACACGTGTATGACTATAATTTGTTCAATACCGTAAAATGCAACAAATATAAAGCTCGTACAGTAAAGTGCAATATTTCAAATTTTATACAAAATATTGTAAAATCATGCATAGTTTGGTTGGGAAAATATTTTTAAACCTTTAAAATATCATACAAATTTTTTTATTTTTCATACAAAATAATTTACAGATTTCAAAATTTTAGTCTATGCATTTCATTTGAAACCAAAAAACAACAACAATAATAATGAAATGATCTCATTAGTAATTGACCCAAATGATTCACAATATATATTTTTCAAGATAAACCACCAAAGTTCATTCATCCATTCATCACTCATTCAGTTGGGAACCTCTTTTTATACGATACTCGTCGCAAACGAAAAATTCATCTAAGTTATCTAATAACTGATCAAAATTCTAAATAGTGTCAAATTGATAATGCCAAAATCAAAAAAAAAAAAAAAACAATTTGTATGGTTCATTATACATCAATTTTTACTTTTTTATGTGAGAAACCATCCACCATTCATTGTTTATACACTTTAGTTTCAACGGACTTTCACTGTAGCAACAATAAGTATGAAATGGAAGACTCGATTTGATGAAAAGAGTTAATGGGAGTTCAAAGAAAAAAGTTAATTTGAAAATAAAAAAAAGAAAATACATTTTGCAAAGAATTAAAAAAAAATTAATTTTAAAAACATATACAAAATATATAGGTAATTCATAGAGAAAATTAAGGGGTGGCACTTGCCACCCCATGCCCAAGTGTGTGTCCGCCAATGCTAGTAGGGCTCCCAACGGCTTGTTATATAATCTAATAACTTTTATTGTTGATGATGTAGTGTAATGATGTATCATTTAAAAATAACATTTGTATGCTTTGAACGTCTATATTAATAAAAATGTTGATATTTTCATCTTTTATACATAATTGTACTTGATAAAATTTTCAACTTTTCTCCTCCTCTTTTCCTCTTCTCCTTTTTAAATATGTTATTTCTATAGTAATACTAAATAAATCTTCTATTTTGTAATACAATTACTTATCAATAGATTTGGATAATTAAAATGCTGACAATCATATTAGTGTTGGTAATATTTTAGTAAATTTGAAAAAGCTTTCATCTTTTTTTTTTCTTCTTACTTTCATCACTAAATTTTATTTTTCATTTGATATTTCTAACCTTCATTTCATGCTAGTTCATACTCATTAAGTGAAAGCTGTTGAATATGCATTTTTTATTTAGTACAATGATTTCCATCTTGATTTTTTTTCTTATTTCCATCAATAATTTTCTTCTTCTTCTGATATTTTTAACCTTCATTTCATGCTAGTTCATCATCATTAATTGAGAGTTGTTATATATGCATTGCATGCATAGTACAATGACTCTCATCTCTATTTTTCTTCTTATTTACATCACTAATTTTTATTCTTCTTTTGATATTTCTAACTTTCACTTCATGCTACTCATCCTCGTTAAGTGAGAGTTGTAATATATGCATTGCTTAGATAGTACAATGACTTCCATCTTTATTTTTCTTCTTAATTCCATCACTATTTTTCTTCTTCTTTTGATATTTCTAGCCTATATTTCATTCTAGATCATCCTCATTAAATGAGTGTTGTTGCATGAATAAACATTCTTATATGGAACAATGACAAGTGAGAGTTGTGAAAAAGAAAGCATTGTTTTTATAGGACAATAGTTTGTAAAGAAAGCTTGATTTTAATGACTTATGGTGGAAGTTTGATATTAAATTAATTTAGAAAATTAAAATTAAAAAAATAAAAATAAATATTTATACATTATCAAATTGATGTGACATTTTTAGAAGAAAAAGTGACAAATTAGTAAATTTTACCCACTTATATAGTATAGATTAGAGAAAGTCCGCTTTATTTTAACTTCAAAGAAAGGAGGGTATTTGATTATTTAATTGAAGAATCTTTGAGTAGGAAAATTGTGGAGGGCCAGACTTTGGTTTTAGTTTGTAAACCGTCGATTATTGGGCAGTGTGTTTTCTTTCTCTTTTCTCTTTTTTTTTCTTTTTTAATTTTTTGTAAAGTTTAATTTACATATAAATATTATAATTATCCAAATAGTCCAAGATAATAAATAGTTTATAATTGATAAAATTAAAAAGTAGAGCTTACATTTACAAGTTAAAATGGTATTACATTATAACTTAAATACGACCAAATACACTTCATAAACCTAAAAACGTCACAAAATACAAATTGAAAATATTAATCAATACAATTTAAAATCGAAGAGTAAATAACATAGATATATAATATTTTTTTATAGAAATATAAATTCTTTAAATAGATAAATCGACGGCTCGAACCAACATTATAAGAATAAAATATCATGTAACACTTTCATGAAGAACATGTAATACTATTGAAATTCACAAGTGAACTCTCATAATGTAATATTTTTGTATGTAACATGTACTATTATTGAAATCAACAAGTATTACTTTCTTGTGTACCATGTAATATTTTTATATGTAGTACGCAATACTAATTAAAAGTGTTCATGATGATAATACTTTTATGAATTAAATGTGGTTCTTTTTGTTCAACGACATTAACCTTTGATCGACGGTCAGATTGACCCATCTCACAGAATGGAATCCACGAGATAGTCTTACACAAGACTCACTCATTTTTATAGTGCAAAATTAACACAAAAAATCTGTATTGGATATGCTATATCTAAACATCTCACAAGATCTTTGAAGTATAGCATTCAGAAACATTTTAATGCAGTGAACTTGGATCACCATCAGACATGATGTACTTTCAACACAAAATTATGTTCTATAACATAAATTATTGTTATGAGAGAGAGAGAGAGAGAGGGAGAGAGCATAAACAGCTTCCCATGTCCTCCACATCGCCAATATTAACTTGGTATACCAAAGAATCACAATAGTCATAATCTCAGAAGCATGAATGATGCCAACCAGAGTAACAAAAGAGCCCTAAAAACATTCAAGTTAACAGTACAAGATTATGATGTTCTGCAATAGGATTGCGTCGGCCCCAAGGAGAAAGAAGAAGAACCCGGACAAAGAAATCCTACCAATTCGCTAACACAGTTTCTGTAGAAGACAACAACCTTAACCTATTACAATAACATTATGTCCCGAGCAACCATAAATTCTCTACCGTTGCTAATTGATCCTACGAGGGGAAATTTGTTACAGGGATATATATATATATATATATATGTTAGCCAGCGCGTTTCATTTTCAACAACACATATATACAAAAACTGTCATGTGTGTATTGCAGGTGTATCATCCACGCGTCAGGTCAATCTCAGCCTCAGGATTTTTGAGATCAAGCCGTGAACCCAATTGCCAAACACCTGCTCCCGAGTTAGGGCTGAGGTTTTGAGTAGGAGCTGTACTAACTGTGGTTAACGACTTTTCAGCAGATTGTTCTAGAAGATATGTTTTATCTGTTGTTTCCGACTCTTTGTTCTTTGCTTTAGCACCACCACCACCATATACAAAGCTGCATGCAACCACCTGCACAAGAAATTATCATGCACATTGTCCATGTCTCTGTGTGTGTGTATATATTGATATAGACTAATGAGTTGTACACATAATTGGGATAACTAAACTCGGCCCTGAAAGGAAAATAAAGCATTTACCTGCACATGGTTTGCTGCTATGAGCTTACCGCCAATTGCACCACCAATCATATGGCCATCAGGACTACAGACTGAAATGCTTATACCACCGGTACGATTGCGAGGACCACTATTTTCAGCAAGCAAGTAAGATCCGGACAAGCATAGTATCTCAAAACGGCCCTAAAACAAATAAAATCTCACATCAGTTCTCTGTCCATGAGGTTATAAGACACCTTCCAATTAAAGATGTCATGCATCATACACAGAAAAAAGCTAAGCAAAGATATTAAACGCATAAACATATACCCAGAAAAAGCTAAGCAAAAATATTAAACCTATAAACATCAGCATAGTTACTTGAAAATGTTACTTGGACTAAACGAGATGTTAGTAATTGCAGGCTAACCAGATCCATCCAACATGTGAGATAGTTAAGTACAAAAGGAACAGATGTTAAACGAAACATTGATGTTGGATCGAAGGGAAGAGCAAACACAATTCAAACCATAGAATTGACTCATAAGTGTAGTTATTTTGATTTTCTTATTTTAAAATATTATTGTTTTTATCTTTCTTTTTCTAATTCTTGATTTATATGAATTGCAAACTCGGTGCACTATGTCCTCACACCCCCCATATTTAAGACAAACTTGTCAGGATACACTAGAGTTCCCACACCAACACTCATGCATACTCTACGACAATGCAACCCATTATCTACCAAATACGATTACTATGTTTATGAAATAGGAAAGGAGGAATCTAAGATAATGAACTTTCTTTCCTTGTTTAAGCTCTCTTTGAATTGAGTTATCAAAAGCATTTCAGCAATTATGAAAAAACGCAGTAGTAGTCACAAACTTTGCTGCTATACTATACTTCCAAAATAGTAAAGCACGTAAGAATCATGAGAATCCTATCTTTTAACTACCCAATCATGCGCATGACAACTATGTCCATGAAGAAGGGACCACACAATTCCGGAGATACATATATTTAACACCACCTTTTATGAGATGTTTTAGATAAAGAAAAACAAATCTTGACAACATATAAATCACTTCAATAAACTCAATCCACAGCAGAATAAAGAGATGGCACCTATTAATAAGTTTTAAGCTATCAAATGTGGCCCTAACTTGCCAATCACTTGCATCCTACAATTGATTGAATGATTACTACTTTCAAAATGTGTGCTCCCACAACCAATTATGAACAAGTGAAACTAGCTCATGCAAGTATATCAAAAAAATAAAAAAGACAAGGCATGAAAAACCTACAGTTAGTATATAAAATAACCATGATATCGATATTAATGTTTCTATACACTCCTAAAATTATTGAGAAGAATTTTCACTGTATATCTTAAAAATGGGTTTTCTTTTTTTTTTCCTCTCTTCTATTCCCTTAGTGAAATTCTATAATTTCCTGCAAGTCAGAAATTTGGGGCCTGCTCAAGACACTAGTACAATAGTTATAACTTTAACAAAGGAAGCACATCTGACAATTAAGTTATCATGACAAATGATGTAGCCTGCATTTTCAAGTCAATAAGTTCACAAATCTAAATGTCAACAAAGTTTATTTTCATTTGACAAACAAGGAATAACCAGCAATGCTAGCGCAGCTATAAGGGCACAACACTTCACTAAGGTGCAAGGCACCAAGAAGGCATGCATTAGTGAAATTGGACTTACAGATAATACGACATATAAATAGGTCACTAAAAATAAAATGGGTCTCTTGAATAGTACTCCAATTAATCACTTAAAATGAAACTAGGAGGATGAGAGCGATTTTGAAGAAAAATTAAAATCAATCATGGGAAATCGAAGAATTTGGTGAAGAAAAGGAGATAA
This sequence comes from Scutellaria baicalensis, assembly GCA_005771605.1. Taxonomy (NCBI): domain Eukaryota; kingdom Viridiplantae; phylum Streptophyta; class Magnoliopsida; order Lamiales; family Lamiaceae; genus Scutellaria; species Scutellaria baicalensis. The sequence continues at coordinate 30,020,471 of CM016721.1, forward strand.
CAATGTTGAGCTTAATGATGACGATACTACCTAATGAACCATGCTTTAGGAACCAAAATTTATTAGCACAAATAACCTACAATATAAATAAGAAGGTGGTTTCTAATTGACTATCATTATATCTGATGAGGGCAAAAAAATTATCAAGTGTACCTAATATAAGTGCATAAAGAAAATAAAAGGATAGGTAGTGCCTCAACCTCATAAGTTACAGTGGCACCAGAATTTGCAGGTTGGCGTAGTGTCACAGCAGAAACTGATCCACTACCAGACAAAATGCACAAAGCTCTTGGCTTCTGTTGTGCAAATGCCAATATTTTTGCTGCAACATCCTGCAGGAAATAGCAATTAAAACTGCTCTTACAAAACAGTATGACCAAGGACACAAAAAATTCATTATTGTAAGTGCACAGCATAGAAATCCACAAATTGACAGATTACTGAACTAGGCTGTTATAAAGGTCTAACAAGAAAGAGAAAAAAGAAAAGAAAACAAGAAAGAAAGAGAAACACATAAAATCAACTACCAAGCTAATTAATGTTCAGGAGAGGCTCAGAAAAATGCTTTCAATCTTAAACCAACAAAATGGTCCCAAATGAGCATTCAATTACCAAAGAGGACAACTATGGTATTCACTATTGTTTACTTGAGTGAATGTTGAAGATTAGTATTTTTCAGTTTTTTTATGATCACTCATAAAAAGATCAAAGAATGAAGGAAATGTTAAAAGACAACTAGAGTAAAAATAATTATGAAAATAGAGTGCAGGGATACTTCTCCAACTCCAATGTGTAGGACATGTGGTGTAAAAGCTAGTCCAGCTGAGCTGTTCATCCATTCACCTGATTGTAGAATATTTAGACATCATGAGCACATAATGGGGATAAAACGAATACTTGACTAAATCAATATAGAACCCTTTTTTTTTTCTCAGGGGTGGGGGGGGAGATTTAACATACATACAGTGCAAATACCTGAGAATGAGAATCGCAACAATGATATCTAAACAACTACTAAGAAATTTTCTGGCGGCATAAGACTACTAAAGCAGCAACAACAGCTTCACTAAAATTCCTAGAGACAAAGTGATAATATCTCACATGTACCTAGAAAATCACTAGATCAATAATCCTAATACTATCTCAAATGTACAAATAAAACCACTATATCAATAATCATAATACTATCTCATACGTACAAATAAAACCACTATATTCATAATCATATATCTTTGTTTTGGTTCTGCTGTTTAATAAGCTATCTTACCTTCCTTATCTTTTTTTTTTTTATTTGGATGGTTTGGGTTGGAAATTTTCTTACTTGGGTTCAAATGGCATCAAACAAATCACATTTCACAGAATTGAGTTGACGAAAAGAAAGAAAATAATCTTAAGCTACATAACAATCTCAAGAATCACAATCATAACTTACTCAAAAGAAAACATACCAAGGGGAGCAAGCTTCTGTTTCCATCCAGTCCCTGGTGGCCTACCTCGTCGTGCTTTCTCCCCTGGGATGGCCGGCTCAGAGGAAGGTTTGGAGGCAGACACAGGGGACAGTCCTAATGACATGTTAGCTCCCTCAGGGCCATATTTCCTAGGCCTACCCCTTTTCTTCTTCACAGTCTCACCACCCCGAGACGCATTCGACTCAACAGACATGCTCATTCCATGAGGAAAATTGGGTGATGGGTTCTCAATATGGAATGCTGACCCACCCACAGCACCACCACTGATACCTACATGTGGATGCATTGAAAGGTTTTGATTGGAGAGAGGCTTGAACACAGGAGTGTGCATCCCACCACCCTGCCCGGTGGCTGATCCGCCACCGCCACCGCCACCGCCACCACCACCACCACTGCCATGAACATTAGAGACAGAGCCAGAACCACTAGAGCCACCTATTCCTCCTCTATTCAGGTAATATGAAGCTGGCCCTTGTAATGACATCCCGTCTCTCCCATCCATTCATTTACTTACTAAAATCACCCTATAGATCCAATTGCTGGACTAAATCTTCCTAAAACCAGACTCTTGTGCCCCTTACTCAAATTGCAAATCTGAAATATGCCCACCAAATAAATCAGAACAAAACCCTAACAAACAACCCAAAACAGAAACACAGTACAGAATAAGAACACGGCAACAGTTAAAGTCGAAGTCTTTACAAGGGTTTAAGATGGGTTTTTCAATAACTACAGAAAAACAATAAAAGAAAGTAAAAAACCCACAAAATTTAAGGCTTTACCTGAAGAAGAAACTTCGAAAATTACAAGAAACTTGAACAAGGTTGAATCTTGCAAGAAATTGAATGCCAAGACTAAAGTTCAAAGCATAAAGTGAAAATGTAGAAACTTCATAGCAACTCAAGCACTGAAATTCAGAGGTCAAATTCAACAGCTGTTCAACAACACCCCTCAAGAGAAAAAGGGGGAGGAGAAACCCTAGATTTAGAATGTGGGACAGTGAGAGAGAGAGAGAGAGAGAGGAGGGTAAAAGACAAAAGTGAAATGAAATAGAAAAAAAATGAGCTTTTGAATTAAAGTAGGGGGACGGTCACCTTTTCCATTAAATAATTGAATAAATCTTAAGAGCAATAATTAAATGGGGGGTTTGAAGATTGAATGGGGTTTATCAGGCAAGACATAAGGAGACAGTTGGGTGTGGTTTGAAGGCAAGTACCAATTGTCCTTGTCACTGACATTACCACTATAATAAGCATTCTTGCCATACTACTTTTATCCACTCCTTTAAGAAAGTAAGTTTTATTTCTTGAGGAAATATGTTAAAGAGATAACCCCTCAAAATACTACTTTTCTTATAACAAATTCACAAAATACCACCCAACATAACTTAATATCAAAAACTACCACTTTTTGAAAAAATGACCAAAATGTCCTTATGTGTTTAATTGATATATGTTTTCCAAAAACAAGAATGTTTATTCCAAATTAATTCATTAATATCCATATGATTTTTGACCCGATCCGAACCCGAAGATGGTATATAGGCTGGAAACCTTGCTAGTCGTATGCTGGAACTTTCTACAGAGTCAAGACAGTCTTGATCTTGATCTGTTTATTTGTTCCAGACAGACTTGATAGGTGTAACAATGCCACGTATCGCCTCGGAAAAAGATCCGTCCAAAATGGTATCAGAGCCTGGTTTTTATTAAGAACTAAATTTATATTTATTATGTTTTATCTATAATTAACTTTGGTGAGGAGAATCATTCGAGAAAAGAATGGATCTGGGCGAATGTCCAAGATGTATATTCTACAGGAGATATCGTCAAATTTTGACGATGTATGCTCAAGAGCATCGAGATCAGGTGACATATTGGCACAACCAATATGCCGAAAAAGAAGAAGCAGGCGCCGACGAGGAAACTTTGAGGCAGTGTGAGAGACGAGCCGCATATTATATGGGCTACCTCACAGTAAACGAGATATTATATTGCGATCTGATGAATCATCAGGAAGCAGCTCATCAAAATCATGTCTGATGGAGCATCTAATATGGACGTCTGTCCAAGATGTAGATCATTCAGGGAATATCGTCAAATGTTGACGATAAAAGCGCAAGAGCATGTTGAAGGGGTAATGTATTGGAACCACCAATACGCCCAAAAACAAAGAGAAGGTGCCACTACCATTGAATTGAGGCGTTGCACCAAACGAGCAGAGTATCAAATGGACCTCCTTGACATAAACCATAGGTTACAGGAGGACATAACCAACCACCAGACGGATGACCATCGGTTCCATAGATTCTGATGGAAGACCAGAAGTGGAAGGAGATACAACCAGATACCTCTAAGATTTCATCAGATCTTAGAGAAATCCAGAAGACGGTGCAAAGTTATGGTGACCACCATAAACACATACCGGCACAAGTTCATCAGATCCAAGGCCAACTGGAGACGATGATGAAAATTCAACAAGAGACTCTTAAAATCGTTCATGATATTCAAAAAAGAGTCAAGAATCTGGAGAATCGACCAAGTTCTTCCGGAGAAAGGAAACGTATAAATTTCGGAACAGTTCCCTATCTTCACAGAGATGGGAAACCAACTGAAGTTGTACGACCCATGACCAATGATGAAAAGCTTATTGCCATCATCAGAGGAAAATCCGTTACCAACAAGTAATGGACTTCGAAAGGATAAATCTGCAAGATCTGGAGGACTTAAAAGAATCCTTTGCGGGATTAAGTCTTATAGATCTAAAGATGAATGCAGGAGAAGAATCTGCCTTGGTCACTCGTGATCAACAACAGCAGAGACCACCAGTCAATCCCAATGTAGCAGAAAGTTCCGGATCACATGAAGTGGTGGACGAACGAATGCCGCACGTGGGGGATTTCACCACAGGAGAATATCCTATTGGTGTAAGAGGAACCCGACTACGTTCCAAAAGGCCGAATCTTATGAATACGCCTTATGGAAAGTCACAGCTTGACCCTATACATCCGTATGGGTTGATGCTAAATCTGGATATTCCAGATTTTAGGAATCGCGAAATCCTTATTGATGATTGGGCATCGGCTATGAGGATTGCTGCAGGAACACTCGATCTCTCGAAAGACTCATTCATTCTATTACTAGAAATGAGTCTAGAAGGATCAGTCAGGATTGCGTGGGATATGACATCACCAGATATAAAAAACAATGTTATAATTGGTGATTCATTAAAGACGATTGTTGATAATATGGCAAAATTATTCAAAATCCATTTTATCGGCATCGGATTCTTTGAGGGGATAGAGGAAGAGAAAAGAAGAAGATATAAACAAGCCCTCTACAGCCTCGAGTTACATGATATTTGTCATATTGATGAATATATCAAGCTTTTCACCGAGTACAGATGGAAGTCTAAGGTGGAAGATCAAGAAGCTTCGCAGTTATTCTTTGCGAAGATTCCAAGTCCCTGGAGAGAAATGTTGATCAGGGAATACAAGCAGGCAGATGATATGGATACAGTAGCTAGAAGGATGTCTTTCCTGAAAGCTAAGCTATCCGAATGGTGTCATCAGGCACAGCTCTACAAGAACTACAAGAGATTAAGAGGAATCAATAAGATGGTTCCCTTATGTTGCGAAGAAAACGACATTCCAACAGTCGTTGGAGGTCAACCACGGAGGCATAAGAGGCAGAAACAACGAAGCCATCCATACCATCGTGGAAGCAACAACAGGAGAGGCAATCGCCGGTCTTCATGGAGACCAAGAAGGGTTTGGTCAAAACAAAAGGCCCGAAGTTACAAAACTGGGCAAAGACCAATACCAAACAGGAGAAGAACTTATACAGGTTCTAATCAAGGAAGTACCAGCAGAACTCCAGGAAGGAGAACTTTCAGACGAGCTCACACTCGAGCCAATGAAAGTTTCAAAGACTGTAATTGCTGGACGTGCGGAGCAAGAGGGCATATCTCAACAGACTGCCCAGAAAATGAGAGACGAGGTATTAGACAGTTCGAGGCAACACCCGAACTTGAAGAAGCTGTCTACTATCAAGATCTCATACAGGTGTATCAATTTGAGGATATACCCTCAGATGAAAGCATCTATGAAGAGGAGATCTATTCTGAAGATGGAAGTGAATCCAGCTCAGAATCAGAGTGAAGAAGAAATTCTTCAAACAACGGTGAGAGAAGATATGTCAGGATATCTCTCCCACACTACGGTGTCCCATAAGACTCTAATGAGGATTATGAAGGAAGACTCCAAGCTTCAGATGTACGATGGTTTCACCATTGGAGCTATGGAAAAGGCTTTGGATAAGATTGGTTTTCGCAGCAGAAAACACCAACTTATCCACAGAGTGACTACCGGAGAGTTCGCCATCCCCATGGAGCTCACTGGTAATCAGATCGAGATGCAATTGATCCCTTACCAAGAAATACAGGAGATCAAAAGCAGAGTCAAAAGAGAAGTTGCAAATACACTCTCGTGGATTCACATCGGAGCCATAAGAGTTGTTATTAAAGCAACCTTCAAAGAAGGAGTAGATTCGCCACTCAACCTGGCAATATGCGACAAGCGAATCTCAAATCTCAAGGATTCATACCTTGGGGCTATTACAGGAAATTTGTGTGCAGGAAAATTGGCATTTGATGTATATCCAAGGATTGCATACAATTTGGGAGATCGAGATTTCAACCGAGTCTTAACTCTTCATCAAGATTTCAAAAGAAATGATCTGATGAAAGAAGGGAACAGACCCTACTCGATCACCTACAAGATTTCCTACGCTCTTTCGAATACACATCATTCGGATGTATTCTTAAGAAAGGAATTCATTGAAATCCCAAGAATCTTTGAGGATTTTGCAAGAGTGGTTCTTCCAGAACTCATACAATCTCCAACCATAAAGGAGATCGACATGAGGATCCAAGATCAACCCGTCTTCAACAGGAGCCAGAGTCTCAGAATTGAGCCCAGGCGGATGTCTTTCCAACAAGACAGGCTAATGAGTAGCAGTCGTTGGGAAGAAAAGAGACCGAGTACAATCCAGCATGTCCCAAATGTTTTCAAAACACAAGGAGAGCTGAAGTGCCCGGAAGGATGGAGAGGAGTTGAAGTAATATTTGACATTACTCAAAGGGAAAATACACTTCCCTGTAATGCCCTATATTACCTCCAACAACCTATAGTCGGAAGATTTCAAGGAACCCTAAAAATGGGTGAAATGGAATTGACTATCGGAGGAGTTCCAGGAAGAATCTCAGATCAGTTGATACTGGGAATTGAATTTCTCGAGGAACACAAACCTTGGGAGAGATTACAAGATGGAATGGAGTTCACAGTGGCCAACAAAAGATATCGAATCAGATGACCACTAGCCCATTCTCCATATACATTTCAATCGGAATGATATATGAGGAATACAAGGCCGAATATTTCGCCGCCTACATTGATTCAGGCGCCGGGATATGTACTGCAAAGCAGGAGGTTTTCCCTAAGGAAATTGGTGAAGATCTACCAGCTATCGCAGGGAGAGATTTCTCTAAAAGGATTCTTATCCTTAACCGAGGAATCAAGCAAGCGGAAATCATGATCGGTGGAGCAGGAGGTACCCCATGGTACAAAGTCAAGATGCCACCAATCTATTTCCATGATACAGGCGCAGATGTATTGCTAGGTAACAATTTCCTACAAACATTCAAGCGCTTTACACAGGAAAATGAGACAAGAAGGCTTATTTTCACAACACTATGTGATCATAAGATCATTGTCCAAAGATTACGAGAGGCATTCTACAGAAAGATGCCAATCACGTTTCGCAGCAAGCGTGGTGATGATGCCAAACTTCAAAATCCAAAAATGGCGGATAGAAGGAGATTTGGCGATGCACTTTTATCCTACCGACAATTTGGTCATACAAGACCAGGGACCAAGGCGTGGGATAATCATTTGTATTCATTTAGGGTACAAGATGAAGAAGAAGTTCCTCCAATTGTTTTTGCAGAATTGCTAAGCCAATTGGAGAATCAGTCGAGTGAGATCTCCATTGAAGAACATATTTCACTCGAGGATATCAAGAAGAAGATCCAAAGGAATTACAATGAAGATCCTTTGGCATGGTGGAACAAGAACGAGCTCAAAGCATCCCTAAAGGTGAAAGCCGGAAAGGAACACGAGTTCGTAAGATTCAAGCCCATCCTTATGAACCAAGCGGATCGTGAGGATATGCAGAAGATACTTAAGGAACATCTGGACCTTAAGCTTATCTCACCAGGAGTTTCTCCATACAGCAGCCCGGGATTTCTTGTTAGAAATCATGGAGAAATCAAGCGAGGAAAGCCAAGACTTGTTATTAATTACAAAGGAATTAATAACATCTTGGAGTTCGATGGATACTACATCCCGAGTAGAGAACACCTTGTCAACAGCATCAAAGGTGCTAAGGTATTCTCTAAGTTCGATTGTAAGTCTGGATTTTACCAGATTATGATGGAGGAAGGAAGCAAGAAGTTTACAGCCTTCTCCACACCACAAGGACATTATATCTGGAACGTGATGCCTATGGGATTGGCAAACGCTCCTCAGATATATCAGAGAAAGATGGATAATCTTTTCAAAGATTATTTCAGTTTCATGTTCGTATATATTGATGATATACTCATCGCCTCTAAGAACATGAAAGAACATCTCAAACATTTGGAAATCTTTTCAGATGTTTGTCACAAGGAAGGATTGGTGCTTTCTGAGAAGAAGGCAGTGATCGCTACAAGACAGATCGAATTCCTTGGAATTGAGATCGATGAATCTGGAATCATCCTACAAAACCATATTGTGGAAAAGATTCAAGGATTTCCAGATATCCTCAAAGACAAGAAACAACTTCAAAGTTTTCTCGGAGTTGTTAATTTTGCTGGTATGTTTATAAACAATCTGGCAAATTACAGGAAGGTGTTTAGCCCATTACTAAAGAAGGATGCAAAATTCATTTGGGAAGATAAACACCAAGAAGGGATTAAGCAACTCAAGGAGGTTTGTAAACAACTTCCAAAACTTGCTATACCCCAAGACGAGGATGAACTGGTTCTCTACACAGACGCCAGTGACCATTGGTGGGCAGCGGTTCTAATGAAGGCTACACCAGATGGAGAAATGCCGTGCAGATACTGCAGTGGGCTATTCACAGACAGTGAAGCCAAATGGCATATCAACGAGAAGGAGTTCTTCGCAGTCAGAAAGGCATTCAAGAAATGGCCTTTATTCTTACTAGCCAAGAAGTTCATCCTGAAAATCGATAATTCTAGTGTCAAAGCTTTTCTGAAAAATAAAATTGAATCTAAACCAGAAAAAGCTAGGATACAAAGATGGCAGGCTGAATGTCAATATTATGATTATGATATTGTCATTGTGAAATCTAATGAGAATGTTCTTGCAGATTTCTTGACACGAGATGGAAGGACACGTCGCTGACGAGGTCCTCAAACGAGTAAGGCAGCTCAGGGAAAACCTAGAGAGCCTACAACGAGGCTTTGATACTTTATGTATCAATGCAGAAGTTGCCCAGCGACTTCAACAGGTTGATCAGAGATCCGTCTCTGGTCTAATACGAGCATGCCAGAACGCACATGGACAATTGTTCAATGTGTTACAAGGGCCTATCCTTCAGGCTGCATCTCCAACGGTGCAAAAGAGGGAAATAAGAGAACGGGTCTCTAACCCGATTGTTATGGATTCAAATACCATAACCGAGCGTTCTTCAGGTGATGCATTCCTTGAGGATGCACCAACTGGGACAAATGTTGAAGCTCCGGTGTCAAAACCCGAGTCTTCAAATCAACCCAGCACCTCTGGGGTAAAAGAGGGAGAGTTGAACCTAAGGCCACAAACTGGCAAAAATAAGGTTCAAATTAACGAGATTTTTGTTTCTTCACCTATGCAGGATTACCAAAAGCAATGGGAGAAACTTATCACAAGACAGGGTATTCACCCAGAGAGGACGGTTATCGATGCCTCTGGAAAATATCCTAGAGTTTGGATGAAACCAGGAAGTCATCCAAATGAAGTACAAGAATGGTATAATTTTGGAGCTCTTGCTTCAGTTTATACTGTTTCACCAAATTTCCCAGAAATTTCGAAATTACCGAAATGGATAGGAACGGCGGTACACGAGACTTGGGTCAATAATCAATATTTGGCCAGGGGAGATATTCTGGAGTTATATTTTTTCAGTGCAGCTCCAGAACCAGCTAAGAAGGGTTTCCATGAAGCCTTTCACTTTATCAAGCTTAGGAGACCAGATGGAAACGCTTTGAAAAATGTCAAGGCGGAGAATCCAGAAGATACTCCAATCTTAGTAGGATCGTTCTCAGAAGATGACGCTTCTACTAGACGAGCATGGGGTCTTTGGGTTTGTCTAACTGAGATGGACAAAGTCAAATACAACTTCAAGTTCTTTCACAATTCAGCGAATGGATCTTTCATGCTGAATTCCATGACAGGAACTACTACAAGCTTTGCAGAGGATCTCTTTGAAACTAAGAGAAGAATCCTTTGGGAAAACAAGATACCGGCAAGCAAAGAGACTTACCGGAAGTTCTGCAACATGGCACATATTGGCAGATGGAAAGATCATATTTGCCAAGCATGCCCGGAGCAGAAACAACCCGAGTTTGGGAAAGGGTTTAGATCCAAACCTGACAGACGAGAAAAAAGAGCAGAAGATGACAAAGGGTCTGCTCAAAAGAAAAGCTATCCGAGGGGTCCACGAAGGCCAAACTTCAAAGATTCCCCGACAGAGTAAGATGGGCTGAGTCACGCCCACTAACATCACATGCGAGAAAGTCACGGGAAAGAAAAGTAGATTCCCCGACAATCTCACATGGGGTGAGTCACGAGAAAGGAAAAGCTGGCAATCACGGACTCAGTGGTTGATCCACTCACAAAAGGTGGACAGCTGGCTTAAGCAAGTTTGAAATCCGAATTTCAAGTCCGGATTTCCATTTATAAATAGATCAAGCAGAAGGAAGCTAAGGACATCAACCATTCTCCATAGTTTTCTTCAAAATAAAATCTTCTCTGTAATAGTTTAGTTTTTAGTTTATGTATCTACGAGTGATAGCCATCTCAATGAGAGGCTAATTCTATATTCTCCTCCCAAAAGGAGTTTATAGATAATGTAATAAATATTTATTAGTTCTTAATAAAAGAGAGGCTTTAGCTTCAACGTGTCTCCGTTCGATTTATTTATCTGTTGGAAGGATTCCTTGTACACCTGGTGTAGGAAACGAACCAAGGTTGTGCTGGGCAGTTTCTGAAGGAGCTGGATAACTTGTAGACCAACTTCCCAGAGAGCGAAGTTGAACAGTGAGGAGCTGTTCGTAAAACGGTCTAGGGGCAGTGATTTTCCAGCTGGTGGTGTTGCGAGCCACCTCACCCGGTGCTGATCTGGTCGAAGAAAGGTATGATCTCCAACAGATTAATTTATTTTACGGAAGCATGTTGGGCCTGATAAATTTTTATACTTTGTTTGGATCAAGAATTAATTATTTGGAAATAAATATGAAAAGGTTTGGAATTTTGGTTTTGGAAAGTCAGCAAGGGTAATGAGGTAATTTTTGATGAAAAATGTGGTAGAATGTTATATTAAGTTATATTTGATGGTATATTGTGATAATGTTTTATCTTCAATGGCAAAATTTTATGTTGTTATATCCAAAGTGGTATTTTGAAGTACTAACTCTATGTTAAATTACACAAATAACTTTTTAGTAATTTTGATCTGTACTTTTCTTTTATTATCGATAATAAAGTAATCTTTACTACACTATTTTGACTCGGTCATGGAGAAATGATTGATTAATGATCGAGTGATGATATATTCTATTTATTTATATTATTATTTAACAATTGATTTATCCAACAAATCATATAACTTGATAAAAGTAATTAAAATATTGATAAATGAGACTTGATTAATAGAGGAAAAATGAGGATCGTTTAATTGAATGATTTTAGGTATATTGAATTGAAATTGTTTGAAATTAAATAAGTCATTGTAAATAATTAAACGAATTTGCAAATATTAATCGAGTCACTAATTTCCTCTATTGATCATTTAAAAAACACAATTTGTTTGGTTACTCGAACCACTATGTCAAATACGTAGTGGTTCGATTAATAGTGTATTAAACCAAATTTGTTTGGTTACTCGAACCACTATGTCAAATACATAATGGTTCGAGTAACCATGTAAAAAACAATTTTTGTTTGGTTACTCGAACCACTATGTCAAATACATAGTGGTTCAATTAATAGTGTATTAAACCAAATTTGTTTTGTTACTCGAATCAATATGTCAAATACATAGTGGTTCGAGTAACCATGTAAAAAATAAATTTTGTCTGGTTACTCGAACCATTATGTCAAATATATAGTGATTGAATTAATTAAATTGATATAATTCAATTTGAATTTGGTTCAATTTAATTGGAGTGGTTCGTTCAATTTAATTTACTTTAATCGAACCACTTAATTTAATTTAATTCAATTTGGTTCGAGTGGTTCGAGTAATTGAATTTGAATTTGGTTCATTTAATTGAATTTGGTTTAATTCCATTTGAATTTGGTTCAATTTAATTGGAGTGGTTCGTTCAATTTAATTTACTTTAATCAAACCACTTAATTTAATTGAACCACTTAATTTGGTTCAATTGAATTAAGTGGTTCGATTACTCAATTAAATGGTTCGATTAATAGAATTACTCAATTTAATTTAAGTGGTTCGAGTGGTTCAATTACTAGTAATGGTTCTCATACCATTTAAATGGTTAATGGTTAAACGAACCATTTAAATTAATTTACTCGAACCATTTACTCAATTAAGTGGTTCGATTAATTTAATTTGTCCAAGAGATCCCCTTTTCCAGTGACTTGATGATAAATTCTGATGTCAAGTAACCTAGTATCCATTTCATTGGTGTCTAGCATCCTGATACCCAGCGACCTGGTGTTCAGCGATCTAGTGTCCAACATCCTGGTATTTAGCGTCCTGGTGCCCAGCGACCTAGTGTTCAGCGATCTAGTATCCAGCCCCTGGTATCTAGCATCCTGATATCTAGCAGTCCTGTCATCCAGCGACCTAATCTCCAGTTAGCCTGGTATCTAGCATCTTGATGTCCAGCATCCTGCTATCTAGAGACCTAGTATCCAATGTCCTGGTGTCTAGCGTTCTTTCGTCAAAATTCATCTTTTTCTTTGAATCCTTCTACCTTTTCCATTGACTTAATGACAAGTGTTTTGATTTCTAGTAACTTAATCATCCAGTAGCTTGATGTCTAGTGTCTTGGTGTACAGCGTCCTGTTATCCCATGACCTAGTATCCAGCAACCGAATGTTCAGCATCCTATAATCAGAATTTGTCATTTTGTCAATTGTTCCCCCTAAAATCATTAATCCTTTAGATGTACCTGCAAAACACTTATCTTGTATAGGTACTCATATGCTTATGAGTCCTTCTGAGTTAAGTATTTTTTAGAAGCTTAGACCTTCTTTTCAAGTCCATGGTTGCTGCAGAGAAAGTTTTGGTTTCTTCAAGATTTATGAGGATTAAGAACAAAGTGATAGTGTGTGCAAGTGTTTCCTTACTGTATCTCATTAGAGTATAAACTCTTTTCAGATATGGAAATAATAAGCATAGATATCAGTAAGATAAACAAAATTTTGTTTTTATTTTATTTATTTATGATGTTGTTCTGCTTAAAGTTCGGTTTTGTTGCAGACTTTTTACAGCATACCCATATTTGGGGTTATATTACAAGGATTTTAACCTTTTTGCTTTCAAGGTTTCCTTGATTTGTACTAGAAGTTCCCCCTTACTTTATGGTCTTCTCTTTTTAAGATATGAGGTCACTAACAGTACTATTTCAGGTTACTTTGAGGCTTTCATGAGATGGTGAAGCATTCTAATATAGAATTCAACATGCAGGCTTCCTTCTCATTTTATAATCAAGTGACAACAATTTAAAGTTCATTATCTTAGAATATAGTCACATGAGTTCTTTGATAGAAAAGACATGATTATGACCAGAAGAAAAGAGTATAAAATTGAGGCGAGGTACCTGGTCATTATTGTTCTTTTGAAAGAGTAAGTCCTCTTTCATTCTTGTTTCTGTTTGGAGACTGGAGTGAGCTTCTTCTTCTTCTTACTCCTTTGCTTTGACATCCTCAGCATCTTCTTCTTCGCTTGTTGATGTCAGCTTCCTTTTTTTTTTTGCTCAAGAGCAAGTCTTCTTTGTTGATTAGTTCCATGTTGGTCTGCTCCGTGAAAGGTAGGGACTTTGCTTCTTTTGCATGGCTTCCTTCTTCGCAGTCCTTCCTTCAGTAGCTTGCTGTTCCCCCTCAGAACTAGCTTTTCTTCACAACACAGCTTGATTTTCTACATCTTTCGGTTGTTTGTTGTCTTCACATCAATCTTATCCTTTTAGAGCAAAAGGCTTTGAAATGATCTCTGATGTGAGGATGAGAGAAAGAGGGATTTTTGAGAGAGAGGCTTTTTCACAGATGGGATCTGGATAGATCGATTAAACCTTTTATTTATCCATTTGTTCTGATACCACTTGTTGGTACCAGATTGACCATTGAGCAAAGATGAATAATCCACCGGTGATTGACCATTGATACCACTTGTTGGTATCAGTTAGATCAACTGGTGGACAGTCCAACCTGCTCTGATACCACTTGTTGGTCCCAAAACTGATGTAGGTAGGCTTAGGGGGGTGAATATGTCTATCTTCTTTTCAAACTTTTCTTCTAACTCTTTTTTGGCTCACTTCTAATATCAGTAACCTTTTGGGAGGTTACTGATTAGAGTGGTTTGCGGAAGCTTAATACTGAGCCGAGTAGAAGATGTGCAGCTTATTAGAGAGAATGCATGTATGCATGAAGTGTAGTAAGCAGATAAAGACACAAGGATGTATAGAGGTTCGAATGTGGAGTAATCCTTCTACGTCCTCTCTTCCTCCTCTCAGGAGGGAACATTGGTTAAGCTGGTTGATTTATATAGACCTATGTATTACAACCCACCCTTAACGAATAAGTAGCAAGCCTTCACACAGATGCTTACCTACTTTCTTTGACCCACACAGGATCCTACACTACCCACCCAGGGTCCTCACTTTCTCTCCTAAAAAAGTGGTAAACTCAGCAGGACATTACTCCTCGCACTGAGTACTCCGAGATAACTTTTTAGAGAGGTTTATCTCCTTCTTCTTCAACTGGGTGCAGCAAGCTTGGCCTCCGTTTGCAGACTGATTCTGCTGAAGCTTGCTGCTGACTGGTAGACTGGGTGTGTGTCTTCTTGGGGTGTGGAGTGTTCGAGCTCTTCTTCTTTTCATCTGCTCGTTTTGAAGACTCTCTTCTCTAAGGCTTCCCCCCTTTTCTGCACTTCTCTCTTTTAAGCTTTTCTCTCTTCTTTTACGCTTCTCTCTGTGAGCTTGGATATTCTGAGGTGCTCACTTCTTCTCTCTTGCGCCATTGCGCTTTTCTCCCACACACCTTCAGTCTTCAGTTCTCCTCTTTATAGGGTTTGAAATCTGCTCGTTGAAGGTGAACAGATTTCCATCATTTCTGCGTCGCACTCCTGACACACGCCAACTTTTCGATTTCCACGTGTCTTCTTCTGGTTGGCTCTTCTTCTCTTTTCTCTCTACCGGTAACTTCTTGTGTCCCCATGCCTACTTTGCTTCCTCCTCTAGCTTCACTTTGGAGCTTCCTCTTCTGGCTTGCTCCTTTAGGTGGCTCGAGGCTTCTATAGCATGTTGCCTATGCAGTATGCTTTCGGCATGGTCTTCCAGGTAGCCTCCTGTCCCGCTGTATTCTGCTTTGGCGATGTCCCTTCCAGTAGCTCCCTGAAGTCAGTAGTAGTATCCTTATTAGTTCATCCGATTCTTTTTAACCATTCTCTTCAGTATCGTTTCATTGACACTTTCTCTATTTCTTTTAATCTTCTGCAGTAACTCTATTGCAGTAACCTATCCTAAGATTGGTTATGCATATTAGAGTTACTTTTAAGGATTTGTCTCATCAAAACATTCTACAAATGTATCCAACAACCCCCCTCAAATCTCAAATTTTTTAACTGTGATATAGTATTTTGTGTATATTAGATAAAAAATATCACATTTAAAGGTAAAATAAATATTTTATATATATCAGATAAGAAAATATCACACCAAATCTTAGCTATATTCTCATTTACTGGTCATTATCTCATCTTCAATCTTATTTACTCGTCGTTATCTCAATTGAAAATCTTTCACCCCGCAAACATTCTATTTACATGGTTAGATTTCATTTACAATATTATTCACCCTCAGTAATTCATATAACTAAAAAAATTCACCCTTCATTCAAAAAATATAGTTGAAATTTATTTCACCCTTTATTCAAAAAACTTAAAATATTAAAATTTTCTAACACGAAAATATCAGAAATTTCACCTGAAAACCTTCCATTTACATTGTTAGATCTCACCTAAAATCTTATGCACTCATCTACATTGTTAATTTCAATATTTTTATTCAATGCATTTTTTAATCCACACTTCTAATGCCACTCAATTTAGAAATTTTGTTAGCAATTGTTCTAACTTAATATATTATTTTTAATATCTTAACTTTACTACATACATTTATCTGAAAATGATATTTCTATAGAATGCTTAAAACATATATATGTTTCCCTTATACAAAAATAACTTAAGAATGCCCCCACCCCCACCCCCCTCGATAAAATTTATGGCTTCGTCACTGGCTCTAGGCATTTCAAATCGATGGAGATTCAAATCCAATATAGATACCTAGTTTCCTTTGAGGCCCCACAGAGGTACGCTTAGGTGGTGATATTGGAACGTATACTGCACATCCAAACAATTGTAGATGGGAAATGTTTGGTTTTTTCCACGCATTAATTGTAAAAGAGAATAATCATGATATGCAATTGACGTATCTGAATTAGAGAAAAACCGTGCAAACTTTCATGACCCCAACATGAAATAGGTAAGTTGAATTTTTGTATTAAATGTCTAGCAATTAATTTGTTACGCTAATCATTAATGATTTAGCAAGGCCATTTTCAGTGTGGACATATGGAACTAAAAGTTCCATTTTAATTATTAATGACCAACGTCAAAAGTCACCAAATGCTTTCGAAGTGAATTCATTAGAATTATCCATTCTAATGGATTCAATTGGATAATCAAGGAATTGAGCCCAAAGTTCAATAATTTTGGCAATGAATTTTGCGAAAGCATTGTTTCGGGTGGATAACAGACACACATGAGTCCACCTAGTATAGACATCAATTAGGACCATAAAATATTGAAATGGTCTTGATGTTGGATGAATTGGTCCACAAATATTCCATGAATCCGTTCAAGGAAAATAGGAGATTCTACTGTAGTATAGGTTTTCTTTTTGCATAAGTTTTGCAGACAAATTCATTTACAGAAGGAATTTTATTGTATGATATACTATATCCAATAGGGTTAGACAAAATTTGAATCATATTTTATCCTGGATGACCTAACCATTCATGTCATAATTGAAATGAATTTGGATCGTGAAATTTCAAACTCATTGAAATATGGAGATTAGGACAGATGTGTGTATAATACAATCCTTAGGAGAGAGAATGAAGCTTTTCGACAACTTGTTTCTGACACCTTATGGATTGAGTCATTAAGAGATAGATATTATGCAATACTCTCATTGTTGGTTTCATAAAGAAAACCCTTTAAATTGTAGATATGACAACATACCATGAATAATTAAGTTGGTGAAAATATGGAGAACTGATGAAGCTCTTTCGAAGCCTAATATCAACAAACTATAATGTAGCAATTCTTTATTTATTTTAATTTAAAATTTGATAAGAATGTGTAAGGAACATTGTATAGATTTTGATGAAGACAAAACATGTAATAGTTAGGGCCTAGGATCATATGTACTTAGTTTCTGTTGTAATCTCTTATACTAGGATCAGGAGGCTTGAAGATCAAGGTTAAAGCTTGAAGATGGATAAAGACCTTGCTGCATGAAAAAGAATTAAATATGAATAAGTATAGGTCACTGCAGCAGATTGCTAAAAGGACACTGGAAGGACATTGCAAGAGGATGCTACTCAGACAAGTAAGCTGGCTGAATGAAAGACAAGTAAGCTGGTTGAATGAAAGACAAGTAAGCTAGCTTAATAAGAGACAAGTAAGCATCAGCAACCTCTCCAGAGACAGTTACCTCGGAGTGAGCACACTGAGTTTACGTTAGGCACATCCACATGTCAACCAATTAAAAGGTGTCACGTAATAAAGTAAAAAGGAGGTCAGGATGACTATCAGATTAGGAATGATGATTGCAGCAACAAAGGCGTACAATCTCAATAACCTCGTACGGACCAACCAGAAAATGCCACGTCGTCCTATGCATGTTGTGAAGAAGGATGCTCACTCCAATGGGCAGATGTCTCATCGCCTATAAATAATAGAAGAACTGAACTTGAAAGCTACCTGAAACTCTTGTAATCAAAGCACTCAAGCTATCTAAACACACAATCTTTCAATCTTTAGAAGTTCTAAATCCATTCTGTAGCAGCAAGCATAATCTATTTTAGAGAGCTATCTACTCTAAGCTTGCTGCATGAGTTGTTGAAGAAATCACCTTATTTATTTTCAAGAGACTGTAGGAGTTACTTGATCGGAGGTTGTTCCTGATCAAGTATTTTCATTCTTAGTAAAAGAACAAGAGCTCTATGTGGGCTAGTTGAGTTTGGTCACTGTGCAGTAACCCTGTGTGGGATTGACTGACAGTTCTTGTTAGGTTTAGGTTGCATAAACGAGGCTTTGTAAACTAACCATTTTTACTTAACAAAGCTCCTCCTTGTGAAGGAGTAGAGAGGACGTAGAGGGATTACTCCACCCTTGAACCTCTATATATCTTTGTGTTAAGCTTTCTGTTTTAAGCTTACTGCTAATCTTATATATATATATATATATATCTTGCTTAACTATTTTACTTGTTATATCTCTCTCATAAGCATCCTAACTATTTTCAGAAAAGAAGCATTGTTTTCAAAGGAATTTCTACTGTGCATAAAACTTGTTTTAACTAAGTTCACAAGGTAACTACTCAAACAGTAACCTCAGGATCAGTAAGCTTACTAGCTACCTGCCTGTGTGACTTAAACATCTGTTTGAAAGAAAAGTTTGAAAATTTGAGTAAGCTTATTCACCCCCCTCTAGGCCTACTACCACTTGGGACCAACAAGTGGTATTAGAGTAGGTTGGATTAAACATCCGATTTAACTGATCAATCCCTGATCCTTACTTTCTGAAAACCAGCATCAACATTTCTCTTCATAGATACTGAGAATGGATTCTCACAAAGTGCCCATGTTTTCTATTGAAGAATATGATGATTGGAAGATACATATGCAGACACATCTGTCGGCGATGCACGACGAAATGTGGTACGTCATAATTGATGGACCACCAAAGATCACAAAGGTGAACCCTCTATTCACTAGAGCTATATTGATGCCGCTGCAGAAGGACAGGCAGATGCAGAAGGACAGACAGATGCAGAAGCCATTCCACACCCTGCTGTGATAGAGAAACCACACGAGGAATGGACAGCAGATGAGAGAAGACGAGCAAACCTCGACAACGTAGCTAAGAACGCCTTATTCTCACTCTGGACAAGGGTACCTTCAGTAAGATGAAGACCTGTAGATCAGCCAAAGAAATCTGGGAAAAGCTCGAGCAGATATGTGAATGCACCTAGCTTACTAAGGAGAACAAAGTCTCTACAGCAATCCAGAAGTTCAAACTGTTTGAGATGTTGCCTGGAGAGACACTTGAACAGATGGACCTGAAGTTTACGACCATTATCAATGAGCTGGAGTCCCTGGATAAAATTTACACCCAGAAAGAAAAGAATATGAAGGTGCTGAGAGCCCTTCCAGCCGAATGAGACAACAAGATAACAACGATGAGAGTGTCTATGGACTTAAAATCCATGAGCACGTTTGATCTCTTCTCAGACCTTAAAGTCTTCGAGTTCGACATCAATAGATGAAAGGCTGAGAATGGATAAGGAAGCTCGAAGGTTACTGCCCTGACAGCTAGGTCACCTCAGGAAACTAAATAGTCAAAGGATCAGACAACTACCTTGGAGGCTACTGCAGAATCATACTGGTATAGGCTACTGTGGAGAGGCTTCCACTTCAACAGCTAGCACCTCAAAGGCACCTACATTTGTGCCTGTAGTTGTCCCTCATAAAAATGAGCTACCTAACTTAGAGGGAACTGCAAGAAGAAATGCAGGAAGCTTTGCAGGAAAGAGAAAGAGACCCCTTATAGTGACCTATGACAGTAAGCCTGTCAGAAGCTGGCTCCAGCAACCTAATTTGTTGGAAGCACTAGCAGCCTAGAAAGAGTAAAAGATCTCAACCTTCCTATATGCCACAGACATACGTGTCTAAATCTAAAAGAACATATGTTCCTAGAAGGCAAATAAGGAAGCCACAAGCACACAATGCACAAATGCAGTATCTTAAGGATACTGGTAGAAAGATAGGAACCAACAAGACTTATAACAAAACAATTGTTATAAGGCAAGTATGGGTTCCCTAAGAAAATCATGAATACTAACAAGAAAGGACCCGTACTTGTAATGGGTACCTAAAAAGAAGTAATTTCTCTTTGATTGCAGGAACATGTGATAGGAAGCAGTAAGGACATATGGTACATTGATAGTGGCTGCTCCAGGCACATGACAGGAAACCAGAAGAGTCTGATCAATTTCAAAGCTTCAAAAGGACCCAAAGTCATATTTGGAGACAATTCCAAAGGAAGCACAAAAGACACTAGTGACCTGATTAAAGGGAAGACCTGTATCAAGGAAGTATCACATGCAGAAGGCTTGAAGTACAACCTTCTAATTATAAGTCAATTCTGTGATAAAGGTTATTGTGTGGAGTTTAATCTCAACAAGTGTCTGATCAAGGACAACAAGATTCAAGAAATCAAGCTCACTGGAACAAGGAAAGGAAATGTTTATGTTTCTGATTGGAAATCAGTAACTACATCTACTTGTTTCATAGCCAAATGAACTCCTGAAGCTAGCTGGTTGTGGTACAAGAGGATGAGCCACCTGAACTTCAAAACAATAAACAAGCTAGCAGAAAAGGTCTGATCAGAGGGCTATCAGGACATGGTGTACAAGGAAAAAGCTATATGTGGAGCATGCCAGAAAGGGAAGCAAGTGAAAAGCTTCTTAAAAGTAACACTCATTGATCTACAGACAAGATACTGGACATGCTGCACATGGACTTATTTAGACTAATTGAACCGATAAGCATAGCCGGGAAGAAATATACCTTAGTAGTAGTACATGACTACTCAAGGTTCACTTGGACAATTTTTCTAGCAAAGAAGTCAAATACTCAGCAACGTCTACCGGAGTTCCTGAGGAGGCTGCAGACAGAGAAGAGCTTGAGCATTGTCAAGATCAGAACAAATAGAGGAACATAATTCACGAACAAATTCATAGAAGCCTACTGTTCAAACAATGGAATCAAGCACGAATACTCAGTAGCTAGGACACTGATGTGTAGAAAAATATGAATTATTGGACTCATTATTCTATGGTTCTAATTGCATTTTGTGTGTTGGCACATGTTATTTTTCTACACATTTTGATTATTTTGTCAAAGAACCCTAATCACCATTTCTCTTGATATATGCAGCAATTTAGAAAAAAAAATGGAAATAAGGAATGAAGACCGGAGTTGCAAGAAGGCAGACATTGGGTACAATATTTCCACATTGAGTGATCCAATGTGTGAGAATTGAGCCCAACAAAAGCCCAATCCAGTTGCCAAGAAGAAATTAGCCCATCCTATAACACTCTCTTATCTGTAGAAGCTGCTAATTAGGAGGAGCAGAAGGGGGAAACACTACATTGGATTGGAAGCAGAAAAAGGAAAGCGCACGTCAAGCTGGAGGATTGGAGGAGGAGAATAAAAAAGAGTTAACTTGGATTAAAAAGAGGAGCAGTTTTTGGGAACCGAGAGTGCAGAGAGGGATATAACTTTCAGAGACAATTTCTTAGTTTTTCATAGAAGTTCCATGGAGAAAAACATGTTTCTGAATTCTAAGATGTTTGGCTAATCTTCTTACGCTAGTTCGAAGGGATGTTGATCCGATATTCTTGATTTACTTTGGATGATTAGTAGCATTTTCTCTATTTCTATCTCTTGATTGATTTGTGTTGCTTGATTAATTGCTCTATGATATTGCATGATAAGATTTAATAGGGCCCGTTAGATCAGATTATTGTAATATCTATTGCTACAATATAAACCGCAATTCGTAATTGTTGCGATTTTATATTCCTCAGTAGCAAGAAACGCTGGAATCGTTAGGGGCAACACATTTCTAGATTACCCGAATCGAGCTTATGAATTTGGGGTCTAGCTTGTCCTATCGTCTTAGGGATCAATGCATTCGTCACATTAAGTCTGGAGGTCGTACCTACTGGGTTGTCTGATTGAATAGGGTCTGTTGAAGAGCTTGTTTTAATAGGCTAAACGTAAGGGACGATTTTGGTTGGCAGAGCTTATTCCTAATCTAGGGGCGAGGGTTGAGAGATAGATTGAGAGAAGCGTTACAAATTGGTCCATAAGATCAAGAATAGAAGGTGAAACTGAACTGAGAACTAGTGCTCATTTATTGATTGATTCTTCTTTGTTTAATTGTTTTCTCATTGATTGATTATCTAGCTTGCTGACTTCTTAGTTCGATTGCATAATTATCAACCATCCCCCCTTTTATCTTGTTAACACCTTTGGACTCAATTGGTTTTCCCGTTCCCTGTGGGATCGACCTTATTTGCCATTTCTACAAATTAGTGAAGGTAAAATAGTTAATTTAATTTGGCGTGCCTCGACAGCACGGCCAGACACCTCAGCAGAACGGAGTTGTTAAATGAAGAAACAGGACCTTGAAGGAAGCTACCAGGACGATGCTCGCAGAAGCAGAGCTACCAAAGAGATTTTGGGCAGAAGCAACCAACACAGCATGCTACACACAGAATAAATGTCTTATCAACAAGGATCTAAATAAAACTTCATATGAGTTGTGGTATGGTTACTCTCCTAATATTTCTTACTTTCATATATTTGGTTGCAGGTACTTCATGCTTAACAATGGGAAGGAGTACCTCAAGACCTTCGATGCTAAATCTGATGATGGGGTATTCCTAGGATACTCGTCGGTAAGCAAAGCCTTCAGAATCTTCAACAAAAGAACACTTGTTGTAGAGGAATCTGTACATGTGGTTTTTGATGAACCACATTGCAGTAAGGCTGATATAGAGGAACTCCAAGAAGAGTTGAGTAAAACTCACATCAGCAACAATCAGTGTTGAATATATTGATGTGCAGTTACCAATTCTTCAATATATGGATGGAAATTCACCATCCCAGACCCAACAGGATCCTAACTTGCAGGTACCTACTCAGACATAGGAACCTGAAGACAACCAGGAACTTCAAGGAGATCAGCCTATAACTACAAACTAGAACCCAACTAAAGTACATGCAGAAGTGTACAATCCTGAAGGAATTCAACTAGAAGTTCAGTTGGAAATTCCTGAAGAGCAACCTCAGCAAGCTGATGAAAGCAAGGAGGAAATGGCTCAAAGACCACCCCAGAGATCTGATCATAGGAGACTCTACCTCTGGAGTGTGGACCAGAAGAAAAAATCCACATGAAGCCATGTTTATGTGCTTCATCTCACAAACTGAACTCAAGCATCCTGAAGAAGCTCTAAAAGATACTAATTGGGTTCAAGCTATGCAAGAGGAGCTGAATGGATTTGAGAGGAACCAAGTCTGGTACCTGGTTCCTAGACCTACTCATCAAGGAGTAATTGGAACTAAATGGGTCTTCTAAAAATAAGCTAGATGAAGAGGGACAAGTTGTAAGGAACAAAGCCCTTTTGGTGGCAAAAGGTTACTGCTAGGAAGAAGGAATCGATTTTGATGAAACCTTTGCTCCAGTAGCCAGACTTGAAGCCATAAGGATCTTCCTAGCTTATGCAACACACAAGAATCTTACTGTCTATCAAATGCATGTCAAGAGCGCCTTCCTGAATGGGATGTTAGTAGAGAAAATGTACGTAGATAGCCTCCTGGCTTTGAAGAGAATGCTGATAAGATGGTCTACGGGCTCAGAAAAGCTCTATATGGACTTAAACAGACACCTAGAGCATGATATGACACTCTGTCAAAGTATCTGCTGGACAATGGATTCAAGAAGGGCAAAGTGGATAAGACCCTATTCAGGATCTAGGACGGAGATAACATCCTGCTTGTCCAAATATATGTTGATGACATCATCATCGGCTTAACTAACAAATAACTTTATAGAAAGTTCTCTGATTTGATGCAATCTAAATTCGAGATGAGCATGATGGGAGAATTGAGCTTCTTTCTCGGATTGCAAGTCAGGCAGCGTGATCAAGGAACCTTCATCAATCAGATGAAATAAACAAATGAGTTGATCAAGAAGTTTGAATGGAGAATGCCAACATAGTGAGCATTCCAATGCCAACATCAAGAAGCTTGGACAAAGATAAAGTAGGGAAAGCAGTCGACATAACCAAATACAGAAGGCTAATAGGGTCACTGCTTTACCTCACTGCAAGCAGGCCAGACATAATGTTCGTAGTTAGGATGTGTGCCAGATACCAAGTCACACCTAAGGAGTCTCATCTAATAGCAGTGAAGAGGATAATCAGATACCTAAAAGGAACCCAGGAAGTAAGCTTGTGGTATCCTAAAGATGGAGGAATTAAACTAATCGGGTATACTAATTCTGATTTTACTGGTTGCAAACTTGACAGAAAAATCACCAGCGAAACCTGCCAAATGCTTAGGAATCGACTAATCTCCTGGTTCTACAGGAAACAAACATCAATAGCAACCTCAACCGCAGAAACTGAATATGTTGTTGTAGGAAGCTGTTGTGCACAAATCCTATGGATTCAGCAACGACTCCGAGACTATGATATTATTGAGAAGGAGACTCCAATTATGTGTGACAACACAAGTGCGATAACAATCACATATAATCCAGTTTTCCACTCGAGAATTAAACACATTGACATTCGACATCATTTTATAAGAGATCATGTAGAGAAGAAAGACATCCTACTGGAAAAGATTCACATCGATCAACAACTAGCTGATATATTCACAAAACCTTTTTGTGAATCCAGATTCTCCTTCCTTAGAAATGAATTGGGAATTATAAAATTAAGCTAACTCCCTCTAATGAATCTTTGTTGAGTATTCTATAACTTAAGGGGAAGCCAGAAAGCTTCACAAACGCTAAACGCTAAGAAGCCCTGAAAATGAGCAAAAAGTTACTCAAAAGAGTATAGCTTGAAGGTCCCTAATGAAGCTCACTGGATGACACTCCAGCTAAGTCAACTGGAAACACAATCATCATGTAGGAACCTTAACAATTACATGTTCTAAAATAACTATCAATCCCGAGACGTGAGCACATCAAATCCGGACCAATTACCTAGCAAAGATGGTGTTATTTGCAAACGAGTCCCTGAAAAGATTTGAATATCATAAATTACATAAACCTCAGCCACAAGATGCAAAAACTGTTCAGATTCATAATCAATCTCGATTGTTGACCAGAACACACAGGGAGACTTCCTATAAATAGGATCCTTATACTTTTTCAAAAACTTTATGCTCACTTACTACTTACACTAAATCTTTCTGCAAAAACAGTAACCAAAGCATCCTACTTCATACTCTTTACAGATCTCTCTAATCTCTCCAAACTTACTGAAATGGTACCCAAAAACTCTCAGATCATCGATGCTTGTCTCATCAATGAGAAAATCCTGATGAAATCTATCAAAGATGAGAGAAGACTTTGTGACCTCATGGAGACCATCCTGAACAACCTTCACTGTTCAAAGGTTTTAGGGCTCTGCACCCACTACAAGGAACCACTCTGTGAATGGCTGGTGAAGGAATTCTACACCAATGCAGATGTTTTTGCCAACAAAACTAGAATCCTTTCCAGTATTGGAGGTAAAACCTTCGAGATTAGGGTTAGTACCCTAGGGAAGATCTTCTAGCTCCTAATGAGGGGATGAACGCCAGTGAACTGGCCACGTATGGAGAAGACCAGCTGGAGGAGTATTGGAAGAAGTTCACGGGCATGACGACCTGGTGCCGATGAACAAGAGCTGTGACAAAAAGCTCTTCCAGGTGGAGTACCTGATGCTCCATGACATCTGTTGCCACATCATTGAGAACCGCTCAGGTTCCATTGATAAGTGTACCAATCTGAGGTACAGGATGATGAGGGCACTCATGGAGGTGGAGGAAGTGAACTGGGCAGAGTATGTGTTTACTCGCCTGAAGGAGGAGGTTGATAAGAAGGTTGGCAAGCCAACCTATGGATTAATCCTGAATACCATATTAGGGTATTTAGGATTCGACCTGTCATAAGGTAAGCCCATTCGAAAGAGCAAATTCATAGGATATGGCAGAATCTTTGCTAAGAAGGGGACGAAGACCTCTCCAATAACCAGGAAGGTTACTGAGGCGAAGGGGACAGAGGTTCAGGGGGAACCTGACAAGGAGAGCTCGTCGGAGGGAGAAGCCTCGACAGCTACTGCATCCCCTCCACAGCTCCAGAAAAGGGCGAGGAGTGTGAGGTCCAGAATGAAAAAGGTGGTCCAGAGAAAACTCAGGATCTCGGATGATGAAACATCACCATCACAACCAACGGTGATGCTACCTCTTCCTGCTCCGCCGAGCAAGAAGAAGGATGCTGAGTCCGAAATACTCACAACTGTACAGGCGGAGGAGGCTGTACAGGAGGTCACTGCTCAGTTGAAGGAGCAGTTAGGCCTGATAGAGGAGAAGTTAGAGGAAGGTGATGAGGAGATAAAGATCATCCTGGGTCTGGCTAAGATGAAGGCAGATTTCAAGAAGCAGATGGAACGCTTCATGGCTTGGTGGGAATACAGGCACCTTCCATGCCAGGACCTTCTCCAATGGTCGGAGTGGTTTGCTGAGGAGGAGTGGGCTCTGAATTGGGCTGAAGCAGAGAGCATCAAAGATGAGAAGGTGCTGGAGACAAACTTCATCAAGGCACTGGAGAAGAGGAAGTGGACGGCGTATCAGGAATCTGTTGAAGCAGAGCTAGAGCTTGCTGCCAGAGCAGATAGGAGGAAGCAAGCTGAACCTCTAGCTCTGTCCCCACCTTCTCCAGGGACGATGAAGGGGAAGAAGCCCATCGAGCAACCTGAGTTCTTCGAGGATGAAGTTATCTTGGAGGCAGCTGTGGCTCAGGTTAATGCTGGTGATAACGTGGGCTTCGTGGAAAAACAGGCGGAGGCGTTCGGGGTAGATGAGGCTGAAGAAAGGATGCTGAAACAGGCTCTGGATGCCAGCTTGGTTGAGACCAGGATGAGGCACAGGCCCCAACCTATGCAGCCTGGTGAAGGATCCTCATGTGCGACAGAGTCGACTGAGCCACCTCTAATGGTTCAGCCACTCAATCAGAGGATACCTTCACCTCTAACACCATAGGATGAGTCCAGTGGAGCATTCAGTCAGTTGGTGGATATCTTGGTTCTGCCTGATGAGGAGGTGACAAGATCAGATATCGCAGGAGAGGTTCCAGCTCTTAAGGATACTCATGCCACTAAGGAAAAGGCTGAATCGCCGATGATGAAGCCCCCAACTACTCCGGAGGCTAAAAGGTTGAAAGTCCTTGCAGTTGTTGCTGAGCTAGAAAAGACATTGGAAATGGCTCAAGAGCCTGAAGCAGCAAATGTTGAAGGAACCTCCGTGCCAGAAACTGATGAACAGACACCGATGAAGGAAGATAAAACGACTGAGGAGGTTACTCCAGTGGAGATGGAGGGAGTAACTTCTGAGGATCCTGCGAACCTTGGTGAGAAGGTTACAGAGGAGGCAGCAGCAGGACAGGCTGTTATCACAGAGCCTACTGCTTAGAGTGTTCCAACAGACCAGGCTGTTCTTACAGAGCTTGCTGTTGAAAAGTCTGCTAACAGAGAGACTTCAAAGAAGACGAGGGAGATGGAGAAGACGCCTGTGGGAAAGCAAGGGCCTTCAGAATAAGAAATAAGGAGGCTGTAAGCCTGGAAGAGGGATATACCTCAGGATGCTATAATGGAGGAGCCTATTGATGAGATAAAGGCTGATTTGAATACTGAAAATGAGGAGTGCAGACTCACCACCTCTTTCGACAGCGATGATGGTGCACCCAGTGAACAGGGTGCTACCGAAGCTAAAAAATCCAAAAAAGCTAACCTCTTCTTCTTTTGTGCAGGATGCTGCTGATAAGTTGATAACTGATCTGTTCACGGCAGTAGAGCAAGTTGGAAAGACTCTATCCAAGGCTAGTCGGAAAATGGGACTAAAAGCAAAGAAGGATCAATTCAAAGCAAACTTCTTCATCGACTCCCTAAATGCTACGTTGGCCTAGTTACAGGTGACTCTCTCTGCTCAAGCTCCGCCTACTGGAATAGTCGACACAATCAAGAGCTTGAACGACAAACTCAATGCTTAGGAGAAGAAGCTGCTGGACATGGAACTTGAACAAAAGTTCATTACTTCCTCCCTGAAGAAGATAGATGACTCTCAGTTCCATTAGAAACAAACCTTAGAGGATCATACTGACATTCTAACCAGTATGCATTCGATGATTAGGTTTGGAGTATGATCGGGATATAATGATGACAAAAAGGGGGACGAAGCAGTTAAGAGGATAGAGCAGAGGAAGCAGGATCCTTCCACATGTAGGCAACTGGCCATTATACCAAGGAAGGATACCGGAGGAGACGGAGGAAGCAGAGGGGGGGGGGGAACCCAAGGACACTCAGATAGTGGATCAACCAAATGAAAATTCAGTGCTATCTCAGGAGTCCATCCGGGTTTACAGCAGAGGGCACGACGAACGGGAAGAAAAGAGGAGAAAGGTCGAGAAAATGTATAAAGCTTCAGATGAGCATATTATGAAGCAGGCCCAAGAAAGCCTTCCAAGACTATATCCGCCTCAGAAGCAACCTGACCTTGAAGGATTTGCTGAGCAAGAGAAAGAGGTGCCGAAGTCCTTAATCATTTTCCTTGATGGGAGTCCGAATGTCAGAAGCTCAAGATTTCAAGAGTGGCAGCTCCCTAAAATCGACCTGCTTACTGTCACCAATCCCTCCTATCTTTAGATTGAAAACCACAAATGGGCGGAGTACCTGAGGTACTACAACAAGCTGTGCAAGAGTCCATAATCATCAATGGAAGAACCCACCGAGAAGGACTTCAATGCTTCATAAACCTTGCCAGCAGAGGTGTACTTTCGATCCAAAGAGACTAAAGAGCCGAATGGACAAAGGGGAAGTAATTCCTTTCCATGAGGATTTTTGGTTAAGGTATGATGAAACCCCAAAGATAAGGAGGAAGATGGAACCGACCTACCAGAAATCCATCCTGAACTGGTGGAAAGGTTCCCGTAATAAGAAAAGACCCAGAGTCCTCCTGGTTGAAGAGATGAAGATAGCTCCATATCTCTTATCCTCCTGCTTACTACATTTTGTTCTTTTTCTTGTACCGCTTGTTTCTTATTTTGTTCTGCTCTGATACCTTTCTGATTTATCAATTCAATAAACATAAAATTCAGTTCTGAAAAGTTCACTGCTTGGGAACTTGTCATTTTACTCTGATACCTTTCTATCTGATTTTCTGTTGGTTACTGTTGTTCTTCTTAATAAAATTTTTTAGCTAAGTCTTTGATCCTCTTAAAGGAGTTTTTTCATCATAAAAAAGGGGGGAAATTGTAAGGAACATTGTATAGATTTTGATGAGACAAAACATGTAATAGTTAGGGCTTAGGATCCTATGTACATAGTTTCTGTTGTAATCTCTTAGACAAGGATCAGGAGGCTTGAAGATCAAGGTTAAAGCTTGAAGATTGATGAAGACCTTGCTGCATGAAAAAGAATTAAATATGAATAAGTATAGGTCACTGCAGCAGATTGCTAGAAGGACACTGCAATAGGATGTTACTTAGACAAGTAAGCTGGCTGAATGAAAGACAAGTAAGCTGGCTAAATGGCTGAATGAAAGACAAGTAAGTTGGCTGAATGAAAGACAAGTAAGCTGGCTGAATGAAAGACAAGTAAGCTAGCTTAATAAGAGACAAGTACACATCAGCAATCTCTCCAGAGACAGTTACCTCGGAGTGAGCATACTTAGTTTATGTTAGGCACATCCACATGTCAACCAATCAAAATGTGCCATGTAATGAAGCAAAAAGGAGGTCAGGACGACTGTCAGACTGGGAATGGCGATTGTAGCAACAGAGGCGTACGATCTTAACAACCTCGTACGAACTAACCAGAAAAGGGCACATCGCCCCATGCTTGCTGCGAAGAAGGATGCTCATTTCAACGAGCAAATTTCTCATCGCCTATAAATAGTAGAAGAACTGGACTTGAAAGCTACCTGAAACTCTTGCAATTAATGCACTCAAGCTATCTAAATGCATAATCTTTCAATCTTTAGAAGTTTCAAGTCCAGTCTATAGCAGCAAGCATACTCTATTTTAGAGAGCTATCTACTCTAAGCTTGCTGCCTGTGTTGTTGAAGAAAACTACCTTATTTATTTTAAATAGGACTATAGGAGTTACTTGATCGGAGGCTATTCTTGATCAAGTATTTTCGTTCTTAGTAGAAGAACAGAAGCTCTGTGTGGGCTAGTTGAGTTTGGTCACTATGCAGTAACCCTGTGTGGGATTGACTGGCAGTTCTTGTTAGGTTTGGGTTGTATAAGCGAGGCTTTTGTAAACCAACCATTTTTACTTAACAAAATTCCTCATTGTGAATGAGTAGAGAGGACGTAGAGGGATTACTCCAACCTTGAACCTCTATATATCTTTGTGTTAAGCTTTCTGTTTTAAGCTTACTGCTGCTCTTATATATATATATGTATATGTATATCTTGCTTAATTGTTTTACTTGTTATATCTCTCTCATAAGCATCCTAACCGTTTTCAGAAAAGAAGCATCGTTTTCAAATGAATTTCCGTGCATAAAACTTGTTTTAACTAAGTTCACAAAGTAACTGCTCAAACAGTAACCTCAGGATCAGTAAGCTTACTAGCTACCTGCCTGTGTGACATAAACACTTGTTTGAAAGAAAAGTTTGAAAATTTTAGTAGGCTTATTCAACCCCCCTCTAAGCATACTACCACTTGGGACCAACAGAACATCTTATCTTTAAACATAGTGTAAATAATAGTACTATATATCTACCAATCATAAAATATTCATGTTCTCCATATATCAAAGAAATCTAACAATGTAGGGTCGTTTTCCTAGGACAAAAGTGGAATAAAATAGTGTATAAGTATTTCACTTAAATAAAATAGGGTGAATTCAACATCAAATTTATGCTCACAAAACCCATCAACTACATCTACGATCAATAATCCACATCAAACTTAGAAGTAATCGTTATTCAATTCAGGTAAGCAACTCAATAAATAATATTAATTACCGCATGCCTGAATCCATAATTAGAAATGGAGGGACAAGAAATTATTCTCGTAAAGAACAACCGCTAGATATACTCATTCATACCATTTTAATAAACTAAAATTTTCACAATTTTCATTATAGACAAATAATTTATTTATTTATTTAAAAAAAACACCCCTAAAAGCATTTCCCACACGTTCATTACATGTTCTTTATTATAAAATCTAATGAATTCAACTACATTTATCACATATATCTTTTCACATAGTGAAGTGGTTTAATATGGAAAACCTAAAGCATTATATCAAGAAACTTTCAGAGAGAGTTTTAATGCAAAGAGTAGTTATAGATACAAGAAAAAAACATTTAACATTTACCATGCCGAAGACTAGGAAATCAAATTGAGATCTTCGAAAAACAAACGCAATCTCAATTGTTGTTTATGTTGTCGAGTGACTTCTAACCAATTGGAGACAGACTATCATTAATTAGAAACTTTAAGTTACAAAGTCAATCTATATCTATATCTATATCTATATATATATATATATCTATACTATACTAATAGCAAAATGTTTGGAAAAAATTACAAGAATGTCATTTTCCCGCCCATTTTATTCTTTGTCCTTTTGTCCAAGTGTCAAAATGTGATTGAACATTGATTATATTTTCTTTCTTATTTTTTTATTTGATCATTATTATTAGTTATTTTAATGTTTGGCTTGGAGGATACTCTTCAACAATTAAATAATATTAAAAAGTAGAAATTATGATTATATCTATAGTTTATAGATATTCATAGACAACTTTTATTGGAGAAAACAATAGAATGACTTGCAATATACTCTTCTATCTATAAAATAATCTATATCTATATTCATACTATATTAAATGTCACATAAATTTGTGTAAATAATTTTTTTTTCAAGATTTCATTTTGATTTTCTAAATTAATTTAGTAATTTTAAATTAAGCTTCCATCTCAAGCCATTGAAATCAAATTTTCTCTCAAAGTCATTGTCTTATATAAATAATGTTTATTTATTTAACAACACTCACTTACCTAGCTTATAAAAATCAACAAAATTTAATAAATTCTTCTAATAATAATAATAATAATAATAATAATAATAATAATAATAATAATAATAATAATAATAATAATAATAATAATAATAATAATAATAATAATAATAATAATAATAATAATAATAATAATATATTAAAAATTATTTCAAATAAATAGAACTGCAAATTTCCCGCCCATATTAAAAATTATCTATATTATACTAATATCAGGACAGTTGGGAAATTATATAACAAGACGCACAACGCGCGGGTACACTGCTAGTTATATTAAAAGCAAGCAAGTTGGAGAAAATTTCAGATTTACCATTTTCCCTCCAAAGCTATCAACCAATAGAAAAAAAGAAAAAAATAGTAATAATAAATTAGGTATCTTCCAGAACAAACTTCATATATATATACATACATATATATACACACACTATTATATAATAAGTTATGTTCTATTTTACATATATGAGTAAAGATGAAATACAATTAGCTATTTTAAATGATACTACCTGCGCGATGCGCGACTTGTTATATAATCTAATAATTTTTATTGTTAATGATAAGTATAATGATATATTATTTAAGAATAAAATTTATATTGCTTTTAATGTCTATATTAATAAAAATGTTTAATGTATTCAACTTATATAAATAATTGTATTTGATAAACTTTTCACATTTTCCCCTCATCTTTATTTTTCCTTCTCTTTAAATATGTCTAAAAACAGTGGAGTCATGATCATATCCTAACCTCTTCTCCTTCACTTCTCTTTCTCTAAAGTGGTTGTATTTTTTTGTATTGTAATGCTAAATTTTAATTTTTTAATGCAATTACTTATCAATAAATTTAGATAATGAAGATGACAATGAAATTAGTATTGTTGATATCTCATTATATGTAAAAAAGCTTTCATCCCAATTTTTCTTCTTATTTTCATCATCAATATTTCTTCTTTTTTTGGTATTTCTAATCTTCATTTCATGCTACTTCATTCTCATTAAGTAAGAATGATTATATATGCATTGCTAATAGAATATAATGACTATCATCTAGGTTTTTCTTCTTATTTCCATCACTAATTTTTCTTCTTCTTTTGATACTTTTAACCTCCATTTGATGCTATTTATCCTCATAAAATGAGAGTTAATATATTTCTTATATAATACAATAACTTCCATATCAATTTTTCTTCTTATTTCCATCACCAAATTTTCTTGTTCTTTTGATATTACTAGCCTCCATTTCATCTAAGTTCATTTTCATTACGTGAGTTGTTATATATACATTGTTTATATGGGAAAACAACTTTCATCTCAATTTTTCTTCTTATTTTTATCACTAATTTTCTTTTTCTTTTAATATTTCAACCCTCTATTATTTTTCTTCTTGTTTTGATATTTATAATCTCCATTTCAAAAACTAGCTCATCCTCATTTAGTAAGACTTCCATCTACATTTCATGCATTGCTTATATAGAAGTAGAAAATGGCTTGTAGAGGAAGCCTAATTCAAATGACTTGTAGAGAAAGCCTAATTTTAGTGGTTTAAGATAAAAGATTGATTCAAAATTATTAAATTAATTTAGAAAACCAAAATGAATTTAAAAAAATTTACACAAATTGATGTGACATTTTTAGGATGGAAAGTGGCAAATTTATAAATTTTGCCAACATTTTATTATTATTATTATGTATATATAGATATAGATAGACTTTAGATTGTTACACAACCTTTATTATTATTAATTTTAATTTCAAATTAATTATAATGTTGGTATTTCTATAATAGTTTTCAAACTTTTAAACATTTTATAGCCCTTCATAAAATGAAGTTTAGATTAAAACCTGATTTCCACATTTATATATCTATCAAAATTATAAACTAATTTAAATTAATAATTTTGAATCAACCTTCCATTTCAAGTCATTAGAATTAGGCTTCATCTACAAGCCATTGTCCTACCTTTATTTAAGCAATGCATGAATGAAGATGGAAGTCTCACTAAATGAGGATGAACTAACTTATTGAAATGGAGGTTTACAATATCAAAACAAAAAGGAAAATAATGAGCTTGAAATATCAAAAGAAGAAGAAAATTAGTGATGGAAATAAGATGAAAAATTGAGGTGAAAATCATTTTCGCATTTAAGCAATGTTAATATATATATATATATATATATATATATACCTACTAACTTAATGAGAATGAACTAGATGAAATGGAGGTTAGAAATATCAAAAGAAGAAAAAAAGTTGGTGATGAAAATAAGAAAAAAAATTGA
Source organism: Scutellaria baicalensis (assembly GCA_005771605.1). Taxonomy (NCBI): domain Eukaryota; kingdom Viridiplantae; phylum Streptophyta; class Magnoliopsida; order Lamiales; family Lamiaceae; genus Scutellaria; species Scutellaria baicalensis. The sequence continues at coordinate 30,054,950 of CM016721.1, forward strand.
GATTGAAGTTATTGTATACAAACAATGTATATATAATAAATCTTATTTAATTAGGATGAACTAGCATCAAATGAGAGTAAGTCTCTTATGAATCAGGTGCATGGACCATGCACCTAAGTCGGATCCGAGTGGGAGGACCGCCTCTTTTTTTTTTTCGCGCATGATTTTTGAAAAAATTCACATACCAATAGGTTATGTTAGACATACATTTACGTTATGTTATAAATACCTTTAAGCTATGTTAAACATACCATACTGCCCAAATTTCATACCTTGTCTTTTTTGGGCTTGATTTTTGAATTTTGGCATATACCACTAAGTTATGTTAGACATACCTTTACATTGTGTTAGACATACCTTTATGTATACTTAGACATACCTTTGCATATGTTAGACATACTTTTGTATATAGTTAGACATACATTTATATATGTTAGACATACCTTTGTATATAGTTAGACCTACCTACATAAGGTATGTTTAACAATATAACACAATAGTTGGTCTAACTATACACAAAGGTTGGTCTATTGGAGTGAATTTTGGGTGAGCTTCAGCGCAAGTGTTCATGCGCGTGGAAGCGCGTTTTGGGCGTGTGAACAAGTCGACTTGGTTGCACGAATCTCATATCCGTGCAACCGGTGCATAGAAGTTTTTGCCATCAAATGAAGGTTAGAACTATCAAGAGAAAAAAAAATAGTGATGGAAAGAAGAAGAAAAATCCATATGAAAACCATCATACTATATAAGCAATTCATATATATCCACTCTCACTTAATGAGAATGAGCTAGCATAAAATGGAGGTTAGAAATATAAAAGAAAAAAAATCGAGATGGAAGCTTTTTTCAGATATAATGAGATATTACCAATACTAATTTGATTGTCATCTTGATTATTTAAATCCATTGATAAGTGATTGCATTACAAAAAAATAAAAAAACCATTTAGCATTATAACAGTATAGATTATGAAAAACATTAAAAAATGATTTAACATTTTAGATACAATATAAATTACACTATATCATCAACAATAAACATTATTAGCATCGCGCGGGTGCACTACTAGTAATAATAATGGTTGTGTAACAATCTAAAGTCTATCTATATCTATATATACATAATAATAAAAAAGTGTTGGCAAACTTTATAAATTTACCACTTTCCATCCTAAAAATGTCACATCAATTTTAAATTTCATTTTGGTTTTCTAAATTAATTTAATAATTTTGAATCAATATTTTATCTTAAGCCACTAAACTTCGGCTTTCTCTACAAGTCATTTGAATTAGGCTTCCTCTACAAACCATTTTCTACTTCTATATAAGCAATGCATGAAATGTAGATGGAAGTCTCAGTAAATGAGGATGAACTAGTTTTTTTTTGAAACGGAGGTTATAAATATCAAAACAAGAAGAAAAATAATAGAGGATTGAAATATTAAAAGAAAAAGAAAATTAGTGATAAAAATAAGAAGAAAAATTGAGATGAAATTTATTTTCCCATATAAACAATGTATATATAACAACTCACATAATGGAAATGAACTTAGATGAAATGGAGGCTAGAAATATCAAAAGAAGAAGAAAATTTGGTGATGGAAATAAGAAGAAAAATTGAGATGGAAGTTATTGTATTATATAAGAAATATATTAACTCTCATTTTATGAGGATAAATAGCATCAAATGGAGGTTAAAAATATCAAAAGAAGAAGAAAAATTAGTGATGTAAATAAGAAGAAAAACCTAGATGATAGTCATTATATTCTACAAGCAATGCATATATAATCATTCTCACTTAATGAGAATGAAGTAGCATGAAATGGAGATTAGAAATATCAAAAAAAGAAGAAATATTGATGACGAAAATAAGAAGAAAAATTGGGATGAAAGCTTTTTCACATATAATGAGATATCAACAACACTAATTTCATTGTCATCTTCATTATCTAAATCTATTGATAAGTAATTACATTAAAAAATTAAAATTTAGCATTACAATAAAAAAAATATACAACCACTTTAGAGAAAGAGAAGTGAAGGAGAAGAGGTTAGGATATGATTATGACTCCACTATTTTAGACATATTTAAAGAGAAGGAAAAAAAAATAAAGATGAGAGGAAAATGTGAAAAGTTTATTAAACACAATTATTTATATAAGTTGAATACATTAAACATTTTTATTAATATAGACATTAAAAGTAATATAAATTTTATTCTTAAATAATATATCATTATACTTATCATTAATAATAATAATTATTAGATTATATCGCACAGGTGCACTACTAATTTGTAAAATATAAATAATCTGCAACCATATAGCCATAGGAAAATTATGGTGGCATTCTCTCTAACTATTAGACATGTCAAGCCAAATTACAATTCAACTATTAAATATTTGAAGGGGTCAAGGTTGTAACCTTAAAAGAGTTCACTCTTAGGAAGCAACATCCAAAACATGTCTGAAGCATAGGATAATAACAACAGATCCATATAAAATTCACATATATAGAATCATATAGTCCTGATACTTGAATCACAGAATTAAAACCCACAAATAATGTTCGTCCACAAAAATAAAATAAAAAATGGTGATATTAAACTATTTAATTAGATTGAACCATAACAATGAATTGGATATTGAGATTGATTCAAAGAAAAATATCTTGTAGGAAAGACACGATTCTTTCCTAGGACACTACTCAAAATCAGGTAGAGGATCATGCTGATAACGTGTTGTGAAATATGAATCTCATGTGCACCACCTTCTATGGATCAATATAACAAAATAGAATATGTCACAACAACGAAAAGAAGAAGAAGACAAGATTTAAAGGAGATAGTTTTATTCATCATACTCTCCATTCGTTTGAATACAATATATATATATATATATATATATATAAGAATATATGAACTAAGGTTATAAGAAATAAAAATCTCAAGAGTGAATTTATAACAATTTTTTTTTCTATGAACAAATAATTACAATCTTCGTAGCACATTGTAATAGGTGTTTTTCTACAGCCATTACTAAATCAACTTTTTTAATGTCTTATCCAATTATCAAAAATAGTAGTATACTTTAATGCATTTTGGTAGCTGGGCCAATATTTTTTCAACACTTTTCTTAAATCTCTGACCACATCAAAATTAATGTCACTACCGAAATGATTCTCACAAATGACTTCAAAGATTCCAAAAATGGAACACAATTTTTCTCTAATGAATCTAATTTGGTAAGTAAAAGAGTTGAGTTCGAATGAACAAGTGTTGTTCATGTACATTTAATTATCTTGTAATAATGTTCATTTTCATTTAATTAATAATAAAATATTTTCAAGAATGTCAATGAAAGGTTCAATATATATGTCAATTAAATTTTTATAATAAAAAACTGAAAATACGTTTATGTTAAAACTACGTAAATGAATAATATAATACGATATTCCTATTTTCCATCACTCAATTAATTTTGTTTTGGTTTTTGATCCTTTTCCTAAAATATTCTATATGAATGGAAAATCAAGTTAGGTTTGGGCCGATGGAAGAATATCACAAAGCCCATATATCAAAAGTTGGAGTTCTCTAGCCCAAATTTAAGATAACAGGCCCAATTTAAATTTCAACATCCCCACTCTTCTTGTTGTTTTCCTACTTTTTATTAATTTAAAAAATGAATGTATCAAAAAATTTAAAAAATAATTAATTTTACTAGAATCCATCGCATAATCTACTATTCATTTATAATATGTAGCTTGCATATAAAATAAAGAGTTGGACTCCTGTGAGACCGTCTCATGTGCGACGGCACTGGCGCACGGTCGTGTGCTGGGACACAGTCGTGTCCCAGGACACGGTTGACCGTGCGCCGAAACACATATTTATAGCACTAAAAGACATATTTATAGACAAAAATCACATACTTATCTCGACCGTGCCCTAAGACCTGACGGTGCACCACAAATTGCTCACGAGAGACACGGTTTGTCCCAGGGCACGGTCGTGGGCGAGAAAAAAAAATCTATACATACTTATAGTAAAAAATCCCATACTTATTATTGAAAAAAGCATACTTATACACTACACTCGCACACAGTCGTGTCCTAAGACACTATCGACTGTGCGCGAGTGTCGTCGCATGTGAGACGATTGCATATGAGTATTTATGTAAAATAAAATAAATAACAAGGGATTATTTTGACTTGTTATTATACATAACCTAACCTTTTTTTTTTTTTACGGAATAAATGATTTGAAATATTAGAAGTTAAAATTAGAAAAGAAGTCAACCCAACATAAAAGATTATTTGCTTTAATAATTTATATTTATGGAAAGAAAATAAAAACTCTCAAAGTCGTTTCATAAAGAGTAGGACTTATGTGCCCCGGGGCACGGATCCCAACCCGACCCACCCGATCCGCCCCTATTAATTAAAATTTTTTTTCTTCTTCTTCTTCCTCTTCTTCCTCTTCTTCTTCTTCACGCAACACTTTTTTTTTTCTTCTTCCTCTTCTTCTTCTTCTTTCTCCTTCTTCAACCCAATCTGCTTCCTTCTTCTTCTTCTCCTTCTCCTTCCTTTTCAACCCTTCTCCTTCCTTGTTCTTCTTCTTCTTCTTTTTCAACCCGATCCAAACAAATATATATACATCCATACATACATATATTGTCTAGCTAGGGTTAGAGGAGTTGGAGCAGGTGAGAGACGCCATGGAAGAGCTTAAGAAGAATGGAGCAACGAGGAAGCCTCCTCTGCAGACTCCGAACGAGGAATGGGTGGCACGTCCTCAACTTGGAGCTTCTCACCATCTCCCTTTGCAAACAGAGGATTTAGCCATCTAAAACTCAGCTGCCTCCAAATCCCAGTCTCGGAAAATGGATCATTCTCCAACACTACTTCCTCCAATAATGCTTCTCCACTGGACATCATTATTTGTGTGTGTGTTTTTTGTGTTGCTTTTGTGTGCTAGTATCTCACTAGCTACTAGGCTTAAGTTTGATTGATTATATATATGTTTTTGTGGGTTCATTAAATGGTTCTTCATTTTTCAATTGCAAGTTGGAAATCATCGTGGTTAATCAAATAATTTTGTGATTCATTATAATTGATCTGGTGGAATATGATTAAAGCTCAGTCTTGAACAGTTATGTATTTACGGTTACTTTAAAAGATTAATTCATGAGCAAACACATCGTTTTAATTAAATTAAGCATATTATATATACATATCACTTAATCTTAAGAACAAACATTTAACACCTAAAAAGTATATATATAACACCTATAGAGTATATATTAAACATATCAGACATATAATATGAAAATATTCTAAAGGTATTACAAATATACTATATAAGTGATATAAGATTACATGCATCTATAAGATATAATAAATATAATTCTTCCTTCAGATGTTATGAAAATATTTTAAAGGTATTACAAAGATACTCTATAGGTGATATAAAATTACATGCATATATGATATATAATAAACACAATTCCTTCAGGTATTATGAAAAAATTATAACACCTAAAGAACATACATATAACACTTATAGAGTATATATATGACACCTATCATTCAATCACATAATATGAAATCTTCTTTATATGTGTTACCTCAAGAACATACATATAACACATAAAGAGTATATATAACTATATAGAGTATACATATAACATCTATCACTGAATCACATAATATGAAATCTTCTATATATGTAATACCTCAAGAACATAGATGTAACACCTAAGGAGTATATATATAACACCTATAGAGTATAACTATAACACCTATCACTGAATCATATAATATAACTATAACACCTACAGGGTACATATATAACACCTATAGAGTACATATATAACACCTATCACTGAATCACATAGTGTGAAATCTGGTGTGCGTGGGCGCACACCAGATCAAGTGGGGGTGCGCGTAGGCGCGCCCACGCGCCGGGTCGGGTCAGGGGCACGTATCTAGGATCCGTGCCACAAGTGCATATAAGTTTTGTTCTAATATAAAAGCATTCTTAATTATTAAGATTACATGGTAAGTTATCCAAAGAAGATTAGGGATGGATACGAAAAATCTCTCTAACAAAAATGATACGAATTCATTGATTATTATGAAACTAATTCCATATAGAATCCTATTAGATGAAGGATTCTTATATACGTATCATTATATATATTAATATTAATATGTCCTACATTTCAATCAACACCTCTCATAATTCATTTTTTGATGCAATGACGACGTATATTGCTCGAAGCGTAATGTTATCTACTTCGTATCCTCCGTTCATCATAGATCACGATGAAGAAGTAGAAATACAACACGAAGAGGAAGTAGAAATAGAAGTATGGTTGCGTGGATTGAGAAAGTACGAGAAAATGAATGATGAAGAAGAAGATGAAGAATCGTCGATGGTTTGCAGTATTTGCTTAGGATTAGATTTGTGTGGTGAAGCATGTTACTTGCCCTGCAACCATGTTTTTCACAACTCTTGCATCCTCAGATGGATCAACCGTAATCGTTCTTGTCCACTTTGTCGTCTACATCTATGCATGCCCTCTCAGAGGAGAACTTGAGAGCTTTAATGTTAAGAACCCTAATTTTCTTCTTACTTGCTTGTTGAGGTTTTATTTGAATTTCAAGAATCTGTTATAAGTTTCAAAATTCCAGTCAATTATTGATTATTATTGATAAATTCATTCCTTTTTGTGATTAGTTTTAAAGTGAAATATGTATTCTTTTAACTATCTTGTATACCATGATTAATCTCGAATTTTTTCGGGCTGATACAACTTCGTAGAACCAACAAATCTTATTTTTGATATTTTAGAAACATAATTAATATGTCTATTATTCATTGTTAATGTAGTAAAATTAATTTTAATTGAAAAAAATCATTTTCTTCAATCCCATCAATTATGTCGGGTATATTATATGATTTGCTAATTAGTACTTCTTGATTTGGTTCTACTTTCTTTAAAATCAAACAAAGAAAATATTTAACATTAAAAAACTAATAATAATAATAACTTTTGTGGGCACAGTTTTATATTATCATTTCTTAAATATTACATAAAATCTATTTCAAAAACTTCGTTTGAATTTCTTCTATTCTCTTGTATACGTGATTAATTTAGGTATAATCCAACAATCGATGAAGCTTAAGCATCCAGAATCTATGGCGCCAAGATTAGCCCTAAATTCACAACGCCGATGAAATAGAGGAAAAGGGGAACGTAAGAAATTCAACAGTTAAACGTGTGCAGTTTTATATTTTCTATCACTTCAAATTCACCTTTAATATTATAAAATTAAATGTATAAAATAAATAAATATAACACTTGTAATCATCTGATACATGGGTGCAATCCACCAGGTGTGGGATAAAAGTTTTATTTTCTCTCACTTCAAATTCACCTTTAATATTATAAAATTAAATGTATAAAATAAATATAACACGTGTAATCATCTGATACATGCGGTGTAATCCACCAGATGTAGGATAGAAGTTAGCGTTAAAATAGGAGAGAAGATGAGGAATTGGGCCACTGTTCTTTTGTCATTGGGTTAACCCAAATGTCTGGACGTAAAATGGGCCTGCCTTTTAAGCTTATAAGGCCCAACAGTGCTAATTGTAGATGGGCCAGTCTTTTGACAAAATAAGGATGATATGGTTAGGGTGGGACTATCCTGGCCCAACCACTTCTAAATCTACCCCACAATAAAAATAAAGGGTAAAATCAAAAAAATTAAACGAAACGATGACCACTTTTGTACTTTGATAATTGAACTTTGAAAATTTACTGTATGACAGTCAACCTTTACGAACTTATCACATGACCGCCAAAATGTTTTCATCGACGGAATATGCTACGAATATACTCAGAATATTCCCCAATAGTGAAGGAATATTCCCCATTTTTAAAGTTTTTGACCTCCACTTATTCAAATACACCGATGTCAAGTTTATCAAGAACCACCTATCGTCGGTTGTTAACAAAATTGGGTAAGCCGGGGATGTGAGAAAGTCCCAAAGTAACTATATACTGTGAAAAATGATTTTGTAGGAAGCAAGAACTTTGTACATTAATAAATAGTTTGCAAATATTTGGGTGACAGAGAAACCGTCAGGGGATTTTCAAAAGTGAGAACATATATTTGTCTAAGAAGTGGGAACAATTGTTTTTTGTATTTTAGTTGTAAATTACAAAATTTCATCATATTTATTAAAATTACAAATATGCTAGACTTTTTTGTTATTATATATAGATAGATAGATATTATTTAGTTCCATGGTTATTTCTTTAAAAAAATTTTATTGGTTGCTATATTTAAATTTGTTTTATCACCCTAAATACAATTATTGTATGTTGATATTGAGATGGATAATACAATATAGATGGATAAAACATTTTAGAATCAGATAGTATTAAGATAAGTTCACCCATATCCAACCCTATCCTTTTACATCCCCAAATATGGTACTTTGTTGATTATAATATTTAGAGTTAGTCTCCTGTGCAACTGGTACACATACAATTTGGGTTGGGTCTGGGTCGATTCGGATCTGTGCACTTTTATTTATTATTTTTTTAATTTTATTTTTTTCGCTTCAGGTTGTTACCTTTATGTTATATGCATATGACCTTTATGTTATATAAGTGTGACCTTTATGTATAAATGTAATGATCTTTATATACTCTAACTTAGAAAAAAATGAAGAATTTTAGCAAAATTTATACATATTTACGTTTATGTAATATTCGCTGCACATATATTCATCCTTAAAATGCACTGAATTTTGAAAAGTTCAATTTTTTTTCAAAGTTATGGATTATAAAGGTCATAATATTTGTACATAAAAGTCACAAGAATTGTACATGGAAAAGTTGTGTGAGTCTGTTGGTGCATATAAGGGTATCAATTGAAGAATGTTAGTGGTTGTGTTGTGCTACTTAAAATTTTATACTTTCAGAGATTGAAATGGAAAGGGATTGCAGAGCCTCAGACATTGCCTCTCATTCAGCACTAGTCTGTTGAGAAAATTTTGAAAAGATGTCGTGAAGAGGCTAGTGCTGGCCGGTATGGTGAAGGTGAACTCATTTTGGACGTTTATCCTATTTCTTCAATGGGTAATGCTTCTGGAGGTAATATTAGGGCTGAAGTTCGTTAGCAAGATGAAGTGAATGAGGGTATTCCATTGAAGTTTGATGTATCTGGGAAAGGAAAGAAATGCATCAGTTTAGATTTACCGCAAGGGGAGCCAGATGATGAGAAAATAAAGAGGATGGCGAAAGATGTATGTATTTTGTGTTATAGAAATCAATATTATTTTATAGTATTATTATGTCTTAATTTTGTTTATTTTTTAGGAAATTCATGAAGCGTTTTTGTGTTACCAGAGAGATATTTCCATTGTGTCTAACTATCATATGTCAAAGCTCTTGAATACGAAGAAAATTATAGAAGACAAACAAGCATGCAGCTCGACCCCAGATATGTCTGATTCGTCAAAAAAGTTCTTCTCAGATGAGAAGCTTCATAAGTATATTGATTAAGTTGTTGAGAACTTTTTGATAATGAAGAAACTAGCCTCAGAAATCCCATCATTTGAGCTTCTAACACCAGAACCTCCATAATTCAAAGATAGAGTTGAATATGTGGAAGAAGTGGTGGAAGATGAAGAAGTGGAAGAAGATCATCTGATAAGGATATCCCTTTGGAGAAAGAGTTAAGTGATGCTATCGATTCAGTTGGTTCAAAGGGGAGAATGAAAGAGGATAATGAAGGTTTTCGGAGCATTTGGTATATGAAAGAGGATGTTGGGTATCTGTCTGAGTTTTTGGTATATTCCAAGAAGTATTTGCAGGCTATGGAACAGAAGCATAAAGAAATTGTGGACTACTGTTTTTACGAAGATGCATCTGTTGACTGTAATGCATAAGTAATTTATTTAAATTTCTTCTTCATTTATGATTTTTATATATATATATATATATATATATAAGGTATGAAATTTATATACTAAAGGTATTTTATGTATTCATATAGGGTATCATATGTGTACCTGTAAGGTATCATTTGAATACCTTTATGGTTTTACTTTCATGACTTTAAGGTATTACTTGTATGCCATAAAAGTATTATATGCATGTGTTGGAAACATTCAAGTATGTTTTGATGAGACAAAACCTTAAGAAAGTAACTCTAAAGTATAACCAATCTTGGGATAGGTTACTACAGAAAGATAAAGATCAGAGAAAGTGTCAAATGAAGGATACTGAAGAGAATGGTGGAAAGGAATCGGGTGAACTAATTAGGATACTGATGACTGTAGGAAGTTACTGGAAGAGAACTTGCTGAAGCAGAAAAGTAGCAAGCTACCAGACAGGAAGCTACCTGAGAGACCATGCCTAAGCATACTGCAGAAGCAGCATGCTACAGAGGCCTCAAGCCACCTGACGGAGCAAGCCAGAGAAGGAAGCACCAGAGTGAGCGCGAGGAGGAAGCTACAAAACAGGCATAAGAAGAAAGTCAAAAGTTACTGGTCGACACAAGAAAGTTACCGGTAGAGAGAAGAGAAGAGGAGTCAATCAGAATAAGACACTTAGAAAGTGAAAAGCTTGCGTGTGTCAGAAGAAGTGCGGCGCTATCAATGATGGAAATCTATCTACCTTCAACGGGCAGATTTCCTAATCTATAAATAGAAGAAGACTGAACACTGAGAAGAAGAGAGAGAGCACGCAAAAGAAGAAGAAGAAGAAGAGAGAATGCTAAAATAGAAGAGAGCGCGAGTAGAGAGAGTAGAAAAGAGGGGGAAGGCTACACAAAATAAAAGAGAGCAAAGTGGGGAGCAAAAGAAGAAGAGAGAAAAGAGAAGCTCAAACACCCCACACCCCAGAGACGCATACTCAGTCAGTCAGTCTTGCAGCAAGCTTCAGCAGATCAACCTGCAAACAAAGTTCAAGCTTGCTGCATCCAGTTGAAGAAGAAGGAAGACAAACCTTTTAAGGACTGTCTTGGAGTGCTTAGTGCGAGGAGCAAGTCCTGCTAAACTTTCCACTTTCTGAAGAAGAAAGTGAGGACCCTGGGTGGGTAGATTAGGATCCTGTGTGGGTCAGATAGGAGAGTAGACAAGCAGCTGTGTGAAAGCTTGCTACTTACTTGTTAAGTGAGGGTTGTAATAGATAGGGCTAAGTAAAGCAACTAGCTTAACAAAGGTTCCCTCTTGAGAAGAGGCAGAGAGGATGTAGAAGGATTACTCCACTTTCGAACCTCTGTATATCATGCTTCTATATGTGGTTACTGTTTTACTTGCATACTTTGTGTTAAGTTGCACATCTTCTATACTTGGCACATAAAAAGAGAGGAAAGCTTCCGCAACCACTCTGATTAGTAACCTCCCAAAAGGTTACTGACTCCTGACCAAAGCCTCCTGAAAAGAAGAAAAGTTTTGAAATTACAGTAGACTTATTCACCGCCTCTAAGCCTACTACCACACTTATTTGGAACCAACAAGTGGTATCAGAGCAGGTGGATAAATCATCCAACATGTATTATCTAATACCAACAAGTGGTATCAGAGCAGGTTGGATGATATGCAAAAGATCTAATCTATCTATCCAGATCCCATCTGTCAAAAGTCTCTCTCTAAAAAATCTCTCTTTCTCTCTCTCCCTCACATCATAGATCAGAAAAATCCCTTGCCTTCATTGAAGGATATGATTGATGTGAAGACAACAAGCAACTAAGAAGGATATCGAGAATCAAGCTGAATTGTGTAGAAAAACTGTTCATAAGAAGAAAACTGGTGAACAACAAGCTACTCGAGGATCAAACTATGAAGAAGGATGCTGTGCACAAGAAGCAAGTTTCTACTTATCACGGAGTAGACCAACACGGAGCAGATCAACAAGAAAGACATGTTGGTGAGCATGAAGAGAAAGCTGACACAAAGCGAAGCTATGAAGAATGGACCATACTGGAGCTTCAAGTCTATAGCAATAAGCAAGCAAGCAACCGTGGAGGAAGATGCGGAGGATGTCAATCAAAAGAGTAAGAAGAGAAGCTCACTTTATCAACCAGACCACCCTCAAGACGGAAGCAAGAGATGAAAGAGGATCTACTCTCTATAACGATGACCAGGTACCTCATTCTAACTTGCTCTTTTATTTTTGGTCTTGCTCACTCTTATCCTGTCAAAGAACTCAAGTGATCACATGAGAACTAATGTTTAAGAAAGCCAAGTGAAAGAATCTTCAAAAGACTAAAAACAACAGGCTTGAAAGACACTGGTCACTTGACTTGAAATGAGAAGGGAAGTCTGTGTTGACATTCAAAAAGAAGATACTTCACCTACTCATGCAAACTGCAAAGTTACCTAAAATGGTACTAAAAGTGACCCTAATTCTTAAAAGAGAACCATAGAGTAAGGGGGAACTTCCAGTACAAATCAAGGTAACTCAGCAGGCAAAAGAGTTAAACCATTGGAGAAACCCAAAGGATATGGGTATGTTGCAAAATGTCTGCAATTCCCTGAGAAAAACCAAGTAGAACAGCAACTCCAAATGGAAAGAAATTTATCTATCTTACTGATATCATGGTCTAAAAAAAGTTCATACTCTAAAGAGATATAGTAAGCAAACACCTGCACACACCGCCTTACAGGAATCAAACTTTCCCTACAACAACCATGGGCTGTAAGGAAAGGGTAAGTTCCCATAAGAAGACTAACTCAGAAGGACTCATATGTATGTGAGTACCAAACAAGAAAATTGTTGTTTTTCTACAGGTACCTTAGAAAACAGGCTACTAAATTCAGGCGGAAAAAATTGATGAATATAAGGAACAAAATGGAGTTCTGATAACAGGACGCTAGACACCAGGCTACTGGATACTAGGTCACTGGATAACAAGATGCTGGATATCAGGATGCTAGATACCAGGCTAACTAGATATTAGGTCGTTGGATAACAGGACGCTAGACATCAAGATGCTAGATACCAGGTTGCTGGTTACTAGGTCGCTGAACACTAGGTCGCTAGCTGGGTACCAGGACGCTAAACACGATGCTGGACACTAGGTCGCTGTGTACTAGGACACTAGACACCAAAATTCTGGATACTAGGTCACTGGACATCAGGACTTATCATCAAGTCACTGGATAAAGGGATCACATGGAGGTTACAACTCTCAAATCAAAGCAGTTACTGAAGAACTTTGGTAATGTACATACATAAAAAGTGTGTAAGGAACATTGTATAAGATTTTGATGAATGACAAAACATGTAATAGATTAGGATCTAGGATCCTGTGTATTTAGATTCCATTGTAAAAAAGGACCATGCTGCATGAAACCAAAAAGACCTTGCTGCACAAAACCAAAAAGAAAAGAAGAAGTAAACGGGGATACATATCTGCAGCAGGCTGCTCAAAAAGGATACTGGCCGCACTACCCGAGGATATTAAGGTTACTAACTACTAGATGAACAAAGAGAGAGCTGAAGATAACCGAAGCATCAGGAGGCATCAGCAACCTGATTTAGTAGCAGTTACCTCGAAAGTCATGTACGAGGTTAACGTTAGGCACATACCGCATTTGCAACCAATCAAGTTATGCCATGTATTGAAAATCAAAAAGGAAGTTTGAAGGGAAGACAAACTAGGTATGGCGATAGCAGCAACAGTCAAGTACAACCTCAATGGTTAGTGTACGAACAAAGCAGAAACTGCCACGTGATCTATGAAAGCTGCAAAGAAGGATCACCCTCTCCAACGGACAAAAATTCGAATCGCTATAAAAGTTGGAAGACTGGCACATGAAATGCACCTGAACTCTTGCGATCAAAACGCTCAAGCTATCAAAGATCATCTACAAATATATAAGAAGTTTCAAGTCCAATCTAGCATCAAGCTATCCTTAGATTTAAGAGCTCAATCGTTTCTAAACTTGCTGCCTGTGTTGTTGAATTCTTTCTTTTATTTCAGGCTATCAAGGAGTTGCTTGATCAGAGGGTGTTCTTGATCAGGTATTTACATTCTTAGTAGAAGAACAAGAGCTCTGCGTGGGTTAAAGGAGTTTGGTCACTGTGTATTAACCCTGTGTGCGAGAGACTAACAGTCTTTGTTAGGTTTAGGTTGTCTAAGCGAGGCTTGTGTAAATCAACCGTTTGACCTAACAAAAGTTCCACCTTGTGTAGGAGAAGAGACGACGTAGAGGGATTACTCCACCCTTGAACCTTTATATATCGCTGTATTCTTTACTGTGCTGTTTTCATTGATCTTGTTGATATTATTGCTTATCCGCTCTTATCATTTGCATACCATTTATAAGCATAATATCTATTTTCAGAAAAGAAGACTTGCTTGAAAGGTATTTCCGCTGTGCATAATATTCACCTATTTCCCTTTTGGCTACTACCGCAAGTGTACGGTGTAGATTGCAGAACACGGTAAGCAAGGTCGATCCCACAGAGACTATTATCTAGGAATAATCGATTACCCAAATTCAACCCCTAACTTTATCTAGGCTATCAGATATCAAAGACTTCAATTACTTATACTAAAACAAAAACAAATAAATACACGGAGACAAACAGATATATCTGAGACAGGTTCTAGAACATGCTTTCATCTAATTCTCATCACGATATCACTTGACCAATCCACTTCAATGATTAACTATCCTATATGAGCAATCACAAATATCAAATTAAAAGCTCTCTCGAGTCAATTTAACCGGTTGATTATTATGCTATCAGAGGTATCTCTACTCGATCTGATATAACACAACAACTCCCAAAAGCACCTAGGATTGAAAATCTCATCATATATGTCATTTATCTCTCGATCTTATGCTGCATATATGTCATGTGTTTACTCTTCCGTAATTAAATCTCCTCTCTCGAATTTTGACTTAATTACTTAAACATGCTCAATTAGTGGCCACATAATCAAACAAGCAATCAAACCATAAACACATCAATAGGATAAAGAATCAAGAAATTGAATTGAAATCAAAAATCCATCAGATTCGAATTAGACTACTAACAAGCCCTAGAAACCCATGGAAAACTAGCCAGACATGAATATCAACAAACTCATAGACAAGATTGAAAATATCATATCAAACTAAAATAATCCAACAATAAAGGAAAGATAAAGAAAAACTCTATATGAACGATGATCTCTCGATTCTTCGATCTTTGAAGTCTTCTTCTCCTCTCCGGATGCTCTCAGAATATGTGTTTTCTCTCTATGAATGTTATTCCTACCCTAATGATTGTCCTCCTATCTCCCTGCTCCTTTTTGGGACAAATTTGGGTATATATAGCATCTTGGAGGTCTCCTAAATGGTTTAGAAGTGTGAGATACGTCAAAAAATCGAGTTTGGGATCGAATAGGAGTCTCTCAGGCACGACCGTGCCCTAGGACACGGTCACCCGTGCGCCAGTGCTAGTGTTTCTGTGTAGTGGGGCACGACCGTGTCCCAAGACACGGTTGTGCGCTGGTGCAAAGTTCCGAATTTGACTTCTACGTCTTCATGAAAGTTGTAGGTCTTGAAGTTAGCTTTTAAATGCCACAAATTTCACCTCAATATCAGTCTTCTAGAAAATGTTATGATCAAAATACTAGAGCCCTGTCATGACGAAGAACCGAACGCAACACTTCTGTTTTTACTTAATATTCTGCTTTCTTCCAGAATGAATTGGGAAATAGTTCAACATCAAAGTTGTAGATCTCTTCCTTAGTTTTCCAACAAAATTAATATCTTCCAATTCGGACTTCTAGATCGTGAGATATGTCATTTCTTCGACAACTGCGCATGTGAGCTGAAACTTGCGATTTTTGCACTAAAAACACAAAACTAAACACAAAACCATCAAATGCAACTAATAAATCAAAAGTATCTAATCACTATAGAAACGTACATAAACATGCTCAAATGAACACATAAACATACGTAAAAATATAGTAAAAACGACACTTATCACATAAATCTCATTCTATCTTAAAGCTTAAGGTAACTGCTCAAGCAGTAACCTTTAGGGCAGTTAGTTCCTTAAAAAACTGCCTGTGTGTCTTTTCTAGAAGAAAAGATTGAAAAATTTGAGTAGGCTTATTCACCCCCCCACTAAGACTATTACCACTTGGGACCAACAAGTGCTATCAGAGCATGTTGGATTAAAAGTCCGATCTAAATGATCAATCCTTGATCCCTTTTCTTTTCTGAAAACTCAATTTTCTATCATAAGCATAATCATCATGGACCCTCATATAGTACGTATGTTTTCCATTGACGAATATGTTCCCTCCTGAGTGGAGGAAGAGAGGACGTAGAAGGATTAATCCACCTTCGAACCTCTATACATCCTTACGTCTTTATATGCTTACTGCACTTCATGCATACTCTCTGATAAGCTGTACATTTTCAACTCGTCTCTGTGATAAGCTTCCGCAAACCACTCTGATCAGTAATGTTGGATATATTTATAGAATGTTTTGATGAGACAAATCCTTAAAGTAACTCTATAGCATAACCAATCTTAGGATATGTCACTGCAATAGAGTTACTGCAGAAGATTAAAAAGGATCAGAGAATATGTCGAAGGAAGATTACTGAAGAGAATGGTTGAAAAGAGTCTGGTAAACTAATTAAGATACTATTGACTTCAGGATGCTACTGGAAGGGACCTCGCTAAAGCAGAATACAGCGAGACAGGAAACTACCTGAGAAGACCATGCCAAAAGCATACTGCAGGAAGCAGCATGCTACAGACCCCTCAAGCCACCCGAAGGAGCAAACAGGAAGCTCCAGAGTGAAGCAAGAAGAGGGAGCTATAAAGAGGCATGGGCAGAAAGTCAAAGTTACCAGTAGACACAAAGAGTTACCGGTAGAGAGAAAGAGAAGATGAGTCAATCAGAAGAAGACACGTGGAAAACGAAAAACTGGCGTGTGTCAGGAGTGCGGCACATCAATGATGGAAATTTGTCTACCTTCAACGGGCAGATTTCACAACATATAAAGAGGAAGACTGAAGATTGAAAAGTGTGTGGTTGACAGAAGAAGTGAGCACATCAGAATATCTAAGCTCATAGAGAGAAGCGCAAAAGAAAGAGAGAAGAGCTTAAAAGAGAGAAGCGTAGAAAAGGGGGAAGTCCAGAGAAGAAGAGAGTGTTTAAGTAGAGCAGATCAAAAGAAGAAGAGCTCAAACACTCCACACCCCAAGAAGACGCACACCTAGTCTACCAGTTATGCACCAAGGTTCAGCGGATCTGTCTACAAACAAAGGCCAAGCTTGCTGCACCCAGTTGAAGAAGAAGGAGATAAACCTCTCTAAAAGGTTGTCTCGAAGTACTCAGTGTGAGGAGTAATGTCCTGCTGAGTTTACCACTTTCTAGGAGAGAAAGTGAGGACCCTGGGTGGGTAGAGTAGGATCCTGTGTGGATTAGGGAAAAGTAGGCAAGTATCCGTGTGAAAGGTTTGCTACTTACTTGTTAACTTTTCTTGCGTCTTTATCTGCCTACTGTATTACATGTATTCTCTCTAATAAGCTGCACATCTTCTACTTGGCTTTGTAATAAACTTCCGCAAACCACTCTAATCAGTAACCTCCCAAAAGGTTACTGATATTAAAAGTGAGCCGAAAGACATAGGAGAAAAGTTTTAAAGATAAGGTAGACTTATTCACCCCCCCTCTAAGCCTACCTACAGCAGTTTTGAGACCAACAAGTGGTATCAGAGCAGGTTGGACTATTCACCAGTTGATCTATCTGATACCAACAAGTGGTATCAATGGTCAACCACCAGTGGATTATTCATCCTTACTAAATGGTCAAATCTGATAACAACAAGTGGTATCAGAACAGATGGATGAACAAAAGATCTAATCGATCTATCTAGATCCCATTTGTGAAAAAGTCTCTCTCAAAATCTCTCTCTCTCTATCACCCTCACTTCAGAGATCATTTCAATACCTTTTGCTCTAAAAGGATATGATTGATGTGAAGACAACAAACAACTGAAAGATGTAGAAAATCAAGTTGTGTTGTGAAGAAAAGCTGTTTCTGAGGCGGTACAACAAGCTACCGAAGAAAGACTACGAAGAAGGATGCCATGCACAAGGAGCGACGTCCTTACCTATTACGGAGAAGACCAACATAGAGCTGATCAACAAAGAAGACATGCTGCTGAGCATACAGAAGGAAGCTGACAACCATGGAAGAAAAAAAGCTGAGAATGTCAAGCAAAGGAGTAAAAAGAAGAAGCTCAATCTAGCCTCCAGACAGAAACAAGAATGAAAGAGGACCTACTCTTTTAAAAGGACAATAATGACTAGGTACCTCATTCTAATTCTATACTCTTTAATACTGGTCATAATCAAATTTATTCTGTTAAGAAATTCAATTGACAATATCTAAGATAATGAACTTTAAATTGTTGTCACTTATTTCTAAAAATGAGAAGGAAGCCAGCATAATCTTGTTATACTATAATGCTTCACCTTCTCATGCAAGCCTCAAAGTAACCTGAAATAGTACTGTTAGTGACCCCATATCTTAAAAGAGAAGACCATAAAGTAAGGGGGAACTTCTAGTACAAATAAAGGAAATTTTGAAGGCAAAAAGATTAAAATCCTTTGAATAACCCAAAATGGGTATGCTGTAAAAAGTCTGCAACAAATTGATCATCAAGCAGAACAGCATTTCAAATTTTTTTTTCATATCTTTGTCATCCTTTACTGTTATCTCTGTTTATCATTTCCTTATCTGAAAGAAGAGATTCAGTAAAGCAAACACCTGCACACACTATCATTTTGTTCTTAATCTTTATGAATCTTAAAGAAGCCAAAACTTTCTCTACAGCAACCATGGGCTGTAAAGAAAGTCCAAGCTTCTAAAAAGATATTTAACCCAGAAGGACTCATACTTGTGTGAGCACCTGTACAAGAACACTCATTTTTTCAGGAACATCTGACAAACGATTACTAAATTTAGGGGGAACCATTGACAAAATAACAAACTGTGACTATGGTATGCTGAACATCAGGCTACTGGACACTAGGTCATGGGATAATAGGACGTTGTACACCTAGACTCTAGATACTAAGCTACTGGATGCTAAGCTACTAGAAATCAAGATCACTTGTCATTAAGTCAATAGAAAAGGTAGAAGGACTCAAAAAGAATAGATAAAATTCTGATGAAGAGAAACGCTAGGAAACCAGGACATTGAATACTAGGTCGCTGGATAGCAGGATGCTGGACATCAGGATGCTGTATACTAGGCTGATTGGAAATTAGGTCGCTGGGTGGCAGGACGCTAGATATCAAGATGCTAGATACGAGGGACTGGAAACTAGATCGCTGAACACTAGGTCGCTGGGCAACATGACGCTAAATACCAGGAAGCTGGACACTAGATCGCTGAACACTAGGTCGCTGGGTATCAGGATGCTAGACATCAATGTACTGGACACTAGCTTACTTGACATCAGAATTTATTATCATGACATTGGATAAAAGGGATCTCTTGGATGTTACAAGATCAGAGCAGTTACTGAGAAAATATTTTTTGGTAACTTGCGTACATTTAAAAGAAATCACCTTTTTCAGAAATGGACTACCTTTTCAAAACCCTAAAAGAATTCCAGCCGTACGATAAGAAGAATTCAAAGGTGGAGATCCAGCACTTGACCACGTCATCTCAAACAAAGGAGAAAAGACATAAAGCTGTGGAAATTGTCAACACCTTTATTGGAACCCGGCGGAGCAGTTAATGAGATCCTTGAAGATCTAAACTGCAAATAGGGAGTATTTCTATCCCTATAAATACATGCACTCCTTATTCTTCATTAAGCATAAAAAAATATCCTCTCTCTCATCCCTAAGCATCATGGAACCCAAATATTGGAAACTTTCAAAGACCCCAAATCTTGCTGCTTTACACAAAATCTCAAAACAAAGTGGAGAGAGAGAGAGAAGGAGATAAAATGGGTTGAAGAGATGTGACTCATCTCCCCAATATATATCCAAAACATTATCTATAATTTTCATAAAATAATTAAATATACATATATGTAGGTGCTTTAGATAGATAGTAAATATACATATATAATATACATATATACATTACACACGTATACATATATATAGGTTATGTAAACTCATATATATATATATATTACATATGTATACATATATAAATATTTATGCATGCATCTTATTTTCATATATATATAAAATTAACATTAATAATAATAATAAATAAATAATAATAATAATAATAATAATAATAATAATAATAATAATAATAATAATAATAATAATAATAATAATAATAATAATAATAATAATAATAATAATAATAATATACCACAATAATATAATTTATACAAAAGTATTTACCAAGTACATTTTGTATAAATTATTTTGTCACGTGTAATCACATATAAAGATCATAATTAAATTCCATAAAACAAAAGCATTTACGACACAAACGAATAAGCTTAGCACAAAAACCTAATATCATTTTTCCTCATTTAAACTTATCTATATTTTATCTTTTTACTTTCATCCATGATTGTCAAGTGAGTTGAGATCAAGCTCGGTTTCCTCCATAAGCAATCCTGCAAAATACTTTTAAAAACTCGAAAGAAACATTAGATCACAACATACGAAATAAATCGTCAAGCACAACATAATACGTAAATTATAACTTTAAATAACATAAAAGTTCACTTCAAATCATTTTTTTTTCAATTAAAAGGTAAAAGAAATTTTGTGAAATATGAAATGCAGATTTTCTTGAAAACGGGGTGTTACACAGAGTGTGGGTTTCTGCTCGCACTACAGGGAACCATACTGCGAGGACCTAAGAAACACTTGAAGCAGCAACGGCTGAAGAAACAATCTCTGTGCCAGTACCCTTAGATGATTAGGCACCGATGAAGGTTGATCAAACGGCTGAGGAAATTACTCCGATGGAGATAGAAGGAGTAATTTCTGAGGATCCTGTGAATTATGGTGAGATGATTGCAGAGGAGGCTGCAACAGGTCATGCTGCTAGCATAGAGCCTGCAGTTGAAGAGATTCCAGTAGAACAGGCTGCTCAAACAGAGCCTACTGTATAGGTTGCTCCTAAAGAGCCTACTGTTGAGAAGTCTACCAACATAGAGGCTTCGATAACACAGACAGAAGTTGAGGAGGTGCCTTTGGAAGAAGGGTCTTCTGAAGAAGATGTAAGAAGGTTGTAGGGAAATGTTCCTCAGGAAACAACAAAAGCTGATTATGAGGAGTATATTGATAAATGGATGTCTAGCTCCTCAAACAGCGATGATAGTTCACCTAGTGAACAGGGTGCAACTGTTGCTGAAAAATCCAAAACACTAACTTCTTCTCTTTCTGTGCAGGCTGCTGAAGAAAAATATATAGACGTAGTATTCAAGGCAGTGGAAAAGGTTGGCAAGTCTCTGTCCAAGGCTAGCCATCAAATGAGAGCTGAAGCAAAGAAGGATAGGTTTAAAGCTTCCTTCCTTATTGACACTCTAAATGCAACCTTGACAAAGATTCAAACGACTATTAATTCCCTGATCCCATCCACTAACCTTGTCGATGCCATCAAAAGCTTGAATGAGAAGCTCAACAAATAAGAGAAGAAGCTACTGGAGGTAGAACTTGAGCAGAAGTCTATATCTTCCACCTTGAAGAAAATTGATAACTCTCAGTTCGAGCAGCAGCAAACCTGAGAGGATCATACTGATATCCTAACAAGTATGCATTCAATGATAAGGTTTGGAGTAGGCTCGGCTTATGATGCTGATAAAAAGGGGGAAGATACAGCAAAGAGGATCGAGTAGAGAAGGCAGCAGGATCCTTCTTCTTGCAGGCAGCTAGCTATTCTGCCAAGGAAGGATTCAGGAGGAGATGGAGAAGGCCATGGAGGAAGCTCCAGAGGACGACCATATAATAGCTCAACTAAAAGAAAATATGATGCTATCTCCGAAATCCATCATGGACTTTGCAGAGGATTCAATGAAAGGAAGGAGAAGAGGAGGAAAGTTGAAGAAATGTGCAAAACATCAGATATTCACATTGAGGATCTGACGAAGGAAAGCCTCTCAAAGCTCTACCCTCCCCAGAGGCAACCTGACTTGGAAGCTCTTGCAGCAGATGAGAAGCATGCACCGGAATCACTGCTCACATTCTTGGATGGAAGTCCTAACTTTCGAAGCCCCAGATTCCAAGTATGGGAACTTCCTGAAATCGATCTGCCTACTACTCAATGTCCAACCTTCCTGCAAATCGATACCTACAAACGAGCAGAATACCTGAAGTACTATATCAAGCTGTGCAGGGAGTCCACCTATATTAAAGGAAGAACTCATCATGAGGGACTCTAATGCTTCAAGGACCTTGCCAGCATAGGTGTGCTTCCACTTCAGATAAAACTAAAAGGCCGCATGAACAGAGGAGAAGTCATTCCCTTCTGTGAGGACTTTTGGTTGAGGTATGATGAAACTCCTGAGATAAAAAGGGTAATGGAGCCAACATACTAGGAATCCTTACTGCATTGGTGGAAGGGGTCTCGCAATGAAAAAAGACCAAGAGCAACTTGGTTTAAAAGACCCTGATTTCTGAAACCTCTATTTCCTATTTTCTGCTTACTGCTCTTTATGCTTTCACTTATATCTTTTGCATTGTTTGTGTTGATGTTTTGCTCTGGTACCCCTATGTTTTATCAACTCAATAAAACTACCTGTTTGTTCTGAAAAGCTCACTACTTGTGATCTTATGCTTAGCTTCTGCTCTGATATTTTACTGCTTTATATATATATATATATATATATATATATATCTTGCTGATCGCTTTACAAGCTTATGTTCTTGAATAAAATTTGATAAGTCTTTGATCCTCTTAAAGGAGTTTTGTCATCATCAAAAATGGGGAAATTGTAAGAAACATTTTATATATTTTTATGAAGACAAAACATGTAATAGATTAGAGCCTAAGATCCTATGTATTTAGTTTCTGTTGTAAAATTCTCTAAGTATAGGATCAGGAGGTTTGATGATCAAAGACTGGAGCGTGAGGACCTTTCTGCATAAAACCTTAAAAGATTTATGTATAAGTCTTTACAGCAGGCTGCTTGAAAAGGATATTGGACGCTCACTGCATAAGGATGCTGAGTTTGCTAGCTGAACAAAGCGATAACTAAGCTGAAGACGACTAAAGAACCAGGAAGCATCAACAACCTGTTCAGAAGCAGTTACCTCGAAATCCGTATACAAGGTTTACGTTAGGCACAGCCGCAAACTCATCCAATCTAATGATGCCACGTAGCAAAAGCAAAAAAGAAGTATAAAGATATGTCAGACTGGGTATGGCGATCACAACAATAGATACGTCTGATCTCAACAACCGCGTACGAACAAATCAGAAGGAGCCACGTTGCCCCATGCGTGCTGCGAGAAGGAAGCTCTCTCCAACGGGCAGATTTCTTATCGCCTATAAATGATAGAAGAATCTGGACCTGAAAGACACTTGAAACCTGAAACTCTTGCAATTAAAGCACTCAAGCTATCTAAATGCACTATCTTTCATTCTTAGAAGTTTCAAGTCCAGTCTATTGCAGCAAGCATACTTTACCCTAGAGAGCTAACTGTACAAAAGCTTGTTGCCTGTGTTGTTGAAGAAAAATACCTTATTTACTTTCGTAGACTGTTAGGAGTTGCTTGATCGGAGGCTGTTCCTGATCAAGTATTTGCGTTCTTAGTAGAAGAACAAGAGCTCTGTGTGCGCTAGTTGTGTTTGGTCACTGTGCAGTAACCTTGTATGGGATAGATTGACGGTTCTTGTTAAGTTTAGGTTGTCTAAGCGAAACTTGTGTAAATCAACTCTTATACTTAACAAAGTTCCTCCTTGAGAAGCAGTAGAGAGGACGTAGAGGGATTACTCCACCCTTGAACCTCTATAAACCGTTGTGTTTATTTTTGTTATAGCTTACTGCTTTTCCTATTCTTACTCTTGCTTATCTGCTATAACCTGATGTATATATCTCTTTAGCATATCAACCATTTTCAAAAAAGAAGTTTTATTCTAAAAGAATTTCCGTTGTGCATAAAACTCTTTTTCACTAAGTTTACCAAACGAAACTGCTCAAGCAGTAATCTCCAGGACAGTAAGCTCTTCAAGCTTCCTACCTGGGTGACTTATCTTTCAGTTTTAAAGAAAAAGTTTGAAAATTGAGTAGGCTTATTCACCCCACCCCTAAAGCCTACTATCACTTGGGACCAACAAGCCTCTCCTTAATATCCTGCCCTAGCCCCTCCTTCCTCCTTCCACTCATCCCGTCGTCCTCCGACCAACAGTTTCATAATGCGATTAATGAAATTAAAGAATCTGGTTATGGTTCTGCAATGTCTGATCAGATCTATAATATAAAAAATTGGAGTACTGTTTTGAGTTATTTATATGTTCATTCTTTCTGGTTACTTTATTGTTGATTTTGAGATCTTTGGTGAATTTGTTTGATACAATTAGTACTCACTCATGCTGTTGAAGAATTGCTTGATATATTATGTAAAACCTCATAAGCATACACGTAATACCTTAAAGGTATTTAGATAATACTTGAATGAGACTTGTGTAATACCTGAACAGTGAGTACCAAATATTTTAAATGTAAATATGAATATGTAATACAATATAGATAAAAATGTAATACCTTAAACATATTTTATGTAATACTTTGAGGATAAATACGTAATATCTTAAACTATAAGCAGTAATACCTTAAAACTAAATATTACCTTATACTCAAATATGTAATATGAATATGCAATACCTTATACTCAAATATGTAATACCTCAAAAGGTGCATATGTAATACCTCAAAGGTAAATATGTAATACTTTAAAACTGAATATGCAATACCTCATAATCAAATATGTAATACCTCAAATGTGCATATGCAATACCTCAAAGGTAAATATGTAGTACCTCAAAGTAAAGACGTTCAAACGGTTCCGAAAACCGAAACCGGGGCTGTTCGAACCGCCGGTCAACGGTTCCCGGTTTCGGTTCCGAACCGGAACTGCGAACCGTCGGGGGGGCGGTTCGGTTTCGGTTCCAATTTTTGCAAACCGGCGACCGGCGGTTCAAACCGACGGTTCGAATCGCCGATTTTTACAATTTTTTTTTGAATTTTTTTGAATTTTTTAATTTTTTTTAAATTTTTTTAAATTTTTTTTATGACATTAGGACACAAAAATGATCTAGAGGTAAGCCTACCCAAGAGTTAGACTCTTATTTAAGTGCTACTTATGAATCTATTTCTTTTGAGACTTCAAGTGATTTGTTGAAGTGGTGGTCACGAAGGACCATCATGTATCATATTCTAACCATTATTGCTAAGGAATAATGGTTTTGATTCCTTAATTTGATTCGAATTAAGGATACGTAGGCAATTTCATTATAAGTTTGGAATTGAATTTCATTTCCAAACTTAGAATGAAACTCAAGCTCTTTCAATTTTTTCCCCCTTCTCTTTAATCTTTAGATAAAATTTTGTAATTGTAATAGATATATTTAGTTTGTAATAGTCTAATAGATTAGAATTAAGATTATAAATTCATTAGAATTGCAATCATTAGGTTAGAAACTTAGAAATTGTACAACTTGTAATAATTTTACAATTTATAATGAAAACATTTGTGCCGGTTCGATTTTGTGTACTCTATTAGTCTATTTCAGTCATGAATTATATCGAAACAAACATTAATAAACAAATTCGGAGTTGCAAAATCAAAATGAATAAGAAAAATGCAAAAAAAAAAAAAGAGGAACCGGCCGGTTCGAACCGGCCAAACCGCCCGGTTTCGATTCAACCGGCGGTTCGGAATCGAAACCGGAATCGGCCACCTACCGGTTCGGTTTCGGTTCCACCAATGCGGAACCACCGAACCGGCGGTTCGAACCGAAACCGGAACCGTCGAACCGTTTGAACATTCTTACCTCAAAGCTGCATATGTAATACCTTATGTTTTAAGCTTAATACCTCAAAGATAAATATGTAATACATTAAAAGTATACATGCAAAAACTAAAGAGTATACACGTAATATCTATCACTGAATATAATCTGGTGTTCACGAGCTCAAGTGAGGGCGGGCGTAGGGGCATGTGGGAGCGCGTGGAGGCGGTCCACGGGCCGGGTCGGGTTGGGGGTACAGATCTAAGATCTGTGCCATGGGAGCACACAAGTTTTTGCCTTTCTAATGATATCACACATTAGTTCATCTTGACTTTTAGACTTTGGAATTTCCGTAGCCTTTCCTTTGGAAATAATTGGTTTATTTCCAAATGCTTCTTTGAAGAGTTCATCCTTGGATCGGCTGGATCCAATTGATAACCTCATTTTTTATCCTTTGATCTCTTTTTCAGATCACGTATCTCCTTAAGGATGTCGAATAAATCTTTCATCATCACCTCCGTCTTACCACCATAAAATTGGATGGTCTTCTGAATCTCTTTAAGATCTTGTGAGATCTTAGATGAATTTGGAACAATTTTGTTCCCATCATTCTTGGACATCATAGTCCTGATACATAATTCTTGATTTTCTCCTCCGTTAGGCATAAAAATAAATATTGTAAATATAAACTATAAATTATTTCTTCAATAAACCTAGACTCTGATACTATTTTAAGACATCGGATCAAATACATATATGGATTGAATTTGTTAAAAATATATTGCATTAATGTGGATTGGAAGAATTAATCTGGGATTGGAAATAGCATTTTGCAATGCTTGGCCGAGGACATTTTAGTCTTTTTACCAAAAAAAAGTGGTATTGTTGTCACTTTTTTTATGTTGTGTGGTATTTTGGGTAGTTGATAAGAAATGTGTTATTTTGGGGTATTAAATATATATACACACATAAATATATAATGTTTTGACATATGATATGAATATGATAGGTAGGTTAAGATGTGCCATGAGGAAATGTTCTTGTATGTTATATTCATTAGTTCTCATAAAATTTATTCTATTTTTCTTATAATAAATAATAAAAAATAGTATGAGAAAATCCGACCTACCATATAATATGAAAAATAAAGATAATTATTGTCATATACTGACTTGCATCATAGTTATGTTCTTATTTTAGAATTTTTGTATTTAATTTTTCACAAAAACTTATGTGATTTTCATCATATTTATGTTTTTATTTTAGAATTTTTTTATTTCTTTTTTCACAAAAACTTACGTGAGACCGTTTGCATCATATTTATGTTCTTATTTTAGAATTTTTGTATTTTTTTTTTCACAAAAACTTATGTGAGACCGTCTCGAGGATATAAGATGAATTTCTATCACCCAAAAATAACATGTAAATTGTAGGGTTCGGATTGTGGGTACTTGAATTATGAGTTAAACCTGTCTCACACAATACAATAAAAATTTGTGAGACGATCTCACAAGATACTTACTCTTCTTTTATTAATTGATTTTGCGTCCTGTGAACTAAAATCCTGGGTCCGTACAAGACACACATTCAGAAGGATACAAAGACAGGATCATTGTTCCAGTGGCCATCTAACTAAATATAAGATTCTAACAAAGAAGAGCAATAGTTGTTCATTGTCCATAAAGAAAAGATTGTTTATGTACACTATTAAATTACACAGAAGATTGTTAATGTACACTATTAAATTACACAGATACTAGCTAGTCGATCATGTTTGCAAGTAAATATCTTGCATAGTGAGTTAACTCCATTTCGGATCAGCATTCAGAGTTGCATTTGAGTTCACAGCAACATTTCCTGCCAAAGATCAACCAATCAGTATAGAGCCTAAAGCAAAAATAAACCAAGATTAATCTTCTGTTTGTCATCAGAGAGAGAGAGAGAGAGTTACTCTACTTGACTCATATGAGTCCATCCATCAAGTATGTGTGCTGGAACTGTGATAAGTTCGATTTTCGGTCGCTGAATCTTTTGTTCAACTCTTTTACCATCGCTTGCTCTTGAGCCAGTTGCTCTTCAATACCTTGCACTTCAGATTCAAGTCTCTCCAGTTCAGCTTTACGCAGTAATAGCTCCTTCTTCTTTCGATCAATACTCTCAAGCTGCCTATTCCTTTCCTGCAGCATCTCTTTGGCTTCATTCGACAAATTAACAGCATCTTTGATTTCATGAAGCCGGTTATGCAGCCACTGCACATTGAGCTTCATATTTTGAGCATCCCTAACTGCAGTGTAATAAGAATCTAAGCTACTAATGTCAATGTCTTTTAACTGTTTCTTTTCTAGATCTTGCACCACCTTACAAATGCCAAGCACAACAAGGGTCTTCATGCAATCTGATTCCAATGAACAATCCTGAGTAATATCCCCATGCTTTTTGTTAATCGCCGTGAGCATACGGGCAAGCTCTTTGTCACAGTACGAGGATCCTGAGTTTGTTACTTTTTTGTCATCCAAACACACAGCATTTGCCGCATGTTGCAAGATCTTCAGATCAACGCCATCACTTATTTCATTGCTGCGCCCAACATCATTCTCTCTTTTACAAGAGTCGACAGGACGAGGGGCTTCTTCATTGGGTGAAATATCAGTAAGTGTCTCCTGAAAATCTTGAGCACAAAAGCCAGGTCTCTTGATGATTATAGCTTGTTTGTTAACAACAGAGGTATCACGAGAAACGTGTGATTCCTGCCCCACCGGGTCATCAGGTGACGGAGAAATGTTAATTTGAGAGCCATGTTCGCCCGATTTGCAAAAGGCTTGCGAGCTCGATCTCTTGATGATCTGAACAGATGTAAACAACCATGGCATTTGCTCTTTAGGAGTTCTCAACAGAACCTCGTTTTTGTCTGTACTTTGTGGTTCTTGATGCCCTGAAAGAAAGTATGAAGATACAAGTAATCAAAACAACATCAACTAATTAACAAAATGAAACGGCATTTTATGAATCCATTTCAGTTTTATTTTAATGATTGTTGGATTTCATTTGCAAAACATGACAACCCTTTCACTTATGATTGTGCATATGTATGTTCAATTGTTAATTCCTTTAATTACTAAACTGAAACAAAAGCAAAATCTATAATTATCTCACAACACTTATCATTTGGCCACAAAGCATTTTAGCATAAGATTGTGGGTCACTATTTAACCCTTCCAGCAGAATCTCTACAACCAAACAAGCCCAGAAAACCACACTTAATCAAACACTAATCGTAAGCGGATTCAGAGTTGTAAGCTCAATTTAATCAGCTAAACTCCTAATTAACACATAATTCCATGATCTGCACAAGCACAATTACAATGTCGAAAATACAAGCTTACAAAACTGTGAGAGCACTCGAGCTTTTGGCGGTCGGCCTCTGCGGCGTGCAGTGGGCAGCGCCGCCGGTTGCCGGCGAGATGGGGGCTTGTAAAAGTTAGGTCGGGATCTTTTCCTTGTGGTACGGCAAGGCGGCTGCTCTGCAAAAACATCTGGGGTTTGGAATTGACCATGCACACTGAGATACCCATTTTTATTCTGATGTCCTGAAGAATCACCGGCGCCGGAGGAGCTACAGGTTTTGGGCGGAAAACCCGGCGGCGCATCACCAGAGAAGATTTTCTCCATTACATGAGAGGGGTTGCAGGCATTAGTCTATCTCTCTATGAGACTACCCTCGTCAGTGCAGGTGGCCAAAAGACAAAAAAATTGAAAAATAATAATAATAATAAAATTTTAGGTTGCAACCGATGAGGCTGGGGCTTGAATTTCAATCCATGCATCAACTTACGTTAACCAATTAAAAAGATGACACATGTCATCTTTTGATTGGTTCACCATATTTTATATGGATAAATGTATATTGTAAATATTGTGGATAATATGTATTTAAAAGATAGAAGTAAGTCTCTTGTGAATCAGGTGCACGGGTCAGATCCGGGTAAAGGGGACCGCACTATTTTTTTTTTTTTTCACTCATGATTTTTGAAAAAAATCACATACCAATAGTATATGTTAGACATACCTTTACGTTATGTTAGACATACCAGTTCTGCCCAGATTTCATGTCTTGTCTTTTTTTGGCTTGATTTTTGAATTTTGGCACATACCACTACGTTATGTTAGACATACCTTTACGTTGTGTTAGACATACCTTTGTGTATACTTAAACATACCTTTGTATATGTTAGACATACATTTATATATAGTTAAGCATACCTTTATATATGTTAGACATACCTTTGTATATAGTTAGACCTACCTACACATGGTTGGTCTAACTATACACAAAGGTTGATTTAACTATACACAAAGGTTGGTCTATTTGAGCGAATTTTAGATGATCTTCAGCACAAGTCTTCAGCGCGTGGGAGCGCGTGCATGCGCGTGGGAGGCACGTTTTGGGCGCGTGAACGGGTCGGGTCGACTCATAAAAGTTTTTGCATCAAAATTCATATTTTTAACGCAAAAACTTTTATGAGTCAGGTGCATTGATCTAAGATCCATGCACCTGACCCGACCCGTTCACGCGCCCAAAACGCGCCTCCCACGTGCTGAAGACTTGTGCTGAAGCTCATCCAAAATTCGCTCAAATAGACCAAACTTTGTGTATAGTTAAACCAACATTTGTGTATAGTTAGACCAACCATGTGTAGGTAGGTCTAACTATATACAAAGGTATGTCTAACATATATAAAAGTATGCTTAACTATATATAAAGGTATGTCTAACATATACAAAGGTATGTTTAAGTATACATAAAGGTATGTCTAACACATCTTAAAGGTATATCTAACATAACGTAGTGGTATGTGCCAAAATTCAAAAATCAAGCCAAAAAAAGACAAGACATGGAATCTGGGCAGAAATGGTATATTTAACATAGCTTAAAGGACATGTCTAACATAACGTAAAGGTATGTCTAACATATACTATTGGTATGTGATTTTTTTCAAAAATCATGAGCGAAAAAAAAAAAATAGTGCGGTCCCCCCTGACCCGGATCCGACCCGGGTGCATGGATCTAAGATCCATGCACCTGATTCACAAGAGGCTTACTCATTTTTTAATTCTCTATAAATAGACATCAATATTGACATATTTTGGAACACATCTTAAATTCTCTATTTTGTCTTCTATTTTTTTTTTTATCATTCATCTCTCAATTTCTATCATGGATCCAAACCATCCTAATTATTTTCCAAACTCTCAAGATCTTCCAAACTCCCAAGACTTTCCAAATTCTCAAAATTATCCAAGCTTTCAATCAATTCTTAACTCTCAATCTTTTCCTCTCTCGGAAGATTATCCAAACTATTATCAAAACTCTCAGTTTTCTCCAAATCCAAATCAAGATTCTACATCTGAGCATGTCCAACCACCACAAAATACCTCCCGAAATTTATTCCAAAATGTTCTACAACGAAACTCAAACCAAAAGGGGGTAAAAAGTGTAGGTTGGACTGTGAAAGAAGATGTAGCTTTAATGTCTTCTTGGTGTTTTGTTAGTGAAGATATCACACGTGGCAAAAATCAAAAGTCCGTCTCTATGTGGGCATGAATACATAAAATATACACAAATCATCGAGATGAAAATCTGAAGGAGATAAACGAAAGAAATGTGGACTCTCTAAAAGGTCATTGGAAACGACTTAATGAGAGTGCAAATAAATGGATTGCTGCTTATACTGAAGCATATTCTCGGAGAAGAAGCGGAATGAGTCAGACAGATATTGAGGAAGAAGCTCATGCAATTTTCGGAAAAGAACCAGTGGGTGGTAACAAGTTTCAGGACTTGTTTGTATTCAATGAGGTTATGAGTAAAAATAAAAAATGGGCTCTAAAACTAGACCATGGTTCACATGTAGAAAATATAGAGGGTGATGAAGAAAGTGGTGGCAGCTCAAAGAGAACAAGAACTAGTGAAAGTGGGGATTATTCTACCCCATCCAATCCAGATACTCCAGGCAGTGGTGGCTCAATTAATCCCCGTCCCATAGGCCAAGATATGGCGAAAAGAAAGGGAAAAGGTAAGAATTCACAATATGCAGGTTCTACTGAAATTGCTGCTGAAATTCGAGCAATGAGACTCACTAGAGAAAGTGAAGCTGAAATGATGAACCAACTGGGAAAAGAGAGACTCAAACTTGAGAAAAGAAAGGAGCAAAGGAAGATTATGAAAATAAATTCTGGTATTTTGAGGATATTGTTGGCTAAAGATAACTTATCTTCAGAAGAGGAAGAGATGAAACGTCATCTAATGGAATTTGTGTCTAAACAATCAATGTGATTTGTTTCTTGTTATTTTATAATTTATGTCATTTAATTTATGTAATTTAAATTCATGTAATTGGTGTTTATGTAATTTTAATTAATGTAATTTTTATTTATGTCATTTTAATTTTGTGTCACTTATTGATGACATTTGTCTTGTCAATTTCATCACATCAAGTTAAAGCTAAGAATTCACATGCATATGTCTTACCACTTGTCATAATTCTTAGCTTTAATCACATGCATCCATCACATCAAGTTAAAGCTAAGAATTCACATGCATATGTCTTACCATTTGTCAATTTTAACTTTAATAACATGCATTTGTCTTGTGTAAGGAACATTATATAAGATTTTGATGAATGACAAAACATGTAATAGAATTGGAGCCTATGATCCAGTGTATTAGATTCTGTTGTAATATTCTTTAGATTAGGATCAGGAGGCTTGAAGATTGAAGACCTTGCTGCACAAAACCGCTGAGACAAACAATCCACAGCAGGCTGCTTCAAATAGGCTATTGGTTGCATACTGTCCAAGGATGCTGAGATGAATAAAAAGGATACTGAAGAATCAGAAAGCTTCAGCTACTTGAGAAGTAGTAGTTATCTCGAAGGATGAGCTCAAAAGTTTACGGTAGGCACAAGCCGCAGTTGCAACCAACCAAGCAATGCCACGTATTGAAAAGCAAAAAGGGAAGTCTGAAGATATGACAGACTAGGACGGCGATTGCAGCTACTGAGTGACAACCTGAACAAACAGTGTACGATCAAATCAAGGAATGTCACGTCACTCTGTGAACGCAGCAGATCAGATTTTCTCTCCAACGGACAAAATTCAAATCGCCTATACATACAAGAAGACTAGGACTCGAAACACACCTAAAACTCTCGCAATCAAAGCGCTCAAGATATTCACTGCAGATCATTTACAAACACTTAGACGTTTCAAGTCCAGTTTAAGCAGCAAGCTACTCTCAGCTTAAAGAGCTCAACTGCTTTAAGTTTGCTGCCTGTGCTATTAGAGTTTTATTTCATTTCTTAGACTGTATGGAGTTGCTTGATCAGAGGGTGTACCTGCTCAAGTATTTTCGCTCTTAGTAGAAAAGCAAGAGTCCTGTGTGGGCTAGAGGTTTCACTCTTAGTAGAAGAGCAAGAGTCCTGTGTGGGTTGGAGATTTGGTTACTGTGTAGTAACCCTATGTGGGAAAGACTGGTAGTTCTCATTAGGTTTAGGTTGTCTAAGTTAGGCTTGTGTAAATCAACCGTTTTACCTAACGAAAGTCCCTCCTTGTGTAGGAGAAGAGAGGACGTAGAGGGATTACTCCACCCTCGAACCTTTATAAATTGTTGTGTTTTTTACTATTGTTTATCTTCGTTATATTATCGCATATCTGAATCTATCAACTGCATATCATCTCTAAGCATAATCACGGTTTTTAGAAAAATAAGTATTGTTTTGAAAAAGTATTTCCGCTGTACATAACACTCTTTTGTTTTAAACTTAAAGGTAACTGCTCAAGCATCGACCTTCAAAGTAAGATTTTCTGAAAAATTGAGTAGGCTTATTCACCCCCCCTCTAAGCCTAGTACCACTTGGAACCAACAAGTGGTATTAGAGCGGGTTAGATTAAACGTCCGATCTAACTGATCAATCCTAGATCCCCTTTTCTGAAAACCCTTGGTTTAAAAGCATTATCATTATAGATTCTCATAAAGTACCTATGTTTTCCATTAATGAATATGATGATTGGAAGATACGCATGCAGGCACATTTATCGGCCATGCATGATGAAATGTGGTACGTTATCACCGAAGGACCACCGAGGATTACTAAAGTCAATCCACTGTTTGCTAGAGTCGCAGATGAAGCAACTGATAAGCAAGAAGACATAAGAGCCATTTCACATCCAGCCGTCCTGGATAAACCAAGAGAGGAATGGACTGCCCATGAAAGAAGAAGAGCAAATCTTGATAATGTAGCAAAGAACGCGTTATTCCTTACTCTTGACAAAGAAACCTTCAGCAAAGTAAAGACTTGCAGAACCGCCAAAGAGATATGGGAAAAGCTTCAGCAAATATGCGAAGGCACTGAGCTCACAAAAAAAAACAAAGTCTCAACGGCAACACAAAAGTTCGAGCTGTTCGAAATGATACCTGGGAAAACCCTAGAGCAAATGGATCTAAGGTTCACAACCATCATTAATGAGCTCCAGTCCCTAGATAAAGTCTACACTCAAAAGGAGAAAAACATGAAGGTACTAAGAGCACTCCCTGCTGAATGGGACAGCAAGACAACAACCATGAGAGTGTATATGGACTTAAAGTCTATGAGAACATTTGATCTCTTCTCAGACCT
The DNA here is from genome assembly GCA_005771605.1 of Scutellaria baicalensis. Taxonomy (NCBI): domain Eukaryota; kingdom Viridiplantae; phylum Streptophyta; class Magnoliopsida; order Lamiales; family Lamiaceae; genus Scutellaria; species Scutellaria baicalensis. The sequence goes on from CM016721.1 coordinate 30,089,618, forward strand.
CAAAGCCTTTGAGTTCGACATCAACAGAAGGAAGATGGAAACTGAAGGAAGCAACTCAAAGGTCATTGCGTTAACAGCAAGACAACCTCAAGAAGTGAGGAAGTCTAAAGATCAAACAACTGATTTGGAGGCCACTACAGAAGAAGACATGGCACTACTTCTGAAAAGATTTCAAAAGTTTATGAGAATGAACTCAAGAACTAATGTCTTCAGGAAAAAGCAAAATGAAACTGGCACCAGTGAGCAATCACCCCATGCAAACTCCAAGGCCACTGACCTCTGCTACAACTGCAGAAAGCCAGGTCACTATGCCTGAGAATGCCCATATCCAGAAGTCCACAAATATCCAGAAGATGAACGGAAAGTGAGACAAGAAAGAAAAAGGCAAGAACGTAAGAAGTTAAGGACGCTACTTGGTGAGGCAGAATCTTCTCAGGCAGCTATACCTGATAAGACACTTAAGAAGGATGAATCAACTATCGATAGTGACTCGGAGGACTCATCACCATATGATGAAGCTCTGATCTGTCTCATGGCCAAAAGTGACGACTCTGAAGATGAGGTAATTTATGTAAACTCTCCTATTCAAATTAATGAAAGGATGAATATGATACATGCCTTTAAACAAATCATGAGTGACGTTGAGCAAATCATTTGAACTCATGAAGAGTTAAAATTAGAAAACATAGACCTTAGGAAAGAGCATGTTACATTAGAAAGACAATTAGCGCTAGAAAAGTAAAAAAACCAAGAATACAGTAACCTCAAAACTGAAGTCAATGAGCTCAAATTACAAGTCACTAAGCTGGTAAATGAAAACAAGGCTCTTGTTGAAATAATTAATGCCTTCAACAAATCCTCTAAAGACTTAGATGCTATGCTAAAAATTCAGAGAAGTCTAAAAGATTATTCTAGTATAGGTTACTATGAAGAGGACTCTACTTCGGTTGCTAGTATCTCGAATGCACCTACATTTGTGCTTGCAACCATTTCTCATCAAAATGAATTATCTAATCTAGGGGGAAACACAAGCAAAAATGTAGAAAGCCTTGTAGAAAAAGGAAAGAAATATTTTAGAACTAATGATGAATCTGAATCTGTCAAAAGTTGGCTCTAGCAACCTAGATATGCTAAAAATATGAACTATAGACAATGATCAAGGAAATTTAAAAGAACTCAATTATCATGTGTACCAGAGATGTGTGGAACCTTCACCTCTAGAAAGCAAAGGAGGAAATCACAAATATATATATAGTATCCTAAGAATACTTGGGGCAATCCAGGAACCATCAAGGCTTACAACCAAAAGAATGTTGTAAAGCAAATATGGGTTCCTAAAAGGAGAATTGAAACTAACAAGAAAGGACCCGTACTTGTATGGGTACCTAAAAGAAAGTGATTTCTCTTGTAAGTGCAGGATCTTGTGACTAGGAACAACAAAGAAATATGGTATATCGATAGTGGCTGTTCAAGACAGATGACAGGAAACCAGAAAAACCTTATGAACTACAAAGCTTCCAGAGGACCAAAAGTCATATTTGGAGATAATTTCAGAGGAAGCACAAAGGGCATTGGTGATTTAATTAAAGGGAAGGTTTGCATCAAGGAAGTATCCCATGTAGAAGGTTTAAAGTACAATCTTCTAAGCATAAGTCAATTCTGTGACAAGGGCTACTATGTAGAATTTAGTCTCAACAAGTGCCTCATCAAAGACAGCAAAACTCAAGAAGTCAAGCTAACCGGAATCAGTAAGGGAAACATCTACATTGCTGAATGGGACTCAGCAACTACTGCCACATGCTTCATTGCCAAAGGTGCTCCTGAAACTGGTTGGCTATGGCACAAGAGATTGAGTCATCTGAATTTCAAGACTATGAATAAGTTGGCCAGAAGAGGACTAGTCAGAGGCTTACCTGATATAGTGTACAAGAAAGAAGTTGTCTGTGGAGCATGCCAGAAAGGAAAACAAGTAAAAAGCTCATTCAAAAACAAAACTCTTTGATGTACAGAAAAGATACTGGATATGCTTCATATGGATCTTTTTGGACCAATTGATCCAATCAGTATATCTGGAAAGAAATACACCTTAGTAGTAGTAGATGACTACTCAAGGTTCACTTGGACGATCTTTCTTGCAAAGAAGTCTGACACTCAGCAACGTCTGCCAGAATTCCTGAAAAGGCTGCAAACAGAAAAGTGTCTGAGCATAGTAAAGATCAGAACAGATAGAGGAACTGAGTTTACCAATAAATTCATAGAAAACTACTGTTCAAACAATGGAATCAGTCATGAATACTCAGCAGCAAGGACTCCCCAGCAAAATGGAGTTGCCGAAAGACGAAATAGAACTTTGAAGAAAGCCACAAGAATAATGTTAGCTAAAGTTGGGCTACCAAAGAGATTTTGGGCAGAAGCAACCAACACAGCATGCTACACACAAAACAGATGCCTGATAAACAAGGATCTAAACAAGACACCCTACGAGCTGTGGTATGGTTACTCACCCTGTGTTGATTATTTTCACAACTTTGGAAGCATGTGCTTCGTGCTTAACAATGGAAAGGAATACCTTAAAGCCTTTGACATCAAATCTGATGAAGGAATATTCCTAGGATACTCATCAGTGAGTAAAGCCTTCAGAATTTTCAACAAAAGAACACTTGTTGTGGAAGAATCTGTACATGTGATATTTGATGAATCACAATGTAGTAAGACTGATATTAAAGAACTTCAAGAAGAATTAGATAAAACTCACATCAACAACAATCATGTTGAATATATTGATGTGAAGTTACCAAACCTTCAACATATGGATGGAATGCTACCATCCCAAACTATATATGTCCCTGACATGCAGGTACCTACTCAGACATAGGAACATGAACTTAATCAAGAACTTAAAGATGATCAGACTGCATACCTGAATTAGAACCCAATTGAGGGGGAATCCCAGCAAGTCGATGAAGCAAGGAGAATATGGCTAAAAGATCACCCAGAGACTTAATTATCGGAGATTACACATCTGGAGTAAGAACGAGAAGAGCAAATCTGTACGAAGCCATGCTTGCTTCATATCACAAATAGAACCAAAACTTCCAGAAGAAGCTCTACAAGATACCAACTGGATTCAAGCCATGCAAGAAGAGCTGAATGGGTTTGAGAGGAATCAAGTCTGGTATCTGGTTCCCAGACCCACGCATCAAGAAGTCATTGGAACCAAGTGGGTATTCAAAAATAAGCTAGATGAAGAAGGACAGGTTGTAAGGAACAAGGCTAGACTAGTGGCAAAAGGATACTGCCAGGAGGAGGGCATTGATTTTGATGAAACTTTTGCTCCAGTAGCCAGACTTGAAGTAATCAGAATCTTTCTAGCATATGCAGCACGTAAGAATCTAACTGTATATCAAATGGATGAGAAGAGCGCCTTCCTGAATGGGATACTGGTAGAAGAAGTCTATGTTGAACAACCTCCTGGGTTTGAAGAAGATGCTGATAAGATGGTGTATAGATTGAGAAAAACACTTTATGGATTGAAGCAGGTGCCAAGAGCATGGTATGACACTTTGTCAAAATATCTACTGGATAATGGATTCAAGAAGGGCAAAATGGATAAAACCGTGTTTAGAATCCAGGATGGAGATAACATCCTGCTTGTTCAGATCTATGTGGATGACATCATTTTTGGATCTACCAACAAAGAGCTATGCAGGAAGTTTTTGAATCTCACCTCACAGCAGCAAAAAGGATAATCATATATCTCAAAGGAACCCAAGAAGTAGGCTTGTGGTATCCAAAAGAAGGTGATATCAAATTAATTGGATATACTGACTCTGATTTTGCAGGTTGCAAAATTGACAGAAAAAGCACTAGTGGAACTTGTCAGATGCCAGGGAATCGCCTAGTATTTTGGTTCTGTTGGAAGCAAACATCAATAGCCACATCCACGACCGAAGCTGAATATGTTGCTGCAGGAAGCTGCTGTGCGCAAATCTTATGGATTCAACAACAACTTCGAGATTACGATATTGTGAAAAATGATACTCCAATTATGTGTGATAATACAAGCGCAATAGCAATCACACAATCCCGTCTTCTACTCAAGAACCAAACACATTGATATTAGACATCACTTCATCAGAGATCATGTCGAAAGGAAAGATATCTCACTAGAGAAGATTCATACTGATCAACAATTAGCTGACATATTCACAAAACCTCTATGTGAATCGAGATTTTCCCTGTAAAGAAATGAGCTGGGCATTATCAAATTAAGCTAAATCTATTAACGTATCTGTTAAAATGTTCTACAGTTCAGGGGGAAGCACAAAAATCACCTTCAGAAAAGGATACTAAGAGAGAGGATCCCGTCAAAAGGTCCCTGATGAAGGTAGCTGATGAAGCCCACTGGAGGACACTTCATCAAAATCCACCTGGTGAACTAATCATCACATAGGAACCCACAAAGCGCACTGATAAAAAGAAACTGTCAATTCCAAGACGTGACGCATCAAATCAAGACAGGTTACCCAATAAAAGGTGGTGGTATTTGCAGATAAGTCCCTTAAGATCTTTGAAAAGACAAAAACAAATCAGCACATTAAATGCAAGCATCCTCAACCACGTGATAAGAGACCTTTCAAATTCAAAAGGATCTACGCCGTTGATCAAAACACAGGAAGTTCTCCTATACTTCCCAGCTTCATTTTGTATTAGCTTCTTCTTCATGCTCAGCAACTAGCATTTCTTGTTAATTCTGCTCCATGTTGGATATCTGCTTGCTCCTTTCCGCACAACTTTCTGTTCCGTAACCCTTTCTTCAAGTAGCTTACTGTTCACCAGCTAATTCCTTCTTCTGAACAACTTTTTCTTCACAACACAGTTTGATTTTCTATGTCCTTCATAGCTGCTTGTTGTCTTTCACATCAATCATATCCTTTTAACAAATGCAGTGACTTGATCTATGATGTGAGGGAGAGAGAGAGATTTTATGGAGAGAGAGATTCTTCACAGATAGTATCAGAATGATCTTTTGTTCATCCACCTGCTCTGATACCACTTGTTGGTATCAGAATGATCAGTGAGCTTTGGATGAATAATCCACCTGCTCTGATACCACTTGTTGGTATAAGATTGATCAGTGAGCTTTGGATGGATAACACACCTGCTCTAATACCACTTGTTGGTATCAAATAGGCTGGTAGTAGGGTTAGAAGGGGGGGGGGGGTGAATAAGCCTACTATATTTTCAAACTTTTCTTCTCCTATTGGCTCAATTCTAGGATCAGTAACCTTTTGGGAGGTTACTGATCAGAGTGGTTGCAGAAGCTTTTCTCACATTGCAGAGCTAAGTATAAAAGATATGCAGCTTTATCATAGAGTATGCAGGTTAAGCAATAAGCACACATAGACGCAGGGATATACAGAGGTTCGAAGGTGGAGTAATCCTTCTACATCCTCTCTGCCTATTCTCAAAAGGGAACATTTGTTAAGCTGGTTGATTTACATAGCCCTATCTATGACAACCCTCACTTAACAAGTAAGTAGCAAGCCTTCACACAGTTGTTTGCCTACTTTCTCACTGACCTACATAGGATCCTATTCTACCCACCCAGGGTCCTCACTTTCTCTCATAGAAAGTGGAAAGCTTAGCAAGAATCGATCCTCGTACTAAGCACTCTAAGCTAACCTTTAAAAGTGTCTGTCTTCTTCTTCTTCAAACTGGTGGGCAGCAAGCTTTGTTTTCAATTGCAAGTTAAACTGTTGTTCCTTGCTGTCTTGACTGTGAGACTGAATCTGCGTCTTTGAGGTGTGGGGTGTTTGAGCTTCTTTTTTTTTTCTTTTCTTCTTTTTCTCCCCACTAGGCTTTCACTTCTTCCTTTTATGTAGCATTCACCCTCTTTTTCTGCGCTTTCTTCTTATGAGCCTTCTCTCAGTTGAGCTCTTCCCTTTTCTTTTGCGCTTCTCTCTAGAAGCTTGTATGTTCTGTTGTGCTTATTCACTCCTTTCTTTTTCAGTCTTCAGTCTTCCTCTTATTTATAGGTTATGAAATATGCCCGTTGAAGGTAGGCAGATTTCCATCATTGATGTGCCGCACTCCTGACACACGCCAACTTTTCACTTTCCACATGTCTTCTTCTGGTTGGCTCCTCTTCTCTTCTCTCTACCGGTAACTTCTTATGTCTACCGATAACTTTTGACTTTCTTCCCATGCCTACTTTGTAGCTTCCTCCTCTTGCTTCACTCTGGAGCTTCATTCTCTTGCTTGCTCCTTCAAGTGGCTTGAGGCTTCTGTAGCATGCTGCTCCTGCAGTATGCTTTGGTTTCTCAGGTATCTTCCTGTCTCGCTGCATTCTGCTTCGGCGTGGTCTTTTCGTCATCAGTATCCTTATTAGTTCACCCGATTCTTTTTCACCATTCTCTTCAGTGTCCTTCCTTTTGACACTTTCTCTGATCTTTCTTTCTTCTGCAACAGAGTTACTGCAGAAGATTAAAAGAACAGAGAAAGTGTCAAAAGGAAGGATACTGAAGAGAATAGTTGAAAACTGAATCTGGAGAACTAATAAGGATACTAATAACTACAGGAAGCTACTGGAAGAGACCTCGCCAAAGCAGAATGCAGCGAGACAGGAAGCTACCTGGGAGACCATGCCGAAAGCATATTACAAAGACAGCATGCTACAGAAGCCTCAAGCCATCTGAAGGAGCAAGACAGAAAAGGAAGCTTCAGAGTGAAGCAAGAGGAGGAAGCTGCAAAGCAGGCATGGAAAGAAAGTCAAAGTTACAGGGTAGACACAAGAAGTTACCGGTAAAGAGAAGAGAACAGGAGCCAACCAGGAGAAGACACGTGGAAAATGAAAAGTTGGAAGGTGTCAGAAGTGCAGTAAATTTATAGATTAGGGGACCTACCTACCTTCAACGGGCAGATTTCCTAATTTATAAATAAGAAGAAGACTGACGAAGAGCGTGAGCAAGAGAGAAGAGAATGAGCACAACAGAATATACAAGCTCGCAGAGAGAAGCGTAAAAGAAGAGAGAAGAGCTCAACAAAGAAGAAAGCACAGAAAGAGGGGGAAGTTAAAATAGAAGAAAATAGAGTGTTCAGAAGAGTAGAAGAAAAGAATAAAAGTTCGAACACTCCACACCCCAAAAGACGCATGCTCAGTCAGTCAGTCCAGCAGCAAGCTTCAGCAGATGAATCTGCAAATAAAGGCCAAGCTTTTTGCACCCAGTTGAACAAGAAGAAGACAAACTCCTTCCAAAGGACTGTCTTGGAGTACTCAGTACGAGGAGTAGAGTCCTGCTGAGTTTTCCACTTTCTAGGGAAAAAAGTGAGGACCCTGGGTGGGTAGATTAGGATCCTGTGTGGGTCAGTGGGGAAAGTAGGCAAGCAGCTGTGTGAAGGCTTGCTACTTACTTGTTAAGTGAGGGTTGTAATAGATAGGTCCATGTAGAGCAACTAGATTAACAAAGGTTCCCTCTTGAGAAGAGGCAGGGAGGATGTAGAAGGATTACTCCACCTTTGAACCTATGTATATCCTTGCGTCTGTGTGCTTACTGCTTTACTTGCATAACTCTATGTTAAGTTGTACATCTCCTATACTTAGCTCTACAATGAGAGAAAAACTTCCGCAAACCACTCTGATCAGTAACCTCCCAAAAGGTTGCTGATCCTAGAAGTGAGCTAACTAGAAGAAAAAGTTTAAAAATACAGTAGGCTTATTCACCCCCTCCCCTCTAAGCGTACTACCAACCTTTTTGGGATCAACAAGTGGTATCAGAGCAGGTGGATTATTCATCCAAAGCTCACTGGTTAATCTGATACCAACAAGTGGTATCAGAGCGGATGGATGAACAAAAGATAGCGATCTATCCAGATCCCATCTGTGGAGAATCTCTTTCTGAAAAATCTCTCTCTCTCTCTCTCTTTCTTTGTCTCTCTCCCCCTCACATCATTGATCAACTCACAACCTTTTTTAAAAGGATATGATTGGTGTGAAGACAACAAAATAGCTATGAAGGATGTAGAAAATCAAGTTGTGTTGTGAAGAAAAGTTGTTCAGGAGAAGGAAGATGGTGAACATCAAGCTACTCGAAGAAAGGACTGCAAAGCAAGTAGCAGTGCGGGAAGGAGCAAGTGTCTACCGATCACAAAGTAGACCAACACGGAGCAGATCAAAAAGAAAGACAAGTCGTTGAGCATGAAGATGAAGCTGATACAAAGAGAAGCTGGGAAGTATGGACCATAACTAAAGCTTCAAGTCTACAGCAACGGGCAGACAAGCAACCTGAAAAGGATGAAAGACTAGGATCTACTCTTTACAAGTAGTGACCAAGTACCTCGTTCTAATTTACACTTTTATTTACTGGTCTCACTCATATTCATCCTGTTAAGGAAGTCAAGTGACTATATACCAACGATCAAAAAAGCCAAAGAAAAGAATCCTCCAGAGAGTGAAGATATTAGGCTTAAAACTTGTTGTCACTTGACTTGAAAATAAGGAGGGAAGCCTGTACGATTATCTCCATATTAGAACGCTTCACCTCCTCATGCAAACCTCATAGTTATCCAAAATAGTACTGATAGTGACCTTACATCTTAAAAGAGAGAATCATAAAGTAAGGGGAACTTCTTGTACAAATCAAAGGTAATTTAGAGGCCAAAAGAGTCAAATCCTTGGAGAAACCCAAATACGGGTATACTAAAAATGTCTGCAACAAACTGACATTCCTTAAGGAATCTAGCAGAACAACAACTCCGAAAAGGAAAGAAAATTGTCAACCTTACTAGTATCATGTTTTACCTTTTCTATATTCTAAAGAGATACAGTAAGAAAACACCTACACACACCATTTTTTTTCTTTAAAAAAGCTTGAAGGAGTCAAACTTTCTCTACAGCAACCATGGGCTGTAAAAAAAAGTCTAAGTTCTTGAAAGAAATATTAACCCAGAAGGACTCATACTTGTGTGAGTACCTATACGAGAAAACTTATTTTACAGGTATCTTTGACAAAGGGCTACTGAATTTAGGGGGAACCATTGACAAAATGACAAGCTCTGACTATAGGATGCTAGACACCAGGTTGCTGGAAACTAGGTTGCTGGATAACAAGATGCTGAAAATCAGGACACTAGACACAAGATGAATGGATACTAGGTCGCTGAATATCATGTCGCTGCACACCAGAACGCTAGACATCGAGCTACTGGATACTAGGTCACTAGACATTAGAGTACTTGTCATCAAGTCATGAGAAAAGGTAGAGGACTAATCAATATTAAGGAACAAGATAAAGTTTTGACAATAGAACGCTAGACACCAAGACATCGGTTACTAGATCGCTGCATAACAGGACGTTGTATATCAGGATGCTAGATACCAGGCTGACTGGAAATTAGGTCGTTGGATGACAGGATGCTAGACATCAGGATGCTAGATACCAGATGCTGGATACTAGATCACTGAACACTAGGTCGCTAGGCACCAGGATGCTAAACACCAGGATGCTGGACACTAGATTGCTGAATACCAGGTTGCTGTAAACCAGGATGCTAGATACCAATATACTGGATACTAGATTACTAGACATCAGAACTTATCATCAAGTCACTGGATAAATGGATCACTTGGAGGTTACAAATAAGAGGAGTTACTGAAGATTTATTTTGGTAACGTGCACGCATAAAAAGTGGATCACCTTTTTCAGAAATAGATTACCTTTTCAGAACCCTACAAAAACCTCAGTCGTATGATCAGAAGGATCCAAGGGTGGAAAACCAGTTGTTGACCACACACTTCGGGAAAAGAAAAAGCTGTGGAAATCGTCAATAACTTCATTGGAAAACGACGAAGCAGTTAATGAGATCTTTGAAGATCTAACTGCAACATGGAGTATCTCAAACTCTATAAATACATGCACTCCTTATTTTTCATTAAGCATACAAATATCCTCTCTCTCTCTCTCTCTCTCTCTCTCTCTCTCTCTCTCATCCTTAGCACATAATGGCACCAGATTGTTGGAAACCCTTCCTACATTCCTTCCAAAGAACACATTTCCTGCAAATAATCAACCAAGAATCTCACAAATCACGTATATTCACTTCTCACGCTTGACACTTGCTAAGCAAGCCATTCTCAGAAGATTCTATCTTCTAGCCTTCAGCTCTCACCTCACTTCTCAAGAACTTGCACTCAAGTTCTTTCCTTCAAGGCAAGAGGATAGAGCTAAGGACCCCTCTCAGCACCCCCAGCATGTCATCTCATTGATGATGTCAAAAAATGGGGAAGAAACTGCAAAGGGTCATGGAAGATCAAAAGACTTCCAGAGGTGGAGAAGAGGAGATTCCAACTCGTCTATGATGTGAATTCTCTTTTGCAATGCGAGAGAATCAGAAGGAGGGACAGTTGGAGGGATGAGTGGAGATTGAAGGAGAAGGAAAAGACGGCAGCAAGCTATTGGCGTCTAAATTTCTCTGCTTCTTCACGCGTTCTTCTCCAAACAAATTCCTTCTCTCTATCTTGTATCGCCTCTCACACCTCTCACAACTCTCCCCTCTAGCCGAAGAGAAGAAACTATTGAGAGCAAGTTCCTGCATCAAGTGAGGGAAAGCAGGAAGAGAAAGGAGCCAACAGCAAGCAAAAGGGGAAAAGAAAGAAAGGAAAGAGCAAGAAGAAGAGAAAAATGAGTCTAGATAGGATATTTATTGTACTTTTCTTACTGCATTGTATTGTAGATGTTTTATCTAAATAAAAAAATTTATGTTCTTTAAAAAGCACATTCCTTGTGCCATTCTTTTAGACTTATATGTGATTTTAATGAAAGTAGTATGCTCTATATTGTTATATATTACATCTGCTTTTCTGTGCTTGAGTGATTATGCTCTTTTGATCTTCTGCAAAGGTTTTGTCATCATCAAAAAGGGGAAAATTGTTGGAAACATTTGAAGTATGTTTTGATGATACAAAACCTTAAGTAACTCTAACAAATATAACCAATCTTAGGATAGGTTACTGCAACAGAGTTACTGCGGAAGATTAAAAGAACAGAGAAAGTGTCAAAAGGATGGATACTGAAGAGAATGGTTGAAAAAGAATCTGGAGAACTAATAAGGATACTAATAACTACAGGAAGCTACTGGAAGAGACCTCGCCAAAGCAGAATGCAGCGAGACAGGAAGCTACCTGGGAGACCATGTCGAAAGCATACTACAAGGGCAGCATGCTACAGAAGCCTCAAGCCATCTGAAGGAGCAAGCCAAAAAAGGAAGCTCCAAAGTGAAGCAAGAGGAGGAAGCTGCAAAGCAGGCATGGAAAGAAAGTCAAAGTTACTGGTAGACACAAGAAGTTACCGGTAAAGAGAAGAGAACAGGAGCCAACCAGGAGAAGACACGTGGAATATGAAAAGCTGGAAGGTGTCAGAAGTGCAGTACATTTATAGATTAAGGGACCTACCTACCTTCAACGGGCAGATTTCCTAATCTATAAATAAGAAGAAGACTGACGAAGAGCGTGATCAAGAGAGAAGAGAACGAGCACAACAGAATATACAAGCTCGCAGAGAGAAGCGCAAAAGAAGAGAGAAGAGCTCAACAAAGAAGAAAGCACAGAAAGAGGGGGAAGTTAAAATAGTAGAAAAGAGAGTGTTCAGAAGAGTAGAAGAAAAGAATAAAAGCTCGAACACTCCACACCCCAAAAGACGCACGCTCAGTCAGTCAGTCCAGCAGCAAGCTTCAGCAGATCAATCTGCAAACGAAGGCCAAGCTTGCTGCACCCAATTGAAGAAGAAAAAGAAAAACTCCTTCCAAAGAACTATCTTGGAGTACTCAGTGCGAGGAGTAGAGTCCTGCTGAGTTTTCCACTTTCTAGGGAAAAAAGTGAGGACCCTGGGTGGGTAGATTAGGATCCTGTGTGGGTCAGTGGGGAAAGTAGGCAAGCAGCTGTGTGAAGGCTTGCTACTTACTTGTTAAGTTAGGGTTGTAATAGATAGGTCCATGTAGAGCAATTAGATTAACAAAGGTTCCCTCTTGAGAAGAGGCAGGGAGGATGTAGAAGGATTACTCCACCTTTGAACCTATATATATCATTGCTTCTATGTGTGTTCATTGCTTTACTAGCATAACTCTATGTTAAGTTGCACTTCTCCTATACTTGGCTCTACAATGAGAGAAAAGCTTTCGCAAACCACTCTGATCAGTAACCTCCCAAAAGGTTGCTGATCCTAGAAGTAAGCCAACTATAAGAAAAAGTTTGAAAATACAGTAGGCTTATTCACCCCTCCCCCCCCCAAGTAAGCCTACTACCAGCCTTTTTCGGACCAACATACCTTTATATACTCTAATTTAGAAAAAAAATGAAGAATTTTACACTCTGAAGGTCATAATATTTGTACATAAAGGTCTCAAGAATTGTACATAAAGGTTATAACAATACAGCATAAAGGTCTCAATCTGAAGCGAAAAAACCTGAAAATTTTCATTTTTTCCTAAGTTGCTGAACATAAAGGTCATAACATTTATATATAAAGGTCACACTTATATAACATAAAGGTCACATCCTTACAACATAAAGGTAACAGATAGAAGCGAAAAAAAAAACCCCAGTTGCACCAATTCAGATCCGTGCACCTGGTGCACAGGAGCATTTGTGGTAGTCTTAAAGTGTTCCAGGGGTTGAACACAAGGACCTATAAACCTTAGGTGTCAAAAATGCAATTTACAGAAGTTCAGGACCAAAACAAAATTTCAGTATTTCTTAGGGATCTAAACTACAATTATACAATGACATGAAATTTGCAATCTAGTCATTTACATTAATTAAATTTACCCAAGTGCACCCCAGTCATTCCCTGCAACAGATTGTTGTCTCTCTGTTCCGCCATCACACCGGCGACATCTTGCCTCCTCAAACGGCGGCCATGAACGTCATCCAACAAATCCAATCACACCCACAATACATCACACAACCACCACTGTAATCAAACTCACCTACACTTCACACATCACTACACAGCACAGTCCAATAATACGGCTAGCACCGCTGCCCACGGCAGCGCCCACATAGGGGGCGGTAGAGAATGTGAGAGGGGGAGAGAAAACAGGGAATTAGGCAGTCCCTTCACGCATACACCACACACATACAAGACCATCAACATCGTCATAAAACATCAACACACTCCGGAAGACCCTGTTGGGTTTATAAGTTCACCGAACAATGCCCAATTATAAAGAAAACAAAAAGCAAACAAAAAACAGAAACTGATGTTGCCTCTGGTGTTACGTGACACAACGGGCAACACCGAACAAACAGAAATTTCGGGACAACCTTCTTGTTTCTCCTTTCTCCGACTTTGCAGCAGCCATTAACCATGAACGGAACTCCTCTACAATAGCAGGAACAACACACGAACCAGGTTTAAGTCGAGTCAAGGTTAGACCTTTCCCATCAAAAACGAATACGTCCCGACTAATGCTCACAATTTGACGTAACATCCCCAAAGGTAAAACGATTGTCTTCAAGTTAGTAGCACCACAAAACTTGAAGCTCCAGCGAACTAGAATGGGAGATGGACTAGAATGTATGATCTATATGGAAAATTGTATGCAACTTGCACTTTTTGTTCAAAGGATGCTATGAACTTTAATGCAATAAAACATGAAAAGATGGTGCTCTCAAGAGTCTTTTTGATGATATGTAATCTGTGATTTTCATGCATGAAGATGCCCTATGATATAGACTTCATTCCACACTCTTGTAGATCATGGGAGGGGAAAAACTACCCCACTAAGTGAGTGGTGCAACCACCTCTCCACTCTTTGTAACTTCCAATCAACCACCCTTGCCCACAACTTCATTCTAGAAGTGGGCTACCATATTGGACGATCATGGGCCTCATGGAAATGGGCCACAAGTTTGAAATGGATCGCAAGTCCAATGGGCTTCACACAAGCCAGACTCAACAGTGTTGTCTCGGTGTTGCCAACACCACATGCAACATCAACTGGGCCAGCACCAATATGGGCAGAGCCCATTTTCGTGTATTAATTTCTCACTCACCGAAAATCGGTTTTGAGCGTTTCAACACACTATATTCATCTACTCAAAACGTAGATTCATCTTGTGCCTTTTGTTTTCACAATAGCCCATGTTTGATCCTTCAAATCGGTGGTCAAACATGTGTCATAACACATTATAAACATTGGTCAAAACCAATTTTCCCACAGACCCACCACGGCCAAACCCGATTCCATCGGAGAGAGAATAGAGACAAGAGAGATGCAGGGACGAGACAGGCGAAGGGAAACAGGGGCGGCGGCTGCCACGTCTATGCGCACCGTCACCCACCACAGTCGCGACCGCACGTGAATCATCCTGTCACAACCTATGCTCCCTCACACTCCAAGCAACGGGACGGCAGCGAAATAGAGGGAGGGGAAAAGGAAGGAAAGACAGGGAAGGGGTCGTTCTTTCGCAGCCCTAGACACAGCGGCGGCGGCCCTCCAACAGCAACAAGGCGGCGGTTAAAAAAATCAATTAGGAGGGGTGAAGAAGAAATGGAGAGAGAGGAAGAGATTGAGAGAGGCGAGCGAGAGAGATAGATCCAGAGGGAGAGAGAGAGAGAGAGAGAGAGACGGGGTGGGAGAGATGAGGAGAGGGGAAGGAGAACATGGGATGAGGTGTCACCCATAGGGGGTGAGGTGGAATTGTTTGGTGACTCACCCTTCATTCTACACATGGAAACGAGTTGTGATTTGGACTACGAATTGAGTCGGAAAATTGTATTTTTTTTATCGAGGTTTAATTATACATTGAAATAAATTATTTAAGGTATCCCTTATCTGGTCGACATTTTATTTTGTATACGGATTACGGATAATTGGGTTCTCGTATAAAAATTATCTATTGCTTCCAACCTCATTAATGAAAATTTGATCAAATAATTTGTCTTGTATATAATTTAATTGTGATAAGAATTAATCAATATCTTGAATTATTATTACCGTTTTATTTTATCTCATTTGTCAATTTAAGGTATTCGTAATTAATAATAACTTTTAGGTTATCATAATATGATTGTATTGAAATATTTTATACATAACCCTATTGCCAGATTGATTTTATGACTTATATTTAAATTACGAAAAGATGGATGTAAATTCAATTTCTTGAACTAACTTGTTACATTTCTCATAAGTTCTAAGTAGATCTTAATTGTATTCGGGGTGTTACAATAAGTATTATGTCAGATTGTTTCACAAATCATTTTATATGAAATCGGTTAATCTAGAATTTACAATTCAACTATAAATTTATGAAAAATAGTTTAGATTATGGGTTAAAAGATCTGTCACACGAAAGTTATCTGTGAGACTCTCTCACACAAGTATTTGTGAATCAAAAAATGTGTTGAGAGACAAATATATATGAAAGAGAGTCAATATGATATACTTAAATTTTCCAATGCACTCGACCCTTTAGGTTTTCGTTTTTATATTGTATTGGTGTGACCTTTATTTTAAATATATTAGAAAAAAAGAAGATTTTCAGTTTTTCTCATTTCAGGTTGAGACCCTTGTATTGCTAGTGTGACATTTATGTTATATTTTTATGACATTTGTATTCCATAACTTAGAAAAAATAATGATTTTAAAAAAAAATCAGCTCATTTTTCTATGAACATACATTTATGTGATGTTATGCATACCTTTATGTGATATTAGTTGTACTCTTATATATGAATAATGGTGCAACTAATATTATATAAATGTACAACTAATATCACATAAAGGTAAATATATAAAAAATTTGCTAAAATCCTTTTTTTTTCTTTCAAAATTAGAGTATATGAAAGTTACCACATTTGTAAATAAATGTCACACTTATATAATATAAATGCTACATAAATATAGTATAATAGTCTCTCAACCTAACCGAAAAATTAAATTTAAAAAAAAAGGCAAAAAATTATATGAGTTGGTTGCACAAATCTAGATCCATACACCAGGGCCTGGTTGACCAAATAAATGCCCAAAAAAGTGCTCCCTCGCGCGTTTCACGTGCCTGATACTCACGCTGAAGCTCATCCAAATTCGTTCCAATAGACCTACCTTTATGTATAGTTAGACCTACCTTATGTAAGTAGATCTAACATAACACAAAGGTAGGTCTAACTATATATAAAGGTATGTCTAATACAAGGTAATGGTACATGTGTCAAACCTAAGGTTTAAAAAAAATAAGGGTAAAAAACACTTAACCATTCGAACTATAGCCCGTTTTGCAGTTTCTTGTAAAAACTTTTTTTCGTTGCACCGTCCTCATTAAACTTTGTGAGATTTGCACATTCCAATAAAATGCCACTTTCCGGCTATTTTCTCTGGCGTACACGAAACGATGTCATTTTAATCAAGGGCAAACATGACTTTTCAACTTAAGCCACAAACGAAACATCGTCGTTTTTGAATTAATTTCTTCTGCTTGATCTCAGTCACGCGCCGCTGCTTCTCATCGTACACGGCGCAGCACCGCTACCCGTATGAACCTTCGATCTGGTAAAGCGCGCTCTTCTTTTGGTAACCGTCGAACTCACGTGAGCCAAACACCAGGGTTTAGGGGATTCACATTTTTCCTCACCAGCAGCTGTGGATTCTCCACCGTCTCACCGTCGAACACCATCCACGTATCTCCCAAGCTTAATTTCTACACAAAAAGACACACACACACACACTGATTTAGGGTTTGAAGCTAATAATCAAATCAATTCAATTCACACAAAACACACACACACACACACACCTTGCATTGAATTGTGAGGACGGTGTTGCCTTGGGCGTCCATGACGATAATATGGCCTTTGTTGGAGGAGGTGTAGTTGTCGATGAGATAAAAGAGATTTCCATGGAAATCGAAGATGGTGAATCCGACGCAGTTGAAAATGAGCGATTTCTTTCAGACATGAAGCACCATCGAATTATCTACGCAGCCATCAGAAGGAAAATCTAGGGCGGAGAGAGGAGAGGAGGAGGACGATGAAGCTATGTTGGGATATACTTTGCATCGGCATGAGCGTCAGATAAGAGAGGTATGGGAGGAGATGGAATTTGGGCAGTAAGTTGAAAAGTCATTTTTGCACTTGATTAAAACAACATTGTTTCGTGTACACCGGATAAAATAGCAGAAAGTGGCATTTTACTGGAATATGCAAATCTCATAAAGTTTAATGAGGATGGTGCAATTAAAAACTTTTTTTACAAGAAACTGCAAAACGGGCTATAGTTTGGATGGTTAAGTGTTTTTTACCTAAAAAATAATTTAAAGTATGAAATTTGGGCAGAATGATAGGCTTAACATAACATAAAGGTAGGTCTAACATAATGTATTGGTAGGTGCCAAAATTCAAAAACCAAGTGCAAAAAAGAAAATGTATGAAATTTGAACAGAAAGGTAGGTTTAACATAGTTTAAAGGTATGTCTAACATAACGTCAAGGTAGGTCTAATATAACCTATTGGTAGGTGCAAAATTTCAAAAACATGCGAGAGAGAGAGAAGTGGGTCCCCTAACTCGGATCCGATCCAGTGCATGGATTTGAGATTCTTACACCTGATTCATAGAAGACTTACTAAAAAAAAAGCACGAATTTGAGTCGACCCGAATATGATCCGGGTTCACAGGTGTACCAAATGCACAAGAGATCATGAACTCTATGATATAATCATATAACAAATCTTCATAATATGTTAGTGTGATTTAATTCTATTTCTAGAGCTGGACTCCTGTGAGACCGTCTCATGTGCGACGGCACTGGCGCACGGTCGTGTGCTGGGACACGGTCGACCGTGTACCGAAACACATACTTATAGCATTAAAAGACATACTTATAGATAAAAAATTACATACTTATCTCGATCGTGCCCTGAGACCTGACCGTGCGCCACAGATTGCTCACGCGAGACACGGTCTATCCCAGGGCACTGTCGTGGGTGAGAAAAAAAAATCACATACTTATAGTGAAAAATCACATACTTATAATTGAAAAAGACATACTTATACACTACACTCGCGCACGGTCGTGTCCTGGGACACGGTCGACCGTGCGCGAGTGCCGTCACATGTGAGACGATTGCATATGAGTATTTGTGTTATTTCTATATGTGTGTTGTGGGTAAAATATTTCGGAGGTCAACATTTTTTTAGGTGATTTGATTAAATAATTAGAATCTTAATTGAATTTAGAAATTAATACTGAAGTTTTTTGGTCTGTAACTTTAACTCCTTAGATTTTTGATCTTTTATCTAACAATTAATATGTTAACAATTTTTTTTTTTTCAAATTGAGACCAAACTAACTTTTACTATAATTAATATTGTGTATTCTTTATCTAATATGTTTAAACTAATATAAATAAATAAAAAATAAACTTTTATTTTTCTCTTTTGAGGATGTTTATATTATTAATATTAATAATTAATAAAAAACTATAAGTCATATATCGAGATGAAAAATGATATATGATTACAATATTAATTTAGGCATATTATATAAGAAATATAAAATTTTAATTAAAGTACAAATTTTACAAAAATAATATTAATGTTATGTGAGTGTTGGATGGGTAGGCATCTTCTAGATATATATTTAATATTTTAGATCACCTTAATGTCACTGTAAGACTTGTATTCTAATGTTAGATGAGTAGGAAGTGTTTCTAAATGGATTTTAAATTTTAGATTACCTTTTAAAATATGAGTATATTGTAATGTTGGATGTGCACACACTTTCTAGATATATATTTTAAATTACCATTACATGAATATGATGAACAAACTTTGTTTCTTGATACATTTTAAATTAAAATTGAATAATAAATTTTCAAGCCAAGACAAAGTTGTAAGTTTTGATGAAGTACAAAAAATCTGAGAACAACAAATATTTGCCTAAATTTATCATTTTTTATAGTCTATTATCACATATTTTTCATTTTTTCTACAATAATTATAGATTTTACAAAAATTCAATTAGAAATTTATATTTCTCATATAATATGCCTAAATTAATATTGTAGTTAAATATCATTTTTCATCTCGATATATGGGTTATAGTATTTTTTATTAACTATTAATATTAAAATAATATAAACATCATGAACATAGAAAAATAAAAGTTTATTTTTTAATTATTAAAAATTAACAAACTTTGAAAATGTTTTACAAAATCTGAGAAATTTTAAAAAATATTTAAAATTTATAAACACTAAGAAGTACTAAAATAAAAAGATTGACTAAATATTTGAAAATATATTATAAAAATCTAAAAAATATAATCATATCTAGAAAGAAAAAAAAAAGTAACTCGAATAAATCTAAAAATGTAAAATAAAAAACAAAATTCTAAAATTAATATAAAAAGATAAAATTCAAAAAAAATAATCATTGTGAAGACAATGTTTGAAATTTTGAAATATAAAAAACTATATATACATATAAAATTATTTAATATAATATAAATTAAACTATTTTTTAAAGAAAATAAAAATAATTAAGCTTTTGAGGAAAGCTGCATGGGAGACTATGGTTATTTTTAATAAATTATAGTTTAAACTTGAATATTTTTCTTTTAATTTATAAAGGTTTATGAGATTTTAGTTTATATACAGATTGCATTAAAAAAATCAAATTTTAATGCATTTGAGTATTAAATTTATTAAATTTGTAATAATTCAACTATATATTTTTGAAATAAATAGTATTTCCATATGCACTTCTTAGATGGACATACCTTAAAATTAAAATATTTGAGTATTTATTAATATATAAATACTAAGAAAATATCATTTCATGGAAAAATAATATATTATGATATTATGCAATCAAAAATTTACTTTCAAGTTTTATAAATAAATTTAAGATTATTGAATGTTAAATAACTAACCGTGCAACTCATGGGAGAAATACTAGTTGTATAGGAAGGTTAAATAGATAAAAATGGGCGAAATTTAAAACACAAATATTTATATACATCCGTTGCATGAGTCATGACTCATGCAATCCAGGTCATATAACTCGAGAGATAATTTTCATGCTCAAAACACCCTGCCACATGCCCCCAAATTTGCATTTAACCCTGATTCTACATCCTAACATGTTGGTCCCAAGAGGTAGTAGGCTTAGAGGAGTAGTGAATAAGTCTACTCAATTTTCAAACTTTTTCTTTAAAATCAAAGGATAAGTCACCCAGGTAGGAAGCTTGAAGAACTTACTGTCCTGGAGGTTACTGCTTGAGCAGTTACCTTTGGTAAACTTAGTGAAAAAGTGTTTTATGCATAGCGGAAAATCTTTTTGAACAAAGCTTTTTTTCTAAAACCGGTTGATATGCTAGAGAGATGTATGCAACAGGTTATAGCAGATAAGCAAGAGTAAGAATAGGAAAAGCAGTAAGCTATAACTGTAGCAACAAAATTTCGTGTCTGCAATATATAAACACAAAATAAAGTGATGCAAATTAAATATATTTGAATTAAAACAAAGTGGGTACAAATCTCTATGTATTCCTATGATTCTTCTCTTCAAATTGATACGGATCTTGAAGTTGAATATTTGACTGGATCTTCAACAATGATTTTGGAATCCCCGTGAAAAACGTCTTGAATGTGTAAAGAATGTCTTGAATTTTGACTTGACAACGTTGATGAGAGGGGTTTAGCACCTTGATCTCTGATCGAACGCCGTTTTTGGTGACTTTCTACGAAGAACTCCTCGAACCTCGAAGAGAGAAATTCTTGAGTCTTGAAATCTTGAACTCTTGTCTTCCTTGAATCTTGAGCTCTTGAATTATTGAATTGTCTTGTGTGTTGAACTTATGAAAACAGACCCATATTTATAGGTGTATGATATGAAACATTTCCATATACGGTTTAGGGAGATGCAATCTGATTGGTCATCCATGATTTGAAAATATATTTTCCTTAATCAAAAGATGTGATTTTATTACCAAATTTGGTATATCACCTCCATATTTGCAGGATTTAATCTTGATTCCCAAGCAACTAGATTTGAACACATGTCACAATTTGATTGGTCAGGAATACATATTAAAATATCAATTATTTATCTATTCTTTTAGGAATTAATTTAATTTAAATTCCTAAATACAAATAGAAAATTGATTTCTAATACACTATTTACATGTGGCATCATTTGATAGGCTGACAAAATTTGACTATCTACAAATGCCCCCTCGAGACTTGTTCACGACGACATGTCTTGGAGTGGACGAGTCTCGATTTTTTTTTTTGAAGCATGTGAATGACCATATCATGCAGCTTATTCAACTTGATATTGAACTTGAATTTGACAGATATTTTATACTCTTGTCAAGGAGTTCTTCAATTTTGACAATTTGAATTTTATAGATAGTTTATACTCATATCAAGGAGTTCTTCAATTTTGACAATTTGAATTTGATAGATAGTTTATACTCATATCAAGGAGTTCTTTCATTTGAATTTGGATTTGACAGATAGTTTATACTCATATCAAGGAGTTCTTTCATTTGGATTTGGATTTGATAGATAGTTTATACTCATATCAAGGAGTTATTTTGAATTTGAATTTGCTAGATAGTTTATACACATATCAAGGAGTTTCACATGACTTGATTTGTAGACCTTTTATACTCGTGTCAATGAGTTTTGACATTTGATTTGAGAAACTTTAGATAGTTTTTGCTCATATCTTGGAGCATTGCAGACAGTTTAAGCTCTTATCAAGGAGCTCTTTTTTGTAGGGTCATCATTTTTTGCCCCCATCTTCTTCTTCTTCTTCTTCTTCTTCTTCTTCTTCTTCTTCTTGCATTTGTGGTCCTTTGACTTCATTTGCAGCTAAGCTAAGCTCCAAGTCATGAGCTTTAGTGGCTAATTCTTCGAAGGTCTTCGGCTGAATTGCTTGAAGGATGTAGCAAATGCTCCAATGCATGCCTTTAGTACATATCTCAATAGCTGAAGTTTCAGATAATCGATCTTTACAATTGAGGCTCAAGTTCCTCCAACGATTGATGTAGTCAATGACCGACTCTTCATCATGTTGACGTGAGTTTGTGAGCTCGAGCATATTGACTGTTCATCGAGTGCTATAGAAACGGTTGAGGGATTCATGCTCCAACTGCTCCCAACTGTCAATTGAGTTTGGTTCCAAGTCGGTATACCATTCAAATGCACTTCCATTCAAAGAACGAACGAACTGTCTCACCAAGTGATCGCTATAGGTCCCAGCATCATTGCATGTTTCTATGAAGTGAGCAACATGTTGTCTTGAATTGCCTTTGCCATCAAATTGTTGAAACTTTGGAGGTTGATATCCTTCAGGCATCATCAAATTGTCAATTCTTGAGGTGTATGGCTTGGTATACATTGAAGATAACTTGGAGCTTACATCGACGTTGTTGATAGTTTCCATGATGAAGTCCTTCAGTTGATCAGCAGAAATCACTCCATTCGACGAGACTTGCAACTTTTCATGTTGTGACTTCTTCGCTTGAGTTGAAAATATTCTCGTTGAGTTGTTTGCCTCCTCAACTTCGTCGTGGTTCTTGATTTGTTTGCTCATCACACAATTTGAATCAACATTGTCCATCAACTTTGTAAGTAGTGCATCTCGTGCTTGAACATGTTTCGTGAGTTCTTCGAAAGCTTTGGCCAGATTTGTGATTTGCTCTTCAAGGGTTATCGTGGCTTGTACTGAAGACATTGATACTTTGGAAGTTGGTGACGAAAAGAGATGAAAGGAAGAGATCGTCCCACTGGGCGTGCCAAAAATTTGTAGCAACAAAATTTCGTGTCTGCAATATATAAACACAAAATAAAGTGATGCAAATTAAATATATTTGAATTAAAACAAAGTGGGTACAAATATCTATGTATTCCTATAATTCTTCTCTTCAAATTGATACGGATCTTGAAGTTGAATATTTGACTGGATCTTCAACAATGATTTTGGAATCCCCGTGAAGAACGCCTTGAATGTGTAAAGAATGTCTTGAATTTTGACTTGACAACGTTGATGAGAGGGGTTTAGCACCTTGATCTCTGATCGAACGCCGTTTTTGGTGACTTTCTACGAAGAACTCCTCGAACCTCGGAGAGAGAAATTCTTGAGTCTTGAAATCTTGAACTCTTGTCTTCCTTGAATCTTGAGCTCTTGAATTATTGAATTGTCTTGTGTGTTGAACTTATGAAAACAGACTCATATTTATAGGTGTATGATATGAAACATTTCCATATACGGTTTAGGGAGATGCAATCTGATTGGTCATCCATGATTTGAAAATATATTTTCCTTAATCAAAAGATGTGATTTTATTACCAAATTTGGTATATCACCTCCATATTTGCAGGATTTAATCTTGATTTCCAATCAACTAGATTTGAACACATGTCACAATTTGATTGGTCAGGAATACATATTAAAATATCAATTATTTATCTATTCGTTTAGGAATTAATTTAATTTAAATTCCTAAATACAAATAGAAAATTGATTTCTAATACACTATTTACATGTGGCATCATTTGATAGGCTGACAAAATTTGACTATCTACAATAACAAAAATAAACATAACGGTTTATAGAGGTTCAAGGGTGGAATAATCCCTCTACGTCCTCTCTACTCCCTCTCAAGGAGGAACTTTGTTAAGTATAAGGGTTGATTTACACAAGCCTCGCTTAGACAACCTAAACTTGACAAGAACTGTCAGTCTATCCCATACAGGGTTACTGCACAGTGACCAAACTCAACTAGCCCACACAGAGCTCTTGTTCTTCTACTAAGAACTGAAATATTTGATCAGGAACAGCCTCCGATCAAGCCATTCCTAACAGTCTACGAAAGTAAATAAGGTGTTTCTATTCAACAACACAAGCAGCAAGCTTTTGTATAGTTAGCTCTCTAGGTTAGAGTATGCTTGCTGCAATAGACTGGACTTGAAACTACTAGAGATGGAAAGATAGTGTGTTGGACAGCTTGAGTGCTTTGATTACAAGAGTTTCAGATTTCAAGTTTCAAGTGTCTTTCAGGTCCAGTTCTTCTGTTATTTATAGGCAATTAGAAATCTTCCCGTTGGAGAGAGCTTCCTTCTCGCAGCATGCATGGGGCAAGGTGGCTCCTTCTGATTCGCTCGTACACGGTTGTTGAGATCGTACGTATCTGTTGCTGCGATCACCATGCCCAGTCTGACATATTTTCAGACTTCCTTTTTGCTTTTACTACGTAGCATCATTGGATTGGATGAGTTTACGGCTGTGCCTAACATAAACCTCGTAAACGGATTTCGAGGTAACTGCTTCTGAACAGGTTGCTGATGCTTCCTGGTTCTTCAGTCGTCTTCAGCTTACTTGTCTCTTTTGTTCAACTAGCAAACTCAACATCCTTGTGTAGTGAGCGTCCAGTATCCTTCTCAAGAAGCCTGCTGCAGAGACTTATTCACAAATTATTTTAAGGTTTTATGCAGCAAGGTCCTCACGCTCCAATCTTGATCATCAAGCCTCCTGATCATATACTTAGAGAATTTTACAACAGAAACTAAATACATAGGATCCTAGGCCCTAATCTATTACATGTTTTGTCTTCATCAAAATCTATAAAATGTTCCTTACATAACCTTTTAGTTATTTCGCATGACCTTTTAGTACTGTTCACATAACATTTTAGTCAAGTTCGCATAACCTTTAGTTAAGGTCAAATAACCTTTACATTCTAATAGTTTAATATTTTATAGAGTATTATAAACATATATTACATTTTAAACCTTTATGTTATAATAATATAACATTTACATTATTATAATTTAATTTTATTATTATATAATATAACATGTGTATATTTCAAAGGTTATGATAGTTATACATGAAAGTTATATCAATATAACATCTATATCTATATATCTATATCTTTATATATATAAAAACACAAACATTGCCTAAAATAGTAAGACAATGATTTTTCCGCCCAAACCTCATCCTAAATATAGAAATGAGGAAATAAATAAATAAAAATAAAAATTATTAAAAAAAGGTGAAAAAAAGTAATCAAATTTGTGATAAATTAGGAAAATATAAACGTTTCCTTTAATCTAAATGTAATAATACCAAATTATGGTAATTGATTGTAATCAAATATCAAAATTATAATTTATGAATTAACTTAATTCCATAAATAAAGGTTTCACAACCTTATCAATTATGAATAACAATTAAAGATTGATTTACTGTGTCTATATATATGGTAATACTGTAATAATTGGATATTGATTTATGAGGTCTATATATATATATATATATATATATATATATATAAAATAAAATTTTAATTAGTTAATTATTTAAATATACTTTTTATTTATTTATGCTCTCTCACTCACTATAAATATTTAATTTTGGTGATTTGACATCTCAATTCATATATTTATGATATTATTTAAAAAAATATGTGTATATATATGATTTATTGATTTACATCATATATTATCATAATCATAATATCATATAGATAACAAAACAATTATTTCATTCAATGATAATATATAGATAATTTAATTTAATATGCACGTAAAAATATCATTATGTTTTTTATTCATTAAATATTTAATATATATTTAGATTAAATATATAAATACATATATAGTCAATGTGCATATATACATGTCAACTATTACCATCAAATATCTTTTATTTATTTTAGGAAAAGTAGAGCATTATATATTCTTTGGAGAAAAAAAAACAAAAAATCCAATTTAATTGAGTCAAAGTCGTCAATATCCAATTTGATTATACTAATTCACTCTTTTATGTCATTCATTCATCTCCAAAGATTTAATAAATGTCATGACCATAAAATAATAAAAACGGTAAGGCCATTTAAAATATTAAGAAGATTAATCAATATAATTATTAAGAAAGAAAATTACCATTGGAATTCTTTCCAAAATTTTCATAATTATCAAATTTGAAACTTATATAAAAGATCTTATAAATATTTGAGATTCTCACCAAAAAGAAGAAAAGAAGAAGAAGAAGGAAAAAAAACACTCAAATTTAAGCAATTATAACTACAATCAATTATGTCTGCACCATATATAATACACTAATTTCATATCTAAAAAACATATTATCCACTATAAATATGAGGGAATTCAAATTTTTATAATTATCATATTTAAAGATTACAAATGTTACTCCCTCCGTCCCTGCTAACTTTGTCTACTTTCCATTTTTATTTGTCCCATCTTATTTTGCTAGTCCAAAAATGGCAAAGAAAAATTTACTCTCTTACCCCTCCATTTCTTTCATTTTACAACTTTTGCACTCAAAAAGCACACATTAATTACAAAATTGCCACTCAAAAACATTAAAATAATATATCACATCAAAGTCAACAGTTTTTTCTTAGGCTCCGTGCCGGTCAAACGTAGGCAAAATTAGCGGGACGGAGGTAGTATTATATATGGAAACTTATTGATTTACAAGAATCAATTTATTATGTCATATTATGGATGTGGAATGTTAATTAATTTGATCAAGATGATATAATATTGTATTAAGCTAAATAAATATATATTTTAAAACATATACAGAAAATCTTAATTTGAAATTCTAAAAAAAACCCCAAAATTTTGCAATTACAATAACAATCAATTTTTTTTGCAGTTTGTATCGACAAGTAATAATGTTGCCTTCACTTTTGAATGATTCAAACTTTTATTGTTATTCATATTTAAAAGAAGATCATTGTTTACAAGATGTAACTTTATTTGTATTGTATACTAATTCTTCTTATTGTTATTTAATATTGTATTGTTTTGCCTATTCATTTCTTTCTTCTTCTTTTTTTTTTTTTTTCTTTTTTGCATGAATTCGAATTTAAGAGTCCTGATTCTTATCATTATATTATATTGGGATGATTGCTCTATAATATATGAAAATCATGTTTCATAATAAAATTTGTCTCTTCGAATTCACAATTTTTTAATAGAGGAATATTGTACAAATGATTTTGTAATTAAAATGTGAAGATAGAAAAATTTATTGAATTTTTTATTGAAAAATGTAAACAGTATTAAAAATTGAGTATATTTTTTACATTTTAATAATGCACAATTTTTTTTATATATAATTCTTATTCCACTAAATAAATTTAGGATCCACTAAAAAATATTACATACTTGAAAATCATAATTAAAACAATAAAAATTATTCTAACTGATAATTTATAATAATAATAATTTGATTGTTCCAATTCAAAATTTTAAATTAATATTAACCTTTGTAGTTGAGTCTAAATAAAATTGACATATATCTATTTATATATTAAAATGTATATTAAAATCCATTTTAAATTAATTTAAGTTAATGTATATTAAAATCCATATAAAAAAATAGAGTTAATTTACATGTCATAAGCTCTCTTATTAAATTTTGTTATTTAATATACTAGACAATTCCACAATTAAAATCTCGAACTCATCTATATAATGCGTTTGAAAATGTAATATGATGACCTTAAGGTATATTTTATTTAATGATCACCTAAATCTCACAAAATAACAACTATATACAATGTAAATCTCAACTGTAAATAAATAGAACTACATATATCAAATTAATATTATAAGACTACTAAAGATATTATTTTTAAAGCAAAACAAAATATATGTTAATAGATATTACTCAAAAGCTTATTATCTATAAAAGTTTCTTTATCAAATTCAAGTAATTTTTTAAAGAATATAATGTTTAAATCAAAATATAATGAAAAATATTGGTGCTTTGAAAATATTATACTACCTCCGTCCCGGTTATCTTTGCCACCTTTGACCGGCACGAATTCTAAGAAAAAACTGTTGACTTTGATGTGATGTGTTATTTTAATGTTTTTGAGTGACAGTTTTGTAATTAATGTGTGCTTTTTGAGTGTAAAGTAAGTAAAATGAAAGAAATTGAGGGGTAAGGTCGTAATTTTTTTGTTGCCATTTTTGGGCTGGCAAAGTTAGCTGGGACGTCTAAAAACGGAAAGTAGGCAAAGATAAGCGGGACGGAGGGAGTATATATATAGCTAAACTTAAAATAAATCAAGTTTTTTCACATTTGATTTGATTAATTGACACAAATAATATTTTTCAAATTATCATTTGGTTTAGGAGTATTTTTTTATGAATTTTTGTATTAAGTAGATGAATCATATTTGTGAATATTTTAGTTTTTATAATTAAATCAAATGTTGATCTTTATTAAATAATTTCCAATCATATATATAATTTGTATATCAGATTGTTTTTATTTCTCAAAGAGACATAAATATAGCTTTTTATCATACTTTCTATCGATTATTTCATTTTGATGAAATGTTTGTTCTCATAAGATGATTACATTTGAAAGTGTTTGAGAAAAATGTCAAGTGAAAAAGTAATTAAACGATAAATATTCGACTTTTATCAAAGAGAAGAAATTAAAGATTGTTGTCAACAAGGAACATGATTGGAACTCCTATAAGAAATAATCTTATGGATATATGTTGACCTTTTTTTTTTTCCTTGCATCAAGAATATTTTGTCGTTTTAATTTTTTTTTTCTCCCGTTGATTTCTTGGTTTAAAGATCTTAATATGTGATAAAGAAATCAAGTAAAGGAACATCCTCACAAATGTTGTTTATAAAAAAGTGTTACAAAAAAATTAATTTATGAATTTGGTTGATTTTTCAATATCATCCATTACATAATAATAATGTCCACAACCTTATAATAAAAAAATATAATAATATTTATTTACAATATATAAAATTAATCTCTATTAATTAAATATTCAAAATATTTAAATCACTTATTTTATGTTATTAAATTTATATACAATTTTCAAATTTCAAATATTCTAAATATAAATAAAATTATGATTTTATCTTTAAGAAAATTTAATTCCGTGCATCGCACGGGTGAAAAACTAGTATATATAAAAAGAAGACCTTCAATAAAAATAGCAATAACTAATTTTCCCTTCCAAATTGACATACTATAAATAGAAGAAAGTAGTTACATGAAATTAAATAAATCAAAAATAAAAATATTTATACTTTTAAGGGTTGTGGGGTCCACTAGGTTTGGGTTATACCTATAGGTAGGTAGGTTATGAAGTATATTTTATCTTTTTTCTCTATTTCATATACATTATAGTTTTTAAATTAATTATTTTTTATTTAAAATTTTGTTTTATATTATGGAAAAATATAAATTTATATTTACATTTTGGTGCAAAATTGTATTTAACAAGATTTCAAATACAAAGATAAATGACTAAATTAAACTATAGATTAGGAAATTAAAAAAATAATTTTTAAAATAGAAAGTCTTAGATTTTTTGAGAAATAAATAACAATGAAAAACATTTGGTATAATTGTTTGATATATTTGCTAGGTGGTTTGAATATTGAACTAGCTACGTTATTTAAATACATATCAAGATCTTTTACTTGATGAGATTTATATCTTTTCTTTAAAGATATCTAAAATTGTGAATGCTAAAGAATTATTTACTAACACGTTTGTTAATAAGTAGAATCAAACAATATAATATATTAATCGTAATACTTATATCTATATTAATCTGTAACATGCACATCATATTTTTATGAAGTAACATATTTTTTAGATATCAATTACTGTTTACAATAAATGTTCTTCAGTACTAAATTCGATTCAATTTATTTTAATTTACAATATTAATGGGTATGTGTACAAAATGGTAATTATTTAACAATCTCATATTTCAAATATAGAATTCAAAATTCATTGTTAAACACACACACATATATATATACACACATTTATATATTATTGTTTGCATTTTAAAATTATAATATTATTTACGATGTAACACATTAAAGATAAAGAATTAAATTAATTTATAATTTAGGTTCACATAATATTATTATATTATAGTATTAGAAATTTTAAAATTAATCAATCGTATATTACAAACCGTGCATCGCACGGGTATACTACTTGTAAAAGTTAAGTGATACTAACATAAAAGTTTTCAACTATATTACATGACAAAAAAAAAAAACAGTCTTATGTATATAATTTTAACGTCTTAATACCTCTTAAACCTTTAAGTTGTAATAATGAAACTTTTATGTTATATTAACATAACCCTTACATTATATTAACATAACTTTTAAGTTATTCATTTAAGTACTTGAATGTTACGATATTTATGTATAAAATTTATATCTATATAACATAAGTGTTAACTTAATATAATATAAGGTTTCCAACCATATTATCGTACATTTTAAATGAAAAAAGTTTAAGTATATAACTTAAAAGTTATGATATTTGTACAGAAGTGTTATACTTATATAGAATAAAGGTTACCAGTTTAAAGTTTTTTTTTTAAATTAATATGGACGTGGATTAGGGCCGGACCAGGCCGGATCTGACCCATGAGCGCCCACCTGCATGTGCAACTGGTGCACAAGAATACTATTTAATTTAAAATTGTTCATACAGACATACATATATATATATATATAAAGAAGACCTTTGAAAAAATTTACAAGAATAGCATTTTTCCTCCTAAAAAAGTCACATCTCTAAAATAATATTAATATTAATCATATATATCATTTAGTACTCTTCACATATGGGATATATTGTTGCTATTTATATTATTATTATTGTTTCTTAATAATAATAAATAATGATGATGATCATAAAAAAAATTATAATAATATCATCATCATCATCAAAATTATTATTATTGTTGTTGTTGTTGTTAATTATTATTATTTGTTGTTGTCGACGACTATTGTTCAACGTTAAACAATAATTTATTTTTTTAGTATTAACTATAGTTACTTAATATCTATAATTATTCTCATTCTCAAATTTAATATTTTTGTAATTTTGAAAAATATTGTATATAGCCCTGGCCTTGTCGCTGGAAGTTCTAATAGGTCGGAAAGTGCCCTTGAAGCCCTAAGGGGCAAAGTCGCCACCTAAAACGCCTATGTTCCGCTTGCAGCCACAACCTAACTTGTACGAGATTCAACAACTGAAGCTACTGGTAGTCCCGTTTTATCGATGCTGGATATATTGATCCCGAACCAGGGAGATAATCCAAAGGATGAGCTCCTAACAACACGGGACGAGGGCAGACCGAGCATTTGCTCCTGTTGGAGCTTCTCGTTTTCCACGAATTGGCTATAGCTATAATAGACTATTTGCTATGTATGAATGATCTATTTTCACAATGGCAACAATGTATCTCTCTGGGATGCGAAGAATATTTTAAACTACTCTCGAAGTAAATATTTCAAAAAATTATATTGTTGATTGGTCAATTTTGTCCAACTGCAAAAATTATTAGTTTATCAAATTATTTATCAGCAAAGAAAAAAAATTCAACAAAAGATAGAAACAAATAAAATGTAAGTTTTCAAAATTTTAAATTACATTGTTTTCCTAACTTTAATTACTTAATGTTTATAATTATTCTTATTATCAAATTTAAAGTAAACAGATTTTAAGATACATTTTGTAATAATGAGAAATGTTTTATATAAATAAATATTTGAAGATGTATATTGTTAATTGATTACTTTTAACTAATTCTGAAAATTACAAGCTTATTAAATTATCTTTCAAGTTATTAAAAAAAATCAATGAAAAACAAAAACAAATAGAATGTAAGTTTTCAGGTTGTTAATTCTTTGTTTGTTCTTTTTTCTTAACTAAAATTACTTAAATGTTTATAATTATTCATATTTTCAAGTTAAAAGTTAAAAGAAATCTTAATATTCTTTTTTGTACTTAATAAGAAATTTTGTCCATAAATAAATATTTCAAAACTTATACTGTTAAATGATTACTTTTAACTAACTTTATCATTAACTTATCATATTATCTATCGAGTCAACGACCATGTATTTTTTTAAAGGCAAATAAATAGAATATAAGCTTTCAATTTTATTGTTTTTTGATTATTTAAAAATTTTGTATTCCAACCATTTAATATTGTCAAATATAATGTAGAATGACATGCACAATCTGAGTTATTTGAACTCAAAATAACACGTCACCAAAAAAAAGAAAGAATGTCCAAGAAAGTCCGAATAACACATGGGAGATAGGGGCCAACCAAATTCCACAACCTTCAATTAAAAATCAACTCTACCTAATAATTATTTTAAATAATAAAATATAACTTTAAAATCAATAAAATATGAAGAATATATTTCTATGTTATACAAAATTTGGAATAATAAAAGATATATAAAGAACTTTTTAATATAACTATCAAAATAAATAATAAACCGCTCATCGCACGGGTGAAATACTAGTATATATAAAAACAAAACCTTGGAGATATTTACAAGTTTGACACTTCCCTTCTAAAAATACCACATCAATAGCCTAATAAAAAAGTCAAATAGTTTTGTCATAATCATTGATTAAGTTATTATGGCTCTTTTTTCAATGTAATATATTATTAGTACTTATATTTAGAATTATCATCATTATTAATTATTATTATTTATTGTTGATGATGATTATTGTGCATTGTTGAACAATATTTTAATTCTTTTTTTCATTTTGTTAATTCTAATTACTTAATGTTTAGAACTACTCACATTATCAAACTTAAATTGTTAAAGAAATTTTGTAATTATGAGAAATGTTTTACATAAATAAATATTTCAAAATTTATATAAATAATTGATCACTTTTAACCAACTCCAAAAATCATTGTTCTTGTACACTGATGAGTTTGCGGCTGTGCCTAACGTAAACCTTGTAAACGTACTTTGAGATAACTGCTTCCGAGCAGGTTGCTTAAGCTTCCTGGTTCTTCAGTAGGCTTTAGCTTACTTATCTCTCATTCAGCTGGCAAACTCAGCATCCTTATGCAGCAAGGTCTTCAAGCTTTAGTCTTGATCATCAAGCCTCCTGATCTTATACTAGAGATTTTACAACAGAATCTAAATACATAGGATCCTAGGCCCTAATCTATTACATGTTTTGTCTTCATCAAAATCTATACAATGTTCCTTACACAAACAAACTAAAAGTTACATTACATGCATACAAGGTGTAAATACCTTGAACATAAAACACACACACACATAAAATCATGCAAAACATAAGATGAAAGGATAACTTCACAATTCATGCAAACATAAAACTGCAGATTTCACATAAACCAGATGCACTCCATTTGAACTCTAAAAAACACATATTATCTGTAACTCCTAGAAAGATCAAAAAACAAAAAACACATTATGGAAATGAACATATAACGAAAATGTACAACACTTTAACATATCGAAAAAACATAGGTTGATTTGCACTCGGATTACATCTGCAAAAACAGATTGAGTACTCCATCATCATCAAAACACATAACAAAAAACAAAAACAAAAAAACAAAATCAGATGAAAGGACGACTTCACAATGCATGCAAATATGAAACTACAGATTTTACATGATTGCAAAACTACAAAACTAAAGAAGATAACCAAAAAATAGAACAAAAAAATTACAAAAACCCTAAAACTTCGAACATATATAAAAACATAGAAAAATCCTCAAAACAAGACAACAAACAAAATCACATACACAATAAGTCTACATTCACAAAAAAATTGGTATTCTATTATCATGAAAGAACATAAAAAAACGAACCAAAAAGAAAAAAATAGAAACCCTAGAAATTTGAACACACAAACACAAAAACAACAAAACGAGTGCAAAACAAATTTGATCAACATACAAGCAACTAGATTTTGACTACTAAAACACAAGCGCACAAAAAAAAATTCAAAACTTGCATATAACGCTTACCACGAACGCAGCGCACAGAATTCTAACGAAAACCTTCCACAACAAAGGTATTATATCAATAAAAACACAAAATCACCCAAAAACAACAACAAAACCAAGACTAATAGAAGAAAAAAAGATAAACAAAGTGAAGAAGAGAGAAGAAGGTGTTGAAGCGCCGTGTATAAGGAAGAAAGAAGGGGGGAAATAATCGTTAAAATTTTAATTTATAGTAGACCCAAATACAGTGGGTCGGGTCGGGTCGGGTCGGTTTTGGGGACACGAATCTTAGATCCGTGTCCCGGGTGCACCCAAGTTTTAATGTAGATAAATTAGATATTGGAAAGGGCCAACTTACCATTTCTAAATACACCAACTTACTAATTATAATATTATTATATATTTTACTAAAGAGTGAGTCTCTTGTGAATCAGGTGCATGGATCTCAGATTCATGCACTCGGGTCGGATCCGGGTCATGGGGGGACCGCTCCATTTTTCTTTTTTTTTTTCGCTCATGATTTTTGAAAATGTTCACGTACCAATAGGTTATGTTAGACATACCTTTACGTTATGTTAGACATACCTTTAAGCTATGTTAAACATACCATTCAGCCCAAATTTCATATCTTATCTTTTTTGCCCTTGATTTTTGAATATTGGCACCTACCACTACGTTATGTTAGACATACATTTACGTTGTACATTTGTATAGTTAGCATACATTTGTATATAGTTAGACCTACTTATATAAAGTATGTTTAACATAATACAAAGGTATGTCTAACTATACATAAAGGTAGGTCTATTGGAACGAATTTCGGATGAGCTTCAGCGCAAGTCTCAGGCGCGTGAGAGCGCGTGCAGGCGCGTTTTAGGGCGCGTGAGCGGGTCGACCCAATTGCACGGATCCCAGATCCGTGCAACCGATGTATAAAAGTTTTTACCTTTACTAAATACACCCAAGAATATTCCTAATTTACCCCTTATCAAAACAGAAGTCAAAAGACCGTATATTTCTTCCCAAATCACAACTCCACCATCAATCCAACCTGCAACTCCTTGAAACAGAAACTCACTTTATAATTTTCTTTTTCTTCTACACACGACTCGACTATTGTTCAAATGATCATTGAACATCAAAATTACATCTCCATGGTTGAACACAACAAGGTTTATTCGACCAATCGAGGTTGAAGATCAATATTCATTCAACACTATTTTAATGAAATCACAAACTCCAATGTTCAGTCATGTGTGGGTGAATACGTGATTTTAGAACATTGCATCTTATTCATCGTGAGTTCGATTTGTTAAGTTGTTCTTTTCTCCTTTTGAATCTCCTTTTGAACTGAATTTGACCTCAATGCTTATTCTATCAATGTTTTTTATTACCATACAATAGTTCATAATTTTAAAGTGAGTTACTTTAGATGTTTTGCGTTTATAAGTGTTCTTTTTCACAAATAATTCCATGCAATTGATTTACCCAATGTAAATCACGCCCATTTCATATATTTTTTTTCCTTTCAAGGGTTGAGAGCCTTATGTTTAGAACATCATCCCTTGGTATAATATTATTCACACATTTATATGAACAAGTATCAGCACATGCGTCGCATGTGGAGGATGAATTTTTAAATCAAAAATATTATATTACTATTAACCTTAAATAATCATTTTTTATAAAGATAGATAATCTATATTAAATTAAATTAAAGTCATAAATTTTTTTTTACAGTAAATTAGAGTCCTAGTATAATAGAGTCATGTTTATAATAGAATTTTATATAATTTTGGTTTAGAATTTCAATGTAAAATTATTTAAATATGAAAATTATAACCTTAAATAAAATCTTTAATTAGGATATATTAGACAATTTATATTTTGTAAGAAATATTCATACTTTTATATAGGTAATAGATATTAGCTGCACATTCGTGTATTACATAAAGTGTGATTATTTTAATATGAAATTGTAACTTTTTTTTCTAAATCTTTAATAACTTACCGAAAATGCACAGGATAAAATAGGCAAAAACTTATATGCCCCTGGTGCACATAGGGGCACGGATATAGGTATTATATACATAATCTTCAAATGTTATATATATACTCTACAAGTGTTACGTTTTGTGGTATTATACATATTCTCTATAGGTATTATATGTATATAAGAGTATACATGTGATACCTGAAGAGTATACACATGATACCTGTAAAATATATATTTAACACCATTGATAACCGGGGCACACAAGTGTCACTCGGTAAAATAATATGTTGATTTTGTACAAAATAGAGAATGGTTAATAGTTCCAACAAATAGTCTGTTTCATATTAATATTTAAGGGATTTCTGTCCTAAATTAAGAAACATAGAAATTGAACAAATATATCATGTAACAATATTTATCTCTCATCCATTTCAAAATTAAATTTGATTCTATTTTTAATCCAATTTTTTAATTATTTCATTATAACTGTCCCATCTTAATATGGATTAAGAATCTTTTAAAACTTGGGATTGAAAGTAAAATTGGAAAAATAGTAGCAAATAGCCAAAATAAAAACTAATGTGAAACAAAATTATGACTCTAAAAAGACAATTTGATTGGAAAAAAACAAAAAAGTAGGGAGCATTAAATAAGGGCATTTTAGAGAGATTATATCTTCCATATATTGAACTTTAATAGAATTTGGGACAACCAAAATGGAAAGTGTGACTACCTTTTTTGGACATAAGGAGTATTATTCAAACTGTATATTTTTCTCTAGAATCTAACGTAAAATTCTTTCTATATAAAAACAAGACAATTTGAAGAAATTTAAGTAGAATATAACATGGAATATCAATGCATTTTGGTCCTTAGGAACAGTTTCCCTTCATACAACAACTCAAGAACTAAAATATAACACATGGTGGTGTTCTTGGACATTTTGAATAAGCAAACCTGACCATAGAATATAATTTTCAGAAAAATCATGATTATACAAAGTAGACAATTCACAAGTTATAACACCAATCATCATTCATAGACATCAAGATTTATAGATCATTCATGAGAAAACAAATTGCTACACTATCATATTCTAATCTTCATCTACAGATACCTCATCAGTGTCACTATGGATGATATGAAAACATATATTTTTAAATATCAACAATTATACTATAGTCTTGAAATAGTTCTAGTAGATGAGGCTTATAAACAGGATCCACATCTTAAAGACATGTAACATATGCATAAGAACCTGATTTCTGTAATACCGCCTGCTCGCTCTTCCACGCTGCGCTGTACAAGGCATCAACAGACCATTTAAACCTTCTGATCTACCTTCAACAAATCAGCAACAAACAAATCAGAATGTATTAGAGAAGTCCAGTGTGTCTGTCTCATTACCAAAGGGCACCCAGCATTCTAATAAAAAAAACCGAATTCAACAGCAGTTTCCAATACAAGGATTAACCCCATATTACCCTTCAATGGCGGTATAAGACTTGAAAGTAAATTCCCACCAATGTTCTTCACAAATTATAAACATGTATTACTAATACCATTAAGTTAAACTGACCAATACCTTGAGCTATGTTTGCATTGACTAAGAAGTACGGTACATTTTATTAATCACTCTAAAGTCATCGACGATACCTCAATGAGTAAAAAGAAAAGAATATAATGACACTCTGTACATCAAAGCCCAGAAACGACCTATTAACATGCCAGAACCAAACCAAGATACTGCCAAGTCTAGCTGGGGGGGGGGGGAGGGGAGGGGGGGGGGAGAGAGAGAGAGAGCGAGAGAGAGATCAGAACATTACTGAGTCAAGTAAGCTGCTGGGGAAAAAATAAAATCAATTGAATAAATTGATCAATAGCATCTGTCTACATCTATCGTTTATTCTGTACATAGAAGAATGGAGATAGGCTCTGAAGTTCTGAACGTTTCCGTGCTGCCCTTCTAAAAGGCTTTCTTTGTCTCCACAACAATCTCTCACTGCAGCTATGATTTCTCAGGCTATTATTCATGTCCATCTCCGCGAGTACCTTCTTGGGGACGGACTTTAATTTTGGTGAGCTCCTCCTCAGTTCGGAGCGCCTTAAAGGTGTCTGAGGCTCTTCAAATTTACCAGCAGTACATCTGGAGAAAAAACAAAGACACTTAGAAGGAGTCAGAAAAGACCCACCCATGTTGACGGTATACTACATCACTGGTATCCTATGCTTAAAAGTATAGCTTGTGACACATTATGCATTTATCCACTTATTTATTCAAGTAAATGTACGGTGCACATATAATATTTCTTTATGTCACTCTTAATTTCGTTTTACTGACATTCATGCACATCCAAAAATTCAAGACCATAACTGGATAAAACTTTAAAGTCAGATCGTTGCACCAAAAAGAAACAATTAAAAGAAAACAAGACTAGCAGTTGGTGGAACCAGGTTTAAGTTAGTTACTTTCCCTGGAAGAGGAAGCTTTTGCACTTTATGTTGTAATAATACACACTACGCGCAACACAATATCATACATGCAGAAATAAAACTGCACGTGTGTATAATGCATGCAGATATGGGTAAATATAAGGGAAACGAGAGGGAAAAGCCAAGTCAAGTTGGCACTGTTTGGTGTCAACCTTGACAATACTGGTATTGGAGGGGTTTAATCTCACTATCATTTGCTCCGGTAAAGCTCAATTATACATTGTATAGTCACCAATTCGTGGTTCTTTCACACACAAGGGAGCAGAGATAGCTGAGAAGAAAGAACTTACTACCCTAGAATAATACCATACAGTGCCAGTGCCTAGGTGCAAGTGATGGAGTGCCCTTGGTGATTAGTAGGGGTGGCAATCTGAGGATGACATGATTGACAGATACAAAATTGAAAAAGAAATTACTGAATTTGGGCCGTGGACCAACCAGATAGATAAGGCCTGATAAAAAGTTCTATTTATTCTTTCATTTTTAGTAAGTATTAATTACTGAAAGTGTGAAATATGAAAACCTAAGTTCATTGAAGAGATACATTTATATGCAATACTTAAAAGTTTGCAACTTGTTATGTTTTGTTGTATCATCTTTTTGCTTTTATAGTTTATAGAACTTCATCTATACATTTGTTCTGATTTATAGACTTAATTTACATTGTTAATTACTTAAATTTGTTTTAGGTATTATAAATTATAAATATAGGAAATTTTCATTATTATTGTAGTAAATAGCAAAGCTGCTCTAATGGGCCTAATGGACCAGACTAGTAGTAATACATAAATACAACAATATCTATTATTCAACAATGAATTTCTACCATCTGTTGAGAGAAGTCTAGCTTGGGATCTTAAGCCGGATGTACTAGCCTTAAATAAAGAACTTTCGGAAGTGCTCGAGTTCGTTGGATATCGTGATTTTAGAGTGTCATGTTCGGGTAAGCATTTTAGGCATGTTAAGCTTATCATATCCTTCCTTAATCATGCTGGCCAGGTAACAGCCAAGCAAGAATGATTTTCCAGAATGGTTACTTCGTAATTTTGTCATCTATACCTGGGAGGGGATCCACTATAGTAATAAGAGTTGATCTCAAAACAGGTATAGAAGGAAAAAGTGTGCTGGTATCAAAAATTCCTCACACTATCCTTTAAATGATTCTGTTGTCTGGTAACGACTAAATATTTAGTCATGTGAGCGCTACACAGTAGTTATTTTGCTATTGAAGAGAAACTATTATCTTGCTACTTTAGACTCATTGACCAAAAAATATGCTACGCTAACTAGTGCGTTTATTCAGTCAGTTTTCATTATTATACTGCACCATAATGAACAGAAATGAACTACTACTTCTGGAGCTCACACTTGAGTTTGAATTATCCTACTTCATCACTTGGAAACGAAAGGTATCTTGAGTGGATAATTATCTCACCTCTTAGCCTTATAATATTCTGGTTATTTTCAAGTCAAATGAAAGTATTTGCTTCAAATGTTAGAAATGTCTACCCTAACTTGTGTCTTTTGTGTATAGATTAAATGTTCTAAGTTGGATCTTAATGTCTGGGTTCTAACCAAAAAGAAGCAAAATGACTCTCAGTAGAGTAAGCAAATAAGCAGATTTTACAGGCTCCTGCTAGAATCCAGATTTTTTTTTTTTTATTTGGATATGTAAGTGTATTCTAACCATTTGGAAGTACAAGGGAATTCTAACTATTTGGAAGTGTATTTATGAATATCTTTGAGTGACGATCAATATTAGTCATTGTAGCCTCATGGACGAGGTTTCACTATGTAAAGTGTTGGACACAAACGTTTTAGAATCATTCTTACTTATGGTGTGAGATTTTCTTTTGTTAATAACTTACACGATTCCTATAGACTCATGTCTCAAATACCAAACCGGGGCTTCATATCATCTCCCAGAAAAACATGAAAGCAGCATTAACTATCTCTACATGGACATCATTAATATATAGTTTGAAGAAAATATAATGTCGATGCATATTCAATCAACAACTAGTAGCTTCGCTGTTTCCATAACTTGCGTTTTGTCATACATATGTTCATAACTTAATCCAGTTTATAATTAGGCGTTTATGAAAAGAACCAAACCAGAAATTTTAGAAAGGAGATTATGGAAAAGGCACATGAAAATTAATGCACTTGCCTGTCCGGCGCAGTTGGCACTGATAAAGACATATCTCCCTTTGCGTGAGGATCGCATGCCGGACAGATATAAATCTTTGGTGCCGAAGAGATTTTAATGCAATCAAAGTGATACCACTCATCGCATTTATCACAAGCAATCATTGCTCTCTGGTCATATGGTCTTCGGCAAATACAGTAAAGCATGCTTCGATCCCTCAGTGACTGCACCAACCACAAGCATCAGGTCAACAACAAAACAAAGAGCATTACCATGAAAATATTGCAATCAGTACCTTCAGTTCCTTTACACATGATACAGGTAGGCGTTCGCCTTCAGAAATAAGTTCAAACACTCTATCTAATGCAAGCAGTCCACCATCCGCTGACACCTGCTTGAAAACCAGAGATATTAATTGGTTGTTACGGACTACATGCATTCTTGACTGTATGAACGTTGGAAAAGTCACGACCTTCTTAGCTGTATCTGCCCATTGCAAGCCCAAGTCCCTGAGTTCCGTCAATTTTCTTGAGAAGTACTCTTCTGAAGGAATACTCATTGACAGTCCCTGAAGCATGATTAGGTAATATAATCATCTGAGTAGACATTAATGGATATGGCAAACTGCCAGGTTTACTCTTTCCAAGAATTCAAAGTCAAAATATTATGTCATCTCAAACCACAAAAGTATCTATCAACTTGACCAAGAAAGAATTCAATATGTGTGTTTTATGTATCTTGTTAGACCAAACATTCACTAAAATGGCATCTGTAATAAACTCATTTATATATAAAGATGTCCACATCAACAAAGAAAGTATTTCAGCATAAATTCATTTTAATGATGCTTGTATACTATTTATGATTACCAATCTCCACATAAATAAGTATTGTAGAATGTTGAGACTGTTTTGAAAATTCTGTCTTAGTGGGACTCCACAATCAATCAAAATGATCTTGAATTGCAGGACTATTGAAGTACTCTATTATTACCTAAGATCAAATTGTAAAATATTTTCTAGAATCTAGCATACAATATATTATCATCTTTGATCTTTCATTCAAAAAGTTTAAAATGCTACACCACTCTTTCATTTATTTTGGAGATTTAGTTCTTGAAATAGATTAATCCTAGTTTGCACTATTGACATTCCTTCTAAATAAGTCTGAATTATTCACATGAAGAAACCCTAAGATAAAGGAAAAAGAATTCTTCAGGAAAACATAACAATAAATAGAGTGGCTGTACTTCTTTCAGATGGTTCTGAATCTGTTGGAGCGTGGGCTTCTCTGCACTCTGCAAGAAGTTCAAAGCTCTGATTTTCCATGAATTTCTTGCCAATGCCACCTCAAATTTACGATTTCCCTCATCATCATATATGACCGAAACATCTATTGCCTGCAGAGACTAGGAATTACACCCAACCAATATCTTCCTTGAAAATCTTAAAACTGAAATGCAGCCTGATAGTCATTTATTGCATCACCTTATATTTCGATTAACATTACTAATGTCAGAGAGGATATACAGAGACATTAAAAACAAATTGTCATGTAAAAATTCCTTTCAGATAGTTTAAACAGTGATGACAGAAATAGAATATATAAAACACAGTTAACAGTTGAGAAACAATCATTATTTAATGATAGAAAGAGAGAACCTCAAACTATACCTTCAAAGCAATAGAGAGTTTTCGTGAGACCACATCAAGATCATTGCTTACATAAGCTAATGCAAAATTCACAAGTTCCATTAAGCAAGCATTCCATTCAAGCGCTTTCTTGACAATTTGGTGTAGTATTGTCCTTTCCTCATTCCTGTCCAAAGCAACATATTTATCCAATTCCATCGTAAGATATCACAATGGCAGTAATTTCTATGTTCTTTTAGATGATCAATCATGCAAAACATGTACATCAACATTAATGTCAGCTAATGAACAGGAAGTTAAATATGTTTCATGACTAATTAGCTTAGAACCGAAAGGTGGAGATTGGTTAAATGGATCCAAAATATAAATACTAAATAGATGTATGGATGCGCCCCATGAGTGCAAATAGGTGATCATAATTCAGATTGAAAGCATGACAGAGAAGCAGGATCAACCCATCCAAACACTCGGTACTGATTACCAAGAGTCCTCTAAGCAGGGTTCCACTGTCTAGTCCACCAACTTTAAATTTCCAAGGGCATGCAAGAAGGAGAGCCCACATAGGAACAGAAAATTGGCAGACAAGATTATCGATTAATTGTCTTGAAAGTCAATCTATATCTGACATATTCAACCAGATATTTGTTTTCTTCTTCAGTCTCTGAGTTAATTCATGCTGGAGAATGTCATGTCGAGGACTTCTTAGAATCCTGAGGTATATAAAGAGATCACTAGGACGAAAGAGGATTGATATTCTCAGAAGAATAAAAGTGTAGATGTTGAAGCTTTTACTGATACATGTTGAGCAACAATTGTGATAGAGGATCCATCACATAATTCCTAGGAGGGAACTTGATAACATGATGGGATAACAGACAAGCAGTTGTTGCATGGTTGAGCGCATAAGCTCACTACAGTATCCCTTGATTTATGAACTGCTAAAAATAAAGTCTTCAACAAATAAGATAAAAGGCCTCTGAGAATCTATTGCAATAATAAGGTTGCCTTTAGTATGGGCACAATCCAGTTCAGCTTAATAGACCCAAGTACATAAAGATTAACCATCATTTCATCATATAGAAAGCTGAGGAGGGTCCTGTTGTATCGTCTCATGAAAACTCAAGTAATGAAATCATAGATATACTGATAAGATGACTCACAGGACAGAATTCAGGGACTCGAGCAGCAAGCTAGAAATGGAAGATATCAACCAACAAGCTAGAGGAGGTGTAGATAAACGGACAATCATCTTTCTAAAAGTATTATTAGCTAGCTGAATCCTTGAGGTCTCGATTTAAAGTTAGATCCCTAGATTACAGGCATCAGTCAACAGCATTCTATTTTCTTGCTGACAAATCTTGTTATCCTTCTTG
Source organism: Scutellaria baicalensis (assembly GCA_005771605.1). Classification (NCBI taxonomy): domain Eukaryota; kingdom Viridiplantae; phylum Streptophyta; class Magnoliopsida; order Lamiales; family Lamiaceae; genus Scutellaria; species Scutellaria baicalensis. Next base: position 30,133,140 of record CM016721.1, read on the forward strand.
ATTTATTGTTGTACCATGTAAAAAAGTCACTTAGTCCAATCACTTTTCTGGCAACTTCATTCAGAAAAGCACTAAATGAGCAATCAAGTGGACAAGAAGAACTTTCTCAAGAGAAGTTTCTTAGCCTTGAATTACTGAATTTGGGAGGATCTTAATATATGGTTAGCCTATACTCATGAATCAACCTAAAGAATCATGTATGTACTACCAAAGGCAGTCATCCACCTGATTGTTGCTTTTGTCATTCCATCAGGAAATCCATATTTAAGCAAATTTGGATATCGTAACCACTCAAGTACAGACCATAAGTCTTCAGGGAACAATTCTTCAATGGTATTTACTTCCCTGCCTGTACCTTTTATAGCTTAAGCAAATAAATAACCATCCATCATACAGTCAGACGCCAGTTGTTGTAGAAGTAAAGGTCTTAATGAAGTCAAACCATGCCCTAAGAACTATGAAATTCCCCAGAAAAATGCAAGACTATTAAGAGTAATACATAGATGAAAAATTTGTACAAAGATGTCCCGCCAAAAAATTCAGCCATTATGAAAATAATTCAAAATTACAGCAGGAGGAAAATTCCTACCAGAGACAAAGGTCATTGGCATCAGTGAGAAGAGTAATAAGCTTATCCAATGCAATATGCTTCCTTCCGGTTCTCTACATGGAGAAACGAGATCAGAAAGCAAACTTGCACAGACTTTAGAGAGAAGTAAAGGATCAATCGGTCACAAACCAGAGAACCACATCCACTACGAGGAAGTTTTGAACTGTTTACAGAGTCGCAGTACGTACAAACAAACAAAGCTGCATCATCCAACAATCTTTCTGTGCAGTGCATGTGAAAACTGCAATAGAAAAACAGTTACGTAGGCAGTACACAGCTAACAAATAAAGTAGTTAACTGAGACAGACATTTATTTTGGAGAATGCTTCATATAAATTGGTACAAGTTCACTTCAGCTCAAGTTTGAAAATAGTATTCAAGTGCCAATTCCTAATAGGCTAGTGTCCAATTTTATGTTTCGCATGAATGTGACAGTGATCAACCTAGAGAACTTACCCATCCTTGCAAATAGAACAAGTCAAAAGGTCATGATTCTCAATATGACTGAAGCAGCATAGGCATAAATTTCTTGATTCTTGGTCCTTGCTGTACATTTCAAAAGATCTCTCAAGGGTGTATCTTATCTGCACAGAATGTTAGCAAGGATTATAGGAACGGAATAAATGGTCATGTGTCATTTCATTGGAAAAATAACAATAACTAATCTCAGTAACCTCTAAGAGAGCATGAAGCAGCGGATTTTCTTCACCAGGTGGAGGCTTAACTATGCCCGTACAATGTTGAGTCCACTTCTGAACCTTTTCAAATTCACACAGAACCTTCTCTAGTTCCACACAATTGAATGCCTTAGAACTTCCACAATCCTGGATGTTTAGATTGCCAATTTTAATGACCAATGACAAAATGAGACAACCTCAAAATGGAAAAGAAGACAAGTGATTTTGGTTTTGCGACAAGATATACTTCACCATAGATCATTAGGTAATGCAAAGTAAAGAGCATATAAACACCTTTCTATGCAAGGTGAGTAACTGCTATAAAAACGTGGTCACAATTTAAACTGATCCATCACCGATAATCCAACACATTTCACTCTCCAGCACCAAAAACTGATTACTAGAATACCATCCAAATGATCAAGAAAATAAGCCAAACAGAGATTCACAATGTAGGAATATATCTTTTGAGTACCTAGCAGAGCATAAATTCACTTCCTCATTTTCTTCTTAGGAAAAGCAATTCTCACCAAGTCCATCAGTAGCTGGGCGATAAACATATGTGTGTGTGTATATATATATATATATATATATATAGAGTATCAGTACATGCGTCGCATGTGGAAGATAAATTATTTAAATAAATAATATTATAATACTATAAAGGATATAAAATCTATATTAAATTAAATTAAATTTTAAAAAAAGTACAGTAAATTAGAGTCCTACTTATAATAGAACTCTATATGATTTTGGTTTGGAATTCTTTTGTAAAATTATTTAAATATGAAAATTATAAATTACTATTATAACCTTAAATAAAATCTTTAATAAAGATATATTAGGCATTCCATATTTTGTAAAAAATATCCATACTTTTATATAGGTAATAGATATATATATATATATATATATATTAGAGAATGAAGACACTCAATCATACTTGTTAGAGGCACACCCTGAGGCGCGAGGGGCAAGGGGCGCCAAGGGCAGCGCCTCTGTAGGGCTGAGGTGGGCGTTGTTCAAGAGGTGAGCACCTCTGCACGCCTCGCACACATCCACTTTTTTATTTATTTAAAATTAATATCTAATACATGTATTTTTTAGTATATATAGGATAGGATTGGTTTTGGAGACAAGTGAATCAGGGTCCAAAAATATAGTTTTACACTTCTACTCTACTACTCTTAAACCTCCAACTGTCACCCACCCAACTGCCACCGCCAACCACCTCAGCCGCATAAATATATATATATATATATATATATATGTTATAGATTTATTAGACGTAAGTAAGTGATTTATATTTTTCTTATTGATTTTATTAATTTTGCACCTCTGTTCAAGAGGCGTGCGCCTCTCGCCTCGGGCACCAGGGCGACCCTTGCGCCTCTCACCTCTAAAATCTATGCACTCAGTATAAAATGACTAATCTAAGAATGCACTTAAAATTGACACATAACTCCTTTCAAATTAATATTCTTTTAATTTCATGCAAGTACTATTGGGATCTTTTGTTCTTTGAAAAAAAAAAAAAAAAAAGATTCAAATAAGAGGATCAAATGAGTAATATTATGTTAACTTCATAATGTTCTCTGCTTCTACGTTTGATATACGTTCAAATCTTAACAATAAAACATTAATTTATGTTGATGCACGATACCTAGACATCAAACTCAATGTTTCTAATGCAACAAAAGCTAAAAGAAAAAGTCTGTACCATCTTATCTAAAAGGTCACAAACAAAGAGGGCAAGTGATCCCAAGTACCCAGCATTTCAGGGTCACACTTACGACGAACTTCTGGAAGTGGAGAGACCATAGATGTAGACTAGGTTCTCAAAGCACACAACAATCAATCAACAACAAAAAATAATAGATCAAATAATCAAATAAAAGTAAAGTGCAATGCCTAGCAGTGCAGTAACCTAAAATGTCATACCAACAATAATATCTATATCAACAACTTCCACCAAAACAACTTCCAGATGAATGCTGAGAGAATAGAGAGCACACAGCACCAAAACATCCAGAAAACAGCGAACACATCTCCAGGAATATTCTATTGATATTCTCATATTTTAAGTCAATTTAACCCATTATTTTTTAAAGCTCATAATTTCTTAAATATTTTCCACTTTTGCATATTCATCTGTATCTAGGAATTGATGATATTATTTGGTGGAATTAACTAGTCATTCAGGATCCTAGATGCTTTCATCAATCAGAACCTAGTGTATGCCATTCTTCTAAAGGCATACAGATTGAAAAAAACTTTTACGACAAAGTTATAGTTGAATGAGGTTATGTAGTCCACAAAACAGTTTAAGATGAGAGACACACTCAATAATACAATTTCACAGAACTGGCTTGAGCAACTTCCTACCTAAAATTGCCAAAAGACAAAATCTATAAGTTGCTTCAGTCCTTAATATACTGTTAAAAGCCAAACCAAAATATTTGATCATCTTACTTTGAGTTGCAGAAATGAATTCCATGAGCGATCTTCAAGACTGAGTCCGAAAAACAGATGTGCTTGCTCCAACCACAAACTATAAAAACATTGAAACTATTACTACAGAACAATGCACTTCAAGCAGAGTTTACTTAAAAAATGATGAATTAAAAGATACAAACATATACCCCGCATATCAGTAGACTTGAATAATGTTATACAACCAGCAATAATAGCTCATAAAAGCAGAGTCTTTAATAAAAATGGGAGTAGATGTCATCATTGAATATATACTAATAGTGGTTGTAGAATTTTAAGTCCCAAAATTGGTTCAAATCTTTCTTCAGAGTCCAAAAGCGTAAAGCAATAGTTGAAGAAAGATTTGAACCAATTTTGGGACTCAAACTTCTACAACCACTATTAGCATACATTAAATGATGACATCTGCTCCTTATTTATTAAAAAATGTGTTACACAACCAATGACAACCAAAGAGAACCTCTACAATCACACCTCATACTATGATTCATGTAAAATACAACATGGGATAAATAAAAAAGCAACTCATGATAACAAAGAAAGCTGCAATAGGAAGGTGCACTTTAGATATCTGAGATTGGTAAGTCAGAATGAGACTATTGCAACAACCAACATAAATGAAAAATAAATGAGGTTAAATAGTCCCAAGAAACTAAAAGAAGCGACACATATTCCATTTGTGATATTTTACTTATCCTTCCAGTTTCTTATGCTCTTCAAAACCTTCAAGTATCAGGTAAACAAGATAAATAGCATAATATGCCACACCTAGACGGCTAGACCTAGACTTCCTCTTAGTGCTATCAGAATCAAAGATATCAGAATACACCAGAGAGTTGGGGAAAAAAGAGCTCACCAAGCAAGCAATTGATGTATGAACAGCCGCATGCAATATCATATTACTCGAGAATATTTACTTGTATCAAGACCTAACTAGTCTCTTCTATCTTCATCTTGGCAGGCAAGCACAGATCATAAAATTACAGCATATGCTTCTTAATTGGATAATCAGCACGACCAGTTTAATTGCAAAGATTACAAAGAAGAACACAATATATGCTGCATAAGTGAGGGGAAAAAAAAAACTTACTTGTGATTCTGAACTGCATCCTGAAGATGCCCAATAATCAATGGGAATGACATGCAAATTTTCTGCAACTTAAAAATGTTAAAACATATCTTACAGACAAAGCATGTAGAGACAAGCTTCTAGGATGAAAAAGGAGAATAAGCATATTTGGTAATTTCTGATATATATAATGATAATACAAGATACAATCTTAGAGACCTTAGATAGAACAATTAGTTCCTCAATACTGCTGACTTCAAATTGCATATGATTATTAGGATCAAGAACTTCAAGGGATTTCTTTAGCCATTGTAAACAATCAATCAATGATCTCCACAAAGCACATGATTTAAATATTCCAGGGAGGCTGACAGCAGCATCCAACATCATCTCAACTTCCTAGAATTAAAGAATTAGAGCATTAGATGATCCTGAAATCATAGAAGCATAAACTATGAAATTCATGAAACTAGATTTGACAGAAATTTTTAATCTTCCAACAGAGAAGTATAACACATATCAAGTAAGCTGAATAATTACCATCAAAAAACATGATAAAGACATGGTAACCCACCCAAATACACAATCACAGGTAACTAATATTCCCACATTTCTTGGATTTAAACTGGCAGGACACCAAATGCAGAAAGTCTGCTACAAAAGTAACAGCTTGAACTACTGATACAGACATTTCAGGAACTTGAAGTTGAAAATAATAATCCCAGGCCTAAAGAGAGATGTCACTATAAAAGTTGCCTGCCTTCTTGCTATAGAAAGGCAGCAGTAATTAACAAGCTATTTAAGGATACACCATATCTTGAGCAACTTCATGTCAATATGACTCAACGGAAGTTACAGTCTCCTTCACAGTAAAAAAGCAGATTTCCAATGTGTAAGCAGTATTTACTACAACAAATGACCAATATCTTGTAGGGATTTGCATCCTTCTAATGCATGTAGAATAATTTGAACACCATACAGACGGAATCAATTCTAATCCAAAGACCAAAGAGGTTTTATTTTTTTGAGGGGAGGGGGGGAGGGGAGATTATTTAGGCCACTGATAATTATTTTAATGAACAATCAACACTAGTCTTAGGAGTTGGAACTACACATACTGCTCATTATAAACAACAACTAATAGATCAAAGTGATATTTGAAGCACATGTTGCTAGATGCAAGCTCAATAAAACAAGATGACAAAAGAACAATAGAGAAGCATCATATAATCTGTTATGTGCTGTTATTCAATCTTGTGAACAGATTAAAAATGGAGGATCACCTTGCAAGAAGGAACAATTGAAGAAAAAGAAATTGCCTTGATGCACCACTTGAGCATTGAACAAGTATCTTGCAGTTTCAGAATTATGTCAAATCCAAGACCAAGGGAAACACCAGATTTAATGGCGGTCTCGATCACAATAACTTGACTTTCAAGTTTGGGTGTAAGACAGCTCACGGTGCCCTCGTTAATAATGTCAATATTCCATAAGTTCTCTGTATTCTGTAGTATAGAGCCGGCATCCTGTTCCCACTCAACACTCTTCTTCAAGACATCTTTTAGCAGTTCACATTCTTCAAGAAATACCTTCAGGTCTTCAGATTCCAATACTAATTCCTACATGATTATGAAGCAATCAAGCAAAATTAATCAAGATGAATATGACAACTGGAAAACTTAATATTAACATCAAGAGAATTAACCTTCAACACATCAACTTGGGGACAAGAATCTAAGGGGGGCAAGATGGATGAATCCTCAGATAGGAATGGTTTACACTTCATTAACCATTCCTTAGCTCTCGACACTGCAAGCTTGACATCAAGAAGGGATGGTGGAATAATACCAATGTCCACAGAAGCCCTGAGATATTGTATTAAAAATTAGTAACAGCTACTTCCACCAATAGAACAATTGGGAGAATGAAAGAAATTTGAAGCACTACCTCAACAGATCATCAAAGTCCGACATAGGTGCCCTAGTAGCAAGAAGATAACTTGCTTTTTCCTCCCAGCACATTGCACCTGCATGTCTATGTGAGATATCCACAAACAGCTTCTCTTTCTCAATCTGTAGTCTGACAAGAATAAGCAGTTCACTCTTCAATATTAATCTCTAACATATCTTAAGATGACTAGAATAAAGCACAGACAAACTTCAAATATTAAAACAAACAAAAGAGCAGCATACGTGATTGCATCAGACATCAGTTGCTGGACATAGTCCATGGACATTTGACAGCGAAGGACCTGTATCAAAAAGATTGTGTTAATTTCAGATGTAAAACCTATTCATACTATACAAGTGACCACAAAGTAGCAACTTTATTTAATTGAAAAGCAATGGTATGAAAATAAAAATATCGGACAACATTGATAGAGTTGTCAATTCGAATGCTGACTTAAAAGAGAACATGCTGTTTGGTTCAAGGTACTCAAAGATGCCACGAAATCAATTCCCACTAAGAACCAAAAAAAATATTAGGGTAAGAAAAGAGAGGTTTGAAATCACAACAATCATCACATCACCTTAAATGCTTTAACACGGCAGCGTGCCTTGTTAAGCTCAAGTTCAACACGAGGTACCTCATCAACTACATTAAAAGAAAAGAGAAAAACATATCATGACAATGGATCAAACAGACTGAATAACTGCTAATATGTAAACAAGAACCTGGACTTCATGGTACATAACTCACTGTACCTTGAATTTGAAGCAATACTCCATCCTTTTGGATGCAGGTTAACTCATCAACTACATTTTCTTGATCCTCCCTTTCTTGAACATTCATAAGAACAAGATGAAAACGTGATATCCATGATATAGTATCACTATAATATTTCCTCAGAAGTTCTAGCTCTGGAATATTAACAGTAAAATCCTCCCATTCACTAAGAAACAGCTTGATTTCCTGACCAAAAGAAGATAGTGGTTTTCAGTGAAAGTTCGATATCAATGACACTAACTGACATAAATGTAATCTACAATAGCAACCTTTAGAGGAAGCAAGTCTTTCAAAATCTCATTACACCGACATTGACAAGATCTGACTCGCCTTATCAGATCAGTAAGCAGATCTGATTCAGGAAGTTGAAGTTGTAGCTCTAGCATCTGTAAATTATGAACAAAAAATAGAACCAAGTATGAAATTCATGTCAAAAAGACACTATATGAGCATTGAGGAAGCTGGAAGAGATTTAAATATACCTCTGACTCCAGCTTGTAGAGCATATCTACCTCGACCAAGGAAGGGACTTTCTGAGAGATGCAATTCCTCACATTGTCCACCCAAATCTGACACAAACGTAAAGCTCTCAAATGTGCATACTAAAATACCAAAGGAAGAAACATAAGCCATTAACATTCATGTAATTAGCGAAGGAAAAATTTAGCCAGTGTTCATTGTTCTTATTATGCAAATAGACAGAGGATGTCTAATGAAGGTAGAGGAGTGATTAAAAAAAATAGTCATTATCCGTTGTTTCAAAGGATACCTGGAAGAAGTATTAATTTGGGTGAAGTAGCATTCAAATAATCACTGCATTTCACAAGGATGCAGCTTTGGTACAGAAACCAGAATATATCAGAAAGTGACCATACCTTCACTGCGGAAAGCTTAAGCTTCAGTTGCTCACTTTCCTTTATGTAAATTGGTGAGTCAAGAGCCTTCAAGCATAAGATCTCCAAATCAGCCACCTTGATAGATTCACACGATGAAGCAGAAAAAAGAGGGGGTCAAATCATGAAAGCTCAATATAGCACGTGATAGACATACATGCAGATGCAGAAATATGCCCTACTATAAGGTGGTGACAACCATGAAATGATTAAAATCTATGACCAACAAGATATCAGATGAAAGAAGGAAATAGTAACTTTCTTACAGAATATTCAGATGATAATGTCGGGGCAGAATTAATTTCCTGAATCAGCATACAAGCTTCTTCTTCATATTTCTAGAGAGAAATTAGCAAAAGCATTCAGCTCAAGAAATCAACAGATAGAACCTGGAAAACTATTTTATTTACTGAAATAGTCCAACCTTTAACAGAAGGTGTCTTGGTTCATTGCAAGGCGCAGTGCTAAATCTGAGCAACTCATTAATCTGATCCATCTGCACCCTCTCTGTGTCAAGTGACAGGCCTCGATTCCTGGACCATGATTTCAACTTAGAAAGGCATTTTCTCACTGCTTTTGCCCAATTTTGTGCTTGAACCAAGTTATTATGCATTTCTCGCACCTACAGAAGAGATGATTAACAACATCGTCAATTGCATAAACAACTAAAATCTGGACGAAACCTGAGATCACTCAAAAGTACCAAGTCTTACAAGATCCATTTCAGAACCAGCCCAAAGAAACTGTTCTGCTTCCTCAATTGCACTGGCATAAGCATGCCTAGAGTACGGATGCTCAAGAATCTTACAAGACCTCAGAATCCAATCTTCAGCAAGTTCTAGATGTGTGACATGACCACCCTTAACCTAAAGATAGTGAATGAAATAAATCTGTAATCAATTGTCACACTGACATTGCAAAAGGGTTTCTAGGTTAACTGCAAAAGGACCTGCAACATTATGGCAGGTTATACTTATACAGGTTTCTTCCAAGTTCCAGCAGCATAAACAGTTATGATATAATACTACCAAGCATGTTACATTGAAGACCACATAAAAGCTTACAACTCAAAAACAATATGTGATATTGACTCTAAATTCTCTGAATTGGCAACAACTCCTGAAAGAAAAGCTTACAATTAAATCTTTCACTACATAGGTGCAATGTGATACTCCATCATAATGAACTCCATCCGCTTACATCCAAAATATAAGAAGTATTGCAATTGCAATATAAAAGGAGCTTCATTACAGCAACGTCTCATGGTTACTAAGTAACACACTTTGCTCTTTTAATCAAGGGATGGTAATGTCTTATCGCATTGATAATAGGCCAAAATATTTTCAGATTCACACCTTAACCATAAAAATGTGAAAAAAGCAGATGAGTTGCCATTCAATAATGATGAAATACAAGTAAGCTTTAAAAGAGAGGGGAAAAAAAAAAAGGTATAAAGAACTTGAACTTTCAGGCAAATAATTCAATAGAAAAGAGATGCATTCTGATTAATCTACATAAGAATTATTCTCAACCTTTTTTGCTAATGATGCTGCTTTTTCTGAGCTAGTATCCTTGCGTGAATCACCAGATCCTACGAGCAAACAATATTTATTAACCTTATGCAGTAAACCAGCCAATTCTGCCAGAGTTTGACGGTATAAAAGACACAGTTTGTTTGGCTTGCATTCACAAAGGTGCTCCCAGTGCTGCAATGAAGGACAGTGAGTTAAGTTGCTATTTTAAATGAAGTCTTTCAGCTCTTCAAATTTCATACTGATGGGTTCATAGAGAAACTGAACCACGGCATGGCACACATGAAATCAAGTTTAAGATTAATGATGGAAAAATTGTAACTAGATATGATTTTTTCAGATAAGTTAGGCTCTCCTTTACTTTTTTCCAGAAACAACATAAAGGATCATAATATCTTATCTTGCAGGCTCTTTCATAAAAAACAAAAACTTATTTTTGATAAGAAAAAAGAAATTTTATTATTAATAATGGTAAGAATATACAGGGACTAGTCGTCCCTCATTCACATATGATACTTCACCCAACACGTTTAAAGAGCTTATATGCTTTGAGCAAGTTGTCCTCACTAAAAAACCTTCATCCAACACTAATGGAAAGATTCAAAAGAGTATACAAACGGACAAGTGTTTTCTAAGTAAAACTTCACCCAACACTTTTGGGAGCTTATAAGCTTTCAAACATCTAATAAATATCTCAAAGAGCTAGCTCAGCCAAACATAATTATTACAGCCAACCTAAAACTTGGTAACCTGTGTCTACATTTTTTCACTTCTTTCAGGAGGAAATACCCTTGGACCGCAGAGGTGTTCATTTAGTCCTAGATGATATTACCAACTATGTAATGGATTTTAATGTAACATAACTGCTAATCCTTTTTTTATTTCAAGATATTCCATTTTCTTCTACTTAAATATATACACACACATATATAAACTAGGTATTCAATTTTTCTTCTTTTTTTTACATAATACAATTTCATGTTAGCTATTATTACTGTAGCTAAAATAAATGATAAAAAGGTATTGAAACATTTATTTATTAATAAATTAAAGAAATCAAATAATTATTATTTAACTTCTTATTTTAAAATAATCTATCATAATTAATAATCTAATGAAGATTCGGAAGAAAAAAAATCTAATATTTAAATTTAAAATAGCTAAGAAAATCAGAAAATGTTCAATTACTAAGTTTACAAGCAAGGTTTAGCTAAAAAGACTAGTGTAGCTGTTCTTTCTACTCTAGATTCGTATTTTAAGTTTTAAACGAACCACTTTTGAGTATTGCGGCATACCCCTCCAAAATGGGGTAAACCCATTACCCACTTCTCTCATTCCATTCCCATTCCCTTAAGAGTCCCGAGCATCCCCTATATAATTGATAGGAATATACAATAGAAATGTTGTTTTCTTCTTCTTCTTCCTTTTCCCTTAAGAGGAGGCAAAAGAGGTGAACCCTTTCACACTGGCCCTGAATCTGTTGTTGAGCTTAGATAAACAAATAGTGCAGATGCTACTGAAAATAGAGGATTATATGCAGTTAATATTGTCTCACCTCTAGGCAAACATATGTGGATGGTCTGCAGTTGCAAGAAAGAGCAGAGAGATATAATAGTTGCTGGCAGATGACACACATTGGATCCTTCAAAAAAAAAAAAAATACTGATACTAGTTAACAGAAAGCAGGATATAAATTTGATGGTATAAATAGCACATTATGAAATAAGTCCATCAAATTCAACACTATCATATTTTTCACCTCTTCAGAACCAACATAATCAGGCTTGACCCGAGGTTTCATGGGAGAAGATTTAATGATGCCACTTCTCCACAGCTGCTCCCTCAAAGTTTTCTCATTGTTGTATATCCTAAGCAACTCCTTTTCCAAGTAAGTAGAAACTCTGTTATCAATTTCACCCTGCAAGAAATAATCAACCAAACAAGAAACTAAAAACCAGTACAACTAAAGGCAGGGTATAACAAATGAGAAATAGTCTAGGGCAGTGAGTAATATAATTCACAGATATTGAGACTGCAAGACATATGTCTAATGCAAGCCGTGTTATCTTTTTGCTTATTTGAGGCTCGTTCCTTACAATGTCCAACACAATGTCCCATGCAAGTTAACTGATCAAGGGGATGTTTGAGCATAGATGCAGTGTATGCGGCAATGGTGAGGTCACAAAGCAAGTGGAATATCACCAAAACATAGTAATAACCATACAATGACATCATAGCATTCATAAGAAAACAATATAACTTAACAGACCAAAAAAAATAAACATAGAAACTGTATCTAACAGATAAATATGACAATATCAAATAAAAATGAGCTATTATAGGACTAGTTATAGGGCATGACATTTAGTTTTCAACAAAAGCTAAGGAAGTCCAGATCTCATATAAGATTTAGACAGGCCAAAGGAATCCATTATCGTCAAGGAGTCAGGTGTTTCAGGTACAATGGATCTCTTGCTTTCTCTATCCGCATTGAATCTACAACCCAATTACATCTGATTGGCCACAACTCTAATAAGATTACATAGAATATCCAAAACAAGAACTTGACTTAATGACCATGATGAGTCACAAGGAATGAATTTAACAACTATAGTAGTTAGGAAGTAAATTATGTACTATTATGGCAGCTAAAAGGTAAATGAACAATCCCAAAGGAATACAGAAATCTAAAAGAAACCAACAACCCACGGATTAAATAAAATCCAGTTTTTGATCCATGAACAAGGGAATTGCAATTTTTGCATTCAGCCTTGCATAGGAGCAAGTGGATCAAATTCAAGCAAATCCGTTCTTCAACAAATGGAGGATGGTGTCTACTGATGCATTGTTTACTCATTAAGAAGACAAAATGGATACAAGAGCCAAAAAAGAAAAAAAAAAAAATTAAGCAGCTAGAGCGTGTAAAATTAAACCTTCGCGACAACACACAAGAGTTCCTCATGAGATAAAACAGGTACTCTATGATAAAGCCGGTAAAGCTCAGCTCCAAAACCACCATGGGGTAGCCAGTCAGCAGGGGCAAAATTGACAGCCTCAGCACAATTCAGGCCTGCCATCACAAAAACAACACAGATTTTCCAAATATAGATGAGACAAAAGGAATTGTGGACTATGCTGAAGAAAACATTGCAGTGTGACTTGAACCCCAAGCCTAGAGAACCAATAAGTCATTTGTTGCTTACCAAAGTTGAAGCCTCCATGATAAGATCTGGGAAAAGTGATGACAAAGTTCCCAGGCTCCTGCCAAGATAAATGTGGTGTTAAAGTAACTTTACAAATATCAGAGAGATCACAGATATATTTACTTCCCAAAGAAAAATGAATTAAAACAGCAACTCTGAGAAGACCAAAAAAATCCAATTATGAGCCCACAGGTATGACAAGATATTGTAACTCAGTTTGATAAACAAGATTAGAAATAAGAGTTACTTGGGATATAATATATTTCTCATGACAGCATAGATCGACAAATTTCAACCTCTTACAACTAATTAAGATCTGAGAAAGCATTCAAACAATATAAACAACCAGCTGCCTGAAATCAGCCATGGATTCAGATATGATGAAATTCATTTAAAAAAAGGTGAAGCATGTGAAGCAAGATCGAGTTTTGAATAATGTTCCTTCATTAAATCTTAAATCACAGATAAGAAACAAGCAAGCAAAAACTAAATGGGGAAAAAAATAAAGAATCTCAGAATTATGAAACCAATTACATGAAGAATAATATATCTCTACTAAATTTCAATGTGAGAGAAAGCATATGTTCTCTGAACTATTAAAGCACACCTGAATAATGCTGTAAACTGGAACTCCTTTTTCTTGCAAAACAGAGGGGTTCAGCATCGTGATGAGCTGAAACAACAGGTCTGGTTGTGTTTCAAACAAATCTGGCAGACTACTTCGCATTACCTACACAATAAGGAAGAAATCAAGCAATATAAATCTAAGGAAACAGATAAAAAGTACATTAGCAAGTAGACTTCTCCTCACACTTATACCACAATCCACAAGAACCTGTGTAAAGACTTGAGAAACTAAGAAGTATGTAACTACATTGAATTAAGAAAAGGGACAGGCAAGAAGTAAACCCTCACCAACACACTTTGGGAGAAAGACAAATAAAATGGACATTGATACTTACGATATCAAAAAAGACAGATTCTAGTGTGCAAATTTGATTTCACATTTTGTGTTGACAAAATTTTCTCATGATTCTTACCCAACTCTCCCCCCAAACCATAAAAGGAATTACAGGAGACTCTAGCCAAAAACTAACTGCCAATAAGATTCCCAAGGGAACAAGATATTGACCCCTGATGAACACCAGTATCAGGCCCTGGTAGTTTCTAAAGACTATAACAGAATATAGCAGGAACTATGAGCCAAAATTTGTTCAACTCTATTTCTCTGTTATATTTTGAATATCAACACTGATTTAAAATTTGGCTGCATAACTGTATCCTCTAACTGAAACAAAATGGCAAATAAATAAAGCAGCCATACCTCTTCAAAAGAATTGGCTTCAGTACCAGGGACACTGTACCAACATTTTGGCTCTCCCCTGAAATGAAGGGGTGAAATGGTAAGTCAAGTTAGTAATACAAAAACAATATCTTTTACTATTGAACCCACCACCTGAAAGAACAGATGGAGGGCCTAAAGGGATGAGATCCATGCAGAAAAAAAAAAATAAGTATGATCATGTGACTTTTAAGGCGCATGAGAGAAAAATAAATGCCTAGAGCTCAGCCTAGAAATCAGTTCTACTAGTCAAGGATTACAACTAATTACTCAACCTAGCTGCACCATTTATCAACAAGGTTGACGTTGAACTACATTCCTGGCAGAAACTCAATATCAAATTCTCTGCTTTTTTAATTCATTTAAGAGCTGTAGAAGGAATATTCAAAAATAGCAACAAATGCACCGGAAAAGGATATGTTCCTTTCTTGTACTCCACTAACATGAGGCAACATTAAAAAGTGGAACTAGATTAATCATTAAAAAGCAAACCTATTTCATTGCACCACATGAACACTAAACTAACAGTAAATATAGATTCTCAGCTTTCAAGTTCCCACCACTTTCCATAAAAGCCTTCGTTTGAGGTTGAACATTATTTATAAGAAATACTATAATGTTTTGAAATTACAATTACCCCCTATAGATTTGTTATTTTCCTTACAAATGCCCCCTCAATAGGTGCAATTTGTGAAATAGAAGTCAGAGTCAGTGAAGGTATTCATAATTTTTGAACTCACTGGGATTTTACTTGTAACCTTTTTCATGATTTCATAGATAAGTAGAACCCATATGCAACATCTACATGATAGAGCTTTCAATAATTAGTATTTCAAGGAACACAACCACCAGAAGAACAAATAAAAGCATAGTCCTATCAAGTAGGTTTATATGGATCATAACATGCCATTGTTCAGTCAAGACATGTCATTAATTGACATTTAAGTATAATGATTAATGGGACATTTTCAGATAGTTTTTGCCCAATTCTTTTTTAGGTCTTCCTCTTCCCCTTTTAATTTTAGGTAAATATTCTCTACTTTCTAAACATCATGCGGGTATATATAGGTCTCCCATGCACATGTTGAAACCATCTTAAGCGTGTTTCTCCTCGTTATCTATTGATGCTATCCCCACTTCTTTTTCTAGTTTAGATTACTTATTCTATGTAATCGACGATGTTCGTACATCCATTGCAACATTCTCATTCTCTACAATTCTTGTTTTCTGTATACATTCTCATTTAGCCACTCATCACTCAGCCCCGTAAAGCATAGCAGGTTTTATAATTGTTGAATTAAAAAAATTCTAGTAAATTTTAAAGATATTCTATGGTCACAGAATATAGAAGACACATTCATCATTTATTTCAGCCTGCTTGATTCATGGGTGTAACATCTTTAGTGGATTCTTCATAGATCTGATTTAAACATTTAAAATAAATTTAATTCATAACCACCAATGTTCACATTTATACTATTACTACTATGATTACTAAAGTAACATTCTATATATTCAGTTTTAGATCTAGCAGTGATAAAACATTCTAATGCATCTCTCCGAACTTCTAACTTGGTATCTACTCCTCCCGTCTCATCAGTTATAACTATATCGTTGAAAAAACACTTACACTCGGGATTGGTTATTTGTAGGTGTTCAGTATTCTCATCACTTATAAAGAAAAATGTATGGGCATAAAGTCAATCCTTGATGCAAGCCTATAGCATTTGAAATTAATTTAATATCCTCATGGGTGTTTCATACATGTGATATCTTTATACAAATTTTTACAACTTTTATGTAAGCTACTTTTAACCCAGCAAATCCAAACCCCTTCTTTTCTTTAAGACGTCCCACATCACGTTTTAATTGACCTCATCATACGTCTCTTCGAAATAAAAATATATCATATGAAACTCTTGTTTTCTCTCTTATTAAATGTATACATTGTAAACCTCCTTGGCATGAAACCAAACTGGTTATATCTTATATACAAGATTCTTTCTCAACCTTTTTTCTGTTACTTTTTTCCAAAGTTTCATACCAAGGAAAACACACTATTTAAAAAGCCTCTAGATTTTCAGGCAAAAGGAAAAATATGTAATGGTTAGAATTGATAAAATTACTGAATTACACAAGTAATCAAGTAAATTTCATATGAAGGGAGACAAAAATATGAGAACACAACTCCTATAGAACAATCACATGCATGCAATCAACAACGAATGTTCCCCCTGGAGCTGGGGAGAACTAATGAAGAAAGAAACATAGCCATTACAGGCCTGAAGCTAAATATTAATATAAACAAAAATGCAATACAAAATTATAAGAGCAGTTATCTTATTTGAAGGGTCGCTCCTCACAAAATGGTGAGCTATAAGAGCAGAATTATAGTAGATGATGATACTACTGTACAAAATGGTCATTTTCAGCTTCAATATAAATGAAGACACCCTACAATGGGTAATGGCACTGAAACTCCCATGAACACAATCCCCATGAGAAAATGAAAAGTTTCGGCATTTTTTCCCCTCAAGGAAGAAAACTGCCAAGAATGTTGCTTACTAAACCATTCCTGAAGCTAGAAGAACTTCTGTGTGATCATTAAACATATTATTATCAACCCAACTATAAATTGTTTCACCATCAACCCCAACAAACAATATCTTAATTCTACATCAACAGCCTAATTAAGTGTCAGAAAGATATACATACTGAAGTCCTAACACACCTTCATCTTCTATATTTAGGAAGAAGAGCTTCCATGTGATCATTAATCGTATTATTATTATTATTATTGAGAAGGATCATTAAACACATTATTATCAACCCAACTATTAATTGTGTCACCGTCAAATCCACCAAAAAATAATGTCTTAATACTACATCATGACTTGATGTGAAATGCTGAAGTATTTTTGCACAATTAAGTTGCTTTTTTTCGTCTTTTGATCATTCAACTGGAAATTCTTTCTCATGACAAGAAGATTTAGAACAACAGGATTCTTTTAAAACAGGAAATACTAACAACTTCAAAAAAAAAAACATACTAGATCCAACGAGTACATACCAGTGGTGGTAATTCATTGAGTATAAACAATGATCCTCGAAGTGCCAGCAAAATGCAGAGAATATCATCCCAATATATAGCCAAGGCACCATGACCCCAGCAATATTCTGGTGCATGGTCTGAAGCATTGAACCTTGTAGCCTCGGTAAGTTGTTGAGGTTCCATGGGCTAGTGCAATACTCATTCCAGGCATCAACTTGAACTGATTCTGGCCTTTGATCAATTTCACGAGGAAAGCCACTCCCATATGCAGAAGTATCCAGGTCACTACCATACATTACTTCCACCTCTCCAATTGAACCCTCCACAATTTCCCAAAACTTCTTTTCCACTTGTACCCACGAAGTAGTTGATGAGCCAAACCACTTCTTCTTGACCCTATCTGCTACACGCCTGAAGGCTTCAAGTGAAAACTGCTTGCCCGGAACAAAGCCAAAACTATCCTTCTCCGAATTCAAGCACTCTAAACAATACCAGTTTCCTGGAGGAATCCTTTTCAATGGTGGTGATAAACAGTATATATGCCAACCCCTATTACACCTATCACATAACAACATGACTTCACCATGCAACCCACTTTTACATTGTTCACATATTTGATCGGGCTCTCCATTCTCCACTTTCTGTACTTCAACCCTCTCGCCCTCTTTGTTTTTTCGTCTTCTCTTAGTATTTGAAACCTCAACCTCTGTCTCACATTTCTTCAAGCCACTCATACCACGCTTGTGACTCTTATCTTTTTGCTTATTCAATTGACAATAGTACTCTTCATACTCAAGCAAATGCTCCAGATACAACAGAGACAAGACATGCTTTGAACACTCAGAGATCTTTCCTCCTGGACGAATGAACCGAGAAACCTCCCCCCACTTCTTCATCTTAGCAACATTGTCATATCCTCCAAATCTCTTCACTACATTAAACAACTTACACAAGTCCAAGTCTTCCCCCTCAAACACAATCCTTTTCTTAGCCTTCTTACCACAATGCTCCTCCAAGAACTTATTGTACTCTAAACTAAAAGTCTTGGGATCACACGGAGCACACCGTGCCTGCAACTGGTGAATGGCCTGTGACTTCGTAGGGAATGTGAATGAATCCTTGTCCAATGCAAATGGGGGTTTCCAACTTGTTGGTGGAACTATTTTACAAATCCCATAGGGCTCAGCTTCAGGCCTGATCTTGTATATATACTCTAATGGGTCCTTAAATTCCTTCTCACTCGGGTAAAATACAGGCCCTGACGGTACATTCAATGATCCATACGCACCTGCTAAACCTCCACTAGGGCTACCTTCTAAAACCCCTTTCTCAACTTTTCGTGCCCTCCCCCTTCCCATCATTTCTTCAAAATTTATCTCTCCCCAAACCGAAAACACATAATATCCAACTACAAAGTCCAAAGTAAATATATAATTAAAACAAAAGCTGCACCAAAAAAAATTCCAAGAAAAACGAAAAAAAAAAAAAAAATCTCTACTTTACAGCGAAACAAAGAAAAAACGATCAGAATTCAAGAAAATGCACATACCTCCAATTGCACGGCTTCAAACTGTCCCTTCCAGGAGAAGAATTCTTAAACCTCTTTAACTTCCAGTTCCTATCGAATCTTTGGTTGTATGAAAATGGAGGCTTTATTACAACAGTTGCAACTGAGAAAAGCGGTTTCGTTATGGATTTCTTAAGGTCGTTTTAGTGTACTATTTAGGTTAAAAGCAGGTCCTTCATTTTTGGGCCTCAATTTCAATAGATTTACGAAACTAGTTAAATTGGTGATGGTAATATTCCTCTGCGTTAGACATCCTGCTTTTCCTGTATCAAACTGTTGTACCTTTGAAGTCAAGGTACAATTATTGTCCGCAACGTACAACTCAAAAGTGGCGTGAATAATAGTTCTCTTTCATAGTGTGCATGTCTGTGAACGTGAAGAACACGCGAATATCTCGCATCTTATGGGAAGAATTCGACGGTCAGATTACTAGCGTTGATCTCACGTGTAACGTGAGGGCTGTGATGTAATTATGGAGAAAGAAACCGCCTTGCTTTCAGCTATATAAGGTCAAAATGGACTTTTCACAACCGCTGTGATCCAGTTTACTATCTGTAGGGTGTGGGCAAACGGATTCGGATTTCTGGCATCCGAACCGATCCTCCCAATTGGGTACTTTAATCTGGTTGTGTTTTCTTGATTAAATTTTGGGTTTTTGGAACCTCATACCGGAATTTATAAGTGTGGTTGGGTTTCATATAGTGAAAAATTATCTGAAAATCCAATTCGGTACCCGATTTACCACAACCTACCAATTACTAAATACATCCCATTAAAATAATACAAATATTTTTATGTAACAATTGCACGGATCTGGGGATTCGTGCAACTGGGTCAACCCGCCCACGCGCAACAAATACGTGTTCCCACGTGCCTGGGTGGATGCACTCAAATTCGCTCGTTAAGGATACTTTTACGTGATGATAAGGATACATTTAAGTGATGTTAACAATACCTTTGAAATCCTGATTCCAGGTTACATACATTTACGTTATGTTAAGGATACATTTAGGTGATGTTATCGATACATTTATGTGATGTTAACAATACCTTTGAAATCCTGATTTCACACCCTTAGAATTCGCTCCAGGTCACATACATTTACGTTATGTTAAGGATACATTTAGGTTATGTTAGGGATACATTTATGTTATGTTAGAGATATCTTTGTGTACAAAATGTGTAACACAACTATGTTATGGATAAGGTATCTCTAACATAACATAAATGTATCTCTAACATAACGTAAAGGTATGTCTAATGTAACGTAAAAGTATGAAATCTCGGCATAAAAGTATCCTTAACATAACATAAAAGTATGTCTAACGTAATGTAACATAAAGGTATCCTAACATAAACTAAAGGTCATGACCAAAATTTTAAAAAGTAGCGCGAAAAAAAAAAGCGGGTCGGGTAGCACAGATCCGACCCAGTTGCATGGATAGATCTCATGCAACCGATGCACAGGAGAGTTACTCTTAAAATAATAAAAAATGAAAATATTTACATAAAAGTCAATCTACCCTTATTAATCATCTTAATAAAAATAATACAAAATATATATAACACATTCAATACACGCTCACACTCTATAACTACTAAACATACCCCATATTATAATACACATTACATACACTTATTTTCTTCACCTCACCACACAAAAAAATTCTTACTCCATTAACACACCTTCAAAAAAATCTTTGAAAAATCATACACTTAGTTAAATTCATCAGAAAAGGAAAAAATAGAACAAGATATGGACAATGTAAGTGTCTGACGAATTGGATGATGACATGGAATTTCTACTGATGTTATTTTCAGTTTTTGTTATTTGATTAATTAGTGTAGCTAGAGTCTGTTAAAGTTAGTCTTATTTTTAAGCAACTATATCACGATCTTTAGGATGTGATCTATCTTTACATTTTCAGTTATCTTTGTAAAGGCTATTTAACATCCTATAATCCTTTTATTATTAATCAAGGAGTCATCATTCGTCCAAGTGTAGATTCTCAATTTTGTTTAACATTTGGTATCAGAGCCCCATCATCGGGGCCTGATATAGAGGTTTAGTTGAGAGTGAAAACACTGTGAGAGAAGGTGTTTGAGTGAGACAAGAGAAATGGCAGAGAGTAGTAACAATGAGAAGTTTGTACAACCAGCCATCCCAAAGTTTGATAGCTACTATGAACACTGGGTCAAGTTGATAGAGAATTTCCTTTGTTCTAAGGAGTATTGGAGCCTCGTTGAGGATGGAATCAACACGATTCCAGAAGCCACACAAGCAACTGAAGCACAACAAAAACTTATAGAGGAGCAACAGTTGAAGGACAAGAAGATCAAAAAAGATCTTTATCAAGCTATTGATAGAGAAATTATGGAGACTATTCTAAATGATGACACATCAAAGCAGATCTGGAACTCGATGAAACAGAAGTTCAAAGGTTCCACAAGGGTAAAGAGAGCTCAACTTCAAGCATTGGAAACTGATCTTGAATTGCTCAGAATGAAGGAAGGAGAGTTTGTTAATGCATAATTCGGATGAACACTCACTATAGCTAAAAGTATAAAGGCATGTGGAGAAAGTGTGCAAGAAAAGGAGATAACATGGAATATTTTAAGATCTTTGGTACCAAAATTCAATTATGTAGTTTGCTCCATAGAAGAATCCAACAACATCGACACACTGACAATAGATGAGCTCCAAAGTAGTCTGTTTGTTCATGAGCAGAGAATGAGAAGTTTTGTCGAGAAAGAACAAGTGTTGAAAGTGACTCAAGAAGACAAAATAGAAAGAGGAAGAGGAAGAGGAGTAATCAAAGGGGGTCGAGGAAAAGGGAGAGGTAGGCAACCTTTCAACAAAGCACTGGTAGAATGCTACAAGTGTCACAAGTTAGGACATTTTCAATATGAATGTCCTAGTTTGGAAAAAAGGGTAAATTATGCTGAAATGAATGAAGAATATGAAATGCTACTAATGGCGCAGGAGGAGATTACTGAGGTAAAAAGAGAAGGAATCCGGTTCCTTGACTCTGGATGCTCGAACTATATGACAAACAAAAAAAATTGGTTCGAACTATATGCTCGGGAATGATTACATGATGGCAGTTGTGGGAAAGGGAAACATAAAAATTGAAGTGGAAGGTGCGACTCAAACCGTAAGCAATGTGTATTATGTTCCTAACTTGAAAAATAATCTCTTGAGCATTAGTTAACTACAAGATAAAGGATTGACTATATTGATTTGCAACGGCACTTGTAGACTATATCATCATAAGAGGGGTTGTATACTTGAAAGTAGAATGACTGCAAATAGAATGTTTGTGGTGTTAGCTAAAGTTGTTATGCAGACTTCTACTTGTCTCAATGTTAACTCAGAAGAGATGACAGAATTATGGCACAAAAGGTTTGGACACCTGAACTACATAAGTATGAAAGAGTTGCAACAAAATAAGCTAGTTCAAAGGCTTTCTAGCTTCAAAGTCCCAAACAAAGTATCTACAAACTGCATGAAGGAGAAGCAGCATCGTGAGGCCACACCAAAGAAAAATAAGTGGAGAGCAACAAAGAAGCTGCAACTTATCCACTCAGACATTTGTGGTCCAATAACGCCTATGTCACATAGCAAAAAGAGGTATCTTTTGACTTTCATAGATGATTTCAGTCGCAAAATTTGGATATATGTGTTGAATGAAAAGAGTTAAGCATTTACAATATTCAAAAGTTTAAAGAATAGTGTGGAAATGGAGTCGAGTCTATCGATATGTGGCTTAAGAACAGATAGAGGGGGAGAACTTACTTTAAAAGAATTCATGGAGTTTTGCAGGCTTCATGGAATTAAACATCAATTGACGACTGCGTATACCCCTAATAAAATGGGGTGGCGGAACGCAAGAATCGCACTATCTTAACTTTGGTACGTTGCGTGTTAGACGATAAGAAGATGCCTAAAACATTTTGACCAGACGCAGTGAAGTGGACAAGTCATGTTCTCAATCGAAGTCCCACTTGGACGGTAAATGACAAGACTCCTGAAGAATGTTGGAGTGGAGTGAAGCCTAATATTGATTATTTTAAAGTGTTTGGATGTGTGGGAAATGTACATGTACCTGAGGCAAGAAGGTTGAATAGATGCTAGAAGTCAAAGATGTGTACTACTTGGGTATAGTGATTAGTCAAAGGGCTATAAGATGTATGATCCAGTTGCAAAGAAAGTTAAAGTGAGCAAAGATGTAGTATTCGAAGAAAGGGAACGTTGGGATTGGGGGAGGAGTGAAGAAGAAAATAAAATGACATGCTTGATTGGGGAGAAGTTGAAGGCGAGTTGTATGAATTTGGTGACAGCGAAATTGAAGAAAAAGACCCGGAAGAGCATGTATCCATCTCAGGTGATTCAGGCAACTCCAGTGGAACAACAACTCATCAAAATGATGAAATCTCTCCTCTACTTCAAAGGAGAATATCGAGAGCTCCACATATCTACAAGACTATATCACTAGTGAAGGACTCTCCGATGAATAAGAGGTACAAAAATATAGTAATGTTTATGTCTTTTGATGATCCTACTTGTTATGAAGAAGCAATTAAAAGCAAGAAATGGAGGGATGCAATGGATCTGAAGATTGGAGCGATTCTGAAAAATGAGACGTGATAGCTCGTTGATGCACCGAAAGAGGCCAAAGTGAATGGTGTAAAATGGATCTATCGAACCAAATTGAATGAAAACGGTGGGGTGGACAAATGCAAAGCAAGGTTGGTGGCGAGGGTTATACACAAGAGAAAGGGGTGGGCTACAATTAGGGGTGTGCACAATTCGGTTAAAACCGAATTAACCGACCGAACCGAACCGAAATACTAATTTCGGTTCGGTTATTTTTAATTCGGTTCGGTTTCGGTTTTAAGTTTTGAAAAATTTGGATAATTCGGTTCGGTTCGGTTTTCAGTGAAAAATAACCGAAATAACCGAACCGAACCGAAATATAAATCATATGAATATATTTTATATGTTTTTATAAAATATTACCATATAAATGTGTATTGTTAATTGTTATAGATATATATCATCTAAATATATATTTTTATTGTTGGAGGATTTGGTTGTAAATTCTTTTGTTATGTTTAAAATTAGACTTTGGTGGTTTAATTATGGTTCGAAGACATTATAGATTTTTTGCTATTTTTTATTTTAACTTTGATCTTATTTTGCTACTTTGTCCAAAATTAAAATTTGATGGTTGAAGTATTTACTTAAAAATTGCATCTTAATTACTAAGTTTTGACTTGTGAGAAATTAGAAGAAATATAAATTTCGGTTATTTCGGTTTTGTGCCGAACCGAACCGACTATTTCGGTTCGGTTTCTAATCGGTTTTCTTCACTATTCGGTTCGGTTCGGTTTTTTCAATTATAAATTTCGGTTAATTCGGTTTTGGGAATTCGGTTCGGTTCGGTAGCCGAACCGACCGATGCACACCCCTAGCTACAATGAAGTATTTGCGCCGATTGCTAGATGGGATATAATCATAACAGTAACAGTTTTGGCAGAAAGAAATGGATGGATACTTTTCCAGCTTGACGTCAAGAGTGCTTTTCTATATGGAGAGTTAAATGAAGTTGTGTACATAGCTCAACCACAAGGCTATGAGGTGAAAGGAGATGAAAGAAAAGTTTACAAATTGAAAAAGGCATTATACGGATTGAAACAGGCATCAAGAGCATTATTTAGTAGAATCGAAAGTTATTTTCTCAAGCAAGGGTTCCAAAGTAGCAATGACGAGCGCACCTTGTTCGTCAAAAGGGAGAAAAACGACAATATCCTGATTGTAAGTGTCTATGTTGATGATCTTATCTTTACAAGTAATAATCTTGATATGATGACATGTTTCAAAAACTCAATGAAAAATGAATTCGAGATGACTAACCTTGGTGAGATGAAGTATTTTCTGGGAGTTGAGGTGCACCAAAGTCCGAAAGGAATTTTTATTAGCCAAACAAAGTATGCGAAGGAGATACTTGAAAGATTTGGTTTAAAGTATTGTAATGGAGTAAAGAATCCAATGGTTCCAGGGAGTAAAATTGTCCAAGCAAGAAGAAGATAAGAAAGCTGATCCAACTCTGTTCAAACAAATGATTGGAAGTCTGATGTATATGACAATCACTAGACTAGATTTGATGTATAGTATGTGTCTTATTAGTCGTTTCATGTCTAATCCCATGGAGTCTCATATGCTTGCAGCCAAAAGAATTTTTAGATACCTACAACAAACTACAAAACTTGGTATCTTCTATAAAAATGGCTGCAAAGATGGATTGCTTGCCTATACTGATAATGACTATGTGGGAGATATAGATGATCGAAAAAGCACTTCTGGTTATGTGTTTATGATGAGCAGCGCTGCAGTGGCTTGGAGCTCAAAGAAACAGCCAGTCGTGACTCTTTCGACTACCGAGGCAGAGTATGTAGCTACGGCTGCATGTGCTTGTCAATGCATTTGGATGCAACAAATTTTGAAGTGAATTAGAGGAACTCAAAGCAATTCTATAACTATCTCATGTGACAACTCCTCTATTACTATGCTTGCAAAAAATCTCATCTTTCATAGTAGAAGTAAGCACATAGATGTGAGGTATCATTTCCTCTGAAATCTTACAAAGGATGAGGTAATTAAAATAAGGCATTGTGGAACCTGTTAGTGTTGGATTTTCCAACATTAAATTAATTTTTCCTTTTTCTTATTTTATCCTAAATCAATTTAGATATGTTAGATTTATTTAGATTTGATTATATTTGAAAAAAATTTGTTTTCTTTATCTCACGTGTGTTTCAATTGTGGATCCAATCTTAACTAACAACTTTTCCTAAGTTTGGGGAAGTTGTTATTTTCTCCTTTTCTTGATAGGATTTAAAGTGATTATTTAAGATCAAACATATGAGATTGAAGAAGTCAAAACACGTGAGGATTAGAAGAGAACGTGAAGGAAAGATTGATCAAGTCAAGATTTCAAGAACATGAAGAAGTCAAGGAGAACAAGTCCAAGGAAGTGGAAGAGGAAGAAGAACAAGTCCACTCCATCATTATGTGAGATCATGGAGCACTCCAAGATCATGGGAAGTGGAGTCTACACAGTGTACTTCGAGCTCTATAAATAGGTGAAAACTGCTGAAGATCAATGTACACAGAAATCGAGAGTTCAAGCAGTCAAAAGTCCATCAGTACACTGGTGTCGAGCTTTGTGTTGGTCACATTGAGACAACACCATTTTTCTTGTATTGTCATAGAGTTTGCATACTCTTGACTTTTTAGTATAGGTGCTTAGAGTGATCAACTGTAAGGTTTTGTATACGTCCCTAAGTTGCTTAGATAGATTCTAAGGACGTATTGTGTCTTTGTACGGAAGAATCTCTTCTAGAGGTTTTTCTATCTTCTTACACATGAAAGATCAATAAAGGAGTTTTCACCCTGAAGACATTCCACGAGTATTTGTATACTCATGGATATATCGTTTGTGTTCTGCATCTTTTGTTTTAGATCTTTTTTTCGTTGTGTGTTACGCTGGTGTTGTCAACACCATTGACAACACCGTGTACTCTGACTGTTTTATTGTTGTTTTTAGATCAACACTACACTATCACGTGGTATCAGAGCCATCACTTGACATATTAAGTGGTGGATCTAGCCATGTAGGACACAAATTATTGCAACCCTAACTTTGGACGCCTTCCAATTTTGGATGGCTCCAAGTATGCATATTGGAAGATTCGTGTACGATCGAAGATCAAGTCCATTGATGCACGTGCTTGGACAGCAGTTTTGGAGGGTTATAATTCCCCTATGAAAGAGGTACATGGTGAACTTGTTCCTAAACCTCAAAGTGAATGGATAATCGATGAGATCCACATTGCTAATTACAATGAAAAAGCTATCAATGTCAATTCGAAACGGTGGACTACAAGGTTTTCCGATTGATCCAAAACGTATCACATGCCAAGGATGCTTGGGATACTCACCAAAAGCATTTTAAAGGTGCAAAATGTGTTCATGAGGCCAGGTTGCATCTTATTATGTCCAAATTTGAGAATATGCGTATGGAGGAGAATGAGATATAGGAACCTACTTTGAGAGGCTCCGGGACATCTCAAATCAAGCCCAAATGCTTGAAGAACCGATTGGACGCAAGCAACTCGTGTCAAAGGCCATTCGAACACTACCACCAAGATTCAATATCAAAGTAGGTCCACAATCTTACGGTGATAGACTTTGATATACTCCAAAGTATTCTTCAAACGTTTGAGCTCAATCTCCAAAGTCAACTAGAAGCAGACTATAAGACTAAAAATATAGCTTTGCAAGCTCAAGACAATGAAGAATCTAAGGACGATGATGAACCTTTGGAGGAAATCACCGAAGGGCAGAACGTGGCTATGCTAACCAAGAAATTCAACTCTGTGGTGAGGAAGTTCAACAAGGAGAAGCCCCGTTTGAAAGGAAATGAGCCATTTAATCGATCCTCTGATCGATCCCAATGGAAGCCAACTGGATCACCATCTCAGCCCAAATGTCAGCCTAGGAAACCAACTTCAGATTATGGATGAAATGATCCCAAAAATCTTGATACCATTCAATGCCATGCTTGTTCGAGATGGGGTCATTATGCGAATGAATGTGTTAATACTCTAAAGAAGTATGGTCTGAAAAATCACTGGGTATCTATGAGTGATGATGAGGATGATGATGAGGATGAAACTGAAAGTTCCACAGCCCTGATTGCAAAAATCACAACTGGTATTACCGACGGTGTTGACAACACCAGTGTCGTGACACCACAGACAACACCGAAGACAACACCACATAGGTATGAATTGTTCGATTTTGCTAACATAACCTGCCTAATGTTGTTTGTGATGATACAATTTCTCTTGCTGGAGACGACTTAGATAAAGATGAAGCCATTAAAGAACTTCATGATCTTTATAACTCCTTGCTTAAGGAATGGAAAAAGCAATGCAAGCTTGCAGAAGTCGTATCCAAGGGAAAATAAGTTTTATCCAAGGAGAATGATGTGTTGAAGAACTCAGTTGCACAGCTGGAAACCGCTCTCACCAAGAAGGACATAGAACTTGGAAAAGGTGCAGTTAAAGGTTGAAGAGACGAAATCCTTAATTGCAAAATGGAATTCGAGTTCTTCCAAGGCAAGTGAAATCATGGGATCAGGTAATTCCACAAAATCAGGTATTGGATCAACTAAGGTACGGTTCATTGTTTTCAACTTTTACACATGGATTTAATGGGACCAGTTGAAGTTGAAAGTCTTGGAGGAAAAAGGTATTCTTATGTTATTGTTGATAATTTTCCTTGATATACTTGGATTTTCTTTTTGCGTGAAAAATCGGATACATTCTCTCAATTCAAAATTTTGTACACTAGGATTAAGACCTCATTTTCTTCTAAAATTTTGAGTATCAGGTCTGACCATGGTAAGGAATTTGAAAACAAATTGTTTGCTGATTTTTGTGAAAAGAAAGGGAGTGAACATCAATTTTCGGCTCCAAAAACTCCTCAACAAAACGGAGTGCGGAACGAAAAAATCGAACTTTACAAGAGATGGCACGTGTTATGCTCTGTTCTAAGAACCTCTCACGACGTTTTTAAGTATCTCCCAAATCATGAAAAGTCACCTCTCACGCTTGAAACTTGCTAAGCAAGTCTTTCTCAGAAGACTCGATCTTCTAGCTTACTGCCCTCACCTCAATTCCAAAGGACTTGCACCCAAGTTCTCCTCTCAGAGGCCAGAGATAGAGTGGAAGGATCCCTCTCCAGTAACCCCAGAGCTTCAGTTCGTCTATAATGACAAAAAAGGGGGAAGAAAACTGCAAAGGATCTTGGAAGATCAAAAGTCTTCCAAAGGTGGAAAGGAGGAGATTCCAGCCCATCAAGTGTGTTGGATGAATTTTGCTTACAAGGGGCTAAGCTGGAGTAACAGTAGGAGGACTTGGTGAGATTATATCGAGAGAGGCTGCAGCAAGCTACTACGCCAAGACTCTCTCCCTCTTCTCAGGACCCTCTCATCTGCTTTCCTTCTCTTCTCTGAATAAGCCTCTTCACCTTTTTCCGTTCATCTCCTAAATTAAAGAGGAAAACCTCTTCTCCGAATAAGCCTCTTCACCTTTTTCCATCAATCTCCTAAATCAAAGAGGAAAACCAATTGGGAGCAAGGACTTGCACCCAAAAGAGGGAAACAACTAGACTGCAGAAAGAAGCCAGCAGCAAGCAAAAGAGGAAAAGAAATAAAGAAAAGAGCAAGTGAAAGAAGAATGAGTCTAGATAGAATATTTACATTGTATTTTGCTTACTACGTTGTATGGTTAATGTTTTATCTATATAAAATATCTTTTGTTCTTTAAAGATCACTTCTTGTGACCTTTCTTTTACACTTATATGTGATTTGATGAAAGCAGTATGCTCTATCTTTATATATCATACATCTGCTTTCTGTGCTTAAATGATTATGTACTTTTGATCTTATCTGCAAAGGTTTTGTCATCATCAAAAAGGGGGAAATTGATGGAACATATGTTTTGATGAGACAAAACCACATGATAGTAACCCTCATTCTATAAGCATAACTTATCATGTAAGGTTACTGCAACGAGGTTACTGCAAAAAGATACAACAAAGAAAACTTTAGAGAAAGGATGCTAAAGAGAATGGTGAAAGGAATCTGGTAGACTAATTAGGATATTGCTTACTGCAGGAAGCCACCTGGAAGAGACTATGCTTAAAGCATACTGCAAAGCAGTAGGCTACCGAAGACTTAAGCTACCTGACAAGAAGCTACCTGGAAGAGACCATGTCAAAGCAGACTGTGAAGGAGCAAGCTACAGAAGTCTCAAGACACCTAAGAGCAAGGCTAGGAAGAGAGCTACAAAACAAGCCTGAAAGGAAGCTAGAAGTTACCAGTAGAGAGAAAGGGGAATGGAGCCAATCAAATGAAGACACGTGGAAAACAAAAAGTTGGCGTGTATCAGAAGGAGTGCGGCGTATTCAATGATGGAAACCTATCTACCTTCAACAGGTAGATTTCCTAATCTATATATAGAAGAAGACTGAAGACTGAAGGAAAAAGAGAGAGAAGAAGCGAGCACAAAAGAGTGTAGAGAAAAGCTCGTAGAGAGAAGAGCACAAGAGAGAGCTCAAAAGAGAGAAGCGCACCAGAAAAGAAGAAAAGAGCGCAAGAGAGAGCTCAGAAGAAAGCTTAGAAAAGAGGGGGAATGTCATATAGAAAATTAGAAGAAAAGAGTGTACAAAAGATAAAAAGAGAGAAGAAAGCTCAAACACTCTATGCCCAGAAATGCATACTCAGTCACACAGTCCAGGTAACAAGCTACATCAGATCAACCTGCAAAAGAAGCCTAAGCTTGCTGCATCCAGTTGAAGAAGAATAAGACAAACCTTTTAAGGACTGTCTAGGAGTGCTTAGTCAGGACTAGGATCCTGATAAGCTGTCCACTTTCTGAAGAAGAAAGATTAGACATTCCATCTTCTGAAACCAACACCTTGGATGTTATTTGACGTACAATAATTTCTATATGCCTATTATGAATCTGCACCCCTTGGGATCGATAAACCTTTTGGATTTTATTAACCAAAGAGATACGACTTTGCACTATAGTTAGCTCAGCAGCAATCAAGAATGCCCACGGCATTCCAAGAATTCTTGGAATACGTTCGTTCCAACCCTCAATCCTATTTTCTAGATTCATCGATATTGAATCAATCGAACGCACTTCTAACACCTGTTCTACTTTTGGAAGCCCCTGAGTTATATCGCCGGATCTGGATTTTTCATATATAAATGTAATTAAAGTATCCCCCTCGTACAGGATTCCCCCATAATGCCCATGAACAGTTGCTCCTGGAGTGGCTAGTGGAAAATGTCCCGAAGAAATCCAATGAGAAATTAATAATCCTGTTATACATAAAAAAGTCATTATTATGCCCGTTTCGGACGAATCATATAGTTTTAGTACCATTTCATCGACTAAAAAGGTTATCAAATGAATTGTAATTATAATTGAAACGATCGACAAAGAAATATGAGTTAATATGTGCTCTAAGGTTGAAAATATCATAAATAAAAAAAAAGAAAATAGATCCTTAATTATAAAATCGAAATTGGAAATTGAATTCATTATAGGATTTATTTTCTTTTTTTAGGAGATGACATGCCGCCACTCGGACTCGAACCGAGATGCTCTAGCACTGCTTCCTAAGAGCAGCGTGTCTACCAATTTCACCATAGCGGCCCATCTTGACCTGATAATAGTCTATGAATAAGTAATCGTCTAGATTTAAGAATTCTATTGAGTTCAATATCTTTTAGAAAAGATTCGAATGGATGAATAAAAATTTGTTCAAATAGGTACTCAGTGAAGACCCTGAGTGGGTTGAGTAGGATCCTATGTGGGTCAGTTAGGAAAGTAGGCAAGCAGGTGTGAGCAACTATGTGTGGGGTTGCTACTTACTTGTTAAGTGAGTGTTGTAATAGATAGGGCTATGTAAATCAACAAGCGTAACAAATGTTCCCTCTTGAGAAGAGGCAGAGACGATGTAGAAGGATTACTCCACCTTCGAACCTCTGTATATCCATGCGTTCATCTATGCTTTCTGTTCTATATGCATATCTTATGTTAGATGCATATCCTGCATATTCGGTCTTTACAGGAGAGGAAGCTTCCACAATATAACTCTGATAAATAACCTCCCAAAAGGTTACTGCCTCCCGACCTAAGCCTCCTGGAAAGAATAAAAGTTTGAAATTTGAGTAGGCTTATTCACCCCCCCTCTAAGCCTACTACCACTTGGGACCAACACATCTCTATATTATTGTTGCATGCTTATTCTATGGCTTTTATATGCTTATATGTAAACTAGCCTGTTGACTTAATAATTAAAAGGTTAGTATATTTGCTGAAACTCTCTATTACCTTAACAATTCTGTTATGCATATACTCTAAGTGTGAAAGCTGCAAGTAACCAGTTTGCTGCAAGCTGTACACTAGTCTGTCAAACTGTTGCAAGCAACGATAGCTTACAGCAGGTTGTATCAATAGAGAAAAAAATGAAAAAGAAAAGAGGTTCATTCACCCCCCCCCCCTCTGAACCTCTGTAACCACTTTGGACCAACAAGTGGTATCAGAGCGGGTTGGGTTAAAAACCAACTCGTCTGGTTGCCTACCCAGATCTACCCAAGACCATCTATCTGTTCTGTTCCTAAGTGTTTTTATCTGTTTTCTTCATCATTGATTTTGTGCATGCAAAACTGCTATATGTTTACTATCGAGGATTATGATGACTAAAAAATTAGGATGCAGACACATTTATCTGTGATGCATGATGAAATGTGGTATAATATCACGGAAGGGCCTCCAACCATTACCAAGCCAAACCCGGTGTTTGCAGAGAGAGGAGAGAAGAAACCACTTAAAAGGAAGGTGAAAAGGACAAAGATAAGGATAACGATGAAGACGAGGTTGCATAAGCTGAGCAACCCAAGATGCAGCCTCACATTGAAAAGCCGAGACAAGAATGGACTGCTGAAGATAGGAAAAGACCCAACTTGGACAATATAGCAAAGAATGCGTTGTTTCTCACCTTAGACAAAGAAACTTTCAGTAAGGTGTAAACATGCAAGACTGCTAAAGAAATTTGGGACAAGCTGGAACAGATTTGCGAAGGAACATAGCTTATAAAAGAGAACAAAATCTCAACGGCCATACAAAAGTTCGAGCTATTCGAAATGAAAGCTGATGAAACCTTGGAGTAACTTGATCTAAGGTTTACAGAAATCATAAATGAGCTTGAATCTATGGGAAAAAGCTACTCGCAAAAGGAAAAGAACATGAAGGTTCTCAGAGCGCTACCAGCAGAATAGGACAGTAAGACCACTGCTATGCGTGTCTCCATGGATCTGAAATCTATGAGTACATTTAACCTGTTTTCTGACCTCAAGGCGTTTAAATTTGATATTTAAATTTGATATCAACAGAAGATTTAAGAACGAGACGAATGAAGTATCAAACTCACTGCACTTGCTGCCGAAGCACAAAAAAGAACACTGGTGCAACTAAGCCGGTAGTTACAACAGAATTTGCTGCAGTTGCAGAAGATGACATGGCTCTGCTACTGAAAAAGTTTTCCAGGTTCATAAGGAAAGGGAACAAGATAGGGGGAAACTTTACACAAAGAATGAACTTGCAGCAGCAGCCACAACAGCAAGTACAATAAACCCAGGATACAACAGAGTCAAGAGACTTATGCTATAATTGCAGAAAACCTGGACACTATGCTCGAAATTGTCCTCATCCTATTGTTCACCGAAAATCCACCTGAGGTTAGAGCTAAATGAAAGGAGAGAACAAAGGTCGAGAGACAAAAGCTGAGAGCACTGCTGGTTGAAGCCGAAAAAGCTAAAGGAGCAAGCACATCCGCTGAGACCCAAGAAAAATTCTCATCAGAATCAGAGTCGAATGAATCAACCTCAGAAGATGAAGCGATGATCTACTTGATGGCACAAACTGAGGAGGATACAGAGGAAAATGTAATCTTTAAACCTATCTCTTCTAAGTCTAATGATGTTAGGATGGATAGCTTTGTTAGACAGCTCCTTAGTGACTTCGAGAAAGTTAACTCTGAAAATGAAGCACTGAAAAAAGAAAATGAAATGCTGAAACGTGAAAGCATCAAGGTTGTAGAGTGAAAATATGAGAAAGAAATCTTGGAAGAAATGAGTGATAACTAAGGTAAAGAGTGTGCTAAACTCAATAACAAAGTGAGAGAACTTGAAGTTGAAGTAATCAAGCTTAAATCCACTATAAACCAGTTCAGTAGAGCTTCTGAGAAATCAAGGGATTTCATAAATCAACAAAATACTCTAGAAGCTAGACTTGGTATAGGATACAACGAGACTATCAAACCTCATAAGGAAAAATCTAGTGAGGATCCAAAATTTGTTAAAGGGGAAGTTCTATTTTTCGAAAATGAACTTGAAAAGAAGCTGGAAGATCTGATTGTTGAATATGCCAATTAAGTCCAAAAGAGCTGCTGTAACCCCAGATGAATAGTTCGCTGAAAGTTGCAGCTTACAGCAGAACAAAATAGCTGAAAGCAGGTTGTAGCAACCACCAAGGTTACAACACATCAAGAAAGAGCGCGAAAGCAAAGTCCGACAAAGCAATTGGAACTTTATAGATACATCTCTCTTCCCTAAAGAGAAAAGCAAAGCTGAGACTGAAACTGCAAAGAAGAACTTTAAGTCTAACCCCCTAGGACCCGTACTTGTATGGGTTAAAATAGAACTTGCTAAGTATAAGTCAATTTTGTGACAAATGACATATGGTGGAATTTTTCCAGGACCAGTGCCTAATCAAAGATGCATCAAACAAGGAAGTCAAGCTTGCAGGAACTAGAAAAGGGAATGTATATCTTGTGGACTGGAGATCATCAACAACGCCGACCTGTTTCATTGCAAAAGGCTCACCAGAAGAAAACTGGTTATGACATTACAGAATGAGTCATCTGAACTTCAAAACGATCAACAAATTGGCCAGGAAAGGACTTGTAAGGGGACTGCTTGACATAGCAATCAAGAAAGAAAGTATATGTGGAGCTTGTCAGAAGGGAAAACAGATCAAAGTATCCTTTAAGGAGAAGTTACAGCGATCATCGTTCAAAATTTTGAATCTGCTGCACATGGATCTCTTTGGACCCATTGACCCTACAAGTCTGAGTGGAAAGAAAATACTCCCTTGTAATAATTGATGATTACTCTAGGTTTTCATGGACCATATTCCTAGCAAAGAAATCGGAAACACAATTGAAACTTCCAGAGTTTATGAAAAGGATTTAGAATGAAAAGAACTCTAACATGGTAAGGATCAGGACTGATCAAGGTATAAAATTTACAAACAAATTCATTTAGAAGTACTGCTCGGAGAAGTGAATTCAACATGAATATTATGCTACAAGAACCCCTCAACAAAACGGTGTAGCTGAAAGAAAGAACTGAACGCTCAAAGAAGCTGCAAGGACAATGCTTGCAAAAGCTGTCATGCCTAAGAGATTTTGGGCTGAAGCTACCAACACTGCATGCTACACACAGAACCGATGTCTGATGAACAAGGAACAAGACAAAACACCTTATGAAATCTGGTATGGATACTCTCCAAATGTATCATACTTTCATATGATGCTATGTGCTGAATAATGGAAAAGAACATCTCAAAGCATTCGATGCTAAGACAGATGAAGTTGTATTCCTTGGATATTCTTTCATGGGAAAAGCCTTCTGAGTCTTTAATAAAAGAACCCTCATGGTTGAAGAATCCGTACATGTGGTTTCTGATGAACCATACTCAAGGTTGCAGAAGTCGGAAATCACTAGTCGGGCATTTTCCGAGCGACTAGTCGGTGTAGAATTTTTTTTATTTTTTTACATGATCTATTTATTATATAAAATAACATGTAAATCTTAAATAGTGAAATACAATTATATTTATTGATATTTTTTTATTTTTTATTTAACTTTTCACTTTTATTACAATTATCATTATATTTAATATTATTATAACAAAAGTTAAAAAAAAATTGGGGGCTGATTATACTGACTAGGCCGACTAGTCAATGACTACTGGGATAACCGATTTAAATATGCGATATTCCATAAATCTGATCGGTAAGTGGCCGACTAGCACCTAGTCGCGACTAGTTGGCCGACTAATCCGATTTCTGCAACATTGACCACACTGTGATGCTATTGTGCTAGAAGAGCTCAAAAAAAAAATCTGCAAAGATTAATCTTAAGACCCAAGTCTCCTATATAGAAAGTTTTCATCTTCCCATGATTTCTGAAAGATATGATAAACAAGGGAGCTTGGATGCATCAATTTCAGACGCTGCAGGACAAGTTTCAGCAAACCAGGATGCAGCAGTGCAACATACAGATGAACAACTTACAACCGAGTAGGATGCAGAGCATAGCATAGAAGAAGTGTATGTTGAGCAACCACCAGAATTTGAAGATGATGCTGCAAGTAAAGTCTACAGGTTGTAGAAGGCACTGTATGGACTTAAACAAGCTCCTAGAGCTTGGTATGATACCCTTACCTATATCTCCTTGAAAATGGTTTCAGAAAAGGGACAATGAATAAAACACTCTTCAGAAACTAAGATGGTGATAACATCTTGCTAGTCCAGATCTATGTTGATGATATCATATTTGGGTCAACGAATAAACAACTATGTGAGAAGTTATCTTGCCTCATGCAGAAGAAGTTTGAGATGAACATGATGGGAGAATTAAGCTTCTTTTTAGGACTGCAAGTAAAACAAATGGAATCTTCATCAATAAACCAAAATATTCAAAGGAACTCATTAAGAAGTTTGGAATGGAAGGTGGAGCCTCTATAGGCATACCAATGAGCACATACATGAGCTTAGATAAAGATGAAGCTGGAAAAGATGTTGATGTCACCAAGTACAGAAGAATCATTGGATCACTCCTCCATTTTACAACAAGTAGACCAGACATCATGTTTGTAGTTGGAATATGCACAATATTTCAATCATGTCCTAAAGAATCTCATCTTGCTGCAACTAAAAGGATTATCAAATATCTTAAAAACACTCAAGATGTGGGTCTATGGTATCCAAAAGAAGGGGGATTCAGCTTAAAAGGTTATTCAGATTCTGACTTTGCTGGTTGCAGGGTGGACAGGAAAAGTACAAGTGGAACTTGTCAATTCTTATAGCAATAGACTTGTCTCTTGGTTCTGTAGGAAACAAATTTCTATTGCTACATCCACTGCAGAAACTTAGTATGTTGCTGCTGGAAGCTGCTGTGTACAAATCTTATGGATACAACAACAACTCAAAGACTATGGCATTGAAGAAAAAGAGACTCCAATCATGTGTGATAACACGAGTGTCATAGCAATAACTCACAATAATGTCATCCACTCAAGAACCAAGCACATTGACATTAGAAATCACTTCATCAGAGATCATGTTGAAAAGAAGGATGTTGTACTTGAAAAGATCCATACCGATCAACATCTAGCTGATATCTTCACCAAACCTCTTAATGAAGCAACATTTTCAACCATAAGGAATGAACTTAAAATCATCAAGCTGCAATGAAGATTGCAAGAATGAGGTTACAACAAGAGATGTTGTAAGAAGGAGAGAGATGCAGAGAGCTTGCAGTAACATGTTCTTGGACAGGTTACAGCAAGAAGAGATATTGGAGCAAGGGGGAACACTGCTTACAACGTCGATGAAGTGTAAGGATACATCATTGAAAGATATGCACAAGCTAAGGGGAAACTATGCTGCATACAACAAAGAGGTACTGCTCAGGTTACAACATTTAAAATTCATACAACACATGTCTTTGAAATATTACCTGAAGCAGCGCATTAAACACTTAGTGCTCGAAACTATAATCATGATTAGGGCGACAAACATACCCTTCTGCATTAAATGCAAAAACCCCTTTGTGTCAGTAATTGCAGGCGTGCGCGTAAGCAACAGTTCAACTATGCTTTATTTACAAGATTGCCACTCCGCATTTTCGAATAAAATGCTGGATGAATGACACGTCAGCAGAGTGGATAGATCTTAGCCCTTAATCAATTCAAATTCGACAATCTCTTCTGTGAGATTTGAGCCGATGAGCAATTCACCATATCATATGCTCAATTTCTTTGTTGTGGAGTTGTCATGCATGGTTGATCTTTCTAGAACTTGCAATGTTATACATGTCTTTGTTGAACTTCTTTGGTGGATTGAATGTGCAAAATCAAATAAGGATGTTAGGTCTAACCCTTTTCCATTGAGATAACATTTTTGTCTTCAAGCCCACATTTAATATAAACCCTTAAATCACCAACTTTGAGTTCAATTGAACCACATTACAAGCCTTTTTTTTTTCTTTTACCCTTTTCTTCATTTAACCATATTTTGAACCCCAAATTGAAGTAATTATTAATTACACAATTACACCAAGCCACATTTTCTTTGTAAAGTGATTGCAAGTTATTTGTAAATATTTGTAGTTACATTATCAGTTTAGATATTCGCAAAAACAAAAAAAAAAAAAAACAACAAAAACAAATGAAAAAAAGAAGAAAGAAAAAATAGTGAAAAGAAAAAAAAATCGAGAAAAAAAAAAGATCCAAAAGAAAAAATAATTGTTGAGTTTTGATTTTTTGTATATATTTATGTTTGAAAGTTCTTGAAGCAATCTCTTGGTCCATAATGATATATTTGAGCTTGGTGGTGGAATTCGATTATGATTACTTCAATTCTAAGCCCCAAATTTCTCTCTATCATACCCTAACCTAAAGCCATATTAAAATCTGTCCCATTAAATCCTTAGATTTTGTGCATTTATATTCATTCATTGTTGGGAAGGATGTCATATATTTGCAAGCCTATGATAAGGATCTTCTTATGCTATGATATGAGAACTCATTGATATATATTTGCAACCTAGACACTTTTAAGTGTAAGAGTGAATCCATTGTGAGGGAGTTGGATTTTATGACTTCCAATTTCAATTTGTTGATGTAATTGGCCACTTTTGTTGGTGAAGGAGAATTGTTTTTTAAGTTCGTCTTTTTATATAAATAGAATTTTGAGTAACGGAAAAGGATGAGGATGAAGATGATAAGATGATGTCATTGACTTGAATTGAACTATATACTTGAGGACAAACATTGTTTAGGTGTGGGGGAATTTGATAAGATGCACATTTCATATTTTATATGTCATATTTACTCATGTTCTTTATTTAAAAAGTACGTTAACTCTTGTATTTTAACTAAAAATAATATTGTATAGAAACTCAAAAGAAAAGGTAAATAGATAAATTTATATATATATTTCTATACTATAATAATAGAAGAAAATTTTGATATATTTACAGAAATACTATTTTCTCAACATATTTGTAGGATAATTGGATGAATTGGGTAATTTGGGTGTCAATTTAGATGATTTAGAAGAATGCTAGAATTTTCCATGAAGTTGGCACTTACTGAAGATGATTCTGTATAAGGTGTGGGCATGCCTTGACTAGCAGACCGGTCTTGGAATTTATTGAATATGACTTTGTATAAGGCATGGGCACGCCTTACCTGAAAAGACTTGATGCGAGGATTTCAAAAGTGACGCCGCTCTTTTCTTTCTCCCCAAGATTTCAAATCAATTTGAATATCATAGGACTCTTATTAGGTAGTTATGGATAAGGATATCTAGATAGACATATTAAATATTAGTATAACTGTATTTTGGAGGAGATCAAACAGTACGTAGATTGTCTTCTCTTTTCTCTCTAGAAGAATTTCTGCGAAAATCCATGGAATGCTAAATTTCTCTTTCCAATCAAAGACAATTAAGGATTTGGTTCTTCCGTATCTGTGAGATCTAACTGGTTTTATCCGTTCTTCCATTCTTCATTATTCATATATCTTATGTGCTTGTTGAGATTATTGTTTAGTTAATTGTATGACATGATCCATTGTTCAATTAACTAGATAATATATTGTCAATTAGAACTTTAAATCCGTAATTGTTTATTGTTCTAGTGATTGTGGCAAATGACATGGTTGATTGCATAAAGGGTTTTCAATTTATGTTATGGAGATATATGATCTAATTTAAATGAACCTACATTTGTGTTTGTTGATTAGGATTGATAGTCTCTCTAAATCTTAATGCTTTTAATGAATTAAATTCTAAGATCGTATCTAGAATTGTTCATTAGTAAGGGAAATAATCAGAGATCGTATCCTGATTATCGAACAGGCAAGGAGAGATAGGTTGTTAGGTCGTACCAATAACCATAACCAATCTAGTGTTGAATTTGAAGAATTTATTATTGCATCTGTGATCGGATACATGAACCATTTCTAAAATTTGGTTTTTGATTGGATTATTTGTCAAGTTTGATAAATACATTTCAATATTGCTCTTATTAGTTTGATTTAGTTTAATAACAATTCTCAATCCCCCATTTGTAATCAATTTAATTCATTTCATTTATCTTGCAAAAGAATACATCTCACCAATCCCTGAGGATTCGACCTTGCTCACCACTATCACAAATTTCTGATTTAGAGCAAGTATTTGTATTTGTTGGTTTCGACACCCATCAGAAAGTGGATGTCAACAATAGAGGGAATACATGAATAGACAATATAGATAATTTTATAGCATACCATGATATTGTGTTTGATGCTACTGGTCCTCATTTTAATGCTCAAAATATGGAGGAACCTCCGAACCTGAAAGCTCAAAAGTCCTATGACATGCTCATCGTTGCAAACAAAGAGTTATGGTCGGACTGTAAAAATCATACATTATTATACATGTTGATCGTATCGTGACCATGAAGTATAAGAACCGTATAACTCAATGAAATTTTGATAAAATGATATATGAAAGAGACCCTTCCAGATGATAATGTGGTAGCTGAGAAATTTTATAATACTAAGAAGATGCTATAATGTTTGGGTTTACCGGTGAAAAAATTGATTTTTATAGCAATTATTGTATGATATACTGGCGTGACGAAAATGAACTACATAATCGCAAGTTTTGTGAACATGCTTGCTATAAAAGATCATGTGAAGGAGGCAGAAAGTTACAGAAAACTAATATCCCATATAAGAAAATGTATTAATTCCCTCTCACTGATAGACTTGAAAGATTATGAGTATAAATGTCGCTGCTAAAGAAATGAGATGACATGTGGAGTATGAGACTAAAGATGGTGTTATGACTCATTGTTCGGACTGTCCTGCTTAGAAGCATTTTGATCAGACACATCAAGATTTTTCAAATGAAATGTGTAATGTGCGTCTAGGACTTTGTACCGATGGGTTTCAACCATTTGGGTAATCAGAGCGACACTATTCCACAAGACCAGTAATTATCACACCTCACAACTTGCCTCCATGATTGTGCATGAAAGAGCGATATATGTTTTTAACTATATTAGTTCCTGGGCTAAAGAAAGATAAGTTAGATGTATTCTTGCAGCCTCTTATTGAGGAATTAAAACAATTATGGGAGGTTGGTGTCATGAAAAAAATAAAAAATTTCAAATGAGAGTTGCTCTTATGTGGACAATCAATGATTTTCCTGCATACTCAATGTTGTCTAGTGAAGCACTTGCTGGTCGATTAGCTTGTCCATATTGCATGGAGGACACATATGCATTTACTCTCTCAAGAAGTGGAAAATAATCATGGTTTGACAACCATCATATGTTTTTTTCCATTAGAACATCCATTTTGTAAGAGTAAAACCTCATTTATAATAAAATAAAATTATGGTCAAGTTGCACTACTAATCAAGTCTGGAGTTATCTGTCAAGAGATTAAAAATTAAGAATTATGAAAGTAACAGAATTTGAGGCCACTAAGACTAATCGACTGAAATTCATAGATAAGGGTTGGAAGAAGAAAAACATATTCTAGGATTTGTCTTATCGGAGTTCAAACTTAATTCAACATAACTTAGATGTAATGCACATTAAAAAGAATGCATTTAACAACATCTTTAACATAATTGTGGATTTACGAGGAAAAATAAAGGATTCCAAATCTAGGGAAGAGTTGAATGAATATTGTCGTTGTCCTAAATTGTCAAAGAATGTGTTAACAGGAAAAGCAAGGGAAACAAGATTTTTGTGATTAAGTTAAAAATCTTCGATTCCTTGATGGATATGATTTGATTGCAAGATGTATGGATATGAAGAAGCATAGGTTGTACACATTTAAAGTCATGATTGTCATGTGTTTATGTAGAGATTATTACCCATCACATTTAGTGAATTACTTACACTAAATGTTTGGAAGACACTTACGAAGTTGAACATCTTCTTCAAAGATATAACATCTAATACTATAAGAGATGAAGACATGGTTCAATTAGAAGAAGAAATTTCGGTCATTTTGTGCAAGCTGTAGCGAAGTTTTTCATCGAGTTTCTTTAACTTCATGGGGCATCTTCCAATACATCTGCCTTATGAAGTAAAAATAGCTGGTTTTGTATAATATTGATGGATGTATCATTTCGAAAGGTAATAATAGCGCATTCATTTATACAATATATACAATTTTTATGTTGAACATTCATATCTTATAGGTATTTACGAAAGTTGAAAAACAATATTAAGAATAAGGTGAAAGGACCAATATGCAATGCATATTTAGTTGAAGAATTTGCATCATTTTTTTCTTATTACTTTGAAGACCATGTGAGTATGAGACATGGACAAGTGTCAAAACCACACAATGATGATATTTGTATCTAGGAGGAGAAAGGTGAAGAATATGAAGGAAACCTCTCAATATTTCAATATCCTAGTTGACCATTTGGAAAAAACTAAATCTTATGAGTGAGGAAGAATATAAAGTTGCATGAAGTTATATTTTATTAAATTGCTCAGAAGTAGAACCATTAATCAGGTTGGTGCTCAATACATTTGTCTATTTATGCTTGTTATGATGCATGTATCTTATAATAATTTATCTTCATCTTTGTTTTTTTTTTTTTTTTATGTTTTTTGTAAAGAATTCACATCAACTCTTTGAAGAAATCTCAATCCAGAAGAAATCTCAATCCAGCATAATTGATATTGTAGTTGAGAAGAAACTAGAAAACAAATTACCAGATTGGTTTGATACATACTTGAGTATTATAGAAATATATTTGTTTTTACTATCAGTAAAAATTTCATTTTTTTAACAAGTGACTTCCTTTTTTTTTTTTTTTTAAATTTAGGCAAATGATCCTTCAAACAATATTTCTAATAATTTACTAAAGGATCTTGCGAAAGGCCCATCACAAACTATAATGTCATATCATGGGTACTATGTAAATGGTTACGGATTTCATACTTTAGGACATGGTTCTATGAGAGCTACTATGAACGGGGTATGTATTAGTGGTTCTAACTAGTGTTAACGAGAGTGATTGGTTTGAGTTAAAATATACAGTCTTACTAATTAAGAGAACTGTATTTATGTATATACTAGTAGAATCTTAACAAGAATGTTTTATCGTCATGCATAACATATAATATAATCAGAGTCATTAATTATGAAAATTTTAGACTAGTAAGAGAGAGTCTTATAACAAAAAAAAATATATCCTTGAATAAGATAAAAATAAATAATATAATATGATTGTTTTCCATAAAATTCAGAAATACAATAATGACATTATGTTGTCATGAATTATTTATAACAATAAAAGTTCCATTAAGATAGTATAGCATCAAATAAATAAAGGTAAAAAAATATTTTCACATTAGATCTATATGTCATTGGTCATTTTTTGTATAAATTTTGAAATGTTGTATGTTATAGTATGAACTTTAAGTTACAATATTAGACATATATAGTCGTTGATTTAGAACATGTGTATGAATGTGATTTGCCAGATATCGTAAAATCTATCAAACTTAGAGTTCGTACAACAAAGTGCAACATTTCAAAATCTATCAAAAAAAACAATGTCAAATCACATACACTTCGGATGAGAAAATGATTTCATCTAGACTGAGTTCTATAATAACATAATAGTTTTTATAGTCACAAAAATATACCCCAAAATTTTTCAGTCACATAAGCATAGATTTATTCCAAAGAGAAGTTTTTAATGAAATCACTACAATGTGTCTCCTTTTTCTAGAGATTGAGAACATCAATGTACCCATAACTTATTAGAAAATAATGAAAATTAACTAAAAAATCGATATCAGTGGAAATAATCATATTCTACTAGTTTTGAAATTTATACTAAATGATATTTTTTAAACATGGAGGACTAAAATTCAAAAGCTGAAAAATAAAGGACTAAAAATCTAATGAAATAAACATAGAGGATTAAAAATCAAAAATTGAAAGATAGAAGACTAAAAATTTAATAAGGGTAAATATAGAGGACTAAAATCTAATAAGGATAAATATATATGACTAAATATCAAAAGCTGAAAGTTAGATGACTAAAATTCTAATGAGGTAAACATAGAAGATTAAAAAACATTTTCCCCAATTTATTAAGAACCCCCAACTTCGACTTATTTAAAAAGTTACTTTATTTCCAGTCAAATGAGTATTTAACTAAAACTTTGTGGACAAAACTTATATACACCCGGGGTACGAATCTTAGATCTGTACCCCCAACCCGCCTAACCTGATCCGGTTCGCTTAACAAGTCAGTATATATTTATTTTACATTTAAATTTTTTCCTTTGTCTTTAGTGCGTTACTATCTTCTCTTTCTCTTCCTTCATATTCTTTCTTTGTATTTCTTCTATATTATTCTTCTTTTCTTCTTCATTTCTTCACAAATTCTTCATTACAGTGCCAAATATTACCAGTTTTTTCTAAGATGTTGGAAACATTTAAGTATGTTTTGATGAGACAAAACCTTAAAGAGAGTAACCCTTTACTGCAACAAGGTTACTACAGAAAGATAGATTAGAGAAACTGTCAAAGGAAGGACACTGCAGAGAATGGTGAAAATAATCAGGTAGACTAATTAGGCTACTGATGACTGTAGGAAGCTACTGAAAGAGACCTTGGCGAAACAGATTGCAAAGCAGCAAGCTACCAGATAGGAAGCTACCTGAGAGACCATGCCAAAGCATACTGTAGAGCAGTATGCTACAGAAGCCTCAAGCCACCTGATGGAGCAAGCCAGA
Source organism: Scutellaria baicalensis (assembly GCA_005771605.1). Taxonomy (NCBI): domain Eukaryota; kingdom Viridiplantae; phylum Streptophyta; class Magnoliopsida; order Lamiales; family Lamiaceae; genus Scutellaria; species Scutellaria baicalensis. The sequence goes on from CM016721.1 coordinate 30,178,077, forward strand.
GAAGGAAGCTCAAGAGTGAGCGCGAGGAGGAAGCTACAAAGCAAACATTGGAAGAAGTCAAAAGTTACCGGTAGAGAGAAGAGGAATGGAGCCAATCAGATGAAGACACGTGGAAAGCAAAAAACTGGCGTATATTAGAAGAAGTGCGGTGCATCTAATGATGGAAATCTACCTACCTTCAACGGGCAGATTTCCTAATCTATAAATAGAAGAAGACTGAAGATTGAGAAGAAGTGTACGAGAGAGAAGAGCACAAGAGAGAGCTCAAAAGAGAAAAAGCGCAACAGAAGAAGAGAAGAGCGCAAAAGAGAGCTCAGAAGAGAAAGCTCAAAAATAGGTGGAAGGGCATGCAGAAAAGAAGAAGAAAAGAGTGTACAAAAGATAACAAGTGAGAAGAAAGCTCATACACTCTATGCCAAAAAATGCACACTCAGTCACACAGTCCAGACAGCAAGCTACAGCAGATCAACCTGCAAAAGAAGCCTAAGCATGCTGCATCCAGTTGAAGAAGAAGAAGACAAACCTTTTAAGGACTGTCTTGGAGTGCTTAGTGTGAGGAACAAACTCCTGCTAAGCTGTCCACTTTTTGAAGAAGAAAGTGAGGACCCTGGGTAGGTTGAGTAGGATCTTGTGTGGGTCAGTGAGGAGAGTAGGCAAGCAGATGTGAACAGCTATGTGTAGGCTTGCTACTTACTTGTTAAGTGTGTGTTGTAATAGATAAGACTATGTAAACCAACAAACTTAACAAATGTTCCCTCTTGAGAAGAGGCAGAGAGGATGTAGAAGGATTACTCCACCTTTGAACCTCTGTATATCCATGTGTTTATCTATGCTTACTGCTCCATATACCTATCTTAAGTTAGAAGCATGTTTTGCATATTTGATCTTGTAAGGAACATTGTATAAGATTTTGATAAAAGACAAAACGTGTAATAGACTAGAGCCTAGGATCCTATGTATTTAGATTCCATTGAAGTTTCTGTAAGTATAGGATCAGGTGGCTTGAAGATCAAGATTAGAGCATGAAGACCTTCCTGCATAAAATTGTAAAAATAAAGTAAGTATACATATCTGCAGCAGGCTGCTTCAAATAGGATACTGGCCGCACACTGCCCGAGGATGCTGAGTTCACTAACTACTAGATGGACAAAGTAAGCTGAAGTCAACTGAAGCATCAGGAAGCTTCAGCGACCTGTTAAGTAGCAGTTACCTCGAAGAACATGTACAAGGTTTACGTTAGGCACAACCGCACTTTCAACCAAGTGATGCCACGTATCAAAAGCAAAAAGGAAGTCTGAAGAAATGTCAGACTAGGGATGGCGATTGCAGGAACAAATACGTACACTCTCAACGATCAGTGCACAAACAAATCAGAAGATGCCACGTAACTCTATGCAAGCTGCAAAAAAGACTCGTTCTCTCTAACAGACAAAATCCTAAATCACCTATAAATACTAGAAGACCGACACTTGAAACACACCTGAAACTCTTGCAACAAACGCACTCAAGCTATCAAACGCAGAACGCTCATAAATCATTAGAAGTTTCAAGTCCAGTCTAGCAGCAAGCTATCTTTAGCTTGGAGAGCTTATCGTTCCTAAGCTTGCTACTTGTGTTGTCGAATAAATCTTTCTTTTTAGACTGTTAAGGAGTTGCTTGATCGGATGTTGTTCCTGATCGAGTATTTACGTTCTTAGTAGAAGAACAAGAGCTCTGTGTGGGCTAGTTGAGTTTGGTCACTGTGCAGTAACCCTATGTGGGTGAGACTGACAGTTCTTGTTAGGGTTAGGTTGTCTAAGTGAGACTTGTGTAAATCAACCGTTTAAACCTAACAAAGTCCCTCCTTGAGAAGGAGAAGAGAGGACGTAAAGGGATTACTCCAACCTTGAACTTCTATAAATCGTTGTGTTCTTTTTATGTTGCTCTCTGATTGATCTCATTCTTGCTGTTGCTTATTTGCCTTTATCGTCTTTATTTCTCTCATAAGCATATCATCGGTTTTCAGAAAAAGAGTTTTGGTTTTAAAAGCATTTCCGTTGTGCATAATATTCACTATGTTTAAAGCTCTTTCAAGGTAACTGCTCAAGCAGTAACCTTCTGTGCAGTGAACTCTTTTGTTAATTGCCTAAGTATCTTCCTTAAATAAAAGTTTGAAAATTTTGAGTAGGCTTATTCAACCCCCCCTCTAAGCCTACTACCACTTGGGACCAACAAGTGATATCAGAGCAGGTTGGATTAATTGTCCGATCTAACTGATCAATCCTTGATCCCCTCTTTTCTTTCTGAAAACCTTTGCTTATATCATAAGCATACATACTATGGATTCTCATAAAGTACCTATGTTGTCTATTGAAGAATATGATGATTGGAAAATTCACATGCAGGCACATTTGTCAGCCATGCATGATGAAATGTGGTACGTCATCGCTGAAGGACCACCAAGGATTACAAAAGTTAACCCATTGTTTGCCAGAGCCGCTGATGAAGCAGCTGATAGACAAGGAGATGCAGGAACCATTCCACATCCAGTTGTTCTCGATAAACCTAGAGAAGAATGGACTGCTGATGAGAGGAGAATAGCAAACCTTGATAATGTTGCAAAGAACGCTCTATTCCTCACTCTCGATAAAGGAACTTTCAACAAAGTAAAAACTTACAGAACCACCAAAGAGATCTGGGAAAAGCTTGAGCAAATATACGAAGGCACAGAGCTCACGAAAGAAAACAAAGTCTCAACAACAACTCAGAAGTTCGAGCAGTTTGAAATGATACTTGGAGAAACCTTAAAGCAAATGGATCTAAGGTTCACAACCATCATTAATGAGCTTGAGTCCCTGGATAAGATCTACACTCAAAAGGAGAAAAGCATGAAGGTGCTGAAGGATCTTCCTGTTGAGTGGGATAGTAAGACAACAGCCATGAGAGTATCTATGGATCTGAAGTCTATGAGCACATTCGACCTCTTTTCAGATCTCAAAGCCTTTGAGTTCGACATCAACAGAAGAAAGATGGAAACTGATGGAAACAACTCAAAGGTTACTGCACTAACTGCAAGACAACCTTAAGAAGTTAGGAAGTCTAAAGAGCAGACATCTATCTTGGAGGCCACTGCAGAAGAAGATATGTCACTACTCCTGAAAAAGTTTCAAAAGTTCATAAGAAGGAACTCACGAACAGATGGCTTTAGGAGGAAGCAAAGTGAAACTGGAACCAGTTGGCAGTCACCCCAATCAAACTCCAAAGCTACCGACCTTTGCTATAACTGCAGAAAGCCAGGTCACTATGCCAGGGAATGCCCACATCCAGAAGTCCACCGATATCCAGAAGATGAACGAAAGGTGAGACAAGAAAGGAAAAGATAAGAACGCCAGAGGCTAAGGGCGCTAATCGGTGAGGCAGAATCCTCTCAGGCAGCTACACCTGAGAAGACATCCAAAAAAGAAGAGTCAACCACCGATAGTGATTCGGAGGACTCATCTTCAGACGATGAAGCTCTAATCCACCTCATGTCCAAGAGTGACGACTCTGAAGACAAGGTAATATATCTCAACTCTCCTGTTCAAATAAATGAAAGGCTGAACATGATTTGTGCTTTCAAACAAATCATGAGTGACTTTGAGCAAATATCTTCAGCTCATGAGGAGCTAAAAATAGAAAATATAGAGCTTAAGAAAGAGCATGCTTCGTTAGAAAAACTATTAGCTCTAGAAAAATCAAAAGGCCAAGCATGCAATAACCTCAAAACTGAAATCAATAGGCTTAGCTTGCAAGTCACTAAGGTGATAAGTGAGAAAAAGGCTCTGACTGAAACTATCAATACCTTTACCAAATCCTCTAAAGACTTAGATGCAATGTTGAAAATTCAGAGAAGTCTTAAGGATTATGCTGGCATAGGTTAATGTGGAGAAAATTCCGTTTCAACTGATAGCACTTCAAAGGCACATACATTTGTGCCTGCAACTATCCCTCATCAAAATGAATTATCTAGTTCAGAGGGAACTGCAAAAGATCAAAAGAACTCAACATTCGTACATACCGGAGATCTATGTGTCTAAATCTAAAGGAACCTATGTTCCTAGGAGGCAGAGGAAGAAGCCACAAACACACCGAGCACATATGCAGTATCCTAAGGATACTGGTAGAAATTCAGGAACCAACAAAGCTTATAACAAAAAGATTGTTATAAAGCAAGTATGAGTTCCTAAAAGGAGAATAGAAACTACAAGAACGGACCCGTACTTGTATGGGTACCTAAAAGAAATTGATTTCTTTTGTGAGTGCAGGAACTTGTGATAAGAAGCAGCAAGGAAATATGGTACATTGACAATGGCTGCTCAAGACACATGACTGGGAACCAGAAGAGCCTTATCAACTTTAAAGCTTCCAAATGACCCAAGGTCATATTTGGAGACAACTCCAAATGAAGCACAAAGGGCACTGGTGACCTAATTAGAGAAAACATCTGCATCAAATAAGTATCCCATATAGAGGGCTTGAAATACAATCTCCTGAGCATTAGTCAATTTTGTGACAAAGGATACTGTGTGGAGTTTAATCTCAACAAGTGTCTTATCAAGGACAACAAGACTCAGGAAGTCAAGATCACTGGAACAAGGAAATGAAACATCTATATTACTAATTCGGACTCAGTAACTACTACTACATGTTTTATTGCTAAGGGTACTCCTGAAACTAGCTGGCTGTGGCATAAAAGATTGAGCCACCTGAACTTCAAAACCATGAATAAGCTGGCCAGAAGAGGATTAGTCAGAGGACTACCAGACATGGTTTACAAAAGGGAAGCTATTTATGGAGCATGCCAGAAAGGAAAGCAAGTGAAGAGCTCCTTCAAAAAACAAAACTCTTCGCTCTACAGAAAGAATACTGGATATGCTCCACATGGATCTCTTTGGACCAATTGATCCAATTAGCATATCTGGGAAGAAATACACCTTAGGAGTAGTAGATGACTACTCAAGGTTTACTTGGTCGATCTTCCTTGCAAAGAAATCTGATACTTAGTAACGTCTGCCAAAGTTCCTGAGTATAGTAAAGATCAGAATAGATAAGGGAACTGAATTTACCAAAAAATTCATAGAAGACTACTGTTCAAACAATGGAATCAAGAACGAATACTCAACAACCAGGACACCTCAGCAAAATGGGGTTGCTGAAAGACGAAATAGGACTTTGAAGGAAGCCACAAGAACAATGTTAGTCGAAGATGAGCTGCCAAAGAGGTTTTGGGCAGAAGCAACTAACACAACATGTTACACACAAAACAGATGCCTGATAAACAAGGATCTAAACAAGACTCCCTACGAGATGTGGTATGGTTACTCTCCCTGTGTTGACTATTTTCACATCGTTGGATGCAGGTGCTTCGTACTCAACAATGGAAAGGAGTATCTCAAAACCTTCGATGCCAAATCTGATGAAGGGATATTCCTAGGGTACTCATCGGTAAGCAAAGCCTTCAAAATCTTGAACAAGAGAACACTTGTTGTAGAGGAATCTGTACATGTGGTCTTCGATGAATCACATTGCAGTAAGACTGATATTGAGGAACTTCAAGAAGTGTTGGACAAAACTCACATCAACAACAATCACGTTGAGTACATTGATGTGCAGTTACCAAATCTTCAAAATATAGATGGGATATCACCATCCCAAGCTATACATGTTCATAACATGCAGGTACCTACTCAGATACAGGAACCTGAAAACAATCAGGAACCTCAAGATGATCAGACTCCAGACTTGAACCAGAACCTAACAGAGGGGGAACCTCAGCAAGCTGATGAAACAAGAAGAAGATGGCTAAAAGATCACCCCAGAGACCTGATTATTGGAGATTACACGTCTGGAGTAAGAACGAGAAGAACACATCCACACAAAGCTATGTTTGCTTGCTTCATATCACATATAGAGCCAAAGCATCCAGAAGAAGCTCTACAAGATACCAACTGAGTTCAAGTCATGCAAGAAGAGTTGAATGGATTTGAGAGGAACCAAATTTGGTATCTGGTTCCCAGACCCACTCATCAAGGAGTCATTGGAACCAAGTGGGTGTTCAAGAATAAGCTAGATGAAGAAGGACATGTTGTAAGGAACAAGGCTAGGCTAGTAGCAAAAGGATACTGCCAGGAAGAGGGCATTGATTTTGATGAAACTTTTGCTCCAGTAGCCAGACTAGAAGCAATCAGAATCTTTCTAGCCTATGCAACGTACAAGAATCTCACGGTATATTAAATGGATGTAAAGAGCTCTTTCTTAATTGAAATGCTGGTAGAAGAAGTTTATGTTGAACAACCACCCGGCTTTGAAGAAAATGTTGATAGGTTGGTGTATAGATTGAGTAAAGCTCTTTATGGATTGAAGTAGGCACCAAGAGCATGGTATGATACCTTGTCAAAATATCTACTGGATAATGGATTCAAGAAGGGCAAAATGGATAAAACCCTATTTAGAATCCAGGATGGAGATAGCATCCTGCTTGTTCAGATCTATGTGGATGACATCATATTTGGATCAACCAACAAAGAGCTATGCAGAAAGTTTTCCAACCTAATGCAATCCAAGTTTGAGATGAGTATGATGGGAGAATTAAGCTTCTTCCTTGGATTGCAAGTTAGGCAGCTTAATCAAGGAACCTTCATAAATCAGATGAAATATACCAAGGAGCTGATCAAAAAATTTGGAATGGAAAATGCCGGTACAATAAGCATTCCAATGCCAACTTCAGGAAGTCTGGATAAAGACGAAGAAGGAAAAGTTGTTGACATCACAAAATACAGAAGATTAATCGGGTCACTGCTCTACCTTACTGCGAGCAGACCAGACATCATGTTTGTAGTTGGAATGTGTGCGAGATATCAAGTCGCTCTTAAAGAATCCCATCTCACAGCAGCTAAGAGAATAATCAGATACCTAGAGGGAACCCAAGAAGTAGGCTTGTGGTATCTTAAAGAATGAGAGATCAAACTTATCGGATATACTAATTTTGATTTTGCAGGTTGCAAAATTGATAGGAAAAACACCAGCGGAACTTGTCAAATGCTGGGGAATCACATAGTATCCTGGTTTTGCAGAAAGCAAAATAGACACATCCACTGCCGAAGCTGAATATGTTGCTGCAGGAAGCTGCTGTGCACAAATCTTATGGATTCAGCAACAACTTCGAGATTATGACATTGTCGAAAAGAATACTCCAATCATGTGTGATAACACAAGCGCAATTGCAATCACACACAATCCAGTTTTACACTCGAGAACTAAACATATCGACATCAGACATCACTTCATTAGAGATCATGTGGAGAAGAAAAACATATCTCTAGAGAAAATTCATACTGATCAACAGCTAGCTTGCATATTCACAAAACCTCTCAGTGAATCAAGATTTTCTTTCCTAAGAAATGAATTGGGTATTATCAAATTAAGCTAACTCTTCTGATAAACACCTGTTAAAAGTGTTCTACAGCTTAGGGGGAAGCACGGAAACCTTTTGAAAAGAAATCAAGAAAGGATACTGAGAGAGGACCCTGCCAAAGGTTCCCGATGAAGGTAGCTAATAAAGCTTACTAAAAGACACGTCAGCAAAGCCCACTTGGAGAATTAATCATCATAAAGGAACCCACGATGCGCATGATTATAAGAAATTGTCAATCCCAAGACGTGGCGGATCAAATCAGGATAGGTTACCCAATAAAAGATAGTGATATTTGCAATTAAGCCCCTCAAGATCTTTGAAAAGTCAAAAAGCGAATCAGCGCATTAAATGCCAGGACCCTTAACCACGGGATGAGAAACCGTTCAAATCCTGAGTAGATATGAGCCGTTGATCAAAACACAGGAAGTTTTCCTATAAATAGGAATTTTACACTTGATCAAATCTTTTTCTCTCTCATATCTTCTAGCATTCTAACTTTCTGCAAACAAGTAACCTAGCAATCGTCTCTGTGCTCACCTCTACTTTTGTAGAAAACTCAAATCCTCTACTATTTTTTCAAATATGGCACCCAAAAAAAAACATAAATCATGGATGGACGTCTCATTAATGAGAAGATATTACTAAAAGCCATCAAAGATGAAGGTCACTCAATCGATCTTATGCAGATGATTCTCAACAATCACCACCAGTGTGGGGTTTCTGCTCGCTTTACAGGGAACCATACTGCGAGGACCTAGTTCAGCAGTTCTATAACAATGCAGAAATATCTAAAGATAAGACAAAGATCGTGTCAAAAATGGGGAAGAAGACGATTGAGATCACTTCCAGTCTCCTAGGGAAAATCTTTCAACTGCCCACTGAAGGAATGGATGGCAGCGAGTTAGCTACATACGAAGAGGCGATGGTGGAAGAATACTGGAAGAGATTCACAGGCTCAGAAGACTTGTTGCCGCTGAACAAGAGCTGTAACAAAAAGCTCTTCCAGGTGGAGTATCAAATGCTCCATGACATCTGCTGCCATATCATTGAGAACCGGTCTGGTTCTTTTGAAAAGTGTACCAACCTCAGGTACAGGATGATGATGGCCCTAATGGAAGCTGATGAGATAAACTGGGCAGAGTATGTCTTCACCAGGCTTAAAGAAGAGGTGGAGAAGAAAGTTGGCAAACCAACTTATGGATTAGTGATCAACACCATCTTGTGGTTTGCTGGTCATGACCTGTCAAAGGGTAAGCCCATTCAAAGAGGCAAGTTCATAGGATATGGCAGAATCTTTGCCAAAAAGTGAACTAAGGTCTCCCCGGTAACCAGAAAGGTTACTGCAGCAAAGGAGAAGGAGACTCAGAGAGAGGCAGTGCAGGAAAGCACGTCTGAGGGGGAAGGCTCAGGCGGCTACTGCTTCTCCACTTAGGCAGGAGAAAAAGAAGAGGAGTGTAAGGGTGAGGGGGGAGCAGGTGGTGAAGAGGAAGCTGAGAAGTTCTGATGATGAAGCCTCACAATCACTTATGTTGATGCTCCCTGCTCCCCCAAGTAAGGATAATGATGTTGAATCAAAGATTCATACCACTGAGTAGGAAGAGATAGTTCTACAAAAAGTAACTGCTCAGCTATAAAAGCAGTTGGAAATGGAGGAAGAGGAGAGTGCTGAAGAGTCTGATCCTGAAGTAGTATTAGACACAGCCAAGATAAAAGAGGAGTTTGAAAAATAGTGGGATAGATTCACAACCTGGTGGAACTACCGACATCTTCCCAGCCCATAGATGTTTTCATGGCGTGAGTTATATGTCGAGAAAGATTGAGCACTAAACTGGGCATAAGTGTCTGACATAGTGGAGGAAGGAGTACTGGAGACAAGATACTTGAAAAGTCTGCGTAGGAGGAAGTGGAAAGACTTTCAAGAAAATTATGAAGCTGAACTAAGATTGGTTGTCGTTGCTGAAAAGAAGAAGCAAGCCTCACAACTTGAATTACCTCCACCTTCCCCAAGGACACTGAAGGGAAAGAAGCCCATCGAGCAACCTGACTTCTACAAGGATGATGTTATCCTAAAGGCAGCTGCTGAACAGGTCATTGTTGGCAATGACGTGGGCTTCACTGAAAAACAAGCAGAAGCATTTGAAGTAGATGAAGCAGAAGAAAGGATGCTGAAACAGGCCTTAGATGCCAGTGTGGTGGAAACAAGGAGGAGGCATAAGGCCGTGCTCATACAACCAGGTGAAGGTTCCTCCATTGGAGCAGCATCAATTAAACATCCTTTAAATGCTCCACCAATCAGTCAGAAGAATCCTTCACCACCCGAATCAAAAGATCAATCTAACGGGGCATACAGACAGCTAGTTGACATAGTAGTCTTACCAGATAAGGAGAATGCAAGATCACACATTGCAGGAGAAGTTCGTACCATTGGAGATACCCCTACCATCATGGGAAAGGCTGACTCGCCAATGATGGAGCTACCAACCACTCCGGACGCTGCAAAGTTGGATGTTCTTGTGGTTGCTGCGGCTCTTGAAGAAACACTTAAAGCAGCAATCGTTGAAGAAGGGACCTCGGTGCTAGAACTCTCTGTTGATGAGATACTAATGAAGGTCGATAAGACGGCTGAAAAAATTACACCAATGGCGATGGAAGGTGTAATTTTTGAGGATCCTGTGAATCGTGGAGAGACGATTGCAGAGGAGGCCACAATAGAACAGGTTGTTAACACAGAGCCTGCTGTTGATAAGATTCCAGCAGAACAAACTGCTCAAAATGAACCTTCTGCTGAAGAGGCTGTTACTAAAGAGCCTACTGTTGAGGAGTCTTCCCAGCAAAGGACTTCGATGAAACAGATAGTAGTTGAGGAGGGGCCAGAGGAGGAAGGGCCCTCTGGCGAAGCAATAAGGAGGTTACAAGCCTGTAAGGGAGATGTCCCTCAGGATGGAGAACCAGCTGATGATAAGGAGGTATCAGCTCGTGCAGAGTCAGACAATGATGATAAGGAGGTATTAGCGCGTGAAGGGGCAAACACTGAAAGCTTTATGTGTAGCTCCAGCAGCGATAAAGGATCACATAGTGAACAGGGTGAATCCAGAGCCGAAAAATCCAAACTTCTAAACCCTTCTCTTTCTGTGCAGACTAATGAGCAAAAATCCTTTGATGATGACCTCAAGGCAGTAGGGAAACTTGGGAAATCCTTAAGTGAAGCAAGCAAGTTGATGAGAGCTGAGACAAGGAAGGATCGGTTTCAAGCTTCCTTCAAGATGGACACATTTAATACAACATTGGCTAAACTGCAAAAGTCTATCTCCTCCCTAACCTCCTCTACCATCCTTGTTGACACCATCAAGAGCATCAACGAAAAGCTCAATTCCCAAGCAAATAAGTTAATAGAAATTGAGTTGGAGCAACAATTTGTGACCGCTTCCCTCAAATAGGTCTCCAACTCTCAGTTTGAACAGAATCAAACCTTGGAAGATCATACTGATCTTTTAACCAGTGTACATTCAATGCTCAAGTTTGGAGTCGGCTTCGGCCTTTGATGATAACAAAAAAGGGAAAGAGACAGCTAAGAGGATCGAGCAAAGAGGGCAGTAGGATCCTTCCTCATGCAGGCAATTAACAATTTTGCCCAGGAAGGATTCAGGAGGCGATGGAGGAGGCCATGGAGAAAGCTCTAGAGGACACCAAGATAGCAGTTCAACCAAGAGGAAATCAGAAGCTATCTCAGGAGTACATCCTAGTCTTCGTAGAGGAATAGAAGAAAGAGAAGAGAAAAGAATGAGAGTTGAAGAAGAGTTAGGCAAAATGTCATATGATTATATTAAGGAAATGACGAAGACTAGCCTCTCAAATATTTCTCTCCCTCAGAAGCAACCTGATCTGGAAGCTCTTGCAGCAGACGAAATGAATGCACCAAACTCACTTCGCATCTTTCTGGATGGAAGTCCGGACTCTGGGAGTCCCAGATTCCAAATATAGGAGCTTCTGAAATTGATCTGCCTACCACTCATAGTCTATCCTTTCTACAGATCAACAACTTCAAACAAGCAGAATACTTGAAGTACTACATCAAGTTATGCAAATAGTCCACACTTATCAAAGGCAAAACTCATCGTGAAGGACTCAAATGCTTCAAGGATCTTGCTAGCAGAGGTGTACTTCCAATCCAGATGAAGCTAAAAGGTAGAATGAACATAGGGTAAATCATTTCTTTATGTGAAGATTTCTGGTTAAGGTACGAGGAGACCCCTGAGATGAAAAGGCTGATGGAACCAACCTACCAAGAGTCTATCCTCAACTGGGGGAAAGGTTCGAGGAAAGAAAGAAAGAGAGCCTCCTGGTTAAAGATACCCTAAACCCTCCTGCTTCATGCTCATATATATCCTGTTTGTTTGTTTATCTTAAATGTTGTGCTCAGATACCTCTCTGCTTTATTATCTCAATAAAAAGTATTTTTTTTGATCTGAAAAAGCTCACCGCTCGTGAACTTATGCTCAATCTCTTGATCTGAATTCTTTATGATTACAAAAGTATCTTATTAATCTATTCATAAGCTTATGTTCTTATATAAAGGCTTTGATCCTCTTAAAAGAAGTTTTGTCATCATCAAAAAGGGGGAAATTGTAAGGAACATTGTATAAGATTTTGATGAAAGACAAAATGTGTAATATACTAGAGCCTAAGATCCTATGTATTTAGATTCCATTGAAATTTCTGTAAGTATAGGAACAGGAGGCTTGAAGATCAAGATTGGAGCATAAAGACCTTGCTGTATAAAATCGTAAAAATAAAGTAAGTATACATATCTGCAGCAGGTTGCTTCAAATAGGATACTGGCCGCACATTGCCCGAGGATGCTGAGTTCACTAACTGCTAGATGGACAAAGTAAGCTGAAGTCAACTGAAGCATCAGGAAGCTTCAGCGACCTGTTAAGTAGCAGTTACCTCGAAGAACGTGTACGAGGTTTACGTTAGGCACAACCGTACTTTCAACCAATCAAGTGATGCCAAGCAGGAACAGATACGTACACTCTCAATGATCAGTGTATGAACAAATTAGAAGATGCCACGTTACTCTGTGCAAGCTGCAAAGAAGGCTCGTTCTCTCTAACGGATAAAATCCTAAATCACCTATAAATACCAGAAGACCGGCACTTGAAACACACCTGAAACTCTTGTAACAAACACACTTAAGCTATCAAACGCAAAACGCTCATAAATCATTAGAAGTTTGAAGTCCAGTCTGGCAGCAAGCTATCTTTAGCTTAGAGAGCTCATCGTTCCTAAACTTGCTACTTGTGTTGTCGAAGAAATCTTTCTTTTAGACTGTTAAGGAGTTGCTTGATCGGAGGCTGTTCCTGATCAAGTATTTACGTTCTTAGTAGAAGAACAAGAGCTCTGTGTGGGCTAGTTGAGTTTGGTTATTGTGCAGTAACCCTGTGTGGGTGAGACTGACAGTTCTTGTTAGGGTTAGGTTGTCTAAGCGAGGCTTGTGTAAATCAACCGTTTAAACCTAACAAAGTCCCTCCTTGAGAAGGAGAAAAGATGACGTAGAGGGATTCATCCACCCTTGAACCTCTATAAATCGTTGTGTTCTTTTTATGTTGCTCTCTGATTGATCTCATTCTTGCTGTTACTTATTTGTCTTTATCGTCTTTATTTCTCTCATAAGCATATCATCAGTTTTCAAAAAAAAAAAAGAGTTTTTGTTTTAAAAGCATTTCTGTTGTGCATAATATTCACTCTGTTTAAAGCTCTTTCAAGGTAACTGCTCAAGCAGTAACCTTCTGTGCAGTAAAATCTTTTCTTAACTGCCTTATAAGTATCTTCCTTAAAGAAAAGTTTGAAAATTTTGAGTAGGCTTATTCAACCCCCCCCCCCCTCTTTGAAGCCTACTACCACTTGGGGCCGACAGATCTTTACAAGAGAGAAAACTTCCGCATATAACTCTGATAAGTAACCTCCCAAAAGGTTACTGTCTCCCGACCAAAGCCTCCTGGAAAGAAGAAAAGTTTGAAATTGAGTAGGCTTATTCATCCCCCCTACCCCTCTAAGGCTACTGCCAGTTGGAACCAACATAAGATATTTGAAGGAAATTTTGGAAAGGATCGTCGTTTCTCTTACAGCGAAGAAGGGGGAAAGGTTACAGTTAGGGTTAAAATTATGAAATTGGGAATGAAGAGATTTAATTTGGGATACTTAGGTGTTAGAGGCCATTGTTGTTGAAGGAGAAAGAAAAAATGGCAAGATATTAGGCTGGTGTGGTCAACTCCGATTCTTGCTTGATTCATCTGTTTCGGGGGCTTCTTAGATCCCACATTTTAGTGTGATTTTCATTTTTTTCATATATTTTTTTAATTCATAAAATCTAGATCTTTTTATTTTTATTTTGTCCTATAAGATATCACATACGTAGTCTTAAGGTATTACATGTATGTATTTAAAGTATAATATGGTAATTTCATATGTGTCACATGCATACTTGGTAACAAATTGGTGATGGGTGTGGAGATTGCTAAGTATGCTACAATAGTATAGATATTTCATATGTGGAGTGAATTTGTAATCTAATCTTCTAGTCTTGTATTAGTTTCGTTTTTCTTGTTTTTCATCTACTTTGGTTGATTCCTATTTTTTTGGTTTTTTACAATGTTGAATAATTGTTTATATTGTTTCTTTAATTGAAGTTCTTCAGTTTCTGTAAGTAGAGTTGATGTCTTGTGTTTTGATTTTACTGTGAATAATGGGAGACTAAAATTGTGTGTTAATACATATTTAAGTATGTTTTGATGAGACAAAACTATAGAAAAGTAACCCTCAATCGATAAGCATAACTTGTCTTGTAAGGTTACTGCAACGAGGTTACTACAGGAAGATACGACAGAGAAAGCTTCAAAGGAAGGATATTGCAGAGAATGGTGAAAGGAATCTGGTAAACTAAGAAGGATACTGCTTACTGCAGAAAACTACCTGGAAGAGACATGCCAAAGCATACTGCAAAGCAGCAAGCTACCGGAGAGTCAAGCTACCTGATAGGAAGCCACCTGGAAGAGGCCATGCCGAAGCATACTACAAAGCAGCAAGCTACAGAAGCTTCAAGCCACCTGACAGAGCAAGCATGGGAAGAAAGCTGAAAATTACCGGTAGAGAGAAGATGAATGGAGCCAATCAAATGAAGACACGTGGAAAGCAAAAAGCTGACGTGTATCAGAAGGAGTAAGGTGCATTTAATGCTGGAAACCTACCCACCTTCAACGGGCAGATTTCCTAATCTATAAATAGAAGAAGACTGAAGACTGAAAAGGAGAGTGAAGAGAAGAGAGCACAAGAGATAGCGCATAAAAGAGGAGGAAGGGCATATAGAAGAAAATAGAGCAAAGTGGGGGAATAAAGAAGAAGAAAAAGAATAAGAGAGAAAAGAGTGTATAAAAGATCAAAAGAATAGTAGAAAACTCAAACACTCTAAACCCCAGAAACGCTAGAATACATAGTCGTTCAGTCGTGCAGCAAGCCACAACAGAGCAACCTGCAAAAGAAGTCGAAGCTTGCTGCATCCAGTTGAAGAAGAAGACAAACCTTTTAAGGACTGTCTCAGAGTGTTTAGCTAGGACTAGGATCCTGATAAGCTGTTCACTTTCTGAAGAAGAAAGTAAGGATCCTGAGTGGGTCAGATAGGATCCTGTGTGGGTCAATTAGGAGAGTAGGCAAGCAGCTGTGAGCAGCTATGAGTAGGCTTGCTACTTACTTGTTAAGTCTGTGTTGTAATAAACAGGGCTATGTAAATCAACAAGATTAACAAATGTTCCCTCTTAAGAAGAGGCAGAGAGGATGTAGAAAGATTACTCCACCTTCGAACCTCTGTATATCTATGTGTTTGTTTGTGCTTACCTTTCTAACTGCATGTCCTATGTTAGATGCACATCTTCTATACTTGTGCCTTCAACGAAAGAAAGATTCTGCAATATAACTCTGATAAGTAACCTCCCAAAAGGTTACTGATTCTGGTCTTAACCCTTTCAAAAGAGAAAAGTTCGAAAATTGAATAGGCTTATTCACCCCCCCCCTATAAGCCTACTACATTTTGGACTGACTGATTGAGTGTACATCTTTTGGGGTGTTGAGTGTTTGAGCTTTTCTTCTTTTCTTCTGCTCTGTTTGAACACTCTTTTCTTCTCTGAACTTCCCCCTCTTTCTGTGCTTCTCTCTTGTGAGCTCTTCTCTCTTCTTTTAGTGTTTCTCTCTGCGAGCTTGTATATTCTGATGTACTCGCTATCTTCTCTCTTCTTTTCAGTCTTCAGTCTTCCTCTTTTATAGGTTGTAAAATCTACCCGTTAAAGGTTGACTGATTTCCATCATTGATGCGCCGCACTCCTGACACATGCCAGCTTTTCATTTTCTACGTGTCTTCTTCTGGTTGGCTCCTCTTCTCTTCTCTCTACCGGTAACTTCTTGTGTCTACCGGTAACTTTGACTTTTCTCCCCATGCCTGCTTTGCAGCTTCCTCTTCTTGCTTCACTTTGGAGCTTCCTTCTCTGGCTTGCTCCTTCAGGTGGCTCGAGGATTCTGTAGCATTCTGCCCTTGCAGTATGCTTTCGGCATGGTCTCTAGGTAGCTTACTATCTCGTTGTATTCTGCTTTGGTGAGGTCTCTTTCAGTAGCTTCCTGTAGTCATAAGTATCTTTGTTAGTTTACCCGATTCTTCTTCACCATTCTCTTCAGTATCCTTCCTTTGACACTTTCTCTGTTCTTTTAATCTTCTGCAGTAACTCTGTTGTAGTAACCCATCCTAAGATTGGTTATGCATGTTAGAGTTACTTAAGGTTTTGTCTCATCAAAACTTACTTCAAATGTTTCCAACAATTTCCCCCTTTTTGATGATGACAAAACTTTTATACAGAAGATCAAAAGAACATAACCTCTCAAGCACAGAAAGCAAATATATGATATAACCAGATCATACTACTTTCATTTAAATCACATATAAGTCTAAAAGAAAGGGCACAAAGAGTGAGCATTTTAAAGAACAGAAGTAATTTTATTTAGATAGAATAGCTACAATACAACTTAATAAGCACAGTACAATAAGTATCCTATCTAGATTCATTCTTCTATTCTTCTTGCTCTTTCATTTCTTTCTTTTCCCCTTTTGCTTACTGTTGGCTCCTTTCTCTTTCTGTTTTCCTTCCTTCTCACTTGATGCAGTCACCTGCTCCTAATAGTTTCTTCTCTTAGGCTAGGGAGGAGAGCTATTGAGAGGTGTGAGAGATAATGCGATTGAGAGAGAGAATAAATTCGTTTGGAGGAAAGTGTGTAAAGAAGTAGAGAAGTTCAAACGCCAGTAGCTTGCTACCGTCTTTTCTTCTCATTAAATCTCCACTCATCTCTCCAACTATCCCTCCTTCTGATTCTCTTGCATCTCAAAAGAGAATTCACCTCATAGAAGGGATGAAATCTCTTTTCTCTCACCTTTGGAAGTCTTTTGATCTTCTATGACTCTTCAGTTTCTCCCCTTTTTGACATCATCAAGAGATGACGCTTTGGGGGTACTGGAGAGGGGTCCTTAACTCTTTCCCCCTGCCTAGAAGAGAAGAACTTGAGTGCAAGTTCTTCACAGGTGAGATGGGAGTTGAAGGCTAGAAGATGAAATCTTCTGAGAATGGCTTGCTTAGCAAGTGTCAAGCGTGAGAGGTGAATATACGTGATTTGGGGTGTGTTTGGTTGATTATTTGTAGAAAATATGTTCTTTTGAAGGAATGAAGATAAGGGTTTCCAACAATCGGGTTCCATGAAGCATAGAGGATAAGAGAGAGAGAGAGAGAGAGAGAGAGAGAGAGAGAGGATATCTATATGCTTTATGAAGAATACGAAGTGCATGTATTTATAGAGTTTTAAGATACTCCCTGTTGCAGTTAGATCTTCAAAAATCTTATTAACTGCTTCGCCGTTTTCTAATAAAGGTGTTGACAATTTCCACAACTTTTCCTATTTCTAAGGCGCGTGGTCAACAACTGGTTCTCCACCCTTGGATTCTTCTGATCGAACGGCTAAGGTCCTTTTAGGGTTATGAAAAGGTAGTCTATTTCTGGAAAGGTGATCCACTTTTTATGCATGCACGTTACCAAAAAGATTTTTCAGTAACTGCTCTGATTTGTAACCTCCAAGTGATCCTTTTATCCAGTGACCTGATGATAAACTCTGATTTCTAGTAGCTTAGTATCCAGTATATTGGTGTCTAGCATCCTGGTTTACAGCAACCTGGTGTTCAGCTATCTAGTATCCAGCATCTTGGTGTTTAGCGTCCTGGTGCCCAGCGACCTAGTGTTCAGTGATCTAGTATCCAGTATCTGGTATCTAGCATCCTAATATCTAGCGTCTTGTCATCCAGTGACCTAATTTCCAGTCAGCCTGGTATCTAGCATCCTGATATACATCGTCCTGTTATCCAGCGATCTAGTATCAAATGTCCTTGTGTCTAGTGTACTTTTGTCATAACTTTATCTTGTTCCTTAATATCAATTAGTCCTTCTACCTTTTCTCATGACTTGATGACACATACTCTAATGTCTAGTGACCTAGTATCCAGTAGCTCGGTGTCTAGCATCCTGGTGTACAGCGACCTGATGTTCAGCGACCTAGTATCCATCCATCTAGTGTCTAGCGTCCTGATTTTCAGCATCCTGTTGTCCAGCAACCTAGTTTCCGGCAACTTGGTGTCTAGCATCCTATAGTCAGAGTTTTGTCATTTTGTCAATGGTTCCCCCTAAATTCATTAGCCCTTTGTCAGAGGTACCTGCAAAATAAGTTTTCTCGTATAGGTACTCACACAAGGTATGAGTCCTCCACGGTTAATGTTCCTCTTAGGAGCTTAAACTTTCATTACAGCCCATGGTTGCTGTAGAGAGAGTTTGACTCCTTCAAGATTTTTAAAGAGCAAAAATGATGGTGTGTGCAGGTGTTTTCTTACTGTATCTCTTAGAATATAGAAAAGGTGAAGCACGATACAAGTAAGATAGACAATTTTCTATTCCTTTTTGGAGTTGTTGTTCTACTTGATTCCTTTAGGGAATGTCAGTTTGTTGCAGATATTTACAGCGTACCCATATTTGGGTTTCTCCAAGGATTTGACTATTTGACCTCTGAGTTACCTTGATTTATACTAGAAGTTCCCTCTTACTTTATGACTCTCTTTCTTTAGAATGTAGGTCACTTTTAGCACTATTTCATGTAACTTTGAAGTTTACATGAAAAGGTGAAACATTTCTAATATGAAAATAAACGTACATGTTTCCCTTCTAATTTATATGAGCGAGACCAGAAATAAGAACTCAAGTTTAGGTGTGGTACCTGGTCATCGTCGTTCCTTTGATTTAAGGAACAAATCCTCTTCTATTCTTTGTTTCTGTCTGGAGGATGATATGTTTGATGGAGTGAGCTTCCCTTCTTACTCCTTTGCTTGACATCCTCCGCATCTTCTTCTATGGTTGCTTACTTGCATGTTGTTGTATACTTTGAAACTTCAGTATGGTCCATACTTTCCAACTTCACTTTGTATCCGCTTTTTCTTCATGCTCAGCAACAAGTCTTTCCTCTTTGATCCGCTCCTTGTTGGTCTACTTTGTGATAGGTAGACACTTGCTCTTTTCCGCATTGCTATTTGCTTCGCAGTCCTTTCTTCGAGTATCTTACCATTCACCATCCTCCTTCTTCTGAACAGCTTTTATTCACAACACAGCTTGATTTTCTTCATCCTTCATAGTTGTTTGTTGTCTTCACATCAATCATATCCTTTTAAGCAAAAGGCTGTGAGTTGATCTATGATGTGAGGGAGAGAGAGAGAGAGAGATTTTCTTGAGAGAACCTTTTCACAGATGAGATCTGGATAGATCGCTTAGATCTTTTGTTCATCCATCTGCTCTGATACCACTTATTGATAATAGATTGACCGGTGAGCTTGGATTAATAATCCACCTGCTCTGATACCACTTGTTGGTATCAGATTGACCGGTGAGCTTGGATGAATAATCCACCTGCTCTGATACCACTTGTTGGTCCTAAAAAGGCTGGTAGTAGGCTTAGAGGGGGGGTGAATAAGCCTACTATATTTTCAAATGTTTCTTCTTCTTAGCTCTATTCTAGGATCAGTAACCTTTTAGGAGGTTACTGATCAGAGTGATTTACGGAAACCTATTTCTCATTGTAGAGCCAAGTATAGGAGATGTGCATCTTAACTTAGAGTATGTATATAAAGCAGTAAGCATGTAAAGACACAGGCATATACAGAGGTTCGAAGGTGGAGTAATCCTTCTACGTCCTCTCTTCCTCTTCTCAAGAGGGAACCTTTGTTAAGCTGGTTGATTTATATAGCTCTATCTATTACAAACCTCACTTAACAGGTAAGTAGCAGACCTTCACACAGATGCTTGCCTACTTTCTACACTGACCTACACAGGGTCCTAATCTACCCACCCAGGGTCCTCACTTTATCTCCTAGAAAGTGGAAAACTCAGCAGGACTTTACTCCTCACACTAAGTACTCGAAGACAGTCCTTTAGAAGGAGTTTGTCTTCTTCTTCTTCAACTGGGTGCAGCAAGCTTGGCCTTCATTTGTAGATTGATCTGCTGAAGCTTGTTGCTGGACTGACTGATTGAGTGTGCGTCTTTTGGGGTGTTGAGTGTTCGAGCTTTTCTTCTTTTCTTTACTTTGTTTAAACACTCTTTTCTTCTCTGAACTTTCCCCTCTTTCTGCGCTTCTCTCTTGTGAGCTCTTCTCTCTTCTTTTAGCGCTTCTCTCTGCGAGTTTGTATATTCTGATGTACTCGCTATCTTCTCTCTCCGCACTCTCTCTTCTTTTCAGTCTTCAGTCTTCCTCTTTTATAGGTTGTAAAATCTGCCCGTTGAAGGTTGACAGATTTCCATCATTGATGCGTCGCACTCCTGACACACGCCAACTTTTCATTTTCCACGTGTCTTCTTCTGGTTGGCTCCTCTTCTCTTTTCTCTACCGGTAACTTTTTGTGTCTACCGGTAACTTTGACGTTTCTCCTCATGCCTGCTTTGTAGCTTTCTCCTCTTGCTTCACTCTGGAGCTTCCTTCTCTGGCTTGCTCCTTCAGGTGGCTTGAGGCTTCTGTAGCATGCTGCCCTTGCAGTATGTTTTCGGCATGGTCTCCAAATAGCTTACTATCTCGTTGCATTCTGCTTTGGCGAGGTCTCTTTCAGTAGCTTCCTGTAGTCATTAGTATCCTTGTTAGTTTACCCGATTTTTCTTCACCATTCTCTTCAGTATCCTTCCTTTTACACTTTCTTTGTTCTTTTAATCTTATGCAGTAACTCTGTTGCAGTAACATATCCTAAGATTGGTTATGCTTGTTAGAGTTACTTAAGGTTTTGTCTCATCAAAACTTACTTCAATTGTTTCCAACACGCTGATTAGTCATTTCAACGTGGCTGAGGTTTTGGGGGCTGAGATCAGTGCGGAGACTCAAGTTGACATGGCTTTAGAGACTTTCCCTGAGATGTTCTTACAATTCAAAGTTACCTATAACATGAATAAGTTGAACATGTCCTTGACCGAGCTGATGAAAGAGCTTCAAAACACTGAAAATGTTCTTAAAGTCCAAAATGGTGATGCTTTCGATGTTACTTCTGTTGGATTGTCCTCAACCAAACCGAAAGGTAATGGTGGAAAAAGGAAGAAGTCTAACAAGAAGAGTCCACAACAAGTAGCAAAGAAGCCTAAAACTCAAGAGAAATCAGATGGGAAACCAAAAGGGAAGTGTTGTGAATGCGAGAAAAATGGTCATTGGAAGAGAAACTGCCCGATTTACCTAGCAAAGAAACAAGGAAAGGGTGAGTATATCTCTTATTGAGTCTTGTTTAGTGGTTGATTCTATAGATACTTGGATAGTAGATTCTGGAGCCACTAACCATGTTTGCAATACTTTGCAGAGGTTCCAAGTAACCAGAAAGCTTAATGAAGGGGATCATTCCTTGAGGGTTGGCACAGGGGCTGTGGTATCTGCAAAAGCTGTCGGGAATATTTATCTTTATTTTTTGAATATGAAACATTTGGTTTTAAGTAATTGTTATAATGTCACAGACATTACTAGAAATTTGATTTATGTTGCTTTGTTATTTAAACAAGGATATCATGTTCATTTTTCTTCAATGGCGGTTGATAATTCTTTTAATAAAGCTATTGTCTGTAAAGGGCATTTGGATAATGATTTGTATATCTTAAAACCAACCGACAACTTTCTATATCACACATCAAAACGCATAAAGTTATCTCCAACTAATGAGACTTACTTGTGGCACCTAAGACTTGGTCATATTAATCTTAATAGGATTCAAAGGCTAGTAAGAGAAGGTCCTTTAACTGATTAAAAGGTAGAACCTTTGCCCGTATGTGAATCTTGTTTGGAGGGTAAAATGACTAAGAGGTCTTTTAAGTCTCAAGGACTCAGAGCCAAAGAAGTCTTGGAATTAGTACATTCTGATGTATGTGGACCAATTAAGGTTCAAGCTAGAGGTGGATATGAGTACTTCATCACCTTTACTAATGACTACTCAAGATACGGTTATGTTTATCTAATGGTCCGCAAGTCTGAGGCACTTGAAAAATTCAAGGAATTTAGACTGGAAACGGAAAAATAATTAGGTAAGAACATAAAAACACTTCGATCAGATAGAGGTGGTGAGTATCTATCTAGCGACTTTAGAGCATACTTGACAGAAAATGGGATTTTATCTTAACTGAATGCACCAAGTTCTCCACAACAGAATGGTGTCTCGAAAAGGAAAAACAAGACCTTGTTAGACATGGTCAGATCTATGCTGAGCTTCTCAAACCTCAGTGCTTCTTTTTGGGGATATGTACTACAAACGACGATGTATGTATTGAATATGGTTCCGTCTAAGTCTGTACCTAAGACACCCCTCGAATTGTGGAATGAGCGTAAGCCTAATTTAAGACATACTCGGATATGGGGATGTCCTGTATACCTGCTCAAAGATAAGACAGATAAGATGGAATCAAGATCAGAATTATGTATGTTTGTAGGATACCCTAAAGGGACAAGAGGTTACTACTTCTATAGTCCTCAAGACAAGAAGGTATTTGTAAGTACAATGTGACCTTCTTAGAGGACAAGTACATAGAAGAGAATGAATCCAAGAATAGAGTTCTTTTGGAAAAGGTGAAGGAAGATATTTCTAGTTCATCAAATCCAAAGATCCGCATTAAACCTATTCATTCTGAATTCATAAGTCTACCACCATTAGCTATTGGATCCAGTGGGAGACACACAAAGGTTCCACCTCCAGTGCTAACTGGTTCTCCAATTAATGAGGTAGTAGAAGATCATGATCCTATTATTCATTTACCTTTGGGTGTAGAAATGGATATCGAAGGACATGAAGAACAAGAACAACCTCCAGTCATCGAGGAACCTATAGCGACTAGACGAAGCAAGAGAGTCGTTAGACGACCTTCCAGATTCTTGCTCTATGAAGAGTCTTTTGAGACAGTCTCCATTGAGCAAGAAGAAGATCCCACTTCGTTTAGGGAGACTATAGAAGATGTAGACGCTGATCATTGGAGGAGTGCCATGGATTCAGAAATGAATTCCATGTACACCAACTCTGTCTGGAATCTTGTAGATAAGACTGAAGGGGTAAAACCCATTGGGTGCAAATGGATCTACAAGAGAAAGAGAGGAATAGATGGAAAAGTGGAGATTTTTAAAGTTAGATTGGTTGCCAAGGGTTATACCCAAAGAGAAGACATCGATTATGAAGAAACCTTTTCACCGGTAGCCATGCTAAAGTCTATTCGTATTCTCTTATCCATTGCAGCTCATTTTGACTATGAGGTGTGGCAAATGGATGTCAAGACAACTTTCCTTAATGGAAATCTTGACGAGAGCATCTATATGATGCAACCAAAGGGTTTTATTCAAAATGGTCAAGAGCATAAATTATGCAAACTGAAAAGGTCCATTTATGGACTGAAGCAGGCATCTAGGACCTGGAATATTAGATTTGATCAAACAATTAAAACTTGCGGTTTTGATCAAAATCTTGAAGAGTTTTGTGTCTATAAAAAGATTGAAGGCAAGAATGTAGTTTTTCTCGTGTTGTATGTGGATGACATCCGACTTATTGGTAATAACGTGGGACTGTTAACATCAACAAAACACTGGTTTACACAACAGTTTGATATGAATGACTTGGGAGAAGCAAACTATGTTTTAGGAATCCAAATCTTACGAGATAGGAAAAACAGGATGATTGTTTTATCCCAAGCTTCATACATTGAAAAAATACTGGTGAGGTTTGCCATGCAGAATTCCAAGAAAGGTCTGACCTCATTCGGACATGAAATCCACCTGTCACGAGAGCAATCTCCAAAAATTCCTAGTGAGGTGGAATACATGAAACGAGTTCCTTATGTATTTGTTGTAGAAAGTCTCATGTATGCAATGATATGTACCAGACCAGATATTTGTTATGTTGTTGGTATGGTCAGTAGATATCAGTCGAATCCAGGACCTGAACACTGGATTGCTGTGAAACATATTCTCAAGTATCTTCGGAGAACAAGAGATTATATGTTGGTATATTCAGCATCAGATTTAGTGTCGGTAGGATATACTGATTCTGATTTTCAAGGTGATAGAGATTCTCGAAAATCTACATCAGGGTCAGCATTCACTTTTGGTGGCGGAGCTAGTTGTTTGGAGGAGTGTAAAACAATCATGTATTGCTGATTCCACAATGGAGGCTGAGTATGTGCAAGCAGCCAAACAAGCTATATGGCTCAGAATTTTTTTGCTAAACCTCGAGGTGGTTCCTTCTGCGTCACATTCCATTACACTGTTTTGTGACAATAGTGGAGCAGTGGAAAATGCAAAAGAGCCTAGAAACCATAAGCGTGGAAAACACATTGAGCGGAAATATCACCTTGTAAGGGATATAGTTCAACGAGGAGAAGTGTCGGTGTGCAAGATTGCAACTGCAGATAATCTTGCTGACCCCTTTACTAAGAGCTTATCCAGTGGTGTCTTTAAGGGTCATATTAGGAACATGGGTCTACTAGACATGTCTCATTTACTCTAGGGCAAGTAGGAGAGATATGTTGTTAGTGTATTTGCTTTATGCCCTTGAGTAAATTTACTGTCTTTCATGTCAGACATTTTGAAATAAAATGATTTGTTCTATTTTGTTTGAGCATTGCATATGTCCATGGATTGTAGATATTTTTAAATTGAGTGCTTAGGTTGTTAAGCATAGAAAGATTCAATTTATTATTCAATCCATAAAACTTTTGTCCGTGATCAGTAAATAAATTGGGAAATTTATTTTGATAAGATCATCTCAATTTTATTGAAGTTTGTCTTTGACTTGGTAATGAAATTGAGGATATACAATTGGTGTATTGGACGGGATCATATGAATTCAAAAATGTATTTGACCATACGATTTAATTCATTGATTGACGTATGTATTACCTTAATCTTGAGGAAGTAGTGTAACTTTGTTACTAGTTTGAAGTTCTTTAAGATGCTAATGGGTGAGATTATTTTATTGATCAATATCTCAGTGTCTTGGGAATTAAAGTGAAATAATGAAGAACATATACTTGCAATATCAGACACCTTCACCTATTTAATAGGCATGATCATGGTCTCACTGGTTTTTCTGTTGATAGCAAATCTGAGCTCAGTATTCAACATTTTTGTTGAATCTAATAGTGTGATGTGATCACACGGGACTACCAGATAGAAATTGAGATGTGAGACTGATGAATGTTGGAATAATGGCATATTGGTCATGGTAGCCTATTCGAATTTTTTAATTGATCGAAGGGGCTAATATGTTGGATCGATCAATCAGAGGATATAAATTATTGATCAATTGTTTCAGTAATTCCAATTAAATTAAGAGTGCAATCTCGTACTTATAGTGGAGTTGAACGAGATTAATAAATTAATTTGACTGATTAAGAGTTAATTGAGTCAAAATTAATTTATTGGAGCTTAATTTAATTGGGTCCGATTGGGTCCCTTCGGTGGCTCTAATATGAATTTAATATATTTTGATATATACTGCAGTATAATTGAGGTTGTTGGACTATCCGGATAAAAATATCAGTTAAAAGATATTTATGAGATAAATATTTAACAGATAAGATTTTATCTGGTTCTGTTCCTATCCGGAACAGAACGTGGGAAATATCTGTGGTTCTGTTTCTATCGTGGTTCCTATCCGGAACAGAAAACAGTTTTTTTTCTGCTTATAAGACGCGTTCACAACAAACGTGCCCATACACGTTGATACTGCAGAGAAAATTCTAGAGAACACCGGAGAAGACTTGAGGGTTTGAAGCCGAGTTTACAAGTGCAGATTACTTGGGCAGGTTGAAACGTAGTGTTCTTAGACAAGCTTCAAAAGGTATCTCATGAACCTTCTTCTTCTGTTAAATTAATTCTAATTTATCATGTTAGAATACACTTGATAATCGATCCTATGACGAGATTTCTGATTTATTAAATCAGATGTAAATTCTCAGAGGTCTTCCTAACAATCTTACTCTACTAAGTTTTCAAAGAAACATATATTTTCACTATTTTAACTTTCAAAGTGTTACAAAGTGGATATATCCATATGAGTTGCATGCGTTACACGTGATTATATTAAGAAATACATCATTCAATGGTTTTTAATTAAATAAAATAAAATTAATTAATTGTTCACTATAAGCAGAAACAACTAATTTGACACTTAACTAAACTCAAAATAAAAAATTTTGACAAGCTATAACGAGTTTAATTTCCATGGAGACGAATTAATTAACTGAGACTAGTTATATTTTAAAGTCAGAATTAGCTTCTATTACATTTGGTGTTACATTTTATGTTACATAACATTTAATACACGCCATATAATTAGTGATGTCATTGAATACATGTGCCGTGTGGTGAATGATTTGGAATAAAAGATGTAACACCAAGTGTTACAGAACATCTCACTTCATTATTTTCGTCCTTACAATAGTTGTTGATATATTACACAAATAATCTGGATATAGGGATGTAAACGAGCCGAACCGAGCCGAACAGTACTGGGCTCGAGTTCGGCTCGTTCAATAATATTCGGGCTCGAGTTCGGCTCGAGTTCGATTCGAGCCTTAGGAATGGAGCTCGAGCTCGAGCTCGGCTCGTTTGAAAAATATTGGGCTCGGTATTCGTTCGAGTTCGGCTCGGATAAGGCTCGTTAATAGGACGAACGAGCCCAGTTCGAGTTCGGCTTGATAAAAGCTCGAAAGAGTTCAGTTACAAGCTCAAATTCGAGTTTGATTGTTCAAGCTCGAGCTCGAGTTTGGCTCGAGTTCGTTAACATTAATTTTGGTCTCCATTTCAAGATTTAGCTAGAAAATAAACATAGTAACACATACAAATTTCACAATTCAACAATGGCATACAAAAATAATTAAAATAGTCAAATTTCAAGTCAACATAATATTCTAAACATTAAACTTCTCGATCTTTGGTCCTTGACGACAAATACATATGTAATACTAATATGTGTTTAGACATTACTAATATAAGAATGTAAAATGTATAATTAAAACTCTAAAATTATTATTGATGATAAATATAAAAATGTAAAATATCTAATTATAAATATGTTTTATGATTAAACTATAAATTTTAAACAATATGTTGAATGTTTTTTAAGAAATATATAACTTATCTTTGTAAATAAGTTGATATGTTAATATAAGAATGTAAAATGTATAATTATAACTCTAAATTTTTAATTGATGATAAATATAAAAATGTAAAGTAACTAATTATAGATATGTTTTATGGTTAAACTATAAATTTTAGATAATATGCTATGTTTTTTAAGAAATATATAATTTATCTTTGTTAATAAATTGATATGTTAATATAAGAATGTAAAATGTATAATTATAACTCTAAATTTTTTATTGATGATAAATATAAAAATGTAAAGTAACTAATTATAGATATGTTTTATGATTACTCTATAAATTTTAGATATGTTATGTTTTTTAAGAAACATATAATTTATCTTTGTTAATAAGTTGATATGTTAATATAAGAATGTAAAATGTATAATTATAACTCTAAAATTCTTATTGATGATAAATATAAAAATGTAAAATATCTAATTATAGATATGTTTTATGATTAAATTATAAATTTTAGATAATATGTTATATTTTTCAAGAAATATATAATTTATCTCATTCGCGAAATCATTACAAGACTCGTGATATGTTAATATAAGAATGTAAAATGTATAATTGTAACACTAAAATTCTTACTAGTGAATTGATAAATACAAAACATAAAATAAATAATTATTGATATGTTTTATATTTAAGTTATTAATTTTAGATATTATGTTATATTTCTAACTTATAAATATATAATTTATTTTTGTTAGTAAGTTGAATAATATAATTAATAAGTTTGTTGATGTTTGTTTGTTAAAGTTAACAATATATAATCAATTATCTACTTAGTTTGTTCGAAAACTATATAACACATTCGAGAGTTACATTTAGTATATATATGTGTGTGTGTGTGTGTGCGCGCGGACGCGCGTGTGTACACATATATATATTTGTGTGGATTTCAAATCCTATAATATTATATTGAAGAATCTAAACTCTAATTAATATTTATATTTTTAATTATCTTAAAATCTTAATTTTAAAATTTTAAAAATGCTAATTGTGTAGATATTGATAATTAATGCATATTTTATTTTTAGTTATATACATATTAATAGGTTATACTTATGTATGCTTCAAATATCATATATAAATATTTAAAATATCATAAATGGAAAATCCAATATTAAGATACCCAAACTTGAATTTATATAAATATTTAAAGCATTGTATCTTTTATATAAAGATAATATCATCACTACATTGTATCATTAATATCAAAAATTTAAAGATATTCAAATGACAATACAATTAATATATTAGAAATAAGTAAATTGTATTGAATTTTTATTAGTTAATATGTTTATAAAATGAATATGTTTAATTTAATCATGTAATATTTGTGTTAAGAATTTTTTTAATTTATATATTTATTTAAATTTTAAAAATAATACTATTATAAAATATATAAATAAACTAGCCCACAAAACACTAAACGAATATGCTAACGAACTCTTCACGAACCTAACGAACATGTTCGCGAGCTTTCGAATCAAACATGCTCAGGCTCGAGTTCGGCTCGTTAAGTATTCGAGCTTGAAATTCGGGCTCAAATTCGGCTTGTTAAACTTCACAAACGATCTTGAACGAATATTTATCGAGTCGAGTCGCGAATAGTTCGCGAACGAATTGGTTCATTTACATCCCTATCCACTGGATACAACAATACATCATGATAGAATTAAATATATATAGGTAAAATAAGTGTGGAACAAGTTGTTCGGCCCTGGAACTGACGACGGCTCCCCAGTTCCATTCCAACAATCTTGTGCCTTTTCTTTTAAATTCATTCATACGTAGTTCTTAAACTGTAGAACAATATTGGTTTGAAAAATTCGTTCAATCAGAACGGACGGGTCTAACCAAACCACGTAGTCAGTTTAACTCAGTTTTGGTTCAGCTCTCCGAACCGTTAACTACAGTTCAGACTCGTCCAACTCAAAAAGGGTTTTCATTGTAACATCTAAATTTGGCCGAAAACCGAACAAATATGTATCATTTTCTGAAAAAGCCTCCTTAATTTCTTTCTGCCAACTTAACTTCCTTTTACCACATTTTGTTTAGTACCAACCAAATTGGGCAATTGTGTTTGGTACATGTTACATACGTTTTAGATCACTGATGATGAGTGAATTCATGAATGAATTTCACACAACTTGTTTTATACCTAATTGTGTCTTTTATCATCAGCTACTTTGTTTCTATTCTCTCTCTTCCTCTCACATCCAAATACTAAAAAAACGTGAAATATTGAAATACAATAAAACCAAAATCAAACTCATTAACTAATAAAATCGCAAGAACTTCACTTGCTCATTATCACTAGAAATTTGAAAATAAAATGAATGAATTCTCCCACGTACATGGACAAAAAGAATAGAGAAACAAAAAACTTGAATATGATAGAAAGATCAAATAGATCTTTGAAACCTTAGTAAAGGATGGGAGAATATGTGACTAGATTATAACAAACTAAACCAATTGATGCAATGTGGTATTAAGAGTCGACAAATCACATGCACTTGTGGATTGTTTAAGAAAGAAAGGAACAAATAAGAAACTATTGTCTCAAAGAATGCTTCAACAATAATATACCTACTTTAAGTCTTTATTTTTACTCAATTAATCAAAAAATAATAAAGTGATTAACCAGTTAAAGTTCAAAAATATCTCTGATTAGTCACTACCAATGTATAAATAAGATATTTAAAATGTGGGATGATTTCAATTATGGTCATGTACATAAGATATTTTCCATGTTTGACCATCAAATGTGTTTTCCAATATTGGTCGTTTATGTTTTAGGTTTTTACAAAATTTTATAGATTGGTAACATGGCCATCCTAAATTTTGACAATGGTTAGAAAATCTAGCAAAATTCCTACAGCCATGTTAGTAATGTTATAAAATTCTAGCCAAAAGGGTGGAGAAAAATTAAAACATAGAGGATCTGTTGGGCCCCAAAATGATGGTAGTAGGCATACTTAAATGTTTCCAATAGGATCAAAATTGAAAAATGGACATTTGGTTGTAAAAAAACTGACAAAAAGTTTTACATACAAGAAACTGAAATTAACCCTTAAGTTTTTGGGTTAAGTACAGGAAGAATCAGGAATTTTACTTAATATGCAATTTTAACCAACTTTTTGAATATTAGCAAATGTAACATGAACTATCATGTTTTTTGTAAATTAAACTAACAAACAGATTTTGGGTACGTTTATTTTGACAACAACTTTTCCACCATTTTAAAATCACTATCACTTTATATGTGAAGTCATTGTTATTTTTAAAATAAACATATTTAAAAACTAACTGTTGGTTAAACTTGCAAAAATAAAAAAAATGAAAATTCATGTTAATATCTGTTAATATTAAAAAAAACATAATTAAACTTACAAATTAAACAAACAGAAAATAATTTACCGGAGTGTTTAAATGGGAATAGAAATGAAAGAATGTGTTCAAAGTTAGTGTGAATATGGTTTGACTTGATTCAGATTTAAGTATCTTCCAAGAAAGAGAAATGTGAAACTGAAAGAGTACTATTCTAATTACATAAGATTAACCAAATTTGTTAGGGCTTAGGCAGTTTGCCTAATTGAAAACCTTGGCCCATGCATTTTAGGTTTATAATTCTTTTTAAACAAAGATTGATGTGAATCATCATCATATCATAGCCAATCACTCCTTCTAAATCTTAAGTAAAATTCTTGTCCATCAATATATATATTACAATTAAATGGAAGTGGTTTTGCTATTTCTTGTGGAATATTCTTTCACCTGAGATATGATTATTTAATTTATTGTGGATTGACATAAAATAAATCGGTGATTAGTCATAAGCACATCAAAATTAGTGTCTCATGCTAAGTGTGATCTGATTAGGATGTCTATTTATGTGGCCACCATAAATCAATTTTCTTTAATATTAATTCCTCCCCCCAATGAAAAAATTAAATTAATTTGATCAATTCAGTAAAATTTTGATCTTTTATATGACCCTAATTATGATTTCATGTATGTATATACTTATAAACCTCTAACTATTTGTTGGCTTAATTTATTCAATCTCTCTCACACACACATATATAAAAGTATTTAACTGTTAAACATATTGCAAAAAATTCAAGCCGACTTTTTTTTTTATCTTTTGAATCAGGAAATTCAGGACACTCTTAGTGACAAAAGGATGTTTTAGAAATGTGACGCATGCATCATTTGAGATATAGGCAATATTTTTTATTTTGTATGTATCATAATAAAAGTAGAACAATTAAGGAAATAAACAGATTCAATCAACATATTTTTGAGTAATTTAAGTTACTTAGGGAAAGTTTTTATTTGTCATTTGAAGTGATAGCATTTTTGGGCTTCACCACTTTTTTTTTTTTTTTTTTGGTAAATTACAAAATTCAAACCAAATTATGACCACTTTTACACTTAGATAACCAAACTTTGAAAGTTTGTTATATAACCGTCAACCTTTACCAATTTATCACATGATCGTCAAAATGTCATTGTCGGCGAAATATGCTCTAAATGTTCCTTCACCGCCAGTGAATATTCTTAGCATATTCCGCCAGCGATAACATTTGGTGGTCATGTGGTAAATTTATAAAGTTTCGCGGTTATACAATAAACTTTCAAAGTTCGGCTACCTAGCTAAATGCAAAAGTGATCATAGTTTGACTTGAATTTTGTACTTTACCCTATTTTTTAATTAATTTTTAACTTTAGCAATTGATTATTGCACTTCACTATCTATTACCCTAAACACTAATACTTAGTATAAAAAGAATTATTTTGCCCTTTTTTTTGGGGGGGCTAAGTTTAGAAATTGCGTATTTATTATTGACTCCCATAACATGACATTTTACAAATACTCTATATATATATATATATATATATATATTAAGCGTCAAAGTTTATTGAGAAAAAAGATGAACAAAACAATGGTCAAAATCGAGTTTATTTAATATTTGATAAGGACAAAAACTTCTATGAGTCAAGTGTATAGAATCCATGTACTAGGGTTGACCTCACTCACGCACTCCACGTGCATCTGACGTGCTCTCATACGTCCCCACATGTCTGCGTTCAAACTCATCCAAATTCGTTTCAGGTGATGTATCTTTATGTTATGTTAAACGTACCATATATATGTATCTAACATAACATAAATGTAGGTCTAATATAACATAAAAGTATGTGTAGTACAATATAAAGGTACATCTACAAAATGTGCCAAAAATAGGGGTTTTTTTTAAGTTAAAGGTATAAAATTTGGGCATAAAGGTTAGTCTAATATAGTATAAAGGTAAATTTAACATAACGTAAAGATAGGTCTAAGATAACGTAAATGTCATAACCAAAATTAAAAAATCAGGCGCGAAAAAGAATAGAAAAGGAAAAGCGGATCAGACAACTCGGATCCATGCACCTGTTTCCCAAGAGAGGTTGTCTTTGATAAGATGTAGAGTTTAAACAAATTAAGTCTGGCCATTTTGTTCCTTAAAGACATAAATTTAGCAGCTGTCTATAGGAAAGATATGAAGCATGTGAAAAACATGCATATGGGTTTCTGCATGGATACGTGGAGACTAAGAAGAGATAAACCTTTGTCATTCATAAAAATGATCATATATTTTATTTCCATTCCAAATGAAAGTGGGAAATACTACAAAATTACACTCAATAAAACATGGCTAGAATGAAATGGTAGTGAAAGTAAATGTGTAATGGCATGTAAGGAAAAGGAAAGGAGGAGGTGGATTCAAATCGTAATACCACTAGCATTTGCTTAGAGATTGAAACCCCACAAGAGTATTAGTTAAAATACTTATAAACTTGTTAAAGCTTCTTTTCATCTTTCACAGCAAACGGTTTGTTTCAAGCTTTTTGTTTTTATCACGTTAAGTGGACTCCATTGATTCATCAACATGCTATCGTGTTCCTCTCTCTCTCTCTCTCTCTCTCTCTCTCTAAGTTTATCCCCTCATGACATCAACCATATGGAGAGAGAGATATATATGTATATATAAATGCACTTGTATCTCCATACACCATCATTAGCTCAAGAAATACAAAAACAACTAAGAGAGAGAAAGAGAGAGAGGGGGAGTTTAAAGGTGATGGATAAGAAGTTAGTGAAGCAAATGAGACCATATTTAGCTGCAATATTATTGCAGTTTGGTTATGCAGGCTTAGCTATAATAGCCAAATGTGCTCTGAATCAGGGAATGAGCCATTACACATTTTCGGTGTACAGAAATGTCGTCGCTGGAGTTCTCGTGGCTCCTTTTGCCATTGTTCTAGAGAGGTACCTTCCTCTCTCTCTCTCCTCCCTTTAAGCTAACTAATACTTAACGTCTTTCTTACAGGAAAATCAGGCCAAAACTGACATTCTCCGTTGCATACAAAATAGTCATACTTTCCCTATTAGAGTAATGACTCTACCACTCCTGCATCAATTGTATACAAGAATAGTTGATTTAGTTTGTTTGATCTGATACATAAAACATGTTGGAACAGGCCTGTAATAGATCAGAATTTGTACTATGTCGGAATGCAGTACACAACGGCTACTTTTACAGCGGCGATGTGCAATATTCTTCCTGCCGTCACCTTTTTGTTAGCTTGGGCCATCAGGTACTCTACTACTACACTTTTATCGTAGACTCTTCCTTCACCGCCTACCATTTCGTCGTGTTTCATCATCGACATTTTACGTTTTTTTTGCAGGCTTGAAAAAATGAATTTACGAAAATTTCCCAGCCAAGCAAAGATTATAGGAACCGTAGTGACTTTAGGAGGAGCTATGATTATGACTCTTGTAAGAGGATCTATTATAGCATTGCCATGGACCAAACTCAACCCAAATTCTCAATCTCTTGATGATCAAAAACTACACCAAAACCCAGCTATAGGAGCCCTAATGATCACTGCTGCTTGTGTCTGTTGGTCCATCTTTTACATTCTACAGGTATCTATCTATCTCACCTCACTTCAATTTATTACGATGTTGGTCAAGATATTTTGATACGACAATCATTTAAAAAAAAAAAAAACCATAGGCGATCACATTGAAGTCATACCCAGCTGGACTTTCCTTAACCAGCCTGATATGCATGATCGGAGCTTTAGAAGGGGCGGTGCTGACCCTCGTCGTAGAGAGGTCCAACACTGCGATCTGGTCTATAGGATGGGACACCAAACTTCTAGCTTCTACTTATGCTGTAAGATGATAATGATGATGAACCATGACAACATCGTTTTACTTTCATTTAGAAGTAATCGAAAATGACAAGAAATACATTTTCTTGTTTTTGGGTGTAGGGAGTAATATGTTCTGGAGTTGCTTACTATGTTTCAGGAGTGATAATGAAGGACAAAGGGCCTGTTTTTGTTACTTCATTTAATCCTCTGAATATGGTCATTGTAGCAGTGATGAGTTCTTTCATTCTAGCTGAGCAATTGAATGTTGGAAAGTAAGTATTTTACTAATGCTAATCATCTAATAAGATTTTTCTGATAAAACTTGGGAACCAGTATACTAAAAGAGGGTAGCAAATTTGCAGGGTAGCAGGAAGCATAGTGATTGTGGTTGGGTTGTACCTAGTCATATGGGGAAAGACTAAAGATCAGAGCGAATCTATCTATCCACAAACAGAGATGATCGATCAAGAACAGACAATGGCGAACGACACTTCAAAGGCAACAGAAAATGACTATCCAGATTTCCCCAAGGCAATACCCAATGACAATGTTGTTTAAGGACAGAGTTTTGTAAAACTTAGTTCAAGCAGAATCATAAGAATAATGGAAGTTGAATAAATTTGTACAAGCAGAAAATGTACTGGAGTGGAGTCAAGATTTTGCATACTACCCAGTGGAGAACTACAGAGAAAGAAAGGAGGACCAAACAAACATACTGCAACATATTTCTGTCTATATAGCATAAACAATAGTAAGTCTAGCATGATCAGATTTCAAAAACCAACACAAGATATAACACATGAGTTGAGCCTAGTAACTTATCACTTGTCATCTAAATATGTTGCAGATTGTAATGTGATGCTATGCAAAATCTGCATATGCAGATATCCAAACAGTGAGTATCGAAAGATCTCTTAAAAGTAAAATGTGATCTCTTTGGTCTTGTGCCAAAGTTGTCTTCGTCCCCCAAGAAAACAAAATATATTAAAGAAAGTCAAGCAGAAATTTTTAAACAAGTCTTCCATCAACATTAAAATCAAAATGATAACTGAAAAGTCTAAAGTTCCAAAGGCAATTGGTCCTACTGTCACGTTGACAAACTAGGCGAACAACAGTTATCACAAACCTTGATGACCTGAGAGAAATGAGAAATCAAGAAGTCGCGACCGCATCGTCTTTTCCAAAAATACGTTCAAGTTCACGGGCTGCAACTTTATATGATGCTGAAATGAAAACACATAACATAAAGTGGTCAGAAAGGAAAATTATGAATTCATATTTATCATTCAGGGGGAATAAGAATACATTTTTTTCCTTTAAGTCGGTTGAACAAAAATTATGAACTCACCTTTCCAACTATTAAAGCTTTTCTGATTGACTGGAGATCCTGTCACATTTTGTATCACATCAAAGAGTGTTTCCTGAGGGGTACTCTTCAGTTCTTGGACCACTGCATAAATTGTCTTCCCATTCTCAAAATAAATATGGTTATTTGGGTGTTTGGTCTTGCAACCGGCATGACGCTCAAACTCATAAGCATTGATAGCCTGCACATAATAAGTTGGGACACGAAATTAGTAGCAGTGATCATTCTGCCATCGACATCAAGGAAACTACCAGTGATAATATTTGTAGATATTGACCTTCGAAAGCTTGCACTCCGGGCAGCTACACAAGTAACCAGTCCCTTTTACCACTCCTCTTAGAGTTTTCTGCAGGTACAGATGCTTCATGCTTAACATTCAAGAGAAAAAGGGGGTGGGGAAGGGATTTAGAAGGAAGGAAGGAGTAATATCTGACTTCACCTCTCTTGACCAAGAAACATACTTCACTGGAACCCCATCAAGCATGCCAGTGGACAATAAGCTTTTAACATTTGTTGGAAAATTATTTGATGATCCTTTTTTCGCTTTTTGAACCTTATTCTTTTGTGAACCTTCTGCCTTAGAAGAGGTTGCTGAGGTAACATTTGCACTTGGTTGATCTGCAGAATTGTTCTGTCCCGATGCCCCAGAAGATTGACCGGAGGATTGATTTGGCAATACATCATAGCTACTGCTTATGGGCTTTCCAGAGTGATCGCCCTCCTCAATATTATTCTGAAAGCCTCCAAAAGATATGGTAGTTTCCTCACCCTTAGAGTTTTCAAAACTTGACAGGATGCTAGAATTTTCTTCACTGTATACAACCATAGTATCCTGCTCACTACTAAAAGCAATATCTGTGTCCCCCTTATTAAGATCCGCAGCCATAAATGATTCATTTACTTTACCGTAGAAAGGGTCCAGCACAAAAAAATCCTCATGGCCTCTGCTGAAAGTAGGGCAAATTGATGTGAAATTGCCATTTTGCTTTTCATATTGCTCTCCTACAGAGTTGGTATCGTAATTGCCTCTGTTGAAGGTCGGACCAATAGATAGCACATTGTTATCTATCCCACTATAGTACTGATTGGCAAGCATAAAATTGCCATCACTCTTGCTGGAGGACTGTGCAGCAGAACCGAAGTTTTTGTCTATCTTATTGTAGGCAGGACCCACCGAAATAGTGTTTCCTTCAACAGTATCATAAGTCGATCCAGGAAACATGTTATTACCAGTCCTCTCAAATGTGGTACCCATTATTTTAGTCTTCACTCCAGGGCAGAAGGTATGCTGCACAAATTCAGGCAAGCTATTCTCTGAGATCGTTACCTCATTCACTTTTACTTTTCTATGTCCATTGTTCAGACACAAAGGATCTTCCACTGCCTGAGACATGGTTAGACAAATCGAAGGATCATTTCCAAATTGATTCTCAAAACCCTTCTTTTCCATATTCATGGAAGCAGAAATCATGGAAGGGATATCCTTATCAGAAACATTTAATCCCCGCACAGGCTTGGGGCAGAACAGGCTTGCGGTTTGACCTTCCGACTGAAAGCCTGAACCATCATGCCATAAAGAATTTTCCATAACAGAAGATCCTCGTGTTTCTTTAAAGGATTCTACAGCTTGCTTCTTGGCTAAAAACAGCTCTTGCTCAGAAGAATCCATAAACCACTGATGAGGACGTTTTTGATCAATTCTTGCTGAAGTATTATAACATATCTCCCCATTAGCCACAGAACCAGAGCCATTGGGCAACCAAAAGTTGTTGTTTGGAAAAGACTGCCAGAACACGTGAGCATTAAATATACAAAAAGGTGAAAAATAACAACACCAGCTAACAAGGAGTAAAGAGCCTCTTGATGAGATGGATTTATTCAAGAGTTTAAGGTAGGAAAACATTGGCAAGAATAAACGAAATACTTCAAAATAACAATTTGCGAAAGCAAGAAATACACAGGTCATAGATACAAAAATAAGTATAACGCCCAGTAGGGAAGACAGATTATAACATGGAAATGCTAACAGGCAAGAGACGGTTATACCATACTGTACATATAATTTCCAAATGAAAAGAATAACTTAGAAAGGTAACGTAAAAGTATATTTCTACATTAGGAGATTCAATCCATTACTAGATTAATATAAACGTGTCGTAGACAAGATATTTGAGTAAAATTTTAATAATAAAGGAACAGAATGGAGGCAATGGCAGAGATAGAGGAGAAAATCATCAGCAGTGAGGAGTTATACTTGGTACTCCATATACAGCAGGGCTATGATATCTATGTGTACAGATGACAAAAAGTAAACAAATATACATGAATAAGAAAGAAGAGTGGGAAGTTTATGGATGATGTTTCTGAAGCATGTTTTTCAAATCAATTATACGTCCTGTAGAAAAACATTCTCTTAAGCAGTATTTTAAAAATTATACCTATCAGACGCACTACTTATGACTGAAATTTCACATTCAAAAATGCAGAGAACCCTAATATCATGAGCAGTGAATGCAACATATGTGCCTGTTTAGTAAATTCTGGTACAGTGACAGTAAAAAAGATGTGAATATTAAGATTGTCGGATTGAGTATGAGCCACGTGGCAAACAGACTCCTCAATTACGACATGGCATAATATCTGATCTTCCGAAGGCCAATCAAATAAGCTACACGTGGCCATGTACAGATCCAAATTTACGTAAAGATATATAGATATACATGCACAGACAATTATGTTTCATAATTTATCAAATTTACGTAAAGATATATACACACAAACAAGTAGGTTTTATAATTTATCACACTCATGCTGATCAGGTCGAGTACTTCTTCAAATCAAATCATCAAACAATCAAAACAGGAAAACATTGAAACAAACCCATAGAAACCTCGGAGAAAAAAAGTTAAATATGCCATTTTGAGCAACTAAATCACAGATGATGATTAATCAACAGTAGATTAATAGACCAACACCATGAATGATGCATAGAGATTAAGCGATAAATATTCATGAGCACAAGAAAGCCAACCAATCAAAGAAGTCCATAGAAAATTAAACAAGTTTCAAAATCAACTGAGAAAACACATTCAAGGGTTTACCATTTTAAAACCTTTCGCCTCAACAGATAAATGAGCTCACTGATGAATCCACATTGCCCAAGCAAATCAACAAAACTCCTTTATCTCATCTCTGGCTGCCCATGAAATAAAATAAAAAATTAATGTAAGAACAGATGTGCTGAATATAACATCCCAGCAAGAAACAAAAATCACTGATTGAACATTAGTTAGGAGAGAGAGAGTATCAAAGAATTCAGAATTCCATCAAATCAACTTCTATTTCAACCTAGAAACTCAGGTCTCACCCAAAACACCATTTTCATAAACCCTCAAAACCATTGAACGTTTCAAGCATACAAAAAAATCTGCACACATACATTGAAAACATTCACATAAAATGAACAAAAAAAAAAGAGACAGAGAATCATCCCAATTCGATCAAAACGGAGTTTATAGCCCTAAAAGAAGATGAAGTAGCATTCACAAGTAATACAAGAGTGTCATTTATTCATTCACTTTTTGCCCCACAAAGATTTTTACCTTCTCAGAATTAATCTCCAATGACCGGCGGCCAGATTTTCCGGCAACGCCACACCGGAGAAGAAAACGAAACGTTTTTTTGGGTTTTTTAAATACCAATATTTTATTATTAAATTTTTCCGAGAAGTGCGAATTAGAACACACTGTGCTCTGAGAAAGTGAGCGAGGCTTTTAAACTGAGACAATGGTTTCAGTGCGACGCGGACCACCATAACAGATCCTTGCTTTTTTTCCACGTGTCATATCAGACGATCAGAAATCATTTAGACCCCACTGCTGGGTTACAATCCTGTGCACACGCACCCATTGTAATAAGCTATTGCATTGCTCGCAAGCCAATTGTTCGCTTACACGTATGATTTTTACCATTTTGGGCCATGTAATTAGTACATTGAATAATTATCAAATAATTAAAATCAAAATTGATTATAGATAAGAATGACTTTAATACGAATAGAATTGGGGTGCAATTGAATTAAATGTCATCAGATTTAATTTCCAAAGTAGTCTCAATTTTTATAGCAGGTGACAAAAATGGAAAAAACTTGAATGAGATACTCTTAATGTCACAGTGTAAAACAAACTCTACCAACCACCATCTATATTTAATTTATATCTATTAAAATTCATTTTATCACATTATATTTTTTTAGAAATATATTTTATAATTTCATTTTTAGAAGATATATTCTGAAAATAATGGTAAATTAGTATAATGCGAGTGAGATATTATGATATAGAGGAAAATATGATGAGTTTCTAAGAGGCTAATGTTGTAATTGCTAATTAATATTAAGTAGTAAAGAGTAAATGCCATAGTAGCTATTATAAAATTGAGATTTCAATAGACTCAAAATCATTATTGATATAACTATTAAGGATTTTATTTGACTCAATGACTATAATTTATTGGCGCGTGCACATCACACGACACACATGCATGTTACACCACATTAAATTAAATATATATTACGTAAACCTATATAACAATTATTGTTAAGAAAATGATATATTTTAGTTTTTATTTAATTGAATAAGAGTATTATTATGTTTTCTCTTTTTTGATTTTTG
The DNA here is from genome assembly GCA_005771605.1 of Scutellaria baicalensis. NCBI lineage: Eukaryota > Viridiplantae > Streptophyta > Magnoliopsida > Lamiales > Lamiaceae > Scutellaria > Scutellaria baicalensis. Next base: position 30,218,536 of record CM016721.1, read on the forward strand.
TTTGTAAATATAATTTTTCCTATTTTATGTTTAAGTGAATTTCTTCATACAATTGAATAATTTATGTAACTCAACTTATATATGTACACGGTTAATAAATATATTTTTGAATTCTAAAAGTCTATTTTTTATTAATAAAATACTAAAAAATTATATATATATATATATATGTAACGGCCAATATAACTTTTTATTTTGGATAAATTTTAATGTGTCATTGATGATGTGTCACACATTTAAGACTATGATAATTTTACAATATTTGTTAGGTGGGCGTGTGTTACTATTTTCCTCTATATGTATGATAATAATAATCATCATTGGATTTTCTCACAACAACCTACCATTAATTGGAAATAGTATGAAATATTATTATTATTGTACCTACTAAAATCAAATCATAATATTGTCTTGTTACCATATATATGCAAAAAAAAAAAAAATTCCTTTTATGTTTGCTAGTCAAAAATCTAAAGTCAAATATTTTCACTTGCTAATTTATGCATTACTTTTGGTTAGAGAAATTAAAATTCTTTCTTCTCAATTCTCATGCTTACTTACCTATTTGGTCGAGTGTTTAATTCCTAGAATTATTTATTTATTAATAATTTATAATAATATACATTAGTGGGACTATGAATTTCTTCCAAAAAAATTTCACATGAGATATTTTATTACTCCTGGACCTCTCGGTGTTACATTTCGTATTTCAAATTAATAATCATACCTCACATGTATCATAAGACATCACTAATTAAAACATGTTAATATTAAATACCATAAATAATGTACAACAACAAATAACTAAAATCTTTTTCATAAATCAAAAATAAACCAAATATAAAATAAGAAATATTGTTGAAAATTTAAAAATGAAAAAATAAATAAAATTGAGATTAACTAAATAAAATCATTAAAAAATAAGATCTAAATGTTATTAAAACTTATTTAATAAATGTTAAAATTACTAAGAAGTATTAAATAAATCTAGACATTACAAAATAAGCGAATACAATTTTAAAAGTATTTTCTCTCAAAAAAATTTAAAAATATTACGTAAATATTAAAATAACAAAATAAACATAAAAATCTAAAATTAAATATATTTAATAAATCTAAGAAAATAAGATCCATGCAACCGGGTCGGATCCGGAATTTCCTTCTTTTTTTTCACGCTACTTCTCAATATTTTGGTCATGACCTTTAGTTGATGATAAGAATACATTTACGTTACGTTAGACGTACCTTTAGGTTATGTTCAGAATACATATATGCCCAGATTTCATACTTACGTTAGACATACATTTAGGTTATGTTAGGTATACATTTATGTTATGTTAGAGATACCTTATCCATAACATAGTTGTGTTACACATTTTTTAAACAAAGGTATCTCTAACATAACCTAAATGTATCATTAATATAACGTAAAGGTATATGACCTGGAGCGAATTCTAAGGGTATCAAATCAGGATTTCAAAGGTATTGTTAACATCACATAAAGGTATCCCTAACATCACCTAAAGGTATCCTTAATATAACGTAAAGGTATGTAACCTGGAATCAGGATTTCAAAGGTATTGTTAACATCACCTAAAGGTATCCTTAACATAACGTGGTATGTAACATAGAATTAGGATTTCAAAGGTATTGTTAACATCACCTAAAGGTATCTTTAACATCACTTAAAAGTATCCATAACATAACGTGGTATGTAACCTGAAATCAGGACTTCAAAGGTATCCTTAACATAACCTAAAGGTATCCTTAACGAGTGAATTTGAGCGCATCCATCCACTCAGGCGCGCGGGAGCGCGTGAGGGCACTTGGGACGTGCGTGGGAGCGCGTGAGGGCACATGGGACGTGCGTGGGAGCGTGTATTTGGGGCGCATGGGTGGGTCGACAACCGATACATAAAAGTATTTGTGTTTTTAATAAATCTTAATTTCAAAGAGTAAGTCATTAATATATATTCCAAAGACAAGTACATTTTTGAGTAATTAAATAGGATTAAAAATATTTTGTCATCCAAACTAGTGGTATTACATTTGTTTGTATAAACTTTGATATGTTACATTCTGCCGTATGAACTTTATGCATTTTACGATAGTGATCAAACTATAGTCGTACATATATTCTAAATCAATGACTAGAATTTTCTAACACCTAAAATGCATCGAATTAGAAGTTTACACGGCAAAATACAACATTTCAAAATTTATACCAAAAGGTGTAAATCGGGTATAGTTGGATGGCAAAACGTTTTTAACCATTAAATAATTAATAGACATGAATGTATCCCTCTCTGGTGAAAAAGAGATTGTATACCGGATCTTGACATATGATTCAACTAAATTTATATTTTCTCTAAAAAAATTAAACTAAAATTAGTCTTGAATTTTAAAAATAATTTTCCTGTTTTATTTTTGTTTAACTAATTATATATTTTATAATTTAAAATAATATAAAAAACGTGCCATGCATGTTTAAATTAATATATTTAATTGATTTTTTTTGTTCATTTAATAGAGTATTTTTCGTATTTTATTTTGATACTAACATATTTATTTTAATATTGTAAATCATTGAATAATATATAGTTTTTGTTATTTAAATAAATTTTGGAATAATTATTGAAGTGCAAGATTGTTCAAATTTAATTTAGGCAAATGAGAGACATATTTTTCATAATAATTCTTCAAATTTAATTCTTAATGTGATTTTGGATTCAAATTCTTGTTCAAACAAACAATCAATACATAAGCACACAAATAGGACAAAGAAATCAAGGATTCATTAAAAACAAACGTATATACAATATTGAAAACATCATATCAAAATTTAAAATATATAAACAGTGAGGGAAAGATGAAGAAAAACTCTCAATTTTTAAAGTCTTATTCTCCTTCTTCAAATGCTTCAGAATATGTGTTTCAATCTCTATGAATGTTCTTCCAGAATTTTGGATAATTTTGGTATTTGTAAAATTTTGGAACTCTCCTAGGTGGATTAGACAACTAAAATACGTAAAAAAAAAAAAAATTTTGAATTTTGGGTGAGAAAAGGAGCCCATCGAGCATGGTCGTGCTTACAATAAGACCAATTGTGTCCGAAAACAAAAGTTAATTATGTGTATTGAGGCATGGTTGTGCCCTATCGTGCCACAACAACATTCAAGTTTGGCTTTGTGGTATTCATCGAAGTTGTAGGTTTTGAATTTAACTTTTCAATGTCACAAATTTCAATTAAATAGCAATTTTTTAGATTAAGTTATGTCAAAATACTAAAGCACTGTTTGACATAAACGTCTTTGCACTACTCCGTCTTCTCTTAATATTCTGTTTTTTAGAGAGAATTTAGAAAAGTGATACACATGAAAGTTGTAGATTTTCTCCCTAGCTTTCCAAAACAATAAGGAGCTCTCAATTTGAATTTTTAGATTACAATATATGTTCATTCTCCCATAATTGCACATGTAAGCTGAAATTTACTCTTTTTCCACTAAAACCATGAAATTAACTATACTTCTACATGATAATTATAGAGATCACATACAAAACGTACCACGATGTATTCAAAATAATACATAAGTGTATGCAAAAAAATAACACTTATCATATGTAATTTTTTTTTGAGTGAGTCTCTTGTGAGATCGTCTCATAAGTTTTATTGCATTGCGTGAAATTGTCAACCCATAACCCAATTACCCTTAACTCAAACCCTACAATTTACATCTTGTTTGTGGGTGATGAGGTTCCGTTCATGGTAATCATCTATGAGACTGTCTAACACAAGGTTTTATGTTTATATATTTATTTATTTTTTTGACTGGATTCAGTTTTAGAAAGTAGTATATTTTCATAATAAGTTTGGGGAGAATGGAGGGAAGACAGACAAAAAGGATCAAAAACTTGAGTGAAAATTTGTATATTGATAGTGTGAAGTGATAAACTGAAATCTGAGGTTAGGAGTGCAGAACCAGATTAATTATGCACAGAACCGGTCAAGAAAATCACAAACCGGGTGATCTGAAGCAGCTGGAGTAACCCAACTACCTTGAACCGGTAGTTAGGGTTCTTGGGCGCAAACAACAAATTTAAAACGAAAATTCACGCGATTCAATGCCAGCTCAACAGAAATTGATTAAGGGCTTCTTTCACTTTGTAATTTTCACAATTTGAGAGATCCTGAATTAGGGTTCTAAGTGGCAAGGGTATATCAGGAGTGAATTCAGAAATTCAGGGAGAATTATTGTAATTGTGATTTGTTTTTCGTTCATAGTGAATTCCGATCAATGTGTCGGCCGATCATGTACCCCGATGTGGCGTGGGGAAACTCGTTAAAATCATTATGTTGTTTTCTTTCTTGCTTTCGCTTTCTTAGCTCAAATTGGGGTTTTGTTCTTGTGGGTGTTCTTTATCTCCATTTTCTGGGCTGAGATCGATTTCTTGGTGGTTGATCGGACGAGTTTTTCGGCTTTATAGATAGATAATAAATTTTTATATTTTCATTATCTTAGTCCCAAAACAAAACAAAAAAAAGAACAACATACTACATATATAAAATTAAGTTATTTTGATCAATTATGGAAAGTGGTGATTTTTCTTTAACATTATATTCAATGCACAATAGCTGCGTGCAAACCATTTAATCATGCATCTTGAACAAAATTAGGAGGATTTTTCTCCGAGGGAAATATATAAAAATCACAAAAACTCATGTGAGATGGTATCACAGATAGTTTCCGTGAGACAAATTTTTATTACCCATGAATTGAACAAATATCCATAATTTTTCATATGAATTATTAAGTGTGAGTTATGGGTTAACCGTCTCACGAAAAAATATCCGTGAAACGGTCTCACACAAGACCTACTCTATAAAAAATAATGTTTGTCCATATATATAATTCACTTAGTTTTTCCTTTTTATAGTATAATTAAAATATTCATGTCTCATATAAAATTTCTAATTTCTTTTAACTTTTTTTTTGTTTTTACGAATAAATAAATAAAACTACGTTAAAGGGTCTCATATAAGTTTTTACGAAACATTGCTAAGGTATATCTATTGGTTTCTCCTAATAGTTATATGTTTGGTATACCATAGGAAAGACTGCCTATTGTCAATAACTTAAAAATAATTAAGGATCTCCAAAATATATCTTAATGTATATATTTTAAATAGTAGTTTTAATTTAATGTAGACAATGATGTCTTTATGAGCTTTGTTTCTCTTATAAATTAATACACATTTATGGGCCCACCACTATGTTCCACTGTTGCAGAAATCGATCTAGTTAGCCGACTAGTCAGCATCTAGTCGCTAGTCGATCGTTAACTGAAAATCATTTCTGCTAGTAATTGCTGCCTAGGATGTCTAGGCGTCAACTAATCATTCTAATTAGTCAAATCGCTTAACCCAATTATCCTTTTTTTTTTAAAAAAATTTCTACTTTATAAATTTCGTAGTGAATCAATTCCAACTATTAATAATTATGAAAAAAAAAAGTTTTTTAATCTTTTATGTTTACCTCATTAAATTTTCAGTCCTCTAACTTTCAACTTTTGAATTTTAGTCCTCTATGTTTACCTTATTAGATTTTTAGTCCTTTATCTTTCAACTTCTAATTTTTAGTCCTCTATGTTTGTTTCTTTAGACTTTTAGTCCTATATTTTTCAACTTTTGAATTTTAGTCCTCAATAGCTAAAAAGATATATTTTTTTAATCGTTTTACCTATAATAACATATTTCACTTTTTAATTTAGTTACAATTTATTTTTTCTCACAAAAAAAGAAAAGTCTTCCTTTATCTAACAACGGTAAATTATTATTAATTTATAATTCTATTTTTCACTTTTTACAATTGATTTAAAGTTTTGTGAATATGAGAAATAAAAAGAATTAGCATGAAATTGATACTAAGTACTACCTCCGTCCTGGTTGAATTTGTCTAGTTTGACCGGGCACGGAGGTTAAGAAAAAACAGTTAACTATTGTTTTTTAAGATAATTGGGTGACATTTTGTAATAAGGGGGAAATATGAGGATATAAATGTTTGACTTTTGTGACATTTTAAGATTACTTTTTGCTTTCAAGTAGCATTTTTGTAATAAGGATGAAATATGAGGATATTAATATTTGACTTTTGTTTCCATTTATGGGCTGTCAAGTTCAATTGAGACAAACTAAAATGGCAAGTAGACAAGTTCAGTTGGGACGGAGGGAGTAACTAATGATTTATTTCACATAAATCATATACATTTTGTGTCAAAAATGGATAATACAAAATTAAAAAATGACATTATTCATATTTTATTAGTTTTGAAATTTATAACAATGATATTTTTTAAACATGGAGGACTAAAATTCAAAAGTTGAAAATTGGAGGACTAAAATTCTAATGAAACAAATATAGAGGACTAAAAATCAAAAGTTGAAAGTTATTGGACTAAAAATATAATGAGGTAAATATAGAAGACTAAAAAACTTTTTTCCCCTAATAATTATAATTTCTATAGAATTGAAGACCAAACAGGTTATTGGCCAATTTGTCATTTGGTAGTTGGTGGTTAATAACATAATATGTATTATTTTGAATTTAATGTGTGTTTTGAAATCTTTCGACAAAATACATTATGGTCTGACAAAAATAAGAAGAAGATTCTGCACATTTTCCAATGTTTATGTAAAATGTTATGTAAAAGATAATTATATATAGGTCATGTCAAAATAAAAGTCAATAAAAATAAAAAAAAATTGGTGACAACTAATTGGCACCTAATTGGCCTAGGCGTTTAGAATTAAACGCCCGACTAACGATTTTTGACTTCTGCAACCATGTTAAGTTTTATCGGATCAATTTACGCCTGTCACTATTTACATTTTAGCCTTTATATAGCCTTTACTTTTTTTTTATCTCCATTAATATTAGCCAGCAACTTTGAGGTTAATTAAATGCAAAAGGTTATATAATTTTTAAAAATGTAAACAATATATGTGTATATATAACACTGATAAGTTAATTAAAATCTAGTTTTAATCTTTCAAAGTTCGTAAATGCTACTGTACACCAAGTGCAGGAATCTGGATTGGTGTAATTGGGGCAACCCGACCCGGATCCGCGCACCTAGGTTTTTTTTTTTTTTCGTTTCAGGTTGTTACCTTTATGTTGTTAGGATGTGACATTTACGTTATATAAGTGTGATCTTTATATATAAATGTTATGACTTTTATATTCAGTAACTTAGGAAAAATGGAGATTTTCAGGTTTTTTCGCTTCAGATTGAGACCTTTATGTTGTATTGTTGTGACTTTTATGTACAATTCTTGTGACCTTTATGTACAAATATTATGACCTTTATGATCCATAACTTTGAAAAAAATGAAAATTTTCAAAATTCAGCACATTTTTAGGATGAATATAGGTGCAGCTAATATTACATAAAGGTAAATATGTACAAATTTTGCTAAAATTCTTCCTTTTTTTCTAAGTTATAGTATATAAAGGTCATTATATTTGTACATAAAGGTCACACTTATAAAACATAAAGGTCACACGCATATAACATAAATGTAACAACCTGAAACGAAAAAATAAAATTCAAAAAAGAAAAGAAAAAAAATACGCGAATCTGGATCGACCCGGACCCGACCCGAATTGCATGTGCACCAATTGCACAGGAGACGACTCTTCAAAGTTAGATAAATTATTTGCAAAATTGATATATTCTATTCAAACACTTCATTTAATATTAAAAAAAGATTTACGTTTTTACAATATCTTATTTTCAATTTTTTAATTAATTTCACTATAATTTTATAATCCAATTTTTTTTATACTATTTCATGAACGTCAATTTTTTTTTTTTTTTATCTTCAATCTCAATTATTTAAAAATATTTAATCTAATTGAATATTTTTATTTCATTCTATTCCATGTATATTTTTAAACGTAGATTATATATTTTTGAATTGCATTATAATTATATGAGTTGGTATTGTGTGCACCAAGTGCACATACAATTCTGGCCGGGTCTAGGTCGACCCGGACTGCGCACTTTTTTTTTTTTGTTTTCTTAAATTTTATTTTTTCGCTTTAGATAGTTACCTTTATGTTATATGTGTGTGACCGTTATGTTATATAAGTGTGATCTTTATATATAAATGTAGTGATCTTTATATACTCTAACTTAGAAAAAAAAGAAAAAAATTTAGCAAAATTTGTACATATTTACCTTTATGCGATATTAGCTGCATCTTTATGTAATATTAGTTGCACTTTTATGTGATATTAGTTGCATCTTAATGTTATATATTAAGGTACAACTAATATCATATAAATGTATGTGTAATATCACATAAAGGTATGTTCATCATAAAAATGCGCTGAAAATTTTCATTTTTTTCCAATTTATGAATCATAAAAGTCATAATATTCGTACATAAAGGTTACAAGAATACAACATAAGGGTTATAATTGTAGAACATAAGGTCTAAGTATGCCATTTTCCAATTTTGGTCCACCAAGTTTCGCAAAATCCAATTTTAATACCGTAACTTCAATTTTTGTCCAATTCAAGTCCTATTTTCGTCGGATTTTGGTCGGTGCTGACGTGGCCACCGGAATCTGCTGACGTGGCCACCGAATCTGCTGACGTGGATCGGAACCCTAATCCCCAATTTTTTGGAGTGACGTGGACGAGCACGTGGCTACCACGTCATTAATAAAATAAATTAAAAATAAAAATAATTAAAAAATTAAATTAAAAAAAGAACATTTTATTCTCCACAGCCCCAGCCCCCTCTGCAACTCCACCCCACTCTCTGCAAGCATAGCCCCGAACACACACAAAAGCAACCCAAACACGCACCTGGTGCTGCCTAATGTTGTCAAAACGGGTTTGGGGGCGGGCCGGCCCGCAACCCACCATAACCCACCTTTTGGCGGGTGGGGTGGGCCGGCCCGCCATTATGGCGGGCTGGGAGAACCCCAACCCAACCCACCCACGGGCTAGGCGGGTCAGCCCACTTCAATTTTTTTAAATTTTTTTAAATTGATAATTTTAATTTAAAAAATGAAAATAATAATATTTCTAATACTTTTTACTCTTTATTCAACCTTATATGCATGGAACTACATGTAAATTACGAAAAAAAAATCATAAAAAATAGAAATTCCTTTAACATTCTTTCATTTCTATAAATAAATTGACCAACTTTAATATATGAACATCATTATTTGTATTAAATTGTAATAATTCTTCTAAATATTAAATATTTTTTATTTGTGTGTCAAATAAAAATTTAAAAAAATATTCTTTTTTATATAGGCGGGCCAGCCCACCGGCCCGCGGGCTAGCCTGTCAAAAGCCCGTCCCCGCCAAGGCCGGCCCCCGCCTTGTGGCGGGCTCCTATATGCTAAACCCAACCCTCAAATTTAATAGGCCGGGGTGGGCCAACCCGACGGTCCCAACCCATTTTGACATCTCTAGTGCTGCCATCCACGCGGTCGATCGACCAAGACTAGCCGGCGCGAGCATCGCGTTGGTCAAAAACCAAAAGAAGCACTCAACTTCGCAACAACAGTGGTGGAATCCGATGAGAATTGGGGGTGGCAGCTAGAGAAAGGAGAAAGAGGGAAAAGGGAAGGGATGACCCCGCCTTTCCTGCCGCCCACACGCGGCGGAGCCGACGACGATTGGATTTTCCAAGCCTGTATCCGTGACGGCGCTAGCGAGATCTTTAATTTGATCCGAACCTCTTTTCTAGGAAGAAGATGGTCGTCGCCGGCGGTAAGGTGGTCGATGACGTCGGAAGCAGAGGTTGCGGTGGGCGATTAAGAAAGAAGAAGACTTTTTTTTTTATTATTTTTAATTTTTAATCATTTTTTATTTTTTTTAAATTTTTATTATATTTTTGCTAAGGCGGAACCTATGTGACAATTTTTTGGTGGGAAAATTTTGGGGATTAGAGTTTTTTACCACGTCAGCAGATCCGGTGGCCACGTCAGCACCAACCTAAAGTCCGGCGATTGGAAACTGACATGCTTAGCGGACTAAACTTGATATTTTCTCTAACATAAATGTCACATTCTTACAACATAAAATTAAAAGCTTGAAGCCAAAAAAAAAAGGAAAACCTTGGTGCACCGATCTATGTCGGGTCGCCCCAGTTGCACCAATCCAGATCCATGCACCTGGTGCATAGGAGAATTTGCCTAATTATATTATTTTAAACGCAAATTCTTTTGTGCATTAGGTGCACAAAATTAGATTGGTGCAAATGGGGCGATCCGACCCGAATCTGCGCCCATTAGGATTTTTTTTTTCGGCTTAGGATGTTACCTTTATGTTATATGAGTGTGACTTTTATGCTATATAATTGTGACTGTTATATGTAAATCTGGTGACCTTTATGTTCAATAACTTAGAAAAAAAATTGAGAGCATTTTTTGGATGAACATATATTTATGTGATATTACTCATACTTTTATATGATATTAGTTACACCTTTATATATGACATAAACGTGCAACTAATATCACGTAAATGTAAATATGTATAAATTTTACTAAACTTCTTCTTTTCTTATCTAAGTTAGAGTACATAGATGTCACTTCATTTGTACATAAAAGTCACATTTATATAATATAAAAGTCTTACACATACAACATAGAGGTAACAACATGAAGCGAAAAAATAAAATTAAAAAAAGAAGTGCGGGGATTCAGATTGACTTGAACCCAATCCGGATTGTATGTGCACCTGGTGCACAGACAACTCTATGTATACCTCATTAGATCTTTGGTCCTCTAACTTTCAACTTTTGATTTTTAGTCCTCTGTGTTTACCTTTATTAGATTTTTAGTCTTCTATGTTTACCCTTATTAGATTTTTAGTCCTCTATATTTCAACTTTTGATTTTTAGTCCTATATGTTTATTTCATTAGATTTTTAGTCCTCCATTTTTCAACTTATGAATTTTAGTCCTCCATGTTTAAAAAACATTTGTTATAAATTTCAAAACTAGTAAAATATGATTAATGTCATTGTTTTAGTTTTATATTATCCATTTTTGACATGAAATGTATATAATTTATGTGAAATAAATTATTAATTACTTAGTATCAATTTTATACTAACTAATTTTGTTTTTATTTCTCATATTCACAAAATTTTTAAATCAGTAATAACAAAATGAAAAATAATTTTTTTAATTATTAATAATAATACTTGTTAGATGAAGAAAAACTTTTGTTTTTTGTGAGAAAAATTGAATTGTAACTAAATTAAAAAGTAAAATATACTACTATAGATAAAACGACTAAAAAATGATATTTTTTAAAGATGAAGGACTAAAATTCAAAAGGTGAAAATAGAGGACTGAAAATCTAATGAAATAAACATAGAGAATTAAAAATTTAAATTGAAAGATAGAGGACTAAAAATCTAAAAAGGGTAAATATATATAGAGAACTAAAATTGAAACGTTGAAAGTTAGAGGACTAAAAATCTAATGAGGTAAACATGGAGGACTAAAAAACTTTTTTTTCTCTATTTTAAAATGTATGGATGTGCATCGCATGATGCAAAAACTAGTTCTACAGAACAACAAATATATTTCCTGGACTATAAAAATTATGACTACTCCAACTTCACAAAAAGATATTATAGAATAATAAAGTTAGCATGATGGGAAATTTAAAAGCCAGTTCAGTGCATGGAGTTTCAGTTAGTATAACTATAAGTAGGGGTGGGGAAAAATATCGAAATGTCGAAATATTGAGGTTATCGTATCGAAAAAATACCGAAAATATTGAAAATTTTGGCGTACCGAAAATTTCGATACGGTATGATACCATACCGATATTTTTGGTACGATATCGGTATAATTTTCCAAAGTTTTCGGTATTTCGGTATATACCGAAATACCAAAACTAATACAATAAATTAAAATATATATTAATTTTATATCAATAAATTAATAAATATAATAATTTTCATTTCGGTATTATGGTATTTTCGGTATATTGAAATTTCGGTATATATTTTCATTTCGGTATGACGGTATTTTCTATATATCGTAAAATTTCGATATACCGGTATGACTACCTATGATACCGAAATTTCGGTATACCGAATTTTTCGGTACGGTAACGGTATTGAATTTAAGAATACCGAATTTTTCGGTACGGTATCGGTATGAGATTTTCGGTACGGTATACCATATCGACCCACCCCCAACTATAAGAATTTTGAAATCCTGGACTCCGTTGGAATCTGCTGTTTTCCATTGGAATTCGTGATTCCAACGGTAATTCCAATGGAATTTGCCCCATTGGAAAAGTGGGCGTTGGAATTTCAAAATTCCGAGAAATTACAACGGCAAAAGCATTCAAACGGTAATTCCAACGGAAAATGCCATTGTAATTTTTGTTCCCACACAAAAATTCCAACGCCTTTTCCTACGGTAATTTCAATGGTAATTTATTATTGGAATGTGTCCAGCGGTGTTTCCAGCAGTATTTTTGTTGGATCGATCAATCAGAGGATATAAATTATTGATCAATTGCTTTAGTAATTATCATGAACGCATGAAAGTAATTATTGATCACCATTTTGGACTTTAAGAACACTCTCATATAGAAATCGCATGAACACCGCTCTAGGATTTTAAATTATCATGCATACTATGATTGATATTTGAGCTATTTTAAGAGTTAAAATGGTTGGACTAATATCAATTTTTTAAAACCCAATTTTAACAAAATATTAAGTGTGTGAGGGCTCTTTTTATTAGCCCGTGGCTTCCCTTATTAGCTCATAAGTAAGAATTTATGTACACCTTGTGCCAATTTATTTGGTCTCCCTATAGGAGGGTTGCATTGTTTCGGTTACTTGATTGAGCCCAATAATGGTAATTGATTTTCAATTTGATTAAGTATGTTTATCCTATAGATTTCATACTTGATTAAAAGATTTGAAAATTCATTAATATAAGGGTTATACACTTAAATCGAAATATTGAGAGGACTTCCTATAGAATATCCAATTAATATTATTGATGGCCAAAATAATGTGATACTAGATCAACATAGCATGAGATGCGAGATGTTTGATTTAGTGGGAGAGTCCAAGCCTAGTTATAAATCAACATTTACTTCTCCTATAGAGGGGTATGTTATGATTTTGGGGTTTTAGGTGGTAATCACATAAAGTAGTTTTGGGTCTACTTGATTTGTTTTCTTTATTGCTTTCTATCATTATGTATGCACATAAATTTTAATTTATTTCATTTCAGAATATGTCTGCAACGCTTTGTCTTTGATATTGAATAAGAACCAACTAGTGGGAGAAAATTACATTGACTGGAAACGCAATCTTGTGTTTGTTCTCACTGCTGAGAAGTTCAAATTTGTGCTAATTGAACCTTGTCCCGAAATCCCTACTGATGAGTCCACTGATGCATATAGGGAGGCTTATGATAAGTGGATTCATGCTGATGACATGGCTCGTTGCTTCATTTGGGTTCCATCTCAAATGTGTTGCAACAAAAACATTAGTTCATGAGGACATCGACTGAAATCATGGAAAGTCTCCAAGAAATGTTTGCACATCAAGGACGTCAAGCACGTCAGGCTACCATTAGGAACATTATGAACCTGCGTATGAAACCTGGGACGTCCATGAGAGACCATATGCTTACGCTGATTGGTCATTTCAACGTGGCTGAGGTTTTGGGGGCTGAGATCAGTGCAGAGACTCAAGTTGACATGGCTTTAGAGACTTTCCCTGAGATGTTCTTGACCGAGCTGATGAAAGAGCTTCAAAACGCTGGAAGTGTTCATAAAGTCCAAAATGGTGATGCTTTCGCTGTTGCTTCTACTGGACTGTCCTCAACCAAACCGAAAGGTAATGGTGGAAAAAGGAAGAAGTCTAACAAGAAGGGTCCACAACAAGTAGCAAAGAAGCCTAAAACTCAAGAAAAATCAGATGGGAAACCAAAAGGGAAATGTTTTGAATGCGGGGAAAAGGGTCATTGGAAGAGAAACTGCCCGGTTTACCTAGCAAAGAAACAAGGAAAAGGTGAGTTATCTTTTATTGAGTCTTGTTTAGTGGTTGATTCTACAGATACTTGGATAATAGATTCTGGAGCCACTAACCATGTTTGCAATACTTTGCAGAGGTTCCAAGTAACCAGAAAGCTTAATGAAGGGGATCATTCTTTGAGGATTAGCACAGGGGATGTGGTATCTGCAAAAGCTGTCGGGAATGTTTATCTTTATTTTTCAAATAGGAAACATTTGGTTTTAAGTAATTGTTATTATGTCCCAGACATTACTAAAAATTTGATTTCTGTTGCTTTGTTATTTAAACAAGGATATCATGTTCATTTTTCTTCAATGGCAGTTGATATTTCTTTTAATAAAGCTATTGTCTGTAAGAGGCATTTGGATAATGATTTGTATATCTAAAAACCAATCGACAACTTTCTATATCACACATCAAAACGCATAAAGTTATCTCCAACTAATGAGACTTACTTGTGGCACCTAAGACTTGGTCATATTAATCTTAATAGGATTCAAAGGCTAGTAAGGGAAGGTCCTTTAACTGATTTAAAGGTAGAACCTTTGCCTGTATGTGAATCTTGTTTGGAGGGTAAAATGACTAAGAGGTCTTTTAAGTCTCAAGGACTTAGAGCCAAAGAAGTCTTGGAATTAGTACATTCTGATGTATGTGGACCAATTAAAGTTCAAGCTAGATGTGGATATGAGTACTTCATCACCTTTACTGATGACTACTCAAGATACGGTTATGTTTATCTAATGGTCCGCAAGTCTGAGGTACTTGAAAAATTCAAGGAATTTAGACTGGAAGCGGAAAAAACAATTAGGTAAGAACATAAAAACACTTCGATCAGATCGAGGTGGTGAGTATCTATCTAGCGACTTTAGAGCATACTTGACAGAGAATGGGATTTTATCTCTATTGAGTGCACCAAGCACTCCACAACTGAATGGTGTCTCGGAAAGGAGAAACAAGACCTTGTTAGACATGGTCAGATCTATACTGAGCTTCTCAAACCTTAGTGCTTCTTTTTGGGGATATGCACTACAAACGGTGATGTATGTATTGAATCTAGTTCCGTCTAAGTCTGTACCTAAGACACCCCTCGAATTGTGGAATGGGCGTAAGCCTAATCTAAGACATACTCGGATATGGGGATGTCCAGCATACGTGCTCAAAGGTAAGACAGATAAGATGGAATCAAGATCAGAATTATGTATGTTTGTAGGATACCCTAAAGGGACAAGAGGTTACATATTCTATAGTCCTTAAGACAAGAAGGCATTTGTAAGTACAAATGCGACCTTCTTAGAGGACAAATACATAGAAGAGAATGAATCCAAGAATAGAGTTCTTTTGGAAAAGGTGAAGGAAGATATTCCTAATTCATCAAATCCAGAGATCCGCATTGAATATATTCATTCTGAATTCATAAGTCTACCACCATCAGCTACTGGATCTAGTGGTAGACACACAGAGGTTCCACCTCCAGTGCTAACTGGTTCTCCAATTAATGAGGTAGTAGAAGATCATGATCCTATTAATCTTGAGAAAGTAGTGTAACTTTGTTACTAGCTTGAAGTTCTTTAAGATGCTAATGGGTGAGGTCATTTTATCGATCAATATCTCAGTGTCTTGGGAATTAAAGTGAAATAATGAAGAACATATACTTGCAATATCAGACACCTTCACCTATTTAATAGGCATGATCATGGTCTCATTAGTTTTTCTATTGATAGCAAATTTGAGCTCAGTATTCAACTTTTGTTGAATCGAATTGTGTGATGTGATCACACTGGACTACCAGATAGAAATTGAGATATGAGATTGATGAATGTTGGAATAATGGCATATTGGTCGTGGTAGCCTGTTGGATACATTTGAAGAATGTTTTGATGAGACAAAATCTTAAGTAACTCTATATATGCATAACCAGTCTTAGGATAGGTTACTGCAATAGAGTTACTACAGAAGATTAAAAGAAATAGAGAAAGTGTCAATGGAAGGATACTGAAGAGAATGGTTAAAAAGAATCGGATGAGCTAATAAGGATACTATTGACTAACAGGAAGCTACTGGAAGAGACCCCGCCAAAGAAGAATGTTGCGGGATAGGAAGCTGCCTGAGAAGACCATGTCGAAAGCATACTGCAGGTTAGCAGTATGCTACAGAAGCCTCAAGTCACCTGAAGGAGCAAGCCAGAGAAGGAAGCTCCAGAGTGAAGCTAGAGAAGGAAGCTGCAAAGCGGGCATGGGAGAAAAGTCAAAGTTATCGGTAGACACAAGAAATTACTGGTAGAGAGAAGAGAAGAGGAGCCAACTAGAAGAAGACACGTGGAAAGCGAAAAGCTGGCATGTGTTAGGAGTGCGGCGTATAAATGATGGAAATTTGTCTAGCTTCAACGGGCAGATTTCACACCCTATAAAGAGGAGGACTGAAGACTGAAGAGGTGTGTGTGAGAGAAACACAAGTGCGTTGAAGAGAGAAGAAGTGAGCACATCAGAATATCCAAGCTCACAGAGAGAAGCACAAAAGAAGAGAGAAGAGCTCAAAAGAGAGAAGCGAAGAAAAAGGGGAAGTTTAGAGAAGAAGAGAGTGTTCATACAGAGCAGATGAAAAGAAGAAGAGCTCAAACACTCCACACCCCAAGAAGACGCACACCCAGTCTACCAATCAGCAACAAGCTTCAGTAGAATCAGTCTGCATACGAAGGCTAAGCTTGCTGCACTCAGTTGAAGAAGAAGGAGATAAACCTCTCTAAAAGGTTGTCTTGGAGTACTCAGTGCGAGGAGTAATGTCCTGCTGAGTTTACCACTTTCTAGGAGAGAAAGTGAGGACCCTGGGTGGGTAGTGTAGGATCCTGTGTGGATTAGGGAAAGTAGGCAAGTATCTATGTGAAGGCTTGCTACTTACTTGTTAAGGGTGGGTTGTAATAGATAGGTCTATGTAAATCAACCAGCTTAACAAAGGTTCCCTCCTGTGTGGAGGAAGAGAGGACGTAGAAGGATTACTCCACCTTTGAACCTCTATACATGCTTGCGTCTTTATCTGCGTACTGCATTACATGTATTCTCTCTAATAAGCTACACATCTTCTAGTCGGCTCTGTAATAAGCTTCCGCAAACCACTCTAATCAGTAACCTCCCAAAAGGTTACTGATATTAAAAGTGAGCCGAAAAAGATAGGAGAAAAGTTTGAAAAGAAGGTAGGCTTATTCACCCCCCCTCTGATTCTACCTACAGCAGTTTTGGGACCAACATAGCCTATTCCAATTTTTAATTGATCGAAGGGGGTAATATGTTGGATCGATCAATCAAAGGATATAAATTATTGATCAATTGCTTCAGTAATTCCAATTAAATTAAGAGTGCAATCTCGTACTTATAGTGGAGTTGAACGAGATTAATAATTAATTTGACTGATTAAGAGTTAATTGAGTCAAAATTAATTTATTGGAGCTTAATTAATTGGGTCCGATTGGGTCCCTTCGGTAGCTCTAATATGAATTTAATATATTATGATATATACTGCAGTATAATTAAGGTTGTTGGACTATATGTTATATTTACACTTCTTTTATTGCAGGCAAAAGCCAATGATGGCGAGGGTCCAGAGCTCCTACGAAGTGGGCATGATGATGGTGGTATCTTTAAGATCAAATTCTTTCAGATTAAAAAGTTGACCAACAGTTGCAGGAAGATTTCCAGTGAATTTGTTATCATGCAGATCTAAATAGTCCAAAGACGATAGCTTTCCTAGGCTGATTGGTATTGCACCAGAAAATGAGTTTGTGCTAACATCAAGATATTGAATTCTCTTAAATTCTCCAAATTGATCCGGTAGATGACCGGACAGACGATTTTCTGACAAGGATATGGTCTCCAATGCACCTAAGAAGCATTCAGACATATTTCCAAATGAATCTAATATTTCTCCTTCAAAATCATTGGATGTTAAATACAAAGTCCTTAAACTGCACATGCTAGCAATTTCTTTTGGTATTTTTCCAGAAAGCTGATTTATATATAAAAGGAGAGCGTTAACTTCCATTGACATCTGTGTAACTTAGAATGCCTCCCAAGTCTAAAGTGTGTAGATTTGAAAGATTCCCAAAAGTATGGGGTATCTTTCCATGAAATCCAGCACCAGATAAATTCAAATACTCGAGTTTTTTGAACGATCCAATGAAGGATGGGACTGTTTCTCCAAACTCATTTTGGCTCAAATCAAGATGTATGAGATGTTTGAGATTGAGCAGAGACGAGATTATTTTGCCACTTAAGCCTCGAAGATGGAGTCCATGAACATGGCCAGTCAGGTTGTTGCAAACCACACCTTTCCACTTGCAACAATTCACTTCACCATCCCATGAAGACATTACATTTCCTGGATCTTTCAAACCTCATTTGAAGTTTAGAAGAGATTGTTTTTCGATTTATGGGCATAAGAAAATATCACTGTTTCTCATGCAACAGCTTGGTTTCAAAAAGAAAATGAGGAAAAAAAAGGAGATGAGAGTTGCATTTGAGCAACTCATCATCATTTGCAAAGCTGATATTGGAATTCAATATAAGTAATTGTTGTTGATTATGGATAGATATATATATAGTGCTACACTAGTAATCATTGTGAAGACCAAGACTTTAAAAAAAATAAAAAAATTCTTCTACTTCTAAGCTGATATAATAGTTTTCTTATCGGATCCCATAAATTATTATTGTCAGGGTTAGTTAGACACGCCCATCCAGTTCGAAACAGGCGAACCGGGCCGGTTCGAACCGGTGGTCAACGGTTCGTCGAACCATTGACCCGGTTCCCGTTCCGAACCATAATCGGAAACCAGATATAACCGGTTAGGTTCCGGTTCTCGATTTTCTGAACTGCCAAACCGGCGGTTCGGAACCACCAGTTTGGCTAATTTTTTTTTCAATATGCCACGTGACGTGGACGGCTCTCGTTGAATCTGATATAGCCGTTGGAGATCGACGGCTCGAGAGAAGTAGCCGTTGGAAACCGCCGAACCGGAACCGGAACGCCGTTGGAAACCGTTACATAGTGATTGTTAGAATTCTTGCACACATTTATTAGAATTGTTAAAGGTTTTTGAACAATCAACTAAGGACATTAGTGGATGTTATTATTCTACTTCTCCTATAGCATTAGATCAATGTGTTAAAATTGCTTTAATTTTTCATGCTTTTGTTGATTATGATTCTTTGAGCCATGTACTTATTTTGATGAGATCAAAATGGTTAAAATATTTTCATGAAATACCCCCTATTTTTGTGTGCTAAATTATTAGATCCTAGGATTAAAGAAGATGGGCTAGAAGAATTATTAACTATGTATTATAATGCTGTTGGAAACCGTTACATAGTGATTGTTAGGATTCTTGCACACATTTGTTAGAATTGTTAAAGGTTTTTGAACAATCAACTAAGGACATTAGTGGATGTTATTATTCTACTTCTCCTATAGCATTAGATCAATGTGTTAAAATTGCTTTAATTTTTCATGCTTTTGTTGATTATGATTCTTTGAGCCATGTACTTATTTTGATTAGATCAAAATGGTTAAAATATTTTCATGAAATACCCCCTTATTTTTGTGTGCTAAATTATTAGATCCTAGGATTA
This sequence comes from Scutellaria baicalensis, assembly GCA_005771605.1. NCBI lineage: Eukaryota > Viridiplantae > Streptophyta > Magnoliopsida > Lamiales > Lamiaceae > Scutellaria > Scutellaria baicalensis. The sequence goes on from CM016721.1 coordinate 30,238,245, forward strand.
AAGAAGATGGGCTAGAAGAATTATTAACTATGTATTATAATGTCTTGTTTCCAAATGGACTTCTAAATGATTATGATGAAGTAGAATATGTGCCTAATCCTTGGGAAGTAGTTGCTAGAGCTAAAGGATATTTGTTTGATTTATTTAGAGAATACAAAACAATACATAGTGGTGAATCTAGTGAAAATGTAAGTGCTAGTGAAAATGTAGGATCTAGTAGTTCTTCTTCTTCTTCATCTCACTTTGGACTGACCCTTAGTCAATTCTATAACTTTTACGACATTAGAACACAAAAAAGAGCTAGAAGTAACCCTTCACAAGAATTAGAAAATTATTTAAGTGCCACTTTTGAATCAATTGCTTTTGACGACCCAATAGATTTATTGAAGTGGTGGTTACGAAGGACCACCATGTATCCTATTTTAACCATTATTGCTAAGGAACTTTTTGCAAGTCCCGCCTCGACGGTTTCGGTTGAACATGCATTTAGTATTGCGGGCCACACATTGGCTCCGAGACGTGCAAACTTGGCAATTGAGAATGTGCAAAACCTTATGCTCCTTGAAGATTGGTGCAAAGCCAAAAGACGTTCACAACATCTACATAACGAAGCAACATTCAAAGATGGTGGTCCCGATTTGTTTGGCTACGACTCGAACACATCATCCTCCGGCGGCGGCACACCAACCAACTTCGAAGATTATAACTTTTGGACCGGCGGGTAAGTTGAGGTAAGAGAACTACGTGAGCTTTGATTCCTTAATTTTATAAATTAAGGATACGTAGACAATTTCATTATAAATTTGGAAATGAATTTCAATTCCAAAATTATAATGAAACTCAAGCTCTTTCAATTTTCCCCCCTTCCCAATCTTTTATTTACAAATTTGTAGATAGAGTTGAAAACTTGTAATAGATAGAATTTTTTTATGTAAATTTGTAATAGATAGAATCTTATAAATCAAATAAACTTTTTTATGTAGACTCAAGTTGTAATTTTCCAATTTTTTTATCAAAAGTTTGTTCAATTAATTATTATTTGTTAGATTTCATATTTTGTATTCTAAAAGATCAATTTAGTCGAAAACAAGTATTAAAAATCAAAATTGGTGATAAAAAAAAAACCGGCCGAAACCGGCTGTTCCAATTGAACCGGCGGTTTCGAACCGGAACCGGTTTTCCCCTCTCCCCGGTTCGGTTCCGGTTCGGTCATTCCGAAAACCGGAACCGCCGAACCGGATGAACATGTCTAGGGTTTGTCATGCATGGCATCATTTTTCCACACAGGAAATAAGTGACAAGTTGGGGTTGAAAACATAAATAAACAAAGAAGACCATATTTGAATTATTTAAATACTTTTTAAAGTAAGATAAGAATTTTCCCACTTAAATGTCACGGCCTACTTTTTAGAAAACAAAATTATATATTTAATTAAAATGAAGTATAAGTTGAATAATTAATTGTATTAATTTGGTATTAGTTGTATAATTATAAGTTATTGATGTACCTCACAAGATATTAATATATAATTATTGAAATATAAGTTTGAATCATTAACATTTTTTTAAAAGACGACCCATGATTATAGTTTAGATTTTAGAATTAAAAAGAAAAATTGTTCCATCATAGAGTTAACTTTTAATACAAGGCAAATTGAAATTGGGTTAATTTGCTCCTAATAACACTCCAACTTTTCTATTTCTATGTTACTTTATAGGTGGTGGTCAATTAATCCTTATAGAAATCATATTGATTGTTACGTTCATTATTCTTTTATGGATTAAAATATGTATTACTAAATTAAATAAAGTTGACTAAATAGTTGTTTGTGTTAAGACTCATTTATAATTGTGCAGAGTGGAGAATGGTGAAACCAAATAATGGTAAAGAAGAATTGGAAATTGGGTAAAATTCAATTTTCGTCCACTTAAATGACTACTGTCCATTTTTCGTCTACTTATTTTTGAGATTTCAATTTTCGTCCACTTAAAGCAAAAATCGTCACTATTTGGTCCATTGGCCACCGGAAAATCAATTTTCCGGCGAATTGCCGACGATTGCATTACAATCGTCCCCAGTTTTTTACCTGCGATCCAATTTTGCTGATGTGGACTAGTTTATACTACGTGGCATATTGTAAATACATACTTCTTAGCCACATAGGATTTAATAATAATTATTAAATGGAAAACATTTAAAATAAATATAATATTTCATTAAGTTATAATTAAAATATAAAACATATATGAAAATCTGAAAAAACTGGAATAAAACAGGCTCAACCAAAATTTCCCCAAATCTTCGAAGAACCCTAGTTTGCGAAAAAGGAATCGATCCACAGCAATGTCTGAAATCTCTCAATCTTCAACGACGCCTGAGTGTCTGTGTGGAAGACAAGCCGTTCTAAGAACCTCCAAAACAGTCGCAAATGGAGGGAAGAGATTTTGGGGTTGCTTGAGATATAATGTAAGTTCCTCTGAAAGAATGTATGGTTGTTTAACAAATTAAGTTGTGTGTTTGGGGCATACATTGATTCATTTGTGAATCTGTGAATTGTTGAGACTTTGAAATTGAATGCTATCTTCCCAATTTTACGCATTTGAATTGTTCCTCATGGTGGCTTTGAAATATTTGGAAATAAGTTGTCAATAATGTATGGTTCCAGTTACAAATGTATTGCAGGGGCAATGTTTTTGTTTTGCAAGATTGAAACCTCTTTTGGCCTTCATGATTTTCATATGTTCATGATTGGAAACTACAGAAAAATGGTGGCTGTGACTATTTTGTGTGAGATGACAATGATGAGTATGAAAAATTAAGACAAGCGTATGAGACTTTGAAAGAAGATATGAAAGACCTCAAGGTAGATATCAAGCAACTAAAAGAAGTTGTCCAGAGTTTGGTGAACCAAACCAAGATTCTCAAAGAAGATGTGGAAGGACAAGTGCAAGAGGATGAGAAGGCAATCCATATTAATCCAATTATTTCTTGTTGTTTGTTGGTGTATTACACATTGAAACTAGTGTAGTTAAGTTCATGGTTTAGTTGATACTACTTTGTACTTTGATGGATATGTAAGACTTTGTATGCTAGGAAGTAATTTGCTAGACTTTGTAAGACTTTTAAAGATTAATTAGCAAGACTTTGGATCCTTATATTCTGTTTTTTAAAAGTATGCTTATATAACCTTTGTATGTATGCTTATATGTTTGATCACCAAAGTGAATAAAAAAAGCTTGCCAAATGAGTAACATTTAATAAAAAGAGTACTGAAGTGCAAAATCACCAAGTTGTTGAAAGAAAGCAATATTACACCCAAATTCATTAACACATCCATACAAAGTGCCACTGTTTTTGCCATATTCAAAGGCAGCCTGCCAAAAACAATCAAAACAACATCAAATTCTACTTAGTTTGAGGTGTTAAACAACACCAAATAGAGAATACAAACTGCTAGTATAATATCCAGAGACTAGTTTATATGAACCAAAACAAGTTTGAGGTGACAAAAGTAATATGGCAAGTTCCTAACAGCATGAAATTCTACTTAGAGGGTGTTTGGCTAAGCTTATAAGCTCCTTAAAAGAGCTTATAAGATGTTAAGTGCTTATGAGCTCCTCAAAAGTGTTTGGCTAACTTTTAAAAATAAGATCTTATTTTATGAGCTTATAAGATGTAAGGAGTTTATAAGCTCTTTTTTGAAAAGTTGGGAAATCTCAACTTATTTCTAAAATAAAAGCTTATTTTTGAAAATACCTTCAAATTTAATCATTGAAATTACACAAATGTCATTACTAACAACTTATAAGCTCCACCATCTTATTTACCCAAACACTTCAACAACTTATATTAAACTTAATTAAACATCTTATAAGCTCTAAAAACATTTTATAAGATATGATAGCTTATAAGCTCTAAAAATAAGTTTAGCCAAACACCCCTTAGTTTGAGGTGGCCTTGACAAATCCAGGTACTTAACTCCATCTTCCACCACCAATCTTTTATCTATGAGAGGTTGCACATCATCTGAATTTACCCAAGAAGATTTCAGGGAGCTAGCTGTGAATGGAGCAGGTGCTCTTATGTGGACTCTTGGGAGTGGTGGCACTGGAGGTGGTATGGAAGACCCTGGATGTGCTTCTGGAGGTGTGAATGCAATAGAAGGCCCCTGACTCATTTGTGAAATATCGATTTCTTGATGTGCACTGACACTTTGGCTCTTGGATTGTTGCAGTTGTTCCCACATGGAAGGCCCTGGTTGGTTAGCTTCTTGAGTGCTCAAATATTCATCAATGGCAGCATCAATTTCATCCAATCCTTCAGTGTCCACTTCTTGATCAACAGGATCTGCAGTTGGTGGGAGATTGTTTTTCGATTTCTGGGCATAAGAAAATATCACTGTTTCTCATGCAACAACTTGGTTTCAAAAAAAAAAAGAGGAAGAAAAAGGATATAAGAGTTGCATTTGAGCAACTCATCATCATTTGCAAAGCTGATATTGGAATTCAATATAAGTAATTGTTGTTGATTATGGATGAGCCCTATGGATGGATATATATAGTGCTACACTAGTAATCATTTTGAAGACCAAGACTTTTGTTAACAAAAAAAAAAATGTAGTAATATTGAAAATAAATACATCTAATAAAACTGAAAATATTCTTCACATAACTCATAATTTGTGTTCTACCATATTTTTCTTTAATTTAGTACTATGTACACACACACACACACATATATATATATATATTATGACTTCTCTGAATTTGTTGATATTGGATTAATTCTAAAGCTATATTTAAAATTTTCAATATAGAAAAGAATAGTTATAATTCATAAGGTATATACTGTCATTTACCTACAACAAATATAAGTATGTAGAAATATACATTAAATCCACAATTATTCATTCTATACAACGAATCTAATTATTCAAATGGTATCCCACTTCTATAGAAGTGTAGGTTTTGATGATTTGAATTTGAACCTAGATCATGTTGGTTTTAAAATTTCAATAAAAAAGTTGTTCATTAAGTAGTATACTAAATATACCCTTATATATTTGTGGTATCAGTTATTTCATAAAATAATGTAATGTATTAACAGATGAAAAAGAAAAAATGACTTCTATCATGATCAAGTATTAAAAAGTAGAACGGACCAATTACATTGACTCAAAAATGACAATTTAATTTCATGTTTCCACACTAAAATATAAGCAACAAGTTGTAGTTGAAATAGACTTAAAGAGAACCATAATAATAATTCAACTTTTTTATTTTCATCATAAAGTTTTATGTTTTCATTTTCCCCCTCTTATATTCGTGTTTTATTAATTATACTTACTTTCAGTTTGGTTATTAACAAACTTAATTTAGATTGAATTTATATTTTGTTGTTTATCTTGACTTAACTTTCAAATTCAATAAACCTTTAAATACGCTAAAAAAATCCGTCATTCAATGAATCGAATAGACAACTATTGACTGATTAAGTCTTCAAAATATTGATTAAGATAAATGATGGTACTATTTTTCCACACTAACAAATAAATAACATGTCTAAGTTGAAAGAGACAAAAAGGACCACAAAATTAATTTGCTCATTCAACTTTTTTTCTACATAAGTTTTAAACCGTTAATGCAATATGTAGATTGAAAATTCAAGTTTGATTGCACCTAACAACACTCCATACATATCGGGCCTGGGCTCATCATAAAAATGAGTTAGTCCATGTTATAATTGCAGGCCCAAAGCCCAAATCCCTAAGCCTTATTGAAAGTCTAACAATGGGTTCAGCCCAACATTTTAATACTCTCAATGTCACTTAAAATTTTATTTGCAATTTACACCCTTGAATTATGGATAATGCGTCATTTATCCCTTGGATTTTCGACCACATTAATTTCTCTCGTGGTATTAATATTTTTACTTTTATTTGATGATTTTTTAATCCTATAAGAAAATGTATAAAGGATAAAAAAAATCATCGAATAAAAGTAAGTTCCCTCTTGCATTACGTTTTAAACTATTTTGAAACGATTATTAGATATATATTGTGGATTTAGAATGAGAATCTATATTCTATTCACTTCAAATAATTCTTTATATGGCAATCTTAAGCTATGTTTTAGTGATGATGATGAATTTTAGCTCAACTAGTATCAATGTGACTAAAATGTTTCCCTAATTTTCTCCATTTAGATTTATACATTACATGAAACCGTCTCATAGAATTCTGTGAATTAGAAATTGTAAATTCACCTATTTCACATCAGAACTAAGATGAGTATCGAAACTACATTAACAATTTTTTATTTTTTAGATTATAGAACAATGAAATGAAAGTAGAGATATAAAATGTTGTGCCCAAAATGTAAAAGGAATTTTGCACATGATTCTCATAACAAACATATTACTAATAAGGTAGCTTCACTTACATCAAATGAGATAGTGGGCCCTCTATGCATGGCCACTTATAAACAAGAACCAGCCACATGCTACTTCTTTAAGCTATGGTACAAGCAAAGTGAATTTCTACCACATTGAACATGGGTTTTATTACATGTCACACCTATTCAAATGTACAATCAATTTCTATAATTAGTTAAATGAGGAATCAAGAATTGGGTGGCTTGCCTTGGTATGTCACCATGTAGGAAAATGATTAAGACCCATAATTAATTTAGTCATGGAAGCTATTTTTAATGATCGTTTTGTCACAGTGATCATATAATATGCTCATCTGATCAGAAATGGAAATTTGAAGAAATGAAATCGATTGAAGGAAGGTATTTATCCTTAAAATAATTCATACATAAATATCCCACATTCCACACTTTACTGCTTGGATGTATTACCTGAATCAGTTGATGAATTTGTTCGATGGGTTTGCGATAGTTGTCAACTGGAAGTCCTAATACAGTCTGCGGTCTGCAATAATATAACCATCCAACGCAGAACTAGAGATCATATAGCTTCAAAGCAGCTTGAATCAGAGAGGATTGAGCAGCACTCTTCCCAGCCCCTTGAGGAGCAAAAAGTCAACCAAAATTTGATTAGCGATGATAATTTATGAGCTGATGCTCCCTCAAAAGAAAGTATGAAGATAGAGAGATGTGCAATTACAGTTTCAACTGTGAGAAACAACCAGCATATATTCTGTTAGGATTTCCAAACTAAAACCCTAAAACCTTGAAGATCCACCAACTAGAACAAACCAATCGGTTGAAACAACAATGTAGAAAATTCAAATCACAAAACAACACAAGGGATTACCTGGTTCAGCTGTAAATCTTACATCTACAGGGCAACGAAGGGAGGGATTATTTATTGAAGAAATCAAGAACAAATTACAAACTCAAATCTGCAACAAGATTGCAGAAAAACACTCTCAGCTAGCTAACTTAATCGCTCTAGATCTCTCTCAATATTCAATGACAACTTATGTTCTCAATTACAATGTAAACTATTATATATAAGCTACTTGGCAAAGTAAAAATCAGCTCAAACGGATCTCTAACTAATTCTGGCAAGATCTTGGAAGATTGCCTCTCACGCACCCTGTTTTCTTGAGACTCTGTTTCCTCTAAGCAGCTCAACCGATAAAACCGTTTCTTGATCCGACTTGGCAGCGCGTGATTGTTTCCCTCATATATCGCACTTCTGAGCTTTTAAAATAATCACGCCTTTATAAGTATAAAGCACGCCTTTCTCCGAAGCTTCAGAGTTGATGACGTGGCACTTTCTCCGAAGCTTCAGAGTTGATGACGTGGCAAAACGTGAACGCGCCTCTTTAAGTGAAACACGTTTCTTCCTTGCACCTGAAAACACAGAAAATGTTAGTGCTAAACATTTAAGAAAAACGTTTCTTCTTCCTTTATTTCTTCTCCAACACTTTGTCGATTTTGCCATTCTCCATGCACAGCCATTTTTTGCCATGCACATACTTGCAAGAGTTCTGCCATATACTATCAATTCTCCACCTTATGGCTTGAACTCTCTGCAAGTCTTCTTCAATCTTCATGTGCCTTTAGTTCCAGCTTTACCTCTAAGCCCTATTAGTTCCATACACAGCTCAAACTTTGCTATAGGTAAGGCTTTTGTAAAAGCATCAGCTCCATTCTCTTCAGTAGCTATCTTCTTCACTTGAACTTCTTCTTGCTCAATCATATCCCGGATGAAATACAACCCATCATCTATGTGTTTGGTCCTTTCATGATAACCAGGATGTTTTGTAAGATGGATGGCACTATTGTTATCACAAAAGATAGTGATACAACCTTGACTGATTCCAAATTCATTCAGAATTCCCTTAAGCCATGTGGCTTCCTTTGCAGCTTCAGTTACTGCAATAAATTCAGACTCAGTTGTGGATAAGGCTACCACATGTTGATGTGTAGACTTCCAGCTTATTGCAGTCCCAAACAAGGTAAATACAAAACCTATTAAAGACTGCCTAGTATCTACATTAGCTGCATAGTCTGAATCCACAAAGCCCTATATAGGAACTTTTAACTTTGATCTTTGCCTGAAACTTAGACCTCTATCTAATGAACCATTGAGGTACTTCATCACACACTTGACAGCTTCCCAGTGTGCAAGACCTGGATTTGCCATATACCTGCTGATGACACTCATGGCATGAGCAAGATCAGGCCTGCAGCATACCATGGCATACATCAGGTTCCAACAACATTTGCATATGGGATCCTTAGCATTCTGTCCAATTCATGCTGCAGCTTTGGCTCTTGCTCCTTGGAGAGCTTGATACTTTGACTCAAAGGAACACTAGAGCATCTTGATTGATTCATCTGGTACTTGATTAACACCTTTTTCAGATAATCACTTAGATCAAAGAACACCTCTCCTTTTTCTTCACTGAAACTTATGTCCATTCCAAGCATTCTTTTGGCCTTTCCCAAATCTTTCATGTCAAATTCTGATTTTAAAAGAGACTTCACTTCATGCAAACAAGAGTCAGAAGTACTAGCAATAAGCATATCATCAACATACAAAACAAGAAAAGTATGTGCATTATGTTCATGCTTAAAGTAGACACAGTGATCATACTTGCTTCTAACGAATTTAGACTTAAGTATAAAGTGATCAAACCTCAAATACCTTTGCCTTGGTGACTGTTTGAGGCCATAGAGTGATTTCTTCAGCAAGCATGCTTTGTTCTCACTTCCATTTACATGTAGACCTTCAGGGATTGCCATATATATCTGCTGCTTTAGTTCACCATGAAGAAATGCAGTGGTGACATCCATTTGGTGTAGCACCATTCTGAATTGAGCCACCATAGCTAAGAGTATCCTTATAGAACAATGCTTGACAACTGGGGAGAAGATCTCAGCATAATCTATCCCCTCCTTTTGTGTGAATCCTTTGGCTACAAGCCTTGCTTTGAATCTGATTTTGTTTCCTTTGGAAGCTTCTACTTTCTTCCTGAAAATCCACTTGCAATCTACAAGCTTATTCTTTGCAGGCGATCTGCCATGTCTCATTCTTGTCAAGAGAGCAAAGTTCTTCTTGGATTAATATCCAAGAAGGGTTGTCACAAGATTCAACAAATTTATCAATGGTAGATTGCAATATCCATGCTACACCGCTTAAGATGCCAGTTTGGAGGTGAGAAAAATATAGTGTGAAACAAATTTAAAGTTGTTGAATTTTCATACCACTAACAGAGCAATTTGCAACTTCCTACTAACAGGGGAAGTTTCAATATATGGAACAAAAACAATGATATTCTTGATGGCCTCATGGCTCACATGTCTAGCAGAGCATCTCAAAAGGTATACGAAGAGGCATCCCATTTCCAATCGGTGCTTCACCTGGAAATGCTTCCCAAATCTGATGTATGGCCAAAAAGTTTTGAGACATCAGAACCAAGTGGTGGAAATATCGCCCTTTATTTTTTCCCATCTTATATAAGGTCTTCATTTTATTCTTTAGTTGTCAGCTATTTCTGTTGCTTCTTGGCTTCCTTTTAGATTATATGTTGACATAATCCTACCTTTTCTACTAAAGGAGTGAACCGTTCTTTGATCACTTTGTCGAAGAGATGGTGCATAGAGAACTTGCATTGAGAGCCGTCGTGCAGAATGCTGAGCTTTTGGTTTTTACTTCGATGGAACTGCCACTGCCTTATTGGAGTAAATTTTCAGTCATTTTCTATCGATACAATTTAATCTTTGCATTGATTTTCACATATTCGAAAAACCTCAGTTTAAAATTTTCGTAGGATTTCAGGGCAAGTATTATATATGGGGAGTATTTAGGCAAAAGCCAGAACAAGCATTACGTTCTCAATCATGCAGTAGGGAGCCAAGGTACAACCCCATAACGTGTAAAGATCGTCGACATGGTACTGACTCCCGCCAAGGTAAAATTCCTGTGAAAACGAAGAGAGTTGTATTCTAGTTAAATAAGTGGAAAAAATAGAGAAGTATTGGCTAGTTCAAAAGTGTGTGTATTGACCATATCTTGTATTCTAGTTCTAGGAATTGAGGATTATTTCATAGTGAAATTATTTTTTAAATTGTCAAACATGTATGTGTGTGTTATCTTGGAAACGGACAACCAAGTTGTTCGTGTGGCAATATACATGTGAATCTCTGTCTGAAATAGGGCAAATGCTGCTGTGCACCAGGTGCACGGATCTGGATTGGTGCAACTGGGGCGACCCGACCCGGATCCGCGCACCTGGATTTTCTTTTTTTTTTTCTTTTTTTTTTTCGCTTCAGGTTGTTACCTTTATGTTGTAAAGATGTGACCTTTACGTTATATAAGTGTGACCTTTATATATAAATGTTATGACCTTTATGTTCAGTAACTTAGGAAAAAAATGAAGATTTTCAGGTTTTTTCACTTCAGATTAAGACCTTTATATTGTATTGTTGTAACCTTTATATACAGTTTTTGTGACCTTTATGTACAAATATTATGACCTTTATAATCCATAACTTTGAAAAAAATTGAAATTTTCAAAATTCAGTGCATTTTAAGGATGGATATATGTGCAGCTAATATTTCATAAACGTAAATATGTACAAATTTTGTTAAAATTCTTCATTTTTTTCTAAGTTAGAGTATATAAAGGTCATAACATTTATACATAAAGGTCACACTTATATAACATAAAGGTCACATGCATATAACATAAAGGTAACAACCTGAAGTGAAAAAATAAAATTCAAAAAAAAAATAAAATAAATAAAAGTGCGCGGATCCGGGTCGACCCGGACCCGACCCGAATTGTACATACACCAGTTGCACAGGAGACTAACTCCTGAAATAGTTTCTAATATTTAGTAATTTATAAGTTTTTTTTTTATGTAGTAATAATGTTATTTATAGTCATGATGTGAATAAATAATATTTAAATAAGAGCAGATAAACGCTACTCTCTTCATCCCAACTCAACTTGTCTACTTGTCATTTCGGTTTGTCCCACCTCAACTTGTTAGCCCATAAATGGCAACAAAAGTTAAATATGAATATCCTCATATTTCATCGTTATTACAAAAATATCACTCAATTATCTTTAAAAACAATCTTAAAAAACAAAAAGTCACAAAAGTCAAATATTAATATCCTTATATTTCATTTTTATTACAAAAATGTCACTCAATTATCTTAAAAAACAATAGTCAACTATTTTTTCTCAACCTCCGTGTCGGTCATAGTAGGCAAGTTCAACCGGGACGAAGGTAGTATTAGTTATATAAAAATCCCTTATGAAGGTAAACTGGGTTTTATGAAGGGAAAGGAGAAATAAAGGTTATTAAAAGGTTAAGATTAAAATCGATTACTATTAATTATAATATTGTTATAAAGTTTGGTATACAGTTCATTTATTATATAAAAGTAATATTTATTAAATTCATTAATGATCAATGTAACCTTATTCAATTTAATCTTTACATTTTTGAAAATATAATAACAATTAAATACTATTAAATAATATACTACTCCCTCCGTCCCAGTCGAATTTGCCTACTTGTCATTTTCGTTTGTCCCAATCCAATTTGTCTACCCATAAATGACAAAGAAATAACATTTTTTAATCAAAAAGTAAGTAAAAAGTAACCTAAAACAACAAGTCAACTGCATTTTCTTAGGTTCCGTGCCCGATCCAAGTAGGCAACTTGGACCGGGACGGAGGTAGTATAATATACATTATACATGATTTTATACACTTTTTTTGTAAATTTTGGTGTAATTCCTTTCTCAACAATGTGTCAAAGTGTGCGCCGGATTTTCGTAATTTCTTCTATTGAGGTGTCAACAAATGTAGATAAGATCAAGTATGAATAATATGAAAAACAATATTCATGAACCAATTCCTTCTCCCTAGAGAAGAAGAAAATGAATACCAGATTTCTTAAGAATTTTCTGTAAAAACAAATATGTCTATCAGTAGTCTCCCTAAAAATTGCCTAGTTCTTTCTCCTTTTCTCTTATTTATACTCTTCCCCCTTCCTCTAGGAAGGATCATGTTGTCCTTTACCCCTCTGTCATTTGTCCTTTTCCGTCCTTCTCTCTCTTAGGTGCACACTCTCGAATCTTCCTTCATTTTCCTTGATTATTCCCTTCTCGAGGTTGTTAGGAGGTTATCCTTTTTTATCTCATATGCAACGGCTCCAACTTCGCCTCACCTCTTGGATTTATGCCACGTGGCCCTTCTTGATGACCACCCTTCATGTACTTTTTGTTCGTTTGCCGAGTTCTGCTAAGATGTGCTCTGCCAAGTTCTGACAGGTGACCCCATCCTCGTCTGTTGAGCTCTGCTAAGACGTGCTCTGCCAAGTTCTGCCGTACAAAACTTTGTCACGTCTGTTGAACCTCACCTCATTAAGTACTTTTTGGTTGTTTTTACTACTTTTTGTTTTGCTAAATGAAGAACTTATCCCCTACCCACATCATCATCCTTTTTTCTTTCACAAATACTCATATGCAACCGTCTCACATGCGACGGCATTCGCGCACGGTCGACCGTGTCCCAGGATACGACCGTGCACGACTGTAGTGTATAAGTATGTCTTTTTCAACAATAAGTATGTGATTTTCACTATAAGTATGTGATTTTTTTCCTTGCCCACGACCGTACCTCGCGCGAAAACTAAGAGCAATCTGTGGCGTACGGTCAGGTCTCAGGACACGGTCGAGATAAGTATGCACTACTAGAAAATAATCAAATTCCAACAGAAATTCCAACGGAAATAATAACCGTTGGAATTTCCAACAGAATTTCCAACGGAATTCAACGCTGTTGGAAATTCCGTTGGAATTTTTATAATTTTCAATAGAATTTCCAACGGAATTTCCAACGGAATTCAACGCAGTTGGAAATTCCGTTGGAATAATGTTGGAATTTTTTTTGTGATTGTATATTCCAACAGAAAAGTACCTTTGGAATGTTCCGTTGGAATCATTTTTCCGTTGGAATTTCCGTCGGAATTTAAATTCCAACGCCCCTTTTTCCGACGGTCCACTTCCGTTGGAATGAAGAATTCCAACAGAATTTTGCAAAATTCCAACGGTATTTCACAAAATTCCAACGGAATTGTTCCGTTGGAATTTAAGTGATTTCTAGTAGTGATGTGATTTTTATCTATAAATATGTGTTTTCTCGCACGGTCGACCGTGTCCCAAGACACGATCGTGTTCCAGGACACGACCGTGCGCGAGTGCCGTGGCACATGAGACGGTCTCACAGGAGTCCAACTCTTTTTCTTTTAATTCATTTTATGCTTCGTTTGTTCTTATATTTGGAGTGTTATTAAAAGTTACTAGTATTTCACCCGCACGATGCGTGGTTTATTATTTATTCTAATTGTTATATTAAAAGTTATTTATATATCTTTTATTATTCCAAATGTTGTATGATATAGAAATATATTTACCATATCTTTATTAATTTTAAAGTTATATTTTATTATTTAAAAATAATTATTAGGTAAAGTAGAATTTCAGTTGAATAAAGTAGAATTTGGTTGACCCTATCTCTCGTGTATTTTTCGAACTTCGCTCTGCATTCGTTTTCTTGGGACTTGTTATTTTAAATTTTAATAACACAAATTATATATGTTATTCTACATTATATTTGACAGTATTAAAAGGTTGGAACACAAAATTATAAATAATCTAAACAACGAAATTGAAAGCTTATATTCTATTTATTTGTTTTTTGAAAAAACAAATATGGTCGTTGGCTCGATAGATAATTTGATAAGTCAATGATGAAATTAGTTAAAAATGACCATTTAACAATATAAGTTTTGAATCTTTATTTTACAAAATTTATCATAATTAAAAAAACTATATTAAAATTTATTTTAACTTTAAAATTGATAATATTAATAATTATAAACATTAAGTAACTTTAGTTAACAAAAAAAAAGATTAACAACTTGAAAACTTACAATACATTCTATTTGTTTTTGTTTTTCATTGAAAAATTTCATGGCTTGATAGATAATTTAATAAGTCAATGATTTTCGAAATTAGTTAAAAGCGACAAATTAACGATATAAGTCGAGAACTGTTTACTTATATACAACATGTGGCATAATTACAAAAATCATTTTAGAATATATTTAACTTTAAAACTGATAATATGAATCATTATAAACATTAAGTAATTAAAGTTAGCAAAAAAAAAAAGAAATTTAATATTTTGAAAACTTACATTCTATTTGTTTTTATCTTGTGTTGAATATTTTTCTTAGTCTAATAAATAATTTGATAGGCTAATGATTTTTGGAATTTGTCAAAATTGATCAATCAATAATATAAATTTTGAAATTTTTACTTATATACAACATTTTTTCGAAATTACAAAAATATCTTAAAATTTCTTTAATTTTAAATGTGAATGTGAATAATTGTAGACATTAAGTAATGATAGTTAATACAAAAGAATTAAATTATAGTTCAACATTAAACATTATTCATCAACAACAACAACAAATAATAATAATAATGATAATCTATCTATAATAACAATAATAATGATAATACTATTAATTAATTAATAATAGTAATGATAAGTAATAAAATAAAAATAATAATAATAATATGTTAATTGAAAATATTACAACATAACATAATTAATTCCCTCTAAAAAAACTATTAGTTTTTACAGTTTTTTATTAACTAAAATCTTGATTTGATATTTCTAGAAGGAAAGTGGCAAAATTGTAAATTTTGCCAACTGTCCTCCATTTATATATAGATATACTTACAATTAGTATCACAACTAATCGTCAAAATTTGATAAATTAAATATAAAAATAAATACTAGTAAATTCGATGTCAATATAGACTAGATGGTTAGCGAAGCTTCATAATTAGCTCAAAAAAAAAGTAAAAAGAGAAGATCAATTGTACTAGGTCAATATCCGGACCAAATCAAATTAACCCGATCCATTTAGAGGTTGATGTATTCATTAAATATTATAGGGCCAGGTTTGGTATTAATTAGGAAGGCTGAATTTAATAATTTATCTTGAAAAGAACTATACTTTCTTCATTTATAATTGGACCTGGCCCAAATTACAAAGACAGGCCCAGAGCACAAAGCCCAAACACCATAGCCATGTTATTGAAAGTCTCTCGGTAACAATGGTTCAGCCCAACAGCTTTTCGCATTCCAATTGACAGTTAAAATGAAAATTGCAATGCACACCCTTCAACTATGGATAATGCTATATTTACCCCAATGAAAGAAATTTGTACTTAGTCTCATTGTAAACCTTAATTCTTAAGTTCAATATCGGAAATATTCAGTGCAACAATATTATATATACTTTAATATTGATTAACAACATACTTGAAAACTTTAATCATATTTTCACCTGCAACAAACAACTATAACTGAACCTTTATTTCACCATCTTCACAAAACACTCAAAACAAAATATGTAAAACAGAATTACAAACAACAATATCTAAGACTTAGAAGTACAGCCAGAGCTGGTCTTCAAGAATTTTGAGCTAATGGATTCTTCAGCCTTGCCCATTTGACATGAACATACACATAAAGTTTGTTCCACATCTCTTCCATGAATCCAAAATAGGCATCTCTCCATGATTTCTTCAACACCAATGCACTGCACACTGCCGATAATCCCATTGCATATCCAGATGATAAGAACACCCAAAACCACTCTATCTCATCAGATTTATCACCTTCATCTTCTTCATCCCCGTCTTTGTCTTCATCAATTGCTACAATTACTTGTCAATGGAGGGCCATAAAGATGGTTCCCAATAAAGCTCGAAGCATCCAAGCTCTGAAGTTGGGTGCTTTTTGGTATTCTCCCTGTTAAGTTATTGAAAGACAAGTTCAAATGGTTCAAAGAAAACATAAGTGTGAAGCTATTGGGAATTTCACCGGATAAATAGTTTCTTGAGAGATCGAGAGATTCCAATTGCTTCATATCTCCAATGTTGTCCGGAATCGAACCTGTCAGCTGATTTCCTGACAAGTCCAACGATCCCAATTCAACTAAACTTGTCAATTCCTTTGGGATATCACCAGACAGATTGTTTCTCGACAAATCAATATTCCTTACCAATGAAAGTATTGTGTCGTACTCCATTTGGCTTCCTTTTGTGGTTACTGATGCACTTTCCCTTAAAGCCCATGCCCCCCCAAACACACCATAGCCATAGGAATTTTCATACAAACTTTGTTTTGTAGCCATTGCAGTTAAATTATAAACACACCTAGGAATCCTACCTGAAAATTGGTTGTTGGAAAGATCCATGATTTGGAGAGAGTTTAGGTGGCATATCGTAGAAGAAATGTTACCACTCAACTTGTTTGAGCGTAAAATAAGAATCTTCAAATTGGCTAGGCTTGTTCCCATCCATGCTGGTAGTATCCCATCAAGATCATTATCACCAAAGTTGATAAACCCCAATTCCTTGCATTTATGCATTGAAAACGGTATCTGCCCAGAAAAGTTGTTGCCAAAAAGATTCAAAGACCTTAGTCTCTCAAGGAATCCTATGGAAGGTGAGATACTTCCAGACATCTTGTTCTTGCCTATGTTCAAGTACCTCAAATATGGCCACTTCTTCCAGCAATCTGGCATCTCTCCACTCAATTGATTTCTCTCCAGATGAAGAAGATCCAGTCCGTAGGTTTCATGAGTCATGTCACAGAGAAAGTGAGATATACCTCCTGAAAATGAATTATTTGACAGATCCAGATATATCACATTTTCTCCTATCCGAGGCAATGAGCCATTGAATTGGTTTGCACTCAGGTATATACCCTGGCCTCGAGAGTGCGTACTTTGTATAGATGGGATTTCTCCATGAAGATGGTTGTGAGAAAGATTCAAGAAGTGAATATCCCAAAACCAGGTAGGAACACCACCTGAGATTCCAGTATTGGATAAATCAAGTTCTTCAATGTTCTTCAGCTTATTAAGCCATGGTGGGATGATCTCCAAAGACTTGCCAACGCCTAATCTCCATGATCCTAGACCAATTGTCTTAAGATGGAGGGGTGGAATCCATTTTGAGCTTACATTTAATGTCAGTTGATTTCCAGAGGCAGAAAAAGTTTCCAACTCTTTGAGATTCACAAAGTGGCATTCACTCACAATTCCCTCCAACTTGTTATCTTTAAAATCAAATTCTTTCAGATTAAAAAGTTGACCAACAGTTGCAGGAAGATTTCCAGTGAATTCGTTATCATACAGATATAGATATTCCAAAGACGATAGCTTTCCTAGGTTGATTGGAATTGCACCAGAAAATGAGTTTGTACTAAGATCAAGAATTTGAATTCTCTTAAATTCTCCAAATTGATCCGGTAGATGACCGGACAGGCGATTTTCTAACAAGTATATGGTCTCCAATGCACCTAAGAAGCATTCAGACATATTTCCAAATGAATCTGATATATCTCCTTCAAACTCATTGTATGATAAATCCAATGACCTTAAACTGCAGATGTTAGCTATTTCTCTTGGTATTTTTCCAGAAAGTTGATTAACATATAAAAGAAGAGTGTCAAGTGAGGTTAGATTTGCTATGGCATTGGAAACTGTACCCTGTAGATGAGAGTCACTCAAATCAACATACTCTAAGTCTTTGCAAGAGTAGAGCCAATCTGGAATACTGGAATTGATCAAATTTACACTGAGATCAAGATATTTGAGTTTGGTAGCATTAATGCTACCACTTGAAATTGGAACTTTTAAATAGTTACCACTGAGGTCAAGAGAAAGAAGATTAGTCAACTGAAAAATCCATCCAGGAAAATACAAAGATTGAAAGTAGTTGTCATTATGAGAGAGATCGAGGAAGGTTAAATGGGAAGTAGTAGTATTAACATGATTCAAAGGAGCCATGAAATCAAGGCTGCAACTTTGGAAATGAAGTAGACGCAGAGAAGGGAGGGAGTTGATCACCTGTGCCCAATTGCTTGCTGTGCTCATATTCACATCATTCATGTTTAGATACTCCAATTGAGAAAGCCTCGACAACCATTCCACGCTTTCAGCTTCCAGCAAGTTAACAATATGATAACTTCCATTCACATCTGTGTAACCTGGAAAGCCTCCCAAGTGTAAAGTGTGTAGATTTGAAAGATTCCCAAAAGTATGGGGTATCTTTCCATGAAATCCAGCACGAGATAAATTCAAATACTCGAGTTTTTTGAACGATCCAATGAAGGATGGGATTGTTTCTCCAAATTCATTTTGGCTTAGATCAAGATACTTCAAATGTTTGAGATTGAGTAAAGATGAATTTATTTTCCCACTTAAACCATTACTGAAGATGGAGTCATTGTTGCTCCCTTGAAGATGGAGTCGATGAACATGGCCAGTGAGGTTGTTGCAAACCACACCTTTCCACTTGCAACAATTCACTTTACCATCCCATGATGACATTACGTTCTCTGGATCTTCCAGACCTTGTTTGAAGCTTAGAAGAGATTGTTTTTCGATTTCTGGACATAAGAAAATGGGATTGTTTCTCATGAAATAACATGGTTTCAAAAAGAAAATGAGGAGAAAAAAGGAGGTGAGAGTTGCATTTGAGCAACTCATCATCATTTGTAAAGCTGATATTGGAATTCAATATAAGTAATTGTTGTTGATTATGGATGAGCCCTATGGATGGATATATATAGTGCTACACTAGTAATCATTTTGAAGACCAAGACTTTTGTTAAAAAAAATAAAAATGTAGTAATATTGAAAATAAATACATCTAATAAAACTGAAAATATTCTTCACATAACTCATAATTTGTGTTCTACCATATTTTTCTTTAATTTAGCACTATGTATACACACACATATATATTATGACTTCTCTGAATTTGTTGATATTGGATTAATTCTAAAGCCATATTTCAAATTTTCAAAATAGAAAAGAATGGTTATAATTCATAAGGTATATACTGTCATTTACCTACAACAAATATAAGTATGCAGTAATATACATTAAATCCACAATTATTCATTCTAACAATGAATCTAATTATTCAAATGGTATCCCACTTCTATAGAAGTGTAGGTTTTGATGATTTGAATTTGAACCTAGATCATGGGTTTTAAAATTTCAATAAAAAAGTTGTTCATTAAGTAGTATACTAACTATCCCCTTATATATATGTGGTATCAGTTATTTCATAAAATAATGTAACATGTATTAACAGATGAAAAAGAAATAATGACTTCTATCATGATCAAGTATTAAAAAGTAGAACGGACCAATTACGTTGACTCAAAAATGACAATTTCATTTCATTTTTCCACACTAAAATTATAAGCAACAAGTCGTAGTTGAAATAGACTTAAAGAGAACCATAATAATAATTCAACTTTTTTTTTTCATCATAAAGTTTTTTGTTATCATTTTCCCCCTCTTATATTCGTGTTTTATTAATTATACTTACTTTCATTTTGGTTATTAACAAACTTATTTTAGATTTGATTTATATTTTGTTGTTTATCATGATTTAACTTTAAAATTCAATACACCTCTAAATACGGTAAAGAAATCCGTCAATTAATGAATCGCATAGACAAGTATTGACTTATCAGGTCTTCAAAATATTTAAACGAAGCTTACAAGTTAAGAATTAACATCAATCATGATACCCTTTTTCCACACTAACAAATAAATAACACGTCGAAATTGAAAGAGAAGAAAAGGACCACAAAATTAATTTCCTCATTCAACTTTTTCTCTCTGTTTTTTTCATCATAAGTTTTAAACCGTTAATGCAATATGTAGATTGAAAATTGACAATTCAAGTTTGATTGCACCTAACAACACTCCATACATATCGGGCCTGGGTTCATGATAAAATGAGAGCCCATGTTATAACTGCAGGCCCAAAGCCCAAATCCCAAAGCCTAATTGAAAGTCTATAACAATGGGTTATTCAGCCTAATATCAAAATATTCCAATTGCCATTTGAAATTATATTTGCAGTTTAGACCCTTGAACAGTGGGTAATGCATCATTTATTCCTTGGATTTTCGACCACATTTGAATTTTAATTTCTCACTTTGTATTAAAATTTTACTTTTATTTGATGATTTTTTTTTATTTCGGTAAGAAAATGTATAATTAATCCTTAGCCTTCTTGTATTACGTTTTAAATTATTTCAAACCGATTATTAAATATATATTGTGGATGTAGAGTGAAAATAATTATTCACTTCAAATAATTCTTCACATCCGGACCAAATCAAACTGACCCGATCCATTTAGAGGTTGATGTATTCATATATATTATAGGGCCAGGTTTGGTTTGGTATTAACTAATGAAAGCTGAATTTGACTTGTAAAAATTACTAACTTCTTCAATCGAATAGCTATTTTAAAGCCTATTCATAATTTGAGAGCCCATTTTATAAATGCAGGCCCAAATCCGGAAGCCCAAAGCCTATTAAAAGTAGTTTAGCCCAACTGCTTTTAGTTGACAGTTAAAATGAAATGAAAGTTGCACTTTACACCCTTCAACTATGGATAATGTTTTATTTGCCCCAATGAAAGAAATTTGTATTGGGTCTCGCACAAAACGGTCATTCTTAAGAACATACTTCAAAACTTCAACAACATTTTACACTTTCACAACATTTTTATTTTTCAAACTAATTTCACCAAACACTCAAAACAAAATATGTAAAACAAAATTACAAACAACAATATTTGATACGTTGAAGTACAACAAGAGTTGGTCTTCAAGAATTTTGAGCTAATGGATTCTTTAGCCTTGCCCATTTGACATGAACATACACATATAGTTTGTTCCACATCTCTTCCATGAATCCAAAATAAGCATCTCTCCATGAAATTCAACAACACCAATGCACTACACATTGCCGATAATCCCACCGCATATCCGGATGATAAGAACACCCAAACCCACTCTATCTCATGAGATTCATCACCTTCATCTTCTTCATCCTCGTCGTTGTCTTTATCACTGCCACCATGGCTGTAATTACTTGTCAATGGAGGGCCATAAAGATGGTTCCCAATAAAGCTCGAAGCATCAAGCTCTGAAGTTGGGTGCTTTCTGGTATTCTCCCTGTTAAGTTATTTAAAGACAAGTTCAAATGGTTCAAAGAAAACACAAGTGTGAAGCTATTGAGAATTTCACCGGATACATAGTTTCTTGAGAGATTCCAATTGCTTCATATCTCCAATGTTGTCCGGAATCGAACCTGTCAGCTGATTTCCTGACAAGTCCAACGATCCCAATTCAACTAAACTTGTCAATTCCTTTGGGATATCACCAGACAGATTGTTTCTCGACAAATCAATATTCCTTATCATTGGAGGTATTGTGTCGTACTCCATTTGGCTTCCTTTTGTGGTTACTGATGCACTTTCCCAAAGATGATAGAATAATCCACTATCACCATATGACTGCTCATACAAACTTTGTTTTGTAGCCATTGCAGTAAAATTATAGACACAGCTAGGAATTCTACCTGAAAATTGGTTGTCGGAAAGATCCAAGATTTGGAGAGAGTACTTGAGGTGGCATATCTTAGAAGAAACCTTGCCACTCAATTTGTTTGAGCGTAAAATGAGAATCTGCAATCTGACTAGGCTTGTCCCCATCTCCCATCAAGATTATTATCACCAAAGTTGATAAACACCAAATTTCTGCATTTATGAATTGAAAACGGTACCTGCCCAGAAAACTTGCTGCCAAAAAGACATCAAATACCCAAGGTCTCCTATGGAAGTTGAGATACTTCCAGACATGTTGTTCTTGCCTATGTTCAAGTAATCCAAATCTGGCCAATTCAGACATCTCTCCACTCAATTGATTTCCCTCCAGATGAAGAAGCTGCAAACGTGGACTGTAGGTTTCATGAGTCGAGTCGTGTTGTGAGATATACCTCCTGAAAATGAATTATTTGAAAGATCCAGATCATACACATTTTCTCCTATCCGAGGCAATGAGCCATTGAATTGGTATATACTCTGGTCGTCTTGACCCTGTATAGACGCGATTTCTCCATTAAGATGGTTGTGAGAAAGATTCAAGAACTTAATTTCCCAAAACCAGGTAGGAACACCACCTGAGATTCCAGTATTAGATAAATCAAGTATTTCAATGTTCTTCAGTTTATGAAGCCATGAAGGGATCTCCTGAGACCTTCCAACGCCTAATCTCCATGATCCTAGACCAACTACCCAAAAAATTTCTAGCTTTGTGAGATTGGCAAAGTGGCATTCCTTCTGATGGTATTTGATGGTTGGATATTGGTGAGAGATGTGTTTTAGTATATATGAACTTAGGATAGGAGGGAGGTTTTAGGAAAGATTTAGTAGGAAATAGTTGAAAGTTTTGAGATAGGGTGATAAGGATTTTGAAAGCTATAGTTTCACTTTATTGCTTTGGTTTCTAGTTCACTTCTTACAAATGAACTCCTCCCATATTTATAGGAGGTCTTAGAAGTTTCCTGAGTATTCTTTCATATTCTATTTCTAGATTACTCTGGAATACTCTTCTTCTCTCTTTTTTTATTCTACCTCTAGAATATTCTAGAGTATTCTTATTTTCTATATTATTCTTTTCTCTTCCTAGATTACTCTAGATACATCTATACAATTCTAAATCATTCTATAAAATTCTAGAAAATTCTAGAAATGTGCATCACTTTCTAATACTCCTCCTTGATGCATATTTCTGTGACTCCAATTTTTCTTCGTAGTGTCTCGAACTTTTCTCGAGGTAGTGCTTTTGTAAAAATATCTGCTAGTTGGTCTTCAGTCCTGCAGTGCTCCAACTCGATTTCTTTGTTTGCTTCTGCTTCTCGAATGAAGTGGTACTTGATCTTTATGTGTTTAGTTCTACTATGGAACACTGGGTTTTTTGCGATAGCTATTGCTGATTTACTGTCGCAATAGATTTTGGTAGCATCATCCTGCGGCTCTCCCATGTCTTCAAGTATGTATTTAAGCCAAATAGCTTGACTTGTAGTCATTGCTGCTGCTATGTATTCTGCTTCGGCTGATGATTGTGCAACCGTTGGTTGTTTCTTAGATGCCCAAGAAAATATTGTGCGTACCCTGATGTGCTCTTCATGTCGTCAACAGAGCCTGCCCAATCACTGTCAATATAGCCAATTAACCTTGAGTCAGGTGTTGATTCATACCAGATGCCGAAGTTTTTAGTTCCTTGAAGATATCGGAGTACTCGCTTTGCCGCTCCATAGTGAATCTGACTTGGATCCTGCATAAACCTTGATAAGAAGCTCGTTGCGTACATGATGTCAGGTCGAGTCGCTGTTAGATAGAGTAGACTTCCGATCAAGCTTCGAAATTTTGAGATGTCTGCCTTTGGTGAGCCATCATCTTTTTGTAGTGCTTTAGAGCTATCAAGTGGGGTGACAACGGTCTTGCACCCTTCCATCTTGAACCTTTTTAATAAGCTTTCGGTATATTTCTTTTGTGAGATAAATATACCATCTTCTCTTTGGTTTATCTCGATCCCGAGAAAATAATGCATCAAGCCCAAATCAGTCATCTCGAATGTCTTCATCATGTCTTCTTTGAACTCCTTAATCATTATCTCATTGTTTCCTGTGACTATTAGATCATCCACGTATAAAGAGACAATAAGTTTATTTTTCGTACCTTGGGTCTTGATGTATAGTGTATGCTCGCTCGGGCTCCTCTTGAATCCAAGTTTTGTGAAATAATTGTCGATTCTGCTATACCAAGCTCGTGGGGCTTGTTTTAAACCATAGAGTGCCTTCTTTAATCTGAGAACTTTATCTTCTTGCCCTCGTATCACGAACCCTTGAGGTTGTTCTACGTAGATTTCCTTTTCAAGATATCCATTTAAAAAGGCTGACTTCACATCAAGTTGGTAAATCTTCCATCTCCTTTGTGCAGCTAGCGCAACAAGTGCTCGAATAGTGTCGAGTCGGGCTACTGGAGCGAAAGTCTCGTTGTAGTCGATTCCTTGTACCTGTGAGTAACCCTTTGCTACTAGTCTTGCCTTATGTTTGTTAATTGAGCCATCTGGGTTAATCTTTGTCTTATACACCCACTTAACTCCAATAGCTTCTTTGTTGCTCGGTAGATCCACCAACTCCCATGTTTCGTTTTTCTCGATCATTTTGATTTCTTCTTCCATGGCTTTTACCCATTCTTTTTCTTTGACGGCAACTTCAAAGCTTTCGGGCTCTAGGGTCACAAAGTTGCAACTCTCGTATATATCTCGTAGTAGTCTAACTTTTCTGGGAGCAGAATCTGGAGAAGATTCTTCTTCAATTGAGATAGAAGATGGTGATGGTGTCCTCGGACTAGAAGGTTCTGGGGCTTAACTAGGAGTTTCACTAGAAGATTCTGAAGCACCTGGTCCTTGGTCTTCGGTAGGATGTCGTAGTGGTGGTAGCATTATATTTTGTTTTTCTACCTTTTCTTCTTCCCAATTCCATGTAGCATTCTCATCGAACTCGACGTCTCGACTAATAATTAGTTTCTTACTTTTAAGACTATAAATTCTATAGCCTTTAGACTGAGAGCTGTAGCCAAGAAAAATACCTTTTTCTGTCTTCTCCTCCAGTTTGTGTCTCTTCTCTTTTGGGATGTGCGTGTAGCAGATACTCCCAAAGATTTTGAGATGCTGTGTTGACGGCTTTCGTCCGCTCCATGCTTCTATTGGTGTTTTATTTTGTACTGCCTTTGTTGGACACCTATTTAGTAGATAGACAGCGGTGTATACTGCTTCTGCCCAGAACTCCTTTGGTATGTTTTTTTCTGCTAGCATTGTTCTGGCCATCTCCATCACGGTCCTATTTTTCCTCTCTGACACGCTATTCTGCTCTGGAGCGTAGCCAACTGTCAATTGATGATTGACTCCTTCCTCCTCGCAGAACTTATTGAATGCGTTAGAGGTGTATTCTGTACCTCTATCGCTTCGTAAGACTTTGATTCGGCGACCGCTTTGGTTCTCGACCAAATTCTTAAATTTCTTAAATATATTAAAGACTTCTGTTCTTTCTTTCATAAAGTATACCCACGTCATTCTTGTATAGTCATCAATAAAGAGAATGAAGTACCTGTTTTTCTCAACTGTTGGTGTCCTCATTGGGCCGCACACATCTGTATGGATTAGCTCCAATTTTTGCTTAGCTCGCCATGTTTGTCCGGAGGGAAATGACTTTCGATGTTGTTTTCCTTCCATGCATGTGCCGCATATGTCATCTTTTATTTGTATGGCTGGAAGATCTTTCATCATATTTTTCTGGTGGAGAACTTTTAGTCCTTGGAAGTTGAAGTGCCCGAACCTTCGGTGCCATAGCCAGGATTGATCTTCGTGGGCTTTTAATGCTGCCTCAACATACTGCCAGCGAATAGGAAAATTTCTTTGTTGCTGCATTTTGACTACAGCAATTTCAGAATTTTTATTCTTGTCGTCGTATATGGTGCATGAGTCTCCTTTGAATAGTAGTGAGTATCCTTTCTCCATCATTTGACCCACGCTGAGTAGATTTGTGTCAAGCTTAGGGACCAGCAGTACATCATGGATGAATCGCGTACCTTTCTTCGTGTTGACCGCAATAGTTCCCTTTCCTTCGACGCTCACTAGGTCTCCATTTCCGAGCTTCACTTGTGATTTAATTGATTTGTCGATATTTTGGAAGATCTTGTCATCTGCTGTCATATGGTTGCTGCAGCCACTTTCTATGAACCAAGTATCGTTCTTTAATTCTGATGCAGCATGACATGCGTAGAATAAGTTGTTTCTGCTTTGCTCCTCCTCGGTGTAATTAGCTTGGTGTTTTTGTTTGAAGCGACAATCTTTCTCCAGATGACCAAATTTTCCACAATTTTTACATTGTGGTTTATCTCGGTTCCAACAATCTTTTTCAAGATGGTTGGTCTTCTTACAAATGTTACATGGTGGGTACTTATCTTTTCTTTTATAATTATCACAACCACCTTGATTTTTATTTCTTTCTATATTTTTCTTCCCACCATTTCTAGAATTCTGAGACCGTATGTTGAGTTTAGATTGAAATGCGTTTTCTACTGATTCGTTTTCATGCATACTCAATCTTTTCTCATAAGCTTCAAGTGAGCCTATTAATTCTGTCACCGATAATTTTTCTATATCTTTAGTTTCTTCAGTTGTAGTGACGATAGGATCATATTTAGCTGCCTCAGATTCTTTCATTTTCATATTTTCCAACTCCCTTCTTAGAGTTTGGAGTTTGAGATTGCGTACCTTATCACTTCCTTGATATTCCTCCTTTAGCGTATCCCAAGCTTCTTTTGACGTTTTAGCTCCACTGATTCTTGGAAATAGAGACTCCACCATAGCCATTTGTAATATGTAGAGTGCTAGACTATCCTTCTCCACGTTTTTGTCTAATTTTTCTTTGTCTGTAGCAGACAAAGACAATGTGTCTTCGGGGATAGTATATCCCTTCTCAACGATCTCCCATAGACCTTGGGACATAAAATATGTTTTCATTTTAATGCCCCAATAATTATAGTTTTCTCCTGAGAAAATTGGGATTGGAATTTGATTGTTATTTGATAAGGACATTTTTGTAGGTATAGTAATGGTAATGGGAAATTTTTATTAGTATGTTTGGTGATATTGCGGAAGCTAGTTTACGCCCAGTTCAAATCTAACCAGGCTCTGATACCACTGATGGTATTTGATGGTTGGATATTGGTGAGAGATGTGTTTTAGTATATATGAACTTAGGATAGGAGGGAGGTTTTAGGAAAGATTTAGTAGGAAATAGTTGAAAGTTTTGAGGTAGGGTGATAAGGATTTTGAAAGCTATAGTTTCACTTTATTGCTTTGGTTTCTAGTTCACTTCTTACAAATGAACTCCTCCCATATTTATAGGAGGTCTTAGAAGTTTCCAGAGTATTCTTTCATATTCTATTTCTAGATTACTCTGGAATACTCTTCTTCTCTCTTTTTTTATTCTACCTCTAGAATATTCTAGAGTATTCTTATTTTCTATATTATTCTTTTCTCTTCCTAGATTACTCTAGATACATCTATACAATTCTAAATCATTCTATAAAATTCTAGAAAATTCTAGAAATGTGCATCACTTTCTAATACCTTCACAATTCCTTCCAACTTGTTATCATTAATGTAAACAAGTTTTAGATTAAAAAGTTGACCAAAAGTTGCGGGAAGATTAGATTTCCAGTAGATTTGTTTTGTTATCAAACATATCATATAAATCTTCCAAAGACGATAGCTTTCTTAGGCTGATTGGAATTGCA
This sequence comes from Scutellaria baicalensis, assembly GCA_005771605.1. Lineage (NCBI taxonomy): Eukaryota > Viridiplantae > Streptophyta > Magnoliopsida > Lamiales > Lamiaceae > Scutellaria > Scutellaria baicalensis. The sequence goes on from CM016721.1 coordinate 30,266,025, forward strand.
GCAGAAAATGAGTTTGTGCTGAGATCAAGATATTGAATTCTCTTAAATTCTCCAAGTTGATCTGGTAGATGACCGGACAGGTAATTATCTGACAACGACATGGTCTCCGATGCACCTAAGAAGCATTCAGACATATTTCCAAATGAATCTGATATTTCTCCTTCAAACTCATTCTCAGATATATTCAAAGGAGCCATGCATGAAATCAAGACTGCAATGTTGTAAATGAAGTAGACGCAGAGAAGGGAGAGAGTTGATCCCAATTGGTTGCTTTGCTCATGTTTGTTGAAATATTAATTTGACATTATCCATTTTGTCTTTTAGACTACATGCATGAATGTTAAAATTATTGTAGTCAAGTCATATTTATTTTAAGTTCATGTACTAGAGGTGACCTTCAAAATATCACCATTAATAGGTCAGTTTGAATGGTGTAATTCCTGCACCTATATATACCTATGTAATCTTCATTCGAAAGACAGATCAATCAAAGTTTTATTTTCCTCCACTAAATTGAGTTATCCTCTTCTAACAAAGTGGTATCAGAGCCACGGTCTACACAAAAAAAAAAAAAAAAAAGAGTGAAGAGTGAAATTAGAGATGGCAAGCAATGGAATGACATCATTCCAATTTCCTCGTCTCACAAAGGAAAATTATGAGAAATGGTGCCTACGAATGAAAGCTTTGCTTGGATCTCAAGATGTGTGGGAGATCGTAGAGAATGGCTTCGAGAAGCCTCTAGATGAGGCTATGCTAACTCCGGCACAAAAGGAGGCCTTGTCAAAGACAAGGAAGAAGGATCAACAAGCCCTCACCCTCATCCATCAATGTTTGGATGATATGATGTTCGAAAAGGTGGCAGATGCAGTCACCGCAAAGGAAGCCTGGGAGATTTTGTCTAAATCTTTCCAAGGAGTTGAGAAAGTGAAAAAAGTTAGGCTTCAATCACTAAGGAGTGATTTTGAAGCATTGAAGATGAACGAGTCCGAATCAATTTCGGATTATTGTTCACGGGTGAAGGTGACTGTGAATAAACTAAAACGATATGGAGAAAAGGTTGAAGATGTCAAAGTGGTTGAAAAAATTCTTCGCTCTTTGACACCTAAATTTGATAACATCGTTTGTGTTATAGAAGAAACGAAAGATCTTGATTTGATGGCCGTGGAAGAACTCGAGGGTTCTTTACAAGCTCAAGAAGAAAAGATAAAGAGAAGACAAGAAGAACCACTAGAGCAAGCCCTTAAATCCAAAGCTACTTTGAAGAATGACAATGGAGGAAGTCAAGGATGAGGACGTGGACGAGGAATAGGACGTCCATGGCAACATGGAAAGAACAAAGGCGAGAGTTCAAACAATGACGAGAGAAACTCTCCATCTACGAGAGGCCGAGGAGGAAACCGAGGTCGTGGACATGGTTATCATCAAAAATCAAATGAAAAAAGGTATGGCAAGTCTAAAATTGAGTGCTATAATTGTCACAGACTTGGTCATTATGCATCGGAGTGCCGTGACACTAAAGACAATGAAGAAAAGGCCAATCTTATTAATGAAGAAATTGAAGAATCCACTCTTTTGTTGACAATAAGAGAAGGAGAAAAAGATGTCAAAAGTTTGTGGTACCTAGACAATGGTGCTAGCAATCATATGTGCATGCACAAAGAAAAGTTTGTGCAGCTCAACAACAAGGTGCATGGAAGTGTCTCTTTTGGAGACTCCTCAAAAATCCAAATTGAAGGTAAAGGTACAATTCTCATTTCTTCTAAAGATGGTGGCCATAAAATGATCTCTGACGTATACTATGTGCCTAAACTAAGAAGTAATATTCTTAGTCTTGGCCAATTTGTTGAGAATGGTTATGAAGTCTTGATGAAAGAAAACTGTCTTTGGCTTAGAGATAGAAGTAAAAAGCTAATTGCCAAAGTAAGTATGTCCAAGAATAGGATGTTCAAGTTAAACATCAATACTGTTGATGCAAAGTGTTTGAAAGCAAAAGTGCAGGATGAAGCATGGTGTTGGCACATGAGGTTTGGACACTTGAACTTTGAAACATTAAAGGCGATGGGAGAGAAAGAGATGGTGAAAGGGATGCCTTCAATCAATCATCCTAATCAATTGTGTGAAGCATGTCTCCTAGGCAAACATGCACGGAAAAGTTTTCCAAAGGAGGTGACATCATGGGCATCCAAACCACTTGAGCTTGTGCACACCGACGTCTGCGGACCTATCAATCCACCCTCTTTTGGTAAAAGTAAATACTTCATACTCTTCATTGATGATTATAGCCGAAAAAAGTGGGTTTATTTTCTCAAGCAAAAATCGGAGGCTTTTGCTACTTTTAAAATTTTCAAAATGCTTGTTGAAAAAGAAAGTGGCTATAATATCAAAGCGTTGAGGTCTGATCGAGGAGGCGAATTCACCTCAAATGAGTTCAATGAATTCTGTGCATCCCATGGAATTCGCCGTCCTCTCACTGTTCCAAGATCACCACAACAAAATGGCGTGGCGGAGAGGAAGAATCGGACAATTCTTAATATGGCAAGATGTATGTTGAAAGCCAAAAACATGCCGAAAGAGTTCTGGGCCGAAGCTGTCTCTTGTGCGGTTTATTTATCGAACCGATCTCCAACTATAAGTGTTAAAGATCAAACTCCGCAAGAGGCATGGACCGGAAGAAAGCCCAGTGTTAATCACTTGCGAGTTTTTTGGAGCGTTGCTTATGCTCAAGTTCCACAGTAAGAAAGATCCAAGCTTGATGACCGAAGTGCAAAATATATTTTTATTGGATATGACTACCAATCCAAAGGTTACAGGTTGTTCAATCCAATAAATGACAAAGTTGTGATAAGTTGAGATGTTCGATTTGATGAAGAAGATGCATGGAACTGGGAAGAACAACAAGAAAACACTTATAGTTTTCTTCCCTATTTCGAAGAAAATGATGCAGTCTCTATTGAAGAACCGGAGCCACCTACTCCACAAGGCGAAAGCTCTAGTGAAAGACCGCAAAGAATGAGATCTCTTGCAGATATCTATGAAAACACGGAAGAGATTATTGATGAGTTACATTGTCTCTTTGCAGATTGTGAACCATTAAATTTTCAAGAAGCTCTACAAGATAAGAAGTGGCGAGAAGCAATGGACGACGAGATCAAGTCCATTGAGAAAAACAATACCTGGGAATTGACTACACTTCCAAAGGGCCATGAATCCATCGGAGTGAAATGGGTTTACAAGTTAAAGAAGAATGCAAAAGGAGAAGTAGAGAAGTACAAAGCAAGGATTGTAGTCAAAGGCTACAAACAAAAGCATGGAGTTGATTATGATGAAGTCTTTGCACCGGTTGCTCGAATGGAGACTATCCGATTGCTCATTGCACTTGCCGCACAAAAGAAGTGGAAAATCCATCAAATGGATGTAAAGACGGCCTTTTTGAATGGTTTCATTGAAAAGGATGTCTATATTGAACAACCTCTGGGCTATGAGGTTGAAGGACATGAAGATAAAGTGTTGTAACTGAAAAAATCTTTGTACGGTCTGAAGCAAGCACCACGAGCGTGGAACAGCCGCATCAACAAATACTTTCAAGATAACGGGTTTGTTCATTGCCTTAATGAATATGCCCTATATTCTAAGGTTTATAATAATGGAGACATAATGTTTGTTTGCATTTATGTCGATGATCTCATTTTCACCGGCAACAATTCTGATTTGTTTGATGAGTTCAAGAGGTCTATGTTTGCCGAATTTGAAATGACAGACTTGGGGCTCATGTCCTTCTACTTGGGCCTAGAAGTGAAGCAAATGGAGGAAGGAATTTATCTTTCTCAAAAGGGATATGCAAAAGAGGTTTTGAAAAAGTTTAAAATGTTTGATTGCAATCCCGTGAGCACACCCATGGAAGCCGGAATCAAATTGTCAAAATTTGGTAAAGAAGAAAAAGAAGATCCCAACTTGTTCAAGAGTCTTGTGGGAAGTTTGAGATACTTGACAAACACAAGGCCTGATATCCTTTATGCAGTTGGAGTGATAAGTCATTTCATGGAAACTCCCACCTCTACTCACATGAAGACTGCCAAAAGGATACTACGCTACCTTAAAGGAACACTTGAATTTGGTCTTTATTACTCTCCATCTAATGAGTTTGCACTTAATGGATATTGTGATAGTGACTATGCGGGGGACATTGATGATAGAAAGAGCACTACGGGCTTTGTATTTTTTATGGGAAATTCTGCTATTTCTTGGAGTTCAAAGAAGCAGTCAATTGTCACTTTATCAACATGTGAGGCTGAATATGTTGCTGCATGCTCGTGTACTTGTCATGCAATTTGGTTGAGGAAACTACTAAAGGAACTTCACTTACCTCAAGAGGAAGCCACAATGATTTGCACTGATAATAAATCTGCACTTTTTTCTTTTTCATTTATTTTATTTATTTACAATTATTTCTGTTTTTCTTTTTCATTTATTTTATTTATTTAATTCCACATTTTGAGCTATTATATTTTATATATTGATTTTATATACTTGATATTTGGTATTTGATACATTATATAATGTATATATTTATAAGTATTGCATTATATTGTAGATTATATAATTTAATAAATATAAACATGAATTATAATTAATAGAAATACGATAAGATATCATACAATGTCTAACGAAAATTATAATAAAATTCGGAATGTTAGTTATAATTTAAGTCATTATGTTATTTATTTACATTGTGTTGTATGACTAGATTATTTTCTTTAGTATATTAATATGTATTTGTGATGAATTTTATAATATAATTTTGATATTTTTAATAAGATTTATAGTTCACTCATATTTTTTTATAATTGAAACCAATTAAGTTAATTTTTTTATGAACTAAAATAAATAAATATTTGATATTAAATAAAATTTGAAAAATAAAAATTAAGAATTTTGTAAAAGAATATTCCAATTTGAGTTTAAAGAGTTGGAGACAGTGGTAAATTTTTGTGGTAAAATCAAGATTTGAGTTTGTAATTAAGTATAATGGTTGGAGATGCTCATAATTCTAACCCGGCCAGCCAAGCTCGCAACTCGCCAGCTACTCAGTATCTCATCTCCGCCGCTATTCACAGAAATAAAAAGTAGGAAATAATGAAACAAAGGAACAAACCAGAAATCGTATCGGATGTTGCTGATGATGATAGCCGGCAAATATCCACCTCCAAAAAGGATTTATGCTTGGCCTTTTCCAGGTACCGCATCTCTGGTTCATCTTTGCTAGCAGCCATGGATCAAGGTTCTTTAGTTTCATCTGCTAATTTGACTCCTCAACAGTTAGATAATGATGAAACTGAGAGTTCACAAACAGATGTAAATAAAGGGAGCAAAGATAGACCAGAATTTTCTCTTACTCAAGGAAATGAAGAAAATTGTCTCGGCTTGATGAAAGAAATACAAGAGGGCAGCCTACAGTTGATATTGCAGAAGTTTTGCAGCGCATTCATAAGCAATCACTCCAACTGGTATGCTCTTTTAATAGGGCCAGTTTCTTTCCTTATTTATAATATAACTTTGTTGGTTTTAATGTAGGAAGAGGGATTTAAGGAAGAAAACATGACATTTAAGAAATCCTGATTTCTTGCAACTTTTTTGGTTTTAGTGTAGAAAAGGGGGATTTAATGGGTTACAAGGCATGAGGCCCTGTACTTAATTTTCATTTGCCTGCATGTACAGGGAAGGCAGGAATAAATATGAAAAACATGAAAAGTTGGTCGCATTTCCCTGCCTATTTCATGATACGCTGCAAGGAAACATTGCAGATCTACTTCCTTTAGGTCATACCATATTTATTTTAGGAAATGTGATCTTGTTGTTTCTACTTCCTTTCCCCTGTATATCTATTGAACCTGAGAAAACCTTAGAATACCTCAGTTTCAGTTTTTGACAAGCTTGCTCATACTAAGCAAATTGAAGTCCCACCAATGAAATAGGAAGAATAATTATGATGTGTGTTTATGACATATATGCAAATGAAATATTAGTTTCTGTTATTTGCAATTCTGCGAGGCAACCAAAAAAAAAAAAAGAGTGACAGTGAAGGTCTGCAACTGCAGATTATTAGCCCATGCATGTTGTGATAAAAATTGAAGAATGAGTACAAAATTTTTCTAATGGTAACTGTAGTAAGTTTTTTATGCTATATATGAAATTATTCCTGTTCTTAGTGTTACCATCCAGCAGCATGCTAATGCACTACTAGAAATCACTCAAATTCCAACGGAACAATTCCGTTGGAATTTTGTAAAATACCGTTGGAATTTTGCCAAATTCTGTTGGAATTCTTCATTCCAACGGAAGTGGACCGTCGGAAAAAGGGGCGTTGGAATTTAAATTCCGACGGAAATTCCAACGGAAAAACGATTCCAACGGAACATACCAACGGTACTTTTCCGTTGGAATATACAATCACAAAAAAAATTCCAACATTATTCCAACGGAATTTCCAACGGCGTTGAATTCCATTGGAAATTCCGTTGGAAATTCTATTGGAAATTATAAAAATTCCAACGGAATTTCCAACAGCGTTGAATTCCGTTGGAAATTCCGTTGGAAATTTTGTTGGAAATTCCAACGGTTATTATTTCCGTTGGAATTTCTGTTGGAATTTGATTGTTTTCTAGTAGTGTATCCGGATAAAAATATCAGTTAAAAGATATTTATGAGATAAATATTTAACTGATAGGATTTTATCTGTTTTATCCGGAAAGGTATCCGTGGTTCTGTTTCTATCCGGAACAGAACGTGGGAAGTATCCGTGGTCTGTTTCTATTCGGAATAGAACGTGTTTCCTATCTGGAACAGAAAGCAGTTTCTTTTCTGCTTATAAGACGCGTTCACTACAAACGTAGGGTTTGAAGCCGAGTTTGAGTTTACAAGGGCAAATTACTTGGACAGGTTAAAACGTAGTGTTCTTAAACACGCTTTAAAAGGTATCTCTTGAACCTTCTTCTTCTGTTAAATTAATTCATCATGTTAGATTACACTTGATAATCGATCCTATGACGAGATTTCTGATTTATTAAATCAGATGGAAATTCTCAGAGGTCTTCCTAACAATTTTACCGTTGGAATTTTTTGTTTACATTCGAAATTCCAATGGCTCGTTTTCATTGGAAATAATTCCAATGGCGTGACCAACGGGTTTTTTCCGTTGGAATTTTTTGTTGAGATGTGAAATTCCTATAGCTCATTTCTGTTGGAAATTATTCCAACGATGTTTCTAACGGTAGTTTTCCGTTGGAATTTTCTGTTGAGATTTGAAATTCCAATGATTTGTTTCCGTTGGAAAAAAATTCCAACGGTAGTTTGCCGTTGGAATTTTTGGTTGAGATTTAAAATTTGTGTATGTTGAAAGATTGTGTAAGATACGATTAGTACTATAAATGTCAAATCAATGTTGGAAAAATGTTATTGTATAATATTATATTGTTAGTTGCTATAATGATAATAATTAGATAATTATAAATTAGAAATATCACAAATTTGTGTATTTATAATATGGGACAAACTATACACACCCCACTCAATACTAAACACACCCCAATTAAATAACATAAAATTAAAATATTTACACAATTACCAATTTACCTTACTAACCCTATTACAGAGTGTTCGGTGGGTGGCCGAACATCTTAAAGAGTGTTTGGCAATACGCCGAACATATTACAGAGTGTTCGGCGGGTGGCCGAACACTATGAAGTCTGTTCGGCGTATTGCCGAACACACTTAGCAGTGTTCAGCCAACCAGGGCTGAACATACCCAGAAATTCGAAGTTGCGGGATTCAATATTTCAAGTCCAAATTCAACTCAAATTTCATCAAATTGAACACATAAAGTATCTAAACCCTAAACCCATAACCCAAATATGATTTCTACACAAATTTCATACAATTTGACCCACATTAAACATAGTATATGATAAATTTCTTAAAAAAATTCAACTACACATGCTTGGTGAATTTTGTTCTTCATTGGGATCCATGATAAGTTGTAGACTTGGATTGATCGAACTCCTTCACCCCCGTTCGACTACACGGCGTACGCACTATCAAATGTTCGGTAGCCTTTGATCAAATTTGGATCTTCCTCTTCAAATGTTTGGAAAACCCGTTTGTTTGGATCTTGAGAGATGGGGTGTGTGTTGGATTTGGGTGGGTGGGGTGTATTAAGTATTTTATGTTTTTGTTTTTATTTTATTTCATAAAGGGTATAATTGTAAAGTTGTGGGGTGTGTTTAGAAATTATGGAAATGTTTTGATTTAATTGTGGGTGTGTTTAGTAATTGGGGTGTGTTTAGTATTGAGTGGGGTTTGTATAGTTTGTCGCTTATAATATATGGTAATGATTGTGTGCGTGTTTTTTTTAATTAAAATAGAACTCTGATAGGTTATTGTAATATCAAAACAAACGGGGTTTTACAATAATAATACAACCTAAATCCCAAATCCTAACTCACAAACACCAATCCAAGCATCACATAATTGTTTGAAACATTGACTTTATATAACTCTCTACAGTTGTGTATTGATTTTAATTTGTGTCTTGAATTATGGAAATAAACCTCTATTTTAGAGATGTATGATCTCTCTTTTCCACGTATACTTGTTGATTGATGCAATTTCATTGATCATTCGTGATTAATATTACCACTTGGTACATCACTTTGCCTATACAAGATTTGATCATAATTACCAAATTTATGTGACTTGGACTCTTAATATATATATATATATATATATATCAATTAATTTAGAAATTAATTTAATTTATAGAAATTACTGTCTACAATTATATTATGAAATTATTAGAGACAGAGAAGATTTTGATACCATATTTAGTAATTAAATTTTAATTTATATGGTCAATTAAGGATTTTCTATTCCTATAATTAAATTCTTCATTCTTGAAATATGAAGAATTACTCACTCGAAATATGAGACAAAAAAACATAATAGGTATAAATCTGATTAATTTTCCACATCCTCGAATTGCATATAACAGCTTGTTGGATTCGAAATCCACTCAAATCTATTGATTTCCTTCCCTATATTTTAGGTAGATAAATATTTGACCTCAATTCCTATTCATATATGGACAGCAAATCCATATTCAAATAGAAACCTAAAACAGAATGTTATTAATATGCAATTTCTGGTACTATATATATGTATGAAACACAACAACTCTTCTTCATAGTCACAAAACTAAATCAAAGTTTTTCTTCATTCATGGCTTCTCGTGAAGAAATCCCACCTGAAATTATACACGAGATTTTGAGTCAAACAACTGAATTGAACACACTGGATAAATGCAAGGTGGTGTCGAAGGAATGGAAGGGGCTGATCTACGACTCGAGTTTCGTGTCTCTCTACATGCAAAGAAGCGGTAATGTTTTTGGTTATTTCATTCAATACATGAAACGTAACAAATGGATGTCAGTGTTCATAGCCAATGCAGAAGTAGAGAGAGAGGGACGTGTTCGAGTGACAAAATTAGCTGGTGGGCCTGCCATGACGATACCAGGATTTTAGCCTCATGCAATCAAGGGATTGTGTGCTGTCAAAAACGTAAGGATAATAACTATCGCTGGTATGTCTGCAAACCGGCAACGAAACAGTGGAAGGCGATGCCGAACCCTAAACTTCGTTTTCGAACGGTTGGGGTTGTTATGGTTGTCTTCAAGTCACAGCCTTTGCACTACAATGTCGTAAGATTGTCTGATGGGAGGAAGTTTGTAGGGTATGTATGTATGTAGGATTAAGTTGATACATATTTCTATTTTTGTTATGAGTATGTTTTGTGTGAGACCGTCTCACGAATCTTTTTTTATGAGACGGGTCAGACTCATAATCCACACTTAGTAATTCATATGAAAATTTGTGGATATGAGTTCAGTTCATGGGTAATAAGGATCCGTCTCAAAAACTATCCGTTAGACCGTCTCACATGAGTTTTTGTGTTTTGTTATATATGTTACATGCTATTTTTTGTGAACTGACATCTCTTCTAGGTCAATGAAAAAATACAACTGCGAAATATTTGATTCGAGAACTTGGGTATGGAGGAAGCAGAAGATATATACCTACCCTACGACGAGTTGATCACTAAACATCCTGGGATTTCTGTTGGTGAATTTGTCTACTGGCAAACAACTGAGGATAATGTGTTGGAGTTAGATATAGCTCATCAACACTTTCGGAAATTCTCTCTACCTGAATCTGTGTGCGACAACAATGCATACGAGTGCAAGAGACTCATCGAGTATGAAGGGGGACTCGGGTTTACTTGCTTTGAAGAAGATGGAAACATGAAGCTATGGTTAAGAAAGGGACGGTTGAGAGAGGGATGTTGGAGATCATACGGGTGGGAGATAAAGAATATGGCTTATAATTTGAATGTTAGGAAACTTAATTCTTTAGATTATGGTCTCATACTTGCATCAGACGTTTTCCAATTTCGTTCTGATCTAGAATATGTTGATCTTAGGGGTGCTTGATCATGAATAATTTAGTTTTTCTTTTGTGTGTTTTATAATTGGTAATAGGCATGTTCTGTTTTCTCTAAACACTTGAGAATACTAGAAATTATTATATCCTCTCTCTCTCTCTCTCTCTCTCTCTCTCTCTCTCTCTCTCTCCCATTTGTATATTTCTTGTTTTGAAGCTTCTCACTTAAGATTAATTGTTAGGATTTTGTATGGTTTTTTGTTTGGGTTAGTTTTCCATCATTTGTCTACCAGGTAAATATAAGTCAATCAAGGAAATCTGAGTCTCTACTCTCTTCCACCAGATCTTTTCTATTAGCAGGAATTTTAGAAACATTCTTGAGCTGCATAAAATGTTAGTATGTTATCTGTACATATATATATTTTTTTAACAAATTCACCAATACATATGATACAACGTTCCACCAGATTCTAGTAAAGGGAATTTCTGAAACATTTTTGAGCTATGTTAGTATGTTGAGTGATTACAAATCATTATGTTAAGAGTGATCATAAGATTGCTGCAGGGTAGTTTTATAACTTGTGTTTCTCTCCAAGCCCAAATTGTTTGAATCAGACATTTCAGAAAAGTATCCCATTGCCCTATAAAAGATCCCAAGAACATCATATACATTAAGTACACTTCAATATATGTTTTCTCAATCCAACAATTATGATCAAAGGAAACAAGAGTATATCAACTTACTTGCATTCGGATAAAACAGCAGGTCTTGTGCATAAAATGTGTAGGGCACACCTATAGCAGATGTTCAAAATCTAAGCTCTTTTACTTTGTCTTACCAAACCAAAATTAATGACAAGATTTAATTGAAAAATGTAGACATGTAACAACATAAAAGCTATCATTAAGTAGGAAAAACATAAAGAAAATGTATCAAAAAGAGACTAAGAGAAGGAAGGAACCGAACAAACATACATACAAAGTCATCCAGAAAGATATATGCAAAACATTTTTGCAATATCTGAGTAATAGTTCGTTTCAAGCATAAAATATACGAACTGATGAAGTGTTGTACGGAAAACAGATCTCACAACTAACTCATTTTCAGGGTGAACTATAGTTATTTATGTAAGGATGACATCTAGAATTTGCTAGTTAAGGCCTACTTAATTAATATGCTTGCAGAAAAATCTCACATAGAAAACAAGTATGATAAGGTTTAGAGCGAGCAGATTCAACACGTAATAACATTCCATGCTAAGCGTAATAATATCTGTTCGGCGGGGGACTTAGCAGACTTCTTGCTTCCTTTTTCCATAAAAATATAGAAGAAGAATGAGTGTATGTTTTACGCTATACTTTCACTTACAGCAAGTATAAGATAAACAATGAGGTCCAACATTAAAATCAGACATAAGACGTGTATTGCTTACCTGTATTAACACCTTCTGTTACAAACAAATCCTGTTTCCTTAACAGCAAGTATAAGATAAACAATGAGGTCCAACATTAAAATCAGACATAAGACGTGTATTGCTTACCTGTATTAACACCTTCCGTTACAAACAAATCCTGTTTCCTTAAAGCCTCATCATTCAAAACCATTCTGCAAAATTGGAAAGTGAAACAGATATGAAGTAGTGCTTAAATTAGATAGCCAATAATTGACGTCATGATATAAACTTGAAGCCGGTTCACTTAAGCATGTATAAGACTAAAAGAAATTACCATAGAAGAGTCACAATTTATGGTTACTGATCATGAACAAAAATTAGTCATTATAAAGGAAGCATGTACGTATGAACATGCAACCACCCCTGACTGTAGATAGTCAAGATTTGGTGATTCATTATCAAAATACATTTCCTTTCAAATCCACCATCCGAAAACACATGCGGAGGGTAAAAGTATGACATGCATGAGGAAAATATAAGAGGAACTAAAGAAGCAAGAACTGATTCCTGTTTAATGCTTCTTGGTTTATTGCTATGAATATCTTTCTTTTTCAAGAGCTTTTTTAGGTTGTTGTTCAAGACCAAAGTCTGCTTCAAAACATTATGATTTTAGGCCAATTTATAAGAAGTGCAAGCAAATTAAGGATATTCCAAGCCAGCTGAAGATTTTTTTTTAAATATTGATAATATTTCCTATATTTTAGTGAGAGAAGTTGAAGATGGTGCAAAACTTGATTTCTTCATTGGCGTGTAATGCCCAGCTCTAAAAAATAAAAGCTAGAGGTCAAACCTTTGTTTCTCCTCAAGCTTGCAACCAGAAGCAATGTAACCATCATGATCATGTTTTCTGAAAGCCTCCCTTGCCACATCGGATTCCTCTGTGCCTTCTTAAATCCCAGTAGTAATTAACATTCAAGATAAGCCATGATACAGCAGTTAAGCAAATAAGATTTGCTCATTTTTGGTTGTATCCAGGACTCTCCTTAGTCTCAGAAATGATACTAACTCCATTGTGTTTATCTGTACACTGTACGCAAAATGACATACTTGAAGCTGAAAAATCAAGCATATAAATAACTAAGGGTCCTCTTAATGGTGTTTCTTCATTGTTGATTGCATATCATGTAAATATAGGTGATAAAAATGAACGCACTAATGCAATGACAAGTTTAGAAGTAAACTATCCAAATTGGACCATTATAAAGTAAGAAGTCCAATAGCATTCGCATAAATCCTTTATTACTTTTTATGTTTGAATTATGTGTTTTATGTCACACTGAGCTGCTGTGCAAGACGTGTGTTCATTAAAGACGTTATATTATACATGTGGCGTACATGATTATAGTGAAACACTAGATTAAAACACAATATAAAAAGAAGAATACAACTGCTTATTATAAGCTGGTAGGAAACAAATTTCCGAAATGAAACATGTCCGAACAAATTATATGTATTCTCTCGCAAAATTATTATAGGTAAACATGGATATCTGGTTTATAATAAACCAACTGACGTACAAACAAGAACGGGACCATTTCACTATGAACCTGGAAACACTACTTTCTCATCATCATCAGGCCAAAAATTTACCAGTTTATTGATAAGAAATCAGAAAATCAATAGGAGTACTTTTGAGAATGCATCCAATTTCACAGTCAGGCTCTCTATCTCTACACTATTTAGTAAATCAAAAATGATATTTTTGAACAAGAACATAATCCCAAATGAAATTCTAAGTTGGGAAAGTGAAATGACAGAGTCCTCACCCAATTCGCCTAACCACCCATCATTGTTTCTGAAATGATGAAATATAAGACAAACAATAAGATAGGTTTCTTCCACGAGTAACAAGTTATGCAGATCATCTTCCCAATAAGGAAACTTGATCCCTTTGTACTGCTCGTGCCAAATTAATGTCAAATAACTCGCATCGAATTGGCATCTGCATAATATAAGTTCTTTGTACTGCTTATGCCAAATTAATCTCTTGCATAATCGGTGTATAACTCATATATATTTCAAGAAATTCTGCAAAGTTCCAGGCTCACATACCACAAAGAACTTTGTACCTACGAAAAAAGAAGAAGTTGATATTAACTTCAATTGTTTCATTTATGATCCCAAGTGGGTAATTGAAAACAAACTTTATTGAGTTTCAGTAAGTGTAGGTTAGACAAAATCTAAGAGGGCCATCCACTTCGAGGCAACTCTTACTTTATTTTTAAATCAAGCAATCTGAAATCTTGCTGCTCTACCCCTCAAATCAAGTCTAACTGCTGTAAAGTTTTTGTCCACACCTTATCACAATTAATTTTAATAACGCACATACAAGTGTCTTCATATGCAAAACCACATAATTTCAGTAAAGTTCATAAAGTTTGAAGGAGTTAAGGCAAAACATTTATTAATATGTCCAAAATCAAGTTTCAGCTCGACCTATTTTTCCATAAGCTCAAAGCCTCAAACTTTGAATTGTACATTTCCAATCATCAATAACAGTATAGTATAGTGCATTTAATGGCAACACAGAATTGAAAACCCCAAGAGTGCATGCCATGCCAATACATACCTTGAAGTTGGACACCGGTGTGGGTGTATGCTAAAGATAGATATAACTTGGTGGTAATAGAAAGGACATGATAGAAACAACAAGCAAGTTTTGACTAAACTCTTATATCAGCCATTAGCATATTGAAATCTAAAATATTCGACAATGCTAGCGATGAAGTGGCACTAGATCAAACAAACAAAACCTCCATTAAGACTCACATCAATTTCAGATATATTCACAACCTTCAAGAAGATCATAACAAGCAACACATGTTAAACTCAATAAACCATAAGGAAAGTTGAAGCTCAACACACTCCTCTTTAAGACCCTAGATTCTAATCGATCCCCCAAACTCAGTCAAGAACAGGAAAATGCAATTGATCAACAGAAAACAAACCAGAAAAACAATTAAAAGTAAATCTCTGACCAGTGAGAGATGGAAGCAATGAAGATCGAAAGTATCAGCCTGAAGAAGCTGGATACCGGAGCAGCCGGAAAGGAGAGAGAGCTGCTGAGAAATGGCGCGGATCGAGTGCCACATACTTGCTAGCCTCAAACACCATTTTTCCAGCTGATCTGTAATCCTAATTGACATTGAATTTAAAGATATATACACAACTCAGTCGTTTTCTAAATACACCCCAACTAAATAAATATATAATATATCTATACTATACTAATATCAAAATATTTGGGAAAATTTATAGGAATGTCATTTTCCCGTCCATTTGTAACTGCTTTGTTGTCAGTAACCTATTGGTCCACGTGGCTTGCTGGTGTTGCTGTGTATTTTTACTTGGAAAAAAGTGTAATAGGGTATGATTGGATTTCATTTTCCAAGGCAGTTGTTGTTGCTCTCCAAAAATGTTTCAATTTTCAATTATTTATTTAATCCTTTAATTTCAGTTATGTTAGGTATGGTTCTGTTTTCAAGACTGCTGAAATAGATTGTAATGATTTTTGTTTGCAAAAGTGGCAGCTCATTCAAGATATGGTAACCAATGAGGTTTGCAGTAATAATAAATAAATAAATGCATTAACAGTAAAATATGTAATAAGGGAGGATAAACAAATTTAATTAGGTTTGTAGGTAGTGATTAGGCTGGAGAGGTAACTGCAGAGGCATATATACTCTGCAGCATGTTCTATTAACTGCAGTTTGTTTCCAGAGATTGTGCATGGCGTGCAGAGCATTTTGAGTGGTCTATGCAGCAGGCTATCATGGTTTGGGGCTGCTTAGTGACTACTCGAATTCCGCCTTCAAAACTCTATAAATTGTTGAGGCTGACATTTTGGGTAAGGTCACCTGCTGCAAGAAACAGAGAGTTCAAAGTAGTGTTGTCTTCATCTCAAGTTTTGTCAAGAGTGTAATGTATGGATATTCATCTTTTCTGTGCTTGCTGCTATTGTTACATGAACAAAATGAATGTGTAATCTGGATTTTTACATTTGCAGGGCTCCTTGCTTTAGTCTCCTGCGTAAGATTGGTCTAGCTAGGACACAATGGGCTGTTAAGCTTCGTTTGGTCCGATGGTATAACAATCCTGCATTTGGAAATCACAATAAGATTCACAGTGTTGAATGCATATTCCATGATATGGATGTATGTAGATGTATGTACAAATTCATATTATTCAAGCTGAAGTTGTTTTACAAAAGTTCATGAGTTTATGCTAAATTTCTGTTTTTTTTTTTTTTTTTTTGCAATAGGGACAGCGAATCCATGCTAGCATCAGAAGTGATTTAATTCCTAGACTGAACATGAATTTAACTGATGGTGCATTGTGGGCTGTGAAGAACTTTGTTGTGTCTAATAACAAGATGAGATTTAAGACCACAACAAATAGATATATGCTGATATTCATCAATGAGACACGTGTTACTGGTTTCAGTGATGTTTCTTTCCTAAAATCATGTTTGCATTCAAGTCATTTACTGTTGTATGTAATGTTGATGACACTGATGAAATAGTGTTGATTGGTGAGCTGTTAATCTATTTTTAAGATGATTATAGTTTTTTCTTATTTTATATTACTAGACAATAATAGTAAATGGTGTGCAGATATTATTGGTCGTGTTGTTAGTGTGAATTGGCCATGTGTTCATGCTAATAATGAAAGTGAGACTAAGAGGATGGAGGTGGTGTTGGAAGATCATGAGTTAGTGTAATTAATATATTAGTTATTTTAGCTTATGTTTTGGTAAATCTGCTTATGTTTTCTTTCTTGATTTCAGTGGTAACCGTTTAAATTGCACTTTATGGGAGGATTTTGTTGATCAAATGATGAACAGGGTTGAAGTTGGTAGTGAAGCTCCAATAATGATTTTACAGTTCTGCCGCCGAAAGCTTTTTAGAGGTATGTATTTAGAACAATAGAAAAGTCAGTTTAGTACATTATGATATGTTTATAATACTGTGATTTGTTATTTTTTGTTTTCATTTGTTGTTCTTTAGATATTGTTTCTGTTTCAACTACATATAAAGCTACAAGAATGATTCTTGATGGTGATTTTAAAGAAGTTTCTGTTTTTAAGGTTGGATATGTTAATTGTTTAATTTTTTTTTATAACATTAAGCATTGTGTAATTACCTTTGACCTGTGACAACTGAACTCTATTTTCTGTTTTGAAGTTTTGATGATGATCATGGTATGGAGGGTGCAGTCCGGTGCAAGTCATTTGGTTCTATTAAGTTTGGAGATGAAAAGTTAGTGAAGGAGGATTTTGCAGTTCGTACGATTGAGCAGATTCGTATGAGTGGGGAGGTATCTTTTAAAATCAAATACCAAAAAGTATTTGTAATGTGTTTGTATATATGTGTATTAATTCCTTAGACTTTAACTCTATTAAGTATGTTTTCGAAGTAGCTTATTTGTGATTTTTATTAGGTGGGAGTTTTTGGATCAATGCTAGAATTTTATGTATTAAGTTAATTGATGATTGGTGGTACATGGTCTGTCCTAAGTGTTTCAAGAAATTGGCTAAGGTGGAGCAGATGTTTTACTGTACCAACTATGATAAGTTTAGTGCATCTGGTAAACCAAGGTATATCTTAATGTTCAGTATTTGTAGTGTGTGAAATATTTTGTTGAATAAATTGTTGTTTTGGTAACTTTGTAGACTAAATAATATTGACTTGAATTTATATTTTGTTTGTAGATTCAAACTCCAGATTTTGGTTCAAGATTCCAGTGATAATGCATCTCTTATTTTTTGGAATCAGCATTGTGTTAAGTTGGTAGGGAAGACAGCTCTGGAGTTAAGGGAACAATATGTATGGTGTAATTTTAAATATGTTATATATTTGAGTGGTTTTTTTAATGTTGTTTTGGTGTTGTGCTGAAGTTTGAACTAAAATTTGTCAGGCTATGGATACTGATTATTTGCTGCCAAGTGAGTTAGGAAATCTTCTAGATAGAGAACTGTTTTTTAAGGTTCAAGTTTCACTTAATCAGGTGTCTGGCTTTTTTGGGGCTTTTACTGTTAAGAAGATAAAGAATGAGGTGGAATTTTTTGCTCCTGTGGTGAATTCACATCAGGTACATTAATATTTACATAAGGGGGGTTTTTTAGTTTAGTATTGGAAGTGTTTGATTATTTGGATTTACTGCTTATGGTTTTTATTATTGTATAGGGATCTGATTTACTGAATGACTTAGGGGTTGAAGATATTGAATCTGACATGGTTGGTTTTGACTTAAATGTATATCAATTACTCTGTTGAGGTTTCTACTGTCTTTAAATTTCTAATTTGTTGTATTTCTCTTATTTATTGCAGTGTCAGTCTTCAGGTTTGTGTTTCAGCACTCCAACTGATCAGGGTGTTATTAATAAGTAGAAAAGAAAAGAGATAGTTATGGATAGGTCTGTTAAGAGGAAGTTGATTGATGAATTCTCAATATCAGATTCTGATGAGAAATAGTTTGTTGTGAAGGAGGAGGAGAATGATGAGATGGTTGGTTTTGACTTAAATGTATATCAATTACTCTGTTGAGGTTTCTACTGTCTTTGAATTTCTAATTTGTTGTATTTCTCTTATTTATTGCAGTGTCAGTCTTCAGGATTGTGTTTCAGCACTCCAACTGATCAGGGTGTTATTAATAAGCAGAAAAGAAAAGAGATAGTTATGGAGAGGTCTATAAAGAGGAAGCTAATTGATGAATTCTCAACATCAGATTCTGATGAGAAAGATTTTGTTGTGAAGGAGGAGGAGAATGATGAGATGGTTGGTTTTGACTTCAATGTATATCAATTACTTTGTTGAGTTTTCTAATGTCTTTAGATTTTTTTTTTTTGATTTATTGCAGTGTCAGTCTTCAGGTTTGTGTTTCAGCACTCTAACTGATCAGGGTGTAATTAATAAGGAGACACGAAGAGAGATAGTCGTTGAGAGGTCTGTTAAGAGGAAGCTGATTGATGAATTCTCAACATCAGATTCTGATGAGAAAGATTTTGTTGTGAAGAAGGCGAATGATGATTCTTAGATGCTGGAAAATTTATTAGTTTTATCTATTTCTTATGTTTAGTTTAGTTTTGTTAGCTGGATTGTTGTTTTAGCAGTATTTTGGATTTTAAGTTTTTGATTTTATGTTCTAATGAATGATGTCACTTTTTGTGGATTCCTAAAGTTGTTATTGGAAGCATTGTTCTGTTTTCATGGCTGATAATTTTCCAATTGCAGTTACTAAATATTGTTATTGTTAGAACATATTTAAGTATGTTTTGATGAGACAAACTATAGAATAGTAACCTTCACTCTATAAGCATAACCTATCTTGGAAAGGTTACTGCAGAAAGATACGACAGAGAAAGCTTCAGAAGAAGGATACTGAAGAGAATGGTGAAAGGAATCTGGTAAACTAAAAAGGATACTTCTTACTGCAGGAAGCTACCTGGAAGAGACTATGCTTAAGAATACTGCAAAGCAGCAAGCTACCGAAGACTCAAACTACTTGACAGGAAGCTACCTGGAAGAGACCATGCCGAAGCATACTGTAAAGTAGCAAGCGACAGAAGCCTGAAGCCACCTAAGAGCGAGGCTAGGAAGAGAGCTACAAAGCAAGCATAGGAAGGAAGCTAGAAGTTACCAGTAGAGAGAAGAGGAATGGAGCCAATCAGATGAAGACATGTGAAAAGCAAAAAGCTGGCGTGTATCAGAAGGAGTGTGGCGCATTTAATGATGGAAACCTACCTACCTTCAACGAACAGATTTCCTAATCTATAAATAGAAGAAGACTGAAGACTGAAGAATAGAGGAGGGCGCACAAGAGAAGAGAGAGAAGCGCTCAAGAAAAAATAGAAGAACGCAAGGGAGAGCGTAGAAAAGAGGGGGAAGACCTTATAGATGAAAAGAGAGCAAAGTGGGGGAATAAAGAAGAAGAAAAAGAAGAAGAGAGAAAAGAGAAGCTCAAACACTCCACACCCCAGAAATGCTAGAGTACTCAGTCACTCAGTCTAGGCAGCAAGCTACAATAGACCAACCTGCAAAAGAAACCTAAGTTGCTGTATCCAGTTGAAGAAGAAGAAGACAAACCTTTTAGGATGGTCTTGGAGTGCTTAGTTAGGACGAGGATCCTGATAAGGTGTTCGCTTTCTGTAGAAGAAAGTAAGAATCCTAGGTGGGTCGGGTAGGATCCTGTGTGGGTCAGTTAGGAGAGTAGACAAGCAGCTGTGAGCAGCTGTGTGTAGGCTTGCTACTTACTTGTTAAGTCTGTGTTGTAATAAATAGGGCTATGTAAATCAACAAGATTAACAAATGTTCCCTCTTGAGAAGAGGCAGAGAGAATGTAGAAGGATTATTCCACCTTCGAACCTCTGTATAACTATGCGTTTGTTTATGCTTACTGCTCTATCTGCATATCTTATGATAGATGCATGTCTTCCATATTTGGTCTTTTAATGAGAGGAAGCTTCTGCAATATAACTCTGATAAGTAACCTCCCAAAAGGTTACTGCCTCTCGACCTAAACCTCTTGGAATGAAGAAAAGTTTGAAAATTGAGTAGGCTTATTCACCCCCCTCTAAGCCTACTACCACTTGGGACCAACAGTTATCTACTTAAATGTTATTTTCTTACTGTGGATTTACACTTTATTAGTTAATGTTTATGTTTGTAGTTTTTAATTATCATTAATTTAAGGATTAATTAAACTTACAACAGTTTAATTAGGTTATATACAAGTATCATTGTACGACTACTTTAGTTGCAAAAATATGAGATGTATGGAGCAGTAAAGTGCAAAGAGTATATGACTGATAATTTCCTAATAAGTTAAGATTAAAGATACATGCAATCATCAAGTAATCAGACTTTATAAATAATAAAGATACTGCAGTTCACATTCACACAAGAACCCGACTTTCATGTAATCTATCCTACAATCCATAATAAATGAGTAACAAATTGTATTGTTACATTATTCATCTATGCATTTTCTTTGTTCCATGATCAGTAACAGATAATAAGTCTTTTTTTTAAGTTTTTAGTGAGTTTTGAGATACTTATCTCGATACTGGTATGATCTTCGATATAGTAGCATTTATACTGCCATTGAAGTCATTCTGTCCTGCATGGAAATGAATGAGCATATATTAGTACCATAAATCGAATTTAATACAAATATTTGTTATATAAGGTCTATGTATATAGACATGTAAATCTTATTTAATACAATTTTTTTTAACATGTGCTATCTGTATAAATATATTTTTTGTTTAATCTTTGCAATTGCAGTGTTTGATGTTTTGTTGTTTGCATGAATATGAACAACCATTTTTGGGGGATGTGTTGGGTAGGTTTGAGCTACTTCCTAGGTTTATGATTATTTACTTTTAGGGTGTAATAAACAGTTTATTGGGAACAACCACATTTGCTTATATTTGTCTGTTAATTTTAAAATATAGACCTTTGGTATTCTCACTGAGTTCTCATCATAGTTGGTACAGTTAAAGAGTTTTGCACACAAAGATATTTTTATCTTTTCAGTTCATGAAGCATCTCATCAAGAGTGGTCTATGCATCCTCTTTTCAGCAAGTTAGTGTTGGGAGGTTTATAAGTTTATATTTGGTGGCAGATAGAGGTTTGGGCTATTTGTTTTACTAAGGCACTTAGTTCTTTAGATTTTTTCATTCCTTTGTCAGTAGTGGTGAATGTTTCATTTGTGGTTTGGGTGACATATAAGGGCAGTATGTTGTATTGAGTTGGTATGCATTT
The DNA here is from genome assembly GCA_005771605.1 of Scutellaria baicalensis. Taxonomy (NCBI): domain Eukaryota; kingdom Viridiplantae; phylum Streptophyta; class Magnoliopsida; order Lamiales; family Lamiaceae; genus Scutellaria; species Scutellaria baicalensis. The sequence goes on from CM016721.1 coordinate 30,287,732, forward strand.
AGGGCAATAATGTGTATTTAAAATTTCATATACATTACTTTAGAAGTTAAAATGCTTAGGATACTGCAGATCAAATACTTATCTTTGTTTTTTTGGTTTGTGATGAAATTGTCTATTAACCACTACTCTTCTGTCTATAGCCATTACGAGCTATATTTCTGTTGATTTTAGGATTTAACTGCAGTTAACAAATTATTTTGAATTTAAGGGAAGAGTTTCAGAAGTTTTATGAAATTTGGGAAGTTTGGGGGAAGGATAGCTAACAAGCTATTTTACTACTAAGATGTGTTTATCTCATCTATAATTAGAGAACTCATTGTTATGTGAATTTTTTCAGATTAGCATAGGTAGTATTGATTGACAAAGCAATATGAGAAAGCTTACACAAAGCACAGTGATAAATAAGAAGCGTACAAGAGATCTACAGTTTGGCGAAGGTTTGTATAGATATATGATATGTATTATGTATAAAATTTTCCATATTGTTAAGGCAATAGACTAGAGAATGACTATCATTAGTTTATCTATTTATTTCAAGGCATTTGAATTAAACAAAGTTATGTTTTTTTTTTTCTTAATTGTATATATATCAATCTTTTTAGTTTGTTGTAATATTTTTTATTTTGAACTGTATGTTTTTTAGTTTGTAAGAAGCATGAATTATTACAGTATTAGTATTCAGTTTTGTTGGAAACATTTAAGTATGTTTTGATGAGATAAAACCTTAAAGAAAGTAACCCTAACTCTATACGCATAACCTAGCTCGAAAGGTTACTGCAACGAGGTTACTACAAAAGAAAGATAGATCAAGAGAAAGTGTAAAAGGAATGACACTGAAGAGAATGGTAAAAGGAATCGGGTTAACTAAAAGGATACTGATGACTGCAGGAAGCTACTGGAAGAAACCTTACTGAAGCAGATTGCAAAGCTGCAAGCTACCAGACATGAAGCTACCTGAGAGACCATGCCGAAGCATACTGCAGAGCAGCATGCTACAGAAACCTCAAGCCACCTGACGGAGCAAGCCAAAGAAGGAAGCACCAGAGTGAGCGCGAGGAGAAAGCTACAAAACAGGCATGGGAAAAAGTCAAAAGTTACCGGTAGAGAGAAGAGAAGAGGGGCCAATCAGAAGAAGACACGTGGAAAGTGAAAAGCTGGTGTGTAACAGAAGAAGTGCGGCGCATTCAATGATGGAAATCTACCTACCTTCAACGGGCAGATTTCCTAATCTATAAATAGAAGAAGACTGAAGACTGATAAAAGAGGCAAGCAAGAGAGAGCGCGCAAATAGAAGAGAGCTCAGAAAAGAGGGGGAAGGCCACATAGAAGAAAAATAGAGCAAAAGTGGGAGAAAAGGAGAAGAGAGAAAAGAGAAGCTCAAACACCCCATACCCCAGAAATGCATACTCAGTCACACAATCCAGGCAGCAAGCTACAACAGTTCAACCTGCAAAGGAAGCCTAAGCTTGCTACACCAGTTGAAGAAGAAGAAGACAAACCCTTTTTAAGGACTGTCTAGGAGTGCGAGGAATAAAGCCCTGCTGAGCTGTCCACTTTCTGAAGAAGAAAGTGAGGACCTTAGGTGGGTTGGGTAGGATCCTGTGTGGGTCAGTTAGGAAAGTAGGCAAACAGATGTGAGCAGTTATGTGTAAGCTTGCTACTTACTTGTTAAGTGAGGGTTGTAATAGATAGAGCTATGTAAATCAACTAGCTTAACAAATGTTCCCTCTTGAGAAGAGTCAGAGAGGATGCAGAAGGATTACTCCACCTTCGAACCTCTGTTTAACTATGCGTTTCTATATGCTTACTGTTCTATATGCATATCCTATACTAGATTCATGTCTTGCATATTTGGTATTCACAGGAGAGGAAGCTTCCGCAACATAACTCTGATCAGTAACCTCCCGAAAGGTTACTGACTCCCGACCAAAGCCTCCTGGAAAGAAGAAAAGTTTGAAATATGAGTAGGCTTATTCAACCCCCCCCCCCCCTCTAAGCCTACTGCCACTTGGGACCAACAAGTGGTATCAAAGCAGGTTGGACTAATCATCCATCAAATGATATCTGATACCAACAAGTGGTATCAGAGCAGGATGGATGAAATATAAGATCTAATCGATCTATCCAGATCCCATCCGAGATTAAAAAATCTCTCTCTCTCTCTCTCTCTCTCTCTCTCCCTCACATCATAGAACAGAAAAATCCCTTGCCTTCGCTGAAGGATATGATTGATGTGAAGACAACTAGCAACTAAAAGATATAGAAAATCAAGCTGAGTTGTGAAGAAAAGCTGTTCAGAAGAAGGAAACTGGTAAACAACAAGCTCCTCGAGAAACAGACTACGAAGAAGGAAGCTGTACATGAGAAGCAAGCTTCTACTTATCATGAAGTAGACCGATACGGAGCATATCAACAAGAAAGGTGCATGTTGCTGAATAGAAAGATGAAGCTGCTGCAACACTAAGCTGAAAGTATGGATCATACTAGAGACTCCAATCAATAGCTATAAGGAGTAACCTTGGAGGAAAGCGTTGAGGAAGTCAAGCAAAGGAGTAAGAAGAGAAGCTCACTCCATCAACCAAACCATCATCCCGAAAGGAAGCAAGGAATGAAAGAGGATCTACTCTCAAGAAAGGAATAACGATGATTGCATGAGAACCAAGGTTCAAGAAAGCCAAATGAAATAATCTTCTAAGGACTGAAGATAACAGGCTTAAAAGACACTGGTCTCTTGACTTGAGAATGAGAAGGAAAGCATGCATGTTGACATTCACAAAGAAGATGTTTCACCTGTTAGGATGTATACTATAAGCCTAGCTTTTGTATGAACATCTTTATAATATGAGATTCATTGTGATCAAATGTTTGCATTTTATATTTGTTATATATATTATTGCTATTGCCCAGATTAGTCTGTACTGTAGATAACATGGTGTGTGGTGTCACACAGAAGATCATGTTATTAGTTCCTTATAGATTATAAATAATAGCTCACAACCAAGATGGATTTGGACAAACCATTGGAACGGTTGTAGTGTAATTTGGTATTAGTCTATCTTGACTATAAAGTTACACTAGTACATTTTGTATGTATTGAGCAGGACCATATGAGGTTGTTCGATTTGTACTGACTATATAAAAGAACAAGACCTCTGTTATTATGGATGTACGTCTTCTTAATCCCTATATAATAACGGGCACGTGTACTCAGTGTTTGTTTCTTTAATTTGCCAATAGGTGAGATTTATTAATAAATCAATAGGCTCGGTGAATTGGGAGATAACACTGTTTATATGGTGTGCTGTTGATTATAGAAGGAATACGTGTCCTAATTATTTAGGATGATGATGTCCCCTTGAGGAGCTCATAAGGATTATCATGTAAACTCTGCAGGTGGATTTAATCCGACATGATAATAAGGATGAGTGGTACTACTCTTGGAATTAGATGTAAATTAATTAAGTTGTCAGTAACTTATTTAATTTATGGACATTCGATATCTTAAACGCTGGAAATAAACGTACACATAATAAAGAAGCTCATATTGTAATATGGGATTAGGACGGTAGTTCAATTATAACTCTTTAGTGGATTGAGTTATAATTGATGGACTTAAGTGGGGTGTTCGGGCTGAACACGGGACGCCTAAGCCCATCAGGAGGCCTAACCTAATTCCTCCTCAGGGTCCCTGTTGTAGCCTATAAATAACCCTAACATCAGCACCTCCTAGATCACGTTTTCTCTCAATCTCACGCAAATAAAAAAACAAAAAACAGATCCACTAGAGAGAACTGAGGAGGCGAGATTTCTCTGAACCTCTGGAAGATCGTCGCCCACACGATGTCCAAAGGAAAGGGATAGGAATATGGCAGAAGATCGTGAGGTTCAAGGTCCGTCATTTGTTCGGCAGTTCTGACCTTAGAACTGGTTCATCTTCACCTATTACGGTGAAAGGTATGATTCATTTTTCCGCTACGTGTTAATCATATCTTGGATCCCGAATTAGATAATTACATAGAGTCGGTGATCCGGTGGTTCCAACATCACCTACTCATGCAAACCTCAAAGTTACTTAAAATAGTACTTCTAGTACAAATCAAGGTAACTCAGCAGGCAAAAGAGTTAAACCATTGGAGAAACCCAAAGGATATGGGTATGCTGTAAAATGTCTGCAACAACATGACATTCCCTGAGGAACCAAGCAAAACAGCAACTCCAAATGGAAAGAAAACTGTCTATCTTACTGGTATCATGCCTTGTCTTTTCTTTACCTAAAAGAGTTCATACTCTAAAGGGATACTGTAAAAAAGTAAGTAAACATCTACACACACCTTCTTTTGCTTACTAACAAAAGTCTTACAGGAATCAAACTATCTCTACAGCAACCATGAGCTGTAAGGAAAGTCTAAGTTCCTGAAAGAAACTTAACCAAAAAAGACCTATACTCGTATAGGTACCTATGTGAGGATATTCATTCTGTAGGTACCTTCAACAGGAAGCAGACACCAAGAAAACAACTGAAGCAAGATGTGACTGCCACAAGAGTCTGAAAACTTAGAAGAAGGTCAACTCACCCTCAGACAAAAGGCTACTAAATTCAGGGGAACCTTTGACGATATGACAAAACTCTGACTACAGGACGCTAGACACCAGGTTGCTAGATACTAGGTTGCTAGATAACTGGACGCTGAAAATCAGGACCCTAGACACCAGACGGATGGATACTAAGTCGCTGAACATCAGGTCGCTGTAAACCAGGAAGCTAGACACCGAGCGACTAGATACTAGGTTACTAGACATCGGAGTACTTGTCTACAAGTCACTGGAAACGAGGTCACTGGTGGGTTACATCTCACCAAACAACAAGCGGTTACCTAAAAGCAATCGGTAACGTGTGCGCATGAAAAGTGGACCACCTTTTTCAGAACCCTTGGATATCAGCCGTGCGATCAAGAAAATCTAAGGGCTGAGAATCAAATGTTAACCAAACACTCATGCAGAGGAGAAAAGAAATAAAGCTGTGGAAACTGCCAACAACTTTATTGGAAACCGGCAGAGCAGTTAATGAGATCTTTAAAAAGATAAACCTAACCGTAGGATCTCATGGAACACTCAAAACAGAGAGTATCTCAAACTCAATAAATACATGAACTTCTTATTCTTCATATCCATTCATACAGTCTTTTTTTCTCTCTCTCTCTCATCGTTAAACATTATGACACCAGATTGTTGGAAATCATTTTCTCTATTCCTTCCTCACCGCACATTCTCTGCAAATAATCAACCAAGCACACCACAAATCACAAAGAGTCACTCCTTACGCTCAATGCTTGCTAGACAAATCTTTCTCAGAAGAGTTGATCTTCTAGCGTGCCTTCCTTACCTCAAATCCGAGGGTGCCTGAGGACTTGCCCCCAAGGTCTCCTCTTAGAGTCCGGAGGTAGAGTTGGAGGATCCCTCTCCAGTTACCCCAGAGCTTCAGCTCATTGTTTATTATGACAAAAAGGGGGAATAATTGCGAAGGATCTTAGAAGATCAAAAGTCTTCCAAAGTTGAAGAAGAGAAGATGCAAGCCCTTCGATGGGGTGAATTCCCTTCTGTGTCCAAGAGAGTAAGGAGGAGGGGACATTCACAGGAGTTGGTGAAGATAGTGCAGGAAGAAAGGTTGCAGCAAGCTACTGCACCTAGAGCTCCTTTGCCACTTCACGTAATACTCCGACTGAACCCCCTTTCTTTCTTCTTGCGACCTCCTCACCTTTTTCAGCTCTCCTCCACAATCAAAGAGGAAAATCAATTGGGAGCAAGAACCTGCACAGAAGAGGGAGAAGCCAGAAAGAAACAAGCAGCAAGCTAAGGGGGAAAGAAAAGTAAGAACAAGAGAAAGAAGAATGAGTTTAGATAGAATATCTACATTGTACTTAGCTTACTGCATTGTAAGAATTCTAGTATTTATAATGGTATGTTATTCATAGATGTGACCGTAAATTCAGGATATTTACTTATTACATTGTATTGTTAAATATTAGAACTAGAAGAATATAATGTCATATTTTTTGTTGTGTTATTCGTTTTTGGCACGAAACACATAAAATTTGAAAAAAAAAAAATGTTACCTACTTAATATTAATCTTGATGCCAAAATGTATTATTTCTCATAGTTACAAAAGTCTAATTCTCACGTATCAAGATGAAATATCAAATTTTTAATTATTAATATTAATTTAGAAATGTTAGATGAAAAAAAAAATTATTGTAAAAATTAATTTATAATTAGAAAAAGTTACCTACTATTACATCTAAAAAGAAAGATGATATTCTCAAAACATAGAGTATCAAAAATCAAAATATAAAATATAATTAACTAAAAATCTAATGAGTTAAACTTTTTAGTCAACTCATGATCCACACATAACAACTTATAAAAGAATAGTAAGGATTGATTCAATATATAAGTAAAAAATAATCCATCTCACGATAAGTATTTGTAATGAGTAGGACTTATGTGCCCCGGGCCCGCTGACCCGCCCCTATTAATTAAAAAAAAAAAAAATCTTCTTCTCCTTCTTCTTCCTCCTCTTCTTCTTCGCAGCTTTTTTTTTTTTTCCTTCTTCTTCCTCTTCCTCCTCTTCTTCACATAACTTTTTTTTTTCTTCCTCTTCCTCTTCCTCTTCCTCTTCTTCTTCACGCAGCTTTTTTTTTTTTCTTCCTCTTCCTCTTCTTCTTCCTCCTCCTCTTCCTCCTCTTCATCCTCCTCTTCCTCTTCTTCTTCACGCAACTTTTTTTTTCTTCCTCTTCCTCTTCCTCTTCCTCTTCCTCTTCTTCTTCTTCTTCTTGGGTGTTGTGGGCTGCGGTTTTAGGCGAGTTGGGTGTGTTAGTGGGTCTGTAGTGCTCGCCGACGACCTGCTTATCTCCGGCAGTTGTGCAGCGGCGAAGGAGAGGCTGGGCGATGAGTCTTGGAGAAGGGGGAAGGGAGGAATCTTAAATTAAGCATATTATATATACATATCACTTAATCTTAAGATCAGACATTTAACACCTAAAAAGTATATATATAACACCTATAGAGTATATATTAAACATATCAGACATATAATATGAAAATATTCTAATGGTATTACAAATATACTATATAGGTGATATAAGATCACATGCATCTATAAGATATAATAAACACTATTCTTCCTTCAGATATTATGAAAATATTTTAAAGGTATTACAAAGATACTTTATAGGTGATATAAAATTACATGCATCTATGATATATAATAAACACAATTCCTTCAGGTATTATGAAAATATTATAACACCTAAAGAACATACATATAACACTTATAGAGTATATATATGACACCTATCATTCAATCACATAATATGAAATCTTCTTTATATGTGATACCTCAAGAACATACATATAACACATAAAGAGTATATATATAACTCATATAGAGTATACATATACATATAACATCTATCACTGAATCACATAATATGAAATCTTCTATATATGTAATACCTCAAGAACATAGATGTAACACCTAAGGAGTATATATATAACACCTATAGAGTATAACTATAACACCTATCACTGAATTATATAATAAAACTTTAACACCTACAAAGTACATATATAACACCTATCACTAAATCACATGGTGTGAAATCTGGTGTGCGTGGGCGCACACCAGATCAGCTGGGGGTGCGCGTGGGGGCACGTGGGCGCGGCCCACGTGCCGGGTCGGGTCAGGGGCACGGATCTAGGATCCGTGCCACAGGTGCATATAAGTTTTGTTCATTTGTAATAAGTTGCTATAGATAAGTTTTTATGTTTTAAATATAAGATAGTAATCATTGAACATCAAAGGTGATATACGGTGAAAGCTGAAAACTGCAATTCTCTCGTATTGCAATTATAAATTAGGAAAATCTAATAAGATTTTTAAATCTGTAAGTTAAAATCTAAAATATTGAATGTCAGTATTGTCCAAAATTGAGAACATTGGAGTGAGCTGAAAAGCTGGAATTGAAACTATTGAGCAAGAATTAAGGTAGGTTTAATCAAATTTTCACCAAGTGCAATGAATGAGAATCAACACAACTCATAATTTGCCAAAAAAAAAGAAGTAGCAATTGTCTCATCATTTGTTTAAGTGTGACTTGCAACCCCAAGTGAAGATATGAGTAAACCATTGAGGCAGATACATTGGCAAACCAGTGTATTACATCAAGGTACAAGGATGTCAAATTTCGACCTCGTGATGCAACTCCATTGTCTCTCTTTGTTTTTAGTATATCGCTTTGCTGCCAATGGATTGCCTGTTCATTTGCTCGAAATATTAGCTCGGTAAAGAAATGTTATCCCACAGCTTAACGTCACAAAAGAGTGATTTAGCATATTCAGAGTTCATTCGTGAAAGCAAACGACTAACTTAAACCTGGGCTTGAAAGAATCAGTCCTCATCAAATTACCTTGATGACACGGCCACACTTCCAACTTTGTGTTGTAACTTGTGTCCTAACAAGCTCCCAGGATCATGATTTCTTTAATCTGTCCTGTACACGAAAAACAAGTTTTACTTTCCAAACGAACAGTTCACGTACCCTTGGATCCTTAAGACTGGATAATTCAAACTCTTCACAACATATACCAATTGACAAGTAAGATACTGTGATGAAGCTACCTTGCGTCCCAGCATCATAATGGGTAGAAAAGACTGAACATGACGAAGAAATTTGCAAGACTTGAATATGGAAATCTTACTGCATAAGCACATTGTTCCACATTTCTGCAAATCTGGATGCCAATAATGCGTCATGATGTTCTGAAGAAGAAACCAAAGAACAACATATCAAAAATAAATAAACTGACTAGGACTACTAAGTGAATTAGTGGAATTTTCACAGATAATAGCAAACCATCATCTTTTAGTATTTTGCAATATTGTTCAGCAAATTGCTTGCTCATTGAGTCGAGCAACTAAATATTCCCAGTCCTTAAATCTGAGACCACTTATTTCACTAGTAATGCAGGTGTGACAAAATCAAAAAGAATGTGAGGCATTCTAGGATGAAGGAATTTTATGCAACATAAGTAATGATAACATATCTAAGTTACTCACAATCATAAACAATTGAGGTTTAAAAACCTTCTGCAAGATGCTAAGCTGTGTATCTTAAGACTTATCTATAACAACCTTTTGCTCAGTGTTAACAAAATAAATGACCAATAAAGAAAATAAATAGAGTAAAAACCTGAGTAATTCATTAGGGCATGCTTGGTGACACGACACAGAGACTAACAGTAAATTTAAGATTACATGCTCAAAAAGACATGTTATAACTCTCCTTTACAAGTACTACAGAAGCATTCAAGATGTAAAGTTTACATGCATGTCTGCAACAACTTTATCGCTATTAATATCAAAAAACAGAAATTATATATGCCATCAAAATTGTAATAACAAACAATTTTTTGTTGTTCATACAGCTATTTTATGAAACAGAAAACCATATAACTGTATATTGACTAAAAGAGAAAGCAGGAAAGAAAAGATGAGCATGTATAAGGTAGAATGGGCAAATATAGCAATGCAACCAAAATAAAAAACAAAAAACAATAGATACTCCTTCAAACAGCAGGTAAGAATCACCAGAAAAATAAAAGGCTCATTAGTGAAACATAACTTACCTTCAGAATCTTCAGGGATTGAATTATAATTGTAAAGATACAATCTATCACCACGGTACAACACCAACCCTTTGGTCTTGGCAAGCTTGTCCAGTACAAGACCCACAAAACGATAGGTTATCATACTAGTGGCATCACAAGCTTCCTGGACCTCAAGGTATTGATTTAGTGACCTGCTCTGCTGACTGTTAAAATCTGTCTCTTCTACATATTTTGGGGCGGCTGGGGAGTCACTAGTGGTTTCTTCAATTTTAAGGTCATTGTGGCATGAACTTCTGGCAGGAGAATGAAATTGATAAGATATACTTTGCTTAGTGGTCATTTTGACGGAGTCAGAGTAAGCAATCCCCAATTCTCCTGAACATCGGCTATCTCGTACTTTTAACTTGTTAACTGATGGGGAATAAAGAAAACCATTGGTTTCATCAGAATTGTTTTTCGTGACATGCATAGACTCCAGATGCACATTTGGTCTTGTGATGGGAGAAAGAAGAGAACAGCCATCTTTTTTACTGGTTGAAACAGGTGTATTCGAGTATTCCGGGTTTGCCTCCCCCATACTTTCTTCTTCAACATGCAAATTATAAGAATGAAATTCAAAATGCTGAGAGATATCCCTTACTTGCTCATCATCATCGGAAAAACCAAGATCATCAGTTACTTCATAATCCTCCATGTATGCGTGAGCAAATTCTTCATCAAAATCATGTTTCAGAAGCAAGTTTGATATAACCTCTTTTGCTTGAGCACTCATAGTTAATACACATTCTACCTCCTTTTCCATTGACTCCTTCATTAATTTCTGAGGAGGCAAATGAGCTTCAAAAGTAGACCGTTTTTTGCGAGGTTGAAGTTGAGATCTTCTATTAATAATGTCAAGAGTTTCCACTAGATAATCAGGGATCTTGTCCATATCACTGCACTCATAAAGGTAGTCAATCAAAAAGTTCCGTATTGCCATGCGTAGACTTTTGATGGACAACTCAAAATTAGGATCCAGCAAAGTCTGCACTTTTTTCAATTCTATCAAGCTCACTGTCTTTGCTTCATTTAATAAGTGAATAGCTTTCACTATATCATTTTGCAATGCTTCGATTTCAGGTGAAAATCTCCTGAAATCTCTTACAGCAGGACGGTCCATCATTAGCTTTAATGTTAAGCCAGCAACTCCCAGTGCCCCTGCCAATTGCTCTGAAGGTTCATCCACTTCAATAAGCTTTGAGAGCATCTTCATGCACCTTTTCTTCACTACTTTGATTACCTTATCACGCCTCAGTCCAGATTTTGAAGGTTTCATTGAAGGGATATACCCCCTAACACCTCTCAGCTTCCTATGCATTGCACTCAGCGCTTTAGGAGGGAAGTCCTCAAGTCCATCAAGTACCTTGATCGCAGCTGCAGAATAGGCTGCGGATGCAGTTGTCAGCACCATCTGATTTCCACGAAAACTCTCAGGGTCTTGCAACAATTGAAAAAGTTGTTTCATCTTTGTTTTGGAAATATCATTCCTGATAGCAATAACTTCTGGAAGCAATTCCTTAATTCTTCTCTTCATCCCCCAATTTGTCTTGTCAAATTTATTACTCCCTCTGTGAGTATCTTAGCAATAGAATATAGGCCTTTATTGGTCATAGCATCCAGCAGGAAGAATATTTCTTGAAGACCATCATGTGAATCAGTTCCACATACATCCTCATGAACGGATTGGGGTTCCTTTCCAAAATTATGGACTCCAAATGCCGTTTCAATACAGGTTCTGACATCCTCATAGCTTACCTGCAAACTCAGAGTACAATTTTGCTACCTCAAATTGCATAAATGGGCCTCAAATTGATGATTTCACATACATGTTTGTGAAACAAAAAATCAGATGAAATATTCATGATCTGTAAGTGATGTCAGTAAGTTTCAATTGTTTGGTAAAACTTCAAGAACAGACATTTATATCTATCATATTACATAAATTTAAACTGATGGTGATTATTTAATGTAATTGTATTTCAACATTCAACAATTTAGAATGCATAGTACTAGAAAGCCCAAATCATTTTATAGAGATTGAGTGCTATAATTCAGATAGCATCATACTTACATCATCTTCCCTTAGAAAAGACTCAGGCAACATCCTGCAAACACAGAAGGGGAAGTTAACAACTAAGACATTTATTTTTTATTTTAAAAAAAAGATGGAAAACCGACATAAAAGAGATGGGAAAGGGAAAAACAAAGTCAAAAGATACACAATATAAAAACTCCACAACCAAGCTTTAATCTGGAGCACCAAAAAGCATAATTGGAAACAGTCGCTGCTTTCATTACTAGTACTGAAGCCGGATAAAGCATATAAAATACGACTAGTATTTCATCCACTGTATTAATCTTATAGAAGCACATGAATTCTGATGAATAAATCCACAAGAAACTGTGTTACTTGTTCTAGAAAACCGAAGATTGTATGCATAGGTATCTCTAAGACATTATAAGAATAGACCTAGCTTTGCACTTAAGCCAATAAAGCTTGACTTCCCATGCCCTCTACAAATATAAGCAAATTGGATGTTTGAAAAATTTATGCCTATAGGTCATTAATGTTAACCATGTGAAGGCAGAGGAAAACAATTTCTAAGAAAACACATGTGGCTACATAAATGGAACAATGAAGTTAATTATCACTGTATCTATGCTTGAACTGTAAAACAAATGTATAAAAGCTACTTCATTCTAACCAGAAATTTTATTCTATTAAATTAAATGAGATAAAACACTCAAGTCCTCAAAAATGCTAAACAAACAAATGGAAAGAAAAAGGGACAGGACAACATTCAAAGTATCAATCTCTAAAATGATTGCTGCTTTTGTGGAATCAATTCCAACTTAAACAGCAGATGCTTTAAAATTTTCAGTCACTGTATAGATACACATGCTAAACATTTGGCCCAGATTCAAACATGGGACGAAACTGCTTTATCCTTTATTTGTCAATAATAAGTCACCACATCCCTTTTTATTTTCCTTTTGACATAATCTGTGATGAATAATACTAAATATAAACCATAGTTCAGTAAATCCAACAATAGACCAAGGCAGATAGATTATTCACAATGATTTTTTCAGAATTGATATCCACACATCAATCAACCCATTGAACAGATTGCCAAGAACAAGAGTCCCAAACCTTTCCCAACAAAATGAAAACAGCAAAAATCAATGGCAAGAATTACCTAAACAAATCAATAAAAACAGCAAAAAAGAGAGAAGCTGCACATACTTATCATTGGGGGGAAGTATTTCATCAATCTTCTTTTGTTCCCTTGTGGACAAAGGTAAATCCATCAACCACCTGCCATAGTTTTTGGGACTTTTATAATAAAACAAGATATCAAGTTGTTGTTATCAGGGAAAGAAAGTGGGAACATAATTTACCTTCGTTTAAGCCTGAGGAGAGACTCATGCTCCCTAATTTGAGATGTTAGGGCTCTTAGATCTTCCCTATGCAAGTCCTTTCTAACTACTCCTTCAAAATTCTCCATCAATCTATCTATCTATGCATACAGAAAACATCTAAAATGTGATGCAATAAAATAATATTACAAAAAGTGGTGGATTCTGGAGAAGACAGACTGATGTTATATGTATGAAGGTAGAGCCAAAATCTAACACCAAAAAGATATCCTACAATCTTCTTTCTGAGCAGCACAATCCTATATGAAAACTAGGGTTTTGGTGGCACAAAAAATTAGAATGGCCTCATATGGGTGTTGAGTGGAGCGACGACAAGAAGACAGGTCGGACGGTAGAGAACGCCGGCGTTTGAGAGAGGAATGAGACGGTGGTTGGCGGTGAATTTGGGAATCTCTTATATATATATATATATATATATGGCTACAGCAAATATCTTTGCAAATATAACTAATTAATATTATTCGTACATAGCTATTCATTTTTTAAGTTGTCCAGATGGTACGAGAGTTACTTTGCTTGCTGCTGGTTAACGGTTCGAATCCCCTGTGTGCATAACATAACTTTTTAATTGTTTACTACGTGCATATTTTTTAATTGTTTACTAGCCGTGCATATAAGAAATATAGGCCCATTTATTAGATACACCCACAATTAAATATTCTTAATTATAAAATTTCTAAACATATCCCAACATTTTACAATTACACCCTTTAGGATAAAAATTATGAAAAGAGGAATTTCTTCAACCCTCAGTCGTTTCTAGTCTGCAGCCTCTGCCTCTGCCTCTTCATGTTTCTTCATCTTCTTTTGTTCTTTTTTTTTTTTTCCCTTTCAATTCTATCATTGTTATTATTATTTGTTTGAGTTTTCCTTAAATTAAGGTTTCAAAATTTATGAAGAAGAAGGTATGGAAGTTATGTGCTTGCCAAAACCAGGGAAAGGATGGGTTCGATTGTGTTCGTCTCTGGTTTTTCAATTTCATTGCATATGGTTCGACCACTGATACGACCCCACTTACTCAACCAACATAATACGAATTTTAAATATAATATAGTTTGAAAAATTGTTATACATTTTTTTTTCCATGACATCAACTTCATCCAACAACACCTTGTTCACACTCATATAAAAGAGGTTCAACAGACCAACAACCCATGAAAACGTTACTTATTAATCCACTAGTAATATTATGTTATATAATATACGATACAACTAGAAGTGGTTTAATATTCACAAGCAAAAGCAAATTAAACCACCATCCTGCCCAACAGGTCGTCATTTATGTACATGAGTGCTCAAAACCCAGCAGAACCATAGTTTGCCCAATGCAACCATAATATTATACATTATCAAAATTACCTGCAAAGCATAAATTACATGAGATAAAATCCCAGTAACAGAAATTACACATGGTAACATGTTTCTTAAAGAAAATCTTTCTCATGTATCATCACTTGAACTTCTCACTTGAATTCCTCACTTGACATTCTCACTTGAAACCCTCACTTAAACTCCTCACTTGACATTCTCACTTGAAACCCTCACTTGAACTTCTCACTTGACATCCTCACTTGAAATCACCTATTTCGTTCCTAATGCTCGAGCACTCACCTAATTCACTTTTAACACTCAAATTCTCACCTAAATCATTTCTAACACTCGAACACTCACCTAGTTCATTTCTAACACTCAAACTCTCACCTAGATCATTTCTAACACTTGAACACTCACCTAATTCATTTCCAACACTCAAACTCTCACCTAGATCATTTCTAACACTCGAACACTCACCTAGTTCATTTCTAACTATCAAACTATCACCTAGTTCATTTCTAATACTCGAACACTCATCTAGTTCATTTATAACACTCAAACTCTCACCTAATTCATTTCTAATCCTCAAACAGTCACCTAGTCCATTTCTAACACTCAATCACTCACCTAATTCATTTCTAAGATATTCATTGGGGTTTCAGTACACTCTGTTATCCCCAGGATGCACTCAATATATTTATTGGGGTTTCAGTACACCCTGTTATCCCCATCATGCGCTCAATATATTTATTGGGGTGTACACCCTGTTATCCCCAACATATGCTCAATACATAGACCGCCATCCGACCACACTCAAAAATACTCATACGAGTAACTTCACTCAACCTCGCACTTACTTCGTTTCTATCAGTCACTGTACTCATAAATTCATTTTACAGTAATCATCAATTCACAATTCAAATCGTATAATAAACATAATACCAACATATCATCAAATAATACAATTATTACACAATAATATAAATGCATGTTTTACGGTTCAAATAAATTTCTACTTACCTTAATATCCAAATTTGTGGTTGTGTCAGCTTCCAATTCAATTCTTAAGCTCTATCATTTTATTACTACGGACAAAATAGAAATATATCAAAAACCTCTGACTCAACTTCTTTTGGTTCTTCCCCCCCCTTTTTTTAATATGTGTATATATATATACACACCTCAACCGCCTCTTTCAAAGCTTAATAAGCAAGCTTGTATTCTTTCAAAGCTTCATGTATATACACGTGCATTAAATGTATTTATATCATATATACCATGCACTTAGACAACACTCACACACACATATATATAACAGTATTAAATAAACTTTATATGTATTCACAGGACACATAAGTGGCTTATTGCCAATAAATTCCACCTATGGATATATATATATATATATATATATATATACAATTTTAGATTATTTCTCATGTATATGATATGCATTTAATTATCAGAGTCTTGACCAATTGTGTGATAAATTTTTTTTTCAACACCATTCAATAAAAGCATATAAACAATCAAATATTTGAAAGTAAAATATAACAATGCAAGATCACAAATAACACATAAATGATAGGGTAATTCTATACACACCCCATCTATACACACATTCTTAAAATAATAAAAAAAAGAATGTGTGTATAGATGGGGTGTGTTTAGAATTTGATGGGGTGTGTATAGAATTGCCCTAAATGATAATATGAGCATATAATGCATGTGATATATTGGCCAATAAGTAGTGAGGAGTCCGGGTATTACAACCACTTTTGGTCAAACTTATCCATAAGTGTTTCGACCACTTTTGGTCGTACTTATTCTTGAGTGTTATAGAGTCGTGTTCGACCAATTATGGTCAAACTTCCGATAACATGTTCGAAAAGTACCTGTCGACTGGATGTGGCGTGAGCGATCACTAATGGTCGAACGTGGTGTTTGAATTTTTTCCTGCAGATCTAGATCTCGTTAATTTTTCTTCTTTTTCGCACATGTGAGTTGTGAAGATTAAATTTTGTAGATGAAGATAGATGTAATAGATATAAATTGTGTTGTACTCCATAATTGCAGGAGGAATGAGATACATGTGGTGTTTTTGGGAAGCAGAGGAAGATGGGGATGAAGGTGTGTGTGTTTGGGGAGAAGATAAGGATGGGGAAGAAGATGAAGAGTTGGTAGAAATTTTATTCCATAGGGTATTTTTGGTATTTTCTTATATGTATATATTTTCATTTATTTTAAAAGTGGTGTGTTTAGGAACGGATGGGGTATGGATAGACGCGCCCAAGAAATATATATACATATACATATATATATATATTATCAGTATATTAAAAATATTTTAAAAGTTGGTCTCCTATGCATCAGGTGCACATACAATTTGGATCGGGTTTGGGTAGATCCGGATCCGCACACCTTTTTTTAGAAGGAATTGTGTGTCCTGGGGTCACGGAACGCGACCCGTTCCACTCTATATAGTCAAAACACTTTCTTCCTATCCATCTTCTTTCTCCACGGGGCTAGCGCATCTCTTCTTTCTTCTTCTTCTTCTTCTTCTTCTTTCTTCTTTCTTCTTCGCGCACCGTTCCTTCTTTTCTATCAAGGTTCGCTGGCTCTGCAATCTCTCTTTGCCTTTTCTTCTTCTTTTTCTTGATTTCATATGTTCGATTTCCATTCATCTATTTTGATTCAATCGATTTCTTATTATTCTTCAACTTTTGGGATGGAGAGGTACATAGAAGAATTACCAATTGTGACCACAGATTTTGCTTCCAACATCATTACTAGATGATTTGCTAAATATTTCGAGGAGGAAGATAATGAAATCGAGATATATTATGTAATACCACAGAAGCATACACGTAATACCTCAAAGGTATTTATGTAAGTATAAATATGTAATACCATATAGATAAAAATGTAATACCTTAACCATATTTTATATAATACTTTAAGGATAAGAGTAGGTCTCTTGTGAATCAGGTGCATGGATCTTAGATCCATGCACCCGGGTCGGATCCGGGTCGGGGGGACCACACCTTTTTTTTTTTTCGCACATGATTTGTGAAAAAAATCACATACCAATAGGTTATGTTAGACATACCTTTACGTTATGTTAGACATATCTTTAAGCTATGTTAAACATACCAGTTATGCCCAGATTTCATGCCTTGTCTTTTTTTGGCTTGATTTTTGAATTTTGGCACATACCACTACGTTATGTTAGACATACATTTACGTTGTGTTAGACATACCTTTATGTATGCTTAGACATACCTTTGTATATGTTAGACATACTTTTGCATATAGTTAAACATACTTTTATTTATGTTAGACATACCTTTGTATATAGTTAGACCTACCTACACATGGTTGGTCTAACTATACACAAAGGTTGGTTTAACTATACACAAAGGTTGGTCTATTGGAGCGAATTTTGAATGAGCTTCAGCACAAGTGTTCAGCGCATGGGAGCGCGTGCAGGTGCGTGGGAGGCGCATTTTGGGCGTGTGAACGGGTCGACCCGGTTGCACGGTTGAACCGGTGCATAAAAGTTTTTCCTAAGGATAAATATGTAATACCTTAAATTATAAGCAGTAATATCTTTAAAAAAATATCAGTCATATAGACAAACTAAATAATTGTCATGTTAAGTAATTATTCTATACTTACTCTTTTATTACCTTTTACAATTATATAAATATCTTGAATATTTACTGTAAATAATATTTTTTCTAACTTGTTCTTTTGTTATTTCTCGTCATATAAATATTTGAATATTGTAGATATTTTTATAAGTTTGTTCATTTTTTATGATTATATAATTATTTAAAATATTGGTAATGCTTCAAATATTTTGCACTAAGCAATAAAATTAGGGCCCATTATAAAAGTTCAACTCAATTCAAAATAACGATAGGTCCAGCCCTGTTCAAGAGCTATGTACACATTATTCTATATTATCTATAGGGTTTATTGTGCACAACCCCTTCGTGTTTTCAAAATTCACATCAAAATACCCCTCTGTTAAGGAAATTGCATGAAAGACCCTTGTGATACTAACAATTCAGCGCGCGTGCCCCTACTCCTGCTGAGTGCCTTTCACGCGTTTTATATGCATTTTCTTTTATTTTATATAATAAAATATTAATTTAAATTTGTTTTTTCAATCCATCATATTTCTATATCTAACCACTTTCAATAATAATCAGGCCTAACATGCTTCTGTAAAATAAATAAACCCTTTGGAAATCATACATTTCTTCGACCAGAACAGCACCTGGTGAGGTGGTTTGCAACACTACCAGCTGGAAAATTACTGCCCCAAACCGTTTTACGAACAACTCCTCACTGTTCAACTTCACCCTCAGGGAAGTTGGTCTGCAAGTTATCCAGCTCCTTCAGCAACTGCCTAGCACAACCTTGGTTCGTTTCCTACACCAGGTGTACAAGGTGATCCTTCCAATGGATGAACAAATCAAACGGAAACACGTTGAAGCAAAAGCCTCCTTTTTATTAAGAACTAAAATATATTTATTACATAATCTGTAATCTCCTTTTGGGAGGAGAATACTAGATCAGCTTCTCATAGAGATGGATGTGACTCATTTATACATAAACTAAAACTAAAACTCAGAAAACTTAAACTATTACAGAGATGATTTTATTTTGAAGAAAACTATGGAGAATATCTGATTCCTTTAGCTTCCTTCTTCTCGCCTTATTTATAGATAGAAATCCGGACTTGAAGTGCGAATTCCAAACCTGCTTAAGCCAGCTGTCCACCTTTTCTGAGTGGATCAACCACTGAGTGCGTGATTGCCAGCTTTTCTTCTCGTGACTCATCCCATGTGAAATTGTCAGGGAATCTGCTTTTTTCCTCCCGTGACTTTTCCGCATGCGATGTTTGTGGGGCGTGACTCAGCCCATCTTATCTCTGTCGGGGAATCTTAGAAATTTAGCCTTCGTGGTCCCCGCGGATAACTTTTCTTTTGAGCAGGCCCTTTGTCCTTGTCTGCCCCTCTTTCTCGTCGGTCGGGTTTGGGTCGAAACCCTTTCTCGAACTCAGGTTCTTTCTGCTCTGGGCATGCTTGGCAGACATGATCTGTCCACCTGCCAATATGCGTCATGTTGCAGAATTTCCGGTAAGTCTCTTTGCTTGTCGGAAGCTTGTTTTTCCAAAGGATCCTTCTTTTTGTTTCAAAAAGATCTTCTGCAAAGCTCGTTGTTGTTCCTATCATGGAATTCGGTAGGAAAGATTCATTTGCCGAATTATGAAAGAACTTGAATGGGTACTTGACCTTGTCTATTTCAGTTAGACAAACCCATAATCCCCATGCTCGTCGGGTGGAAGCTTCGTCTTCAGTGAATGCTCCTACCAAAATTGGAGTATCCTCCGGAACAACCTTCTTGATGTTTTTCAAGGCGTTCCCGTCAGGTCTCCTCAACTTGATGAAATGAAAGGCTTCAGGGAAACCGTTCTTGGCTGGTTCTGGAGCTGCACTAAAGAAATACAATTCCAGAATATCACCTCTGGCCAAATGTGGATTATTGGCCCAAGTCTCGTGTACTGCTGTCCCAATCCATTTCGGAAGTTTCGAAATTTCTGGGAACCCTGGTGAGACGGTATAGATTGAAGCAAGAGCTCCAAAGTTATACCATGCCTGTACTTCGTTTGGATGACTTCCTGGTTTCATCCAAACTCTTGGGTATTTTCCAGAGATATCAATGATTGTTCTCTCTGGATGGATACCCATCCTGGTAATCAGCTTCTCCCATTGCTTCTGGTAAACCTACATAGGGGAAACTAAACTTTCATCAGTTTGAACCTTAGTTTTGCCAGTCTGTGGCCTAAGATTCAACTCTCACTCTTTAACCCCAGAGGTGCTGGGTTGACTTGAAGACTCGGGTTTTGACACAGGAGCTTCAATATTTGTTCCAGTTGGTGCATTCTCAAGGAATGCATCATCTGCAGAACTCTTGGTTATGGTATTTGAATCCATAATAGTCGGGTTAGAGGCTCGCTCTCTTGTTTCCTTCTTTTACATCGTTGGAGATGCAGCCTGGAGGATAGGCCCTTGTAGCACCGTGAACAATTGTCCATGTGTATCCTGACATGCTCGTATTAGACCAGAGACGGATCTCTGATCAGTCTGTTGGAGTCGCTGGACGACTTCTGCGTTGATGCATAAAGCATTAAAGCCTCGTTGTAGGCTCTCCAGGTTTTCCCTGAGATGCCTGACTCGTTTGAGGACTTCGTCAGCGACGTGTCCTTCCATCTCGTGTTAGAAAATCTGCAAGAACATTTTCATGAGATTTCACAATGACAATATCGTAATCATAATATTGACATTCAGCCTGCCATCTAAGTATCCTAGCTTTTTCTGGTTTAGATTCAATTTTATTTTTCAGAAAAGCTTTGACACTTGAATTATCTATCTTCAGGATAAACTTCTTGGCCAGTAAGAATAAAGGCCATTTTTTGAATGCCTTCCTGACTGCAAAGAATTCCTTCTCGTTGATATGTCATTTTGCTTCACTGTCTGCGAATAAACCACTGCAGTATATCCATGGCATTTCTCCATTTGGTGTAGCCTTCATTAGAACTGCTGCCCACCAATGATCACTGGCGTCTGTGTAGAGAACCAGTTCATCCTCGTCTTGGGGTATAACAAGTTTTGGAAGTTGTTGACAAACCTCCTTAAGTTGCTTAATCCCTTCTTGGTGTTTATCTTCCCAGATGAATGTTGCATCCTTCTTTAATAATGGACTAAACACCTTCTTGTAATTTGCCAGATTGTTTATAAACATACCGACAAAATTAACAACTCCGAGAAAACTTTGAAGTTGTTTCTTATCTTTGAGGATATCTGGAAATCCCTAAATCTTTTCCACAATATGGTTTTGTAGGATGATTCCAGATTCATCGATCTTAACTCCAAGGAATTCGATCTGTCTTGTATTAATTATTGTCTTCTTTTCCGAAAGCACTAATCTTTCTTTGTGACAAACATCTGAAAAGATTTCCAAATGTTTGAGATGTTCTTTCATGTTCTTGGATGCGATGAGTATATCATCGATGTAGACAAACATGAAGCTGAAATAATCTTTAAAAAGATTATCCATCTTTCTTTGATATATCTGGGGAGCGTTTGCCAATCCCATGGGCATCACATTCCAGATATAATGTCCTTGTGGTGTGGAAAAAGCTGTAAACTTCTTGCTTTCTTCCTCCATCATAATCTGGTAGAATCCAGACTTACAATCAAATTTAGAGAATACCTTGGCACTTTTGATGCTGTTGACCAAGTGTTCTCTACTCGGGATGTAGTATCCATCGAACTCCAAGATGTCATTAATCCCTTTGTAATTAATAACAAGTCTTTGTTTTTCTCGCTTGATTTCTCCATGATTTCTTACAAGAAATCCCGGACTACTGTATAGAGAAACTCCTGGTGAGATCAACTTAAGGTCCAGATGTTCTTTAAGTATTTTCTGCATATCCTTACGATCCTATTGGTTCATAGGGATTGGCTTGAATTTAACAAACTCTTGTTCCTTTCCGGATCTAACCTTCAGGGATGCTTTGAGCTCGTTCTTGTTCTACCATGCCAAAGGATTTTCATTATAATTCCTTTGGATCTTCTTCCTGATGTCTTCTAGTGAAATCTGTTCCTCGATAGAAATCTCACTCGATGAATTCTCCAATAGGCTCATTATTTCTCTAATAACTATTGGAGGAACTTCTTCTTCATCTTGTACCCTAAATGAATACAAGTGATTATCCCACGCCTTGATCCCTGGTCTGGTATGTCCAAACTGTCGGTAGGATAAGAGTGCATCGCCAAATCTTCTTTTATCCGCCATTTTTGGATGTCTAAGTTTGACTTCATCACCACGCTTGCTGCGAAAAGTGATAGGCATTTTTCTGTAGAATGTCTCTCGTAATCTTTGGACAATAATCTTATGATCACATAGTGTTGTGAAAATAAGCCTTCTTGCCTCATTTTCCTGTGTAAAGCGCTTGAATGTTTGTAGGAAATTGTTACCTAGCAATACATCTACGCATGTATCATGGAAATAGATTGGTGGCATCTTGACTTTGTACCATGGGGTACCGCCTGCTCCTCCGATCATTATTTCCGCTTGCTTGATTCCTCGGTTAAGGATAAGAATCCTTTTAGAGAAATCCCTTCCTGCGATGGCTGGTAGATCTTCTCCAATTTCTTTAGGAAAAACCTCCTGTTTTGCAGTACATATCTCGGCGTCTGAATCGATATAGGCGGCGAAATACTCAACCTTGTATTCCTCATATATCATTCCGATAGAAATGTATATGGAGAATGGACTAGTGGTCATCTGATTCTGTATCTTTTATTGGCCACTGTGAACTCCATTCCATCTTGTAATCTTTCCCAAGGTTTTTGTTCCTCGAGAAACTCAATCCCAAGTATCAACTGATCTGAAATTCTTCCTGGAACTCCTCTGATGGTCAATTCCATTTCACTCATTTTTAGGGTTCCTTGAAATCTTCCAACTATTGGTTGTTGGAGGTAATATAGGGCATTACACGAGAGTGTATTTTCCCCTTGAGTAATGTCAAATATTACTTCAACTCCTCTCCATCCTTCCGGGTACTTCAGCTCTCCTTGTGTTTTAAAAACATCTGGGACTTGCTGAATTGTACTCGGTCTCTTTTCTTCCCAATGACTACTGCTCATTAGCCTGTCCTGTTGGAAAGACATCCGCCTAGGCTCAATTCTGAGACTCTGGCTCTTGTTGAAGACGGGTTGATCTTGGATCCTCATATTGATCTCCTTTATGGTTGGAGATTGTATGAGTTCTGGTAGAACCATCTTGGCGAAGTCCTCAAAGATTCTTGGAACTTCGATGAATTCCTTTCTCAAGAATACATCTGAATGATGTGTATTCGAAAGAGCGTAGGAAATCTTGTATGTGATCGAGTAGGGTCTGTTCCCTTCTTTCATCAAATCGTTTCGTTTGAAATCTTGATGAAGGGTTAAGACTCGGTTGAAATCTCGATCTCCCAAATTGTATGCAATCCTTGGATAGACATTGAATGCCAATTTTCCTGCACACAAATTTTCTGTAACAGCCCCAAGGTATGAATCCTTGAGATTTGAGATTCACTTATCACATATTGCAAGGTTGAGTGGCGAATCTACTCCTTCTTTGAAGGTTGCTTTAATAACAACTCTTATGGCTCCGATGTGAATCCATGAGAGTGTATTTGAAACTTCTCTTTTGACTCTGGTTTTGATCTCCTGTATCTCTTGGTATGGGATCAATTGCATCTCGATCAAGTTACCAGTGAATTCCACCGGGATGGCAAATTCTCCGGTAGTTACTCTGTGGATAATCTGGTGTTTTCTGCTGTGAAAACCAATTTTATCCAATGCATTTTCCATAGCTCCAATGGTAAAATCATCGTACATCTGGAGCTTTGAATCTTCTTTCATAATCCTCATTAGAGTCTTATGAGACACCGTAGTGTGGAAGAGGTATCCTGACATATCCTCTCTCACCGTTGTTTGAAGAATTTCTTCTTCACTCTGATTCTGAGCTCGATTCACTTCCATCCTCAGAATAGATCTCTTCTTCGTAGATGCTTTCATCTGAGGGTAGATCCTCAAATTGATACACCTGTATGAGATCTTGATAGTAGACAGCTTCCTCGAGTTCGGGTGTTGCCTTGAACTGTCTAATTCCTCGTTTCTGGTTTTCTGGGCAGTCTGTTGAGATATGCCCTCTTGCTCCGCACGTCCAGCAATTACAATCTTTAAAATTTTCATTGGCTCTGGTGTGAGCTCGTCTGAAAGTTCTCCTTCCTGGGGTTCTGCTGGAACTTCCTTGATCAGAGCTTGTAAAAGCCCTTCTCCTGTTTGGCGTTGGTCTTTGCCCAGATTTGTAACTTCGGGCCTTTTGTTTGGACCAAACTCTTCTTGGTCTCCATGAAGACCGACGATTGCCTCTCATTTTATTGCTTCCACGTTGGTATGGATGGCTTCGTTGTTTCTACCTCTTATGCCTCCGTGGTTGACCTCCAACGACTGTTGGAATGCCATTTTCTTTGCAACATAAAGGAACCATTTTATTGATTCTTTTCAATCTCTTATAGTTCTTGTAGAGTGTAGCTTGATGACATCATTCTGATAACTTGGCTTTTAGGAAAGACATCCTTCTAGCCACCATATCTAGGTCATCTGTACTCTTGTATTCCCTGATCAACATTTCTCTCTAGGGACTTGGTATCTTCGCAAAGAACAATTGCGAAGCTTCTTTGTCATCCACCTTGGACTTCCATCGGTACTCAGTGAATAACTTGATGTATTCATCAATATGATAAATATCATGCAACTCGAGGCTGTAGAGGGCTTGATTATATCTTTTTCTTTTTTCTTCTTCAATCCCCTCAAAGTAGCCTGTGCCGATAAAATGGATTTTGAATAATTTGGCCATATTATCGACAATACCTTTCAATGACTCACCAGTAGTGACGTTATTTTTCATCTCTGGTGCCGTCATATCCCACACGATCTTTACAGATCCTTCCAGACTCATCTCGAGTAATAAGATGAATCTTTTTTTCATAAAATCAAGGGTTCCTGCTGCAATCCTCATAGCCGATGCCCAATCATCGATAAGGATTTAACGGTTCTTGAAATCTGGGATGTCCAGATTTAGCATCAACCCATACGGATGTATCGGGTCAAGTTGTGATTTTCCATAAGGCGTGTTGAAAAGATTCGGCCTTTTGGAACGTGGTCGAGTTCCTATAACAGCGATAGGATCTCTTCCTCTGATGAAATCCCCTGCGTGTGGCATCTGTTCGTCCACATGATGTGATCCAGAACTTTCTACTACGTTGGGATTGACCGGTGGTCTCTGCTGTTGATCACGAGTGACCAATGCAGATTCATCTCCTGCGTTCATCTTTAGATCCACAATTCCTAATCCTGCAAATGATTTGGTTAGGTCATGTAGATCTTGCAGATTTATCCTCTCGAAGTCCATTACTTGTTTGTAATGGATTTTCCTCTGATGATGGCAATGAGTTTTTCATCATCGGTCATTGGTCGTACAACTTCAATTGGTTTTCTATCTAGGTATAGGTAGGGAACTGTTCCGAAATTTATACGTCTCCTTTATCCGGATGAACTTGGTCGGTTCTCCATATTCTTGACTCTTTTTTGAATATCAAGAATGATTTCAAGAGTCTCCTTTTGATGTTTATCATCGTCTCCATTTGGCTTTGGATCTGATGAACTTGTGTTGGTAAGTGATTATGGCGGTTGCCATAACTCTGCACCGTCTTCTGGATTTCTCTAAGATCTGAAGAAATCTTAGAGGTATCTGGAAGTATCTCCTTCCACTCGGATGCTCCATCAGACATGGTTTTGATGGGCTGCTTCCTGATGATTCATCAGATCGCAATATAACGTCTCGTTTACCGTGAGGTAACCCATGTGATATGAGGCTCGCCTGTCGCACTGCCTCAAAGTTTCCTCGTCGGCACCTGCTTCCTCTTTTTCGGCATATTGGTTGTGCCAATATGTCACCTGATCTCGATGCTCTTGAGCATACATCGTCAAAATTTGACGATATCTCCTGTAGAATATACATCTTGGACATTCGTCCAGATCCATTCTTTTCTCAGGTACTTCTCCTCACTAATTGTGAATTACAGATAAAATAATAATAAATATATTTAGTTCTTAATAAAACTAGGCTCTGATACCATTTTCAAGAATCTTTTCCGAGGTGATACGTGGCGTTGTTACACCTATCAAGTCTGTCTTGACATGTAAATATATCAAGCGTACGACTAGCAAGGTTTCCAGCCTATATATCATTTTCGGGTTTGTAGGATCAAGAAATAACATGGATTGAATAAATTGAAAAATTCTGACTTGGCAATAGCAAAAAGAGCTCTGGAAATAGCAAAAGGAGCTCTGGAAATAGCAATTTCTTATCCAAAATAGTCCAAAATCGCACCTAAGGCGCATGTCTGACCTTCTACAGTTTTGGGGTGTTTCGCGCCGTATTTTTAGAATCACAGGTGTGTATGCCGTAATTTTCGTAACACAAGGGGGTCCGATGCAAATTTATTATATCACAAGGGGGTCTTTAGGATTAAACCCATTATCTATATAATAAATAAACTCCATCTTTTATATCTATATTAACTCATCTTTAGTTGTTTGCTTGTTGGGCCGCCACACATTTATATCCTGGGCCGCCACACATATTCATATCCAAATAAAATGATAAATTTCTTTATATCAAATATCATTTCAACTCATACATATATCATATACACAAAAACTTGCAAGAATCAATCTCACAAATAATTTCGTAAGATGAATCATTTTCACCCGCTAATCCAACCAATTTCCACAAAATTATATGTATATTATGAAATATAGATTGTGCATTGTCTCATCTCACATTAAATGATTCGTGAGATATTCTCACATAAATTATTATCATATATATGATGATAAAAAAACACTTCATTCAAAAATAAAAGATTCATCATTAAGATATTAACCCCACCCTTCCCCAACATGTCCCTTTCCATTTGGGCTGCTATATATATTAAGGGACCCAGGCCCATAATACCACATTTGTTAAAATTTGGGCTCAAAATACCACATTATTTTAGTGTTTGACCTAAATACCACAACACTTATAATTTGTGCCCAAAATATCACATTTGACCATTCAAAAAGGTGGGGTCATTTTCAAAAGTACAGGTCAAAAAGTAAAAAAATGGGTGGGTGGCAGTCATTATTGGACATTAATTGGGCACAGTAAATGGGTGGATTCTCACATGAAAAGACAGTAAATCACATTCTCTCTCACACGAAAAGACGGTAAATATTCTTAGACGAAAATTGCACATTCAAAAAATCTTGGGTTCTCTCTTACACGAAAAGGTAGTTTCGCATTCTCTCTCACATTTCGTGGATGTTGATCATTTTCCTTGTGTGTGGACATTTTGTTAAATACATGGAGATTAGTGTATATCCATGAAAACTGTTTATTCTTGTTTTTGCGTGTGAAAATATAAAACTGCCCCCCTCTCCATTTTCCTTGAATATATGTGCTTGTAAAATGGTTTATCTTAGTTTTTCGTGTAACTGTTTAGTTTTGAACTTAGATTTATAGGATATAGTTTGCTGAAATTAGGTTTAGGAAACTGTGTTTCTGCGTTCTTCCATACACGAAAACTCATCCTTACACGAAAATTCATCCTTACACGAAAACGTTTTAGGCTACTGGAACAAACTGGCTTTCCCCTTAAATGTGTTCTTGGTTAAACGAAAATGCTTGCACACACAAAAATTGTTGCCTACACGAAAACTCTAGAGATATGTGCTACACGAAAATTCAACTTTGACCTGAAGTACGGCATATGCTTACATTAAAATGCATCATCATACGAAAATGCTTCATTACACGAAATAACGTCGAATAGGCGTTACACGAAAACTCATTATGAATCAACAAAATATGGTCTCAAAATATATCCGTTCTAGGAAATACAAAATCTTCTTCATAAGACATATAATCATATTCTTTCATGAATTTATAAGACATAAAATTCCCAAATATAATCTAAAATCTTTAACGAACATATATTTTCATAAAATATAGCGTGACTGTGAGTGGGTCCAACCTGAGTGTTAGCGCCGGTGACTTAGTATTCCTCGAGAGATAGGTAGGGAGCTTTCGGAAGTGGATGAAGATTGTGTAAGGAACATTGTATAAGATTTTGATGAAAGACAAAACATGTAATAGACTAGGGCCTATGATCCTATGTATTTAGATTCAATTGTAAAATCTCTAAGTATAGGATCAGGAGGCTTGAAGATCAAGGTTGGAGCATGAAGACCTTGCTGCATAAAACCGTAAAAATAAAATAAGTATACATATCTGCAGCAAGCTGCTTCAAAAAGGATACTAGCCGCACACTGCCCGAGGATGCTGAGCTCACTAACTGCTAGATGGACAAAGTAAGCTGAAGTCAACTGAAACATCAGGAAGCATCAACGACCTGTTAAGTAGTAGTTACCACGAAAAATGTGTACGAGGTTTACGGTAGGCACAACCACACTTTCAACTAATCAAGGGATGCCACATATCAAAAGCAAAAAGAAAGTCTGAAGAAATGTCAAACTAGGGATGGCGATTGTAGGAACAGATACGTACACTCTCAAGGATCAGTGTACGAACAAATCAAAAGATATCACATTACTCTATGCAAACTGCAAAGAAGGCTCTTTCTCTCTAACGGACAAAATCCTAATCGCCTATAAATACTAGAAGACTGGCACTTGGAACATACCTGAAACTCTTGCAACAAACGCACTCAAGCTATCAAACGCAAAACACTCATAAATCATTAGAAGTTTCAAGTCCAGTCTAGCAGCAAGCTATCTTTAGCTTAGAGAACTCATTGTTTCTAAGCTTGTTGTATGTGTTGTTGAAGAAATCTTTATTTTTAGACTGTTAAGGAGTTGCTTGATCAGAGGTTGTTCCTGATCAAGTATTTACGTTCTTAGTAGAAGAATAAGACCTCTGTGTGGGCTAGTTGAGTTTGGTCACTGTGCAGTAACCCTGTGTGGGTGAGACTGACAGTTCTTGTTAGGGTTAGGTTGTCTAAGCGAGGCTTGTGTAAATCAACTGTTTAACCTAACAAAGTCCCTCATGGAGAAGGAGAAGAGAGGACGTAGAGGGATTACTCCACCCTTGAACCTCTATAAATTGTTGTGTTCATTGTTATATTGCTTTCTGTTGTTCTTATTCTTGTTGTTGCTCATTTGCTTTTATCTTCTTCATATCTCTCATAAGCATATCATCGGTTTTCAGAAAAGAAGCTCTGTTCTAAAAAGTATTTCCGCTGTGCGTAAAACTCACTCTATTTAAAGCTCTTTCAAGGTAACTGCTTAAGCTGTAACCTTCAAGGTAGTAAGTTCTCTTGCAAACTACCTGAGTGTCTTCTTTGAAGGAAAGTTTGAAAATTTTGAGTAGGCTTATTCACCCCCTCTCTAAGCCTACTACCACTTGGGACCAACAGATTGTGTCCATGATTTCATGGATACATGTTTCGGACACTTCTTGCGGTGGCATCCCTTGTCTCAACTTGCTCGTTGTTCACATCTACAAAAGGCATTCAGTATTAATTAAAATATAATATATTATTCAGGAATATGAAATAGATGCATTGCATTCATAAATGTAACACTTTTATGCGTACCATCATGAAATCCACTATGATAATATGCAGGTTCATGAAAATCTTATTTCTGTGGATATTCCTCTTGGGCACAATCTATTGAAGACGTATTTAAGTCAAGGTCATTTATTTCCCAATCCACTCTATTACTAACCCGACCACTAGATGATGGCCAAGACCGCCAATCATCATTAGATTGTGTCCCAAAATGTCTCCACTGATCATTCTCATTTGGTATACTCCATTTAGCATGAAATGCTTGATCGTTTTGCAGCCCACTTGGAATATTTGAATAATCTTCATATACTTGTTCGTGGTACGAGGATCTAACATTAAATGAAGGACCACATGTGTCGCTGCTCTGACTAAATGCTCCCACATTTCTGCTTTTCAGGGTAACAAAAACAACAAGAACACCATCGATCATAGACAATACGCTTGTCAGATCTGAATCGTTCTTGATTTTGATTCTTTTCACCCTACCCTCATCCTCCACAACTGAATGGATGACATATCCCCACCACTCATCAGCACACACAACTTCATCAATTGATTCAAATAATTTATTCTTTGATAAGTTGAATCACCTGTCTCGAACCACTTTTGTATTCTAAGCCTTCCCAATATCCACCAAACCAAACCACAACAGACAAGAAACACATCTTTCAACTGTAAAAAATGAAACATGAATTATTTCATGTAACTAAGAATCTGCCAATTTTTCGTGTAAGCATATAAAGAAGGATTTTCATGTAGAACCTAAACATTTCGTGTAGTGCATAAACATTTTCGTGTAACAAAGAACATTCAGAAAGTTTGAGGCTGGACATAATTTTCGTGTAATGCCTAAACATTTTTATGTAATGCCTAATGATTTTCGTGTAGTGCCTAAAGAATTTCGTGTAAGGGCCAAATATTTTCGTGTAAGATCAAAAATTCATGTTTTTTGCATGGAAAAATATGATACACTAATTCAGTCAAACACAGTGTAATATTGTACATGAAAAGAACCAGTAGAATTATACTTACCGGTCGGTTCTTTGACGTAAATATTCTTAAATGTGTAGTAAGGGTGCTAAAATTTTCCAGCAAAATTTGAAGTAAAGGGGAGAATTTTAAAGTGAAAGGGAGAAATTACCGATGAGTGAAATGTGTTTCCACCAAAATGTCAAGTGTATTTGAATTAAAGGTAAATAGTAACTAAAAAAAGAGAATCCACTTTATTACACGCGAAAAAAAAAGAATCTACTTTAGGGTATAAATAGTACTTTGAAAGTACATGTTTTAGTCACATCATGTTATTGTTGTCATAACACTAAAGGACAAATTGTGGTATTTTAGTCACAAAATATAAGGATTGTGGTATTTAGGTCAACACTTATAATTTTATGGTATTTTGGACAAAAAATTAACAAAATGTGTTACATTGGTTCATTTCCTCTATATATTAAAGACCCCAATGATTATATGTCTATAGGAGAAATAATTTAAAAAACTAACAAGATTTATTAATTCGAAGAATTAAAAGTTTTGTATCATGATCACCACTTCTATAATAATATAGATGTCTCTCTCTGTCTTTATCACTTCATTAATTAAACAAGAGTTCCACTCATTTTCCCTTTCTTTCTTCTTTATCTAAATAAATCAAAGCTTGCACTACTCTTTCTAAAAGGTACAATTTTTATGTGCTGATCATAAGCTAGCAAGCAAAATCTTTTGCACAGAGAAGAAAATGAGCACTAAAAAGCTTAGCAAAGATGGCAAAATCATGAGATACATAAAAGGGCCAGTAAAACTCCTGGCCCGAGCCCGGGATTTCTACGTGCGAAGCCTATCAGACTGTGCGGGCCAGGCAGCCTTCAACAATGCCATAGGCTACCCGGGCCCGCAATTCATGAGTTTACCCAAGAGCTTCAGTGTCAACTCATCATACTCGGATCACATTTCGAGAGACGAAGATTTAAGGGAGCTCATTAGGGTTGCCTCCACTCGCAGCCTCACTGGAAAAGTCGAGGCGGAGCTTCTTCGATCAAAAAGGTCACCACCGATGAGTGGTGGCGTGGTTGCCATTGGCCGGATTGATGAAGACAAGCCTTGTGAATTTGGAGATGTTGAGGTTTATCCAAGAAGCAGAAGTTGTGCAAACTTCGAGAAGTAGCATGGTGTGAATCTAATCGGTTTGACAGACTGTTTCTGTCACAAATCCGTCACTACTACCTGTTAGTGACAGAAATTCTGATTTTAGTGACAGATTTTTCCGTCACTGTTGGGCAGTTTTCTTGTAGTGTTGGATTCTCTATTACAAATTGTGTCGTTATTATTTATTTCGACGTTGTGATACTTATGTAGTGTATATTGATGGTTTGTGATTCGTGGGAAATCATGAGGTGAGTATAACACTTATTATAGTCAGATAAGAAGAATTTGAAGGCCTAATTTGCTTATTGAATGTATGATAATTGTGCGAGTGAAAAAGGTGGAGTGTGTTTGGAGGTGATTGTCTTTACATATTTGTATTGTATTCACTTCAAAAGGCTTTCTTTTCTATGTGAACTTCTTCCTTTTTTTCTTTTTAGTGTTTGATTAATTCAAAGATAAAAATGAATTCTACTTTTTGTGTCCTATAATCAGTGTCTCAATTAATATATTTATACATATATATTCAAATTGAATCTTAAATTATATATCTTTAAAAAAAAAAAAGCGTGCATATAAATATATATATATATATAAAATCAAGTGCAACCGTTGAACCGTGTGATATACATACTTATAACAGAAAAAGACATACTTATAAATGTAAAATTGATAATTATAAAATTCATGTCTGTAAAATATATATATATATATATATATATATATATAACAACGAATCACTAAATGTAACATCTAGAGGAAAACGTGGATCAAAGTATATCTAAATTCATTTCTTGAAAAATATTATATTATAGTGGAATATAATATTCCAAGATAAGAATAAATTTAATTTTATGTTATGGCATCTTATGCATTAACGATGGTTTTTTTTAGAACCAATAATTAATTCTTAATTATTAGACAGTGGGCATATCTTGAGGACGTGATCACGCGTAACTTTACAAGGTATGAACTCCCTTAAATTCTTCCTGCCAGTTTCATTTTCTAATTGTTTATTGCAAGGGAATCATTTAAGAAACCAAAGTTAAAGATTTTATTTCAAGGTAGAAGATTCACAATGGAGTAGCTCTTATGTGCACTTGAGAGCGTAAGATGAGTTCATATAGATTAATAGAGGGATCAATTCCATATAATATGGTTAATATGATCAAATAAGTCTCATGTGACACCGTCTCACATATCATTTTATGTAAGAAGGATTAACTTACAATCCACATTTCAAAATTCACATATAAATTTGTGAAATGAGTTTCATTAAAAGATAAAAATGATCTGTGTCACGAAACTACGGATGAAACCGTCTTATACAAATTTTTATACAAATTTTTATGTTACCCACTTACATAATATCATAAGTAACTCTATGCTCCTACGTGAGAAGATTTGTCCAAAGTGTTATTTTGAGAGTGAGTAGAGCTGGGAATATTTCGTCCGAGTGGCAATATTATATTGAAGTATTAGTACGGTGGAAATGATTCAAGTCGAATATAAAAATATTTGATTTGTATTTATTTATTTAATCCACTATTATTATTAGTATTTGTTTATTATTCAAATTACAAATTACAATAACATATTCAAATATTTGAAGTCAATTTTTTTAAACTTCTATTTTTTTTTTTTTTTACAATTTTATTTCCAACATAATCGGTTTAGTTAAAGAATACACTTTAAACACTTAAATGATACAAATACCTATAAAAAAGTTATATGTCAATAATTAAATTATACAATTTAAACTCCACGTTAGCAATTGAAATTTGAAAAACCTAAATATGTTTCGAATTGAAACGAGTGTTAAATTGAGTGCTTTTTGTGTTGTAGTTAAAAGTTCATGTTGCAATTGAAACTAAACTCTAAGATCGTTTTTTCTTTTATGTAATTAACTGAAATTTACGAAATATACATTAAATTGGCATGAATATCGACTTAGTTATGATATATATACACATATACATACATATATATATATCATCGTAATTTATTTTGCAGGATTATATAAAAATTATATATATATATAGGGAAAAATTCAATTTTAGTCCATTTAAAAAGTCACTGTCCAATTTTCGTCCACCATGAGAGCGGTTTTCAATTTTAGTCCAATTAAGCCAAAAATCGTCACTATTTGGTCCAATTTTGGCTTAATTGGACTAAAATTGAAAACTGAAAATTGAAAATCGCTTCCATGGTGGACGAAATAGTGACAAAAATTGACCAAATAGAGACGATTTTTGGCTTAATTGGACTAAAATTGAAAACCGTTTCCATGGTGGATGAAAATTGGACAGTGGTTTTTTAAATGGACTAAAATTGAATTTAACCATATATATATATATATATATATAAGTGTGGTTTGAGACTCTTCAGGGATCACACTTGAAGCCTATAATTTCACCAAACATCCTCCTTTAAAGAATATTTTATTTATTAATATCAAAATATTAATATCAATTAAGTGCACACAAATGTTCTATTATTTTATTTGAAAATAAACAAATGTATTAATTGAAATTGTTATAAAGTAGACAAAAAAAAAAAAAAAAAAGAGTTATAAGATTCTGCAAATAAATATTATAATTAGGATATTGCCCATCCAAAATCCGAATGTTCACATCCAGTCCAAGCATCCCCTTAAACAATTGGAAAATTGTATTAAAATATTACAACAACAGATGTAACAATGGGTTAAGGCTAATAAAAAGATCACGAAATAGAAAATAATTATAAAAGAAACCAGTATGTAAAGCTAATAATGAGGCCAACACTTAAAGATAAAATTTAAACAAAAGAGATGTCTTCGAATGATAAGAATGTGATTTATTCTATACTTTTTATAGAAAGATATGAAAATATCTTATATAACAGTAAAAAAACCTATAAGGACTACATAATAACAACTTTGTGTTTAAAAACAAATGAAAAAGATTAAAAAAAACAATAAGAAAGATTATTTTAAGGATACATCCAATAAAATTGGATCACAGATCACACCTAATGTATAAAAGTATGAGTAACTCTATTATGAAACAAAATCATGGATGCATTCGGGTCGGATTCAGGTCACCCAACCCTATTTTCTCTTCTTCTTTTTTTGCCGCTTGATTTTTGAATTTTTGTCATGACCTTTACGTACGTTATGTTAGACCTACCATTATGTTATGTTAAACCTACCTTATTTATACCTAAATTCCATACTTTTAACTTTAAAAAAAGATCTAGTCTTCGCACATTTTGTATATATACCTTTACGTTCTATTATTTTTACGTTATATTATTTTAGACCTACCTTTGTGTTATGCTAGACTCTTTAACATAACATAAAGGTAGGTCTAACATAAAGTAAGTAAAAGTAGCTCACTTGGAGCAAATTTGTACATTTTGTTAGTAAAAAACTCTAGGTTCACACCTTTTGTACATGTACCTTTACGTTCTATTACACATAAGTTTACGTTATTTTAAACATACCTTTGTGTTATGTTATATTTTCTAACATTACACAAAGGTAGGTCTAACATAAAGTAAAGTAGGTCACTTGGAGCAAATTTGGGTGGGTTTGAGCGCGAATACTAGGAGCGTGGGGGCACATTGACCGGGTAAAACCCAGGTGCACGGATTCTATAGATCTGTGTGTCTGACTCATATATATAAGTTTTTAACACAAAATTAGTTCTAACATAAAGTAAAAGTAGGTCGTCTAGAGCGAATTTGGGTGAGTTTGAGTGCGGATACAAGACGCATGAAGCACGTTGACGGGGTCAAATCCGGGTGGATGAATTTTAGATCAGTGTGTCTGACTCATATAAGTTTTTCTCTAAAAGTTGACTGGGTCAATCCCGAGCGCATGGATTTTAGATACGTGTAAGTTTTTTTCTAAAAGTATTTGTCATCATGAAGTTGTTATGCACAAAACAAAAAATGATTAAATTGATAAAAAAATCAAAAACGCCGTTGCCGGGGATCGAACCCGGGTCACCCGCGTGACAGGCGGGAATACTTACCACTATACTACAACGACTCTACAATAGGTGTGCAAATCCAGCATATATATCAAAAGAAAAACTTCTTCACGAGTTCAAACCTTTTTCTTTCTTAAAGGATCAGAGTCAAAAATGTTTTGATAATCCTAAGCTCAACTTAGAGATCTTTAAAAATTTTGTTATAAATCTCTTTTTTATTACTTAATTGCTATTCAAATTATAGGAAATTTTTGTTTTTTTTTCCCCTCAAATGACTGCATCCTAAGTAAATTTTTTTTTTTATAACTATTCCAACCAAATGCACAACAACACATGATTTGGACGTGATTTTCTTAAGGGTAAATATGTCGTGAGAAGACAAATTAAGTAGCAAATTGAAAACAATCATACTTCAAATTGTTTTATTTTGTATTTTGTCGGAAAAATTGACGAACAAAAATTATAGGTTGCATTTTGAAACTTTTGAACTTTTATAATCGAATTAAAAAGACTGTGAATTAAAAAAACGACCAATCTTTGAGGTTGATTTTTGTATTTAACATTATATTTGATGCCAAATATATTGAAATAAGTTATACGATGCATAAGTGTGTTGAAAGAAACTGGTAGTGCTCCCACGTTATGCGTGACTTGTTATATAATTTAATAATTTTTATTGTTGATAATTTAGTGTAATGATATATCATTTAAAAATAGAATTTATATTGACTGAATGTCTATATTAATAAAAATGTTTGATATTTTTTAACTTTTATAAATAATTGTATTTGATAAAATTTTCAACTTTTCCCCTCCTTTTTTCTTTTTCACATTTTTAAATATGTTCTTTCTATTGTAATGATTAATTAATACTTTTTATCAATCACTTTTTAATAGATTTGGATACTCAAGATGATGACAATCATATTAGTATTGATAATATCTTATTAAATCTGAAAAAGTTTTCATCTTGATTTTTCTTCTTATTTCATCACTAAATTTTCTTCTTCTTTTTATATTTGTAGCCTCCATTTCATACTAGTTCATTCTCATTAAGTTATAGTTGTTGAATATGCATTTGTTATACAGTACAATGATTTCCATTTTGATTTTTCTTCTTATTTCCATCACTAATTTTCTTCTTCTTTTGATATTTCTAATCTTCATTACGTATCAT
The DNA here is from genome assembly GCA_005771605.1 of Scutellaria baicalensis. Taxonomy (NCBI): domain Eukaryota; kingdom Viridiplantae; phylum Streptophyta; class Magnoliopsida; order Lamiales; family Lamiaceae; genus Scutellaria; species Scutellaria baicalensis. The sequence goes on from CM016721.1 coordinate 30,324,751, forward strand.
CATTAAGTGAGAGTTCGTTGAATATGCATTGTTTATATAGTACAATGACTTTCATCTCGATTTTTCTTCTTAATGTCATCACTAGTTTTTATTTTTCTTTTAATATTTCTAACCTTCATTTCATGCTAGCTCATCATCATTAATTGAGAGTTGTTATATATGCATTGCATGCATAGTACTGATGTGGTCGAACTAACCACATTCAAATTACCCCGAAAACCCGACCCGGAATTGAAGGTCAATCGGCGCGAACAGAATGAAGAAATAATAAGAGATCGTACGAGCGAATAGATATGTTCGGCGTGCCGAGCGAACTGATCCAAATCGCAAGCAAGAATGCCGAACTGAGACGGACGAACTAATTCAAAATTTGAGATAACTCCCACGATCGCGAGAATCTCGCCACTTTCCAAGTTTTTAGGAGAAATCCTAACTGCCACATCCCACTCCCAAGAAATCACGTCTCTTTCAGGGAGTATATATACATCTTTTATTTTTCTATTTGCACACACAATCACAATTTTTACACATTAAGCATTATTGAAATCGAGAGCAATATCTTTGTGAGACTACTGACTTGAGCGTCGGAGTCCCTTCACCGGGAAAAACCCCCGGTGTTCTTTGTTTTGCAGGTCTTTTTGATCGGAGAATCCCATTTGACGCCGGAGAATTCCAATTTGGCATCGGAGAATTTCGAACGACGCCGGAAAAGTAAAGGATCAGAGTTACGACAAATCAATTGGCGCCGTCTGTGGGAATTTATTTTCGTAACTTTGAGCATTTAAGACGTAGAGGATTACGAAAATGGTGAATACCAGAGGATCCAGAAGGAGGTTGGATGAAGGAGCACCGTCCGTGCAACAAAACGAGGATCGGAACTCCGCACCGGCTAATCCTCCCGGCACTGTCACGTTGACGCCGGAGGAACTCTCAGCCTTGATAGAGACTGCTGTTCAAAAAGCTTTGGGCAAGCAGAAGGTTGATTCACAACAGGATAACACTGACATGTCTGTTGGAAGGGAACAAGAGGGCGACAGGTCTCGAATGGACGAACAGGAAAGCCAATCTGGTCACCCTCGAGGCCAAAAACGAGGACATGATGAACTATCTGAGAGAGTAGATGGTTTACGAAAGGAGCTGCGGGAAGTTCAGCGAACTGTTCGACGGATCCCTCGGAGTTCCAGAGGTAATCCTTTCTCTGAGGAGGTGATGGAAGATGAGTTGCCCGCCTCTTTTCGGCCGGTGAATTTTGAATATAATGGTGCTACAGATCCGTGGGATCATATATGTAGATTCGACAATACTGCTCTACTGCATCGGTATTCAGATGGTATTAAGTGTAGGGTGTTCGCCACTACCCTCACTAAGGCTGCTCAGACATGGTTCAGTCAGCTGAATGATGGGACAATTCATAATTTCGAACAACTGTCGGAGTTGTTTTTACATCAGTTCGCCAGTTCCAGAAAGCAGAGACGATCTACCCAGACATTGTTCGGTGTGAGACAGAAAGGGGATGAAACCCTACGGAACTATGTTAAAAGGTTTACTGCTGCTACCTCAGAAGCTCCTGAGGCTTCGGACGATCTGGTTGTAAGTGCTTTCATCCAAGGGTTGAAAGAAGGGGATCTCCATACTTCGCTGGTTAAGAAGACCCCCAACAATTTTGACGAACTGTTGCAAAGGTCTACCAAGTACATTAACTTGGAGGAGGCAGTTCGAATGAAGAAGGGAGAAACTTCCAATCGCATGAGCAGAACGCAACATGATCATGAAGCGGCCAGAAGGAGAGAGCAGGGCGAACATCGAACAAGATTTGCTCCACCCCCTTTAAGAGAAAATAAGACAGGGCGGAGGTATGAACAATATACGCCCATGACTATGACCCCGGGACAGGTGTTGATGGAAATATGGAACCTGCCCCAGTTGAAGTGGCCGTCGACCTGGAGCCCTAATCCGAAGAAACCAGCTACTTTCGGCAACGGTAAATTGTGTCGTTTTCATAATGAATATGGGCATGGAACTGATGAATGTTTACATTTGCGAGATGAACTGGAAAGGCTAATCAGGGAGAACAAGTTAGCTCGCTTTGTTCGTCAGAATCGATCAAACCGTGAACATCGGAATGATCGAAGAGAGCCAAGACAAGACAGAAGGCAAGAGCAGCAGGAATTACCTCCGCCTCCACCACCCCCAGCGCGAGCTAGGCCCGAACAAGAGGAAAGGCCCACTATTCACATGATCATGGGTGGGCCAACAGACGGAGATTCTAATAGAGCTCGTAAGGCGAGACTCAATTCTGTTAGGCACGAACATAATACAGTTCATTCTATTTTCGAAGAGGTAGCGATTGAGTTCGGAGTTCGCGACCGAGTTGCTATTCAGAGCCCTCAGTTTGATGCTATGGTAATCGTTGCAGAGATAGGGGGTTTCAATGTTGAGAGGGTGTTCGTAGACACAGGAAGTTCGGTGGACATCATATTCATGGACTGTTTCCGAAAAATGAGATCAACAGTGGAGGTAAAACCTGTGGAAACTTCACTTTATGGTTTCGCAGGAGAGTCCGTAACGGTGTATGGCAAAATCCAATTGCCTATGGTGTTAGGAGATGGTGAATGGAGGCAGAACAAAACGATGACCTTTCTTATAGTGGATGCGCCCTCCCAATATAATGTGATTTTGGGTCGACCTTCCCTGAGTTCATATGCTGCTGTTATCTCACCTGCTCATTTGATGATAAAGTTTCCAGTTGAGAATGAAGAAGGGCGAGTGGTTGGAGTAGAAGTTGTTCATGGCAATCAACAAACTGCTCGGCGTTGTTATGTCGCTGCAGTTCGACAATCTGAGTCTCGCAAGCGCCATAGCGAACAGAGGGATGATAGTGATCGCGGAAGGGATAAAAGTCTGAAGAAAGATGCTGACACAAGTACAGTGGAGTTCGCCGAAGGCGAACTAATGAGTGTGGAGTTAATCCCGGAGCTGCCTGGACATTCGGTTCGTCTCGGAAGTCAATTGTCGGAACAAACCAGAGAAGAAATTGTGGCTGCTCTTAAAGATAATGTGGATCTGTTCGCCTGGAAACCGGAAGATATGAAGGGTATAAACCCGGAAGTAGCTGTTCATAAGTTGAATATCAAGCCCGATGTTCGACCAGTTAAGCAGAAACTAAGGCATTTCGGGGAACAACAGAATAAAATTATCAAGGAAGAGATTGAGAAGCTGCTCGAGATTGGGCACATTGAGGAGATACAGTATCCTCGATGGTTGGCAAACGTTGTGTTAGTCCCAAAGCCAGGAAACAAATGGCGAATGTGTATCGACTTTCGAGATTTGAATAAAGCTTGCCCCAAAGATCATTACCCTCTTCCGCGGATCGATAAGCTTGTGGATTCTACTGCCGGTGAACTGTTGAGCATGATGGATGCAGCCCAAGGATACCATCAAATCATGTTGCATCCAGAAGATAAACCTAATGTAGCCTTTATCACATCATCAGGTACGTATTGCTATACGGTTATGCCGTTCGGATTAAAAAATGCAGGAGCTACTTATCAGCGAATGGTGAACGAAGTGTTTAAACACCAACTGGGCCGCAATATGGAAGCATATGTCGATGACATGCTTGTAAAAAGCATACAGGCGAACACCCATGCAGAAGATTTGAGGGAAACGATGGCAACAATCCGAAAACATGGGATGCGATTGAATCCAGCCAAGTGTTCGTTCGGTGTGAAAGCGGGGAAATTTTTGGGGTATATGGTGACGAACAGAGGAATCGAAGTAAACCCCAGTAAAGTCCGAGCTATACAAGAAATGACACCTCCTCGAACCATTAAAGGAGTACAGACACTAACTGGCCGCATTGTTGCCTTGAGTAGGTTTATATCCAGGTTGGCGGACCGGGGTTTGCCTTTCTTCAAAATTTTAAGAAAGAGTGGTCGGTTTAGTTGGGATGTCGAATGCCAAAAAGCGTTCGAAGATTTGAAAGCATTTCTCTTCACACTCCCTTTGTTAAAACAGCCTGTTAAGGGAAGTGTGATGGTCGTTTACTTGGCGGTCGGAGAAGAGTCAGTCAGCTCGGTTCTTGTTCGAGAGGAAGGTAGGGATCAATTCCCCGTGTACTTTGTTAGTAAAGTTCTGCAGGGGGCGGAAGTCCGCTATACCGAAGTGGAAAAGGTTGCTTATGCCTTAGTCACCACGGCCAGGAGACTAAGACCATATTTTTTGGGTTATGAGATCACGGTGCGAACGAACCATCCGCTGAGTATAGTGTTGGGAAAACCGGACGCATCCGGGAGATTAGTCAAGTGGGCAATCGAGCTGGGACAGTTCGATTTGAAGTATGAGCCGCGAACTGCTATAAAAGGTCAAGCCTTGGCGGATTTTATTCAGGAAACAACCAGGCTACAAGATAAGAAAGAATGGGAAGTTTTTGTCGATGGATCCTCGTCCCGCCAGGGCGCAGGAGCAGGGATATTGCTGATTAGCCCCGAGAAAGATGAGTTAGAGTTCGTCATAAAATTTCAATTTAAGGCATCTAACAATGAAGCAGAATATGAAGCTTTTTTGCAGGGTTTGAAAATAGCCGAGCAAGCTGGAGCTCGCGATCTGGTAGTTAAGTCGGATTCACAATTGGTTACACAACAGCTCAAAAACCAATGTGAAATTAAAGAAGATCGTATGATTTCTTATGTACAAAAAATACGAGAGATGGAGAAACGATTTGAGAAACTACAGATCGAACAAATACCTCGGAGTGAAAATCAGAAGGCAGATTATCTGGCTAAAATAGGGAGTTCGCTGCAAGACTGTTCGAAGAGGAGTATTACAGTCATGGGTGTAGGAAAGGAAAATGAGGTGCTGAATATTGACTTGGCCGAACAAGACTGGAGAACTCCTTTCTTGAAATTTTTAGGAGGAATCAGAGATGGATTAGCAAAAGATCTCGAAAAATTGGAGAAACAAGCTCGGTTCTATTACATGTCAGATGGGGTATTGTATCGAAAAACTTTCCTACCAACAGATGCCAGATGCTTATCTGAAGAAGAGGGGCTTAAGGTCTTAAAAGAAGCTCACGAAGGAGGATGTGCCGAACATGCGGGAGCTCGAGCATTGGCCCGAAAGGTCACACGAGCTGGTTTTTACTGGCCTACGATGAAGAATGATGCTGAAGAGCTAGTTCGGAAATGCAATGCCTGTCAGAAACATGGTTGGCGAATTCACACCCCTGCAACAGATATGCTTACGGTATGTTCGCCTTGCCCTTTTGCTAGATGGGGAATTGACATAGTTGGTCCGCTTGTTAAAACTAGGGGAAACAAGCAGTTCTTGGTAGTTGCTGTGGATTACTTTACTAAGTGGGTGGAAGTCGAACCCTTGGTTAAGATCGCCGAACCTGATATGAACCACTTCATATGGAAGAATATTTGTTGCAGATTCGGCTTGCCTAGGATTTTAGTGTCAGATAATGGAGCCCAATTCAGAGGCAAAAAGATTACAGGATGGTGTAAAGAGATGAAAATTTCACAAGTGTTTACCCCAGTGGCTCATCCTCAAGCAAATGGGCAAGTCGAAGTGGTTAATCGAATCATCCTAGATGGAATCAAGAAACGATTGGAATTTGAGAAATCGAACTGGGTGGACGAACTACCATCAGTTTTGTGGGCATATCGAACTTCACCCAGATCGACTACAGGGGAAACTCCTTTCAGCTTGGCATTTGACATGGAAGCAGTAGTCCCAGCTGAAATTCAAGGGGAAGCTCTACGAATCACTAACTTCGATCCACAGCAAAATGAAGAATTAATTCGAACCGATTTGTTGTTTCTGGAAGAAATTCGAGATGAAGCCAGAGTTCGCCATGAGTTATACAAGAGACGTATTCAGGCAGCCTTCAACAGAAAAGTTCGGAAAAGAGAGTTTCAAGTAGGGGATCTGGTCTTAAGGCAATCGGACGCCTTGTTGGAGATCGGAAAGCTTGATGCCATTTGGGAAGGACCATACACTGTTACAAGAATCTTACCAGGTGGATCCTATGAGCTCGCTGATGAACATGGAAAGGAACTACCTAGACCTTGGCACATCAATCACTTGAAGAAATTTTACACTTGAAGTCTCAAATCTCAGTATGTTGTTTTTTATTTTTTAAGTCGTTGCTTTTATGAATAATAGATATTTTTCTGCTCCGTGGACGTAGGTCGATTTGACCGAACCACGTTAAATCCTTGAGTCTTTTTATGTCGATTTACTTAACTATATTACGAAACAAAACTATATCGTGGAGCGAATTGACAGTTCCCCCGAAACTCACCGATTAAGCACCTCGAAGAAGTTCCCTCAGAACTTAATGATTAAGCATGAAGAGGTTCCCTTGGAACTAATTGATTAAGCAGTTCCCTCGGAACTCAACGATTAAGCACGAAGCAGTTCCCTCGGAACTCAACGATTAAGCGCGAAGTAATTCCCTCGGAACTCGGAAAGTTCCTTCGGAACTCAACGATTAAGCATGTTAAAGTTCCCTCGGAACTCATGAATCGAGCATACTGAAGAAGTTCCCTCGGAACTTACTGATTAAGCGTATTACGAACTCAATGTTTGTCGCAAATGGAAGAAATTCCATTGAACTTGATGACTAGACAAAGTAAAGCGAGGAAGTTCTACCGAACTCAATGATTGATGCAAATTAAAGAAGTTCTATCGAACTTAAGGATTGAGCGAAGTAAAGGGAACTCTTTCAAGATTCATTAAGTAAGTATTTGATTAAGTATTTGATTCATTACTTAGTAGATATTCATTCGAATGTTAGTAATTGAATAAACTAAGAAAACATGAAGATAGGCGAACTATATTCGATAAGAAAAAAGTTGATTCATTACAAAACGATTACAAAGTTTTTTTTAAAGAAAAAAGTACAAGTATGGAAAAACCTAAGTACGATCGGGAGAAGGAGTAAGTTGGGCATCGACTGGCTCAAGGGGTTCGAACATGTCTTCGGGAAGAGGAGGAGTTGGACTTCGGGGAGTTGCGGCTGGAGCAGGAAGTGACGAACTTGGGCCAGGAAGGTCGAGCTGGTTGTCCGGAAGGACCTCCTTTATCGCCTCTTCAAGGCAACCCGACCACCACTTTTCAGTGTTGATATCGCCCTTCGGATCGCCGCGCCAACCTGGCGGAACAGAGTGAGTCCGCATCACTTCCTGACCTAGCTCGTTCAGATCGAACTGAACTGCCCCTCCTGCTCGCTCTTGGCAGAGCCGAACTGCCTCCTTGAAGTAAGTTATGGCCATGGGAGCCGCTTTCGACAAGAAGAGGAGGGAGTCCCAAAGACGAGCCACGAGCCTCTCTCGGAAAGACTCCGATATCAGCTCCATCTCTGGACTCCGAGCGAACTGATAGAAGCCATTTTGATACATGACTTCACCAAATTCAGCTCGGGAACTCTCCGCCTCTGCGAGCTTCCTCTCTGCCTCTTCGAGCTTCTCCCGCATGCTCTGATTCTCAGCTCGTGCGTTTGAGAGGGCAGTCTGCTGCTCCACGGCGAACTGCTCCTTAGCCAGTAGAAGCTCTTCCTTTTTCGCCACCTCGGAGCGAGCGACGGCTAGCTCCAGCTCTCTCTCTTCCAGTTGAGCGGATAGGTTTTCAGCTTTGCTGGCATGTTCGCTCAGGTCGCTCTCCAAGCTAGGTATGCTTCTCTTGAAGAGTGTTCCTCAACTTTTCCCGCCGTCGAAATGCTCTTTCACCCCTGGCCTCGAAGCGCTTGGCCAAACTGGCAAACAGAGAGAGGTCCTCCTCGAACTCCTTCCTCTCATGGTCTTCTTCCCCTTTCGCCTCCCCCTTTGCCACTGTTTTGCCCGGCTTGACCAAGGCTCTAGCCTGCTCGGGCTCCACTTCAGTTCGCCCCACCTCTTTCGAGGTGCCCTCCTCAGTTCGTTGTTTTTTGGAGGGTGCCTTCTTTTGCGAGCTGGAAGGCGCCTTTTTCTTCCGTCGAAGAGGAACATCTTCGACTGGTTCCGAGGTGGGGATGGAAACCTCGGTGGCGATGGGAGCAGGGTTGTCCTCGGCCAAGTCAAGGCTGGCTCTGGGTGCCAGTTCGTTCAATCGTCGCTCTTCCTTCTCGCGGAAGGCCGTCGCTTGACGGCTGTTCACCGCGTCATCCGCTGGTGAGAAGGTAGCCGACGCTCCGGAATCGAGAATGAAAAAGTTATTCATTTCTCTATCTGCAACATAAAACACGAACAGTTAGTGTACACACAAGATCGATACGTTTGAAAAAGACAGGAAGATAAAGGAAAATTTTCAAGCAACCTAAATTGAACTTGCTGGAAACCGGAGTGTTCGGATAAAACCCCCAGAAGGCCAACAATGGTTCGCATGAACTCATGCGAACAATGTCGAACATCCCTCCCCGAAACAGCCTGGCCAAAGAAGCAAGTTCGAAGTCCCTTGCGGGAGCGGGCTCGTTGAGGTTCGAACTCTCAACCCAAGGGCGAGATCGGAAGGTGTTATTATTGGGGGCACGAATAAAAAAATAATATTTTTCCCAGGAGCTGATTTTTTCATCTCCTGGGGACAAAAATAGAGCTCGTTTTTGTCCGCTTCTAGGGCTCAAATAGAAGCGGAAAGGGTTTGTGCGTTTTAGAACAAAGCACGAACGAAATTGTTCGGCAGTCGGTTCGACCCCCATCCACTTGCACACCATATAAAAAGCTACGATGTAGCTTATAGAGTTCGGGTGCAATTGGTTGGGGCATACCCCGAAAGCCGAACCGATCTCAAGAATGAAAGGGTGAATAGGAGGAGTTAAACCTACGCTCACGTGTCTCAAAAACCACGTGTAGCACCCGGGGGGAGCCCGATGAGGTCGATCATCGGGACCGGGAATGACTATAGAGTAGCCCGCTGCTGTTATGAGCGAACTAAGAAGAATAGTGTGTGTTGGGGTGGCTTTGGTGGCAGAGAAAACGTTTTGGACAGTTTTCTTGCGAGATCGAGTAGGAGGAGAGGAAAGTGTTTTTCGGCCAGAAGAAGAAGCTTTGGGAACGGGCGAATCAGAGGCAGTTCGTAGAGGAAATTCCTCAAAACCCTCCTCGGATTCACTCTCGTCTCTTAGGATATGTAAAAAAGAAGAAGCCATGAATGCGAAACAAGGAAGAAGAGAAGTACCTGGGTTTTGATTTTGGGGTGAAACTTTGAAAATTTCGAAGGAGGAGAATTCTTGCTTAAGAAAAAAGGAGTGAATTTTTTCAGAAGGTTTTGCGAAAATGAAGAAGGGGTATATATAGGCGAAAATCCTTGATTTTGGGGGGAAATCGAAAAGTCACAAGATCTCAGCCGTTGAAGGCGAAAAGTCGCAAATCCGACCATTTGATGCAGTTCGATCCAACGGTAGATACGAAAGGATGCGTCTAAGACACGGGGATGATCTCATCCGTTGGATACAGTTCGATCCAACGGCGGCAACAAGTTAAATCTTATCCGTTGGATGCAGATCGATCGAAGGGCGAACACGAAAAGGCGCTTTAAGGATGCAGAAACGATCTTAGCCGTGGAATGCAGTTCGATCCGACGGTGAGAATCAGTTGGCGCCTAGGGATTAACATAAACTGACAAGTCTGATCTTAGCCGTCAGATGCAGTTCGATCGAACGGCAGAGATGAAAAGGTGCCTCGGGATAGAGGAAAACGTCGCAGGCGGATGATGGATGGGACACGATGCTTCTTGAAGAAGCTTCATAGTTGGCAATAATGCGAACTGTGTTATTGCATGAGCACAGTTCGCACTCTAAAGGGGGGAGTACTGATGTGGTCGAACTAACCACATTCAAATTACCCCGAAAACCCGACCCGGAATTGAAGGTCAATCGGCGCGAACAGAATGAAGAAATAATAAGAGATCGTGCGAGCGAACAGATATGTTCGGCGTGCCGAGCGAACTGATCCAAATCGCAGGCAAGAATGCCGAACTGAGACGGACGAACTAATTCAAAATTTGAGATAACTCCCACGATCGCGAGAATCTCGCCACTTTCCAAGTTTTTAGGAGAAATCCTAACTGCCACATCCCACTCCCAAGAAATCACGTCTCTTTCAGGGAGTATATATACATCTTTTATTTTTCTATTTGCACACACAATCACAATTTTTACACATTAAGCATTATTGAAATCGAGAGCAATATCTTTGTGAGACTACTGACTTGAGCGTCGGAGTCCCTTCACCGGGAAAAACCCCCGGTGTTCTTTGTTTTGCAGGTCTTTTTGATCGGAGAATCCCATTTGACGCCGGAGAATTCCAATTTGGCATCGGAGAATTTCGAATGACACCGGAAAAGTAAAGGATCAGAGTTACGACAAATCAAGTACAATGACTTCCATCTCAATTTTTCTTCTTATTTCAATCACTAATTCTTATTCTTATTTTGATATTTCTAACCTCCACTTCATGATAGCTCATCCTCATTAAATGAGAGTTGTTATATATGCATTGTTTAAATAGTACAATGACTTCCATCTTTATTTTTCTTCTTACTTTCATCACTATTTTTTCCTTTTCCTTTGATAGCCTTCATTTCATGCTAGATTATCCTCATTAAGTGAGTGTTGTTGAATGAATAAATATTGCTTATATAGAACAATGGTAAGTGAGATCGAGTTGTTGAATGAATCAACATTGTTTATATAGGACAATGGCATGTTAAGAAAGCTTGATTCTAATAGCTTATGGTGGAAGCTTAATTTAAATTATTAAATTAATTTAGAAAATCAAAATTAAAACAAAGCAAATTTTACACATCACCAAATTGATGTGACATTTTTAGAAGGGAAAGTGACAAATTAATAAATTTTGCCAACTTGTTCCCTTTTATATATAACTAGTTTTGTACCCGTGCGATGCACGAGATAAAATTTTATAAAATACAATTATAATATTTTTATTTGAGATTTGGAAAAAAAAAGTATATACAAATGTAATATAATGAAATTAAGTAATTTATATATTATATATTTTAAATATTTAATTGTTGGAGATAATCTCTAGGTACGGTAATAAAATAAGATATTGTAATTTTAAACTTAGTTTATATATAAATAAGATGGATATGAATTCTATATAAATTATCACATTTCAAGTACACTATTCAAGATAAAGGAATAATTTTTACGCAAACAAATCACAACATTAAAGCTATTTTCTATATAAGATAGAAGGAATAATTCAACCAACTACTTTTAAGCATGTTATCTTTAAAACAAATAAATTCTATGATAAAAATCTCAAAAACATAAAAGAAATATAAAAACAAAATATATGATTAATTTCCAATTATTTCTAATCCAAAAGAAAAAAAAACAATTTACCTTGTAATGTAAACTTATCGTCTTCTTTATCACTTTTCCATGTAAGTTTTCATTCAGGTTTCTTCACGAAATTCCTGCATAAAGTAAAAAACAAAAAAAACAAAAAAACAAAACTACATTAATAATAATCCATATGCAATACCAATAAATAAAACATTCATCTCCAAATATGAATAACGATATGAACTTAAATCGTTAAGAAATGATTTATAAAGTCAAAAAATTATTAACTGTCCATCCAAACTATATGATGTAGATCAAATAAAAATCATAACCAAATAAAATAAAAACCAAAAAAGAAAAAAAGAACATAATTCCATGAGCACCATGAAAGCAAAATATTTGTATTGCAGAATTTGAGAAATTAAAGAGGAAGTGTGAGTCAATTCTAAGTTTTTTCTCTCATATTTATAGTGCATAATTTGTTCATTAGATACGGAATTAGTGCATTTTGTATGTCATAAATTTAGCTGCTTCCTAATTTATAGATTTTTTTTCCAATTATAATGATTGCAAATAAATGTTCAGTCTCTACTTAATTCCTATACATGAAATCAAATCACATCATTCACAATTAATGTATTTATTGATAAAATCAAAACGTTTTATTATATTACATTATGTTATACATTAAATATTATTTTTATTGAATTTTATTATTTACAAAATAGAAAATCCTGTTCAATATATATAGTATATAAAATCAAGATCAAGATAATATCACAATCTTATTTGTTTGCTCATATTATTGTATATTCAATTTTAATAGTGAAATTTAGTAGGAACTTATTTGTATCTTATTTAATGGATGAAAATGATAGCATCAACATCTATTATATTTTTAAAATGACATTTCAAATTATATTAATTTTAAAACAAATCAATATTTCTATGTAATCGATGTCAAATAGCTTGATGTATAAGTCATTAAGAAATTTTTATATAAAATCATATGGAATGCTTAGATGAAAAATCATTTAGTTTGCATCTATAAAATAATTTAACATTTTTTAAATTCAAACATATTAAATTAACATTTGAGTAGGTCTCTTGTGAATCAGGTGCATGGATCTTAGATCCATGCACCCGGGTCGGATCCGGGTCGGGTTGACCGCACCTTTTTTTTTTTTGCACATGATTTTTGAAAAAAATCATATACCTATAGGTTATGTTTGACATACATTTACATTATGTTAGACATACCTTTAAGCTATATTAAACATACCAGTTCTGCCCAAATTTCATGTCTTGTCTTTTTTTGGCTTGATTTTTAAATTTTGGCACATACCACTACGTTATGTTAGACATACATTTACGTTATGTTAGACATACCTTTATGTATACTTAGACATACCTTTGTATATGTTAGACATACTTTTGCATATAGTTAAACATACCTTTATATATGTTAGACATACCTTTGTATATAGTTAGACCTACCTACACATGGTTGGTCTAACTATACACAAATGTTGGTTTAACTATACACAAAGGTTGGTCTATTGGAGCGAATTTTGGATGAGCTTCAGCACAAGTGTTAAGCGCGTGGGAGCGCGTGCAGGCGCTTGGGAAGTGCGTGGGAGGCGCGTTTTGGGTGCATGAATGGGTCGACCCGGTTGCACGGATCCCAGATCCGTGCAACCGGTGCATAAAAGTTTTTGCCTTAATATTTTTATTAAATTGAAACGTATTAAATAGAAGAAGGCTAGCTAATGGCAATAATTTCTTTTTTTTTCCCCTAATTTGTAATAATATTCATCCTTATATATAGAAGATTAATGAGGCAATTGACTTTTTATTTAATGGATAAACATTATATCTTTTCCATAAATATCAAAACAACTTTTGGGTGGGAAAATTATTTAAGGAAATGTTCTTCTTCATATATATATATATAAAGATAATGTCACATTATAGAATATTAATATCATAATTAATTAAATATGATATTCATTTTATTATTACATATGATTTATTATCAATTCAAGTGGAGTTATTTAATTTCGTTTAATAAAAAAATCATTTCCAATTTTGGTAGGGTGTTTTTGGCGGAAAAATTTTAACATTACTATTTGAGGAAATGTTTGTGTTTTTATATATATAAAGATAAAGATAAAGATGTACAATAGAAATCGATAAAATATAAATTAAAAGATTTATATTGATTCTTTTTTAATAAATAATATCTAATGATAATTGTATCACATTAAAATGTATCACATAGAATTGTTGACCTTATCTATATATGGTAATTATCTCCACAGAATTAGTGTTTTATTTAAGCATACAATATATAATTACGTAATTACCATATATGATATGTATAATTACCATATATTTCAATTTTCATATTTATAAATATCTAATTGTATGTAGAGAATGTATAATAGAAATCAATAAAAATAAATGAAAATATTTATATTGATTATTTTTTTTTCATAAATAATATCTAATGGTAATTGTATCACATAGAAATGTATCACATAGAATTGTTGACCTTATCTATATATGGTAATTATCTCCATAGAATTAGTGTTTTATTTAAGCATACAATATATAATTACGTAATTACTATTTAGTAATTTAGTAAGCATAATGGAATTTATATATTGATACACCAATTTAGTAATCAATTAACCGTATAGCATGTGTAAGCAAATCAATTAACCGTATTTAATTAATTAATTGCATATGAGTTATCTAATCTAATGAAATCATTTAATTTTTTTCTATATGATATGTATAATTAGCATATATTTCACCTTATGTATATAATATTTTAGCAAACTTTAATTGCACGGATATAAATTTATCACATAGAATTTATATAACATAATAATTATAATTATAATTATTGAGATCTAGACATGGAAATATTACACAAACTTAAAGGTAATTAGATCATGTAATTATAATTAACTACTACATATAATTTCCTTATATATAAATATATTAAATATGACTTATATTTATTAAATAAAATAAAAAACATTTCCTGATTTGACAATGTAGTTTTGACGGGAAAATCTTACTATTACTTTTTTTAGAAACCATTGTGTTTTTATATATAAAGATATAGATATGACACAACCTCAATTTTTCCTTTTTATATTAGAAATTATCGTCATTTTTTTTATTACTAAATGTTATGTTGAAGTTTCAAAAGCTTGAGCTCAATTTAAAATCTATATCAAATCATGGCTTAATTTTCTCTTTCAATTTTCCTGTATATCGCTTCTTAATTTATAATCATTAATTAAATAAAATTATGAATATCTAAACATTTTTTAAATGAATACTTATGAAAAATCACGTGTTATGCATTTCCCCAAAAAAGTTTTCCAAAAACAAAAGAAAAAAGAGTTCAAATTACACTTTAAAAAACTTTTAAACTTCAGGTTGCAATTGAATAAAATAAAATATTAAAAACAAATCGGTTATTATTTGAAATAATATTCTCAAATACCACATCCTAGAAAAGATTAAGTATCATATTTTTTAAGATAAAATTTAATATTATGGAACATTTAATATTTCCTTTTAACTGCTTGCTATTAATATTTTAGTTTTTAAAATGAATTTGAACAATGATAGATTATTAATGTATCCAAGATAAAATAATTTCAAAGTTTAATTTGTACAATATTCCTATGTTATATGATAGTATGCATATTATTTAACCGAATTGGCATGTTTAAACCTAAGAATGATTATATATATATATAGCTTATTTAAAAATTCATTAGTGTGTTAATTGGAAATGTTCAAATCAATTAAAATTGTTTTTACTCAATTCTAGCGTTAATCTTCGTATTTGTACATATTGTTAAACTAGATCAAACACCATTCAATCATCACAACAAACCAAAAAGAATAAAAACAAAGTTCTTCGGAAAAGCTTATCAATTAACATATAAAACCAATAAATCCATAAATATATAAAAATAAAAATAAAAAGGAAATTGAACTCTGATCTTTCGAACCTATACCCAAATCGGGCATGTCAAACAGTATATCCCACTATTTTGGATCCAAGTCTAAAGAACTTATCAATTTGAATCATGATTTCTTAATATTTCATTTTGGAGTTTATTTAATCAGAGTATATGTATTTAAAGAAAATTAGAGTATGTATTGAATCGTCATTGCATACATATGAGATATTGCCCTCAAATTGTTAATAGTGCAATCTCTATAAATGCTTCATATGTTTCCATCTATAATCTTTGTATCATTGATGCATGCACTTCAATGAATAATGAACCCTGTGCATGTGTTATAACGTAAAACTCGAGATGGAGACATACTTTATGTGCACGATAATATTTATGTGCATAGTATGTGCATGTGGCGTGGAATGTTATGTAAAATCAACCTCTCTTTACACGATTGTAAATGAGACATAACTGTAATTATTATTTGAATGTGTGTACCTGTAAATCTTACTCTCACGCAATTGCTCGTAAACCATGTGAAATATGTATTTCATACCTCTTTATACTCTCATCTTTCACCATCTTTTTTCTTCTCAGCACCACTCTTCTCATTTTGTTGTTTTGCACATTGCTAAGTAATGGCTGCAGCACATTAGCTTCTCTTCACCAACAATTCTTCTTCTTATTTTGTTATTATGCTCGTTACTCAGCAGTGGCTGAACACAAATACATTAGCTTCTCTTCATGAACCACTCTTTTTCTCATTTCATTGTTCTGCTTGTTAGTTGTTGCTCAACAATAGGCTGAACACAAATACATTAGTTTCTCTTCACCAACCACTCTTCTTTTCATTTTGTTGTTTTTCTTGTTGCTCATCAATGACTGAACACAAGTACATTAGCTGCTCTTCACCACCACTCTTTTCATTTTATTGTTTTGCTCATTGCTCAGTAGTGGCTGAACACAAGTACAACAGCTTCTCTTCACCATCACTCTTCTCATTTCGTTGTTTTGCACAAGAATGGCTGAACATAAGTACATTAGCTTCTCTTCATCAACCATTCTTCTTTTCATTTTGTTGTTTTGCTTGTTAACAATAGCTGAATACAAGTATATTATCTTCTCTTCGTCACAACTCTTCTCATTTCCTTGTTCTGCACGTTGGTCAACAATGGCTAAATACAAGTACATTAACTTCTCTTCACCACCATTCTTTTTAATTTTGTTGTATTGCTCGTTGCTCAACAATGACTGAACACAAGTACATTAGGTTCTCTTCACCATCACTCTTCTCATTTTGTACTTTTGCACGTTGCTCATCAATGACTGAACACAAGTACATTAGCTTCTCTTAACCAACCATTGATCTTTTTCTCACTTTGTTGTTTTGCTTGGTGTGCAACAATAGCTAAACACAAGTACATTAGCTTCTCTTCACCATCATTCTTCCCATTTCATAGTTTTGCAAGTTGCTCAACAATGGTTGAACACAAGTACATTAGCTTCTCTTTACCAACTATTCTTTTTTCTCATTTTCTTGTTTTGCTTGTTGTGCAACAGTAGCTGAACACAAATACATTAGCTTCTCTTCGCCACAACTCCTCTCATTTCATCATTTTTTCTTGTCACACAACAGTAGCTGAACACAAGTACATTAGCTTATTTTCACCACCCTTCTTCTCACCACTATCGTCCTCACCTTTTTCTATCATTTTGCCTCCTATTCAACTCAGTAATGGTTGAACACAAGTACATTAGCTCGAGTTGACAATACAATAACATTTTTAGAACATTGAATTCGAAGATGAGCCTGCTCGCTAACTTGTTTATTGAAATTCAAAAGAAATTCAGATATATAATGTTACAAACAATAAAAACATACTTTTGGTATTGTTTGATTTTGTTTTAAATGTGTGATTTTCCCTATTTTAGCAATATCAAAACATGTTCGAATTTTATTTGTCAATTTCAAAGTTCTATTTTAGATATTGGAAAATTTAAATTTTGAATTCCACTATGTGATTTGTGTGTTATCTAATTAGAAATATCTATCGAAACATATTTTTAGACTTCGCACAAAATTTTATATTCATCCTAGCTAATTCTCATTTGAAAAATATTTTTGTCTAATATCACAATGCACTCCTTTAGACCTTCAAGTGCTACAGTTCCTCTCAATTAAATATTGTAACTAAATTCTAGATTGTATCTGTTTGTGCTTTAATATAATCTAATCTTAAGAGTTTTCTTTTGAATATAAACAGTGCAATTTAAGTGCATCTAATGTGCTTATATTGAAACAATTTTCCTTATAACAAGCAAAGAATTGGATCATTTATCGAGATAAAATGAGTTAACTATATACTTTTAAAAACAATGGGAAATTTGTCTAAAATTAGTCAAACCTTTTTTTTACCCCACAAATATAACCTTAAACTTATTTCTCAAGGTTCGTCTCAATATACTGTATTAGGGAAATCCTAAGCCTTCAATGTTATTTTCTCCTTTCTACTATTCATATTTATTATTTAGCCCACCAGTTTATATTGTAAGAAGAAATGTTTTAGATTTGATGAGATAAAACAAGTTGTAATTGTTAAGATGTTAGAGTACCCCATTTTTGTAATAAATAGTGTACTTAAAATTTTTTAAGATTCTTCGAATGGACTACATTGCTGCACACTGCAAGATGCATAACAGAAGACTTGTGAATATAGTGAGCCGACACTTAGAAGAATTTGCTGGAGAAGTACGTTGCATGCTGGAAGGAACTCTGATGCAGCAGACAACTGAAATGCAGCAAGCACAATAAATTACAACAACTGAAGGGACATGCAAAAGATCAACCAAGGGATCAACAAAAGGTTGTTGCATGTCAAAGATACGAGGAAGAACAACTTCAGCTATCACTGTAGTTCAAATTAGACACTTATACATAGCGACAAAATTCAAGGTATGGAGGACCAATGCGGAGCTGCCACCCACATAGTTAAAAAACGTTTTTGTTGGTCCCAAGTGGTAGAAGGTATAGAGGAGGGTAGAATAAACCTTCCTGATTTCTCAAACTTTTCTTTAAAGATGCATAGTTCGGCTCACTGCGCAGGTAGCTAGGAAGCTTATTGCTCAGTGACACTGCAGTAACCTTTCTGGAAGGTTACTGAACAGTTTGAACTTAGAGTTTTGTGCAGCGGAAAATACTTTTATGAAAACACAAGATATGAATATCTGATTTTGATGCAAGTGCAATATGATGCTCACTTAGATATGCAAATATGTAGCAAACATATATATATATATATATATATATATATATATAAGCAAAGTAGATAAAAACATCACACAACGATATATAGAGGTTCGAAGGTGGAACAACCCTTCTACGTCCTCTCTACCTTTTCTTAAGAGGGAACTTTGTTAATCTGTTGATTTACATAGGCCTAACTATTACAACCCATACTTAACAAAGGAGTAACAAGTTTCAACCACACAGGTTACTTGCCTACCTACCACTGTTCCACACAGGTTCCAGCCGACCCACACAAGATCCTTACTCTTTTCTTCAAAGAGCGAAAAACTTAATAGAAACTCTTCCAAGCACTAAGCACTCCTAACCACAGTCTTATAAAAGATGTGTTTACAGTTTTTTTCAACTATGTGCAGCAAGCTTAAACTTCTAAGTGCATGTTACTCTGCTATAACTTGCTGCTTGACTGTATGACTGAGTATGTGTGTGATTTCTATAGAGTGTTGAAATGTTGAGTTCGCGTATAAGAGTTGTAAGATCAGTTCTTTAGTCTTTTTTGTTCAGTTTTCAATCTCCTCTATTTATAGGTTTTAAAATCTGCCCGTTGAAGAGAAACAAACCATCGACATTTAATGCAATTGATCTTCATAGTGCACTTCATTTAATGCAGTTACTCTTTATTCCTTTCTGTAGTAACCTCGTCGTATACATGTCTTATTTTGATAGGCTTCATTCATTTTGTCTCTACTGTTAACTCAGCAAGATCCTTGTACTTGAATTTATTTTCCCTTGTGTTAGTTCTAGGATCTTTCGTTTGTAGGTAGCTGCATTAAATCAGCTCTGCAGTATGCTTGATGTAGAGTTCTTCTAGGTAGCTCTCCGAAGTAACCTTTGTTCTTCCAGTAGATAGTAGCCTTTCTTCACTTTGATTTCCAATCACCTTTCTTCCTTCAGACTTGCATTTCTTCTTCGAAGTCTTCTTTGACAGTGACCTTTATTCTGCAGTAACCTTTTAGAGAAAATAAACAGTTTTAACTAGGTTAATTATAGACTCTTTTTAGAAGGCTTTTGTCTCATCAAAAGATGTTCATTCAATTCCTTACAGTTTTATTTTTGTTTAACCATTTATGTTGTGTGCTTAGGTTGTTTAGGTGTCTACAGTTGATAGGATTCATCCTTGCTATGCGTTTTTATTCGTGAAAAGGATAATACCCTGTGTGGGTTCCTGTTTGACTGATGAAACCTGTGTGGGAGTAAGAGTCATAGTAGGCTGTTCCATAAACAAATGTTTTGTTACGTAGAAATCCTGTAAATCAAAATAGTCTAGTGGATTTCCTCCTTATGAAGGAGAAGAGAGAACGTGGAAGAATTACACCACCTTCAAACCTCTATAAAGCCTTGTATATTTAATTCACTGCATTTACAACTTTACATATCGTATGTTGCATTCAATCAATGACTTTTATATGCATATGTGCTTACCTTGTTTCAACCTTCTAACTCCGTAGTTAAAGGTTATATTTGTATGCTGAAACTCTATCGAACCAAATTCCACTGTGCATTAATCTCTGAGTGTTAGACTGCAACACTGTAAATTGCTACAAACAGAACGCAAAAGTAAGTATATGCTGCAAACAACGATAACTTGTAGTAGATCTGTCTTGATAGAGTTGAAGTTCGAAAAATCAATAGAGGTTCATTACTGTCACGCCCCATTTTCGAATATGGAAATATGACTTATATAGCGGAAGCACAACTTATAAACAGGGCGTCCAGCCAAAAAAATAGATCATTGGAAAAAAAAAAAACAGATGGTAAACAAAATTCAGAAATGATAATTCTCGTACTTAGAAGAGTTCAACATGTACAACAGAAAAGTATGTTTGGTTCAAACGTGAAAGGATCCTTAATACAGAATACCAAAAACAGGGTTCTGGAAAAGCTGACAAAGTAAATATACATAATTATACATGCAAAAATGTCAAACAATTCAGCTCGTCCTTCTAGCATCCAGGGTCCTCTGTAAAATAAATTCATAGAAGGGGTGAGTGTCAAAGGAACACTCAGTGGGTCGACCTGTATTATGATAGGAACATATAATACTATGAACACATACTATACATATACATATACATATTACACATTGTGGACTCCCGAGTAGTCCCTGTAAACCATATGGGATAGATATCCGAAGAAAATCGATCCGGGGCCCAAGCCGACCCATTGGGTTTTTACACCCTTCATGTTGGGTTTCCGAAGAATACCCTCTGTGCTGGGTTTCCGAAGAATACCCTACTTGGCATGCAAGCGCATGCGCAATTAGATTTCACATAACAGATCTCATATAACATATAGTACACGTTATTCACGTTCACTTAAATTTATATAATTCATGACAAGTATAAATAAGCAAATAAATCTTTTGACCTAATTGGTTTCTAAAGAAACCCTTCCTATACGGGTATTATCCCGACTTTTCATCATATGAAATCAATTGCATTTGTAATCTTGGAAAACATAACTCCTTGGAAATACATATTTTTCTAGATAAACAATCATCAAACATTAACGATCGAAATGAAATCAATTTCGTGCAACATGCTGTATAATGCAACAATTTCATGTAGTAAATTACACAATTAAAAACATATTTATTAAATAGCATTTTACCCCCACCTTGGTTATCAAAAGTTCTGTTGAAGTTCGTCGTTCCCTTCCTTACTCCTGTCCCTCGTCTGTATATATCCTACAAGGTGTAATAACTCGACTTAGCGTCTAATTTAACTATAGACACGTGGAATAATCAGTAGAGTAAACCCTCGAAAAGAAAGATAATCGGTGATCCTAGGGTTAGGGCTTGTTTGAGTTCAGAACGGTCGTTTATCATATTTTTCGTATCATTTTGGGTGTCATTCTAGCCTTTCTACACATAAAATATAAGGTTTTGGGGTCAAAATATTATTCCTATAAGTTCTGGGGGATAAGTCTGCAATTTAAACTAACGTCAGGGGCTGAGCATAAATTAATAGAATCTACAGGGACTAAAATGCAATTGAGCAAAAGATAAAGGGCTGATCAATAATTAAGCAAAAATGGGAATTTACAAAACAGTCCCTGGACTTAATCTAATTTACACTTGCAGCCCCTGCCCCCAAAACACTCCCCTGTCACTGCTCCATCGTCGACCCCCCACCTGCCCATCGTCGCTGCCGCTGCTGCCGTCCGCCGGCAGCAGCACTTGCACGCCCACCTCTGCACGGCGCCGCCGCACACGGCGGTGCCCCCCTCACACACACACGCACACTTCCCCCTCGCACACCACACACACGCACAACACGCAGCGCTGCCGCCGGTGGCGCTGCTTCTCACACCTTCGCACGGCGGCGCCGCTCACGGCGTCGCCCACACACACTCAACCCGATTCACATCCACCCCTTTCTCCGATTCTGCCGCCAGCCGCCGAGCTCGCTTCGTGTCCCACTGCCCCTGCAGCTGCCGACGACGAGCGCCGGCAGCGTTCCCCCCTCCATTCTCACCCAGAGCACACGACACCGCCTGTCACGGCGGCACCTTCCCCCTTCTCCCCTGTTTCACAGCCCCAAACATACACCAAACACACACACACACCTCACTTTCGCACAGCACGGCGGCGCCGCTCCTGGCACCGCCCACCCCTCACGCACCCCTCTCCCAACTCTGCCGTACGGCACCACCCCGAGCGGCGCCCAAATTCCTAAACACAGCATGGCAACAAGATGGGCATCGATCGGCAGAAAAACGAACACACAAAACAACAATCAACACTAAATTTTACCCCTTGTGCTTATCACCCAACTCCTCTGTAGATGATCCAATTCTTCCCCTTTCTCCTTTGTTTGATGGAAAGTGAGAAGAAGAGTGATAAATCTCATTTTCTTAAAGTTACAGATGTAACTACACGTGTGTTGAAGAGAAGAATTGGCCTTGGTGACTCAGCCTCCACTAACTTAAGCAAGAGGAAATAAACAATGGTGTGATGACTTTGGGCTAACAATTAAGTTCAAAACGGGCTTGAACAAGGACTAACATTTGGGCCAAAAATAAAGAACAACATTTGCCAATATATTGGGTCTGGTTTATGTTTGGGCTAACATTGAAAATACCTTTAGATCACATCATAAATTTTGGGCTTATGACTTAAGAGAAGAAAGAAAGAAAGAAAAAAAATCTATCAACATATGCTTATATATATATATATATTTAACTATGTAAGTTTTTTTTTTGGGTGTTATAATTACCCCGGAACCTTTGTATCGCTTGGGACCAACATATAACATATAAAATATAGCAAAATATGTACACTTATTATGAATAATTTATTGAATATATATTTGCATAAGTTTTTTTTAAGGTGAATTGTGACAAAACCAATTAGTAAAATAGTCAAACCATGATGAAAATAAAAAACATTGAAAATTGATAAATTATAAGGGTAGTAAATCAAATTATAATAAATATGAAACATTACATTATTTTTAATGATCTCAATTCTTATATCCAAAAAAATAGCTAGTGACATTTAAAATTTATTTGTTGTATTAGATGGGTAGAAAAATAGGTTGAAATATTATCGAGAATCGATTATAACATAAAATAATATCACCATAATGCACTCATTATGAATAAATTATTGAACATATATTTGCATAAAAAATTTCCAAGCCAGTTGTGGCAAATACAATTACTAAAGTAGTTGGACAATATATGATGAAAATAAAAAATATTTAAAACTACTAAATTATATAAATAGTGAATTAAATTAAAATACCCTCGAAAACTATATGGTTTTCCATGATCAATATTTTTATATCAAAATTTACCAACACTTGAAATTTATTTATTCATGCATCACATGATAATAAAATTTTCAAAATCTTCAATAAAAATTATAATTTATATCAAAAGTTTTCATATTAAAAAATTTAAATAGTAATATGTCTCTACATAGCATGAGACTTTTACTAGTTATTTTAATATTTTATTTTTCCGGATTTGACACAATGTTTTGGGATGGAAAATCTGATAATTACTTCGTTATTTGATGTATTTTAGGGCTTAATTTCATATCATTTTGTGTTGAAAGGCATGCAATAGTGGGATTTTATTTTAGATTTCATTATCTTTTTAAGATTTCACGTTTTTGCTTAATTTGAAAGGAATTTGATATGTTTTAGCACATAATGAAAGTCCAATGGAATTTAACGCCAAGTTGGAGTCAAGATAGGAAGTCGATAGCGCACAGTTATGGAAGAAAAATTATATCTCGAGCTCTAGAAGTCCAAATTCAATGTTTCTTGTCTTGTTGGAAAGCTAAGAGGGAGTTATACAACTTTTATGTTTGAAGTTTTCACCAATTATTTCTCCAAGAAAGCAAAATATCACAAGAAGCTGAAAGTCATGTAAGAATGTCCTGATTTTCGTTTTGAGAGGATTCCAGTAAATTGCGCATAACTTGTTGTAGAAACCTGCTCTTGGGCTTAAATCAGTGTCATTGGATAGATAACTTAAAGGGCTACAACTTTTATGAAGAAGTCAAAGCCCAATTATGAGCATAAGAGGGCCAAATCGAGGCTGAAATCTGGGATTCTGGGCCACCCGGGTCACTTGGCCGGGTCGGTGGTCGGGTCGTGAGTTTTTAACCCCGTTTGGACTCCTATTTGGATACAACTTGTTCAAAGTCCGATTTTCACCTACTTGGATACAAACTAGGAATTGGGGAGTCGGAGGATAGACACGAAGATACACAAGCAATCATCCACATCCAAATACACATCCACATCTTGTGAGCAATCAAGTAATTGAAGATTCAAGAGTCAAAAGGAGCAAACAACGATCACCAATTCAATAAGCTTTTATTTGATTTTATTTCTATTTTTATCATGTCATTTTGTAATTTATTTTACTTTATGAACATGATTTTTGGCTAGGGGTCTCGTGATCTTAGGGCACGGGAGTAGTTATATGAATTTCTTGTTGAACATCTAGTTTTAATCTTTCCTCTATTCCATGATATTTTATTCATGCTTCCTTGTGCTTATTCCATGTGTGAATCCTAATCAAATTTATGCATGCTCTAACTAATTGGATTGAGATCGAGAGAAGATATCTGATTATAGATTTGGGAATTCATGACTCAATTAAATTGTCTGGATTGAGAGATTGGTAAATAATTGGGGTGAGAATACCATCTTAGGAGCTTTTAGGAGTTGGTTATTAACTGCTAGGTAGAAATACATACATTAATAATCAATCAACATGTTAAGTTGCTCGAGAGAGAGGTTAATCTATAATCGTGATTGCTCACATGAAATAATTGGATTTGAGGTTGATATTTGCTAGATTAGTAAACTTGATTGAAATAGAATGAAATCGTCCTTTTTAAGATCCTTGTTTGAATCTTGATTTTCTTGATATTTGCTTGTTTGATATTTTCTTTCATTTATTTGTTTCTAGGCATAGGTTAATTAGGTTCAATTCTCTCAATTCGGTCACCTAGATAAAATTAGGTAAATTAATTAGATAATTAACATCGTTCTAATTCGCTAGTCTCTGTGGGATCGACCTTGCTCGTCCTATCTATAGTTGACATCGTACACTTGTGGTATAAGCTAGAAATAGGCCATCGATCAAGTTTTTGGCCCCGTTGCCGGGGACTAGAGTTTTAGGATAGTTAATATTTGATTTTTTTGCCTGATCTTAATATACGGTTTTTATTTTCTTTTAAAAAAAAGAACAAAAAACAAAAAAAAATCAATTTTATTTTTTCTTCTATTTTCGTCTCAGATAGTGTCTAAATATTCTTGTTTTTGTTTTCAGTTAGTGCATGAATACTTGCTCCAAAAGGACAACTCTGATTGAACCTGATCCAGAGATTGAATCAACCTGTAGACGTAACAAAACAAAGAAAAAGTTGTTTCTCAATCAAATAGCTGACGATCAAAACAGAAATCAAGTACCACATGGGAATGGAGGATTTGGGAATAATCAACCGAATGTTCCTGCTCAACAAAGGGCGATTCGAGATTATTTTCAGCCTCAACAAAACAGAAGGGGAGTTGTGAGACCACCAATTGAGGCAAATAATTTTGAACTCAAACCAGCCTTGATAAGCATGGTGCAATAAAACCAATTTGGTGGAAGTCATCTAGATGATCCCAATACGCATCTCGTGCAATTTTTGGAGGTTTGTGACACAATAAAATTGAATGGGGTTTCTGATGATACAATCAAGCTTCGCTTATTGTTATTCTCACTATGAGATAAAACAAAATTGTGGTTCAATTCCATTCCACCGACCTCGATAACTAGTTGGGATGAGTTGAGCAGGAGGTTTCTTTTCAAGTATTTTCCACCGAGTAAGACATTGAAGATAAAGAGCGAGATCACACAATTTAAACAACTCGATGGGGAGTCTTTGGGAGAATCATGGGAGAGATTTAGAGATATGATGAGGAGATGTCCTCAACATGGATTTTCAGAGGATCAACAAGTTTATTTCTTTTATAACGGATTGTTTGGATCCACAAGAGCAATGACAGACGCGACGGCAGGAGGAGCGTTGCTAGCAAAGAGTCCTGAGGAGGCCATGTATATTTTGGAGGAGATGGCGACAAACAGTTATCAATCCGTCTGAAAGGACTACTTATAGAAAGGTGGTTGAAATTCAGAGTCAAGATTAAGTTTTAGTTGTTATAGCCGCACTCACTACTCAAGTATCTGCTCTAGCACATTCTCGTAATCAACCCATGGATAGTTCGAGAGTGCAGATTGGTGATTTTGCCCAACATGAAGAAGTTGAGAAGTTGAATTACATCGGTGGGCAGAATTACAACAACTTCCGGAACAAAGTGGTCATATCAGTATAATCATGGAGGGAGAAATCATGAGAACTTTTCATATGCAAACAACAAAATGTTTTTGCAACCCCCTCTAGGATTTTCTGTGACAAATGGGGTAATCAATAAAGGGAAAAAGCCTTCGCTGGAAGATGTGTTGGGCGCATTCATCAATGAGTCGAGATCATAGATGTTGAAAACTGAGGAAAAAGTTGATAGAATCGAAGCTCGACTCAACAAAATGGATGCAGAAAATGGAGCACATTTCAAGGCACTCGAAACACAAATAGGTCAAATGGTTGTGATTCTAGGTAGCCAACATCAAAAGGGTCAATATCCAAGCAACACCAAGGTAAATCCAAAAAGAGCATTGTCATGCAATCTATTTGAGAAGTGGAACACAGTATGAAGGGCCTTCCATGTCTACTGAAAATGTGAAAGAAGAAGCGAAAGAGTCAAAAGAGAGCATGAAAGACAAAACTGAGAAGAAAGAAAAGGATCGAGGTGTTCGAAAGACAGTAGATACACCGAAAATTGCAGTGTCATTGCCATTTCCACATAGGACGCAAAAGCAAAATTCAGATGAGCAATTCAAGAAGTTTCTTGATATTTTCAAGAAAATACAAATCAACATCTCTTTTGCCGATGCTTTGGAGCAAATGCCGCATTATGCGAAGTTTTTGAAGGATATCATGTTGAAAAAGAGGAAGATAGTTGACAATGAGATGGTCAACTTAACCGAGGAGTGTAGTGCCATAATCCAACGAAAACTTCCACAAAAGTTGAAAGATCCGGGAAGCTTCTCAATTCCATGCGACATTGGAGGTGTCCAATTCAAAAAGGTCTTGTGTGATCTTGTAGCATCAATTAATTTGATGTCATTGTCCAACTTCCAAAGGCTTAATTTGGGAAAGTTGAAACCAACTACAATGACTCTTCAATTAGCCGATCGATCGTTGAGGTTTCCAACGGGGGGTTATGAAGATGTGTTGGTTAAAGTTGATAAGTTCATCTTCCCGGTGGATTTTGTTGTGCTTGATATGGAAGAGAATTTTGATATGCCTCTAATTTTGGGGAGACCATTTTTGGCCACCGGACGAGCATTGATAGATGTGGAGAAAGGAGAGCTTAAGTTAAGGGTTAATGAAGAGCAAATCACTTTTTCCATCTATAATGTCATGAAGCTTCATGAAGAAAGAGAAGAGTGTCATTCAATTAACATAATGGAGGAACGAGTCCAAGAGAGTTCAAAGGAAAAATCAACTCATGATCACTTGAAAAATTTCCCAAGTCCATCTATCTTCTCTATTGATTTAATATGGACCTTAATGATGTTAAATTCCACAATGATGTTGCTTCTTTGAATTATTTACAGGAAATGTCAAAGAAAAAAGTTAAATTCAAGCATAGCAATCACTCAAAGCAACGCCAGAAAGTATCGAGTATTCAACTCGATGTCTAGCTAAAGATGTAAAACTAAGCGCTTGTTGGGAGGCAACCCAATTTTTATTACTTTCAATTTGTTTTTTTAGACTAGGTAGTAATTTCTTAATTTTTGTTTAGAATAGGTTGGTTTAAATAGTTAGTTAAAAAAAAATGCAGGGATCCGGGTCGAGTCACACAACCCTGGTCAGGTGGATGGTTCGAATTTGCGAGCACCTGGGACAGGGGACCCGGCCGGGCTGCAGGTGACCCAGCCTGGGTCGCCTTTTCGGCTCGAGTAGAAGCATGATTCGACAGCGATCCTGCCGCCGTCACCCAACCCGGGTCACAGCTTCGACTTTGACCCATGTTAAACCATACACACGACCCGGGTGGGTTGCGAGCCACCCAACCTGGGTCGACCTTTCAGCCCCTCTCCAACCCAGTATATACTCGCGACCTGGCTGGGTGACCCATAACCGGACCCGGGTCGCCCATAAAGGTGATTTTTTTCTTGACTCCTCTTCATCCAAATTCTTCCCCAATTCATCCCTACACTTGAACCCTAATTTCTAATCCAAAATTACATCATAAACTCTTCAATTTTTATTACAATTCACACACCCATATCATCTACTACTCAATTCATCAAGTATTGGAGGAGAAAAGAGGGATATTCATCCAACTTGTACACTTCGGTGATATCTTCATATCCCTTGAGAATTTCATCTAATTGGTATGATTTCTTCTCTCAATCTCGGTTCTTATTGCAATAAAGATGATTGAAGCATGTGTGTAAGAATTGTATGGATTAGAATATAATTAGGGATTCATTGAGACCTTTTATCAAACACTTGATATGCATACTATAGTTTCTCTTAATTTCAATACTATTGATAAATTTGATTTGAGTAGCCTATTGAGTGTTGAATTTGGCATGATTGGATGATGGTGCAAGTGAGACATATATGGTTTTGATAGTTTGATGCAATTAATTTACTAGGTTCATTGGAGCATTTTATCAAACACTTGGTGGACATAGCTATTGTCATTGTTTATAAGTTTGGTTGAATAAATTAGATATGTAAGATATACTTTGTGGATAATTATGCTAGGTGCTTGTAAATTATTGCTTGAAGATGCAACTTGATGATATGATTTCAAATTTTGCTTTGTCCTTATATTGTATCAGATTGAGTGATAAGCATGATTTGAATCATAAAAGGATGTCATTTTCTAACTCAATCAATTGTTAGGTACAATGTCAAGTAGTCGAGTACGATCACGCTCCGGTGCTACCGAAGGTAGTAGGGGAAATAGATTAAGACGTCCAAACAATTCGTCTCAAAATATGAGAGTGAGACTACTTGATGAAGAGACCAATAAAGGGCGATGGGATGTGCTCAAGAACTTATAGATTGAAGCAACACGATACTATTCCACTCATGCTAGAAGAGCTCGGAATTGAATCCAATGTGTGTAAACTAATTGATGGGATTGGGTGGACAAGACTAATAAAAGGAAGATGACCGACTTACAAAAGAATCACACTTGAAATCTTGAGTACACTAGAGGTCCACAAAACTAGATGTCCCTCGGAGCCAATATCGATGAGGTTTCAATTGGGCAACGAACAAAGGACGTTATCCATTAACCAATTGAATAACATCTATGAGCTCCCACAAGGTGGTCTTTACAAGGAGCCACTAGAGTTTGATCCGAATGAATTTTGGAAGGAGTTGGTTCAGTCCTCTGACAGTCATACCGTGGTGTTCAACCCTAAATCGTCAAAGGCATCATAGCTACGAAATCCAGTATTTCGTTATATCACCCATCTCTTGTCCTCTTCAGTGTTTGCACGACATGTGTTCGGAAGGCATTAGGAAGGATGAACTATTTGCCATATGGTGCATGCTTTCGGGTACCCGTATGAATATTGGAGCCTACTTCATAGAACAACTTTTACGGGTAGCTAAGAAGACGTCGGGGATTATTTAAGTTGGAGGCATGTTGACACCCATTGCTGATTACTTTCATGTTGATTACACCTCTTGGGAAAGGCCTCCGTTGCCAATCCATCAATTGATTTGCAAGCTCTGATGGCAATGAAGATGCTTGCCAAGGTGGAATGCAACTACTTTTTGTTGCAACGAAATGGGGAAGTCTTTCAATTGCCCAACACATCCCTGACCACTGTGGATACTTTGGACAATAAGTCCAATTGGCTCATGGATTCAGCTGCTCATCAAGCTGTACTTGCGCAGAGTCCGATGGGAGTGCAGCCACGTGAAGTGCATAGAGAAGTAGCTTCAGATGATGAGACGTTTCCTCAACCGATGCAAGAGGATATACCTGAGTCGTCCACTGCTAGGGCTTCACGAGGGGATTACGGAGCTCGTTTAGACGCACTGGAGGATCGGGTCACAAACATTGAGGAACGTCAAGTTTAAAATCATTATGAGATGATGCAAATGATACAAGCTATGAGGCAGTGGCAGATCGACTTTAGCACTATAGGACGTCCACCACCTCCACCTCCACAGTGAGCCGTAGTAAGTGCCCAAGATTAGTCACTTTCCTTTTTTCTCTTTAAAATCGTCTTCGGAACTTGTTATGAGAACAAGTTTGGGGGGAGGAAGGGCAACTTATCTTGGGATGTTTTACCCTTTTCTTGTTTTTTTTATTTGTTCTTTTTGAGTTATAGGTTAGTTTCATGGGAGGAATTTTTTTTAAATTTTCCTAGGATTAGTTCGTTTGGTGAATTGTGAAATTGGTTGCTGATTTGATGTCTATATGATGATGATACTTGAAAGAATCTTTTGTGTTGAATGTGATCTTGTGGAGATGTTGCATGGAGGAAGTATGTTGATGAAATTGAATTGATGCTTTAAATGGTGAATTTGACATGTGAGATTTGAGCCTTTTACTGATACATTCAAAACAGTCATATTCATTTGTTGTGTGAATGTCAAGTATGTGTGTTTCTCTCTAAAACTTGCTCTGGTATCTTCTTGAAACTGCATAAGTGTATGTTGAACTTGAAAATGATTTTAGGCCATTTTTGTTTGAGCCTTATTGACCAAATATACACTTATCCCATATTTATTTTTCCTTAGTTAACCACGTTTGAGCCTATAAGCATTTTTCTTGATTAAACCTAATGAGTCATTCAATTCTTTTTACTCTTTGTTCTAATCCTTGTTTGGACTAGTATGTGGGTGGAAAAAGAGGTTACAAAGGTGAACCAAGAGAAAGAAAGATGGAAAATGAAGTGGGAGTGTGTATCTTAGCCATTGAAAAAAAAGGGAGAGAAATACCAAGGAAAAAAAAAACCCAAATACTTGGTATGAAAAAGAAAAAAAAATTAACATGAGTTGTGCCTTTTCTGGAACTCATTCGAGTTGTGTCTAATACGATATTCTGGAACTAATGCTTTGGAAGAGGTTAGTTGAAAAAAAAAAAAAAAGAGAGAGAGAGAAGTGGAAAGTGATTGAAGATGGACTGGTTTTAATGGTGATGATTCGTTTTTTTAGTCCAAGTTTTAGTCACTTAGCCAAAAATAATCCCTACCTTGACCAAAGAGCCTACATTATGTACAACCAAAGGAAAAGTCCTAATTGATTCTTGATTCAAACACACGAAAAACGGTAGAGAGGTTAGACGATTTGCAAGTTTATGGTAGGGTGCGTGCATTGCTTTGACTTGAGCGTAATTTCCTTAAACACTTGAGAGATTAGTGATACACTTACCTTGTATTCACTTATTATTTGAAGCATTGATTCAAGAGTAATTTGCATGAATCTCCTATGTCTTCCAAAATCACATGATGCTTGATTGTTCTTAAAAAATTGCCTAAGCTTACGAGTGAAACGATATTCAATCCGCCCATTCATAAGTTCTTTTCTTTTCATTGTTCGGGGATGAACAATAGCTTAAGTTTGGAAGGTTTGATAACTTCGTTATTTGATGCATTTTAAGGCTTAATTTCATATCATTTTGTGTTGAAAAGCATGCAATAGTGAGATTTTATTTTAGATTTCATTATATTTTTAAGATTTCACGTTTTTGCTTGATTTGAAAGGAATTTGATATGTTTTAGCACAAAATGAAAGTCCAATGAAATTTAACGCCAAGTTGGAGTCGAGATAGGAAGTCGATAACACGCAGTTATGGAAGAAAAATTATATCTCGAGCTCTAAAAGTTTAAATTCAATGTTTCTTGTCTTGTTGGAAAACTAAGAAGGAGTTCTACAACTTTCATGTTTGACGTTTTCATCAGTTCTTTACCCAAGAAAGCAGAATATCTCAAGAAGTTGAAAGTCGTGCAAGAATGTCCTGATTTTCCTCTTAACAGGATTCCAGTAAATTGGGCATAACTTGTTGAAGAAACCTGGTCTAGGGCTGAAATCAGTGTCATTGGATAAATAACTTGAAGGCTACAACTTTTATGAAGAAGTCAAAGCCTAATTATTAGCGTAAGAGGGCCTAATCAAGGCTGAAAGTTGGGATTCTGGGCCACCCGGGTCACTTGGCTGGGTCGGTGTCGGGTCGCGAGTTTTCAACCCCTTTTGGACTCCTATTTGGATACAACTTGTTCCAAGTCCGATATTCACCTACTTAGATACAAAATAGGACTTGGGGAGTCAGAGGATAGACACGAAGATACACAAGCAATCATCCACATCCAAATACACATCCACATCTTGAGAGCAAACAAGGAATTGAAGATTCAAGAGTCAAGAGGAGCAACCAATGATCACCAATTCCATAAGCTTTTCTTTGATTTTATTTCTAGTTTTGATCATGTCATTTTGTAATTTAATTTGCTTTACGAACATGATTTTTGGTTAAAGGTCTCTTGATCTTAGGGCACAAGAGTAGTTCTATGGATTTCTTGTTGAACATCTAGTTTTAATCTTTCCTCTATTCCATGATATTTTATTCATGCTTCCTTGTACTTATTCCATTTGTGAATCCTGATCAAATTTATTTATGCTCTACTTAATTGGATTGAGATCGAGGGAAGATATCTGATTATAGATTTGGGAATGCATGACTCAATTAAATTGTCTAGATCGAGAGATTGGTAAATAATTGGGGTGAGAATATGATCTTAGGAGCTTTTAGGAGTTGATTATTAACTGCGAGGTAGAGATACAAACATTAATAATCAATCAACGGGTTAAGTTGCTCTCTCTCGACAGATTAATCTACAATCGTGATTGCTCACATGAAATAATTGGACTTGAGGTTGATATTTGCTAGATTAGTAAACTTGATTGAAGTAGAATGAAATCGTTGTCTTATGATCCTTGTTTGAATCTTGATTTTCTTGATATTTGCTTGTTTGATATTTTCTTTCATTTATTTGTTTCTAGACATAAGTTAATTAAGTTCAATTTTCTCAATTCGGTCACCTAGATTTAACATCGTTCTAATTCACTAGTCTCTGCAGGATCAACATTGCTCGCCCAATCTATAGTTGACACCGTACACTTGCGGTATGGGCTAGAAATAGGTCATCGATCAAAATAATTGCTTAACTATTTTAGGCAATGATCTTATTTATATATTATAATAAAGGACTAAGTCTCCTGTGAATTAGATGCATGAATCTGAGATCCTTGCACCCGGGTCGGATCCAGGTTAGGGGACCCGCATTTTTTTTTTTTTCGCGCATTGTTTTTGAAATTTTGCACCTACCAATAGGTTATGTTAGACCTACCTTGACGTTATGTTAGACATACCTTTAAACTATGTTAAACCTACCTTTCTGCCCAAATTTCACACCTTTTAGTTTTTGCGCTTGGTTTTTGAATTTTGGCACCTACCACTATGTTATGTTAGACCTACCTTTACGTTATGTTAGACTTACCTTCATGTTATGTTAAGCCTATCATTCTACCCAAATTCATACTTTAACTTTTTTTTTAAAAAAACCCCAAGGTTTGACACATGTACCATTACGTTGTATTAGACATTCCTTTATGTATAGTTAGACATACCTTTGTGTTATGCTAGACCTACCTACATGAGGTATGTCTAACATAATGCAAAGATAGGTTTAAGTCTAACCAAGGATGAAAATATCGCGAAATATCGCGGATATATCGCGGATACGGATATTGCGATACGGATATTGGGTGTTAATGTTTTTTTTCCTGGGTATCGCGAATATATCGCAAAATATCACAAAATATCGATATTGATTTCGATATCGGTTCATTGTAGTACAAAATTGGATGAAAATTGGGAAATATCGTGGATATATCGCAAAATATCGCATGTATATCAAAATGAGCGATTTTGATTCAAAAAATTAAACTATGTGATTTTTTTTACTTTGTATTGTGTATTTTGTGGCTTTTTGAAATTTCCATTCCTTTAATCAATTATTACTTCATTTACTTTTTTTTCTAATTTTTTTGCATGATATATTTCTCTATATAAGAGGATAAATGCAAGTGAACATTCTATCATATATTTTAAGGTTCAAAGTATGATATCACTAACTCTCTCCCAACATTTTTGATTAAATTAATTTCAATTATTTACTTTATAAATTATGACTATTTTAATGTATCTAATTTATTTATTTTTTTGGATAAATGACATTGACATTGGAGAGGAAATACTTGCACCACTATATATATCACTCAATTGTCATTTTGAAGAACTACGATTTGTATGTAAATTTAATCTCTTTATTTTGTTTTTCATTTTAGTTGATAAAAATAGCATTTTGTTGGTATATTGTAAATGGCTATGTTTAATTGTGCTAATTATGTATATATTAGGTGAAGCATTTAGTTAACTTATAGAAGTTTATTATAAAATCATAATTTTACAATTAATTATGTTATAGTGAAGCACTGGTATGTAAAATGTAATGTTGTAATTGTGTATTTACAATTAATTGTTATAATTAGTTTTAGTAAAATTTTACGTATTTACATATTCTGGTTGTATGACTTTGAATATTTATAACTTTTATTACTTTGAAATTATTAACTTCAGTTGAACTTATTGATTTTTTGTTTTAATAATATATTTAGTAATTTTGTCTTGTATTATGTAATATATTATCAGTTTTCATTCGAAAAACAATATTTATAATGCTTATTATCTATATGTTAGTTTTAATATATTATATTTTAATGTGATTTTGAGTGGAATATATGTGTAATGAAGTGTAAAAATAATCCCTAAAATTTCATATTAAATTTCCAGAATTTTAATAAGATTTCCGTTGTTTTTTCAATTTTTTTGCCATATCGATATGCGATATCGATATATCCATCGATATATCCGTAAAATCAAAGTTGCGATACGACATGCGATATCGATATTTTCATCCTTGGGTCTAACTATATATAAAGATACGTCTATTGGATTGAATTTGGGTGAGCTTCAGCGCGAGTATTAAGCGTCGGTTTCACGCTCCTGCACGCGTCCCCACATGCCTGATACTCGCGCTGAAGCTCACCCAAATTCGATCCAATAGACCTATCTTTATGTATAGTTAGACCTACCTTTGCATTATGTTAGACCTACCTTATGTGGGTAGGTCTAGCATAACACAAAAGTATGTCTAATTATACATAAAGTTATGTCCAATACAACGTAATTGTACATGTTTCAAACCTAGGGTTTTTTAAAAAAATTTAAAGTATGAAATTTGGGCAGAATGGTAGGCTTAACATAACATAAAGTAGGTCTACCATAACGTAAATGTAGATCTAACATAACGTAGTGGTAGGTGCCAAAATTCAAAAATGAAGCGCAAAATAGTAAAGGTATGAAATCTGGGTAGAAAGGTAGGTTTAACATAGCTTAAAGGTATGTCTAACATAACGTCAAGGTAGGTATAACATAACCTATTGGTAGGTGCAAAATTTCAAAAACCATGCGCGAAAAAAAAAGAAAGAAAGAGAAAAGCGGGTCCCCTAACCCAGATCCGATCCGGGTGCATGGATCTTAGATCCATGCACTTGATTCATAGGAAACTTACTCAATAAAGATATTTTTTTTAACATTCACATTTATCTTAGTTAATGGAAAAATAATTGAAGATATATTAATTACATCGTTGATTCAGTTAAATTCAAATATTTAAGTATATTATAACTTAAATGTTAACTATTTACAAAATATCAAACTACATATTTATTTTTTTCCAATAAGTAATATCACATGTAACGCACCAGTGAAACACTAGTTAACTATAAAGTTATAGTGATTTAAAAACCTATATATTAAACATTAATTTAGTTACAAATACCTATATATTAATTCGCAATTGAAGTAAATTTGCTAAAAGTAAAAGAAAACTCATAATTTCAGGACCAATCATGCAGGATAATCGAACAATAACACGTTGTTGTAGAACACACCGATGTTGCCTGCAGTAATCCACTTTGTTCTTGAAGATTTGAGCAACAAAAGGTCACTGATGGGTTTCTTTCATGACGTAGAATGAGAGTTTGATAAGTAGGCTCTTAAGATAGTTCTTATTGAGGAGGAGACTGCAATACAGGTTGTTGAAATAGTTCTTGCAGCAGAAGGTGCAGAAGAAGGAGAAATGCTGCTAGAGTCATCTCTAAAGGAGATTAATGCTGCTTTAACTAATGAAACTTCTTTGGTTGTAGGTGATAAAGACGCGGTACAACAATGCTGAACAAGGATAAGGTCTTCATAATCCCTTCAAAGATCCAGGAGTTCAATGTTGCCATTCATCGGTCCCAGAAGAGACCTTGCAACTAGTAGTTATGCCCAATGTTCCAACTCAAGAAGCTACTGCAAGTTTAGAAGAAGTACCCCCTGCACATGCTACATTCATTCAGCACATGCTCGATGCAGTGCAACTTCTCTCTCATGCACTACAAGATCACAAAATGCACATTGCCAACATAATCCTCAATTCATCAAATAGATTTAAGGATGCATGCATTAGGGAAGATGGATGAGAAGCTGGAAAATTTTCCAAAGGATGTCAAAGCCTGAATGCGTGATGGATGAAACTAGCATCATGTGACCAGATTCCGAGCCCACAAAGCTGTAGATCAAAATATGAATAATACAACAAACTCTCTGGCATCCATTTCCAACACTTTAGCTGCGCATTCAACTATCCTGGACATTGTCAAAAAATATGTACCTATACAAGGACAGATGGCCTATAGTATGGATGATTGACTGGTGAACTTGGAGTCTATGGTTGGAGAGATGCACAAGATGTTGGCTGGGCTATGTAATTTCAACCAGCAACCAAACATGCAGTAAGGAGAAACTGAGCAGCACCCCCTAAGGATGACAAAAGGGGGGAAAAAAGTAAGGAAGAAAAGGTGTTGCAAGCAGGGCAGTAGATCGCTGTAGTTGTTGCCGATAAACTTGCTGCAACCTTGCCTGTAGAAGAGAAGGTGGAATAAGCTGAGAAGGAAGAGGAGACTTTGCTGAGGAGAATGAGAAGCCAACAGAAGTCCACCTCCGAAGCAGAGGTGAAAAGATGATGATGAGGAATGAAGTGGTGCTGCTAGCGTCGCTACAAGCAAGACATTAGGTAGCTCTGCATCTGCCCAGATGAAGGATATAGCTGACCTGCGAGATGAAAAGAGATCTTGAGGATACATTAGAAGCGGACAAGATTCACCACCATGCAAAAGAAGAATATCCAACACTGTTGTGGGAGAAGCAAAATCGGACTTGATGCAACAAGTTGACAATGCACTACAAAAGTTTTCCCCAAAATAAGTTTCAAGTGTTGATCCTTACAACAAGTTAGTAGAAATGTTGGTCCCAAGTGATAAGAGGTTTAGAGGGAGGGGGGGAGTGAATAAGCCTCTTTTAATTTTCCAAACTTTTCTCCAAAGAAAGTATATGTTCCGGTTACTGACCAGGTAGATAAAAAGCTTACTATTAAGAGGTTGTTGGAGTAACCTATTGAGAATGTTACTTCACAGATAGAACTTACTTAGAGTTTTATGCAGCGAAAAATATGTAACACTTTTGAAAATATGCTTCTTTTAAGAGTATGTAGTATGCTTAGAATGATATAGTTGACAGGAAATAAATGCAAGTGATATATAGTGGTTCGAGGGTAGAGTAATCCCTCTACGTCCACTCTACTTCCTCTACAATAGGAACTTTGTTAAGATATTTGGTTTACACAACCTAACTATTACAAACTTGTCCCAATAAAGAGTAGCAAGCTTCCACATAGGTTGCTATGCCTACTTGACCAAACGACACACACAGGATCCTATAACCCACACAAGGTTCTTACTCTTTTTCGAAGAGTGAAGACTTAGCAGGAATACACTTTCTCTTGCTAGGTACTTCTAAACAATCTAAGAATGAAAAGTATATGTTTTTCTTCTACTATGGTGCAACAAGCTTCTGTGAAAATCTGAAGTCGAAGGTAGCTTGCTGGTTTTGATTGAGTGACTGTAATTTAGAGCTTTGAGTTTGAAGATAAAGAGCTTGAATTCGCGTAGAGTAGTTGTAGTTTCAGAAGTTGTTTCAGTGTCCACTCATTTGTATTTATAGACTTAAAAATCTGCCCATTGAAGGAGGTAAATCTTAAGCATTTAATGTCGTGTTCATCACTATACAGATGCATTTATTGCAGTTGACTTTTTCTGATTCGTAGCATCCTTGATCTGTACACGTGTCTTCTTCTGATTAGCTTTATCTTGTTTGTCTTTACTGATAACTTAGTATGATCCTTATATTGATTTGACTCTTCCGCGGAGTGACCTTAGATCATGCACCAATATTCTTTTTTAGGTTTCTATATTGATTCTTTATGCAGTCAGCTTCTACTTCAGCATCCTTCTATTCTAGTATCCTGTTCTTTATGGATACAGAAACATTTTCTTTGTAAATCCAGTAACCTTTCTTCTTCTGCGTTGGTTACCTTTCCTTTCTAAAAGCAGCATCCTTTATTTGCAGCATCCTATACTTTGCAGCATCCTCTAGGACTTAGAGATTTTAAATGCAAGTGCTCATTCCAACATATTGAGCAAAAATGTACTCTCATTTTCTATAACAACTTGGTTTTTGTCTCATCAAAATTTACTAAGTCAATTCCTAACAAGAAATTTCTGTACTGCTCGACCAGAGGCCTGCCAAAATTTTTCTTGGCTTGACCTTGAGGATATTTAATAAAGTTGAGCTTCCTCGAAACAAGAACCCAACCTTCAAAGAAATCACCCACTACAAAAGGTCAGAGTATTTTAGATACTCCTGTTATTTATGTAAACGAAGAGCTTTTGAGCACTTTAAGAATTGACTAACTGCAATCAATGAATATGAATATCAAATTAAGAAAGGAGGATTGTCGATTCAGAAAGTAATGATTGAAGAGTTCAAGGAAGGGAAGCAGATACTGTTCGGTGAGGACTTCTGATTGTGATGGATTCAAATTCCCAAGTTCAAATGACAGCTAGAAAAATCATATCAAGACCCCAGTCTGAACTGGTGGAAGCCAATTGCAAGATTTGAAGAGAAGAATGGAGAGTCTGCTGTAAGAAGACCATTCTTTCAAAACTAAAATCATGCACGCTTGTACCCTTTCGTTTTATTTTGTATATTTGTATTCTTTTTTTTAATGAGTGTTTCACTCTTTATGAACATATTTTATCTTATGTATTTTTTTAATAATCTTTCTTTACTGCTTTAAAAAGAACTTAGAAAAACAAAAGAGAAAAACAGAAAATCTCAAATAAAAAAAAAGGGAAAAAAATAGAAGAGCCTCAAAAACAACAAAATAAAATAAGGAAAACAGAAAACATCGAAAGAAAAAGGGAAAACAGAAAATTCCAATATCTCAAAACACAAGTTATATATTATGGGGAATTTACAAATACAACAACTTTTCTTATAGTTTTGTTATCATTAAAAATGGGGAAATTGGTAGAACCTTATGTTTAGATTTTGATGAGACAAAACAAATGTAATGTTTAGGATTTTAGAGTACCCCATTTTTGTTATTTGTTCTTTTATAATAAGTCGTGTGCATTAAGTTATCTCTTTCATCTAATATTATCGCTACAAGCTGGATCTAAAACAGTTGCTGCATTCAAGACGAAGAAACATAGTTGCACGCTGTAAATTGTAAGCTGCATGCTGTAAGCCGAAAGTTGTGGCAAGAGCTAATTTGCAGCACGACAAAATAAGTTGTAGTGGCTGAAGAGACTACTTGCAGAAGATCATCATAGTGATTATCAAAGGATTATGTAACTCAAGTCATACCATGAAGAAGAACTTTAGTCACGTAAGACGGTCTCACATTAAGACTTACTCTAAATTCATTAGTGTTAAGTACTCAACAAATAAACAAGATAGAGGGATGTTTGGAAATAATCTAATTAATTAACCAAAAAATCAATCTAGCTGGTATCAATAAAAGATGAATGCAATTAAACAAAACACTAATTCCTATCATCTTCTATTCTCACCAAGTGGATTAATGAATAACATTTCTCTCAATCTATCTTTCAAACCCCATCCCCAAATTTGCAACAAACTTTGTCAACTAGAATTGTCTCTTAAGTTTAGTCTATTAAACTCTTTAATAAACTTTGTTCATTCAGATAACCTAATAGGTATTACCTCTAAATTTAATGTGACAAACATATTAATCTCTAAGACGATAGGACAAACTACAATCCAAATTCACAAGCTCGATTCAGATAATCTAGAGATGTGCTGCCCCTAACAAATCTAGCATTATTTGCTACCACGGGATATTAATTCTTAACAATTATAGATTATAGTTTATACTTTAGCAATAGTGTTGGTCCCAAGTGATACAAAGGTTCAAGGGGGTTAATGAACCTATATCGTTTTTCAAATTTAAACTCCATCGGACAGTTCGAGCTGCAAGTTATTGATACTTGCGGCAAACTTGCACTATTTGTGTTCTGCTTACAACAATGTAGAGGTGTTGCAGCCTAACATTTAAAAGATTTTACACATTGAAATTTGTGTATGATATAGTTTCAACAAATAGTAAAACCTATAAGTACAAGTTAGAAGGTTTCAGAAGATTAATCACATGAACATAAAAGCCATAAATACATGCATACAATAGGATATGGATATGAAAGCTATAAATACAGTAAGATAAAACACACATGACTTTTATAGATGTTCAAAGATGGTATAACCCTTTTTGTCATCTCTTCTCCTTCTCAAGGAGGAATTCCAAGTTATTTTTGCTTTACAGGTTCTCTACCATACAACCATTTGTCTATGGACTCAGCCTACTAAGACTCTTACTCCCTCTCAAGGTTACAACTATCAGACACATACCCTGTGTGGGTTTCCTGTCTTTACATATCTGCCTTTACATACTACCCTTTCATACTTTTCATATCATCATAAGATTGTATCTGACAATCTCTTACATGCATCAAATCATAATTCAAGCATCTTTCATTGAACATATCATTCTTTAGTAAATATTCTTGAAACATAACATAAAACACTTACTCGACGATGATCCAAACGGCAGCTGGCTGCTGACTTTCCCTTCACGTAACATATTTAATTCTTAATCTTAATGATACTTTGACTAATTAAAAAATAACGGCTGAAAACATAAGACATCGTTTGAAAACATTAGACCTAGAGTCTGAGGTGGAAATCCCTAAACCTCGGCTTTGATACCACGCTGTGGCGCCCCGATCCCCATTAATTGGGAACAGGCCGTCACCCTTTACTTATTTACTAATTAAAGAATTCATAAGATATTGTACAGCGGAAGACTAAAAGGAAAACACGAGACATTTTTTTTTTAAACAGGACATATTAATTTCCAAAACTCGTGTCTCACCCACATTTCTAGGTTAAATGCTCAAACAAACTCCTACATGAGATAACATAACAAAACACACATATATACCATAATATAAGTTTAGACCCATCATCTATCATAATTTACATATCCAAAATATAACATTATTCTTAAAAGTAAGTATTGTTTTGGTACTTTAACATAAAAGGGGTGATGGAAAGACAGTTCAGCTCGCTATACGTTCACATCATCATACGCCGAACCTGAAAATATTAAAAGTAGAATCATGAGACACCTCCGGAGAGGGATCCCAGTGGGATAACTGTACTCTCTAATATATATTGAAGTAATTAAATCATTAAGCACATACTACATGTCCATTGGGCACGCTCACCCTGGACCATATATAACATAAAGGAATGTGGGAGTCGCTCTCCCACTAAACCTTGCTTTCATAGACTAGGCACTATGGCCCTTATGGTCGTCGCCCGATAGTGAAGCAACTACCGGTTATATCTACGGAGCTTCAGCCGTAGATTTTCATACATAACTTACTAATTTAATTATCAACGCATAGTAGAGTGAAGAAGTTACCCACCTTAAGTTGACGGTTCGAGGATTGCTTCTGGATTCACCGATCGTCTCGACTGCACTCGACACACTTAATTATTTATTTTCATATGTCATATAACATGATCTTTTGTATCTTATATTAGGTTATTAAATGTAAAGCATAATCATTAGCAATTAAATATAAATACTTCATACTAAACGTAAATATTAACATGATTCTATACACATTATTCAAGCATTTATAATAATCATACTTTATTTAATACATACTTCATTCATACATGGATTTTTAAAGATGATCATATCATACATAATTCATCTAAGTTATATTAGAACATTAAATACATCATCATAGTTATAACTTAATTGTTAAGCATTTAAACTAGCAATTAAAAACCTAGAATGACCTATGAAGATGTAATAATTTTAATAATTCATATATAATTCCTAAAATCTAAATATTATTCATATGATCACATATCTTCTTTTAGTATAATATACTGAAAATTTATAGATTTTAACTGCTTGTACAAAGGATTAAAAATCATTCATTTAACTAGTTTTCCACTTGAATTTCAGCTAGAAATCAGTTTTAAATTAAGAATTTATCCTACCTTATAGGATTGATGAAAACTTTTCATATTTTAAAGAACTTTAGATAACACACTGAAGTATAACATATAAAAATTTCAATCGAAAATAAGGTTCACATAATTAGATATGAATTTTACAAGTTGGCTGAAAATGGTGCACAACATAGGCTGAAAACAGGGTTACTTGAAACATTTCTTATAAATTCTATTCTACTCCAAAATTCACAAGATAAACTTTATTATGTTCCTAAGAGCTAGTACTACAACATAGTAAAACATAGTTTATGAATACGATGTAGATAAACAATTATGAATTTCAGAAATTAACAGAAAATAGAGTATTGTTTGTGCAGGAAACAGTCTATATTGTAAAATTTGGTATAAATTGTACAAGACTTCAAAAAGTGTATACTAAATTTCTGCACTTGCCTAAGAACAGTTACTGAAACATAGTAAAAGTTCTTACAAAAATTCGAAGGATACAGTTCAAGATAATGGTCTAAATCAGACCTAAAAAAACAGAACAAATATGCTGCAAAATAGAGTCATGTTTGAAAATTCATAGTAAATTGAGATCAACTCCAAATCTTTTGAAATTTAACATACATGTTCTACACTTCTTATTCTAGAGTGTGATAAAA
The DNA here is from genome assembly GCA_005771605.1 of Scutellaria baicalensis. Lineage (NCBI taxonomy): Eukaryota > Viridiplantae > Streptophyta > Magnoliopsida > Lamiales > Lamiaceae > Scutellaria > Scutellaria baicalensis. Next base: position 30,368,181 of record CM016721.1, read on the forward strand.
GGTTTTAGCCTAAATCGATCATTACAACTCTCGAAACTCTACTGAACAGAGAAGTAGGGCATGGAATCGAATTCTAGCATACAAGCAAACTATTTCTTTCATTCAAGAAATTTTAAACAACAAATTCTCAATCCAATGCCAAAGAACATCTTTGGACTTCATAATATATGCTCAAGGTAAGAAGACATCATATTTAAACAAGAATTAAGAAGGTTTAAGCAAAATACCTTCAAAATCGAAAGATGTAGAACTTAGTGAACTTTTGATTTCTCTTTCTTTGCTTGCTATTTCAACTAGTTATAGCTGATTTTGTTTCTCTTCTTATCCTCTTATTCCTTCCTTTGTACAACTATTGTTTTAATGATAGAAGAAGTATGAGTCATTAATTGAAATTGAACACATGTCCTTCCTATTTGTAGACTCATGTTGTGAGTCACCATTCTATCTTGACTTTTATCACCTTTAATTTATTTTTAGTTTCCATTAATATATTATATATATGATTCTATCTTAGTAATATAAATAGATGTGTATATATATATATATATATTATATGTGTGAATTAGAGCTTATATTATACATTCATGATACAAAATTTCACCTTCTAAATTTTATTTACCAACGAATATTAATATATTATTAACACCTTGTTTCTCATTCCACCTATATATATGTGTTAACATATAATTTAGGGATACTCAATTAATAAAAGGAACAAATAATCAAATCAAGGATTTAATAAGTTAAAAATAAATAAATAAATTTAGCACATCAAACGTATTACTTATAAAAATAATGATCATATTTCATAAAATATAAACATTTACGACACAATCGAGTAAACATAACATCCAAACCTCATATCATTTTTCCTCATTTAATATTATATATATCTTATCGTTTACATTCGTCCATGTTTGTCGAGTGAGTTGAGATCAAGCCCAGTTTCCTCCGTAAGCAATCCTGCAAACACACTTTAAAATCTCGAAAGAAAAAAAATTAGATCATAAAATACGTAAAAATCATCGAGCACTACATAATGCGTAAATCATAAATTTTTAAAAAACATAAGGGTTCACTTCAAATCATTTTCAATTAAAAGGTAAAAGAAATTTTATGAAATATGCAATGCAGATTTTCTTGAAAACGGAGTGTTACAGGGTATTATCCTTTTTTTTAAGATAAAAAACACACAACAAGGAATTCTTCATCTCTACTATGGACACCTAAAACACCTAAGCACACTTAAAAAATAAAAAATAATTCTCCAACTATGATGAAGCTAAGTCTTGAAAATGTTTTTATGTGTTGATGACTTGCTTATATGTTGAGTGAACTGAAAACACTTGAAAGCTTTGTAAGCTCTATGTTTGTTGCAAGCTGTCAGAGTGTATGAATGTGAGAGTCAGTTTTTAGTTAGGTCTTCAGCTTCACTCTTTCTTTATTTATAAGTGGAGGAATGACTCATTGGAGGAAATACATTCCACGTGTCTTCATCTTGGTCCTCTTCTTTGTCGCACCAATCTTGATCTTCATTTAATGAGATTGATCTTCAAATCGTCATTTTTTTGATTTCCTTGGTCGAGATCTTGATCTTCTTGATCTTGAGGTACAATCCATTAATGTGCACCTGCAGCTTTGTATGCTAAGTTGTTTTCTTTACACTGCAGTTCATTAATTGCGGTTGTCTTCCTGTTGCAGCTTTTGCAGTCAGTTCTGGCGCAGGTGGCAACTTCTCATTGACCTCCGTACCTTGTGTTTTATCGATATGCTTAACAACCTGAGTTGAACTGCAGTGACAACTGAAGTTTGATGTTTCATTGTATTATTTGACATGCAACAATCTTTTGGTTGATCCTTAAATGATCTTACTGCAAGTCAATTCAGTTGCGACTTCTTGGTTTTACTGTATTAAGCTACCTGTTGCATCGAAAACACACAACATCCAACTTGTAGCACGCAATATACTTTCTTTCGAAAATTCTTCTAAGTATAGCGCAGTAAGCAGACTTAATTCTTCCGATCTTGCTGCTTGTAGCGTGTAGCGATAGTTGCAGTAGAAGATTTCACATTTACTGAGTACACTACTTATTGAAACAAAATGGTGAAACAAAATGGGGTACTCTAAAATCCTTATACTTCAAGCATATTTTGTCTCATCAAAATCTAAAACAATTTCTTCTTACAAATAGATATTACAATAATTAATCCTACAAGTCCTGCTAAATCAAATCATACAATATCATTAATCAAGAAACCAAACAACACAAATCATTCAAGAAGTAGAAATTATCAAGAAAACGTTACTAATTTGTTGAGATGTCAACAAAAATGAACATAAACATGGATAATCAAAATGAATAACACTTAAGAATGAATGCTAATGAAATAGTAAATGACAACTTGTTTCTCAAGAATTGAAAGGATGTTCTTTATATTGAAGATAAAAATTGTGGAAAAGTCCCTTTTGAATACATATTTCCCTCTATTTATACTAGTTCCTAAAAAAGGTGGAGGGAGGGCATTTATGCCATTTTCTCCTCTCCTTAAGCCATATGTACACCACTTCTTCTCTAGAATATTCCTTTTTCTGTTATTCCTTTTATCCACATCAGTAGGTTCCTAAGGCATGCTTTTCATCATTGCTTTTCGGATTGTTATCCCCTGCTTCGAGTGTACCAAACTTATTCAGTTGCTTCCGTTCGTCTGCACCTGTTCGTCTGCATCCATTCGTTTGTCCGTTATTCCTTGAGTCTGTTCTGCTGAGTTCTGTTCTGCTGATTTTGCTTTGGGAATGTTCTGCTGGGACATCTTCTGCATGTGCTCTACTGGAACCTCTTCTGCACGTGTTCTGCTAGAGCTTCTTCTGCATGTGCTCTTCTAGAATTTCTTCTGCACCTGTTCTGCTAAAACTACGTGCTCTGTTGAATCCCCTTTATGGGGTATTTATTTAATTATCTTTATTATTCTCTAACTTTATTATATGTGAAAACCCTTTCCTTTATCCTCATCAGCTACTCCCCCTGGTGCAGTCGAGCAGATCTGGTTTGGCAGAGCTGTTCGAGTGCAGCACTTGTGAACTTCTTCTCGAGCAGAGAGCTAATTTCCCCATTAGCTACTCCCCCTGGTGCAGTCGAGCAGATCTGGTTTGGCAGAGCTATTCGAGTGCAGCACTTGTGAACTTCTTCTCGAGCAGAGAGCTAATTTCCCCATTAGCTACTCCCCCTGGTGCAGTCGAGCAGATCTGGTTTGGCAGAGCTGTTCGAGTGCAGCACTTGTGGACTTCTTCTCGAGCAGAGAGCTAATTTCCCCATTAGCTACTCCCCCTGGTGCAGTCGAGCAGATCTGGTTTGGCAGAGCTGTTCGAGTGCAGCACTTGTGGATTTCTAGCTTGATAACTGTTCCCTCCCTTTTCCCCCTTTTTCTTTATTTCAAAAAATCTCCCGCTTCTAATTGCCTGTCATCTGCACCCTACACGTGTCGCTTCAGGGTGGGTTGATTGTACCTTTCGCACCTTTTCGAGGTAAGTCTTTTCAAATTCTGCCTTTTCACATTCTTTTCACTCTATACCCTAATTTTTCTCTTGCAGATAGACAAAAACCTTCCTCTTCTCTTCCTTTGGCGGCGTGACCCTTTCTTCACCGGCGGTTTCCTCTTCCCTCTCTTCCGGCGTCTTTCTTCCACTACTTTTCCGGTGATCCTCCTCTTCTTCTTCTCCGGTGGTTTTCTTCTCCGGCGGTCTTCTTCACCTTCCTCCAGTAGCTTTCCAGGCCGCACTGGTTTCTTCCCTTGATTTCTTATTCCTTCGCTTCTTGCTTCTTCTTTCTTATCCATGGCGAAAGGTAATCCTTAATCCCCTGATCTTTTATTTGTTGGCTTTCTGTGTATATATAAGGTAGTGCATAATAAGGCTTGTCTAGACTTGTCAGTATTAGTTCATTTGTATATTTCTCTCTGCTCCGTTTTAGTGTCTGGGTTTTAAGTTTTGGATCCATGGCTTCCTCCGTCTCTTCGTCTTCCTCCAATGGTAGTACTTCTTTAGGTGTTCCTGCTCACAGAGTTCTGGAGGGTCTCATTCTTTCTGAGTCGATGAGCCCTACCAGGAGTGCCCCCCTTTCCGACACTCCTGAACTCGTTGCTTCAGACGAGGAGGAGTCGGTTTCCACCGCTGACCCTTTAAACTTTTCCCCATCTGATCCCAATTATGATGCTGTTTGTGGTCCTTCTCTGATGAAGGCAGATAGGCTAGACACGCTTCGGCTTGCTTTTAACATTCCCCAGAATTATACCTTGTTCCCATCCTCCACTTTCCAGAGGCCAAACATGCCCTTTGGGTGCAATTTGGCATTCTGGTTGAATCAGCTGCGAGCGGGGCTCCGCTTTCCCGTTCCAGAATATCTTTGTAGGTTATCTTCTTTGTATAGGGTTCCTCTGAACCAATTCGTTCCTTCAGCCTTTCGAATGATGATAGGCTTCTTCATACTTTTAAAAGGCCATGGAGGTAGTCCAACTGCTGAAATGTTTTACTCACACTTTGCCTTGAAGTTTAAACCCCCATTCTTCTACGTCAGCGCCGGCCCTCGAGGCTTAATAAAATTTCTAGGCAAACCGCAGAGCCGGGATAAGAACTGGAAAGATGAATATTTTTTTGTTGGGGTTCCTGGGAACATCTGGGACTTTCCTGTAGATAACTGGATGTACAATAAGCCCCCTTTGGATAAAGCCTTTGAGTATACTACTCCTGATTCTGATCTGGTACTCATAGAGCAATTAAACCAGTCTTTCCTTGAGGAGGGTCCTTTTGATTTGGCTGGACTGGTAGAGCAGCCAGCCATACTCTCCTTTTTTGGGTTCTCTCCAGAAGAAGCTCCTCTGCTGCTTAATCTTGGTATTTTTACTTTTTGTTTTAGAAATCTTGTTCCAATATGATTTTATGTTTGATATCCTTATCTTCTTTCTGTTTTAACTTCCTGTAGATCAATCCTGGAAGCGGACCATCGCTGTGCCCAATCCTCCTTCTGCTCGATCTACCCCCGGTTCCGAGCGCCGTCCTAACCGCTCATCTGAAGGACGTCCTGTAGCGGGTTCTTCTGATGCCCCCAAGGCTGCAAAGGACAAGGGTAAAAGAGCTCTGGCAACTTCTGACCCACCGCCTGAGGCACGTCGGCCTTGTGTCCGCTCACCTCCTCGCGATCGCTCGCGAACCAACCGCGTTCGGTCTTCTGCTAATGACGCATTTACTTTTGAGCTGCCCAAGTCCATCTTGGAGTTGACAGCAGACGAGGCCCGTCACTTTTTAAAGCTCATCGTCACTTCTACTGATAACTTACTTCTCAGCCAGCAGTCTCTGGACAACGAGCTGGCCATGGGTGCTCACCACATGACCAAGGTACTGCAGCCTTTATCTTGCTTTGGTGTCTGGGTTAGTTCGTGCTCCTCTTTTCCCATTCTTATTTGTGTACTTATTAGATTTTATATATGTGTAGGCGGCTGTCTACTTTAGCAAGCTCCAAGCCAGAGCAGCTGCCTCTCATCAGGTGGAGGTCTCTCGGGCTCTGTCGGAGAAGGAAGCCGAGGTGGAAGAGCTAAAGCAGAAGCTGGCTGCTCTGGAAAAGGCTCATTCCATGCGTGTGAACGAGCTTCAACATGAGGTGGGGGTCCAGAAGAAGCGGGTTGCGGATGAGAAAGCAAAGGCCCGCCTTTACGGGGAAAGGAAGCATGCAGAGGGGATTGATAAGGGGATTGAGGCTTGTCACCAGAAGCTACTTCTCTCTGAGGCAGGGCAGAGCTTCTTGAAGGAGCTGGTAAAGGGCTTGAAGGAGGCCTATTTGAAGAGCAGCTGTTCTTTGGCGAATTTTGGTCCCAGCATTGGCCATTACTATGGCTTTGGGTTTAATGCTGCGCGGCAGCAGGCAGAAGGACAGGGTTTTCTGGGCGACTTTGATATAAATGGCCCACTGGAGGATTTGCCAGCTTCACCTTATTTTCAAGGGGACCCCTTTGAAGATATTGAAGCACCTTGGTGGCTGCCTGTTTTGCAACGAGCGTATGCCAACCTCTGCTCATCCTCAGTGGATCTGAAGGCCTTGCCCGACCCATCTCAACTTTCATACCCTCTGCTTGCTGATCAGGCTCCTGCTGCTCTTGGGGGGGAGGTGGATTTGATCGTAGTCCACGAGGATTCTTCGGACCTGATTTCCCCTATGCTCATTGAAGACGCCAACCATCCCCAGACGCCTTTGCTTGAAGGTGTGCCTCCTCCTTCTGAAGGAGTCGAAGCCTCTGCAATTCCTCCCGTCGGCTCTTCTGATGGTCCCTCCTCTGCTCCTTTGGAAAGCACTGCTGATCCCACTGTGGCTGAATCTTAAGAACAAATTTATTTCCCAAACAATCTATCTCTTTATTTATGCTGTTTTACAAACAATCTGATCTTTTTACTTATCTTACTTTTGTGAACATTCCGTTTTACTCCTCTGTTTATGATTATATTATCTTGGTTAACCTTTAGTATGTGATGATGTTATATTTTTTGCGGAATGAATGCGCATGATTAATACCATTTTTTAGCAATGTCTTAGTTGCATTCTATTGTTTTGTTTGGCCATGCATAACTATCACTGTGTAGATGCAACCTAAAAATTTAATACGCCATAATTTCGACAAAAGTAAGCAAGGGTAATATTCATAAAATAAATCTCCAAAGAAGAGAGCTTAGTTCTTTCTTGTACATCAATCTGAAATTTTAAGGATTTCACTGCTTCTTTTCCCTACTCGCCTCCTTGGATCCTTTAAAGCTTTCCAGGGAAACCCGATAAACTTTCCTTTCCTCCCCTCCTCCTTTCCTGAATTCAAGGAACAAAATACGATTATTGTTTTTCCTTTGAGTGACATATAAGCTTTAAACCATCAACTGATATGTGCCAAAGAAACGATTAGGAGTTCGAGCCCTGCCCCTGCAAGTTGACCAATTCAGAAGTGTGGTCACCAGCAGGGCTGCTTTCGAGGGCGATTAAAGATTCAAGCCCCACCTCTGCTGATTTGCCACCTCAGAGGTCTGGCTATCAGCAGGGCTGCTTTCTAGGGCGATTAAGGGTTCAAGCCCCACCTCTGCTGATTTGCCACCCCAGAGGTCTGGCTATCAGCAGGGCTGCTTTCTAGGGTGATTAAGGGTTCAAGCCCCACCTCTGCTGATTCGCCACCCCAGAGGTCTGGCTATCAGCAGGGCTGCTTTCTAGGGCGATTAAAGGTTCAAGCCCCACCTCTGCTGATTCGCCACCCCAGAGGTCTGACTATCAGCAGGGCTGCTTTCTAGGGCGATTAAAGGTTTGAGCATATCGATGACCGCAATTTCATACGCGAGTTTCCTTGCAAATCAAGACAAGTACCTGCAGAGACTCTTCTTTTCAAGCAAAATATTTTTTGAGATTGCAGATATTCCATGCTCTGGGGACCTCCTTTCCTTCTGCATCCTTAAGGCGATATGCTCCTCCCCCTAAAACTTCAGTCACAATGAAAGGACCTTCCCAATTTGGTTCCAACTTTCCCCTTGGCTTTAATGCATCTGCCCTTCGCATTACCAGATCTCCCTGTTGCAGACGTCTGACTTTTACTTTGCTATCATACAGTGCTTTGACACGACTTTTGATTTTGTCCGCCCTCAATCTAGCCAGCTCTCTCTCTTCCTCGACCATATCCAAATTTTCTGCCAAAAGTTGGTCATTTTATTCCTCGTTGAACGTCATGATTCGGTGTGTTTCCATACCTACTTCTGCCGGTATCACTGTGTTGGCGCCATACACTAAGTTAAAAGGTGAAACTCCAGTAGTAGTTCTGGGAGTGGTCCTATAAGCCCACAACACTGAGTCTAACTCATCAACCCAATTTGCCTTCACTTTTTCAACTCTGGCCTTCAGCCCATTCAGTATTGTTCTATTAGTGACTTCAACCTGACCATTGGCTTGTGGGTGGGCTACCGCAGCAAATCTTTGCTCAATTTTCATCTCTTTGCACCATCCTTGGATCTTTTTTCCATTAAATTGAGTGCCATTGTCTGACACCAGTATTCGGGGGACGCCATATCGACAACATATTTGCTTCCATAAAAATTTTATGATGTTACTCTCGTCTATTTTACTTAAGGCATCTGCTTCCACCCACTTTGTGAAGTAATCAATGGCGACCACTATGAATTTCTTTTGTCCTCTGGCCAATGGTAGAGGTCCAACCAGGTCGATTCCCCATTTTGCGAACGGACATGGTGAATGCATTTGGCCCAACTCTTCTGCAGGTAAGTGGATGAGTGATCCGTGCATCTGGCAGCCTTTGCATCTCTGCACCAGCTCTTTTGCATCAGCGTTCATAGTGGGCCAGAAGAACCCTGCCCTTAGTGCTTTTCTAACTACAGACTTATATCCAGCGTGGTCTCCTCCACATCCTTCGTGTATTTCTCGTAGGACCGTTTCTCCTTCTGCTTTCCCAACACATCTAAGATATGCCTGAGTAAAAGATCTCCTGTATAGATGTTCTCCTATCAAGCAATATTTCAAAACCTCTTTCTTCATACGTCCTTTTCCTTCCTCCGCAACTGTCACCTTCTTCAAGGAATTTATAATGGGGGTTCTCCAATCTTCTCTGTCTTCTACCTCAGCTACATCAGTTTCTGCTCTGAGTGGTTCTGCTACCAGTAGGGTGATTTTTCGCGGTTGCAGAAGCGGGTATGCGCTGGCCAATTTAGCAAGATAATCGGCTTGCACATTATCAGCTCTGGAGATTTGTTTCAGCTCAAATTTTTTCAACTGGTTTTTTAATTTGGTCATCTCTGCTAGGTACCTTTCGAAAGATTCTTTATTGATTTCATAACCTCCATGGAACTGTTGGTACACAAGTTGCGAATCTGTAAATGCTATCAAATTTTCTCCCCCTGCCTCTACAATCATCTGCATTCCCCTGACTATCGCCTCATACTCTGCTTCATTATTTGAGACGGCACAGTTAAGCTTGACAGCATATTGCAATACTTCTCCTTCTGGCCCTTCCATCAGAATACCAACGCCGCACCCCTCTCTGGTAGCCGAGCCATCCACAAATATCCTCCACTCTTCTGCTGTTTGATTATCTTGACCAGTAGACTCTTGGATAAAGTCAGCTAAGGCTTGAGCTTTTATCGCCTTCCTTGGTTCAAACTCTACCTCATAGGCTCCCAGTTCTACAGCCCATCTCACCATCCGCCCAGAAGTACTAATTTTTCCCATAACTTGTCCTAACGGGTAATTGGTTCGAACTATCACAGGATGAGACAAGAAGTAGGGGCGTAACCTTCTAGCTGTTGTGATGATTGCCAGACCTGCCTTTTCTATTTCTGAATATCTGGCCTCAGGTCCTTGCAGCATGTGACTGACATAGTATATGGGCCATTGCTTACCCTCTTGCTCTCGTAGCAGAACAGCACTCACTGCAGCCTCGCCCACTGAAAGGTACATGTATAGGGTTTCTTCTTTCTCGGGTTTTGCCAACAAGGGCAGATCTGCTAAATACTGCTTCAATTCGTCAAATGCCTTATTGCACCCTTCATCCCATTGGAATTTGCATCCTTTCCTAAGTATTTTGAAAAAAGGAAAACTTCTTTCCGCTGACTTTGATACAAAGCGATTTAAAGCGGTAATTCTACCCAGTAACCTCTGCACCTCTTTTATATTCTTTGGTGCCTTCATTTCCATGATCGCTTTAACTTTGGCCGGATTCACTTCAATTCCCTGTTTCGTGACCATGTAACCCAGAAATTTTCCAGAGGTGACTCCAAAGCTGCACTTCTCTGGATTGAGCTTCATCTCACTTCCCCTTATCACTTGGAATGCTTCTTCCAGATCTGTTATGTGCTCTGCCGCTTTCTGGCTCTTCACCAACATGTCGTCAACGTATACCTCCATATTCCTTCCTAGCATGGGTTTGAACAGTTTATCTACCATCCTTTGGTATGTGGCTTCCGCGTTTTTCAGTCCAAAAGGCATACGTACGTATCCAAAAGTCCTTCCAGCCGTCACGAAACATACCTTCTTTACGTCTGCAGGATCAAGGCTGATTTGGTGATATCCCTGATACGCGTCCATTAGACTTAGCCTTTCGCACCCAGCTGTGGAATCTACCAATTGATCAATTCTTGGAAGTGGGTAATGGTCTTTCGGGCAAGCTTTGTTTAAATCTCGAAAATCTATACACATTCGTCATTTCTTATCTGGTTTGGGAACCAACACAGCATTGGATAACCATTCAGGGAATTGTACTGGCACAATATGACCGGATTCCATCAACTTCTTCACTTCTGCCTTAATTATCTCATCCTTCTCCTTCTCGAAATTCCGAAGCTTCTGTTTTACTGGTCTGGTTGCAGACGATATATTCAAACGATGCATAGCTATTTCTGGTCTGATCCCCGTCATATCTGCCGGCTGAAAGGTGAAGAGATCTGCATTTCTTCTTAAGCAATCTATCAGTTCTGCCTTCTCGCTTTCTTCCATTCGTGTTCCGATTTTAGTGCTAAAACCTTTTTTATCGACAAAGAGTTCCACTAGCGCTAGTTGCTCATCCACCACCATTTTTCCTAGTTCCTCTTCTTTCCCTGTATTTGCCAACTTCTGCCTTTTCTGCTCCACTTCCGTCATGTCTCCCCCTCCTCTGCGCGGAAGTGCCAATTTATCCGCAATCCTCACTGCCTCTACATAACACTTCTGCGAGCTGATCTGCTGTCCTCTCAGTTCTCCTATGCCTGCCGAGGTTGGGAATTTGACCTTCATATAATATGTGGACACAGCGGCTTTCAATTCATTGAGGATAGGTCGCCCAAAAATGATGTTGTATGCAGAAGGCAAATCAACCAGCAGGAATTCAGTCATGAGTCTCTTTTGTCTAGGCCATGCTCCTACCAACACATGAAGCGTCACCATTCCTAGGGGATGTACTGCCCCTCTTGTGAACCCATACAGAGCTGTTTGTACAGGCCTGATTTTCGTGCTGATGTTCATTCTATCGAAACACTCTTTAAAGATAATATCCGCAGAACTTCCTGTATCCACAAAAATTCTAGACACATCGTATCCCGCCACCTCAGCAGTTACCACCAGAGAGTCGGTGTGAGGTCTGAGGAGGGGTGAGTCGTCATCTTCACCGAATATTATATCAGGTCTGCGCTGAACTTCCATGACTTCTTCGTAGTATTCTTCCGCCTTTCCTTTCTCACTTCTACGAGTGGGTCTTCTAGTATGATAAGGACCTACTTCTGCTTCATGCCATCTCTGCGTGTATCTAGCCGCTGACTTTCGGGCTCGATTCGAGTCTCCACCCCATGGACCCCTTACTATCATATTGATAGACCCCTTCTTTGGTGGGGGAGGCAGTTCCCTATCTTCCTATCTCCTCTGTTTATCTTTTGTCGCTTCTTCATCTTCTTCTTTCTCCAATTCTGTTCCGGATTTTCCATCTCTGTCATGGGAGCCGTCGACAAATCTTTTCAACGCTCCCAACCTCACTAACCTCTCGATCTCATTTTTCAAGTGCCTGCAAGCATTAGTGTCATGTCCGTAGTCGTTGTGGAACACGCAATAATACTTCCCTTTGGGTCGTGTAGGTGCCAGCGATCGATTAGGTGGGAACCTGAACGAAACAGACTTCTCTGTTAGTTGAAAAATCTGGGATCTGGGAACTCTCAACGGTGTATAATGACTATAATTATCCCGTCCCGGATCTGTCCTCTGCTCGCTTCTGGTGTGCGGAGGTGCTGCTACCATTCTTCTACCGCCTTCTCTTTCTCGCGCTGGGGCTACAGATCTGCTTTCAGCGCGTTTTGCTTTACTCACGTCTTCCAGGTTGATAAACTTGTCAGCACGGGCTAAGACTTCCTTAAACGTCGTGGCTGGCTTCTTGGCTAGAGATCGGAATAAATCCCCCTCCCGCAGCCCTTGCACTAACGCACTAATTTTCACTTCTGCAGTGGCTGAGGGCACCTCAAGAACTACGGTGCTGAACCGCTTAATGAATGCTCTCAAGGATTCCTCCGTGTTTTGTTTCAGAGTGAATAAGGACTGTGAGGTCCTCCTCTGCCGTCTCGCGCTGGCGAACTGGTGCAAGAAAGCCGAACTAAATTCCCGAAATGAGTGGATACTGTCTTCTGCTAGCTGCCCAAACCATCTCTGAGCAGCCTGTGTGAGCGTGGTGAGGAACACCCGACATTTGACCCCGTCGGTGTATTGATGCAGTAGAGCAACGTTTTCGAACCGCAGAAGATGATCGTACGGATCGGTCGTCCCATCATACTCGAAGGTTAAAGGCTTGAAGCTTGCAGGCAACTCGTCCATCTGAACTACCATTGCGAAAGGACTTCCACCTGGAATCTGGATTTGGCTAGCAGTGCCCATCCTCTGCCGCAGCAACTGTATTTCTCTCTGCATTGCTTCCATTTGTTTCTGTACCTCTAAGTCTTGCGTACGCTGCATGGAGATGTCTGCAGATGATGCTTCGAGAGATGGGTATTTCCACTGCGATGGGTGGCTATCTGCGCTTTGCTCTTGAGCTACCTCTGGCTGACCCGATCGAACTCCCTGCACAGGAATCTTAGTACCTTTAACCACCGTAGCTTCTCGCCTTTCTCCTCCTTTATCTTTCTCAGCAGCCGCTTTTTCCAGGGCTTTCTGCACAGCGGAATGGATGAAGCCATCCAACTGTTCTGGGGTGAAAGTCCACAAGCTCGGTGCAGCTGGCTCCCTCGCCTCTTCCGACCTTCCTCCTGCTCTCGATGTTTCCGGCCGTGCTACCTCTTGAAAATCTCCGTCGAGGTCTCGAATTATCTGATTAGCCATAACTTCTATCGGCTTAAATCGATTTCTCTAACTTTCCCTCCCACAAACAGATGTGCAAAACACAATGGAAAGATGCAATGCAAGGAGCAGTAAAAAGAGGAATCAAGCAGGACAAGAAGGAAACTCACTTCTCTCCCACACTTCCCACAGACGGCGCCATTGTTGAGATGTCAACAAAAATGAACATAAACATGGATAATCAAAATGAATAACACTTAAGAATGAATGCTAATGAAATAGTAAATGACAACTTGTTTCTCAAGAATTGAAAGGATGTTCTTTATATTGAAGATAAAAATTGTGGAAAAGTCCCTTTTGAATACATATTTCCCTCTATTTATACTAGTTCCTAAAAAAGGTGGAGGGAGGGCATTTATGCCATTTTCTCCTCTCCTTAAGCCATTTCTCTTATTTTTTTTCACTAGGTACTTCCTCCATAGCTCTATGTACACCACTTCTTCTCTAGAATATTCCTTTTTCTGTTATTCCTTTTATCCACATCAGTAGGTTGCTAGGGCATGCTTTTCATCATTGCTTTTCGGATTGTTATCCCCTGCTTCGAGTGTACCAAACTTATTCAGTTACTTCCGTTCGTCTGCACCTGTTCGTCTGCATCCATTCGTCTGTCCGTTATTCCTTGAGTCTGTTCTGCTGAGTTCTGTTCTGCACATGTTCTGCTGATTTTGCTTTGGGAATGTTCTGCTGGGACATCTTCTACATGTGCTCTACTGGAACCTCTTCTGCACGTGTTCTGCTAGAGCTTCTTCTGCATGTGCTCTTCTAGAATTTCTTCTGCACCTGTTCTGCTAAAACTACGTGCTCTGTTGAATCCCCTTTATGGGGTATTTATTTAATTATCTTTATTATTCTCTAACTTTATTATATGTGAAAACCCTTTCCTTTATCTCATCATAATTAATTAGAGTAAATTTGAAATAGAGGTTCACCATCCCTTTAAACTAGTGTATGAGATTTAGTCTTGCATCTTGAGAAATAAAAGAAAAATTATAAACTAAAATTCTCTCTTCTGCAGTGCTCCTTTTCTCCACGTGTATTTTTTCTCAGAAATATACTTTTGCTTCACATTATAGGCCAACGGTTTCTTTCTCATTTTGTTGGGCTCTCTCTTGTCATTGGGCTTTCACTGGAATCTTCTCGACTCCTCCAAATACATTGCATCATCCAGTGTTAGTAGTGGATCCAATATATCCCTTCAAACATTCACACTGAATTTGATCCTCTCTTTGTTCATTGGCCTTATTTACCATTCATCTCCAAATTCATTAGATAATTCCAAGAAAATAAAAAATGAAGCTTTTGACCATAAAATTAAGATGTGTAGAAAACAAGCAAGTGCGATTATATAAAATTTATTTAAAACACATTATACACACATCGATTTATGCACATTTTTCTGCTTATCATCCACACATTTCTCTTCATCCATTACTATAAGAAACATAAATATTTATGTTGCGTTGGGTGCACAGGTCAGGAACCATGCAATTGGGGTCGACCCAACTAGGCGGTGCTTTTTATGTGCCTCACACGACCTTCACGGGTCCATGCACATGCCGAAGTCAATGCTCAAAACGTAGCCCCTACACTTACCTTTCTGTTATATTCACTGTTCACCTTTTTCTTTAAGCTACTCCCGCAAGTGTACGATGTAAATCGTAGACACGGCAAACAAGGTCGATCCCACAGAGACTATTTCTAGAATTGATTGATTACCTGGATTCTACCCCTAATTTTATCTAAATTATCAAATTCAAAAGATATCAAACTAATTATGCTAAATAAAGTGCAATTAAAAATTCACAAGATCAAACAAATATTCTAAGACGGGTTCTAGAACATGCTTTCATCCAATTCTCCTCTCAATGTCACCTTGATCAATCCAATTTCACTGATTAATAATCCTATATGAGAAATCACAAATATCAAATTCAAAGCTCTCTCGAGTCATTTAACCGGTTGATTATTATGCCACCAGAGGTATGTCTACTCGATCTGATAAAGAAAAACAACTCCTAAAAGCACATAGGATTGAAAATCTCATCATATATGTCATTAATCTCTTGATCTAATGCTGCATATATGTCACGTGTTTACTCTTTTGTAATTAAATCTCCTCTCTCGAATTTTGACTTAATTACTTAAACATGCTGAATCATGGACCCTCTAATCAAACAAGCAATCAAACCATAAACACATAAATAGGATTGAAAAATCAAGAAATTAAAGTCAAAGATCCATCAAGGTTTGAATCGAACTACTTACATATCCTAGAAACCTATGAAAATCTAGCTAGACATGGTATCAATCAAATTTATAGACAAAAATGATAACATCATATCAAAACTGAAATCCAACAAAAAGTATAAAAGTTTAAAGAAAAACTCTAAGAACAACAATCTTGCGATTCTCGATCTTCGAATTCTCCTTCGTATTTTCTCCTGGATGCTCTCAGAATTTGTGTTCTCTCTCTATGAATGCTTCTCTGTATTTCTGGAGTGTTATGGGGTATTTATATCTTCTTGAGAGTCTCGAAGGTCAAGAAATCAGATAAAATTCATCCAAAATCGGGTTCAATACTGATCTGGACATCCGGGCACGGTCGTGCACCACGACATGGTCAGATCGTGCCTGCTGCTCTCACATTCGTCCCACGACACGGCCGCCCATGCGCCACTGCATCCTAATCTGGTCATCCACGTATGGTCGTGCGCCAGTGCAGGCCTCACCGTGCGTGGCTGCTATCGCCCATGCGCCACTGCACAACTCCGTTTTTTCTCCTTTTTTACCTCGTTTCTTTTTCGATCATCACAATTCCTTCCCTGATCCTTAATAACACTTGGAATTCATACTTTTTTCCACTAAAATTATGAAACTTAGCACAAAATTGTCAAATGCAACTAATATATCAACAAGTAACCAAATTGCCATAAAAACGTACACAAACGCACTCAATTGACCATATAATTGTACGCAAAACTATAGCAAATTTAACACTTATCATTCACCTAACATCTTAGTTATGTTTACGTAATCTTTATGTTATATTTGTATAAACTTTATGTTATGTTAGCAAGGATTCTTGGTATGATTTTTACAATTGTGCCTTCAACCTGGGATCTTCAATCCAACATAGCCAAAAGTCTTCCAGAAGTCTAGTTGTTTTTCTCTTTTTACTTCATCTATCATCTCAAGTTGAATGGGCAGCTCTTATATTTTCATAAGAACTTCATAATTATTGATTGCTACCAAGTAGTTGACACACTTTTTGAAGAATCCCTTCTTGCAGAGATATCTGAAGTATCTTAGATACTCTGACCTTTTGTACAATGTGATTTCTTCGAAAGTGGGATTTCTTTCTTTGGGCAAGGGAAAATATTTGAAAATCATCAAGTCCCATTGAGCTAGATCTTTTGTTGTCTTTAAGTCCAGCAACACTGAAATCTCTTCTGACTTACAATATGGATCAAACCTTGGAACCTCTTGTAGGGGAAGCTTTTGCAATATTGAATCTACTTGTTGCATGAATTCAGATTTAAGTTCTTCCACAATGCCAAATAAATTGATCCATATTTCTTCCTCATCATTTTTCTCTGCTTCTGCTCTCCTTGCAGCAACCACTACAACAAAAAAGGTCAAATACAACACCACAACAACAACATTTTTAAGCATAAACTGTTGTGGTTTTGAAATTTACAACACTTTTTGCTTAAAGTGTTGAGAAAGATTTTGTTTTACTCAAAGACATCACTTTAACAACAATTTTACGGAAGTGTTGTCTTTGGGCGTGTTTTTTTGTGCCAATGACAACACTTTTCGAGAAGTGATGTCTTTGGGCGTGTTTTTTCGGCCAATAACAACACTTTTAGAGAAGTATTGTCTTTGGGCGTGTTTTTTTTGCCAACACTTTTAACATACTTTTCGTTCTCTAGCCTCTCGATAGCAGCTTTGGATATTCTCTTTTTCTCTGGAGGTGATTCCCCACTTCCGCTACTACATTGAGTTCAATTATGCGTGGTATGTGGTTCTGCTGCATCTTTCTTCTCCCTGGATGCAGTGCCCTCTGCTTCCTTGCTTTCAGCAGCACCGACACCACCAGCACCTTCATCATCTCCATCTTTCTTCCTTTACTGCGGAGGTGGACTTGTTCTCCTTCTCCTCTTGATTAGTGAAATGTCGTCCTCTTCATCCTCCTCTGATGAATCCTTCTCCTTCTGTGCAGCAGCAGCAGCTTGCAGAATCTATCAATGCCTTCTTCTAGACAATATTCCTTTACTACTAGTCTACCTTTGTTTTTTACTACAACACCAGATTCATCCAACTTGTTCTTGAAGACCCATTTGGTTCCAATGACCCCTTGATGCTCTAATTCAGGAACAAGCTTCCATACTTGATTTCTTTCAAATCCATTCAATTCTTTCTGCATAGAATTCAGTTGATATCTTCAAGTGCTTCTTCAATGTATATAGGTTCAACTTGTGAAATAAAGCAAGAAAACAATACTTTATATGGAATTGTCCTTCTGGTTCTTACACCTGCTTTAGGATCCCCAATAATAAGATCTATGGGATGGTTTCTCAGCCAAGTTCTATCAGGTTCTGTAAGCTTTTATCTTTTTATATCACCACCTTCTGGTTGTAGTGCTACAGCTGGTTCTGGACATTGAATTGTTGCATTCTGTTCTGCTGTATCTTGGCTTATTGTATTCTTTGTTGTTGCGTCTTGGACTACTGCACCTTAGTTTTCTGTATTCCAGTTCCTCTCATCTTTTACTTCTTCAAAGGGCATAGGCATGAAAGATCCTGCAGTATAAGGAACTTGATTGGTCGATCTATTTTTTGTAGCTTCTTCCTTAAGATTGTCCATGTTGGAAACATTTAAGTATGTTTTGATGAGACAAAACTTTAAGAAAGTAACTCTAAATCATAACCAATCTTGGGATAGATTACTTCAACAAAGTTACTGCAGAAAGATAATGATCAGAGAAAGTGTCAAAGGAAGGATACTGAAGAGAATGGTGGAAAGGAATCGGGTGAACTAATTAGGATACTGATGACTAAAGGAAGCTACTGGAAGAGACCTTGCCGAAGCAGATTGCAAAGCAGCAAGCTACCAGACAGGAAGCTACCTGAGAGACCATGTCTAAGCATACTGCAGAAGCAGCATGCTACAGAAGCCTCAAGCCACCTGACGGAGCAAGCCAGAGAAGGAAGCACCGGAGTGAGCGCGAGGAGGAAGCTACAAAGCAGGCATGGGAAGAAAGTCAAAAGTTACCAGTAGACACAAGAAGGTTACCGGTAGAGAGAAGAGAAGAGAAGAGGAGCCAATCAGAAGAAGACACGTGGAAGATGAAAAGCTTGCGTGTGTCAGAAGAAGTGCGGCGCTATCAATAATGGAAATCTATCTACCTTCAACGAGCAGATTTCCTAATCTATAAATAAGAAGAAGATTGTAGATTGAGCATAGAAGAGAGAGAGAGCGCGCAAAAGAAGAGCAAAGAAGAGAGAATGTGCAAACAGAAGAAAGCGCAAGAAGAGAGCGTAGAAAAGAGGGGGAAGGTCATATAGAAGAAAAGAGAGCCAAGTGGGGATCAAAAGAAGAAGAGAGAAAAGAAAAACTCAAACACCCCACACCCCAAAGACGCATAATCAGTCTCACAGTCGAGGCAGCAAGCTACAACAGTTCAACCTGCAAATGAAGTCTAAGCTTGCTGCCACCAGTTGAAGTAGGAGAAGACAAACCCTTATCTTAAGGACTGTCTTGGAGTGCTTAGTGCGAGGAGCGAGTCCTGCTAAGCTTTCCACTTTCTGAAGAAGAAAGTGAAGACCCTGGGTGGGTAGAGTAGGATCCTGTGTGGGTCAATTTGGAGAGTAGGCAAGCAGCTGTGTGAAGGCTTGCTACTTACTTGTTAAATATGTGTTGTAATAGATAGGGCTATATAAACCAACAAGATTTAACAAAGGTTCCCTCTTGAGAAGAGGCAGAGAGGATGTAGAAGAATTATTCCACCTTCGAACCTCTGTATATCATGTGTCTATATGTGCTTACTGCTCTACTTGCATACTTTATGTTAAGTTGCACATCTTTTATACTTGGCACTTCAATGAGAGAAAAACTTCCGCAACCACTCTGATCAGTAACCTCTCAAAAGGTTACTAACTCTGAAACTAAGCCGATAGAAGAAGGAAAAGTTTTTGAAATCACAGTAGGCTTATTCACCCCCCCCCCCCTCTAAGCCTATAATCACACTTTTTGGGACCAACAGTCCAGTTCAGCAGTATCACAGTAAGGCTCATCAAATACAACATGTACTGACTCTTCAACAAGCAGGGTTCTTTTGTTGAATACTCTTAAGGCTTTGCTCATGAAAGAGTATCCAAGGAAGATGACTTTATCTACTTTGGCATCAAAGGTCTTAAGATGTTATTTGTCATTGTTCAGTATATAACATCTGCAACCAAATTAAAGATGTGAAAGTATGATACATTGGGAGTGTATCCATACCAAATTTCATAGGGGGTTTTGTCATGTTCTTTGTTGATCAAGCACCTATTCTGTGTGTACCATGAAGTATTGGTATCTTCAGCTTAAAATCTGTAAGAAGAACCCTCGATGTATTTTGATGAGACAAAACTGGTTGTAATCTACTATGTTCTTACTGGTTATTTTCCCACTTAGTTTTTAGTTTCAACAAGTAGCAAAGGTCTGCCTGAAGTCTTCCACTGAGTTTCAAAGCTGCAAGCTGCATGCAACAAGGAAAGAAGAAGTGTGTATACAATGAGCTTGTCTTGGAAGAGCTGAAGGAGAACAACTTTGCTGCATGCTGCATGACTGGACACTACAAGCTATGGATGCAGTGAGGCTAGTTGCAGCAATAGAGAAGAATTTGCAGCAACTGAAGTGAGACATGTACAGCGGGATCAACCTCAAAGGACCCAACACCCGTTGCATGTTCTCTGTTGATACGAGGAAACATCAACTTCAGTTGAAGGTGTAGTGCACGACAGACCCAAGCTAAAAAGACAAATACAAGGACGACGAGTGAATGCAGAGCTGTCACCTGGCCTGATCAACTGCCTGAAACCTGCAACATAAAAGACAACCGCAATTAATGGCCCTGATGCCCAATGATAAGTTTGTCTCCTACCGATCATGAAGAAGAATGTTGAGTGTCCAGATCAAATCAACAAGGAATATAGTTGAGCGTGAATGGATCAACGGTCAGGATGCAGCAGCAGAAGAGAGGAGCTTAAATGAAGACGCGTGGAATGTGCACCTTTCAACTGGCGCATTCCAGCAACAATAAAAGGAAGGAGTGAGATTGAGAAGAAGGAGGACTGATAATTTGAAAATCACACTCTAAACTTCCAAGCTTACAACTATTATAGAGCCTAAAGATATATCCAACTCTTTTCAGTCCCTCACTCAACCCGAAGTAAAAACATTCTACCATTGAAGATTCTGAATGTTTTTATTTCACCACAGTTGAAGATTTGTATAAATCTTTTATATGTTGTGTGTGTAAGTTGTTTTATTTAGGTGCCCATAGTTGATAGGAATTAAATCCTTGTTGTGCGTTTTGGTCTTATTGAAGACAACATCCTGTGTGGATCCTGTCTAGTTGTTGAAACCTAAGAAGGGAGTAAGAACTTTAGTAGGCTAGTGTAGAATCCTTAGAGTGTGTTTAGTAGGAGAAAAATCCTGTAAATCTAAAGCTCAAGTAGATATCCTCCTTGTGAAGAAGAATAGAGGATATAAAAGGCTTACACCACCTTCGAACCTCTATAAACCTTTGTGTTTATTTTACTGCTTTCAGCATACATCTCTCATTATCTTGTTGCATGCATTCATATAGCTTATCTGTGCACACTCTTTAACTTGTCAATTAACTTAATTAGTTAAAAGACTTATTTTATTTTTTGAATTCTCTTTCAAACAATATTTCGGCTATGCAAAACTCTGAGCGTGTTAGGTTGTAACAACAAGTTTGCTGCAAGCAGAACACTTAACTGATAACTTGCTGCAAATAGTAATAGCTTATAGCAGGTTGCAGCGAAAGAGAGGTAAAAAGCGAAAAAGGATAGAGGTTCATTCACACCCCCCCTCTGAACCTCTGTAACCACTTGGGACCAACAAGTGGTATCAGAGCGGGTTGGGTTAAAAACCAGCTTATCTGATTGCCTACCCAGATCCACCCTTGACCTTTGTTATTTTTATCTAAGTGCTTTACTGTTTTCACTCATCATGGATTCTATGCATGCAAAGTTACCTATGTTTACTATCAAGGATTATGATGATTGGAAAATAAGAATGCAGGCACATCTATCAACCATGCATGATGAAATTTGGTACGTGATCATGGAAGGGCCTCCCACCATTACTAAGCTAAATCTGGTGTTTCCCAAAGAGAGGAGAGAAGAGACCGCTGAAAAAGATAAGGATGATGATGAAGGCGAAATTGCTGAAATGGAGCCACCCAAGATGCAGCCATACATAGAGCAAAGAGAAAAGAAAGAACAAAGATGGAAAGACAAAAATTGAAAGCGCTTCTAGTAGAAACTGAGAAGGCTAAAGGAGCAAGCAAATCCACTGAAATTCAAGAGGAATCCTCATTTGAATCAGACTCAAATGAATCCACCTCAGAGGACGAATCAATGATCTACCTGATGGCGCAAATTGAGGAGGATGCAGAATAAAGGGTACTCTTTAAACCTGTCTCTTCTAAGTCTGATGATATTAGGATTGATAACTTTGTAAGACAGCTCCTTAGCGACTTTAACAAAATCAACTCACACTACAAGAAATACGCTAATAGACAACTGATATTATCTGTTGTCTAAGTGGAAAAATATCTGATGTCTATGGCGGTGTTGTAAAAAGTCGCTAATAGACAACATATATTATCTGTTGTTGTTTATAGAAACAACAACATATTTGCAACACGTAAAATCTGTTGTGGTTTTCTATGAGGACAACTGATATTAACTGTTGTTATTTTGTCTGAAGTGTTGTAAATTTTCCGAATTATTAGGCCTTACTATCTGTTGCGGCTGTAATAGACAACATATTTTATCTGTTGTCGTTTCCAAAAACAACAACTTATCCACAACAGGTAATATCTATTGTTGTTTGTAATTCGGACAACAGATATCTGCAACATGTAAAATCTGTTGTCGTAAGTATTATATATTTAACATGTTTAATCTGTTCTCTTTTCCCAATACATTGATGTCTAATTCCTGCATATTATTACAAAAAATCTATAATACTTGAAAATGTCAACAAGACAAAAAAAGTATAGACATTTCAATTAATTTCCCAGCAAGTTAAACGTATATACACTGAGTTATCTACTTCAAGTACGCAAAATGTAGGAAACTAAATGATTCAAAGCATCAAAGGTGCATACTAATATCATATACGTCAAAACTAGTTTTGCATACTAATTAGTTGATAGTTTAAACCTAGCATGTACATGTCACACTAACCAAAATATACTTCATATCTACACATCAAAAAGAGTCAGCATCTGTTCAGTGTATTCACATGAAATCCTTCAATGAAATCTTGAAGACTCACACCTGCATTATTCAAAATATATAATTATAATAATCTCACAACTTGTTTTACACAATGAATTCATTCTTATAAAAAAACATATGAAGTTCTAACCGTATCCCTTATATATAATCTTGCACGCAATCCGACCACTCAGATCGCACTTCATCGATTTATTCTTCAGTGTATTCTTTTTGTGTGAACTGTGAATAACCACAAGCCAGTCTCACATACTCATGTAATCATTGCTAACAAAGAGATAATCAGAAGAAAATAAACTTGAAAATAAGGAAAAGGTTAGAAGAATACTATTGATCGTAGTGAAGCCTGATCAAATGTTTTAACCTTTTCAGTTATCTCTCTCATTGAGCGCATTACATAATAACCACATTGCAGTGCATCAGGTTGGCGAGGACCCTATATTAGAAATTAAATGTAATGAAAAGAAGTTATCATTAAAGAAGTAGTCAATTACAAGTAGATTTACCTTTAGTAGTTCCCACATTGGATTCTTTTTACTTCTCTTTTGCTTGCTAACATTAAAATATGTTATTGCCCTGCAGACATGAATATAATTTTAGATGAATTAGAATATGACTAAGCCGATTAATATCAACAATGAGTTGTATCTACCAATTAACATATTCCCTAGGTGCTCTGATAGTTCCTATGACAAAAGGCATAAGATTTAAAGTTTAGCCAACTGCCTGAGAAGTAAACAAGGGAATAAAAGCAAACATCATGCAGATGCATGAATATCTCAATGCAAAAGCGAATGAGTGTAATTACAGTCCACATATAGTTTTGAGTGGTTTTACTTCTATATCAGGTACATGGTTAATACAATAATTTGGAACAGTTCCTCAACAATGACTTCAGTTTGCCAACTACAAATATGAATGGACAAAAAAAAAAAAAAAAAAGACATATAGCTTCTTTGCATGCACCTTTAAGGATATAACTATGTCTAAGCTAAGGAAAAAGCACACTGCAATTACTTCAGAGCTACTATAGGAAAATATCACAAGTTGGCAGACTCAACCCATAAGGGACAGGATGTTTGGATGCTAAGCAAGAATTTAAATGACTAAAGAAGACTGGAGATAAATTTAAACATGCTATGTACCTGGAAGAGAATTTTGAAAAGAATTTTTGCCACATTCCACAACTTGTTGGTCTCCAACCTGTGAATCATGGAATACTACTGGATGAAACACATCTCAAAGTTCTCCTGATGAACCTTATTTATCATGCAAAACCGCTGCCCAAGGAGTCCATAGTAGCGGAGGTAAGTTCTCTCCTGGCTGCAACACTCCAAAAGCATAATGCACAATTCCATCTGAAAAGGAAAAGCCAATTGTAGGAAATTAAAAGCTAAACTCCTAATCATATCTTTCTTTGCTCTGAAAAAAAAGCATGTCCAATTGTGAACAAATATAAATGAATACTTAAAAAAAAAAAAGAAGGCAGAATTGTACGTACTTCGGCGAAGCAAGCCGCGAAAGCACTACTACCGAAAGTTCCGGCGAGAGAAATGTCGGATTTAGACTTGCTGTGATCCCCCATCGTCCAACACAGGAAAGTAAACAAAATTAGGTTTTGTGGGAGTATGAATAGGAAGAGACTGAGATCGCTGGCTTGACGGAGAAGCGAGAGAGAGGAGTTAGGCAGGTGAGAAGGCTAAAATGCACCAAGTGCGCGATGACGAAAGAGGAATCTTGGGAAAAGCGAAGAAAAGGCAGGGGATATAGGCAATGCAAATTGGGGACTGCTGCTTTCTCTCTCTTCTTCCATTTTCATTTCATCACCTTCATGTTTATTGCTCTCTCTCTCTCCCTTATTATTTTTAACTGATTTAGAATATTGACATAAAGTCGACAGTCGACTTTTTAAAAATATATCTTTCAAATAAATAGTAAGTAATGTTTTACAAAGAAAGTAATAATTTTCAAAATAAAATGTAAATTTTGGATTAATTTTAAATTAATAGTAAGTAATATAATCCAAGGTAAAAAGAATACCTTTAAATCGATTAAGTAATAATGTGCGAGTAAATTAACTTCTAAATTTGGGTTAATTATGTCAAACCCCATTAATTGGCAAGTGACATTTTATTGTTTTAAATATTAGTTGGCAAGTGAATTAATATTGTATAATCCTAAATGAGATAGGATTAGGCATCTAATTAATATAAAACCAACACACTTTTAACAACATATATTATTAGTTGCATAGTTAATATATAAACAACACACTTTTAACAACAGATATTATCAGTTGTATATGAGTAAATTGCACGCTAATAGACAACAGATATGAAGTGTTGTTAAAGTTGTTGTCTATTCTCGAAAAAACATGAGAATAGACAACAGAGCATAAAATCAGTTGTCTATTAGCGCAAAAACACGCTAAAAGACAACAGATTTCTTAATATCTGTTGTAAATATTAGTAACGACAACATTTTAGACAAAATCAGTTGTCTATTCAGTGTTGTCTATTGGCGAATTTCTTGTAGTGTCAGAAAATGAGACTCTGAGGAAAAAGAATGAGTTGCTTAAGCAAAAAAGCAAGAAGCTTGTAGAATGGAAGTATGAGAAGGAAATTGTGAAAGAAACAAGTGAGAACAAGAGCAAGGATTGTGCTAAACTCGAAAACAGATTAAGGGAACTTGAGATTGAAGTAATCAAGCTTAAATCCACTATAAACCTGTTCAGCCGAGCCTAAAAAAAAATCAAGAGATTATTACATAAGTCAACAAAAGACACTGGAAGCAAGACTTGGGATAGGATACAACAAAACTGATGAACCCCACAAAGAAAAATCAAGTGGAGATCCGAAATTTATCAAGGGAGAAGTTCTATTTATCAATGTAAAGATGGAAGTGCTGACGATTGAAGAAGATATTCCTAAGTGTGATGCTGAAACCATGGAAACAAAGAATGCTGAAAGCTACAGGATACAACATAATGAGGCTTGCATTGATAAAGCTATGTTGTAGTAAACAACGAGGTTGCAGCACAACAAAAAGGAGCGAGGAAGTGAAGTCCGACAAAGAGACTGGGACTTTATAAACACATCTCTATTTACTAAAGATAAAAGCAAGATCGAACCTGACACTAGAATGAAAGATCCTAAATCTAACACACTAGGACCCGTATGTGTATGGGTGCCTAAACCTGAATGATCTTCTTGCAGGTATAGTCGCCAGGAAGCAGCAGAGATACATGGTACATTGATAGTGGCTGCTCGAGACACATGACTGGAGACAAATCTTCTCTGAGCAACTTCAAAGAATGCAAAGGACCAAGAGTGGTGTTTCGGGATAACTCAAAAGGAAACACCTTAGGTACTGGAAGATTAATCAAAGGAGATGTACAAATTAATGATGTGTCATATGTGAAAGGTTTGAAGTATAACTTGCTAAGCATTAGTCGGTTCTGTGACAAAGGGCATATGATGGAGTTTTCCCAAGATCAGTGTCTAATCAAAGATGCAGTAAGCAAATAAGTTAAGCTTGCAGGAACAAGGAAAGAGAATGTATATTTTGTGGATTGGAACTCTCCAACAATGCGAACATACTTTATTGTGAAAGGCTCACTAGAAGAAAGTTGGTTATGGCACAAAAGGATGAGTCATTTGAACTTCAAAACGATTAAGAAGCTGGCAAGGAAAGGACTTGTGAGAGGATTACCCGACATTGTATACAAAAAGGAAAGCATATGTGGAGCATATCAAAAGGGAAAGCAGATCAAGGTATTCTTCAAGGAAAAAATACAGCGATCATCATTCAAAATCTTGGATCTGCTGCACATGGATCTCTTTGGCCCTATTGATCCCACAAGTCTGAGCGGGAAGAAATACTCCCTTATAATCATTGATGATTACTTAAGATTTTCTTGGACAATCTTCCTAGCTAAGAAGTCAGAGACGCAATCAAAGCTGCCGGAGTTCATGAAAAGAATTCAGAATGAGAAGAACTCAAACATAGTAAAGATCAGAACTGACAGAGGCACTGAGTTCACTAATAAATTCATCGAAAAATACTACGTAGAAAAGGGGATTCAACATGAATACTCAGCTGCAAGAACCCCTCAGCAAAACGGTGTAGTTGAAAGAAATAACAGAACCCTTAAGGAAGCTGCAAGGACAATGCTTGCAGAAGCTGCCATGCCTAAAAGATTTTGGGCTGAAGCTACTAATATTGCATGCTACACGCAAAATCGGTGCTTAATCAACAAAGAACAAGATGTTATGGGTATCCTCCAAGTGTAGCATACTTTCACATCTTCGGATGCAGATGTTATGTCTTGAACAATGAGAAATAACACCTTAAAGCATTTGATACTAAGGCTGATGAAGCTGTATTCCTTAGATACTCTTCCATAAGCAAAGTTTTTCAAGTCTTTAACAAAAGAACTCTCATGGTGGAAGAGTCTGTACAAAAGAAAAAGAAACTCCAATCATGTGTGATAACACAAGTGCCATAGCAATAACTCATAATCCTGTTTTCCACTCAAGAACCAAGCATATTGACATCAAACATCACTTCATCAGAGATCATGTTGAAAAGAAGGATGTTGTTTTTTAAAAGATTCACACAGATCTACAGCTGGCTGATATCTTCACCAAACCTCTTAATGAAGCAAAGTTTTCAACTTTAAGGAATGAGCTAGGGATCATAAAGCTGCAATGAAGGATGCAGTGAAGAGGTTACAGTGAAGCGAATGCTGTAAGTTAAGGAAGGATACAGAGAGAGAGCTTGCCGTAACGTGTTCATAGACAAGTTATAGCAAGAAGAGGCATTGGAGTAAAGGGAATACTGCTTACAACGAATACCAAGATGCAAGGATGCAGTTACAAAAGGAGGCGCACATACTAAGGGAGAACTATGCTACATACAACAAGGAGGTTCTGCTCAGGTTACAACATTTACATGCATGCAGTACATGTCTACACATTAAGTAGCGCATTAAACACTTAGTGCTCAGAGGAATCAATATTTTGGTGTTTAATGCTGAAACCTCGGATAAAATAACAGTCATGATTAAGAGCGTCAAATATGCACTTTTACATTTAATACGAAAACAATTTTGTGTCAGTAATTGCAGGCGCGCACGTAAGAAACTCTTCAACATACCCCTTATTTACTAAAATACAACTTCGCACCTTTGAATGGATCACTGGATGAACGACACGTCAACAGAATAAAATGATTCCAGCCCTTGATCGATTCAAATTATGGGAAGTTTCCAACAAAACCGATATTCCTCATTTTGCAAAGATCATTCTTACTCAAACACTCAAACTTATCCTCTCTCTCTCTACAAAAACCTTTCAAACCCTACAACTCTTGAACATCTTATCTCAATGGCCCTCCTTATGAAGAACACCATTGTTGTTGAAGGAAGGCTTATTAATTTGGAAAGGGTTAAAGCAGAACCCGGAGTTCGATGTGGAATGCACTGAAAGGATCTTCAAGAAGCTGCAAGACACAAAGATTACAAGCTTTGTGCAGGACCATGGATGCGGCTACTCCGAAGCATCTGTGAAGAACATCTACTCCACTGCTCGAACGAGTGAATCCGACAGAGACATTGTCTTCTCTGTGAAAGGAAATTAGTATGTGGTTTCCATGGAAACCATTGGCAAAGCCTTCCATATCAGTCCAAAAGGTATGGGAGTGAAAGCTTTGACACAGTTTGGAGAGGACAACTCCAAAAAGATGTAAGAACTCTTCACCGGTGAAGTGAACGTGAAATTTAGAGGAGCACTCTAAAGAAAGCGTTCAAGCCGGAGTACTCGTTGTTGCATGACATCTGTACCTACATCATTAAGGGCAGATTATGTTATTACGATAAGTACACCGACCTCCAGTTTAGGATGATGTCGGTGATCATGGCCGGTGAATCTGTCAACTGGAACAGGTTTATTTTTCGAAGGATTTGGGAAGAAGCTTCAAAGGCCACTCCTCTAAGAAGTTATGGGATTGCCATCTACATGATTCTGAACTACTTGGATATCCCACTGCAAGATCCGGTTTCCATTACTGCTGGTAAGTTCCTTGGTGAACCCAAGAAGGGGAAGAAGGTGCAGCTCAAGGAAAAACTAGTCAGCACCCCCTCTGTAGGGAAACTAAAGAAAAAGGAAGAAGATACTGCAGGGGGGATCGAGAAAGGAGAGAGCTCCTACAAAGGTGACCACTAAGAAAAAGAAGGAGAAGGTCTTCAAGCCTTTGCAGAAGGTGGAGCTAAAGAAGGCTGGAGCGGGAGAGGAGGCTGCAGCAAGTGAATATGTTGTTGCTAGAGTAGGTGAATCTGCTGCTGCTGCTATTGATGTTGCTGTTGATGTTGCTGTTGCTGTTGAGACAGCAGATGCGGCAGTTGAAGAGGAAAGGATGTTGTGCGGCAAGGACTCCCAAAAAGAGCCGAGGCAAGCTGAGAGCTTCAAAGCCTGTCAGGGCAGTTAGTCTTACTGCACCCATAGACTGCAGCAGCACATCTATTGCATCCAAGGAAGGAGATCACACCACGGAAATGGAGGGTGTTGATTAAATATAAGCTGGCAGCCCAATAGAGGAGAGGGAAGTAGCGAGGAATGAAGAAGGAGAAGATACTCCCATCATAGTTGCAGATGATGGTGAGAAGACAGAGGAACCCACCGGCAAAGGTGTTGTGGGTTCAACAGATCCCCTGGAAGTTGCAGCAGGAGCAGCTGAACTTCCATCTACTTCAGTAAATAAGACAAAGAAGAGAGTTCTTCGAAAGAATGATGGGCCCTGTAAGAGGATGTGCAGGAGGCTAATCCAGTGGCTACTGAAGGTGAAGTTGGGCAAGAGTGAGAGAGCCGCGATCCTCTCCTTACAGTAAGAGGAGAAGGAGACAAAGAAGATTAGGGAGGGGCTGGTGAAGGACGTTTTCAAGTTGTCGTTCAAGATTTTTGATGAGCAAAATATTATCAGCCTTCCTACCTGGAAGGAGATGAGAGTTGGGTGCTGCAGAACTGGGAGGATTGGACCATGATGGAATAATCTCTCATGTTGTGGGCTAGAACTCGGGATGTTATGATGCTGCTTGATTATATCCCTCCTGCAGATGCACAGGAAATGATTGCTGCAACCAAGGCTTACTTTTCCACAATCACAGTGAGGAAGGGGCACAAGCAATCCAAGCCTGAATAGGCAGATGAAACAACAGAAAATGCCCTAACGGCTGTTGTAGGGACCAATTCGTCTATGGGCGAGACGATTCCAAATGATGCAGCACTCAAGCTGGTAGATGATTGTGATGTGTCGCAGCTGCATGAATCCTTGGAACTCAGCCATGAAGGAAGGAGAATTGAGACCCCCGTCAAGTCACTGCAACATGACAATTCCATGATGAAAGCTGGGAGTTCTCCAACCTTCTATACAATGATGAGTAGTCTACCTCCGATCGTGGCATTACAGTAAATCAATGAGGAGGAGGAGCAGGTGGACTTTGAGAATTCACAAAAGTATTAGGAAGATGCTGCATAAGACAAGGAGCCATCAGACATCATTAGGTCTATACTGACAGGTCTTCCCGATGCTGAAGTTGTCAATGATGCAACGACGAAGAAACTTGAGGAGGCAGGTCTCCTGGTACTGGCAGAAGTTGCAGTACTATCTACTGTAGGAATACTCTATGCAACAGAGTCACCTGATGCAGCAAAGAACGAAGAGGTTGAGCAGGCACCTTCTCTGGGTGATGCTGCAAGAGACCAATTCAATAATGATGTTGATCAGGAGAGCGTTAAAGATCAACGCTGCAAACAAGAAGAGAAGAAGCTAGCAGCTACAAAAAGACGGGTGGAGTGCTGCAAGCAGGCTGATGAAGAGCTTGCAGCAGGAGGAACTGAAGAGGCCAAGCAGTAAGAGGCACCTCTGATGGAGGTTGAAGCTGCAGAAGGCAATGATGGTAAAGAGGAGAAGAAAAAGAGCAACGAACCTGTGGTTGTTGCAAAGGATGTAAAGCAGCTAGAGGAACGCAAAGAGGTTGATGATGCTGCCAAGAACGAGGAAGCAGAGGAGACCCTCGAAGACATCATTGGTGACTGCTCGGATGGATCTGATGGAGGGGCTGACGACTTCACAGATGAGCTAGATGAAGAAGATGAGCCCTCCACCTCTGATGCTGCAGCCTACTTGATGAAAGGAAAAGTTATGATGGATCTTGAAGCACTATAGGCTTGGGAAGAATCTATCAGGAGCTCGATGCAACAACCAGAACAGGGGAATGAAGGGAACCTATAGCTCGCTGTAAACACACTTGCTGAAACCTCAACTCCAGCAGCTGCCGGTTCTTCGACCCTTGTAAATTCTTTCAGCAAGATCATCACTGTCATTGATAGCCTTGCCAATGTCCTACAAGAACACAAGACAGCCAACCCTCAACCCAACGTCGACCTGAGGAAAGTGGTAGAACACTTGGAGAAGATCCCGAATGCCCTCACGGATGAGCTGAATGAAGAAGGATCTTCAAGCTACCACTTTCCACAAAGAGACGAAGCTGACTCTAAGCACTGTATCTGATACACTTACAGCTCATGGCAGCACTCTGACCACCATACAGAGTGAAGTCAACGAGA
Organism: Scutellaria baicalensis; assembly: GCA_005771605.1. Lineage (NCBI taxonomy): Eukaryota > Viridiplantae > Streptophyta > Magnoliopsida > Lamiales > Lamiaceae > Scutellaria > Scutellaria baicalensis. Next base: position 30,399,210 of record CM016721.1, read on the forward strand.
AGGGCTCAAAAGTAAAAAGTATGGATGACAGGCTTGCAAACATAAAGTTGCTTGTTGGGGAGATGCATGAGACTCTCCAAAGGATGGCTGCAACGCAAAAAACAACAAGCGACCACCTGGGCAAACGCAGTTTTGATGATGCCAAAAAGGGGGAAGATGCCACTGAAAAGTTGCAACTTCCTGTCTTAGCTGAAGGTGGTTAGCCTGAAGATCAAAAGCTACTGCAGGCTGCGAGGGATACTGTAAGGGAGATCAATATAGAGGAAGATGATGATGAAGAGGACTTGCTACGTCCTCGGAGAATAAGAGAAGAACAAGTCCCCCACCTCCGCAAAGAAAACATAAGAAAGATGATGATGACTAATGCTGGTGGTGCAAGAGCAGCTGCTGCAAGCAGAACTGCAGGGGACACTGCATCCAAGGAGTCTGGGACAAAGGAAGCAGCTGGTTCTTCAGGGAGCAAGAAGAGTAGCCGGAGCAGCAGAAGCAGAGGAGACTCACCATCTTAAAAAATGCACAGGATTTCCAAAAGAGCCTTGCTGAAGATGGAAGATGAGAAATTCTATGCTGCAAGGAAGGCAGAAGCTGAGAAGAGGCGGTGGAGGAACGGTGGATCAGCAGACTTGGTATTGTGGGCAAAGAAATATCTGAAGCAATGCAGCAGGTGGATACAGTGCAGCAGAAGTTTCTGCCACAAGAGGTTCCAAGGATGGATCAGTTCAATAAATCTCCTCAAGTCTCAGTATTATTCAATCTCAAGCCAACAAAGCATATCGACCTCTGGGATCTGGATCTCTTTGCAAAGATGACGCTAGACAAAAGCAAGAATCCTACCTTTAAGCAGATCAAGTTGTACAAGATCTCAAGATTCTTGAGATACTTCAAACTGCTCTGCAAAAGGGACTTTTTCCAGTGATATCCTAATTGTTTAGCAACAATGGTAGATTATGAGCAACTGCTCAGGACTGGAAAGTTGCCGCTGTAACAACAACTATTGGATGAGGTAAAGAATAGAAAACAAATACCCTTCCGGGAGGACTTTTGGCTGCGATTGATAGATGATCCAAGAATGAAGGCGCAGTTCAAGAAGACCTACCAAGAGTCAATATTGATGGAAGAAGACGCTGAACTTTGAAGAGAAAAAGGAAGAGTCTACTGTAACTTAAAGAAGTCTGGAACTCACAAGATAAATGCAGCAGCTCCACCCTTTTATATATCTTTAATTTTATGCACTGTATTTTCTTTTTACCTAATAATGTTCATATCTTCAGAACACAGTTTCCTTATTTCCTTTTCTGATGCCTTTTAGATTCAGCTCTGATACAAGAAAACTAAGAAAATCAAAAAACATAATAGAAAAGGGAGCAAAAACAGAAGACTCCAAGAAAATAAAAAATATATAGAAAAGGGAGCAAAAACAAAAGTCACCAAGAAAAACAAAAAAAAAAAAGGGAGCAAAAACAGAAATCTCCAAGAAAATAAAAAAATAGAAAATGAGCAAAAACAGAAGTCTCTATTTACTTTTACCTAAGGGAAAATTTTGGAGTATGTTACAGCAACTTTTCAAAGGTTTTGTCATCATCAAAAAGGGGGAAATTGTAAAAAGAACCCTTGATGTATTGTGATGAGACAAAACCCACTGTAACCTACTATGTTCTTACTAGTTATTTTCCAATTTAGTTTTTAGTTTCAATAAGTAGTGTTGGTCCCAAGTGGCAATAGGATTAGGGGGGGTGCATAAGCCTACTCAATTTCAAACTTTTCTTTTAAATCTGGATGAGTAAGTCAATCAGGCAGATCTCTAATGAGTTTACTGTCCTGAAGGTTACTGCTTGAGCAGTTACCTTTAGTGAGCTTATGAGAATGAGTTTTATGCATAGCGGAAATTCTTTTATACCAAAGCTTCTTTCTGAAAACCGTTGATATGCATATGAGAGATATGCAGTAGATTAAAGTAGATAAGCAATAACAAGGATAATAATAACAGTAGCAAGCTATATCAGAAATAAACACAGCAGTTTATAGAGGTTCAAGGGTGGAGTAATCTCTCTACGTCCTCTCTACTCCTTCTCAAGGAGGAACTTTGTTGGGTCAAACGTTTGATTTACACAAGCCTCGCTTAGACAACTTAAACCTAACAAGAACTGTCAGTCTCTCCCACATAGGGGTTACTGCACAGTGACCAAACTCAAATAGCCCACACAGAGCTCTTGTTCTTCTACTAAGAACGTAAATACTTGATTAGGAACAGCCTCCGATCAAGCAACTCCTAACAGTCTATGAAAGAAAATAAAGTGGTTTTCTTCAACAACACAGACAACAAGCTTTAGAACAATGAGCTCTATAAGCTATAGATAGCTTACTTGCTAGACTGGACTTAAAACTTCTAAAGATTTTTAAGATAGATCGTTGGATAGCTTGAGCATTTTGTTTGCAAGAGTTTTGGGCTTCTAGTTTCAAGTACTTCTCAAGTCCAGCTCTTTTAGTATTTATAAGCGATGAAGATTTTGTCCGTTACAGAGAGAGTCTCCTTCGTAGCATGCATGGAGTAACGTGGTATCTTCTGATTTGTTCGTACAAGGCTGTTGAGATTGTACATATCTGCTGCTACAGTCGCCATACCCAGTCTGACATATCTTTAGACTTCCTTTTTGCTTTTGATACGTGGCATCATTTGATTGGTAGAATTTACGGTTGTGCCTAACGTAAACCTCGTACACAGACTTCGAGGTAACTGCTACTTAACAGGTTGCTGATGCTTCCTGGTTATTCAGTTGGCTTCAGCTTACTTTGTCCATCGTACAGTTAGCAAGCTCAGCATCCTTGTGCAGTGAGAGTCCAATATCCTTTTCAAGCAGCCTGATGCAGAGACTTGTACTTAGATAATGTTTGTTTTAATATCTTATGCAGCAAGTTCTTCACCCTCCATTCTTGATCATCAAGCCTCCTGATCCTATACTTAGAGAATTTACAATAGAATCTAAATACATAGGATCCTAGGCTCTAGTCTATTACATGTTTTGTCTTTCATCAAAATCTATACAATGTTCCTTACAATTTCCACATTTATGATGATGACAAAACTTCTTTAAGAGGATCAAAGACTTTATCAGTTTTATATAAGAATATTAGCTTGTAAGTAGATCAGCAAGATATATATTTATGTAGCAGTAGGATATCAGAGCAGAAGTTAACCATAAGTTCATAAGTAATGAGCTTTCCAGATCAAAACAAGTTGTTTTATTGAGTTGATAAAATATAAGGTATCTGAGCACAACATCAACACAAACAAGCAAAGAGATACAAGAGAGAGAGAGAGAGAGCATAACAAGCAGTAAGCAGAAAGAAATTAGGGTAGCTTCAACGAGGAGGGTCTTTGTCTTCTTTCATGCTTTGAACCCTTCCACCAGTTCTGGATGGACTCTTGATAAGTTGGTTCCATTATCCTTTTTATCTCAAGAGTCTCATCATACCTTAACTAGAAATCTTCACAGAATGAACAATTTCTCCTCTGTTCATTCTACTTTTCAGCTTCATCTGTATTGGAAGTACTCCCCTGCTTGCAAGGTCCCTGAAGTGTCGGAGTCCCTCACGATGAGTTTTTCCTTTGATGATGATGGACTCCTTGCATAGCTTTATATAGTACTTCAGGTACTCTGATCGTTTGAAGATTTCAATCTGCATGGAGTCTGGGTTAGGAAGGTCGACTCCTGGAAGTTGTCATTTTATGAAGTTAGGACTCCGAGAGTTTGGACTTCTATTCAGGAAGTTGAGTATGGACTTCAGGTGCAAATTACTCATCTTCAGCCTGGCGTTCAAGGTCAGGTTGCTTTTGAGGAAGTAGAGTTTGGACAAGCTTTCTTTTGATAGCTTCTCAATATGAGCATCTGATGTTTTAAAAAGTTCTTCAACTCTCCTCCTCTTTTCCTCCCTTTCTGTTGTTCCTCTTCTAAGACCAGGATGGACTCCTGAGATAGCGTCAGATTTTCTCTTGGTTGAACTGATATCCGGGTGTCCTCTGGAGCTTCTCCATGGCCTCCTCCATCTCCTTCTGAATCCTTCATTGGCAGAATTGCTAGCTGCTTGCAGGAGGAAGGATCCTGCTGCCTTCTCTGCTCAATCCTCTTAGCTGCATCTTCCCCCTTTTTATTATTATCAAAATTCGAACCTACTCCAAACTTATCATTGAATGCATACTGGTTAAAAAGTCAGTATGATCCTCTAAAGTTTGTTTCTGTTCAAACTGAGAGTCATCAATTTTCTTCAAGGTGGAAGACACGGATTGCTGCTTAAGCTCTATTTCCAGTAACTTCGTCTCTTGTTTGTTGAGTTTCTCGTTCATGCTTTTGATAGCCTCAACAAGTTCAGTGGATGTGTTCATGTAGTTGAGGGTTGTCTGAAGTTTTGCCAAAGATGCATTGAGAGTGTCAATTATAAAGGAAGACTTAAACCTGTCCTTTTTGACCTCAGCTCTCATCAAACGGCTTGTCTTGTTCAGAGATTTGCCAATCTTTTCTACTACTTAGAGCACATCATCAGCACAGAAAGAAAAGAAGTTAGCAAATTGGATTTTTCGGCTCCCGTTGCCCCTGTTCACTAGGGTGCACCATCATCGCTGTTGGAGGGACTAGACATCCAGTCTTCAAGATCTTCCCCCGTTTCCATCATTACAGCCTAAGGGACATCTCCTTCCAGGCCTGCATCCTCCTTATTTCTTCATCAAAAGGCCCTTTTTCCAACGGTGTCCTTCTCAGCTTCTGTCTGTGTCATTGAAGTCTCTATGATAGGAGGCTTCTCAACAGTTGGCTCTTTACGAGCAGCCTCTTCAATGGTAGACTGAATTTGAACAGTCTGAACCACTGGAATTTCTTCAACAGCAGGCTCTATGTTAGCAACCTGTTCTGTTGTGGCCTCCTCTGCAATCATCTCACCATGATTCACAGGATCCTCATAAATTACTCCCTACATCTTCATTAGAGTAATTTCCTCAGCCATTTGATCAACCTCCAATGGTGCCTGTTCTTCTGATGGTACTGGCACAGAGGTTACTTCTTCTGCAGTTGCTGCCGCAAGTGTTTCTTATAGAATCGCAGCAATCGTAAGAACTTCCAACTTTGCTGCCTCCGGAGATGTTGGTAGCTCCATTATCGGCAAATCAACATTTTCATGGTGGTAGGAGTGTCCTTCAAGGGCAGGAACATCTCCTACAATATTTGATATTGTTTCCTCCTCATCTGGTAAGACCACTATATCCATAAGCTGACTGAATGCCCCGCTGGATTTATCTCTTGATGCAGGTGGTGAAGGGATCCTCTGACTGGTTGGTTGAACAATTAAGGGTTGCTCAATAGATGATGCTCTAATGGAGGAACCTTCACCTGGCTGCATGGGCAGGGGCCTATGCCTCATCTTTGTTTCCACCAGACTAGCAATCTAAAGTTGTTTCAGCATCCTTTCCTCCACTTCATCCACGTCATCGTCATCGCCAGCAGTAACCTGATCAGCGGCAACCTTCAGGATAACATCATCCTTGTAAAAATCAGGTTGATCGATAGGCTTCTTTCCCTTCATCGTCCTTGGGAAGGGTGGGGATAGTTCAAGCGGTGCAGCTTGCTTCCTCTTTTCAGCAGCAGCAACCAGTTTCATTTCTGCTTCATAATTTTCTTGAAAGTCTCTCCACTTCCTCCTTTGCAGACCTTTCAAGAATCTTGTCTCCAGCACCCTTTTCTCTTTAATATCAGACACTTCTGTCTAGTTAAGTGCCCAATCTTCCTCTGCATACAGCTCACGCCACTGAAACATATTCGGGCTGGAAAGGTGTCAGTGGTTCCATCATGTCATGAACCTGTCCCACTGTTTCTCAAACTCTGTTTTCATCTTAACTATGTCCAAGATTACTTCAGGGTTAGAGTCCTCAGCACTCTCCTCATCCTCCATTCCTAACTGCTCTTTTAGCTAAGCAGTGACTTTCTGTACAGCTACCTTTGCCTGCTTAGTGGTCTGAATCTCTGATTCAGCATCCTTATCCTTGCTCTCGGGAGCAGTGAGCATCAACATGGGTGATGGGATGCTTCATCATCAGAAATTCTCAGTTTTCTCTTCACAGCCTGCTTCACCCTCACCCTTGCACTCCTTTCCTTCTTCTCCTGCCTAGGTTAAGAAGCAGTAACCGCCAAAGCTTCCCCCTCCGACTTGCTTTCTTGTACTGCTTCTCTCTGAGTCTCCTTCTCCTTCACCGCAGTAACCTTCTTGGTTACCGAAGAGACTTTAGTTCCCTTCTTGGCAAAAATTTTGCCATACCTTATGAACTTACCCTTTTGAATGGGGTTACCCTTTTAATAGGTGGTGACCAGTATACCATAAAATGGTGTTGATCACAAGTCCATAAGTTGGCTTGCCAACCTTCTTCTCAACCTCCTCCTTGAGCCTAGTGAAGACGTACTCAGCCCAGTTCACCTCATCAGCCTCCATTAGAGCCATCATCATCCTGTACCTGGGGTTGGTACACTTGTCAAAGGAACCAGACCGGTTCTCGATAATGTGGCAGCAGATGTCATGGAGCATCTGATACTCCACTTGGAAGAGCTTTTTGTTACAACTCTTGTTCAGCGTCAACAGGTCTTCCACCATATCCTCTCCATAAGTGGTCAAGTCACTGTCATCCATTCCTTTAGTGGGAAGCTGAAAGATCTTTCCTAGGAGACTGGCGGTAATCTCGATCGTCTTTTTTCCCATCTTAGACACGATCTTTATCTTGTCCTTAGACACTTCTACATTGGTGTAGAAGTGCCTAACAAGGTCCTCACAGTAGGGTTCCCTGTAGTGCGAACAGAAACCCCATACTCTGGACTGGTGAAGGTTGTTCAGATCATCTACATAAGGTCAATGTATTGACCTTCATCTTTGATGGCCTTCAGTAAGATCTTTTCGTCAACGAGACAACCATCCATGACTTGAGAGTTTTTGGGTGCCATTGTAGTAGTAGGAGGGAAGTGAAGTTTCTACAAAATGCACAGATAAAGCATGAAAAGATTGCTGGGTTACTTGCAGAAAACTTTGACTGTTTAAGGATATGAGAGCGTAAAAGATTTTGAACATGTGTAAAATTCCTATTTATAAGAAAACTTCTTGTGTTTTGATCAACGGCTCAGATCTTCTCAGGATTTGAATGTTTATCACCCCACGGTTGAGGTTCCTGGCATTTAATGCGCTGATTCACTTTTTGACTTTTCAAAGATCTTAAGGGGCTTATTTGCAAAAATCGCTGTCTTTCATTGGGTAACTTGTCCTAATTTGATGCGTCACGTCTTGGGATTGACAGTTTCTTTCGATCGTGCGCTTCGTAGGTTCCTTTGTGATGATTGCTTTTTCCAGATGGCATGTTCTGACGTGTCTTTTAGTGAGCTGTGTCAGCTACCTACATGAGAAACCTTTAGCAGGGACCTCTCTCAGTGTCCTTTCTTGACTCTCTTTGAGCTTCAAAAATTTCACATTTTTCCAAGTCTTCTTGACTCCCCCTAAGCTGTAGGACACTTAACAAAAGTTTATTAAAGAAAGTTAGCTTAATTTAATAATACCCAATTCATTTCTTAGATAAGAAAATCTTGATTCATAAAGAGGTTTTGTGAATATGTCAGCTAGTTGCTGATCAGTGTGAATCTTTTCCAGTGAGATATCTTATTCTCCACATGATCTCTGATGAAATGGTGACGAATATCGATGTGCTTTGTTCTTGAGTGAAAAACAGGATTGTGGGTAATCGCTATTGCACTTGTGTTGTCACACATGATAGGAGTATCATTTTCGACGATGTCATAATCTCGAAGTTGTTGTTGAATCTCATAAGATTTGTGCACAGCAGCTTCCTGCAACAACATATTCAGCTTCAGTGGTAGAGGTGGCTATGGAAGTTTGCTAGGATACTAGGCGATTTCCCATCATTTGGCAGGTTCCGCTAGGGCTCTTCCTATCAATTTTGCAACCTGCAAAATCAGAATCAGTATACCCAATCAGTTTGATTCCTCCTTCTTTAGGATACCACAAGCCTACTTCTTGGGTTCCCTTTAGGTATCTGATGATCCTCTTAGCCGTTGTGAGGTGGGACTCCTTGGGAGCGACTTGATACCTTGCACACATTCCAACTGCAAACATAATGTCTGGCTTGCTTGCAGTAAGGTAGAGCAGTGACCCAATTAATCTTCTGTATTTAGTGATGTCCACTATTTTTCCTCCTTCATCTTTATCCAGGCTTCCTGTCGTTGCCATTTGAATGCTTACTGTACTGGTGTTCTCCATTCCAAATTTCTTGATCAGCTTCTTTGTATACTTCATTTGATTTATGAAGGTTCCTTGATCAAGTTGTCTGACTTGCAATCCAAGGAAGAAGCTTAATTCTCCCATCATACTCATTTCAAACTTGGATTGCATTACATTGGAGAACTTTTTGCATAGCTCTTTGTTGGTTGAGCCAAAGATGATGTCATCCACATAAATTTGGACAAGCAGGATGCTATCTTAATCCTGGATTCTAAATAGGGTTTTATCCACCGTGCCCTTCATGAATCCATTATCCAGCAGATATTTTGACAAGGTGTCATACCATGCTCATGGTGTTTGCTTTAGTCCATAGAGAGCTTTTCTCAATCTATACACCATCCTATCAGCATTCTCTTCGAAACCGGGTGGATGTTCAACATAAATTCTTCTACTAACATTCCATTTAGGAAAGAGCTCTTTACATCCATTTGATACACATTGAGATTCTTGTGAGCTGCATAAGCTAGAAAGATTCTGATAGCTTCAAGTCTAGTTACTGGAGCAAAAGTTTCATCAAAATCAATGCCCTCTTCCTGGCAGTATCCTTTTGCCACTAGTCTAGCCTTGTTCCTTACAACTTGTCCTTCTTCATCTAGCTTATTCTTGAATACCCACTTAGTTCCAATAACTTATTGATGAGTAGGTCTAGGAACCAAGTACCAAACTTGGTTCCTCTCAAATCCATTCAACTCTTCTTGCATGACTTGAACCCAGTTGGTATCTTCTAGAGCTTCCTCAGGGTGCTTCGGTTCTTCCTCAAGCCATACTACTATTAAGGTATATTTCTTCCTAAATATACTGATTAGATAAATTGGTCCAAAGAGATCCATGTGTAACATATCTAGTATCCTATCTGTAGAACGAAGGGTTTTGTTCTTGAAGGAGCTCTTTACTTATTTTTCTTTTTGACATGCTCCACAGACAGCTTCCTTCTTGTAAACCATATCAGGTAGCTCTCTGACTAGTCCTTTCCTAGCTAGCGTATTCATGGTTTTGAAGTCAGGTGGCTTATCCTTTTTGTGCCACAGCCAGCTAGCTTCAGGAGTTCCTTTGGCAATGAAACAAGTAGCAGTAGTTGCTGATTCCCAATCAGCAACATAGATGTTTCACTTCCTCGTTCCAGTGAGCTTGACTTCCTGAGTCCTGTTGTCCTTGATCAGGCACTTGTTGAGGTTAAACTCCACATAGTAGCCTTTGTCACATAATTGACTTATGCTTAGGAGGTTGTATTTTAAGTCTTCCACATGCGATACATCTTTGATGCATATTTTTCCTCTAATTAGGTCATCTAGTGCCCTTTGTGCTTCCTTTGAAGTTATCTCCAAATATGACCTTAGGTCCTTTGGTAGCTTTGAAGTTGATAAGGCTCTTCTGGTTTCCTGTCATGTGTCTTAAGTAGCTGCTGTCAATGTACCATATTTCCTTGTAGATTCCTGTCACAAGTTCCTGCAATCAAAGAGAACTCACTTCCTTTTAGGTACCCATACAAGTACAGGTCCTTTCTTGTTAGTCTCCATATTTCTTTTAGGAACCCATACTTGTTTTATAACAATCTTTTTGTTATAACTCTTGCTGGTTCCTGAATTTTTACCAGTATACTTGGTATACTGCGTGTGTGCTTTTGTGTGCAAGTGATTTCTTCTTCTGCCACTTAGGAACATAGGTTCCATTAGCTTTAGACTTATAGGTTTGTGGCAGATAGGGAGCTTGAGACCTTTTACCCTTTCTAGGCTGCTGTCTGTGACTCCTGCTTCCAGCATACTTTGGTTGTTGGAGCCAACTTCTGACAGACTTTCAAAGCTTCCTGCACTTCTGCTTGCAGTTCCCCTAATTAAGTTAGGTAATTCATTTTGATGGGGAATAACTGCAGGCACAAATGTAGGTTCTTTTGAGGTGCTGGCTGTTGAGGTGGAAGCTTCTTCAAAATAGCCTATGCCAGCATGATCCTTTAGACTTCTTTAGATTTTTAGTATAGCATCCAAGTCTTTGGATGATTTATTGAAGGTATTGATAGTTTTAGTGAGAACCTTCTTCTCATATATCAGCTTAGTGACTTGCAGACTGAGCTTACTAACTTTAGCTTTGAGGTCACTGCATGCTTGACTTTTTTATTTTTCTAAGGTAAGTAGCCTTTCCAACGAAGCATGCTCTCTTTTAAGCTTTACATTTTTTAGCTTCAACTCCTCATGAGTTGAGGTAATCTGCTCGAAGTCACTCATGATTTGTTTGAAAGCACAAATAATGTTCAGTCTTTCATTAAATTGAACAGGAGAGTTAAGATACATTACCTTATCTTCTGAGTCATCATTTTTTGCCATGAGGCAGATTAGAGCTTCTTCATCTGAAGATGAATCCTCCGAGTCACTATCGATGTTTGACTCTTCTTACCTGAGAAGTTTCTGCCTCACTGATAAGTGCCCTCAGCCTCTGGCGTTCTTAGTCTTGTTCTTTCTTGTCTCACCTTTCGCTCATCCTCTGGATATCTGTGAACTTCTGGATGTGGGCACTCCATGGCATAGTGACCTGGCTTCCTGCAGTTGTAGCACAGGTCAGTAGTTTTGGCATTTGACTGGGGTGACTGCCCACTAGTTCCAGTTTCACTTCGTCCTCTTCCTGAAGCCATCTGTTCGTAAGTTCTCTTATGAACTTTTGGAACTTATTTAGGAGTAATGTCATGTCTTCTTCTGCAGTGGCCTCCAAGGTAGCTTGTCTGATCTTTAGACTTCTTAGCTTCCTGAGGCTGTCTTACAGTCAGTGCAGTAACCTTCGAGTTACTTCCTTCGGTTTCCATCTTTCTTCTGTTGATGTCGAACTCGAAGGCTTTAAGGTCTGAGAAGAGATCAAATGTGCTTATAGATTTTAAATCCATAGATACTCTCCTGGTAGTTGTCTTGCTATCCCACTCAGCAGGAAGAGCCCTTAGCACCTTCATGTTTTTCTCCTTCTGAGTGCAGATCTTGTCCAGGGACTCGAGCTCGTTGATGATGGTTGTAAACCTTAGATCCATTTGTTCTAGTTTTTCTCCAGGAACCATTTCAAATAGCTCGAACTTCTGGGTAGCTGTAAAATCTTTGTTCTCTTTCGTAAGCTCAGTGCCTTTGCATATTTGCTCAAGCTTTTCCCAGATTTCTTTGGTGATTCTGTAAGTTTTTACCTTGCTGAAGGTTCCTTTATCGAGAGTGAGGAATAGTGCGTTCTTTGCTACTGTTGTCAAGGTTTGCTCGTCTCCTCTCGTCAGCAGTCCATTCTTCTCTAGGTTTTTCCAGAACAGCTGGATGTGGGATAGCTTCTACATCTCCTTGTTTATCAGCTGCTTCATCAACGGCCCTGGCAAATAATGGGTTTACTTTTGTGATGCTTGGTGGTCCTTCAGTAATGACATACCACATCTCATCATGCATGGCCGATAGATGTGTCTGCAAGTAAATTTTGCAATCATCATATTCTTCAATGGAGAACATAGACACTTTATGAGAATCTATGTTTGATATGCTTATGAATTTTAAAACAAATAGAGGGTTTTCAGAAAGCAGGGATCAGGTATTGATCAGTTAGATCGGACGTTTAATCCAATCTGCTCTGATACCACATGTTGGTCCCAAGTAGCAGTTAGTCTTAGAGAGGGGTGAATAAGCTTACTCCATTTTCAAACTTTTCTTTTAAAACCGGATGAGTAAGTCACTCAGGCAGATCTCTAACGAGTTTACTGTCCTAAAGGTTACTGCTTGAGCATTTACCTTTAATGAGCTTACGAGAATGAGTTTTATGCACAGTGGAAATTCTTTTATACCAAAGCTTCTTTTCTGAAAACCGTTGATATGCTTATGAGAGATATGCAGTAGATTAAAGTAGATAAGCAATAATAAGGATAATAATAACAACAGCAAGCTATATCAAAAATAAACACAACGGTTTATAGAGGTTCAAGGGTGGAGTAATCCCTCTACGTCCTCTCTACTCCTTCTCAAGGAGGAACTTTGTTAGGTCAAATGGTTGATTTACACAAGCCTCGCTTAGACAACCTAAACCTAACAAGAACTGTCAGTCTCTCCCACACAAGGTTACTGCACAGTGACCGAACTTAACTAGCCCATACAGAGCTCTTGTTCTTCTACTAAGAACATAAATACTTGATCAGGAACAGCCTCCGATCAAGCAACTCCTAATAGTCTATGAAAGAAAATAAAGTGGTTTTATTCAACAACTACAGGAAGCAAGCTTTAGAACAATGAGCTCTTTAAGCTATAGATAGCTTGCTGCTAGACTGGACTTGAAACTTCTAAAGATTTGTAAGATAAATTGTTGGATAGCTTGAGCAGTTTTGTTTGCAAGAGTTTTGGGCTTTTAGTTTCAAGTACTTCTCAAGTCCAGATCTTCTGGTATTTATAGGCAATGAGGATTTTGTCCGTTACAGAGAGAGCCTCCTTCGCAGCATGCATGGAGTAACGTGGTATCTTCTGATTTGTTCGTACAAGGCTGTTGAGATTGTACATATCTGCTGCTGCAGTCGCCATACCCAGTCTGACATATCTTCAGACTTCCTTTTTGCTTTTGATACGTGGCATCATTTGATTGGTAGAATTTACGGTTGTGCCTAACGTAAACCTCGTACACGGACTTTGAGGTAACTGCTACTTAACAGGTTGCTGATGCTTCCTGGTTATTCAGTTGGCTTCAACTTACTTTGTCCATCGTACAGTTAGCAAGCTCAGCATCCTTGTGCAGTGAGAGTCCAATATCCTTTTCAAGCAGTCTGATGCAGAGACTTGTACTTAGATAATGTTTGTTTTAATATCTTATGCAGCAAGTTCTTCACCCTCCATTCTTGATCATCAAGCTTCCTGATCCTATACTTAGAGAATTTACAATAGAATCTAAATACATAGGATCCTAGGTTCTAGTCTATTACATGTTTTATCTTTCATCAAAATCTATGCAATGTTTTTTACAAGTAGCAAAGGTCTGCCTGAAGTCTTCCACTGAGTTTCAAAAGCTGCAAGTTGCATGCAACAAGGAAAGAAGAAGTCTATATACATCGAGCTTGTCTTGGAAAAGCTGAAGGAGAACAACTTTGCTGCATGCTGCACGACTAGACACTACAAGCTATAGATGTAGTGAGGTTAGTTGCAGCAATAGAGAAAAAGTTACAGCAACTGAAGTGAGACATGTACAGCGGGATCAACCTCAAAGGACTCAACACCTGCTGCATGTTCTCTGTTGATACGAGGAAATATCAACTTCAGTTGAGGGTGCAGTGTACGACAGACCTAAGCTAAAAGGACAAATACAAGGATGGCGAGAGAATGGAGAGTTGCCACCTGGCCTAATCAACTGCCTGAAACCTGCAACATAAAGGACAACCGTAATTAATGGCCCTAATGCCCAAGGAGGAATTTGTCTCCTACTTTTTCAGGTGCGCATTAAATTAGGGTGTACCTTGAAGATCATGAAAAAGAATCTTGATCGTCCAGATCGAATCGACAAGGAATATACTTGAGCGTGAATAGATCAACGGTCAGGATGCAGCAGGAGAAGATAGTAGCTTAAATGAAGACGCGTGGAATGTGCACCCTTCAACTGGCGCATTCCACCAACTATAAAATAAATGAGTGAGACTGAGAAGAATGAGGATTGAAAATTTGAAAATCGCACTCTAACCTTCCAAGCTTACAGCGATTATAAAGCTTAAAGATATATCCAACTCTTTTCAGTCTCTCACTCAACCCGAAGCAAAAAGCATTCTACCATTGAAGATTCTGAGTGTTTTTGTTTCACCATAGTTGAAGATTTATATAAATCTTTTATATGATGTGTGTAGGTTGTTTTATTTAGGTGTCCACAGTTGATAGGAATTAAATCCTTGATTGTGCGTTTTGGTCTTGTTGAAGAAAACATCATGTGTGAATCTTGTCTTGTTGCTGAAACCTAAGAAGGGAGTAAGAACTTTAGTAGGCTAATGTAGAACCCTTAGAGTGTGTTTAGTAGGAGAAGAATCTTGTAAATCTAAAGCTCTAGTGGATATCCTCCTTGTGAAGGAGAAGAGAGGATGTAGAAGGCTTACACCACCTTCGAACCTCTATAAACCTTTGTATTTATTTTACTACTTTCAGCATACATCTCTCATTATTTTGTTGCATGCATTCATATGGCTTATTTGTGCATACTCTTTAACTTGTCAATTAACTTAAATAGTTAAAAAACTTGTTTTATTTGCTGAACTCTCTTTCAAACAATATTTCCACTGTACAAAACTCATGATAGTGTTAGGTTGTAGCAACAAGTTTGCTGCAAGCAGAACACTTAACTGACAACTCTGCAAGCAGCGATAGCTTACAGCAGGTTACAGCAAAAGAGAGGTAAAAAGCGAAAAAGGATAGAGGTTCATTCAACCCCCCCCCCCTCCTTCAAACCTCTGTAACCACTTGGGACCAACAAAATCTCTTAGGCATTGCAGCTTTTGTAAGCATGGTTCTTGCTGCTTTCCTTTAAAGTTCTGTTCTTCCTTTCTACAACATCATTCTGTTGTGGTGTTCTTTCAGTTGAGTATTTATAGCATATCTCATTCTTAGAGCAAAACTTTTCAATTAATTTGTTGGTAAAATCAGTTCCTTTGTCTGATCTTATCTTCACAATGTTCAGATTCTTTTTATTCTGCACTCTCTTTATGAATTCTAGCAATCTTGTCTGATTTTCTGATTTCTTGGAAAGAAATATTGTCTAGGAAAATCTTGAGTAGTCATCAACAATGACTAGAGTGTATTTCTTTCCACGCATGCGTATAGGATCAATAGGTCCAAAGAGATTCATATACAACAGATCCAAGATTTTTTATGATGATCTCTATGTCTTTTCTTTGAAGGAGACCTTGACCTATTTTTCCTTTTGGCTTGCTCCAGAATTGCTTTATTTCTTGTAGAGTCTATATTAGGTAGTCCTCTTACCAATCCTTTCCATGGCTAGCTTATTAATTGTCTTGAAGTTCAAGTGGCTCATCCTTTTTGTGTCATAGCCAGCTCTGTTCAGGAGAACTTTTTGCAATAAAACATGTTAGCCTAGATGTAGATTTGCAGTCTACTAGATAGACATTTCCTTTTCTTGTTCCAATTAGCATCACCTCTTTATTTAGAGCATCTCTTATGAGACATTGGTTTAGAAAGAACTCCATCATATGTCATTTGTCACTTAATTGACTAATGCTCAACAGATTGTATTTTAGCCCCCTTTACATATGACACATCATAGATTTGTACATTTCCTCTGATGATACTTCATGTACCCAAGGTGCTGCTTTTGAATCATCTACAAACACCACATTTAGTTCTTTGCATTGTTGGAAGTTCTTCAGTGAAAGTTTGCTGCCAGTCATGTGTCTTGATTAGCCACTATCAATATACCATAAGTCCTTGCTGCTACCTGGCAACTGTACCTGCATGTTGGTCACTCATATTTAAGTACCCATACATGTACGGGTCCTTAGGGGTTAGATGTCTTTGACTTCAAATTCTTCTGTACAGCAATGTTTCTACTTTGTGCTGCATTGAACTCTTTATGCCAATATCAGGTTTTTTTGACTTTTCTTTTGGCACAAGAAATTTGTCTATAAAGTGCCAATCCTCTTACTGTAAATTTCTTCCTCTCGTTTCTTCTCCTTGTCAATCCTATTAGATGACTTGATCTGTTTGGCTTCATGGTTCCCTTGTTGTAACCTATAAGGTTGCTACTCTGGGCTACTACTTGCAGCAAACTTGTTCCACTGCAAGTTGAAGCTTTCAGTAGTCTTGTATTTTGAAGTTACAGCACTAGGTTTGTTGCCTTTTAAGATTGACATTTTTTCTTTTAAGTCTTCAATGATAACTTCATCAAGGAAATGTGTTTCACTTTTAACAAACTTTGGTCCATCAATGGATTTTTCCTTGTTTGAATATTCAGATCCACTATACCCAATTTCAAATCTAACTTCTAATGTCTTTTTTGTTGACTAAAGAAATATCTTGATCGCTCAGAAGCTTTGTTGAATAGGTTTATAGTGGATTTGAGATTCATTATCTCTAATTCAAGCACTCTTACTTTATTTTTCAAAACAATGGACTCCATTGACACTTATCACTAAATTCTTTTGAAGCTTGATAATCATATTTCCATTCATCAAGTTTTATGAGTTCTTGTTTTCGAATGGCATTTTTCTTTTTAAACTTTTCATTTTCAGTATTCAATACTTCAAAATCATTTAAAAGTTGTTAAACAAAGTTATATAACTTCACATCATCAGACTCAAAGGTTTTAGGTTCAAAAGGTACCTGTTGGTTCCAATGGGCAGTAGGTTTGGGGGGTGAATAAGCCTACTCAATTTTCAAACATTTTCCTTCGAAAGGCCTAAGTCTAGAAGCAGTAACCTTTTGGGAGGTTACTTCGGAGTTATCAGAGTTATATTGTGGAAAATCTTACTTCTGTTGAAAACACAAGTATGGAAGATGTGCATCTGATATTGGATATGCAGTTTGAAAGGTAAGCACAGACATAAGCATAGATATACAGAGGTTTGAAGGTGGATTAATCCTTCTACATCCTCTCTGCATCTTCTCAAGAGGGAACACTGTTAATATTGTTGATTTACACAGACTTATCTATTACAACACAGACTTAAGAAATGAGTAGCAAGCTTACACCCAGCTGCTTGCCTACTCTCCTAACTGACCCACACGGGATCCTACCTGACCCACTCAAAATCCTTACTTTCTTCTTTAGAAAGTGAATAGCTTATCAGGACCCTAGTTCTAGCACTAAGCACTTCGAGACAGTCTTTAAAAGGTTTTGTCTTTTTCTTCAACTGGATGCAGCAAGGTTCGGCTTCTTTTGCAGGTTGCTCTGTTGTAGCTTGCTGCATGACTGAATGACTGAGTAATCTAGCGTTTCTGTGGTTTAGAGTGTTTGAGCTTCCTTCTCCTCTTTTTATCTTTTATACACTCTCTTCTCTTCTTTTCTTTTCCCCCTCTTCTTTTTTTTCTTCCACACGCTGCTCTCTATTTTTCCACACTCTTCTCCTCTTTTTGTTTTACTCTCTTCAGTCTTCTATTTATAGATGTAGGAAATCTGCCCGTTGAATGTGCGTAGGTTCCCAGTATTTAATGTGTCGTTCTCTTTCTGGTACACGTCAGCTTTATGTTTTCCACGTGTCTTCATTTGATTGGCTCCATTCTTTATCTCTCTACCGGTAACTTTTAGCTTCCTTCCAATGTTTTATTTGTAGCTTTCTTCTCGTGCTTGCTTTGTCAGGTGGCTTGAAGCTTCTATAGCTTGCTGCTTAGTAGTATGCTTTGGCATGGTCTCTTCCGGGTAACTTCCTGTCAGGTAGCTTGCTGCATTGCAGTATGCTTTGGCATAGTCTCTTCCAGGTAGCTTCCTGTCAGGTAGCTTGTTGCTTTGCAGTATGCTTTGGCATGGTCTATTCCAGGTAGCTTCCTGCAGTAAGCAGTATCCTTTTAGTTTACCGGATTCCTTTCACCATTCTCTACATTATCCTTTCTTTGAAGTTCTCTGTCGTATCTTCCTGTAGCGACCTTGCTGCAGTAACCTTATCACATATATTATGTTGATAGATTGAGGGTTACTTTTCTAAGGTTTTGTCTCATCAAAACATACTCAAATATTTCTTAACAATTTTTCTCCTTTTAGATGATGACAAAACCTTTACAGATCAGATCAAGAAATCATAATCACTTTAAGCACTGAAAGCAGATGTATAAGATATAATCGTAGAACATACTACTTTTATTAAATCACATACAAGTCAAAAAGAAAGGTCATAAGGAGTGAGCTTAGAAAACAGAAGATGTTTTATATAGATAAAACATTTACAGCACAACGTAGTAAGCAAAGTACAATGTAGACATTCTATCTTGCTTTTCTGGCTCATTCTTCTTTCTCTTGCTCTTGTATTTGTTCCCCCTTAGCTTGCTGCTAGCTTTAATCTTCTGTCTATCTTCTCCCTCTTTCTGTGCAAGTTTTTGCTCCCAATTGATTTTCCTCTTTGATTAGGGAGGAGAGCGGAAAAAGGTGAAGAGGTTTGAAGAGAGAGAAAGGAGATTCGATCGGAGGGTAAAGTGAAGAAGCAGAGAAGCCTAGGTGCAGTACCTTGCTGCAGCCTTTCTTTCTTCTTTTAACCTCACCAACTCCTCTGACTGTCTCTCATTCTCGTTCTCTTGTAAGCATAAGAGAATCCACCCCATGGAAGGGCTGGAATCTTCTCTTCTCCAACTTTTGGAAGACTTTTAATCTTCCAAGATCTTCCCCTTTTTTTTATCATCATCATCGAGCTGAAGCTCTGGGGTTACTAGAGAGGGATCCTTCTCTCTATCCTCCTGCCTCGAAGAGAAGAACTTGGGTGCAAGTCCTTCGTCACTCTCGGATTTGAGGTGAGGGCAGTAAGCTAGAAGATCGAATCTTCTGAGAAAGATATGCTTAGAAAGGATTAAGCGTGAGGGGTGACTTTTCGTGATTTGAATGGTGCTTGGTTGATTATTTGCAGAGAACATGCTGCTAAGAAAGAATTGAGAGAATGGTTTCCAACAATCAGGTGCCATGTTGGTTAAGGATATGAGAAATTATATGAATGAAGATATGTGTAAAGGGTACATGTATATATATAGAGTTTGAGATACTCCCTGTATTGGATGAACTGTTGATCGTACGGTTGAGGAAAGATCTTTAAAATAGGATCTTTTAAAGATCTCATTAACTGTTTCACTAGTTTTCATAAAGTTGTTGGCAGTTTCCACAGCTTTGCATCTTTTCGCCTCTACATGAAGTGATTGCTTGGATATATGGTCAAGATTTGATTTTCAACCCTTAGATCTTCTTGATCATACGGCTGATATCCTAGGGTTCTGAAAATGTGGTCTACTTCTGAAAAGGTGATCCACTTTTCATGCTCACGCGTTACCGAGAGTTTTTCGATAACCACTGGGTTTGATGAGATGTAACCCACCAGTGACCTCTTTTCCAGTGACTTGATGATAAGTGTCTTGATGTCCAGTAACCTAGTATCCAGTTGTTTGGTGTCTAGCATCCTGGTATACAGCAATCTGGTGTTCAGTGACCTAGTATCCAACAACCTGGTATCTAGCGTCTTGATATACAGCGTCCTGTTATCCAGCGACCTAGTATCCAGTAGTCTGGTGTCTAGAGTCCTGTTGTCAGAACTTCATTTGTCATTCCCCAACTTTGTTAAAGCTTTCCCCCTGGATTCAGTAGCCTATTGTTTAGGGTGAAGTGACCTTCTTTTAGAATATTCAGCTTCCTGTGTCAATCACATCTTGCTTCTGTTGTTTGGGTTGCTCTTGGTGTCTGCTTCCTGTTGATTTTACAGATATGTTTCTTGAAGTTTGCTTTAGTTCATGTAGGACCTTTTTGAGCCTGGAGATCTTCTTTTTGGTTGTTCAAAGGTCTAAAGGTTGTTTCTTGTAGCCTTTTGTCAAAGGTACCAGCAGAACGAATATCCTTTTATAGGTACCCATACTAGTATGGGTCCTTTTGGGTTAGTTTTCTTTCAGGAATCCAAACTTTCCTTACAACCGATAGTTGTTATAGTAATTGTTTGTTCCTTTAAGACTTTTTCCAGTAAGCATAGGATAAAATAGAGATTGGGTGTGTGCAGGTGATTATCTACTGTATCTCTCTGGAATATGAACTCATTTAGATATAGATAAGACAAATTTTGATACAAGTAAGGTAGACGATTTTCTTCCCTTTTAGAGTTGTTATTGTCTGCTTGGTTTTTACAGCGAGTGTTAGGTTGTTGTAGACATCTTACAACACACTTATATCCATTGGGTGTCATCAAAGTTTTATCTTTCTTGCCTACTGAGTTACCTTAGTTTGTACTATAAGTTCTCCCTTACTTTATGATTATCTCTTTAAGATGTAGGGTCACTTCAGTACGAATTTAGGTACTCCTGAGGTTTCTGCATGGGTAGGTGGATCATCCTTTTTGAAAATCAACGTACAGGCTTCCCTTCTTATTTTCAAGACAAGTGACCAGAATTTTTCGGGCCTGTTATCTTCAGCCCTCAGATCATTATATGTCTTATTTAAGATAAAGATTCTTTCATTTGGCTTTAACCCGCTCAGGGTCACTTGAGTTTCTTAAACAGGTATAGATTGTAAGGAACATTATTAAGATTTTGATGAATGACAAAACATGTAATAGAATTGGAACCTAGATCCAATGTATTAGAATCTGTTGTAATATTCCTTAGATTAGGGTCAGGAGGCTGGAAGATCGAAGACTAGAATTGAAGACCTTGTTGCATAAAAACCGCAAAGGTAAAAATAATACAGCAGGCTACTTCGGATAAGATGCTGGTTGTAAACTGACCAAGGATACTGGGATAAATGAAGAGGATGTTGAAATGTAAGGAAGCTCCAGCTACCTGAGAAGTAGCGGTTATCTCGAAGGATGTGCTCAAAAGTTTACGGTAGGAACAAGCCACAGTTACAATCAACCAAGCAGTGCCACGTATTAAAAAGTAAAAAGGGAAGTCAGAAGAGATGACAGACTAGGACGGTGATTGTAGCTTCTGAGTGACAGCCTGAGCAAAAAGTATACGATCAAATCAAGAAATGTCACATCACTCCAAAGAGTCAGCAGATCAGATTTTCTCTCCAACGGACAAAATTCAAATCGCCTATAAATACAAGAAGACTAGGACTTGAAACGGACCTGAAACAGACCTGAAACTCTTGCAATCAAAATGCTCAAGATATACACTAAATATCATTTACAAAAACAAGAAGAAGTTTCAAGTCCAGTCTACGCAGCAAGCTACTTTCAGCTTAAAGAACTCAACTACTTTAAGCTTGCTGCCTGTGTTACTAGAGTTTTATTCTCTTTATTAGACTGTGTGGAGTTGCTTGATCAGAGGGTGTGCCTGATCAAGTATTTTCGCTCTTAGTAGAAGAGCAAGAGTCTTGTGTGGGCTAGAGGTTTCGCTCTTAGTAGAAGAACGAGAGTCCTGTGTGGGCTAGAGATTTGGTCACTGTGCAGTAACCCTGTGTGGGAAAGACTGGCAGTTCTCGTTAGGTGTAGGTTGTCTAAGCGAGGCTTGTGTAAATCAACTATTTTACTTAACGAAGGTCCCTCCTTGTGTAGGAGAAGAGAGGACGTAGAGAGATTATTCCACCCTCGAACCTCTATAAATTGTTGTGTTATTTACTGTTGATTACCTTGATCATAATATTGCATATCTGAATCTATCTGCTGCATATCATCCCTAAGCATAGTCACGGTTTTTAAAAAAACAAGTATTGTTTTGAAAAAGTATTTTCGCTGTGCATAACACTCTTTTGTTTCAAACTTAAAGGTAACTGCTCAAGCAGCGACCTTCGAAGTAAGATTTTCTGAAAAATTGAGTAGGCTTATTCATCCCCCCCCCCTCCTCTAAGCCTACTACAACTTGGGACCAACAAAGATATTCGGAGCTATCTTGACATAGGATATATAAGAGCAAAATTAGAAAGAGGTACCTTGTCATTACCGTTCTTTTCTCAAGAGTTAGACCCTTACTTCCTTTTGAAGTATGGACTATTTGACGGAGTGTGCTTCTTATCTCACTCATTCGCTTGTCTTCTTCAGCATTTTCTTTCAAGGTTGTTGTCTGCTCATTGCTGCTGTCCAAAGACTCTAGTATGTTCCGTACGCCCGGCTTTGCTCTGTAACAACTTTCTTATGTCCAAGCTTCATGTTTAGCAACTTGCTTCACTTGTTGGTCTGCTCTGCACCTTTTCTAAGTAGAAACTTGTTCCTTATGCACAGCTTCCTGCTTAGTAACCTGTTTCTTGAGCATAGCCTGTTATTCATCAACTTCCTACTCCTAAGCAGCTTTACTCTACAACTCAACCTACTCTTCTATTTTTTTCTTAGTCGTTGTTGTCTTTACATCAGTCATACTTTTCAAAGAAGGCATGCGATGTTTTTGGTCATATGTGTCTATGATGTGAGAGAGAGAGAGAGAGGTGTTTTCATCGACGGGATCAGGAATTGATCAGTTAGATCGGTCGTTTAATCCAACCTGCTCTGATATAATTTGTAGGTCCTAAGGGGCAGTAGGCTTAGAGGGGGAGTGAATAAGCCTACTCAATTTTCAAAAAAAATTCTCCTAAAGGCATAAGTTCAGAAGCAGTAACCTTTTGGGAGGTTACTTTAGAGTTATCAGAGTTATATTGTGGAAAATCTTTCTTCAGTTGAAAACACAAGTATGGAAGATGTTCATCTGATATTGGATATGCAGTTAGAAAGGTAAGCATAGACATACGCATAGATATACAGAGGTTTGAAGGTGGAGTAATCCTTCTACATGTTTTCTGCCTCTTCTCAAGAAGGAACATTGTTAATCTTGTTGATTTACACAGACCTATCTATTACAACACAGACTAAACAAATGAGTAGCAAGCTTACACCCATGCTGCTTGCCTACCCTCCTAACTGACCCACACAGGATCCTACCTGACCCACTTAGGATCCTTACTTTCTTCTAAAGAAAGTGAACAGCTTATCAGGACCCTAGTCCTAGCACTAAATACTCCGAGACAGTCCTTAAAAGGTTTGTCTTTTTCTTCAACTGTATACATCAAGGTTCGGCTTCTTTTGCAAGTTGCTCTACTATAGCTTGCTGCATGACTGAATGACTAAGTAATCTAGCGTTTCTGTGGTTTAGAGTGTTTGAACGTCCTTCTCTTCTTTTGATCTTCTATACATTGTCTTCTCTTCTTTTCTTTTCCCAATCTTCTTCTTTTTCTTCCACACGCTACACTCTCTCCCTTTTACTCTCTTCAGTCTTCTATTTATAGATGTAGGAAATCTACCGGTAACTTTTAGCTTCCTTCTCATGCTTGCTTTGTAGCTTCTTTCTCGTGCTTGCTCTGTCAGGTGGCTTGAAGCTTTTGTAGCTTGTTGCTTTGCAGTATGCTTTGGCATGGTCTCTTTCGGGTAGTTTCCTGTCAGGTAGCTTGCTGCTTTGCAGTATGCTTTGGCATGGTCTCTTCCAGGTAGCTTCCTGTCAGGTAGCTTGCTGTTTTGCAGTATGCTTTGGCATGGTCTCTTCTAGGTAGCTTCCTGCAATAAGCAATATCCTTTTAGTTTACCGGATTTCTTTCTCCATTCTCTGCAGTATCCTTTCTTTGAAGCTTTCTCTATCATATCTTCCTGTAGTGACCTTGCTGCAGTAACCTTATCAGACAAATTATGCTGATAGATTGAGGGTTAACTTTTCTAAGGTTTTGTCTCATAAAAACATACTCAAACATTTCTTAACAGTGCATTTTCTTCTTCATTGTCTTCTTCTTATGCCATTAGACAAATCATTCCTTCATCTTCTGAAGAGGAGTCCTCTGAGTCTAATACTGAGGTTGATTTCTCATTTCCCTCAGCAGTTGATGTGCCAACTCCTCTAGCTTTCTCAACTTCTACCAGTAGTGCCCTTAGTCTATGTTTTTTTATTTCTGCTTATTTCCTTCCTTTGAGCTATCTTTTCTGGTGGATATTTATGAACAGTTGGATGAGGGCAGTTTCTAGCATAATGACTAGGCTCTGCAGTTGTAGCACAGGTCATCGGATTCTGCTGCATTATGTGGTTGCTGCACTGCTGCCGCTGCTGCATGAGAGCTTTCTCTCTAAACTGACCTCCCCATCTCTTGTCATTTTTCATAAATCTTTTGAACTTCTTCAGCAGTAAGGTCATATCCTTGTCAACTCCCTCTCTTAGGTCTACTATACGTGCAGTGCTAGTTGCAATAACTGATTCTTTGGTGGTTCTTGTAGCAAGTGCAATGACTTTACTGCTCCCTTTATCTAAGTCATTTTTTTCCATGTTAATGTTAAACTCGAAAGCCTTTAGGTCAGAGAAGAGGTCAAATGTGTTCATAGACTTCAAGTCTATAGAAACTCTCATGGCTGTGGTTTTTCTGTCTCATTCATCTAACAGGGCTCTTAGCACTTTCAGATTCTTTTCCTGCTGTGAATAGTGTTTTCTAAGAGACTCCAGTTCATTCACAATCCCCATGAATCTTAAGTCCAATTGTTCTAGGGTTTCATCTGGTTTCATCTCAAATAACTCAAACTTTTGAGTTGCAGTTAATATCTTATTATCCTTTGTAAGCTCTGTACCCTCACAAACTTGTTCTAGTTTGTCTAGTATCTCTTTAGTTGTTTTGCACGACTTCACCTTACTGAGTGTTCATTTGTCTAAGGTGAGGAACAGTGCATTATTAGCAATGTTATCCAAGTTGGACCTTTTTTTCTCTTCATTGGTCCATTCCTGTCTTGGCTTTTCAATGTAAGTCTGAACTTGTGGTTTTTCCTCTTCTTCAGCAGGCTCCATTGCAGCTCTTTCTACCCTCCTTGCTTCTTTTAATGCTTTTGCAAAGACATGGTTTGACTTTGTGATCAGGGGTGGTCATTCTGTGATCATTAACCACAGTTTGTCATGCATAGCTGAGAGGTGTGTCTGCATTCTTATCTTCCAATCATCATATTATTCGATAGTGAACATATGTAACTTAGCATGATTAAAGTCCATAATTGAAGAAGATAAACAAAGCAAATAAGACAGATAAGGCAAATACAACACGTAAAAGAAAAACACGAGGGTTGATCTGGGTAGACAACCAGAGAAGTTGTTTTTTAACCCAACTTACTCTAATACCACTTGTTGGCCCCAAGTGATACAGAGGTTTAGAGGGGGTGAATGAACCTCTATCGTTTTTCAAATTTAAACTCTATCGAACAGTAGTTCTGTAAGTTATTGATACTTGCAGCAAACTTGCACTATTTGTGTTTTGTTTACAGCAATGTAGAGGTGTTGCAGTCTAACACTTAAGAGATTTTGCACAGCGGAATTTGTGTATGATAGAGTTTCAACAAATAATGAAACCTGTAACTACAAACTTAGAAGGTTTCAGCAGATTAAGCACATAAACATAAAAGCCATAAAAACATGCATACAACAGGATATATATATATATATATATATATAAGTTGTAAATGCAGTAAGATAAAATACACAAGGCATTATAGAGGTTCGAATGTGGTGTAACTCTTCTACTGTCATCTTTTCTCCTTTTCAAGGAGAAATTCCACTGGGCTATTTTTGCTTTACATGTTATCTATCATACAAACATTCGCCTATGGACTCAGCCGACTAAGACTCTTACTCCCTCTCAAGGTTTCAGAAGTCAGACAAGAAATCCACACAAGGTATTATCATTTTTCAGGACTAAAAACACACAGCAAGTAATCCTTCCTCTCTCTTGTGGACACATAAAACAACCTAGGCACACAACCATAATTGTTGGTCCCAAGTGATACAGAGGTTCAGGGGGGTGAATGAACCTCTATCGATTTTGCAAAACTCAACTCTATCAAACAGTTATGCTGCAAGTTATCGATACTTGCAGCAAACTTGCTCTAGTGTGTTCTGCTTGCAACAACAAAAGGTGTTGCAGCCTAACACTTTTGAGGTTTATGCACAACCGAATTTTGGGTGATAGAGTTCAACAAATAAAGTAACCTTTTAACTACAGAGTTAGAAGGTTACAGCAGTTAAGCACATTCGTATATAAAGCTAGTTTAAACATTCATGCAGTAGATATAACAATAAAGTTGTAAATGCAGTAAATAAACATACAAAGGTTTTATAGAGGTTCGAAGGTGCTGTGAGTCATCTACGTCCTCCCTTCTCATTCTCAAGGAGGAAATCCACTAGGCTATTTGATTTACAAGACTATTTCCAAACAAACTTCGCCTAAGGACACTGCCTACTAAGACTCTTGCTCATTTCTTAGTTTCAGCAGTCAAACAAGTCATTCACACAGGTTATTATCCTACATAATGACTCAGACACACAACAAGGAATTTTTTCTCTTATTGTGGACACCTAAAACAACCTAAGCACACAGCTACATGATTAAAGATAAAAAATAAATCTTCAACTAGGGTGAAGTTAAGTCTTCAAAGGATTTGATCGTTGTTGTCGACTTGCTACTAGGTTGAGTGAACTAAAAACACTTGTTCTTTGTAAGCTTGATATTTGTTGTATGCTCCAGAATATGAAAGTGAGAGCAATATGCAAATTTCAGATTTTCAGTTAGTTCTTCAACTCCACTCTTCCTCTATTTATAGGTGGTGGAATGTGCTCGATGAAGGAAGCACATTCCACGTGTCTTCTTCTAATACTTCTCTTGGTCACACCAATTTTGATCTTCAGATCGTCCTTAATGATCTCTTCTTGTTTGACTCCTTGATCTTCAAATCTTTTCGTGTACAACCCATTAATGTGCACTTGTAGCTTTATATGGTATGTCGTTTTCTCCATGCTACAGTTCATTAAATGCGGCTTGTCCTTTTTTGCAGTTTTTGCTGTTGTACCAGGTGCAGGTGGCGGCTTCTCATTGGCCTGTTCCACAACTTATTGGGGGTGCTGCATTACGCGGGTTGTCGCATTCTAAAACGCAAAGCTTCCAGGCTTTCTTTTGGAAATCCTTCTAAGTATGGCGTGTTGTAAGCATACTTCTTACTTTCCTTGTTGCTTACAGCATGCAATAATCAGGGCCATAGAAGGTTTCACAATCTCTAAGGACACTACTTATTGAATGAAAATGGTGTACTCTAAAGTCCTAATACTTACAACATGTTTTGTCTCATCAAAATCTAGACAACTTTCTTCTTACAGTTTCCCCCTTTTTGATGATGACAAAATCATATAGAAAAATTGTTATAGCAATAGATTAACCCAACAAATGTAATGATTTCAAATTTGATGAACTAACTCAGAGGGTGACTGAAAAAACAGAATTGTATGCCCATATAACAGGAAACTAAAATAACCCAATGTGTGAAGAAAATTAGTGAAAGACAAATTAAAATATCTCTAAAGTATTATCTCATACACATAAAAATATAAATTAATACTAAATTTGATTTTGTTGAACGGGTTTAATAGACCAAAGCATGATTGTTGACTATGTTATTGGACGGTCAATGCCATCCCATAGAATGCATGAGACTGGTCTTACCCATAAATTTGTCAAATTATTTTGTATTTTTAAACTAGTACTCGCACCAGCTGCGATGCGCGTTTTATGATATAATGTTGGTAAATATTAATTATTTCATAATATAGTGTAAGTAATTTTAGTATATAGAAGACAATATATATTTACATAACTAAGAAAGTATAAATTTGCTTAAGATAATTCAATTCACAACAATATATTGATATTATACATATCAAATTCACTAATCTATGATTAATACTAAAAACAATAGTATCAATATCATGATCTCAAATCAAAATTGGAAATTCTACCCGTAAAGTTTGTAAGTTTTTTAAAAACTTCTTTATACACAACAATTATAGTTGAAACATTTTTTTTATTATCTATGTTACAAACTAATATCTTAAGTCACTTAAATTAAATATACTAAAAAAACTAAAAAAAAAATTATGAATTAAAAATCAAATTCAATTATTTAAATTAAACACATGTGTATGTGAGTATGTATATATAGAAACATTAATTGATATAGCAATAAAATTAGAAATTTTACGTAGGAACTTGATGCAAGCATTGTCAATTATGTATTTTCAACCTTTTATTTCAAAATAAATTGAATTACAATTTTTTTTAATATCATTTAACATCGAAGATGACAGATAATTATTCCTTTATAAGTATCACATAAATTAATTGATATAACAAGACATTAATCATTACAATTTAAACTCAACACAAAATCAAAATGTATTAGTAGTCTACGATCATGATGATGACAATATAATTAGAAACTAAACATATAATTTAAATAATTAGGTGAATCATATAAATTCAAAATGTGCACTCTCATATAAAAATATACGAAGTCCTAAGTGTAAAGTAAAAGATTGAAATTTTATTTGATTATAAGATATTTATAATTTAAAAAATATTTATAATTCAGACTAAATACATATTATATATACATATAAGTATATACACACATCTTTAATAGTGTTATATTTATTTATTAATTTATATTATTATGGTATAAATTATCTCCATGCAAATTAATATTTATTATTGAAATTATTGTTTGGATATCTATTGTTGATTTTTAATAAATTCTTCTATAAAAATTAAGTTAATTAAGATCGATAAAATGAGAATAAATTAATACAATAATTATATTATTATATCAAATGGATTAAATAGTAAAAAATGTAAAATAAAAAATTTGTTGATGGGACACTTACAAATATTAATTTAAAAAATATTTAGAATGACATAATTTCACACTAAATACATTATATATAACATATATATATATATATGCATCTTTAATAGTGTTACACTTATTTATAAATTATATTTATATTAAATATGATACAATTATCCCCAAACAAATTAATATTTATTATTGAAATTATTGTTTGAACATTATCTATGGTTGGTGTATAAGAAATTATTCAACAAAAATAACTTAATTAGTATTAATAAAATATATATTATAAATTGAATTAATTAATTAATAAAAATGCAAAATAAAAATATTGTTGATGTGACACTTTTTTGTTGAGAAAATAGTATTTCTATAAATATCTCAAACTTTTCCTCTATTACTATAGTATATAAATATATAGATAAATTTATCTATTTACTTTTTCTTTTGAGTTTCTATACAATAAATATAAAATTAAATGTATTAATAAATTTAAAATATAAGTTATTAATAATTTTTTAAATGGAAATATTTAATAAATGAGACATTTATTGTAGCTATTTTTGACAGAATATTCTGCTATATATATATATATATATATATATATATATATATATCAACCTTATAAACATAATTTGTATTATAAATTCAAAGATATCAGCCTCCACAGTTTTAAGAATTTCAACACTTTTGTATATGTTGATTTCATTTCCTCCATCACAAAATATATTGTCGGATCGGATCGGATTATATTGTCCTAAAAAGTATATATCTAACACCACACGACGAGTCGGATCAGATTAGATCCGTGCTACAGGGGCATGGAAGTTCTAAAGTCTTTTCAATATGGGATTTTGGTTGTTGAAACATTACTCAAAATGAATTGGCATAATTGAGGGCTTAAATGATGCATACAAAAATTAAACACCCCTCAAGTTATTATTGTAGGTTGCAGAGTTGGAGAAATTTGCAGAATTCAAATATTTAAATTATGTAACACATACACAAGAGTAATACAATCAATTAATACAATTTATTGACCAGTCGATTATATACTGTTCAATCACAATATAAATACCAAATTCTGAACTGCACATTCAATGGGCAACTGGGTATCATTTCAAGGGCTCCCATTAAGTAAAACCTGATTTCATATATATTAATTTACTTGGTTAAAAAATAGTCTTAACTCCTAAACACCATTAATCTTTTATTATGAATTATGATAATTGACCAAATGTAGACATTTAGTAACTAGACTAGTGTAAAACCCAGTATATCACACGGGTATTACAAAAAAGGAGAAGTTGGCAACTTCTATTTAAGGAAATGGAAAAAAAAATTGGTTAACGAAATTTTAGGTCAATTAAAATGTATTTTTGATATGAAAGTTTTGTGATATGCAAAATTGTTGCTAGTTTAAGTTGATCATGTAATAAATTTTGGTATTTTACTTTAGGTATCATATCCTTAAGATCTGCTTGAAAATATATACTACAATTATATGTTATATATATGTAAAAATATTTTAATTTATTTATGATTAATATCTACATTTTTTGTTTTCTAAGAGATTCTGACAATATGTATCTTATTGTTGTTAATTAATATTATTTTTATTTTAATTAATGTATGTTAAACGGCTTTTCATATAGCTTAATTTTTGCAATATCGTGAGATTCTGAGTATAAATTTAATTACTTAAGAAATTTTCATGTATCATTAATTTTTAAATTAACTTGTATGTAAATTAACATAGTCATTGCAAATGAAAATGAACTAATTTTTTGCTAAAAGTTACATTATGATTATCATCTTGCTTTAATTGAAATTTCAATTGATGAGGTTATTCCTTTATTTTTGCTAAACGTTACATTAGTTTTGTTAAATTTCATATGTTTTTAAATTGAGAGGAATTGTAATTAAATGAGTTAATTAAATTAATTTAATATATATTAAAATAATTGGATGGAATAACCATAGAGCGACACGTGTCCTCTAGTGGTTATTCCTTTAGTATGTATAAAGATAATAGTTATGTTTGTGCAAATTGACGATTGGATTGGGTAATTAATTATTATGATATATAATATATCACATATTATTTTCATATACCAAGTGCATGGCCATAGCCCATGACTCATGCAATCCTGGTCATATGACCTTAAATGTGAATTTCACGCTTAAAACGCACTACCACGCGCCCCAAATTCGTGCTCAACCCGAATTTCACACTCTAACCTTTTAGTTATATTCACATAACCTTTTAGTTAAATTCGCATAACCTTTTAATTAATTTCGCATAACCTTTATATCCTAATAGTTTATATTTTATAGAGTATTATAAATTTATATTACATTTTAAACTTTTTTTGTTATAGTAATATAACCTTTAGAATATAATAATTCAACTCTTCTATTATAATAATATAACATTTATATTTTTAAAGGTTATGATAGTTGTGAATAAATGTTACATCAATATAACATAAATGTTAAGTTATAACTAACATAAAAAAATTCAGTTATATTACATGACTAAAAAAATTCTAAGTATACAACTTTAAGTTTTTAATAGGGAAAATATCAAATTTGGTACCTGAAAATAGGGTTTATTTTAGATCGGGTACCCCAAAGTTCAACTTAATCAATTAAGTCCCTCAGTTTTACCAAATCAATCAGAATTGGTCCCCGCCGTTAAAAAACCGTCAAATCCAACGGAAGTTAACTGCCAATTTTGGGAAAATTTCAAATTTAGTACCCGAAAATAGGGTTTATTTTAGATCAGGTACCCCAAAGTTCAACTTAATCAATTAAGTCCCTCAGTTTTACCAAATCAATCAGAATTGGTCCCCGCCGTTAAAAAACCGTCCAATCAAACAGAAGTTAACTGCCAGAAAATGAATTAAAGCAAAAATTAATTTTCTAACCCTAATTTCTTCCTCAATTCGTGCGTAGGCTCTCCTCACCTCAAAATTGATCGATTCTGGACCACAATCGATCAATTGAACCCTATTTTCCTCAATTCTGAACTTCAAGATCCTCAACCTTTGTTTGCAATGTCCCAAAATAGCGAGTTTTCCTCATATTCAAGCTGAAAATTTTCTAAGAGGCTTCAAACACAGCAACAATGTAAATGTGGATTTGACTTGCCTTTGAAGACCTCTTGGTCGAAAGATAATCCAGGGAGGAGATATTGGTGTTGTCCAAATTATGGGGTAAGGTTTATTAAAAAAGGCAAATGCTGCTGTGCACCAGGTGCACGGATCTGGATTGGTGCAACTGGGGCGACCCGACCCGGATCCGCGCACCTGGATTTTCTTTTTTTTTTCGCTTCAGGCTGTTACCTTTATATTGTAAAGATGTGACCTTTATGTTATATAAGTGTGACCTTTATGTATAAATGTTATGACCTTTATGTTCAGTAACTTAGGAAAAAAATGAAGATTTTCAGGTTTTTTCGCTTCAGATTAAGACCTTTATGTTGTATTGTTGTAACCTTTATGTACAGTTCTTGTGACCTTTATGTACAAATATTATGACCTTTATAATCCATAACTTTGAAAAAAATTGAAATTTTCAAAATTCAGTGCATTTTAAGGATGGATATATGTGCAGCTAATATTTCATAAACGTAAATATGTACAAATTTTGTTAAAATTCTTCATTTTTTTTCTAAGTTAGAGTATATAAAGGTCATTACATTTATACATAAAGGTCACACTTATATAACATAAAGGTCACATGCATATAACATAAAGGTAACAACCTGAAGTGAAAAAATAAAATTCAAAAAATAAATAAATAAATAAAAGTGCGCGGATCCGGGTCGACCCGGACCCAACCCGAATTGTACATACACCAGTTGCACAGGAGACTAACTCTTTAAAAAATTAGCCAAAAGAACAAAAGGATGGATATTTTTCCATGTATATATATATATATATAGAGTTAGTCTCCTGTGCAACTGGTGTATGTACAATTCGGGTCGGGTTCGGGTCGACCCGGATCCGCGCACTTTTATTTATTTTATTTTTTTTGAATTTTATTTTTTCACTTCAGGTTGTTACCTTTATGTTATATGCATGTGACCTTTATGTTATATAAGTGTGACCTTTATGTATAAATGTAATGACCTTTATATACTCTAACTTAGAAAAAAATGAAGAATTTTAACAAAATTTGTACATATTTACGTTTATGAAATATTAGCTGCACATATATCCATCCTTAAAATGCACTGAATTTTGAAAATTTCAATTTTTTTCAAAGTTATGGATTATAAAGGTCATAATATTTGTACATAAAGGTCACAAGAACTGTACATAAAGGTTACAACAATACAACATAAAGGTCTTAATCTGAAGCGAAAAAACCTGAAAATCTTCATTTTTTTCCTAAGTTACTGAACATAAAGGTCATAACATTTATACATAAAGGTCACACTTATATAACATAAAGGTCACATCTTTACAATATAAAGGTAACAGCCTGAAGCGAAAAAAAAAAGAAAATCCAGGTGCGCGGATCCGGGTCGGGTCGCCCCAGTTGCACCAATCCAGATCCGTGCACCTGGTGCACAGCAGCATTTGCCATATAAATATATATATATATATATATATCATTTAAGTACTTTTTCACATGTGTATGTGTATTACATACATTAATTAAGACAGACTTAAATTAGACGTGTATTTTTATATTTAACGAACAAGTGGTTGTTATGGGTCAGTTCGAAATAAAAAAATACAATTGATAATCATAAAATTGATATGCTAAATTCGCTCCACCTGTAATATTTTATATTATGTTAGATCTACTTTCGTATTATGTTAAACCTACATTTATTTTCTAATTTCATACTTTTAGAAGGGAAAATATCAAATTTGGTACCCGAAAATAGGGTTTATTTTAGATCGGGTACCCCAAAATTCAACTTAATCAATTAAGTCCCTCAGTTTTACCAAATCAATCAGAATTGGTCCCCGCCGTTAAAAAACCGTCAAATCAAACGGAAGTTAACTACCAGTTTTGGGAAATTTTCAAATTTGGTACCCGAAAATAGGGTTTATTTTACATCGGGTACCCCAAAGTTCAACTTAATCAATTAAGTCCCTCAGTTTTACCAAATCAATCAGAATTGATCTCCGCCGTTAAAAAACCGTCCAATCAAACAGAAGTTAACTGCCAGAAATTATACATCCAACATCCAAAAACTGAAATTTCACATCCAACATCCATTCATCATACTCCTCTACACATTATAAACCACAAATAAAACAATGATCAAAATTACAACAAACTTTTTGCAAATTTGTACTTTTTCTCCAAAGCACTGATTTCATCCTTCATTTTCCTTTCATTGCTCTTAGCCATTCTCTTTCCTTCATTGATTTCTTTCTCAAGTCTGTCACATTTTCTCAACAATCCAGGGATGATGCTTTTGGACCTAACACAGATTTTATCATCAAACCATTTGAACACTCCACAATACCCTACTTTCTGCATTGTCATATACAAAACATGATGTTTCAAATTCAGCCAAATAAGAAAAAAAAAATAGAAATTCAGTCGAAATTCGAAGTAAAAAAAAATGATAATAAACCTTACCCCATAATTTGGGCAACACCAATATTTCCTCCCTGGATTATCTTTCGACCAAGAGGTCTTCAAAGGCAAGTCAAATCCACATTTACATTGTTGCTGTGTTTGAAGCCTCTTTGAAGAATTCCAGCTTGAATTTGAGGAAGACTCGCTATTTTGGGACATTGCAAACAAAGGTTGAGGATCTTGAAGTTCAGAACTGAGGAAAATAGGGTTCAATTGATTGATTGTGGTCCAGAATCGATCAATTTTGAGGTGAGGAGAGCCTACGCACGAATTGGGGAAGAAATTAGGGTTAGAAAATTAATTTTCGCTCTAATTTGTTTTCTGGCAGTTAACTTCTGTTTGATTGGACGGTTTTTTAACGGCGGGGACCAATTCTGATTGATTTGGTAAAACTGAGGGACTTAATTGATTAAGTTGAACTTTGGGGTACCTGATCTAAAATAAACCCTATTTTCGGGTACCAAATTTGAAATTTTCCCAAAACTGACAGTTAACTTCCGTTGGATTTGACGGTTTTTTAACTGGCGGGGACCAATTCTGATTGATTTGGTAAAACTGAGGGACTTAATTGATTAAGTTGAACTTTGGGGTACCCGATCTAAAATAAACCATATTTTCAGGTACCAAATTTGATATTTTCCCCTTTTAGAAACTATTATATATATCTTCATACATTTTAATAATATTAGACATACCTTTTAGTTATATAGTCATACATTTTAGTTATGTTAGCTATATTCTTATATATTACATAAGATATATGTCTAATACAACATAAATGTATGATTATATAACATAAAAGTATGTGTAATACAATGTAAAGGTACATGTACAATATGTATCAAAACTAGGAGTTTTTTTGTTTAAGTTAAAGGTATGAAATCTGAACATAAAAGTAGGTCTATAATATAAATGTAGGTTTACGATAACGTAAAATAAGTCTAACATATCATAAAGGTTATGACCAAAAAATAAAATTCAAACGCAAAAAATAATATGGAAAATTTCACATTTCGTACCAAAAAATAGGCTATACTTTAGATTGGGTACCCCCAAAGTTCGAGTTCAGTCAATTTAGTCCCTCAGTTTTTCAAAATTCATCAAATTTAGTACACGCCGTTAAAAAACCATCCAAACTGACGGAACTTAACTATCATGAACGTTTTTGTGCAAAAATTAGGCGGGAAACCCTTATTTTTCCCCAAATCGTGCGCAGCTTCTCCTCTACTCAAAATTCGATCGATTTTGGGATCTCTGCTCTACAATCAAACAGCAGAAGCGGCGGAGGAAAGCCGCCAGCAGCAGTGGCGCGTGCGAGTGACAGTTGCGCGTCATCTCCGGCGGCGGCGTCGATGACAGATCAGGGAGGCGGCAGCGACTGGAAGGAAACAATGCCGAAGGAGTTCCGGAAGTTGTATGGACTATTACGGTTGAAGAGTTGCAAGAGACCTGGATCCTTCGATCACGATTCCGAAATGCTTCAACGGTGATAGATGATGTCATTATACAATTTTCTATTTGTTTTTTTCAAAATCTTTAATTGAAAAGTCATTTGTATTTAAGAATAATGGGTTTTTGTTTTCTTCTTTCTTTTATTTTAATTCTACAACTTGATTGAATTTTGAGAAGCTGCGTATGATTTGGGGAAAAATTAAGGTTCCCCATCTAATTTTCGCACAAAACGTTCAGGGTAGTTAACTTCCGTCAGTTTGGACGGTTTTTTAACGACGTGTACTAAATTTGATGGATTTTGAAAATTGAGGGACTAAATTGATGAACTCGAACTTTGGGGACCCGATCTAAAATATAGCCTATTTCCGGATACCAAATGTGAAATTTTCCCAAATAATAATAATAAAGCGGGCGGGTAGACCCGAATCCGATCCGAACCTGATTCACAGGAGAGCTTCTCTTGTATTTTCCCATAAACTTACACATTATTGTATTTATCACGTCATTATATTCATAAGACGGAGTTTCACTTACAATTCACAACTTAAATTCATTTTTATAAATCATAATCTATTTTGTGAATTATAACTTATTGATTCATTTGTTTCACTAAATTAAATTTATGAATTGATGTTTTCTTTAAACGATATCTCAAAAGAGTTCTGGTCTTAATTATATTTTAGTGGAGATGTCCATGAATTAAATACCTTCTATTTTAAGTTTTAATATTAATCTAGTACGTAGCGTTTTATTGTATTTCAAAAAGTCATTTTGGTTGTTGAAATAATTACTTTGATTTGAATGGGCATTATTGTCTACTTAAATGTGTTGCATCCAAGAATTCAAAAACCATGTTACCAAGCTTGAATTCATATTTAAATTTCCCATTTCATATTTTGATTTTTTTCCCCAATTATTGGTGCCTACTTATTACAATAAATATTTTATTTTTATTTATTTATTTTAATAAAAGAAGATTGGGAATTTATAAACTTAGACTGTACCAATATATAGGATTACAAATCAAATTTTCAAAAATGAACTTTAAATTATTCAATATTGAAACATCATTGTATGTTTTTAATGTAATAAAGCATCTTACTTCCTATTGATACACACATACAAATATGAACATATTTTACGTCAATAGTATTGTTGTTGTGTAATGTTAGAACCCGCCAGATTTAGTAATTTAAGAAAATATAAAATAATAAAATTACAAAAACTTATGCGAGATTGTCTCATGTGTGACGACACCTGCACACGATCGTGTCCTAGAATAAGGTCGACTGTGCACGACCGTGTTCCAAATACGATATATAAGTATGTTTTTTTAACTATAATGTTAGGAATTGAATTAAAAGGTTTTGATGAGACAAAAATATATGCATGTTGCTATACAGAGTATCCTACCTTTCTGAGCTTGCAAAATTCTTGCATTCTATAAATTGTAAAATTGCTTAAGTATAGGAGGTTACTGCAAGATAAGGAGACCGACTAAGCAAAGATACTACTCTTTGAAGCATCAAAGATAAAACAAGGTATATGCAAGCAGAAGAAGAGAAGTTCACTTCTAGGATACTGGAAGACATCAGACTACAAAGATTATTGCAAGTAAAGGTGGTTGCCCAAAGATGCTATATAGAAAGGATGTCACTTTACAAGGAAAAAGCATACTGGTACTTTAAAAAAAAAAGGTTACTGCATATAAAATATTTGACAGATTGAGACATAAAGTCCACAAATCTTACAAATTACAACATCAGACGAATTTTTCAGGGCAAAAATGAGGTTTTTTTCTTTTTTGATATTTTCATAATTTTTAGGGGCATTTTAGAAAACTCAAAATTAAATTATTAGATCTCATATTTATCAAAATAGTTTTTTTTTCCCTGAATTGAATAAATTGATCAAGGGTAAAAAAATATTTTATTAAATATGAGTTCCAATAATTCAATTTTGGTTTTTCTAAAATCACTCCAACAATTATGAAAATATCAAAAGCACCCCAATTTGACCTGAAAAATTCGTCAGAGATTGCAACTTGTAAAATTCGTGGAGTTTAGGTTGCAATTTGTCAAAAATAAAGTTTACGTGCAAAGTGTAAAATACGAAAAATGCATATTGATTTATTGATTTAAGTACTATTCGAATCCATTAAAAGATATAATTTATGTTTCGCTTAAAAAAGAATATATAATTTGGAGAAGGGATGGTGTGACTTTGGGTAAACGGTACCTCCAACCTAACCTTAATACCTTTAAACAACTAAAAAAATTATATTTATGTTACTTAAATAATATTTATAAAAAAACAATAATTATATCTTATAAATATGCAACTAATATATCATGAATATACAACTAGTATTTTCACCAAAATATTTATTCATTTATACAATTGATACCTTATAAGTATACAACGTATATCGTATAAAGATACAACTAATACTTTTTACTGAACAAGTAAAATATAAATTATAAACATACATTTTAAGGCAAAGTTTTGGATGAGACCATGTCATGAATCTCATTTCGTGAGACTGGTCGGTTAGGTCGAACATAAAATATATGTAGTTTGTGTGTATTAGGTAATGTTAGATAATATTTTAAATTATGAGATGTGTATTGTGTGTATTTGGGTTGTATTAAACTATGTTGTCCAAGCACTCTTTTCTTTCTCGAGTAACATGTAATATTTTTGGATATATTAGATAATACATTTTTATACATCATGTAATATTTTCGTATTATATACACATACTGCATAATATAAAAATATAATAATATTACATGATATATAGAAAATATTCTCTAATATACAAAAATATTACATAATTTATTATATTTGACCCAACTCATCTCACACATTGAGATTTGAGAGAATCACACACGGAAGCTACTCATATTTCAATTGACAAAAACTTTTATGCACTTGATGTATGGATTTAAGATCCATGCGCCTAGTTTCACACGCCTCACGCGCTTGGGTGGATGCGCTCAAATCCACCCAAACTCGCTGCAGTTGTCATACCCTTACGTTCATACATTTATGTTATGTTAGACATATCTTTATATAATGTTAATCATACATTTGTGTTCTGATTTCAAACACTTAAAATTTTCAACTATACCTCCATAATAATGTTAGACACACCTTTAGTTATATTAGTAATACATTTAGCTATATTAGTTATACATTTATATATTATATGAGGTATGTCAAAAATAATATGAAAATATGTTTAACATAACATAAAGTATGACTAATACTATGTAAAGGTACATGTACAAAATGTGCCGAATTTAGGTTTTTTTAGAAGTTGAAAGTATGAATTTGGGCATAAAAGTATGTGTAACATAACATGATATATGTTTAACGTAACATAAAAGGTATGATCAAATTTAAAAATTAACCGCGAAAAAAAAGAGGGATTGGACTGTACGAATCCGACACTTCGATGCACCTAATGCGCACAATTCCTTCTCATTTCAATTATACACATAATGTATCATTGTACAGTCAATGTATTCGATTTCGGATATATAATCTCTTTTTGGATAATTTTGTGTTGTGATTGCCCTTATGATTAATCCGCAATCTACCCCCAATAAAGAAAAGAAATGGGCATTAACTAGGGGCATTTCTGTCTTTCAGCGCAGGCTACCAATCTTTGAAGCTACATAAAACAGAAGTCGTGAAAAAGTGAAGTACCTCAAAAGACAATTCAATATCATATCATTATCTCAATGTTGTCTTAAACTTTAAAAAAAGAAAAAAAAAAAAAAAAAAAAGGGTTTCATCTTTCATTTTATTATGAGAAAATTTCATATTTCGTACCAAAAAATAGGCTATATTTTAGATTGGGTACCCCCAAAGTTCGAGTTCATTAATTTAGTCCCTCAGTTTTTCAAAATTCATCAAATTTAGTACACGCCGTTAAAAAACCGTTCAAACTGACGGAAGTTAACTACCATAAACGTTTTTGTGCAAAAATTAGGCGGGAAACCCTTATTTTTTCCCCAAATCGTGCGCAACTTCTCCTCTACTCAAAATTCGATCGATTTTGGGATCTCTGCTCTACAATCAAACAGCAGAAGCGACGGAGGAAAGCCACCAGCAGCAGCGGCGCGTGCGAGTGACAGCTGCGCGTCGTCTCCGGCGGCGGCGTCGATGCCAGAGGAGGGAGGCGGCGGCGACTGGAAGGAAACAATGCCGAAGGAGTTCCGGAAGTTGTATGGACTATTACGGTTGAAGAGTTGCAAGAGACCTGGATCCTTCAATCACGATTCCGAAATGCTTCAACGGTGATAGATGATGTCACCACATTATACTATACAATTTTCTGTTTCTTTTTTTCAAAATCTTTAATTGAAAAGTAATTTGTATTTAAGAATAATGGGTTTTTGTTTTCTTCTTTCTTTTATTTAAATTCTACAACTTGATCGAATTTTGAGAAGTTGCGTATGATTTGGGGAAAAATTAAGGTTCCTCGTCTAATTTTTACACAAAACATTCAGGGTAGTTAACTTCCGTCAGTTTGGACGGTTTTTTAACGACGTGTACTAAATTTGATGGATTTGAAAAATTGAGAGACTAAATTGATGAACTCGAACTTTGGAGTACCCGATCTGAAATATAGCCTATTTCCTCCCTTTTATTATTTAATATAAAAATCCAGTTTTATTTTCAGGAAAATGGGCATCGTAGTAAATTAATGTATAGACTTAATCAGTCAAAACATTTAAATCTTATAATTGATAGCTTGATAATGAAGTACAAATTTGTTTAATTTCTAAAATAAGTGGTGCAATATAAGAAGATACATGAGTTGAAATTGTAATTATATAACTTCCCATATATTCTGATAATCACCCTAAAACTCAATTCAAAAAATTGGTGGAAAATACTTGTAAATTATAAGCATTAAATTATGATTGGATAGACAATTTTGAAAGAAATTATATATATAAAAGTGTGGTTTGCACCCTCAAGTGTTTGACAAGTGGCACTTTACAATGTTGCCAAGTGTCACCTT
Organism: Scutellaria baicalensis; assembly: GCA_005771605.1. NCBI lineage: Eukaryota > Viridiplantae > Streptophyta > Magnoliopsida > Lamiales > Lamiaceae > Scutellaria > Scutellaria baicalensis. Next base: position 30,439,874 of record CM016721.1, read on the forward strand.
CAAGTGTTTGACAAGTGACACCTTACAATGTTGACAAATGTCCTTCCTTAAAAATTATTTTATTTATAAAATATCAAAATATTAATATCAAAATATTAATATCAATTAAATACACACCCCACTACCCTACAATAATAAAGTGCTTGGAAAAATTAATATGTAAGTTACAAATGTTTGTTAATGTTGTATTGTTATTTTTTTCTTTTTTGTTTTAAATGAAATATTTGATGTCAAACTTGAATAATTGTTTTTGTCCAACATTTCAATTTCAAAAAAATAAAACAAAATTTGAAGAGTAATTTTGCTACTACTTTTTAAGGAATTAAAACAAGTGTGGTTTGCATTCTCAAGTGTTTGACAAGTGGCACTTTACAATGTTGCCAAGTGTCACCTTCAAGTGTTTGACAAGTGACACCTTACAATGTTGTCAAATGTCCTTCCTTAAAAATTATTTTATTTATAAAATATCAAAATATTAATATCAAAATATTAATATCAATTAAATACACACCCCACTACCCTACAATAATAAAGTGCTTGGAAAAATTAATATGTAAGTTACAAATGTTTGTTAATGTTGTATTGTTATTTTTTCTTTTTTGTTTTACATGAAATATTTGATGTCAAACTTGAATAATTGTTTTTGTCCAACATTTCAATTTCAAAAAAATAAAACAAAATTTGAAGAGTAATTCTGCTACTACTTTTTAAGGAATTAAAACAAATAAATAAAAGATATTTGAAGGTGCTAATAATATTTTACAAAAGAACATTCAAGTACGTAGTTCAAACTCAAAAAATAAAAACCTTTAGAGAAAAAATTATTTAGAGGATTCAAGAAAAAAATACCATATAAATATAAGAATTCGGTAATGTCAGACATGAAATAAAATAATATACTTTAAAATTGTAATTTAAACTATGAAACATATTGCTAATGACATTACCAAAAATAGGTGTTAAAAAAACCTTAAGATATGTGAGATTGAAACATATTTTACATTAGATAATGAAAAGGCATGCAATTTGATAATTTTGTGTTTGTTTAGAAATTTTAAAGGGTATTATAAAAAACTAATTGATTGGGAAAGAAAAAAATGTAAGTTACAAGTGCTTGCTAATGTTATATTATCTTTTTTACATGAAATCTTTGGTTTCAAACTTGAATTACTATTTTTGTCCAACATTTCAAATTGGCCAAAAAAAAAAAAAATGTAAGCAACAATGTGCAAACATTAGTTCGGTAATGTCATGTATTAAATAAAAATAATGTACTTTGAAATTGTATTTAAACTCTGAAACAATATTATTAATGACATTAGCAAAAAATAGATGCTTAAATTTTTTTTTAGGATATGTTTAGGTTAAAACATATGTAAATTTGGCAAGTATGAAAGTGAGTTATAAAAAGGATGAAATTTGATAATTTTGTGTTTGTTTAGAGATTTTAAAAAGTAAGATTACAATTAATATGTCATCATATAGGGAATTATAAAAAAAAAAATAGATGATGTACTGTTATTTTATCTTTAAAAAAAGAGCTAATATTTTCAGTTCAAATTGTAAAAAAGTGGATGAAGTGAACAAAAATAAAAGAATAGTTATAAGATTCTGCAAACAAATAACATGATTCGGATATTGGTAATCCAAAATCCAAATGTGCACATTCAGTCCAACCACCCCCTTAAACAATCAAGAAATTGTATTAAAATATTACAATATGTAACAATTTGTTAAGGATAATAAAAAAGATCACAAAACGAACACAATTACAAAATAAACCAATACATAAAGCTAATAATGAGTGCACTTAGGACAAACATTGAACAAAACAGATGTTTTCGAGCGATAAAAATCAAATATATTATATACTTTTTACAGAAATATATGAAAATACATAATGCAATAATTAAAACACCTATTAAGAACTATATATTAACAATTTTGTGTTAAAGAATAAATGAAAAAAAATATTAAAGAAAACAATAAGGCTCTGTTTGGATAGAGTGATTTCAAATCCTTCCAAGTTTGAGTGAATTTGAAATCCACCAAAGTGACTCTAAAATTAGCACAAAATGAAAACTATGGATTTTAAATTCACATTCAACCAAACACTATCAATGGATTTGCTACCAAGGATTTCAAATCCCTCCTCAAATCCACATATTCAAATGGACACTAAGAAATATTATTTTAAGAATAAAGAAAAAATATCACACTTATGTAAAATTTTACTATCATATAACAATAAACACTAATTATAAAATAAAAAACGAGATAAATATTAAATAAAACTCGTGCAACGCACGGGATCAAACCTAGTATCAAGAAAACAACAATATTAGTTTAACATTGCTGCTAGTAAGTCTCATGTGAGACCGTCTGAATCATTTCATTTGAGACGAGTCAACCTATGACCCACACTTCACAATTTACATATATGCTTGTGGATTTGGTTCAGTTAGAGTAAAAACAATCGGCCTCATGAAAATTATCCGTGAAACCGTCTCACGCAAGTTTTTGTGTTGTTCGTAAATCAAATCCACGTGTGTAAAATTACACTTTTGATAGGTGTTACAATTAATTGTTTCAATTAATTATTAAAATTAGGATTAATAGTCGAAAAAAAATCCTAAACTGAATATGCAATTCTAATCAAGTTTTTGCATATTATAAAATATTATATGACCTTCATATTTAGAGTAATCTTATATAAGAATCTCACCAATTATTTTATATGAGACGAATCAATCAACAATCCATATCTTAAAATTCACATATTAATCTAGGTAAAATATTATGTGCATGTGGATGCTTGTGCAAAAGGTCAACGCGTTGGCCAACACATCCCCACGCGCAGTCATCAGGCGCGTTCAAGCCAAATTTGCTTCAGATAGTGTTACCTTCATGTTATATTAGTGTGACTTTCATGTTATGTTAGTATTACTAAAGGTAATACTAACATAACATGAAAGTCAGTCTAACATAACATGAAGGTAATGTTATGTTAATGTAACTTTCATGTCATGTTAGTCTGACCATCGTGTTGTTTTAGTTCAATGGTTTTTGAACTAAGGGTATGAAATCTGGAAATGAAGGTCACACTAACATAACACGAAGGTAACACTAACATAACACGAACGTAACACTAACATAACATGAAGGGAACGACCAAAACACGCAAAAAAGTAAAGAGACACAGACTGGGCTGGGCAGGCCCGCACCAGCCCGCGCACGGCCCGTATCAGCCCGCGCACGGCCCTGTTGCATGGATCTCAAATCTGTGCAACTAGTGTACAAGAGACTCACTCATTAATCTATGAGAATGAGTAAAAGATATCAATCTCACTAAAACTATTCTTATTATAAACGCACGGGCCGCGCGCGGGCCAGCCCAGCCCGCGTTCCTTTACTTTTTCGCGTGTTTTGGTTGTGACCTTTATGTTATGTCAGTGTTACCTTCATGTTATGTCAATTACCTTCGTGTTATGTTAGCGTGACCTCATTTCCAAATTTCACACCTTTAGTTTAAAATCATTTAACTAAAATAACACGAAGATAACACTAATATAACATGAAGGTAACACTAACATAACATGAAGGTAAAAAAACAATGTTAATCATACATTTATGTTATGTTAGACTGACCTTCATGTTATGTTAGTGTTACCTAGGTAAAACTAACATAACATGAAAGTAACACTAACATAACATGAATGTATGACTGCATGGAGCGAATCTTGGTGGGTTTGAACGCACCCACCAGACGCTTGGGAACGCGTGGAGCTCGTGAAAACGCACGTGAGAGACGCATAAGGCAGGGTCGAATCCATGCACTAGTTATACAAAATATTTTACCTATTATAAATCTTTTTGTCATATCCTTTTGTTATTATAACCAACATACGAATATGGTTAAATTTTATGAAGTATCTCATTTGTTTTTTCAACTTCAATCTTTTCGATAATAGTTTTTTAAGGACAACAATTTTACTGCAACGACACTGTCCGAGAATTGCTTGTTGAACAAGATTACAAATTAATTATATAGAAATTTATATTATTATATTATTAATATTAAATTGCATATTTAATAAAGATAGAGATTTTTTTATAATTAAAATTACATATAATAATTACATTGTTTTCAACTTTTAAAGTTTTTTTTTCCATTATTTAATAGCAAAAAGACAGAGGAGAGAGAGGTGAAAGCAACATCTAAGAAGAGAAAGAAACAGTGACTTTTTATAGTGGGCGCTCAAAGAGACTTGACCGGCTCGGCTGCTCTATTTTTCCATCTCCATTGCTTATCTGAATGAAGGTAAGGACACCCCACCCCCCACCCACCCCCGACAAGAGATTAAAGAAAAGATGAAAATTTAGGCATGCATGTTCTCTTTTTGGGCAATCATCACTTTACTATTTGGTGGCCTGGTCCTCAATGTCTTCTCCTTCTTTTTCTTTCTATTTTTTTTACCCATCTACAATTCCTTTTTTTGTCTCTTTCACAAACAAACCAGAAAAGATCTGATAACTGATTTCCGACTCTTGTTTTGTTTGACTGTTAATAAAAAAAATTGGTGCTTTTATTGATTTTAACAGTTTTCTTTTTTCTGAATGTGAAATGGGGTTTCACCAGAAGAGCCTTTGAGCAGAAGAGAAGGAGCAAATGATTGCTTTTTGTTTGCAATTTGTGGGGTTTTCTTTAGCTTCACTTCTCTGAGATCTGAAGTGGAATTGCACTGTTATTGGCTTGGAGTGTAAGTGTGTGTAAAAGTGCTTTCTTTAATTATTTTGTTCTGTGCCTATTTATAGTGTGGCCGGCCCGGGCCGGCCCGAATTAGGCAGTTGGGAAGTTTTAGTTCAAATGGGATGAGCAATTGGATCCTAATGGGGCTCTAATTCTTGAAATTATTAGTAGGGTCCATGCATTTGTTGGCATTGTCCATAAGATCTTGAATTGCATCTCTGAAATGTAAGGAAAGTTGGTTATTTGCTTGCAGTGAAAATCAAGAATTCTTTGCTAGTCTGAAGATATGGGTATGATATTCCTTTAAATGGTACTTGCATTATTCTATGATAGGCATCTCTTTCATTTTGTGTTATTCGTGCGTTTCTTGATGTCCAATTTATGCCTCTTGGTTTAGGAAGAGGTTTATGTTTATTAAACTCGAAACTAACCTAGTGAAATTGAAGACTAGGTAGTAGTAGTTGTTATGTGATGATACTCATATGAGGCATGTAATTTGGTTGTGTAGTTTTGGTTGTAATGCTCATTGGCTTTTACTTGTTTTTTTAAATTTGTTTCTGTTGACTACTTCTTCATTCTGAGATGCGTGGAAACAGCCAACACCTATCTGTTTTCTGATGCAATATGTAATGAATATGTTCATGGATTTGTCACTTATCTCTTCTCTCATTTCATTATAGGAGGCTTATCTATGAATGAGGATAGAATAATTAGTGATGGAGTTAGACTTCGACAAGTACTGTCTTGTAGAGACGAGTCCTACAACTGTCCTACCAGCTCCTAGGTTTCATTCAAATATAAAATCGAGTAGAAAGCCCAAATGTGTAGATGATATAGCAAGGCTCAATGAAGATTTGGAGATTAATTTTGATGCCTATCGTCGTGGCTCAAGTAGAGATGTTCAATCACGGAGTGTTAGTAATGAAGTGGTGAAGAGAGGGTCAATATATCAAAGTTCCAAAGAAGTGAGGCTACTCGAGAAAACTGCATCTGCATTCTCTTTTGAAGTTATTGATTCGTTGTGTAATTTGGATGAAGATAGCTCACTAGTGGTAGAGAACAGGACCTCATTGATGTCTCTTTCAGAACAAAGTACCACCTCAGCTTGTGAAAACCAGGTAGATGTTGATGTCGACTTGCACAAGTCATATCCCCATTCACCTGAGTGTGATGGCTTAAGATCCAGCAGTTCAAAGGTCCGATTTGGCCCTGTCCAAAAGATGTTGGATCCCTTTGTCAAACACAAGTCTCACAGAAGTCCGTTGAGTAGTTTCAGTGAAACTGGTGGCGAACTGTATGATATATCAGAGAAAGAAAACCATAATTCAGCTGTGCAGTGTTCTCCAGCACACCTACATGGCCTTCTAAAGTTGGGAACTAAGCATGGGGTCCCCTTTTTTCAGTTCTCAGTGAAGTCACCAGAAGATGTTTATGTGGCCAAAACATGGAAAGTGGGAAATGCCTCAACTTGGGTTTACACCTTCCATTCACTTCCTCATAGGAAAACTAGTGGGTGGGGATTTAAAGAAAGCAACCGACAATCGTCTATGGTTGGGCAGATGCACGTTTCGTGCCATCTATGTACAGAATTTAGAGAGTTGAAAGATTTTATGGTGACAGAGTTTGTGTTGTATGATATTACCCCTTCAAGAAAAAGTATCGATGATTCAAGCTGTCGCAACGACGTCACTAAACCACCATCAAAACCGCATCCGGAGATGGAAATTGCAGCCATTGTTATGCAAGTCCCATTGGAAAAGAGAGAGAGTCTGAAATTTAAGAGTGGGGACAAGAAAACTGCAGAGACACCTCCTAACTTGCTAGATCTTTTTCGGGTCGGGAAGACGGAGGGCATTTCAGATAATTCAAGTCCCGGGAAGATGCATGTTGTGATCCCAGCTGGAAAACACAGTTTACCGGTCACTCAAAGACGTGGCCCGTCACCATTACTAGATAGATGGAGGTTAGGTGGAGGATGTGATTGTGGTGGCTGGGACATGGCTTGCCCCCTGAATATTCTTACCAATCCAACTGTTAAGATCACTGATACTCACAATCCAACACAACTCTTTCTTCAGGTACTGCTGATGATCTACCCGATTTCTCATACGGAATTAAAATTCTAGTCTTGAAATGTTTTTTTTCTGTATGATAATAAGCTTGATGATGCATGGAAAACATGATGAAAAGCCTTCATTATATGATTCAATGTTAAAAGCAAAGGTGTAATTGCTTATATTCTTGGCTGTGGATCAATACTCAAAGATCCATGTAATCTTAGTTCATTTAAAAACTTTGAAATATAGATCAAATACCATATTATATATATATATATATATATATATATGTATATAGATATATAGATACCGCATTATAATACTTATGGTTCCCCTACTTTTTTGTACAGGGAAGAAAAGATAAGATACCATCATTTAGCATAAGGATGATGGAGGATGGGAAATATGCAGTTAATTTCCACGCACAGTTATCCTCGTTGCAAGCATTCTCCATCTGCGTTGCTATTTTGCACGCTGCTGATGCTTCCACCATTGTTGGCAACGAGAGGAGCAAACAAATGCTGCATACTGATCCACTTAGGCTATTCAAACACAAGGAAATCACAAACATGTTAGATGCAATATCATCGGGTGAAGAGAAATCCAATGTTAATAAGACGAATGAAATCTTGCCATCTTTTCTACTCAATCCACCCTTTTCTCCAATTGCTCGAGTATAGGTCATTGACATGCTCAAAGCTGAGAGAAATCTTCCAAAGATGGAGATTTTCAGCAAGTGATCCATTTGAGGAAGGTGAAGAAGTCCTTCATGGCAAGCTCGAGATTATGTTTGGTGGAAATACTAGACGGGCGATCAGCATAAGCGACACCTTCCCTCGATTGTTACTGCATTCTTACCTGCTATATATATTCAGCTTTTCTTATTTCACTGTTGATATTCTTCTTAGAGTATAGAGATCAGGGAAGAGATTTCGTGTTTCCTTAAAGGCAATATTCTTTTGTAATTTAAGGTGGTGAAGGAGAATGTATATGAGTCCCATTAGAATTTTCAAAACTGCATTTGTAAATGAAAGTAGGCATTCATCTTGGCTTTCAATTTCCAATTTGGCTTTTAACATACTTAATAAAAATTCATATAAAGTGCACATGTCATATAATTTTTTGTAATCTTTATTTGTTTATGTTGTTTGAGCTGTTTAGACACATAAAAGGAAGGGGTAACAACCAAAACTACCAACGGAATGTACTTATGCCATTCACCTGCATGTATCTATAAAGCAATTAGAGCACTTACAATCAAGGATGAAAAAATAGATATCGCATGTCGTATCGCGACTTTGATTTTACGGATATATCGATGGGTATATCGATATTGCATATAGATATCACAAAAAAATTGAAAAAACAACGGAAATCTTTTTAAAATTTTGGAAATTTAATATGAAATTTTAGGGATTATTTTTATACTTCATTACACATTTATTCCACTCAAAATCACATTAAAATAATATATTTAAAACTAACATATAAATAATAAGCATTATAAATATTGTTTTTCTAATGAAAACTGATAATATATTACATAATACAGGACAAAATTACTAAAATTACATCACACAATACACTAGTACCAAAAGGATGACCTATGAGGTTCAAACATAGTAGATGAAATGTCATCTAGATCCAAACAGTACTGATACCAACTCATCACATTAATATAGTTATGCACATGTCATTCATAAGTTGTTCTATCTCGTCCAACTGCTAGCTTCACCATGAATTGGATAGTGTATACTAATCCAATCATATTGTTGATATTCATTTTGGCCTCCATAGGAAATTTGAGGATGTGGGTGATCAAAAACATCTCGAGTAGTCCAACCAAATTGTGAACTTTCATATGTGTTAGGAATATATGAATTTTAAAACATATCACTATGATCATTGCTACTCATATCCCGTTGCCATTTGTTTTATATGTACCGTTGAAAAAACATTAAACTTATTAATGGTGAATCTAAGATTTTAAATTTGTAGATACAAAACAATAATTAAACTTCATATATATTTTTATCAACTAAAATGAAAAAAAGAAAGAAATAGACATACCGAAGTGTAGACACTCTCCAATGTCACTGTACTCAATGATCTATCCAAAAAAAAAAAAAAAGAATAAAATAGATACATTAAAATGCTCTTAATATAGAAAGTAAACAGTTGAAATTAATTTAATTAAAAATGTTAGAGGAGAGATACGGATCATACCTTCAAATCTTAGAATGATAGGTTAGAATGTTCATCCTCCTTCTATTATATAGACAAATATATCTATTAAAGAAAATTAGAAAGAAAAATACTATGAAGCAATAATTGTTATTCTGAAAAAATTAAAAAGCCAACAAACATGGCTGTATGGGTAGAAAAGTGTGATGTGTAGGGAATATATTCCCTCAACAATGGGACAAAAATACATACTTCAAATTAGGAAAAATATTACAAAATCAATTTTTTTCATAAAAAATCGCGATTTTTGGTGTTGTTACGATATTGCAATATTTCGCAATATTTCCGTGATATTTCCCGACTTCCATCCAGTTTTGTTCTATACTGAACCGATATGGATATCGATATTGATATTTTGCGATATATCCGCGATACTCGGGAAAAAATCATTACCCCCAATATCCATATCGCAATATCTGTATCCGCGATATATCACGATATTTTCATTCTTGCTTACAATCATAGGAATTTTTAAGTTACAATTTCACTCTCTTTCCTCTACTTACTCCTCCGATCATATCGTTCCATTAACTATACTTACATTTTGTAACTCTTCCAACCATATCATTAGTTATACGTTATTTGAAAATTAACAATCAAATAATTTTTTTTATTTAACTTATATTAATTTGATATATGTAAATTTAATAATATTATTATTAAATTTAATTTGACTATTTTTATTACCTAAAGTAATTACATATTTACGATAATGTGAATAAAGTAAATATTAAGTTTTGCAAATTTTGATTTTTTTTTTCTATATGTAAAACATTCTTATTAATTTTGTCGTCTTATTTCGACGAATTATTAAAAAAGTCACATTATATTACATTTGGGAAAATCTTCATCAACCCTCCATTTCATCGGACATATACCTTTATTGGCAACATATTCTTATTTCGAACTCTCCAAATCAATTGGAATTGATTTTTGTGATGATCAAGTCTCTGCCACAAAATATGAAATTTAGAATGTTGCTTATAATCAGGAAATTTGAGTTTGGTGGATTTTGAATAGGTGAAGGAAATTTCAAATAGTCAAAGTTTTGTGGAAATGATGTATTTTGTACTTCAAGAATTTGTTCTGAAAAATTTTGGGATAACAAAATTATCAAGAAATCTCAATTATTTTCGACCATTTGGAGAAGGGACCGAAAAAGATTATGAAAAATATAGAACACATAATAAAAACTTGAATAATTATAGATGAAAAAAGATCTTGTAATTAATGCAAATAAATAAAAGATGGCTTGGACCTTTTATAGAAAAAAGAGCCATTTTATTAACAGCTATAAATGACTATTTTTTTAAGCAACGATAAAGTTTCATTTTTGAGATCAATTGAAATATTTACACAATTTTTTGATAACACTCATATTTATTGTAGTTGTTGGCAAAATTATTAAAGGAAAAAGTTTAAATAAGTTATTAATGTTTACCCAAAACAATTTTTTCCATTGAAGTATTTTTAGGTAAAAAATGTCATTAATGTTTACTTTTAAGTATTTATGATCCCATTTAACATTTATTTATAATATAATATACCAATAATGTTTTAAATTTAAAATAACTTAAATATTTTCTTATTTGACCTCATATTTTAACATATTTTAGAATAAAACAACTATTTCATGAAAACATAAATATAATTAGATTATTATATATACGTATGAATACATATTATTATTAATAATTATTATCATTTACACTACTAAATTATTAAACAACTAAATTTACTTCATCCATACTAAAATAAATGTCGATTTAGAAAGTAAATTTTGTCCCAAAATAATTTTCGTTTTAGTATTTCAAGACATATATTTATATGCAATGTATCAAAGATACCCCTATTTACTTCTAAATTAAGTGTTGTTACAAAAGGAATAAGAAAAAGACTCCTCATTAATTAAACTTAAATAAGGGTACATCAGACTTTTAATTATATTTCTTAATTTATGTGCAAAAGGTTAAAACGACAATTATTTTGGGACGGAGGTAGTATTTGATAATAAGAGATATTTTTATTTATTCAAGTACAACTTAAATCTCTCTATATATAAATAAAAACTAAACTATTAAACAACTAAATATATTAGATAATAATTTCACTATGATATTATGAATATTATTTTTTAATTTAAATACAACTTAAATCTTTATATTTTAATAAAGATTAAACTATTAAACAACTAAATTTATTAGATAACAATTTCACTATGATATTAGGGATATTATTTTTAAATTTAAATACAACTTAAATCTCTTTATTTAAATACAACATAAATATTAATTATTATTATTAACAACATGTATTCACACACACATATAATAAGCTATTATATTTACATTTACATGAAATAAACCTTTTACATATCTTAGAATAAAAAAATTATTTCATGAAAACGTAATATAATAGCTTATTATATATATATACGTGTGTGTTAGAAAAAATAATTATTCAAATATACACGTAATGAATATAAAATGAGTAAGTCTCTTGTGAATCAGGTGTATGGATCTTAGATCCATGCACTCGGGTCGGATCCGGGTCAGGGGGACCGCCTTTTTTTTTTCGCGCATGATTTTTGAAAATATTCACATACCAATAGGTTATGTTAGAAATACCTTTACGTTATGTTAGACATACCTTTAAGTTGTGTTTAACATACCATACTGCCCAAATTTCATACCTTGTCTTTTTAGGGCTTGATTTTTTGAATTTTGGCACATACCACTACGTTATGTTAGACATACATTTACGTTGTGTTAGTGTTAGACATACATTTATATATAGTTAGACCTACCTACATAAGGTATGTTTAACATAACACAAAGGTTGGTCTAACTATACACAAAGGTTGGTCTATTGGAGCAAATTTTGGGTGAGCTTCAGCGCAAGTGTTCAGGCGCGTGGAACGCGTGCAGACGCGTGGGAGGCGCGTGGAAGCACGTTTTTGGCGTATGAACGGGTCGACCCGGTTGCACGGATCCTAATCCGTGCAACCGGTGCATAAAAGTTTTTGCCATATAAAAATGAGTAGGACTTGCGTGCCCCGGGGGCACCGTGCCCCCAAACACTTATTGTAATACCTTTAAGTAATATGAGTAATACCTTAACATGTAACAAGTAATACCTTAAATAATACATTCACTAAAACATATATTTCAATTATACACGTAATACCTTATGAATATGCAACTAATACCTTATGAGTATACCACTAATAGCTTCAAGAATATACCACTAATACCTTATAAATACACCAATAATACCTCATGGATATATACCTAATACCAAACTAATAATACCTTTGGGGGTACGGTGCACCGGGGGTACGCAAGTTTTTGCCTATAAAAATATAGTGGCAAATAAATATATAATTAAATTAATTTTTTTGGGTAAATAAGATTTTTCTATTTTCGATTGTGATTCTTGATATATATATATATATATATATATATATATAAAACACATATATAGACATGGCTTCAATTTCTTTGAAAAGTAGGCTTTCCAAAAATATGATTTTATGTTGTGGAGAAACGTTTAACTTTTTATTTCTTGGTTTAGTGAGGTGAGATGGGGTAATATGATCATGTCATTGCTATTTTTAATGGGGTTTATCGTACACAGCCCCTTCGTGTTTTCAGAATTTACATCAAAATACCCATATGTTAAAGAAATTGCATGAAAGACCCTTGTGATACTAACAATTCAGCGCGCGTGCCCCTAATCCTGTTGAGTGCCTTTCACGCGCTTTACATGCATTTTCTTTTTATATTATATAATAACATATAAATTTTAATAAATCTTTTTTTTCAATCCATCTTATTTCTATATCCAAACTCTTTCAATAATAATCAGGCCCAACATGCTTCCGTAAAATAAATAAACCCTTTGGAATTCATACCTTTCTTCGACCAGAACAACACCGGGTGAGGTGGTTTGCAACACCACCAGTTGGAAAATTACTTCCCCCAAACCATTTTACGAACAACTCCTTACTGTTCAACTTCACCCTCAGGGAAGTTGGTCTGCAAGTTATCCAGCTCCTTCAGCAACTGCCTAGCATAACCTTGGTTCGTTTCCTACACCAAGTGTACAAGGTGATCCTTCCAATGGATGAACAAATCAAACGGAAACACGTTGAAGCAAAAGCCTTCTTTTTATTAAGAACTAAAATATATTTATTACATAATCTATAATCTCCTTTTGGGAGGAGAATACTAGATCAGCCTCTCATAGAGATGGTTGTGACTCGTAAACACATAAACTAAAAAACTAAAAACTTAGAACACTAGAATTATACAAGGATGTTTTTATTTTGAAGAAAACTATGGAGAATTTCTGATGTCCTTAGCTTCCTCCTGCTCACCTTATTTATAGATAGAAATCCGGACTTGAAGTGCGGATTCCAAACCTGCTAAAGCCAGCTATCCACCTTTTTTGAGTGGATCAACCACTGAGTGTGTGATTGCCAGATTTTCTTCTCGTGACTCATCCCATGTGAAATTGTCGGGGAATCTGCCTTTTCCTCCCGTGACTTTTCCGCATGCGATGTTTGTGGGGCATGACTCAGCCCATCTTATCTCTGCCGGGGAATCTAAGAAATTTGGCCTTCGTGGTCCCCGTGGATAACTTTTCTTTTGGGCAGGCCCTTTGTTCTCGTCTGCCCCTCTTTCTCGTCGGTCGAGTTTGGGTCGAAACCCTTTCCTGAACTCGGGTTCTTTCTGCTCTGGGCATGCTTGGCAGACATGATCTGTCCATCGACCAATATGCACCATGTTGCAGAATTTCCGGTAAGTCTCTTTGCTTGCCGGAAGCTTGTTTTCCCAAAAGATCCTTATTTTTGTTTCAAAAAGATCCTCTGCAAAGCTCGTCATTGTTCCTGTCATGGAATTCAGCAGGAAAGATCCATTTGCCGAATTATGAAAGAACTTGAATGGGTACTTGACCTTGTCCATTTCAGTTAGACAAACCCATAATCCCCATGCTCGTCGGGTAGAAGCTTCGTCTTCAGTGAATGCTCCTACCAGAATTGGAGTATCCTCCGGAACAGCCGTCTTGATGTTTTTCAAGGTGTTCCCGTCAGGTCTCCTCAACTTGATGAAATGAAAGGCTTCATGGAAACCCTTATTGGCTGGTTCTGGAGCTGCACTAAAGAAATACAATTCCAGAATATCACCTCTGGCCAAATGTGGATTATTGGCCCAAGTCTCGTGCACTGCTGTCCCAATCCATTTCGGAAGTTTCGAAATATCTGGGAACCCTGGTGAGACGGTATAGATTGAAGCAAGAGCTCCAAAGTTATACCATTCCTGTACTTCGTTTGGATGACTTCCTAGTTTCATCCAAACTCTTGGGTATTTCCAGAGATATCAATGATTGTTCTACCTGGATGGATACCCATCCTGGTGATCAGCTTCTCCCATTGATTCTGGTAAACCTGCATAGGGGAAACTAAAATCTCTTCAGTTTGAACCTTAGTTTTGCCAGTCTGTGGCCTAAGATTCAACTCTCCCTCTTTAACCCCAGAGGTGCTGGGTTGACTTGAAGACTCGGATTTTGACACTAGAGCTTCAATCTTTGTTCCAGTTGGTGCATCCTCAAGGAATGCATCATCTACATAACTCTTGGTTATGATATTTGAATCCATAATAGTCGGGTTAGAGGCCCGCTCTCTTGTTTCCTTCTTTTGCATCGTTGGAGATGCAGCCTGGAGGATAGGCCCTTGTAGCACCGTGAACAATTGTCCATGTGCATCTTGGCATGCTCGTATTAGACCAGAGATGGATCTCTGATCAGCCTGTTGGAGTCGCTGGGTGACTTCTGCATTGATGCATAAAGCATCAAAGCCTCGTTGTAGGCTCTCCAGGTTTTCCCTGAGATGTTTGACTCGTTTGAGGACTTCGTCTGCGACGTGTCCTTCCATCTCGTGTCAGGAAATCTGCAAGAACATTTTCATGAGATTTCACAATGACAATATCGTAATCATAATATTGACATTCAGCCTGTCATCTAAGTATCCTAGCTTTTTCTGGTTTAGATTCAATTTTATTTTTCAGAAAAGCTTTGACACTCGAATTATCAATCTTCAGGATGAACTTCTTGGCCAGTAAGAATAAATGCCATTTTTTGAATGTCTTCCTGACTGCAAAGAATTCCTTCTCGTTGATATGCCATTTTGCTTCACTGTCTGTGAATAAACCGCTGCAGTATCTGCATGACATTTCTCCGTTTGGTGTAGCCTTCATTAGGACTGCTGCCCACCAATGATCACTGGCGTTTGTGTAGAGAACCAGTTCATCCTCGTCTTGGGGTATAGCAAGTTTTGGAAGTTGTTGACAAACCTCCTTAAGTTGCTTAATCCCTTCTTGGTGTTTATCTTCCCAAATGAATGTTGCATCCTTCTTTAATAATGAGCTAAACATCTTCCTGTAATTTGCCAGATTGTTTATAAACATACCGACGAAGTTAACAACTCCGAGAAAACTTTGAAGTTGTTTCTTGTCTTTGAGGATATCTGGAAATCCCTGAATCTTTTTCATAATATGTCTTTGTAGGATGATTTCAGATTCGTCGATCTCAACTCCAAGGAATTCGATCTGTCTCGTAGTAATTACTGCCTTCTTTTCCAAAAGCACTAATCCTTCTTTATGACAAACATCTGAAAAGATTTCCAAATGTTTGAGATGTTCTTTCATGTTCTTGGATGCGATGAGTATATCATCGATGTAAACAAACATGAAGCTGAAGTAATCTTTAAAAAGATTATCCATCTTTCTTTGATATATCTGGGGAGCGTTTGCCAATCCCATGGGCATCACGTTCCAGATATACTATCCTTGTGGTGTGGAGAAAGCTGTAAACTTCTTGCTTTCTTCCTCCATCATAATTTGGTAAAATCCAGACTTACAATCGAATTTAGAAAATACCTTGGCACCATTAATGTTGTTGACCAAGTGTTCTCTACTCGGGATGTAGTCTTCATCGAACTCCAAGATATCATTAATCCCTTTATAATTAATAACAAGTCTTGGTTTTCCTCACTTGATTTCTCCACGATTTCTTACAAGAAATCCCGGATTGCTGTATGGAGAAACTCCTGGTGAGATCAACTTAAGGTCCAGATGTTCCTTAAGTATTTTTTGCATATCCTCACGATCCTCTTGGTTCATAGGGATTGGCTTGAATCTTACAAACTCTTGTTCCTTTCCGGATCTAACCTTCAGGGATGCTTTGAGCTCGTTCTTGTTCCACTATGCCAAAGGATTTTCATTATAATTCCTTTGGATCTTCTTCTTGATGTCTTCGAGTGAAATCTGTTCCTCGATAGAAATCTCACTCGATAAATTCTCCAATAGGCTCATTATTTCTACAATAACTATTGGAGGAACTTCTTCTTCATCTTGTACCCTAAATGAATACAAGTGATTATCCCACGCCTTGATCCCTGGTCTGGTATGTCCAAACTGTCGGTAGGATAAGAGTGCATCGCCAAATCTCCTTCTATCCGCCATTTTTTGATGTCGAAGTTTGGCTTCATCACCACGCTAGCTGCGAAAAGTGATAGACATTTTTCTGTAGAATGCCTCTCGTAATCTTTGGACAATAATCTTATGATCACATAGTGTTGTGAAAATAAATATTCTTGCCTCATTTTCCTGTGTAAAGCTTTTGAATGTTTGTAGGAAATTGTTACCTAACAATACATCTGCGCCTGTATCATGGAAATAGATTGGTGGCATCTTGACTTTGTACCATGGGGTACCGCCTGCTCCTCCAATCATTATTTTCGCCTGCTTGATTCCTCGGTTAAGAATAAGAATCCTTTTAGAGAAATCCCTTCTTGCGATAGCTGGTAGATCTTCTCCAATTTCTTTAGGAAAAACCTCCTGCTTAGCAGTACATATCCCGGCGCCTGAATCGATATAGGCGGCGAAATACTCGGCCTTGTATTCCTCATATATCATTCCGATAGAAATGTATATGGAGAATGGACTAGTGGTCATCTGATTCTGTATCTTTTATTGGCCACTGTGAACTCCATTCCATCTTGTAATGTTTCCCAAGATTTATGTTCCTCGAGAAACTCAATCCCAAGTATCAACTGATTTGAGATTCTTCCTGGAACACCTCTGATGGTCAATTCCATTTCACACATTTTTAGGGTTCCTTGGAATCTTCCAACTATTGTTTGTTGGAGGTAATATAGGGCATTACATGGGAGTGTATTTTCCCCTTGAGTAATGTCAAATATTACTTCAACTTCTCTCCATCCTTCCGGGCACTTTAGCTCTCCTTGTGTTTTAAAAACATCTGGGATTTGCTGAATTGTACTCGGTCTCTTTTCTTCCCAACGGCTACTGCTCATTAGCCTGTCTTGTTGGAAAGACATTCGCTTAGGCTCAATTCTGAAACTTTGGCTCTTGTTGAAGACGGGTTGATCTTGGATCCTCATGTCGATCTCCTTTATAGTTGGAGATTGTATGAGTTCTGGTAGAACCACCTGGCGAAGTCCTCAAAGATTCTTGGAACTTCGATGAATTCCTTTCTTAAGAATACATCTGAGTGATGTGTATTCGAAAGAGCGTAGGAAATCTTGTATGTAATCGAGTAGGGTCTGTTCCCTTCTTTCATCAAATCATTTTGTTTGAAATCTTGATGAAGGGTTAAGACTCGGTTGAAATCTCGATCTCCCAGATTGTATGCAATCCTTGGATAGACATTGAATGCCAATTTTCCTGCACACAAATTTCCTGTAACAGCCCCAAGGTATGAATCCTTGATATTTGAGATTCGCTTATCACATATTGCAAGGTTGAGTGGCGAATCTACTCCTTCTTTGAAAGTTGCTTAATAACAACTCTTATGGCTCCGATGTGAATCCATGAAAGTGTATTTGCAACTTCTCTTTTGACTCTGCTTTTGATCTCCTGTATCTCTTGGTATGGGATCAATTGCATCTCGATCAAGTTACCAGTGAATTCCATCGGGATGGCAAATTCTTCGGTAGTTACACTGTGGATAATCTGGTGTTTTCTGCTGCGAAAACCAATCTTATCCAATACCTATTCCATAGCTCCAATGGTAAAATCATCGTACATCTGGAGCTTTGAATCTTCTTTCATAATCCTCATTAGAGTCTTATGAGACACCGTAGTGTGGGAGAGGTATCCTGACATATCCTCTCTCACCGTTGTTTGAAGAATTTCTTCTTCACTCTGATTCTGAGCTGGTTTCACTTCCATCTTCAGAATAGATCTCTTCTTCGTAGATGCTTTCATCTGAGGGTAGATCTTCAAATTGATACACCTGTATGAGATCTTGATAGTAGACAGCTTCCTCGAGTTCGGGTGTTGCCTCGAACTGTCTAATTCCTCGTTTCTGGTTTTCTGGGCAATCTATTGAGATATGCCCTCTTGCTCCGCATGTCCAGCAATTACAATCTTTAAAACTTTCGTTGGCTCTGGTGTGAGCACGTCTGAAAGTTCTCCTTCCTGGGGTTCTACTGGAACTTCCTTGATCAGAGCTTGTAAAAACCTTTCTCCTATTTGGCGTTGGTCTTTGCCCAGATTTGTAACTTCGGGCCTTTTGTTTTGACCAAACTCTTCTTGGTCTCCATGAAGACCGACGATTGCTTCTCATGGTGTTGCTTCCACGGTGGTATGGCGTTGTTTCTGCCTCTTATGCCTCCGTGGTTGACCTTCAACGACTGTTGGAATGTCATTTTCTTCCCAACATAAAGGAACCATTTTATTGATTCCTTTCAATCTCTTGTAGTTCTTGTAGAGTGTCGCTTGATAACACCATTCTGATAACTTGGCTTTTAGGAAAGACATCCTTCTAGCCACCATATCTAGGTCATCTGCACTCTTGTATTACCTGATCAACATTTCTCTCTAGGGACTTGGTATCTTCGCAAAGAACAATTGCGAAGCTTCTTTGTCATCCACCTTGGACTTCCATCGGTACTCGGTGAATAACTTGATGTATTCATCAATATGACAAATATCATGCAACTCGAGGCTGTAGAGGGCTTGGTTATATCTTTTTCTTTTTTCTTCTTCAATCCCCTCAAAGTAGCCTATGCCGATAAAATGGATTTTGAATAATTTAGCCATATTATCGACAATACCTTTTAATGACTCACCAGTAGTGACGTTGTTTTTCATCTCTGGTGCCGTCATATCCCATGAGATCTTTACGGATCCTTCCAGACTCATCTTGAGTAGTAAGATGAATTCTTCTTTCATAAGATCGGGGGTTCCTGCTGCAATCCTCATAGTCGATGCCCAATCATCGATAAGGATTTCACGGTTCTTGAAATCTGGGATGTCCAGATTTAACATCAACACATACGGATGTATTGGGTCAAGTTGTGATTTTCCATAAGGCGTGTTGAAAAGATTCGGCCTTTTGGAACGTGGTCAAGTTCCTATAACAACAATAGGATCTCTTCCTCTGATGAAATCCCCTGCGTGTGGCATCTGTTCGTCCACATGATGTGATCCGGAACTTTCTGCTACGTTGGGATTGACCGGTGGTCTCTGCTGTTGATCACGGATGACCAAGGTAGATTCATCTCTTGTGTCCATTACTTGTTTGTAACGGATTTTCCTCTTATGATGGTAATGAGCTTTTCATCATCGGTCATTGGTAGTACAACTTCAGTTGGTTTCCCATCTAGATGTAAGTAGGGAACTGTTCCGAAATTTATACGTCTCCTTTCTCCGGATGAACTTGGTCGGTTCTCCAGATTCTTGACTCTTTTTTGAATATCATGAATAATTTCAAGAGTCTCCTTCTGATTCTTTATCATCGTCTCCATTTGGCTTTGGATTTGATGAACTTGTGTCGGTAGGTGATTATGGCGGTTGCCATAACTTTGCACCGCCTTCTGGATTTCTCTAAGATCTGCAGAGATCTTAGAGGTATTTGGAAGTATCTCCTTCCACTCAGACATTCCATCAGACATGGGTTTGACGGGCTGCTTCCTGATGATTCATCAGATCGCAATATAACATTTCGTTTACCGCGAGGTAACCCATGTGATATGCGGCTCGCCTGTCGCAATGCCTCAACATTTCCTCGTCGGCACCTGCTTCCTCTTTTTCGGCATATTGGTTGTGCCAATATGTCACCTGATTTCGATGCTCTTGAGCATACATCGTCAAAATTTGACGATATCTCCTGTAGAATATACATCTTGGACATTCGCCCAGATCCATTCTATTCTCTCGAATAATTCTCCTCACTAAATGTGAATTACAGATAAAATATATAATAAATATAAATTTAGTTCTTAATAAAACTTGGCTTTGAAACCATTTTCAAAGATCTTTTCGGAGGCGATACGTGGCGTTGTTACACCTATCAAGTCTGTCTTGACCTGTAAACAGATCAAGCGTACGACTAGCAAGGTTTCCAGCCTATATATCGTTTTCGGGTTTGTAGGATTAAGAAATAATATGGATTGAATAAATTGAAAAATTATGGCTTGGAAATAGCAAAAAGAGCTCTGGATATAGCAAATGGAGCTTTGGAAATAGCAATTTCTCATCCAAAATAGTCCAAAGTCGCACCTAAGGCGCGTGTCTGACCATCTACAGTTTTGGGGTGTTTCGCACCGAATTATTAGAATCACAGGTGTCTATGCCACAATTTTCGTAACACAAGGGTGTCCGATGCAAATTTTTCATATCACAAGGGGTCTTTAGGATTAAACCCATTTTTAATGTGTATACAATTACGAATATACATTATTGACTACATACTACATTGTAAAAGAAAGCTTTTTTATTGTCAGTCTCCCTACCTTTCATTACATTTATTTCACTTGCAAATCGAATGAATACATGTTTTCAATTTATTTACTATTTTAGTAAAAAGTAATTATTTATATTTATTATATTCTATTTGATAACAAAAAGGGTAACACTATTCATACCGATTTCTTTGTGGATTTACCACTTAATTGTATGAATAGTTCGATATATAAAATATACGCATTTACCATTTTACCACAGTATGGTAATAAAAAAAGGACAACAATTTTTCTTATTGCAAAAATGGAACAACCAAAATAAAATGTAAATTTTATTTAAAAACTTAAAGTTATAAGCTTACAATTTAGTCAATATGCCATTTTATTTTCATTCTCCAAAACTACAATATTTCGCATCATTCATGTGTATAGATATGAATGTAAGGAGTACTTAGTCTATGTTATCTTTATTTTATTAATATCATTGCATGATTTATATTTAAGAAAAATAAAAGGACAAAAAAAACTTTAAATTTACAATGCATTTCTCTTGAAATGATTTAGCAAAGATCTATAATCATTGTTGTCAAAATCCATCAGCGCTCCAACAAGTAAACATTTAATAGCAAAAACACATAAAATTTTCATCATATAGCAGAAAATCAACATCCATTATATAACTTTATTCTACTACTTTCCAAGAGCTCTCACAACATTGATGTTTTTAAAATATTACCACTTTTCACAAAATGGATGCAAATGAATGATAGAAACTATTATACAAAATTCATCTTAATATATGGTAAACTGAAAATGAATTTTCAATAATTGAATACATCTAAGCTATAGTTCATCTGCATATGCATCTCTTCCCTTCATTTTTCTGTCAACTTCAAACATTTCCAGTGGATTTATTCAAAGAAAACATGGGGCTAGGTGACCTCCCAACATAACCTGCAACAATATTGATGTTATCACCTCCATAATTGGAAAATGTGCAACCACATGTAAAGATTGGTATTGAATGAGACTATGTTAACATCCATTTAGATGCAATAGTGGCAACACATATCATGCATTCAATTTTAACTTGAAAACCTTCAAAAAAGTTCAACCAAGTAAATCATTGAAGAACTTTTCTCAACCACATAAATAACATGAACTTATTATTTACATACGAAAATCAACTAAGATTGTCTATGATATGATCACTTCTTATCAATACCATTCAAGTACCTCCAAAACATTTGTACTGATATAAAACGATTTGCAATGATTCTATACACATAATTGTTCTAAAAGGTCAACATTACCAATTATATGTTAACATTTGACAGCAGGTTTCGTTTTATCTGGTTGGAGACCACTACTCTCTGCAAGAAACATGGGGATAACATTCGATGAATCTATAAATGCCCAAATATCATACTTCCAGGAAAATGCTAGCTTATGCTGAAAAAATGATAAGTGATATAATATACTATATACAAAGAAGAGAAGATAAACATAACGTGTGATCACACTGAAACTCTAACATTCATCTTATAATATTCTTGCAGCCATCTGTCAATAAATTATGACAATGATAGCATTATACCTTGAGTTTATAGAAATTACTAAATTATACATGTAGAAATTAGGGAAAAATTCATTTTTGGTCCACTTAAAACGCTACTGTCCGTTTTTGGTCCACCTAATTTTAGGGTTTCGAATTTGGTCCATTTAATTTCAATTTCTCTCAATTTGTGTCCTTTGGGGGTGAAAATCGTAATTCCGGTGGAATTTCCGGCGTGTGAGATACAATCGCCCCTCATTTTTTCGCCCCTCCAGTGATGTGGCATATTTCTGCAGATGTGGCATATGCATATAATATCATTTAATTTCCACATAGATATAGATTTAAATTAGTAAATGAAAAACCCAAAAAAAAATATCGAAATATGTAGAAAACATAATTTATTTCATTTCACAAGAAAACGGGCTCGACCAGTTTATCCCCAAATCGTCCAATACCCTAGCAATTGAAGAACCCAATCATCAACGGCGAAGAAGGAAGCGATGGAATCAATGTCTGATATCTCCCAATCATCAACGGCGCCTGAGTGTGGATGTGGAAGACAAGCGGTTCTCCGAACCTCCAAAACTGCCGCAAATCGAGGGAGAAGATTTTGGGGTTGCTTGAGATATAACGTAAGTTTATCTTTTTTATGTGGGGTTGCTTGTGTTTGATGTGTGAACCTGCATGTGCGGCGCCTGAATGTGGGGTTGCTTGTGTTTGATGTGTGAAGCCTACTAGATTTTGAATGTGTTTGCTTGTTTGTATTCCAAAATTTGAATCTGAATTTGACTGTGGGGTTGCTTGTGTTAAGAGTGTGTGAAGCCTACAAAATGTGAATGTGTTTGCTTGTTTGCAGAAAAGTGGTGGTTGTGACTACTTCCTATGGGATGACTGTGATGATTATCAAAAATTGAGACATGCGTATGACAATTTGCAAGAAGAATTGAAAGACCTCAAGGCAGATATGAAGGTTATAAAAGAAGAAGTATGTAGTGTGTTGATACAGAACAAGGCTCTGAGAGAGGATAAGAAGATGTGGAAGGCTAAGTGCAAGAGGATGAGAAAGCAGTTCCTACTAATTCAAGTGGTTATATTCTTTTGTTGGTGGATTGCACATTGAACCATTGTAGTTGGATTTTTCATGAAGTTTTTATATGTAAGACATTGTTGGATATAATTGTGTAAGTTTTCATGAAGTTTTTATATGAAGTTTTCATGAAGTTTTTATATGTAAGTTTTCATGTGTTGGATATAATTGTGTTGGATATCTGCCTATGAATTGTTGGATTTTAACTGCCAAATTTTTAACCTTGCCAAATGGAATTTGCCAACATAAATTATAACACAAAATGCAACCTAAGCAAATAAAAGACAACATACTTGGGAGGAGAATAAAATTAATCCACATGATGTCAAATGCAACCTGGAAATATTTCATTTGCCAACCAAAAAGTGTATCCAAACTGTTTCATTTTAAGCAGAGTATTCAGAAGGCAGTCTGGTCATATACATAAAACAGAGGATGAGAAACAAGTAAATTGTGCATAGAGAACAGAGAAACATAGAAACAAGTTTGGTCATATTCTTCACTTGGCCTTGACAAAAAACAGAGAAACATTAAATTTCCCAGCATTCTAATTCTGCTTTCCTGTACTTGGCCTTGACAAATCCAGGTATTTGACTCCATTCTCTATTACCAATCTTTTTGAAGTTTCAGGTTGCACATCTTCTGGATTCACCCAAGAAGCTTTCAATCCACTTGCTGTGAGTGGAGCAGGGGCTCTAATTTGTACTCTTGGGACTGGAGGTGGTATTGAAGGCACTGGTAAGTCTTGTGACAAGAGTGGTGGCCCCTGACTTGACTGTGATAGATTTATTTCTTCAGCTGGTCCAGACTGGCTCTTTGACTGTTGCAATTGTTCATACATTGATGGGGCTGGCATGGTAGATACCTGAGTGCCCAAGTACTCTTCAATTGCAGCATCAATTGATTGGAAGTCATCATTATCCAATTCTTCATCCATATGATATTGACTTGGAGGGAGCACCTACATTGCAACAAGACACATAAAATAAACTAAAATCTTTGAGGCAAACACTTTGATAGAAATAACCTACATTTGGATCATCAATTGGGTCATTGGTGTTCATGGCAGTCTTCCCAATAACCTGTCAAGTGCATAACATAAGATTACATATAAAAATTGAAGTATAAAATCTAAAAAACATGTGGAGTGAACTGCACCTTTGGACCTATCTTCTTCCTGTTTCTCCTCAATCTGGTGCTGTCAAGAATGGCAGATTTCCTCTTTTTCCCCCCTCTGGATGGTTCACCTGGTTCTCTCCTTCTTTCCTTGACAGGTCTGCCCTTGGAAGGTTTTGCAAAATGTGGGGGTAATGGTGGGATGTAAGCTGAATCTCCCACAACTTCTCATAACTAACTCCAAGGATAGCATGCTGATACACCTTAATATATGTCTCAACAGCATAGTACCTATCCACATAATCCTCCACATCTGCATGTTGAGCCAGTAATGCACAAGAGGCATGCCTACAAGGTATCCCAGTAAGCTGCCAAGACCTGCATGTGCATGTCCACCTCTCTAAGTCCACTGCATACTGCCTTCCATCATAGCCAGCCACTTGATAGTATCTATACACATATCAAAACACATAATATTCTATTCCTTTTGTTCCCTATTCTAAAAGCATCTCAACACATGTGGACCACACACTAAAGGAATAGAAAATCTACTCATCCACACATCTCAAAGCAATGTATAAAATAATTCACCAACAACCACCCATTAATTTTCAAACCCATGTATTAAAAGCACATCACAGATACTCATCTTTCTGCATCATATCACATAGCATATCAACTCATCTAAAAAGCAAAAAATTACTCACCTATGGCCAACTTTCCTTTTCCTTTTTCATCAGTCTTTCCCTTCTTCGATTTGTCGCCTGGGTTCGGAGCTCCATCATTGTTGTCGTCATTGACGGGATTTTCTGGAATTGGGGGTGTTTTCGGATTTGGGGCTTCTGCTGGATTTAGGGTTTTCCCACGATTTACCGCTGGGGATGAGGTTCCTTGCGTAGTACTTGTTCGCTTCCTCCCTTCATCATTCTTCTCTTCATTTGCGGGGTTTTCTGGATTTGGGGGTGTCTTTGGATTTGGGGGTTTTTTTGGATTTGGGGTTTTTACGCGATTAGAGCGAGTTCGGGGTGGATTTTCACGATTTGGGGGTTTCACAGTTTGCTTTCGAGGCGCCATTTTGAGACAACGGTCTTGCCGGAAGATGGTTGAGGAGATTGCCGGCGATTTGAGGCTTCGATCTATTTTCAGGGCTAGGGTTAGGAATTGTGATTTCCCGACATTTACTTTTACTTTTACAATTTTTACATTTACTTTTACTTTTACAATTTTTAAATTTACTTCTATGCCACGTCTTTTCCGATACGACACATAAGCTCAATTAAGACACATCATTTTTCCGATCCGCCATATCAGCAAATATCGCAAAATTGGGGGCGATTGTGCTACAATCGCTCCCAAAGGACACAAATTGAGAGAAATTGAAATTAAATGGACCAAATTCGAAACCCTAAAATTAGGTGGACCAAAAACGGACAATAGCGTTTTAAGTGGACCAAAAATAAATTTTTCCCGTAGAAATTAGAATATTTAATATAGCTAAGAAATGGGAAAAGAACAAATTAACTGAAATGCAACCTAAAGAAGTTGAGCTTGATAACTTGACACCAAGATTGAACTATTTACCAAGTTCTAGAATTTGATGCGTCACTCTCATCTTTATCCATGAATTTTTCCAAATTTATGCTCAACGTGTAATACCTCAAGTTGTGCAACTACCTTCTTGTATCATCTTTTCGAAACGATGGATTGAAGTTAATAAACAATAATTCTATCATATGAAAAAATCAGAGTTAGACGAACAAATAATGATAGCTAATATCTGATGAACTCTCCACATAATGCCACATAATGCAAGTGCTTCATGTGTTGGAAACATTTAAGTATGTTTTGATGAGACAAAACCTTAAGAAAGTAACTCTAAAGCATAACCAATCTTAGGAGAGGTTACTGCAGCAGAGTTATTGCAGAGGAAAGAAAGATCAGAGAAAGTGTCAAAGAAAGGACACTGAAGAGAATGGTGAAAAGAATCGGGTAAACTAATTAGGATACTGATGACTATAGGAAACTACTGGAAGAGAACTTGCTGAAACAGAGAAGCAGTAAGCCACCTGACAGGAAGTTATCTGAGAGACCATGCCGAAGCATACTGCAAGACAGCATGCTACAGAAGCCTCAAGCCACCTGACGGAGCAAGCCAGAGAAGGAAGCACCAGAGTGAGCGCGAGGAGGAAGCTACAAAGCCGGCATGAGAAGAAAGTCAAAGGTTACCGGTAGACACAAGAAGGTTACCTGGTAAAGAGAAGAGAAGAGGAGCCAACCAGAAGAAGACACGTGGAAAGTGAAAAGCTGGCGTGTGACAGAAGAAGTGCGGCGCTATCAATGATTGAAATCTACCTAGCTTCAACAGGTAGATTTTCTAATCTATAAATAAGAAGAAGACTGAAGACTAAAGTGAGAGGAAAAGTGAATGCGAAGAGAGTGAGTGCGTAAAAGAAAAGAGAAGAGCTCAACAAGAGAAAAAACTCAGAAAAAAAGAAGGCGCAGAAAAGAGGGGGAAGACTACAAAAAATAAAAGAGAGCAAAGTGGGAAGCAAAAAGAAGAAGAGAAAAAAGAGAAGCTCAAACACCCCACACCCCTGAGACGCATACTCAGTCAGTCAGTCCTACAGCAAGCTTCAGCAGATCAACCTGCAAATGGAGCCCAAGCTTGCTGCATCCAGTTGAAGAAGAAGGAAGACAAACCTTTTAAGGACTGTCTTGTAGTGCTTAGTGCGAGGAACGAGTCCTGCTAAGCTTTCCACTTTCTGAAGAAGAAAGTGAGGACCCTGGGTAGGTAGAGTAGGATCCTGTGTGGGTCAGATAGTAGAGTAGGCAAGCAGCTGTGTGAAGGCTTGCTACTTACTTGTTAAGTGAGGGTTGTAATAGATAGGGACTATGTAAATCAACTAGCTTAACAAATGTTCCCTCTTGAGAAGAGGCAGAGAGGATGTAGAAGGATTACTCCACCTTTGAACCTCTGTATATCCATGCGTCTATATGTGCTTACTGCTTTACTTGCATACTCCATGTTAAGTAGCACATCTTCTATACTCGGCATATAAAAAGAGAGAAAAACTTGCGCAACCACTCTGATTAGTAACCTCCCAAAAGGTTACTGATACTAGAACCAAGCCGAAAGAATAGAAGAAAAGTTTGAAGTAGGAGTAGACTTATTCACCCCTCTCTAAGCCTACTACAACACTTTTTGGGACCAACATCATGATTTCAAATAAACGAATGAAAACATAACACCAAATCTATCAGTCCTTCAGAAAATACACAATAGCACACCTCATATTTAAATTACATACCATAATCTCAATTAAGAACACTCACATTCAGTTTCTTCTAAAACATAATAGAGATTTCCTCACTATAATAGTCATATCTAATTAAAATTAATGGTTTGGAACAAATAGACTATATATTGTGAACATTCTAAGGTTGGGAACATCTGGTACCAATAGATTTAATCCCTAAAATAAGTCAATTGCACATCATTGGGTTGCACTTGCTAACTCGAAGCCCATTGATATTCCTTTCTCTCTAGCTAATTAATAGAATTTATTATTTAAAGGGATAACGAAAATAAAAATCAGTTAACACTCTCTTAAGTGGAGAAAGGCATAGAGAAAAGATTGAAATTAATGAAATAAAGGAGATGATTAAAAGAAAGACTATGCATGCAAAATCACAGAATAAATCTGTCTTTTAAAGTTGTCATTAGAAGTTGAAAACTATTTCAAAATATGGTATGTGTGTCTCCATTCAATATTGTTTCCACCTTTCAGTTCTCGTACATATCAAATATATACGTTTATATCAATTTATCCTCCTAAATCATAAAATCACACACACACACACACACATATATATATATATATATATCAATTTTGAGTCATGTTAAATAAATAGTAAGCAAATTTATAAATGTCATATAATATATCAATTTTACACAGCCAAAAAAATTCCTCCTACCTAAGGAAATGGTAGAGGAAACAATGTAAATCTACAATAATACCATGAAGTAAGTGGGAAAAATGAAAGAATAGATTTGCATGTTGGATATGAGCCTAAACGGTGTATTAGATCCTACACCTGAATATGAGCTTAAATATGGGTTTGAAGTGAGAGAATATTTAACTGCACACGTGTCATAATTTGATACACCCAGTGTACTCCATCAGGTGTTGGATTGAATAAATCGAGGTTAAACGATGGTAGGTTCAGCTGAAAGCGCTGCAACTATATGTGAAGAATTTGTGTGAATTTCAAGAAAATGACAAATTTTCTTCTCAATTTCAAGAAAATGGCAAATTAGGAAACATAAGGCATACAATTTTTTACCCTCCGGTAAGCATGCCTTTTTTTTTTTTTTTTACATCAAGCTATTGCTTTGCTGTGTTTGACACTCCGCCTAAATTTGCCTGAAAATATCAAGAGAATTATTTGAAAGACCTATAACTTTTAACATTCTCCTTATGAATAAATATTTTGTTTATATTCTTCTTTAAATGTACTGGAATTTAAATTCCTAGTAGCATTAGATTTCTAGTACCAAACTATGCTACTCCAATAATCATAATCTAAATATAAGCGAATTTAAACTTAAAACAAAGCACAAAATTCCTAAAAAAGCATAATAAATGTTTACCTGCCAGTTTGCTTGGTCTGATAACATGATCCATATATAGCTTCCACGGTGACACCAATACCACTATGCGGCATTGCAAAAAAATTTATGACTTGCACAAACTCCCCCAACATCAGACTCATCATTTCCATCAGCAACTCCAGTCTTTCCAAAAAAGATAATGAAAACTCAGTCAAATACTTAAAGATTGATGGTTTTGAGATGACGAATAAAATCTGAGAGAATTCTTATTATTAACTCATCAATACGGAATCGAAAGAGAGTAGTCAACAAAATCAAATGAAAAGACTAACATTCTTCATTTTCTTGACAGTGATACAACTAACACCAGGTATAGCTATTATTCCAAGCTTTACCATTGCTTTCGACTGTATTTTCCACCCCTGCTTTGACTTACCACTTGCATCCCCATCTTGATGTCCTCCACATACAAATTCACCAGGAAATAACCCACCTCATGCTTACATATATACTTGATGATAAATCATTTACCAATCATTTCTAACCTCAATGCCACAAAATGATCACAATACTAAATATTGAACAACACAATTTATTCAAAAGAACGCCAAAAATATAGACTACAACCATAAAAAAGGGCCTAGAATAGCAAACTGCAGAAGCTAACCTTCTTAACTTCCAAACCCATTTGCTCGTTGATCAATTGAAATCACCATGAATATCAGAAGCAATCCCAAAACCCTGAAACAAACATGAAAACAAAATCTCAACAAAAACCCAGAAAAATTGCAAACACACAAACAAGCAGGAAAACAATTACGAACCCTAGTGGTTTGTGAAACGGGAGGAAGAGGAATGAAGTGAGAATGTAATGCGATAAAATGGACGGAACCTAACCACAACATCAATGCGAGAAGAGTGTGGTGAAATGATCCTAGGGAGCCCTTGAACTCCGCCGTGGTCGGAGGCTGTTGCTCCGAAGGTTTCGCAGCCTTACATCACCGTTAGCGTCAGGCGCCATTGAAGCAGACTTGATCTTCTATTACATTTGGTGTAACATCTCGTGTTACATATTCTATTACATTTTATATAACATCTCGTGTTACATAACATTTAATACGCGTCACATATTAATTAATGATGTCATTGAATACACGTGACGTGTGATCATTAATTTGGAATATAAAATGTAACACCAAGTGTAATAGAAGATCTCAATCCCCATTGAAGGAGCAAGAAGTGATGAGAGAGAGAAGCAAGAGGAGTGAGACGAGGAGAAAACGTGTGAAACGGTAGAGGGTGGGAGGACAGGTGTCAACTTTATGTTTCTCATCAGGTGCTGACGTGGCGGCTCCACACTATTCCAAAATATTGATGTGGCAACCTCTAGAGACTCAAACATTTCTTTTAATAATATAGATTGTTTCATCAACAACCTAATATATAACTTAATGTTGTGAGAAAATGTTGTAGTATCCATCATGAACAACTTAATATATAATATAAGATATTAATAAAAAAACAGTGATGTTAGTTTTTAATACATTATTTTTAAAACTCTAAATATGATATTGTAGTTTATGTCTTATTATTATATGGATTTATATTCTAATTTAATTTAAATATAAGATATAGTTAAAATATATATATATATATATATAATATGCAAAAATGTTAAAAAAATATCTTTATTAAAATGTATTACTGACTTTACTAAAAAAAATATATTTTAATGAAATCTTGAAGTATTATACACTAAAAGTCACTTTTTATTAATAGGTTCCTTACTCAGAATTTTTATTATTAAAATTATTTATTTTGATAAATTCGATGTATCACATGGGATTTATAATAGTTATAGATATGTTAAACCCCGACACATTATCAATATTATTATGAGCAGTGCTAAATGGATTAATTTGATCCGGATCAATTCTATTTAATACCATTCACACTATTGCAAAAAGACTTTTTGCATCCTCTTGTATTTGTTTTAATCCAAACTAGTAATGTACCCGTGCGTTGCACAGTGTGTTATATATATAATTATTAAAAAAATATAATAACATATAAAATGTAATGATTATTATTTTAACAAAAATATATTGATACTTTTTAATTTGCATTAGTATAAAGCTAGATATTTTAACTTTAAATTTATTTCATTATAAATAATTATATTCGAAAATATTAGAAATTTGAAATATATAAAGTAATATATTAATCTATGGATTAAACAAACAAATAAAACAAATTTGTGTCAGAATATTATATGGGTAGTGAAATTTAAATAAATAAATTTAATATCTAAAAATAAGTTATATGTATTAGAAACGTTATGATTTAAGTATTGAGATAAATAAATTTATATTTTATTGACATTTATAACTATAAATACACACGTATTTTAATAATTTTTTTTGGTTCAACGCCACATATAACTCATTTATTTTAAATCAAATAAAAAATTATATCAGTTTATCAAATACATGAAAATCTCTCTTGCTATCTATTTAAATGTGAAACAATTCAAAATTGGACTTAATCTACACATTTTGAATAAAAAAATTATGAATAATAATTATAAGATTGATAAGTCAATATATCAGGAACTAAGAATGATGAAATTTTAATTTGTGAAAAACCAGAAAAATTCCTCTGTCCAATCCCTTATGTCACCTCAATTAATCAGAATATAATATAAATAAA
The DNA here is from genome assembly GCA_005771605.1 of Scutellaria baicalensis. Classification (NCBI taxonomy): domain Eukaryota; kingdom Viridiplantae; phylum Streptophyta; class Magnoliopsida; order Lamiales; family Lamiaceae; genus Scutellaria; species Scutellaria baicalensis. The sequence continues at coordinate 30,471,777 of CM016721.1, forward strand.
ATTTGACAACAAATAAATATAAAATATGAAAGATAAAATAAAAAATTTGTATATTTCAAATGAATAAGTTGGTTAACTTGCAATAATAATTTTAATCTAATTTTTTCTATTTGATATGTTTTATATGTGTAATCTATTAGGTACACCTATAATATTTTTTTTATTTCTACATTTTAATATCAATTTACAATAAATTAATACTATATATCATAAAAACGTTTAAAAATGAAAAATCATTGAAGCCCATACACATACATTTCCATATTTCATTTGATAAATTTTATGTGAATATTAAATTTAAGATCATTAAATAATGATTGATTTTATATATTATATATTTAAAATTTATTTAAAATAGGGTAAATTACAAAAAACAACCCCATCTATCGACTTTTTTAAAATTGCAACCTAATCTTTTTTTTTTTTTAAGATTGCCACCCAGTCTTTCTGTGGTTTTGCCGATTGCAAAATTTCCGGTCACATTTCTAGTAAATGAATTAATTTTTTTCACTTTACAACCCAAACTTTAATTTTTTTGTCCAATTGCAAATCATGATTTTTTTCGCTTCACACTGATACCTTTATGTTATATATAAGTGTGACATTTATGTTATAAAAGTGTCATCGATATTCATAAAATAAATATCAAGAAAATATTGGTCAAAATTGGTGAAATATATGTAACATCGGTAAAAAATCGATGGAATATCAATAAATATCGAGAAAATATCGGAATATATTGGTAAATATAGGAAAAATAACAATAAATATATGTACTCATATTTCCATCGATATCGATATTTTCACGATATTTCCGTGATTTTAAGTTACCTATATTTCCATCGGAATCGAAATTTTCATTCTTGGTTGCAATATGATAAAAAAACAAAGTTCAGGTTGCAATTAGATAAAAAAAAAAAAAAAGGTTGCAAAGTGAACAAATTAATCTCCATTTCGCCGGAAAATTTGCAATCTACAAAACCACAAAAAGACTGGGTGGCAATCTGAAAAAAAAAAAAAAGATTAGGTTGCAATTTGAAAAAAGTCGATAGGTGGAGTTGTTTTTTGTAATTTACCCTTTAAAATAAGTACTTAAAAATAAGATAAGAGATAATAAATATATAATCCCTTATTTCATCTTATTTATCTATTTATTTTTTTATTTGAAATTTCTATACAATAAATACTAAATTGAGTATTATAACTGATTTCTTAAATTAAATATTTATATATTTGTATTGAATTTCTTAAAATACAATAAATAGGTTTATTTATTTTTATTTGTATTGAGTTTCTTAAAATACAATAAATATGTTTATTTGTATTTATTTATCTGTATTGAGTTTTTTTACAATAAATACAATATGAAAGCAATTAATAGGTTTCTTAAAATAGTAATTATTTAATAGGTAGATAATTTATTATAGTTATTTTTGGCAAGATATCCTGCTTTTATATATATATAGATGTTTACAATATGAGTAAGTCTCTTGTGAATCAGGTGCATGGATCTTAGATCCATGCACCCGGGTCGGATCCGGGTCGGGGGGACCGCACCTTTTTTTTTTTTTTTTTTTCGCTCATGATTTTTGAAAAAAATCACATACCAATAGTATATGTTAGACATACCTTTACGTTATGTTAGACATACCTTTAAGCTATGTTAAACATACCAGTTCTGCCCAGATTCCATGCCTTGTCTTTTTTTGGCTTGATTTTTGAATTTTGGCACATACCACTACGTTATGTTAAGCATACCTTTACGTTGTGTTAGACATACCTTTATGTATACTTAAACATACCTTTGTATATGTTAGACATACCTTTATATATAGTTAAACATACCTTTATATATGTTAGACATACCTTTGTATATAGTTAGACCTACCTACACATGGTTGGTCTAACTATACACAAAGGTTGGTTTAACTATATACAAAGGTTGGTCTATTTGAGCGAATTCTGGATGAGCTTCAGGCCAAGTCTCCAGCGCGTGGGAGCGCGTGCATGCGCGTTTTGGGCGCGTTTTGCGCGCGTGAACGGGTCGGGTCAGGTGCATGGATCTTAGATCCATGCACCTGACTCATAAAAGTTTTTGCCTTACAATATTTAATGGCAAATTTTGGAAATGCAAGTTTTACCAAATATATTAAATATTATTTATTTATGGAATGCAAAATAATTTGGATAGTTTGACTAAGTTACTTCACGTTGCATATTAACCCATTAATTTGATATATCAAATCAACATTGATTATCAAATTTTAATTAAGGATGTATATGAATATATCTAATTTGAGTAACTACAAAATAAATTTTAAGGATATGAAATTTATGCTGGTTAAAAAACCCTCTAGCTATTGGGAAAAAATTTTAGACTCCCTTTCGTTTTTTTTTTTGGGAAAAATATTTTGTGCAACTAATGCATGGATTTAGGATCCATTCATCCGGGTCGACCCGCCCCATACGCCTCTAACGCGCGTTTTGACGCGCCCCATGTGCCTGGTGGGTGCGCTCAAACCTAGGGATGTAAATGAACCAAGCCGTTCGTGAACTATTCGGGGCTCGACTCGATAAATATTCGTTTGAGATCGTTTGTGAAGCTTAACGAGCTGAACTCGAGCCCGAATTCGAGCTCGAATACTTAACGAGCCGAACTCGAGCCTGGGCATGTTTGATTCGAAAGCTCACGAACAGGTTCGTTAAGCAGGCTCGCGAACATGTTCACGAGCCTGCCTAATGAACCTGTTTGCGAACCTGTTCGCGAACATGTTCGCGAGCCTGCTTAACGAACCTGTTCGCGAGCCTGCTTCGCGACCATGTTCGTTAAGCAGGCTCGCGAACATGTTTGTTAGGTTCGTGAAGAGTTCGTTAGCATATTCGTTTAGTGTTCGTGGGCTAGTTTATTTATATATTTTCTAATAGTATTAGATTTAAAATTTAAATAAATATATAAATTAAAAAATTCTTAACACAAATATTACATGATTAAATTAAACATATTCATTTTATAAACATATTAACTAATAAAAATTTAATATAATTTACTTATTTCTAATATATTAATTGTATTGTCATTTGAATATCTTTAAAATTTTGATATTAATGATACAATGTAGTGATGATATATTATCTTTATATAAAAGATATAATGCTTTAAATATTTATATAAATTAAAGTTTGGGTATCTTAATATTGGATTTTCCATTTATGATATGTTTAATATTTATATATGATATTTGAAGCATACATAACTATAACCTATAAATATGTATATAACTAAAAATAAAATATGTATTAATTATCAATATCTGCACAATTAGAATTTTTAAAATTTTAAAATTAAGATTTTAAGATAATGAAAAATAGATATATTAATTAGAGTTTAGATTCTTCAATATAATATTATAGAATTTGAAATTCACACAAATATATACGTGTACACACGCGCGCCCGCACACACACACATATATATCTAAACGTAACTCTCGAATGTGTTATATAGTTTTCGAACAAACTAAGTAGATATATATATATATATATATATATATATTGTTAACTTTAACAAACGAACATCAACGAACTTATTAATTATATTATTCAACTTATTAACAAAAATAAATTATATATTTATAAGTTAGAAATATAACATAATATCTAAAATTAATAACTTAAACATAAAACATATCAATAATTAGATATTTTACGTTTTTGTATTTATCATCAGTAAGAATTTTAGTGTTACAATTATACATTTTACATTCTTATATTGACATATCACGAGTCTTGTAATGATTTCGCAAATGAGATAAATTATATATTTCTTAAGAATATAACATATTATCTAAAATTTATAGTTTAATCATAAAACATATCTATAATTAGTTATTTTACATTTTTATATTTATCATCAATAACAAATTTAGAGTTATAATTATACATTTTACATTCTTATATTAACATATCAACTTATTAACAAAGATAAATTATATATTTCTTAAAAAACATATCATATTATCTAAAATTTATAGTTTAATCATAAAACTTATCTATAATTAGTTACTTTACATTTTTATATTTATAATAAGGCAAGTATTGATGAACATTCCCAACATTCCCACCAAAGATCGAGAAGTTTAATGTTTAGAATATTATGTCGACTTAAAATTTGACTATTTTAATTATTTTTGTATGTCATTGTTGAATTGTAAAATTTGTATGTGTTACTATGTTTATTTATAGTTAAAAAACATAGCATATTATCTAAAATTTATAGTTTAATCATAAAACTTATCTATAATTAGTTACTTTACATTTTTATATTTATAATAAGGCAAGTATTGATGAACATTCCCAACATTCCCACCAAAGATCGAGAAGTTTAATGTTTAGAATATTATGTTGACTTAAAATTTTACTATTTTAATTATTTTTGTATGTCATTGTTGAAATGTGAAATTTGTATCTGTTCCTATGTTTAATTATAGTTAAATCTTGAAATGGAGGCCAAATTTATTGTTAACAAACTCGAGCCCGAACTCGAGCTCGAGCTTGAATAATCAAGCTCGAATTCGAGCTTGTAACCGAACTCTTTCGAGCTTTTATCGAGCCGAACTCGAACTGGGCTCGTTTGTCCTATTAACGAGCCTTATCCGAGTCGAACTCGAACGAATACCGAGCCCAATATTTTTCAAACGAGCCCAGCTCGAGCTCTATTCCCAAGGCTCGAATCGAACTAGAGCCCGAATATTATCGAACGAGCCGAACTCGAGCCCAGTACTGTTTGGCTCGGTTCGGCTTGTTTACATCCCTACTCGAACCCACCAAGATTTGCTCCAGAGAGTCATACCCTCATGTTATGTTAGGGTTACCTTTATGTTAGGGTAACACTAACATAACATGAATGTAATCCTAACATAACGTGAGAGTCACTCTAACATAACATGAAGGTATGATTAACATTGTTTTTTTACCTTCATGTTATGTTAATGTTACCTTCATGTTATGTTAGTGTTACCTTCATGTTATAGTAGTGTTACCTTTGTGTTATTTTAGTTCAGTGGTTTTAAACTAAAGGTATGAAATCTGGAGATGGGGTCATATTAACATAACGCGAAGGTAACCCTAACATAACACGAAGGTAACACTAACATAACGTGAAGGTAACGACCAAAATACGTGAAAAAAGTAAAGAGACGCGAGCTGGGCGGGCCATCCCAGCCCAATCGCAGCCTGGTGCACGGGAGAGTAACTCTTTTTTTTTTTTTGCTAATTTATTTTTTCATATCTTCATTATATCTTTCTTTTTCTTTGTTACATGAGATTCGCCTTAAGTCTGTAACAAGCGACATTTCATAATTTTGTTGGTGTATATTGACATGAGTTCTATCCACTTTAAACACATTAATGTATGTTCATTACTGATGTGTCAGATATCAAATATATATTAATGTAACACCCCGTTTTCAAGAAAACCTGCATTGCATATTTCACAAAATTTCTTTTACCTTTAATTGAAAACGATTTGAAGTGAACTATTATGTTATTTAAAAGTTATGATTTACGTACTATGTTGTGCTCGATGATTTTTACGTAATTTATGATCTAATATTTCTTTCGAGATTTTAAAGTGTTTTTGCAGGATTGCTTACGGAGGAAACCAAGCTTGATCTCAACTCACTTGACAACATGGATGAAAGTAAAAAGATAAGATATAGATAAGTTTAAATGAGGAAAATGATACTAAGTTTTTATGCAAAGATTATTCGTTTGTGTCGTAAATGCCTTTATTTTATTAAATTAATCATGATCTTTATATGTGATTCTATGTGATAAAATAAATTACATGAAATGTATATATGTATCAAAATATATTCTTATACACAAGTAAATTATATGAATTATAATACCCCATATTTATATATAAGTATGTACATATGTATATAAATAAGTACGTGTGTATATATATATATATATATATATATATATATATATATATATATAAAGCATGTGAGAAGGTTTATGTTTTGTGGAGGTGTTGTTGATTTTTCTCCCTTAGCAAGATGAGTCACCACTCATCTTACAAAATTGAGACACGTGGGAGAAAAAGCTAAAAGTAGGATACACTGAAGAGTATATCGTTTCCAGCTTGCCATGCATCGACTCCAGCTCGCCATATATCGACTCCAGCTCGCCATGCATCATCTCCAGCTCAGCATGAATCAACCGAAGGAGATGAAGAAATCAAGTAGCTTCTCCAATGATCTTCTAGAAGCTTTCATAACCGTTTTTGTTAGTTAGTTAGAAGATATTTTACTACTTGCTTGTATAAATACTCCTATGTACTTCGTTTTTCATTAATTGAGATTGAATAATACAGATTTGATGCTATCTCATCTTCTTCCTCATAGCATTGCATGAAACCCTAATAGTCCATGCATGCTACCAATATTTTCATGGTATCAGTCGCGTTTTGTTCCTGGTATTCTTCCTTTCCGATTATTAACGGCTTCTCGCTCCGCTGAAGCTTGGCCGGCGCTCAATTCGATGGTTCAGCCGCCTAATTCTAGTGCTCATGGTGCTTCTTCTTCTTCCTCTTTCAATCACGATTCGGATGCATTATCGCTTGCTACTTCTGATTTCCCTGGTATGTGCCTTGTCACTACCAAGCTCGATGGACATAATTTCCTACCATGGAGTAGATCCATCCAAATTGCTCTTCTCGCTAAAAATAAACTAGGCTTCATTAATGGTAGCATTCCTCAGCCTTTAGATCCTCCTTTACTTGAGCAATGGCAGAGAGTAGATGGTATGGTCCGATCGTGGATCCTCAATTCCTTGTCCAAAGATATAACTGATGCGTTTATATACTCTAATTCTGCTTGTGGATCTATGGAATACATTGGTGCGTCGCTTTGGTGAGTGTAATGGTCCACATCTCTACCAATTGCAACGTGATTTGAGCTCATTTTCTCAAGGTAATTCTTCGGTGGCAGTTTATTTCACATCCTTGAATAAATTGTGGGATGAGTTAAATTTGGTTATGCCTAAACCAGTATGCTCTTGCTCTGCTTCCAATGAATGGGATACATTTGTTATGAATGGGCGTTTAATTCAATTTCTTATGGGATTGAATGAATCATTTGATAGCATTAGAAGTCAGATTCTTATAATGGATCCATTACCACATGTTGATAAAGCTTACTCCATGATTCTTCGAGTTGAGAAGCAAAGGAAGGTTCAATCGGCTTATCCTGATAATTTGGATTCTTCGGCATTATTCTCCCACACTTCTAGATTTTCTAATCGGGGTAGAGGTTCCTTTCATGCTAATAGAGGCCGGGGATCTTCCACTCCAAGGCGTTTTTTGTCTAAGGAAGACAAAGCAAAGATGATTTGTGATCATTGTAATGCTCCTGGACACTTGATTGCTGATTGCTTCAAGTTGCATGGTTATCCGGATTGGTATACTAAGTCTAAGGATCACACTCCTTCATCTAAGCAAGCAGCTCACTTGGTGAATTCAGTTCCAGATGATCAATCCTCTATTTCCAATCTAATTCAACAGGAAGTGGCCAAGTTCTTTGCAGCCAAAGCTTCTATTCCTCAATCTACTTCTACTGATTCTAATCCTTCTTTTGCTAACTTGGTGGATACTGATTATGTGGATTCCCACTTTGCCTTTACAGTTCCAGAACCAATAGCAAATGGCTCATGGATCATTGATACAGGCGCCACGATGCACATGTGCTGTGACAACAAACTCATGACATGCCTCAGAATTCTATTTCATCCAGTTAAGGTTTCTCTACTTGATGGTTCTATCACCATGGTGACTCATTCTGGTCAAGTAATGATTTCTGATTTGCTAATCTTAAGAGATGTGTTTTATGTTCCTACATTTAAATATAACTTGATGTCCATCTCTCAATTGACTCTCACTATGCCTTTAAAGGCTGTTTTTCATCCTTCTCATTGTGAGCTTATCAATGCTGATTCCAATGTTGTTCTTGCTACTGGGGATTTATGTGGAAAACTTTACATATTGAACTCTCAGCCTCTCTCCAAAGCCTTTCATATCTCATTGGCTGCTTCTCATTCTTTGGATATCTTTGAGCAATGGCACAGAAGGTTAGGGCATGCTGCTCCATCAACACTTAGTCACCTTGATTTTTTGAAGCATTTGTGTCCTTCTCCCAACTCTCCTTACACTTGTGATGTTTGCCATGCTTCCAAACAAACCAGAGTTTCATTTCCTTCTAGCTCTATCCATACCACCAGGCCTTTGGAGTTACTTCATGTTGATATATGGGGACCATACTCTAAACCAAGCATCACAAACACTCCATATTTTTTAACTATAGTGGATGATTTTTCTAGAGCCACTTGGATCTGCTTGCTTTCTTCTAAAGGTCAGGCTATATCTTCTCTTAAGATCTTCATTAAGATGATATCCAACAAACTTGATCTTCCAGTTAAGTCCATCAGATCAGATCATGGATCAGAATTCCTAAGCCACGATTGCAAGATTTTTTTATCTGACCTTGGCATTGCTCATCAGCTTTCTTGTGTATATACTCCTCAGCAAAATGGGGTTGTGGAGAGGAAGCACAGACACTTATTGGAGATTGCTAGAGCTCTGATGAAAGACTCTAAGGTGCCTTCTTTCCTTTGGCCTTATTCTATCCTTACTGCAGCATATATTGTTAATAGATTGCCTACTGCACTGTTACATTGGAGTTATCCATTTCAAATTCTTTTTGGGGATTATCCTGCTTATGAATTCATGAAGCCATTTGGTTGCCTAGCTTATGTGACTAATGTTTCTCCTCACAAAGACAAGTTTGCTGATAGAGCTTCCAAGTGCATTATGATCGGTTATGTTCCAGATCACAAAGGCTACAGGCTCCTCAATCTTGATACTCATCAAGTCATTATCTCTAGAGATGTGATCTTCATGGAATCGGTTTTCCCTTATCATCAATGTTCTAATACTACTTCAGAACCTTTTCTTCCTATTTCAATTCCTGATCATGAAGCTGATGATCCACACTCCTTGAGCTCATCTCAATCTTCCAATTCTCCTCCTTCTCCTCCAGTTTTAAGGAGAAGCTCTAGACCTCATAATCAGCCTTCTTATCTTCAGGATTTCATTGTTAACCACTCTTCCACCGATGAGTTGGTCTTGAATGCTACTGCTATCTTTGAGCCTAAAATATATAATCAAGCTAAGTCTCACCCTCATTGGGTGATAGCAATGGAGAAGGAACTTGAAGCTTTGGAAGATAATCAAACTTGGCAGCTTACTACTCTTCCTTCTCATAAGACTACTATTGGATGCAAGTGGGTATATAAGGCTAAGCTCAAATCTGATGGCACTCTTGATCGATTTAAAGCTCGGCTTGTGGCAAAGGGATATGATCAAGTAGAGGGAGAGGACTACTTTGATAGCTTTGCTCCTGTTGCTAAACTTGTCACTGTGAGACTGATTCTTGCTTTGGCAACCATTAAGCAATGGCCATTAGCACAGATTGATATTAATAATGCATTCTTACATGGTTATTTAGATGATGAGATCTATATGGATGTTCCTCAAGGCTATACTAAGGCACTCCCTGGACAGGTATGCAAGCTTAACAAAAGCCTATATGGTCTTAAGCAAGCATCACGACAATGGAACAATGAATTTTGCCTCAAGCTTCAGAATTTTGGATTTGTTCAATCTTTGCATGACCACTGTCTCTTTATGTTGCATAAGGATTCTGATTTCTTAGCCTTGATTGTCTATGTTGATGATGTTCTCATCACTGGTACTTCTCTTTCTTTGATCAAGCAGCTCAAATCTTATTTGCATGAAGCTTTCACCATTAAAGATCTTGGTGAAGCTCAATATTTCCTTGGCATGGAGATTCAACGTTCATCATCAGGTACTTATATCAATCAAAAGAAATATATTTTGGAGATACTTAAGGACTCTAGAATTGATGATTGCAAGGCTACTGCCACGCCTCTTCCTCCTGGAATTAAACTTGCACTAAATGATGGTCCTTCTTTTCCAAATTCCGAACAATATAGAAGGCTAATTGGCAAACTACTCTATTTGAATCTTACTCGACCTGACATTACTTATGCAGTACAACAGCTCAGCCAATTCCTTCACTCTCCTACTCAAAATCACTGGACTTCTGCCCTACATCTCCTTAAATATCTCAAGGGTACACTCTCTGCAAGTCTCTTCTATCCATGCTCAGATTCTCTCTCAATTCAAGCTTATTGTGATGCTGATTGGGGCTCGTGTCTAGATACTCGCAAGTCATTGACAGGTTATTGCATATTTCTTGGAGATTGCTTGGTTTCTTGGAAAACAAAGAAACAATACACTGTATCTCGTAGCTCAGCTGAGGCTGAATATCGCGCGATGGCAAATACTTCGTGTGAATTGGTATGGCTTCATTACATTGCTACTGATCTTGGTATTCACATTCCTACTCCTATTCCTCTTCATTGTGACAACAAACCCGCTATCCATATTACACAAAATCCAGTGTTTCACGAACGCACCAAACACCTAGATATCGATTGCCATATTGTTCGAAATCATTTTAAGACAGGCTTTATATCTCTTCATCATGTTTCTTCCAAGTTGCAGCTTGCTGATTTATTTACTAAGTCACTCGGTGCTTCTCAGTTTCTACCACTTGTTTCCAAGCTTGGGATAATCAAGCTTGAGGGGGGGATGAAGAGTATATCGTTTCCAGCTTGCCATGCATCGACTCCAGCTCGCCATATATCGACTCCAGCTCGCCATGCATCGTCTCCAGCTCAGCATGAATCAACCGAAGGAGATGAAGAAATCAAGTAGCTTCTCCAATGATCTTCTAGAAGCTTTCATAACCGTTTTTGTTAGTTAGTTAGAAAATATTTTACTACTTGCTTGTATAAATACTCCTATGTACTTCGTTTTTCATTAATTGAGATTGAATAATACAGATTTGATGCTATCTCATCTTCTTCCTCATAGCATTGCATGAAACCCTAATAGTCCATGCATGCTACCAATATTTTCATACACTTCCATCTCCTTTGCATAATTCAATCTCAAGAAAAATTAAACATAGAAATTAAAATTTGTTCAATCAGCAAGTTTGTGGAGTGAAATTTCGAAGGGTAAAATTTTAATCTGCTTTGATGTTAATTGTTATTTGCTGCCCCGTTTTCTCACCGCCGTCGCGGTGACGACAGCTTCTCTCTCTCTCTCTCTCTCTCTCTCTCTCTCTTCCACTCTCTTTCTCTGTTTCTCTATCTGCGCTGCTGTGATTTTTCGGCGCCGTCGGGAGTGGCGGCGTCGTGTGCATGTGTGTGCAGGTGGTGCGAGTGTGAGGGTAAGGTTTGTAGCGCCACCGGTGGCGGCATTGCTGTGCGAGGGAGCCACTGTGTGCGCGGCTGTGTGTGTGAGTCTGTGTTTGTGTGTTGTGTGTGTGCTGTAGAGAAAAAGGGGGAAAAGAGGAGGGGCGCCACCGCGGATGGGCGGCGTCGTGCGAATCGGTGGCTGTGCAGAGGGAGAATGGGAGGGGCGCCACCGCGTCGAGGCGGCGTCGTGCGAGGTGTGTGAGTGTGTGCAGAGGGTTGGGGGCGTCGTCGAGCGGCAGCGCCATACAGGGTGCGCGCGGCTGCTATTGACTAAGGAGAGGGGTGGCGCCGCTGCGTCGGGCGGCGCCATGAGAAAAGGAGGGAAGCAGCGCCGCCAGAGGCGGCGCTGCGGGTGCAGCTGTGTGTGTGTATCGTGCAGTGTGTGTGCGTGTGTGGGCATTGCCGTGTGTGGCGGCACCGTGCAGAGGTGGGGGTGTGTGTGTGCTGCTGCCGGCGGTGGAGCAGAAATAGAGCAGCAGCGGCGGCTGTTTTGGGGCTGATTTCTGAGAATTAGGCTAATGTTAGGGACCTTTGTGCAATTTTGCCATTTTTGCTGAATTTATTAATTAAGCCCTGAATTTCAGCTTATTGCATTTCAACTCTGCAGGTTTTAAGTAACTTAATTTCAGCCCCTGAAATTAGTTTAAATTGCAGATTGACCCCCAAAACTTATAGAAATAATAGATTGACCCTAAACTTTGCTGAAATAGTATTTTGACCCCAGAACTTTACAAGATTTATAATATGACCCCCAGATTTTATAGAAACTGCAGATTTACCCCAGACTTTACATAAATTACATTTTAACCCCAGAACTTTGCTACAATTATAAATTGAACTAAATACTTTACTGGATATTATTTTATGACCCCAAACCATGTTTTATGTGTCATTTTAAGATTAAAATTACTAGTTAAAAATACCTAAAATTTAAATTATAAGTATATTTGTTGTTTTATATATGAATCATGTTTCAATAAATTTTATATGATAATATCAGCATCAAAACTTCATATATGAGTCTAATATATATATATATATATATATTACATGATGTATAATTAATATAAATGCTTGAATTATGTGTATAGAATCATGTTAATATTTATATTTAGTATGAAGTCTTTATATTAAATTACTAGTGATTATGCTTTAGATTAAATAACCTAATATAAGATACAAAAGATCATGTTTTATGACATAAGAAACTAAACGGTTAAGTGTGTCAAGTGCAGTCGAGACAACCGGTGAATCCAGAAGCAATCCTCGAGCTATCATCTTAAAGTGGGTAACTTCTACACTCTACTATGCGTTGATAATTAAATTAGTAAGTTATGTATGAAAATCTACGGTTGAAGCTTCGTAGCTATAACCAGTAGTTGCTTCACTATCGGGCGACGACCATAAGGGCCATAGTGCCTGGTCTATGAAAGCAAGGTTTAGTGGGCGAGCGACTCCCACATTCCTTTATGTTATGTATGGTCCAGGGTGAGCGTGCCCAACAGACATGTAGTATGTGCTTAATGATTTAATTACTTCAATATATATTAGAGAGTACAGTTATCCCACTGGGATCCCTCTCCGGAGGTGTCTCATAATTCTAGTTTTAATATTTTCAGGTTCGGCATATGATGATACGGACGTGTAGCGAGCTGAACTGTCTTTCCATCACCTCTGTAATGTTAAAGTACTAAAACAATATTTACTTTCAAAAACCATGTTGTATTTTGATATGTATATTATGATAGATGATGGGCCTAAACTTATATTATGATATATATATATATATTCTGTTATACGGTCTCACACGGGAATAAGTTTGAACATTCAACCTAGAAATGTGGGTGAAACACGAGTTTTAGAAATAATTATGTTATGTTTAAAAGAAAAAATGTCTCGTGTTTTCGTTCAGTCTTCCGCTGTAAATTATCTTATGAATTATTTAGTTACTAAGTAAGTAAAGGGTGACGGCCTGATTTCCAATTAATGGGGATCGGGGCGCCACAATTAATTTCATTTTTCATATAACCAGAAGATAAGATCATTATACATTATCAGTGGACATATTAAGAGTTATTCACGTTGACATTTTAGCATTTTCTATTATAATATAGTATATTAGTACTCCCTCGTCCCAGCTCAACTTGCCTACTAATCATTTTAGTTTGTCCCAATTGAACTTGTCAACCCATAAATGGAAACAAAACTCAAATATTAATATCCTCATATTTCATCCTTATTACAAAAATGTCACTTAAAAGCAAAAAGTAATTTTAAAATGTCACAAAAGTCAAAACACTTATATCCTCATATTTCCTCCTTATTACAAAAATGCCACCAAATTATCTTAACAAACAATAGTCAACTGTTTTATCTTAACCTCCAGATCTAACAACTAGTGCTGGTTTTTTCGCCAAGTAAAATGTTTGTATCCAAATTTCGTTCTATTTATAGGATGAAACTTCTTGCACATGTGAGATATATACTTTTATTAGACATTATTATACTAACTAGAAACATAAAAAAATACAGAAAAAACTATTTTAGTTAGTTTTAAGTTGGCAAAAGAATAAATTTGTTATTTATAATTGTCAAAAAACTCAAAACAACTTTTATATACACACACATTCGTTTTACCACTCTTATTTTGTTAACAAAAGAGTTTTAAAAAAATTGTATAAGAAAGCAAAAATATATATTACAATACTTGAATTTGTTTTGTATGTAGTTTTACCAAATATGAAAGATATGATTTCGACAATATTGAATTAGTTTAGGAGTGATTTTTTTTTCTTTGAACATGTCCCTTTAATAAAGTACATTTGTTTTAGTATAATCAGAAATGGGTGGGAAAATGTTAGAACGAAAAAAACGCACAAAAAGCGGCAACTCCATTTCATTATAAAAGATATATACTGGGTTGTGTCTAAGGTTACATCAACACAAAATTGTCATAAAATACCCAAAATACCTATCTAATTTGTTCTTTGACGAAGACACATCTACTGTGTATTTCCTTTAACACTCCCCCTTGTGCAATGTCAAAGACAAAGATGGTGTAGGTTTTGTTGCCTCATTAAAAACCTTGCCAAGTAACAAAACTCAATGGGTAAAATAAAACTTGGTCGAAGGGAAAAAGAGCACAACACATCTCATATTAAAACTCCCCCTAAAATCAACACATTTCCTTTAATACGTACATCTATCAAAGGACTTCACTCACTCATCACGTCTCTTACTTATCACATGTTTCTTGAAAATTGTCTTTGGCAATGTCTAAGTAAATAAATCTTCTAACTTCTCTTCAGAGTTCACTTGATTAACTTGGAACTTGAGGAAACATGGTTAATATTGATACATGTTGGATTATCTTCATAACTCCGAGTAGGCTCTTTAGTAGTAAACTCAAACAACTAGACTTGTGTACATCTTCATGTCGGGCGATGACTTTTGAATGATTTCAGGAGATAAATTCAAAATTTTGTTTGGTTGATCTCGAGGATATCAATGTATTCCCTGTGGTAAATACATAACCATTTTTGGAGCATTATTTATGTGGGTTAAAAAAGTACTTTCCTCATACTTCTTTCTAAGTTTAGTACCATCAATTTGTTTCTTTCTTTTTCATGTAAGAGACGAACATAACTTTTATCAGTTGTCCCTTATGAGGTACCAAAATATAACTTAGATACCATTTAAGTGCTGTTTTGTTGGTGTGTTGGTCTTGAGCTAAATCTAGTTAACAAGTTCACTACAATATCTAGTCGACTGCACTAAGCTGAGTAAAATAATATGCTCGTTACGTTGTACTTAGGTAGGAAATTTCAGAACTCTACAACTCGTTGTCATCTTCTTTTGGACGATATGGACATTCCTTTAAATCCAAGGTTCTACAGATCATGGGGGTGCTGACAAGATGCATTTGTCCATGTTAAATTGTTTGAGTATCTTTTGGACATATACAACTTGGTAAATAAGAATTCAACCAACTTGATGTTTCAGACACAATCAAGTTTCCCAAAAACTTTCATAATCCGGTTTTCAAGTTTCTTGCGGTTTCACTTATTTTATTAAGCGTACCTATCATGTTTATAATATTATGACGCTACAATTGCAAATTCGGGAACTTGTTTTCATTTAAACACAAGGTAAAGTTCATCTCTCTTACATTACTTCCGTAAGTTTACGGTATACAACATCCATCTAAATTGTTTATCTATAAAGTGAGCGCTTGAATTACAAATGTATTCACCACTTGACCTGGACAATTGAAGGTCATTATTAACTTTCATATGCATCTCTGAATTAAGATCCCCATAGAGATATGTTGTAACTACATTCATATGTTGGATTTTCATTCCTTCAGAAACAACTAAGCTGACTTAGTGGTGGAACGTTATAATGTCCATTACATGAGAATATGTCTCATCATAGCAATTCCAGAGCATCATGAGAAACCAAATGCTATATGACAAATTATATCTCAAGACCTTAATTCTTCTCATTATGCTTTCTAACAAAAGTTTGTGTATGTCCTATAGGCTTTACACTTGGTAAGGCTAGCATTACCTCATCAACTACATGTTTATTTGTCAGATAATCAAGTTTTTTTTTTTTTCTGGATTACTTATTTACATATAGGTCAATCTGCTCTTTGAAATTATGCGATAGAGCATGATTTGATATTATTGTACTCTATAATCCTTGAGAGACAATATTTGAATATAGCATCAACGTGTATTGAAAATATTTATATCAACTCATATGTAGTCTCCTAATTTCTTGAAATTTATTTGTTCTCTGGTAGTGTATCAAACTTCGGACCCAATAATGATTTATGGACATAATTTTAACCAGAGATAATCTCATGAGAGACATTCTTTTCATTGATGATTAATAGATCAAGTTGTGTCATATTGTCTTCTTCCTTAGACAAATATTAATCAAACCAGATGGCTTCCCCCATTTCCTTTTAGGAGTTATGACCTCAACCACACCTCCACTAAGTGTGGTTGCATTGCCTCTATCTTTAGCATTGTGCCATTATTTGAGACTTTTAACATTGCAGACATATTTGCAACTGGTATAAATGATCTTCTCACTTTAGCGACATCAGTAAATATATCAAACATCAAATATGCTATGTTTTGAAGGTCGATTATTCATTTCGCTTCACTTTCACATTGTGAAGTGTAGGGGATAAAATGAGACGGAGGAACTAACATAGTAGTACTTTATGTCGTTCTTTACAGAAAATTCTTTTTCTTATCTCCCCCTAACGACAGGAAGACAAATTATTACTTATCTCTTCGTACCACCTTCATAAAGTTACTCTTGACCTTTTCCATGTCAAAAGCAACCTCCTCCTCTTCTTCTCCTCCAGTATCTATCGCAGCAGCGACCTCAGTAGTCACAACTACTACTCTGTCCATTACCTGCTCGGGAGAAGCTTTTTCAATGGTAGAGAGAGCTCGAGGTCTTGGAGAGGGTACTGCTTCATCCTCAGAAACCACCACTCTTCCCATCAGGCTTCTCTTGGTAGCTTTTTGTATGAAATTGGGCTTTTCATGTTGCTATGGGGATAAGTCGGTGATGTCGACAATCTGAGGGGTTGTTGCTTCCTTCATTATAGACAGGGGTATCACTCATTCATCTTCCCCCTCACTGGAGCTATATATTTCTCTAGTCCTACTCCCTGCAGCAACCTTCTTTGACGATTTCTTTCTAGCGAACACCTTGCTGACACCTATGTACTTTTCTCTCTGGATGGTTTTTCCCTTAGAAAGGTCAAAACTAAGAGTTCCCAGCAGGGTGTTGATAATCAAACCATAACCCTTTTTCCCAGCGGGCATTACCACTTCCTTTCCAATCCAGGTCAGGATGTACTATGTCCAATTGATCTTCTCCTTGTTGATGATAGCCATCATCATTTTGAAGCGGAAATTGGTTCACTTTCCGTAGTTGTCTGCCCTGTTCTCAAGGATATGACAACATATATCATGAAGGTGCTCATATTCATACAAGAATACCTTTGTTGAGCAGCTTCTGCTAATCCCTTCAGAAGTGCGCCTGCCAGTGAACTTAAGCCAGAAAGCTTCAAGTTCATCCTCGCCATAGGTGGCAAGGTCGTTAACATCTAATTTCGGACACTGGTAGATCGAAAGCCGTTCTGAGAAGCTTGCAGTTGATGGAGTAAGAAGCTTCTTCCATCCTGAAGGATATGTCAGCAACATTCTCTTGGACCCTAGCCATAGAGTATAACTTGTGAACTAGTTCCTCATCGTATGGAGCAATGAAGTTAGAGCATAGCCCCATCAGCCCTGAGTCTCTGATACATTTGAGAATTCCTCGCATTAGAAAGTGACCTCGCTCTTCCTCCTCGCAGCAGGAGATGACCACATTTTCATCCACGAGCTTGCCATCGACAATCTGGTTGATGTACTGTGATAAAGACATTTTTTAAAGAGTAGAGAGTAAGCGAGTAGTGAGCAAGGAAACTTTTAAGCAAGAGAGTAAGTTGTAGAAAATATGTGAGCGTAAAAGAAGTAAACTGAGTAGGGTTTCAGCTTATATATGATCCTGCAAACTTTCTGTTGATTGATGCAATCGTTGATGTTCTTATAAAGATGGAAAAGATCCAACAGTGTAGATTTGAGTTCCAGGTCAAATGTCGCTTGATCCAATGGTTGATATCGCACACGTAGTGTAAATCCTGTAGAAACGGATGTTTTCAGGGGTCATTTTACAATTAGCCACTTTAACTGCCTGAAAGCTGTGCCGCATTTATTGTACCCACGTCCCTAATTGACTTTTAATTCCCTCCCAGAGTTTATTCCTTAAATTTTAAGGTTGATGTGTATAGTTCCCCGAGAAATGAATGCTTTCTCAATAAATATTGTCCGCTGCAGGTGGATAGCGATGGACAGGTGGATGAGGGCATTGCAAAGTGACCTGGTTTTTTTGTAGTTATAGCACAAGTCATGAGATTCTACTGTATTTTATGGTTGTTGCACTGGTTGCTGCTGCACGAGAATTTTCTTTCTGAACTTACCTCCTTGCCTCTTTTCGTTCTATATGAACCTTTTGAATTTCTTTAGTAGCAAGTCATGTCTTCTTCAGCTCTCTCCATTGGATTTGCTGCAATGCTAGTTGCAGCAACTACTTCCTTAGTCATTCTTGCAGCAAGTGTAATGAATTTGTTGCTTTCTTCATCCATGTCCTTCGTTCTCCTGTTAATATCGAACTCAAAAGCTGAGAAAAGATTAAAGGTGTTCATAGACTTCAAGTCCATAGGAACTCTCATGGAAGTTGTCTGTTGTCTCATTCAGTAGGCAGAGCTCTTAGCACTTTAAGATTCTTTTCTTTTTGTGAGTAGTGCTTTTCAAGAGACTTCAGTTCATTCACAATCCATGTGAATCTTAGATCCAGCTGCTCTAGAGTTTCTTCTAGTTTCATCTCAAATAACTCAAACTCTTGAGCTGCGGTGGATATCTTGTTATCCTTTGTAAGCTCAATCCTCTCACAAACTTGCTCTAGTTTGTTCCATATCTCCTTTGCGTTTTGCATGATTTCACCTTGCTGAAAGTAACCTTGTCTAAGGTGAGGAATAAGGCATTCTTCGCAATATTATCCATGTTGGAACTTTTCCTGTCTTCATTGGTCCATTCTTGCCTTGGATTTTCAATGTACGCATGTACTTGTGGCCTTTCCTCTTCCTCAAGAGGTTTTTTTTTATCTTTATCTTTATCAACCTCCTCTGTAGCTCTTTCTACCCTTCTTGTCTCTTCAGTTGCTCGTGCAAAGATAGGGTTTTGCTTGGTGATGATAGGTGGTCCTTCAGTGATCACCTGTTACATTTCGTCATGCATAGCTGAAAGGTGTGCCTGAATTCTTATCTTCCAGTCATCATATTCCTCAATAGAAAACATAGACAACTTAGCATGATTAAAGTCTATGATTCTAAGAAGATAAGTAAAGCAAATAAGCACTTAGAAAGATAAACTCGAGGGTGGATCTAGGTAGGCAACCAGACAAGTTGGCTTTTAATCCAACTCGCTCTGATACCACTTGTTGGTCCCAAGTGATACAGAGATTCAGAGAGGGGGGGGGGATAATTTTCAACTCTATCAACACTTTTACTGCAAGTTATCGATACTTGCAGCAAACTTGTTCTTGGTGTGTTCTGTTTGCAGCAATAAAAAGATGTTGCAGCTTAACACTTTAGAGATTTATGCACAACCGCGCGAATTTTGGGTGATAGAGTTTTCACAAATAAAGTAACCTTTTAACTACAAAGTTAAAATGTTACAACAATTATAGCACATTAGCATAAAAGCCAGTATAAACATGCATGCAGCAGATATAACAATAAAGCTGCAAATGCAGTAAATAAACACGCAAGTCTTTTAAAGAGGTTTTAAGGTGGTGTAAGCCTTCTACGTCCTCTCTTTTCCTTCTCAAGGAGGAAATCCACTAGGCTATTTGATTTACAAAACTCTTTCCAAACAAACTTTCCCTAAGGACATTGCCTACTAAGACTCTTACTGCCTTTTTAGGTTTCAGTAGTCAAACAGGTCACCCACACATGGTATTATCCTACAAAAGCACTCAAACACACAGGAAGGAATGTTTCATCTCCACTGTGGACACCTAAAACAACCCAAGCACACAACTACAATGGTTAAAGATAAAAAAAAATCTTCAACTAGGGTTAAGCTAAGTTTTCAAAGGATTTGCTCGTTGTTGATGACTTGCTTATAGGTTGGGTGAACTGAAAATACTTGATCTTCTTTAAGCTCGGAATTAGTTGTAAGCTCTTGTTGTAAGCTCCAGAATATGAATATGAGAAAGCACATTCCACATGTCTTCTTCTGATTCCTCTCTTGGTCACACCAATCTTGATCTTCAGATCGTCCTTGATGACCTCTTTTGGTTGACTCTTTGATCTTCAAATCTCTTCGGGTACAACTTATTTAATGTGCACCTGCAGTTTGTATGGTATGTCATTTTCTACATGCTGCAGCTCACTATATGCGGTTGTCCTCTGTTGCAGTTTTTGCAGTTGTACCAGGCGTAGGTGGCGGCTTCATATTGGCCCGTTCCACATTGCATGTGTCGTTTTGCATAACTGCCTGTGTTCGAGTTCTAGTAACAATTGAAGTCTTGATGTTTCCTCGTATTCTTTGACATGTAACAACTTTTTCTGGTTGATCCGCATGTGACTTCAATTGCTGCAACTTATTGGGGGTGCTGCATTACGCAAGTTGCTGCATTCTAAAACGCGCAACTTCCAGGTTGCAGCATGCAACAACTTTCTTCTGGAAATTATTCTAAGTATAACATGCTGTAAGCAGACTTCTTCCTTTCCTTGTTGCTTGCAGTGTGCAGCGATCATAGCCGTAGAAGGTTTCACAATCTCCAAGTACACTACTTATTTAATGAAACTCTAAAGTCCTAATACTTACAGCAGGTTTTGTCTCATCAAAATCTAAACAACTTTCTACTTACATACTCAAAAAAGATTTGCAAATAAAATTATAAGTGATAGCTTTAAAGAGTATCATTAAATGTAGAGAGATATGTCATTAGTTCTAAATTTAAAAGAGAAGGGTATACTAGATATAACACATCTTGAATTTCACTAATGTTACGTATTTACCCCAATTGATCCGGATCAATTTGATCAATAGGGATTTATCCTATTATTATTATTAGAGTGGTCTCATGTGCAACTAGGTACAGATACAATTTGAGTCGGTCGACCTGGATCCACGCACTTATTTTTTTATTTTTTTTTTCGCTTTAGGTTGTTACCTTTATGTTATATGAGTGTGACCTTTATATTATATAAGTGTGACCTTTATGTATAAATGTAGTGACCTTTATATACTCTAACTTAGAAATTTTTTTTAGCAAAATTTGTACATATTTACCTTTATGCGATATTAGCTGCACCATTATATAATATTAGTTGCACCTTTATGTGATATTAGCTACACCTTTATGTAATGTTAGTTGCATCTTTATGTGACATTAGTTGTACCTTTATGTCATATCTTAAAGTGCAATTAGTATCACATAAAAATATATTCATCTTAAAAAAATGAAAATTTTCAGAGTGCAATTAGTATCACATTAAAGTATATTCATCTTAAAATAATGAAAATTTTCTGAAATTTTTATTTTTTTTCCAAGTAATGGATCATAAAGGTCATGATATTTTTGCATAAAGGTCACAATAATACAATATAAAGTTAACAACAATAGAACACAAATGTCTCAACCTGAAGCCAGAAAACTCGAATTTTTTTATACTTTTCTAAGTTACTGAACATAAAGGTCATAACATTTATATATATAGGTCACACTTATATAATAACATAAATGTCACATCCTTACAACATAAAGGTAACAGCCTGAAGCAAAAAAAAAAAACTCAGGTACACGGATCCGGATCGGATCGCCCAAATTGCACTAATCCAGATTCGTGCCTGATACCGAAGATAATTTGTCTTATTATTATTTCTATTATTGTTGAATTGCATACACTATTTGCTTTCATTAATGTAGGTCCTCTGTGTTCCTTGACCAATCAGCAAGAGATCATTAAATATTTTGTCACATTTATTTATACAATTATGAATTCCACCAAAAGTGCTGGTTTTTTGGGGTCATAATTTCTTGTCTAACCCACCCCATCCCCACTTCCATATCCCACAAGGCTTTCCACTTCAACCCATGTATGCCTTGGCCAAATTTAACATACCCATAAGAGATAGCCCCTCAAAATACTACTTTTCTTATAACTTATACACAAAATACCACCCAACATAACTTAATATCAAAAACTACCACTTTTTGAAAAAATGACCAAAATGTCCTTATGTGTTTAATTGATATATGCTTTTTCCAAAATCAAGTGTGCTTATTCCAAATTAATTCATTAATTTTTAATTCTCTATATCCATATGATTTTTGACCCGATCCGAACCCGAAGATGGTATATAGGCTGGAAACCTTGCTAGTCGTATGCTGGAACTTTCTACAGATACAAGACAGTCTTGATCTTGATCTGTTTATTTGTTCCAGACAGACTTGATAGGTGTAACAACGCCACGTATCGCCTCGGAAAAAGATCCGTCCAAAAATGGTATCAGAGCCTAGGTTTTATTAAGAATTAAGTTTATATTTATTATGTTTTATCTATAATTAACTTTGGTGAGGAGAATCATTCAAGAAAAGAATGGATCTGGGCGAATGTCCAAGATGTATATTCTACAGGAGATATCGTCAAATTTTGACGATGTATGCTCAAGAGCATCGAGATCAGGTAACATATTGGCACAACCAATATGCCGAAAAAGAGGAAGCAGGTGTCGACGAGGAAACTTTGAGGCAGTGTGACAGACGAGCCTCATATCATATGGGTTACCTCACAGTAAACGAGATATTATATTGCGATCTGATGAATCATCAGGAAGCAGCCCATCAAACCCATGTCTGATGGAGCATCTAATCTGGACGTCTGTCCAAGATGTAGATCTTTCAGGGAATATCGTCAAATGTTGACGATGAAAGCTCAAGAGCATGTACAAGGGGTAATGTATTGGAACCACCAATACGCCCAAAAACAAAGAGAAGGTGCTACTGCAGTAGAACTGAGGCGTTGCACCAAACGAGCAGAGTATCAGATGGACCTCCTGGATATAAACCATAGGTTACATGAGGATATAACCAACCACCAAACGGATGACCATCGGTTCCATAATTTCTGATGGAAGACCAGAAGTGGAAGGAGATACAACCAGATACCTCTAAGATTTCTTCAGATCTTAGAGAAATCCAGAAGACGGTGCAGAGTTATGGCGACCGCCATAAACATATACCGACACAAGTCCATCAGATCCAAGGCCAAATGGAGACGATGATGAAAATTCAACAAGAGACTCTTGAAATCGTTCATGATCTTAAAAAAAGAGTCAAGAATCTGGAGAATCGACCAAGTTCTTCCGGAGAAAGGAGACGTATACATTTTGGGACAGTTCCCTATCTACACCTAGATGGGAAACCAACTGAAGTTGTACGACCAATGACCGATGATGAGAAGCTCATTGCAATCATCAAAGGAAAATCCATTACAAAGAAGTAATGGACTTTGAGAGGATTAATCTGCAGGATTTACATGACCTAACCGAATCCTTCAAAGGATTAGGGATTGTAGATCTAAAGATGAACACAGGAGATGAATCTGCCTTGGTTACTCGTGATCAACAGCAGAGACCACCAGTCAATCCCAATGTTGCAGAAAGCTCTGGATCACATCATGTGGACGAGCAGATGCCACACAGAGGGGATTTCACCACAGGAGGATATCCTATAAGAGTTATAGGAACCCGACCACGTTCCAAAAGGCCGGATTTATCAATACGCCTTATGGAAAGTCATAACTAGACCCGATACATCCGTATGGATTGATGTTGAATCTGGATATTCCAGATTTCAAGAATCGTGAAATCCTTATCGATGATTGGGCATCGGCTATGAGGATTGCAGCAGGAACCCTCGATCTTATGAAAGAAGGATTCATCTTACTACTCGAGATGAGTCTGGAAGGATCTGTAAAGATCACGTGGGATATGACGGCACCAGAGATGAAAAACACCGTCACTGCTGGTGAGTCATTGAAAGAGATTGTCGATAACATGGCTAAATTATTCAAAGTCCATTTTATCGGCATAAGCTACTTTGAGGGGAGTGAAGAAGAAAAAAGAAAAAGATATAATCAAGCCCTCTATAGCCTCGAGTTGCATGATATTTGTCATATTGACGAATACATCAAGTTGTTCACCGAGTACCGATGGAAGTCCAAGGTGGATGATAAGGAAGCTTCGCAATTGTTCTTTGCGAAGATACCAAGTCCCTGGAGAGAAATGCTAATCAGGGAATACAAGCAGACAGATGACCTGGATACAGTAGCTAGAAGGATGTCTTTCCTGAAAGCTAAGTTATCCGAATGGTGTCATCAAGCGACCCTCTACAAGAACTACAAGAGATTAAGAGGAATCAATAAGATGGTTCCCTTATGTTGCGAAGAGAATGACATTCCAACAGTTGTTGGAGGTCAACTACGGAGGCACAAGAGGCAGAAACAACGAAGCCATCCATACCACCGTGGAAGCAACAACACAAGAGGCAACCGACGGTCTTCATGGAGACCAAGAAGAGTTTGGTCAAAACAAAAGGCCCATAGTTATAAATCTGGGCAAAGACCAACGCCAAACAGGAGAAGAACTTTCACAAGTTCTGCTCAAGGAAGTACCTTTCACAAGTTCTGCTCAAGGAAGTACCAGCAGAACTCCAGGAAGGAGAACTTTCAGACGAGCTCACACTAGAGCCAATGAAAGTTTCAAAGACTGTAACTGCTGGACGTGCGGAGCGAGAGGGCATATCTCAACAGACTGCCCAGAGAATGAGAAGCGAGGTATTAGACAGTTCGAGGCAACACCCGAAATTGAGGAGGCTGTCTATTATCAAGATCTCATACAGGTGTATCAATTTGAGGATCTACCCTCAGATGAAAGCATCTACGAAGAAGAGATCTATTCTGAGGATGGAAGTGAATCCGGCTCAGAATCAGAGTGAAGAAGAAATTCTTCAAACAACAATGAGAGAAGATATGTCAGGATACCTCTCCCACACTACAGTGTCTCATAAGACTCTAATGAGGATTATGAAGGAAGATTCAAAGCTCCAGATGTATGATGGTTTCACCATTGGAGCTATGGAAAAAGCTTTGGATAAGATTGGTTTTCGCAGCAGAAAACACCAAATTATCCACAGAGTAACTACTGGAGAGTTCGCCATTCCAATAGAACTCACTGGTAATCTGATCGAGATGCAATTGATCCCATATCAAGAGATACAGGAGATCAAAAACAGAGTCAAAAGAGAAGTTGCAAATACACTCTCATGGATTCACATCGGAGCCATAAGAGTTGTTATTAAAGCAACATTCAAAGTAGGAGTAGATTCGCCACTCAACCTGGCAATATGTGACAAGCGAATCTCAAATCTCAAGGATTCATACCTTGGGGCTGTTATAGGAAATTTGTGTGCAGGAAAATTGGCATTTAATGTCTATCCAAGGATTGCATACAATCTGGGAGATCGAGATTTCAACCGTGTCTTAACCCTTCATCAAGATTTCAAACGAAACGATTTGATGAAAGAAGGGAACAGACCCTACTCGATCACATACAAGATTTCCTACGCTCTTTCGAATACACATCATTCAGATGTATTCTTAAGAAAGGAATTTATTGAAGTCCCAAGAATCTTTGAGGACTTCGCTAGGGTGGTTCTACCAGAACTCATACAATCTCCAACCATAAAGGAGATCGACATGAGGATCCAAGATCAACCCGTCTTCAACAAGAGCCAGAGTCTCAGAATTGAGCCTAGACGAATGTCTTTCCAACAAGACAGGCTAATGAGTAGCAGCCGTTGGGAAGAAAAGAGACCGAGTACAATTCAACATGTCCCAGATGTTTTCAAAACATAAGGAGAGCTGAAGTACCGGAAGGATGGAGAGGAGTTGAAGTAATATTTGACATTACTCAAAGGGAAAATACACTTTCCTGTAATGCCCTATATTACCTCCAACAACCTATAGTCGGAAGATTTCAAGGAACCCTAAAAATGGGTGAAATGGAATTGACTATCGGAGGAGTTCCAGGAAGAATCTCAGATCAGTTGATACTGGGAATTGAATTTCTTGAGAAACACAAACCTTGGGAAAGATTACAAGATGGAATGGAGTTCACAGTGGCCAACAAAAGATATAGAATCAAATGACCACTAGTCCATTCTCCATATACATTTCAATCGGAATGATATATGAGGAGTACAAGGCTGAGTATTTCGCCGCCTATATCGATTCAGGCGCCGGGATATGTACTGCAAAGCAGGAGGTTTTCCCTAAAGAAATCGGAGAAGATCTACCAGCTATAGCAGGAAGAGATTTCTCTAAAAGGATTCTTATCCTTAAACGAGGGATCAAGCAAGCGGAAATCATGATCGGTGGAGCAGGAGGTACCCCATGGTACAAGGTCAAGATGCCACCAATCTATTTCCATGATACAGGCGCGGATGTATTGCTAGGTAATAACTTCCTACAAACATTCAAGCGTTTTACACAGGAAAATGAGACAAGAAGGCTTATTTTCACAACACTATGTGATCATAAGATTATTGTCCAACGATTACGAGAGGCATTCTACAGAAAAATGCCTATCACGTTTCGCAGCAAGCGTGGTGATGAAGCTAAACTTCGACATCCAAAAATGGCGGATAGAAGGAAATTTGGCGATGCACTTTTATCCTACCGACAATTTGGTCATACCAGACCAGGGACCAAAGTGTGGGATAATCATTTGTACAAATTCAGGGTACAAAATGAAGAAGAAGTTCCTCCAATAGTTATAGCAGAGATAAGGAGCCTATTGGAGAATTCATCGAGTGAGATTTCCATTGATGAACAGATTTCACTCGAAGACATCAAGTATTCTCCATAGTTTTCTTCAAAACAATATCTTCTCTGTAATAGTTTAAATTCTTCTGAGTTTTAGTTTTAGTTTTATGTATAAACGAGTTACAGCCATCTCAATGAGAGGCTGATCCTATATTCTCCTCCCAAAAGGAGTTTATAGATAATGTAATAAATATTTATTAGTTCTTAATAAAAGAGAGGCTTATGCTTCAACGTGTCTCCGTTCGATTTGTTTATCTGTTGGAAGGATCACCTTGTACACCTGGTGTAGGAAACGAACCAAGGTTGTGCTAGGCAGTTGCTGAAGGAGCTGGATAACTTGTAGACCAACTTCCCAAAGAGTGAAGTTAAACAGTGAGGAGCTGTTTGTAAAACGGTTTAGGGGCAGTGATTTTCCAGCTGGTGGTGTTGCGAGCCACCTCACCCGGTGCTGTTCTGGTTGAAGAAAGGTATGATCTCCAACAGATTAATTTATTTTACGGAAGCATGTTGGGCCTGATAAATATATATTTTGTTTGGATCAAGATTTAATTATATGGATATAAAAATCAAAAGGTTTGGAATTTTGTTTTGGAAAGTCAACAAGGGTAATGAGGTAATTTTATTTGAAAAATGTGGTAGAATGTTATATTAAGTTATATTTGATGGTATATTGTGATAATGTTTTATCTTCAATGGTAAAATTTTATGTTGTTATATCCAAAGTGGTATTTTGAAGTGCTAACTCTACCCATAAAGTAAATAAAATGTTGGGCATTTGCACAGAAAACTATATACTAATAAATAAAAAAGAAGTGTGGTCCGTAATAATAATATAACTCATTTTCAAGCATATTTCTGGCGTGGGTAGCTAGCAGCCATTCTATGTAGAGAATTTTGTATCAAGTTCAGATTGTGAAATCCCAAGTTGGAACCTTTTTTATTCCTTTTTTCCACACTGCTATTTCGTTCATATATATTATCATCTCTAAGTTGTTGGTTGTGAAGGGTCAAAGCTCAAAAATGGCTTCTGCAAATCCAAATCTAACAGGGGTCCCAGAGAACTTCAAGAAGCAGCTTGCTATTGCAGTTAGAAGCATTCAATGGAGCTATGCAATTTTCTGGTCCTTTTCTGATAAACAGCCAAGGTAAAGTTTCAATTTTAGTTGAAATCCAAGAAAATGAAGTGAAGATGCGAAGACTTTCTTGATCTAATGATGTTAGAATTGTGAAGGCCAGGTGTGCTTTGGACATTAGCTGTTTTCTTGATGAAAATTTTCAGAGTTTACTCTTTCGGATTTTTCACATATGAATCTGATTTTGATGGCCCAGTTGTGTTAACATAGTTGAATGGTTCTTACCAAATCGGTAGCTATTAGATTGTCCCTTTTGGGGATCAAGAAAGCATATATCTATATGTATATTATCTGCATCCTTGTTACTTATGAATATTCAACTAGAATAATCTCAGATGCACTTTCTTGATTGTGAATTTGTTAGGGGTTTGGAATGGTGTGATGGATACTATAATGGAGATATAAAAACAAGAAAAACAGTAGAGGCTGTTGAGTTGAATGCTGATGAGGTTGGGTTGCAGAGAAGTGATCAATTGAGAGAGCTTTATGAGTCTCTTTTACTTGGTGAAAACACACCACAGCCTAAAAGGCCTTCTGCTGCTTTATCTCCTGAAGATCTCACTGATGCTGAGTGGTATTTCTTGGTTTGCATGTCCTTCGTGTTCAATATCGGCCAAGGGTAATTCTTTCGTTCAACTCGAGAAAATACCTTTTCTTGTTTTGTTTATGGTTTTTGTAGCTAGATATACTATGATTTTTGAGTTAAGAGTTGATCAATCATAGTGAGAGATGCTTGTTTTTGTGTGATGCTTTGTTATTAATCAATCTATGAGACACCTCACTACTCAATTACATGTTTGTATAGCTAGCTTCAATATAACTCATTGACAAAAGAGAGTTGATTATCATGTTGATGAGTGATTGGAATTTTAAGGTTGCCTGGAAGGACGTTTGTGAAAAACGAACCAATCTGGCTACGCAATGCTCATCGTTCGGACACCAAGATGTTCTCTCGTTCTTTGCTTGCTAAGGCAAGTCAAATAGTTTCAATTACTATCTGAATGTGTCCATTGATGGATGATTAATTAGAAAGTTCTCTAACTTGCTCGTTTCTTCTCCATACTATCTGCTGGAATTGCATTTCTATTTCCAGAGTGCATCATTTCAGGTATTGATTCTTTTTACCCAAAATGAAAAACCAGATTATAATTGTGAACAATGAAATTTGGAATGAAAAATCTGAAGAGTGTTTTATTCACAAGATTCCATGTTTCTAACTTGCAGACTGTAGTGTGCTTTCCATACTTGGGAGGTGTAATTGAGCTTGGAACAACTGAACTAGTATGAACTCTCAATTTATTATATTTCGTCTCAGTACTTATATTGGTATTGTTTATCATAATAAGCTAATTAAAATATGCTTGGTTATAAAGGTTTCAGAGGATCTGAGCCTGATTGAGCTTATAAAAACATCGTTCTTGGAGGATTCTTCTGCCATTGTTTCCAAGGTCCCCAACCATGGCTCTAACATTATTACACAAACCAAAGACTTTGTCGAGGAAGTAGTGGATTGTGCTAATATGCCAGAACACAATCTGGATGGAAATTTGCAATATGAAGATGTGGAAGCTGCGTGTTCTCCCAATAACTGTTCAGATGATTTTGCAGACAATCTACTGAAAGAGGAATCTAATTTAGTGGATGGGAGCTGGCAATTTAAGGACGATGCAATCAGCAATGATCCCAACAATTCTTCTACGAGTTCCAGCGACTGTGTGTCTCAAACTCGTGGAAATCCTGAGAAGAAAATACCACTTTTAGATGGCAATAATTCGATGCATAATGGTCAAGAATTCAAGGGTGATGATGTTCATTATCAGAGTGTACTTACCAGCCTTTTGAAGAGCTCTTACCAACTGATTCCGGGATCTTACGGAAATGGAAATAGAGAATCGAGCTTTGTTAGTTGGAAAGATAGAAAAGTGTGTAGCGAGATGCCCCAAACTGCATCTCCACAAAGGCTGTTAAAGAAAGTGCTCATAGAAGTTGCTAAAATGCATGAAAAATCCAGGACTGCATCTGCTAAACAGGATTCTAAAGAGGATGATCATTCAAGAAGAGAAGGTGAAGACGTTGACAAAAATCACGTCTTGTCAGAGAGGAAACGGCGTGAGAAAATGAACGAGAGATTTACGATTCTTGGATCACTAGTTCCATCTGGTGGCAAGGTACCTAAAAATCTTTGATCTTATCAGCTTACTCTGCATTGTGAAACACATTTCTGGACTTGATTGCCCTTTGTGTTTTTGCAGGTGGACAAAGTATCTATACTTGATCATACAATCGAGTATCTGAGAGAGCTTGAGAGAAAGGTGGAAGAGCTGGAATCTTATAAAGAAGTAATGGAGGTAGAATCAACGACACGAAGTAAAACTCACGACACAACTGAGAGGACCTCTGACAATTATGGCCCAAACAAAGTTGGGAGGTTCAAGAAACTGGTCATGAATAAGAGAAAAGGCTGCGATGAATCGGAAAAGGTGGGAGCTGATAATAAAAGGGCAAAATCGACAGATGGTGTAAGTATCAGTGTGAAAAACGACAAGGAGGACGTGGTGCTGGATATTAGGTGTAGTTGGAGGGAGAATGTGTTGCAAGAAGTGATGGAAGCTTTAACCAAACTGCATTTGGATTCACGAAGTGTTCAATCCTCCAACACTAATGGGATTTTCACCATCTCTATAAAAGCCAAGGTTCTCTACTTGATTAACTCCCATTTAATCAGCATTAAATTGTCTACTTAAATTTTGCTAAAGAGTTGTATGGTGATTTGCAGAACAAGGGAATGAAAGGTGCATCAACAAATGCAATAAAGCAGGCTCTTCAGAAAGTTATCAGAAGGTGTTGAAGATGGTGATGATGCGACCTCTTTCTTTTGTATACAAATTGTATCAATTAAGATACTGTTCTTGGGATCAAATACTTTGTGGATTTAACATATTTTCCTCTCTTTTTTTGTTGATAGATCTTTAATCTCTATTTATATACTCTATTTGTCTCATAATAAATGTTTTATTTTGGAGCTTTTGGTATAGATTAAGGAACATAGAATTTGAACAGAGAAATCCTTGGATAATATTTATGTCTTCCATTCATTTCAAAACTAAATTGATTCATTCTTTATCTATTATTTAATTATTTTATTATAACTTTTTGAACATAATATAAATTAAGAATTTTTAAAGATTGAAATTGAGGGTAAATTGGAGAAATTGTGTCAGAATAGTCAAAAGATAATTATGTGAAATAAAATTAAAAACTATTAGTATGGAATGAATGAAGTACTGAATAAGAACCCATCAAAGTATTTGGTTGCCCTCCCAAAGTAGCTAGAACCTCATGTATAATTATGTCTAGATTTATTTTATATCATTTTGTATGTGCTAAGTAGAATAAATATTAATTGTTAGATTATATATTAATACTCAATCAATCTACAATCAATATTTTATTTGAATTATGGTATACATTTTTTGTCTTCTTTTATGTTGAGAAAGAAAAAAAGAATTTATTACTATTATATCATTCATTGTGTATAAAACAAAATAAAATTAATTTTTTTTGAAACAAATTAAAACAAAATGTAAGTGCATTCACGATTTTATGTAAACTCAAAATTATAAAATCAATTTAAAATTCATATAGTACAATTCTATATATATAATCACGCATAGAAAAAATATCATATATATCATGAATAAAAACATTATATATAAATTTAAGTCACAAACATTATCTAGGTCTTGTAAAAATACTTAAAGAAACAAAAAAAAAAAAAAGAACAAAATTAATGTTGTATACTTTAAGATTAATATTCAATAATTTATTAATAGTTGTCTCAATTTTTGAGGAATTATTGCTTGCTAATATTAATACATAAAATGAAACATTGTTATGATGTTAATTTATGTTAATATTGATTTAACCAAAAAGTATTGTATAATGCCGATTTGATTCTAAATTAATTTTCATATAACACATAGTTTAATAATAAAAAAATATGTATTCCAGACTCCACAAATTAAAAACATTTCCTTCAGATAAATCAATTATATGTCTCTAAATTATATTTCTTACTTTAGATGTTATCATTTTTATATTTTTTCAATATTTGTTTTTATAAATCCGACACACAAAATTTCAACTAGTATTTAGTGTTAATTGATTATTGTCCACTTCATGTACACATATACCCATGTAGGTGTTTGTATTTGTGCGTGGAAAATATGCTTAATTTAGTATCTACCAATCATTTTCCAATTGTAGATAGTGTATTTCCATCTCACACAAAAATTATATTTATAAAATTCTCCCATATATATATATATTTTTTCATAATTCCCTATATAAAAAATTCAAATTAAAGATCTAAGTAACCATTTGTTAAATTAAGGTATGAAATGTTGAGTAGTCAAATAAAGAACATAATGGGTTATGTGTACAATGTTTTCCTCGTGCTTGACTTGGTAATGTTGAATATTTAATTTTTTTTTTTTACCAAATCATGGACCATCATTTTTTAATTTTATATCTCCAGTCACAGTTTCAATTTATGATGCTCACGTTTAAATAATAATACACGTTTAAATAATAATATATCAAGTAATTATATCGATATTAATACTGACAGGTTGCTTTTAACATTGCATTAATAAAATTATATTTGATGGAGACATTTTGCTTTTAAATCATAGTTTTAATAATTTATTAAGATTCTATATATGTTATGCACCGGTTGCACGGATCTGGGATCCGTGCAACCGGGTCGACTCGTTCACGCGCCCAAAATGCGCTTTCACGTGCCTTCCACGCGCCTACATGTGCTCTCACGCGCCTGAACACTTGTGCCGAAGCTCACCCAAAATTCGCTCCAATAGACCAACCTTTGTGTATAGTTAAATCAACCTTTGTGTATAGTTAAACCAACCTTTGTGTATAGTTAGACCAACCATGTATAGATAGGTCTAACTACATACAAATGTATGTCTAACATATATAAATGTATGTTTAAGTACTATATACAAAGGTATGTCTAACATATACAAAGGAATGTCTAAGTATACATAAATGTATGTCTAACACAACGTAAATGTATGTCTAACATAATGTAGTGGTATGTGCCAAAATTCAAAAATCAAGCCAAAAAAAGACAAGGCATGAAATCTGGGCAGAACTGGTATGTTTAACATAGCTTAAAGGTATGTCTAACATAACATAAAGGTATGTCTAATATAACCTATTGGTATGTGATTTTTTTCAAAAAATCATGTGCGAACAAAAAAAAAGATGCAATCCCCCCGACCCGGATCCAACCTGGGTGTATGAATCTTAGATCCATGCACCTGATTCACAAGAGACCTACTCATAGTATAATGGACTACATAAATATTAGGGTCTTGTTTGGTAAGTGTATTTATGGTATATAGGGATTGACAAATAACCTTACCATGTGTTTGGTAAGGATGTTTTCAGCCCGGGTTAACTTCCGGCTCGGGTTTGTATAGATGGGTTTATGGTGTACAATTCAAAGGATACTAAACCCACCATCCTTGATGGGTTTAGCCCATTCTGAACAGTGTAACAAATATTTACTCGTATGCCTTTACTATTCACAATGATTTTACAATTTTGCCCTTTCAAATCCAAGATTCAAAATGTCATTTCATATATTTGCTAAGCCTAGCCCATTCTTCTCCCCTTATTTTGCCTTAAGATTCCTTCTTCTCCCCCAATTGCTGAGAGCGGGGACGACGACAGTGAAGCTGAGGCGGATCACCGAAGAAGGTCAGATTCTTCATGCACTACCATATTAATGAAACATTCGTTCTTCTTTCTTCTACCTTCTTTGAATCTGTTTTGTTGGAATATAATTTGGGAATCTGTGTAATCTTTCTTCTACCTTCACAACATCAAACAAAAAGTTGTAATCTTTCACTGGAATTTCTGTTTAGGAATCGGTGTTCCCTGATTGCGTCGAGCGGTGGTGACCCTGAAGTTGGAACCCTAACGAATGTTAGATTATTGTATCTCGTATTTATATATGGTGTCTATTTTGTTGGTATCTGGTCTTAGGTATGAGCTTTTGCAAAGTCCAAAACAAAAGGGTGTAACCTTTCTCACTCATTTTTTGTGTTTAGGGTAAAACCCACTGATTTAGGTGTGATGTGTTTGATTTTAATTGAGTTGTTAGATATACTTCAGGATTTCTTTTTGCCGCATTACGAAAAATCTGATCTCAAGAGTAGAACAGCTTCTGCAAACACCTTTAATTTCATTGTAATTGTTCTTGTTATATAGGTGATGATGTATTTAATATGGTTTGGATGACTATGCCCAATACCTTCCTAACTAAATGTTCATTTTGTTGGTGTTTGTGATTTATCTTTAATTTTTTAAAGGTGCCTTCAGTAGTCAGAAAAATTTTCATGAGAAAATGCCGATTATATTTATCACATATACCTGATCATCAAACAATTTATCTGGCAATGTCATTATGATAGAACTTAAAAAAATATGTAAAGATCAAATATTTTGTGGATTTATCTCACAGAATTGTGAAGTTCTAGTTGCTAGAGACACAAATTCATGCATGCATGTGTAAGAATGTGAGTTTTTCATCATCACCCTCTTCTCTGCACATTTTTTGAGAGACCCATAAATAAGATGTAAGGTTATTTGTGTATTTGTTTGTCTTTTTAATTCTTGAAGTTGGAGGGGAAGGTTCAATGTCCTTGATGGCAGAATCTTTTGAAAGATTTCAAAATAAGATATTAAGAAAAAAAAAACAAATAGTTGGCGATAATTAGAGCATAAATACGATGGAGAAATTTAGAGTTGTAAATGCACTGTTTTAGAACTTAGTTTTTTTTTTTCTTTTTTCAGCATCTTCATGCTTGTTAATTATTACTTCAATAATTATGTAACTGAATGAAATAAATTAATCAATAAGCTGCATAGATGCATGGTACAATCTGTTTTTGACATCACAAATTAATATTATAAAATAATTACATGAACTGTATTATATTATCATTGTTATGGAGATTGATTTTATTTTCAGTTCACTGAATTTCTAAAATTTATGCAGTTTAAATATAATTTCTCTTGTTGATTTACCTCTAGTTGCATTAGCTCAATCATGTGTGTATATATAGAAACAAATAAATTGATGTCTAAAAGTTATTACAATTACCACAATTGGAAGTATACATAACAATGCAATTTTTATTTGCTTTCTTTCTTTTCCTTCTGCCAATCTGTGCCAATTCAGTGAATAAGTAAAGACATAATTTTTTGAATCATGAGAAGCAAATTCACATCTTCTACTTCTATTTTTCTAATAATGACTTGAAAGATGTACACATTTTCTTTACTATATGAATAATGTAAGTAGCGTTTATTATATTCTAATTAAGTACATTGCCAAATAACTATGCATGTATTATTCTAATTAAGCTTTACACACATCAACTTTTTCGCTCCTTGCCTTCAGCAAGTGCACTCTAGGAAAATAATATATTCCTTGTGGTTCCTAATTGAAAGAATATTACAAGTATAATTTTTTGTATAAATAAGAAAACTTTTCCAAATTGTTTACCAATTCCATTCCATGAGTCCCTCATATTTCTGATTTTATTTCCTATTGGATTTGGTTTTGTTGTTTCCCATAAAGATTATTTCAAACATATCAAAGTTACATTTTTTGAACCATACATATCAAATATTATTGGAAACATATCTGCTTTAACATTAATTTGGATTTTTGGTTATGTACATGATGAATCTGAATTCAATCCTACGTATTTAAAGTTACAAGTTTTTTTTTTTGAACTTTAACCTATGAACAAAACTTATATGCACATGTGGTACGGATCCTAGATCCGTGCCCCTAACCTGACCCGGCGCGTGGGCCGCACCCAGGTGCACCCACGCGCACCCCCACCTGATATGGTGTGCGCCCACGCACACCAGTTTTCACACTATGTGATTCAGTGATAGGTGTTATATATGTACTCTATAGGTGTTATATATGTACTCTGTAGGTGTTATAGTTATATTATATGATTCAATGATAGGTGTTATAGTTATACTCTGTAGGTGTTATATATATACTCCTTAGGTGTTACATATATGTTCTTGAGGTATTACATATATAGAAGATTTCATATTATGTGATCAATGATAGATGTTATATGTATACTCTATATGAGTTATATATATATACTCTTTATTTGTTATATGTATGTTCTTGAGGTATCACATATAAAGAAGATTTCATATTATGTGACTGAATGATAAGTGTCATATATATACTCTATAAGTGTTATATTTATGTTTTTTAAGTGTTATAATATTTTCATAATACCTGAAGGAATTGTGTTTATTATATATCATAGATGCATGTAATTTTATATCACCTATAGAGTATCTTTGTAATACCTTTAAAATATTTTCATAACATCTAAAGGAATTGTATTTATTATATCTTATAGATGCATGTGATCTTATATCACCTATATAGTATATTTGTAATACCTTTAGAATATTTTCATATTATATGTCTGATATGTTTAATATATACTCTATAGGTGTTATATATATACTTTTTAGGTGTTAAATGGTTGTTCTTAAGATTAAGTGATATGTATATATAAATAATAGATTGTAAAATGCGATTTTATCATCTTCTTCCCCAAATTTTCTACAAATTCATACTACTCAATCATATTTCTACAATTTTATACCTTCATTCAATAACCAACAAAGTTGCATATCAAATTACATATATATACAATCCTGAATATATAAACCTTAATGAAGATAAAAGAACAATAGAGATGAAATAAAAAATTTGAAATCTGAAAAAATTAGAACAGAAAACTAGTGGAAGCATCAATGGTGAGCTAGGGTTAACAGTAAAATATCCTCCCTCATTAATCGGAAAATGAGGATTTGATAGACAAAGGTTGGGTTCCTTCCTCCTTGACCCCATAGATGATTCCCCATATGTATGTATGTATGTATACATTTTCGGATCGGGTTGAAGAAGAAGAAGAAGAAGAAGGGTTGAAAAAGAAGGAGGAGAAGAAGAAGAAGAAGGAAGCAGATCGGGTTGAAGAATGAAAAGAAGAAGAAGAAGAAGAAGAAGAAGAAGAAGAAGAAGAAGAAGAAGAGAAAAAAATGTGCTGCGTGAAGAAGAAGAAGAAGAGCAAGAAGAAGAAGAAGAAAAAAAAATAAAAATAAAATTGAATTAATGGGGGCGGGTCGGGTCGGGATCCATGCCCCCGGGGCACATAAGTCCTACTCTTAACCTATAACTGATCCTTGAGGTCATATAAGATTTTGTTGATATTGTTTTACCTATGTGTATATGTTTGGATGAATTTATTTGAACAACATTAAAAAATGTATGAAGTATGATTTTCACTTGTTTGACTCATCTATATCATAACTGAAAGGGCCCCTTTTTTTAGTACTTGAAAGTAATCTGAATCCCACTTGACTTTCACTAATGCATTCTCTTATGTACCAGCAGTCAATTACCTTTCCCACAGCAGTTGACTTTGTCCTATTCTGGTGCCACAGAAGGTCTTAGTCCTCAAGATTGTGCATAAATATTGCAAGGTATCCATTTGTGTAAGTTGTTTGCTCTTCCAGGTTTGATAGATGTTAACTGATATACACCCTTTCAATTTTGGTTTTGATTAATTAGTCACTTAGGATTGGGTTTGCTTGTTGTAGTTCTTAAGTTTTATGTGTTGAACATATCATTTATGTATTTATGTTGACATACATAATGTTGAATACATTTGTAGAATGTTTTGATGAGACAAATCCTTAAAATAACTCTATAGCATAACCAATCTTAGGATAAGGTACTGCAATAGAGTTACTACAGAAGATTAAAAGAAAAAGAGAAAGTGTCAAAGGAAGGATACTGAAGAGTATGGGTGAAAAGAATCTGGAATTAATAAAGTTACTATTGACTTCAGGAAGCTACTGGAAGAGACCTCGCCAAAGCAGAAAACAGCGAGACAGGAAGCTGCCTGGGAAGACCATACCGAAAGCATACTGTAGGGAGCAGCATGCTATAGAAGCCTCGAAGCCACCTGAAGGACCAAGCCAAAAGAAGGAAGCTCCAGAGTGAAGCTAGAGGAGGAAGCTACAAAGCAGGCATGGGCAGAAAGTCAAAGTTACCGATAGACACAAGAAGTTACCAGTAGAGAGAAAAGAAAAGATAAGCCAACCGGAAGAAGATACGTGGAAAGCGAAAAGCTACCGTGTGTCAGGAGTGCGGGGCAGAAATGTCAGAAATATGTCTACCTTCAACGGGCAGATTTCATAACCTATAAAGAGGAGGACTGAAGACTGAAATAAGTGAGAGAGTGAGAGGAAGAGAGAACTCACAAAAGTGTGATACTATACGAGCACATCAGAATATCTTAGCTTGTAGAGAGAAGCGCAGAAGAAGAGAGAAGAGTTCATCAGAGAGAAAGGCTCACAAAGAGAGAAGCGCAGTTAAAAAGGGGAGTTAAGAAGAGAAGAGGGTGTTCACAAAGAGCAGATGAAAAGAAGAAGAGCTCGAACACTCCACACCCCAAGAAGACACACACCCAGTCTACCAATCCAGCAGCAAGCTTCAGCAGAATCAGTCTGCATACGAAGGCCAAGCTTGCTGCACCCAGTTGAAGAAGAAGCAAATAAACCTCTCTAAAAGGTTGTCTTGGAGTACTCAGTGCGAGGAGTAATGTCCTGCTGAGTTTACCACTTTCTAGGATAGAAAGTGAGGACCCTGGGTGGGTAGAGTAGGATCCTATGTGGGTCAAGGGAATGTAGGCAAGTATCTGTGTGAAGGCTTGCTACTTTACCTGTTAAGGGTGGGTTGTAATAGATAGGTCTATGTAAATCAACCAGCTTAACAGAGGTTCCCTCCTGTGTGGAGGAAGAGAGGACGTAGAAGGATTACTCCACCTTCGAACCTCTATACATGCTTGCGTCTTTATCTGCTTACTGCCTTACATATACTCTCTCTGATAAACTACATATCTTCTATTGAGCACAAAGATAGGCTTCCGCATTTACTCAGATCAGTAACCTCTCAAAAGGTTACTAATATTAGAAATAAGCCAATAGACTTGAAAGAAAAATTAGAAGATAAGGTAGGCTTATTCACCCCCCCCCCCTAAGCCTACCTACAACAATTTTGGGACCAACACATAATGTGATATTTAACAATATGCTAATATTTAGTAGATCCTCACTGGTTGGTTAATTAATTGTATTCTCTGTCAAGGTATAATTTTACAGTTCTTTCATAAACTTTAGCTACACTTGTCTCAAAACTAATAATCTACCATGACACGATTGTTGCTAGAGCTTGATCGGCAAACACCATGAGACATACCCACTTTTGTGGTAGTCATACCAAAGACAAAAATTATTACCGATATTTATAACAAAAGCAATAACAACATAGTACATTTCTTTTATTTTTTCCACGAGATTCGGTAGTTGCAAGATCCATCTTCAAACGAGCAACCTGATCAAGACACTCTATATTGCATCGTCTCTACCACGTCCTTCAAGCTGCGGCTCTACCCAAATGAACGTCCCACAAGATTCTCTCTAAGTAAGAAGCATAAAAACAAATATGCACATTTATGCAATGTCATTGCTAAAAAAACCGCGATGATTAGACTTCAGTATAATATGAATTGAATTACTCATACCCCTTGAAATGGACAAGTCATAAAACATCGCATATGATTCTTTTTCGTCCGTGAAGTTTGCATTTGCATTGGGATCATATGACGACAACTAACCAAAATCCCTCCACGTCTTCTCTTCTCCTACAGAAGAAGGGACTTTTGTTAGGTAAGACGGTTGATTTACACAAGTCTCGCTTAGACAACCTAAACCTAACGAGAACTGCCAGTCTTTCCCACACAGGGTTACTGCACAGTGACCAAACCTTCAGCCCACACAGGACTCTTACTCTTCTACTTAAGAGCGAAACCTCTAGCCCACACAGGACTCTTGCTCTGCTACTAAGAGCTAAAATACTTGATCAGGCACACCCTCTGATCAAGCAACTCCACACAGTCTAACAAATATAATGAAATTCTAGTAACACAGGTAGCAAGCTTAAGGCAGTTGAACTCTTTAAGCTGAGAGTAGCTTGCTGCTTAGACTGGACTTGAAACTTCTTTTTGGTGTTTGTAAATGATCTGCAATATATCTTGAGTGTCTTGATTGCAAGAGTTTCAGGTATATTTCAAGTGCCAGTCTTCTCGTATTTTTAGGCGATTTGAATTTTGTCCGTTGGAGAGAACATCCAGTTTGCTGCCTCTTTGGAGTGACGTGACATTTCTTGATTTGATCGTGTACTGTTTGCTCAGGCTGTCACTCAGAAGCTGCAATCGTCGTCCTAGTCTAACATGTCTTCAGACTTCCCTTTTTGCTTTTTGATACGTGACATTGCTTGGTTGGTTGCAACTGCGGCTTGTGCCTACCGTAAACTTTTATGCACGTACTTTGAGATAACCGCTACTTATCAGGTAGTTGTAGCTTTCTGATACTTTCAATATCCTCTTCGTTTATCTCAGCATCCTTGATCAAATCTCAACCAGCATCATATCCGAAGCAGCCTGCTGTATTATTTTTGTCTTCGCGGTTTTGTGTAGCAAGGTCTTCAATTTATAGTCTTCGATCTTCAAGCCTCCTGATCCTATTCTTAAAGGACATTACAAAGGAATCTAATACACAGGATCCTAGGCTCCTATTCTATTACATGTTTTGTCATTCATCAAAATCTTATGTAATGTTCCTTATAATTTCCCCCTTTTTGATGATGACAAAACTTTTTCTAAGAGGATAAAAAAACTATAAGTTCAGCAAATAATTAGATCATCAGAATACATAATTTAAATCATACAAATTTCAGATCAAGAGATTAAACATAAGTTCACGAGTAGTGAGCTTTATCAGATAAAAAAAAAAGGATGTATATCCATAGTAAGTTTAAACAAGATCAGAGTATAAGAGTAAAACAGTAAACAACAGATCAGCAAAATCAGAGAGCATGAGAGTTTACTATATCTTAAACCAGGAAGCTCTCTTTCTTTCTTTCCTTGATCCCTTCTACCAGTTGAGGAGAGACTCCTGATAGGTTGGTTCCATCCTCCGTTTCATCTCAGGATGTCATCGTACCTTAACCAAAAATCTTCACAGAAGGGAATGGTTTCTCCTTTGTATAATCTACTTTTCAGCTTTATCTGGATTGGAAGAACTCCTCTACTAGCAAGGTCCCTAAAACATTTGAGCCATTCGCGATGGTTTTTCCCTTTGATTAGAATGGATTCTTTGCATAGCAGATTGTAGTACTTTAGACACTCTGCCTGTTTGAAAGTATTGATCTGCGGAAATGATGGACAGTGAGTGGTAGGCAGATCAATCTCAGGGAGTTCCCATTCTTGGAATCTGGGACTTTTGCAATCTGGACTCCCATCTAAGAAGATACGAAGTGACTCTGGTGCACTCCCTTCTATTGCAGCAAGAGCTTCCAGATCAGGTTGTTTCTGAGGAGGGTAAAGTTTGGATAAGGTTTCTTTTGCAAATTTTTCAAAGTGATCATCTGATGCTTTAATGAGTTCTTCCTCAACTCTTCTTCTTTTCTCTTCTCTTTCTTCTGTTCCTCTACGAAGGCTAGGATGGACTCCTGAGATAGCTTTAGATTTTCTTTTGATAGTCCTGCTATCCTGTTGTCCACTGGAGCTTCCTCCATGGCTGCCTCCATCGCCTCCTGAATCCTTCCTAGGCAACACTGCTAGCTGTTTGTAAGAGGGGGGAACTTGCTGCCTTCTTTGCTCAATCCTCTTAGCTGCCTCTTCCCCCTTTTTGTTATCATCAAAACTTGAGCAAACCGCAAACTGGAGCATTGAATGTATACTAGCTACCATCTCAGTAAGATCATCCAAGGTTTGCTTTTGTTCATGCTGAGTGTTGGAAACTTCTTCGAGGGAAGCGGACATAAATTGTTGCTCTAGCTCAATTGTAACTGTTTTGTTTGCTTGGGAATTGAGCTTGTCGTTCATGCTCGTGATTGTGTCAGCAATAGTAGAGGAATTTAGAGAGGAGATAGACTATTGTAATCTGGCTAACGTTGCATTCAAAGTATCCAGCTTGAAGGCGGCTTGGAACCTATCCTTTCTTGCCTCAGCTCTCATCAGCTTGCTTGCTTCGCTCAAGGATGTCCAAAGTTCTCCTATTGCTTTGAGAACATTGTCAAGGGATTTTTGTTTTTCAGTCTGCACAGAAGAAGAAGCATTTAGAGGCTTGGATATTTCGGCTCCAATTCACCCTGTTCACTGGGTGACCCTTTATCGCTGTTGGAATTTGACATGAAACTCTCAGTATCTGCACCATCACGTGCTGAATTCTCATCATCTGCTGTCGTGTAAGCTGATATCTCCTTATGAGCTGGTAACCTCTCCTGAGGGGCATCTCCCTTCCAGGCCTGCATTATCTGTATTGTCTCTTCCGAGGGCCCTGTCTCCTTCTGC
The DNA here is from genome assembly GCA_005771605.1 of Scutellaria baicalensis. NCBI lineage: Eukaryota > Viridiplantae > Streptophyta > Magnoliopsida > Lamiales > Lamiaceae > Scutellaria > Scutellaria baicalensis. Next base: position 30,514,409 of record CM016721.1, read on the forward strand.
GTATCTTCAACAACTATCTGTTTTGGTGAAGCCTCTTGTTGGGTAATTTCCTCTGCAATGGATTCTGTAAGAGCATTCAGTTTGGCTAGAATCATATCAATAGTAGGCTCTTTGTTAGCCGCCTGTCCTGTGGTGACATCTTCCGCAACCATCTCTCCTGGTTCGCAGGATCCTCAGAAATTACATCATCTGTGTTGATTGGTGTAATTTCCTCAGCCATTGCTTCAATCTCCATTGGTGCCGGATCAGTTGAGAGTTCGGGCACATAATCTCTTTCTTCAGGGAGTGCAGCTCTAAGAGTTTCTTCAAGAGCTACAGCAACTGCGAGAGCATCCAGCTTTGCACCCTCAAGTGTAGCTGGTAGCTCCATCATTGGCGTGTCAGCCGGTTCCATAGTGATAGGAGTATCTCCTATGGTATGAACTTCTCCAGCAATTTCAGATCTTGCTTCCTTCTCATCCGGCAGGACCACTATATCAACCAGCTGATTGTAAGCTCCATTGGATCCATCTTTTAATGCTGATGGTGAGGGAGTCTTTTGAGTGATTGGATGAGCATTTAAAGGATGCTCAATTGATACTGCTCCAATAGAAGAACCTGGTTTTATGATCATGGCCTTCTGCTTCCTCCATGGTTCCATCAAACTGGCATCTAGGGCTTGTTTCAACATCATTTCTTCTGCTTCGTCAACCACAAAAGCTTCTGCTTGTTTCTCAGCAAAACCAATATCATCACTAGCAACCACTTGTTCAGGTGCTCCCATTAGGATAACATCATCCTTGTAGAAGTCAGGTTGCTCGATAGGCTTCTTTCTCTTCAAAGTTCTTGGGGATGGTGGAGGCAGTTCAAGAGGTGCTGCCTGTTTCTTCTTTTCTGCACGGGCATCTAATCTCAACTCTGCTTCATAATTTTCCTTGAAAACACTCCACTTTCTTTTCCGCAGTCCTTTTAAGAAACTTGGGTCTAGTACTTTCTCTTCTCCAATGTCAGACACCTCAGCCCAGTTCAATGCCCATTTTTCCTCCGCATATAGCTCTTGCCACTCAAACATAATTGGACTGGGAAGATGTCTGTAATTCTACCATGTCATGAACCGTTCCCACTGTTTCTTAAATTCCTCTTTCATCTTTGCTATATCCAGGACTATATCGGGTTCAGAATCCTCTGCACTCTCTTCTTCCTCCATTTGTATTTGTTAGGTCACCGTCTATACAACTTTATCTGCTTGCTCAGTAGTCTGAATCTCTGATTCAGCATCCTTATCTTTTCTTGGGGGAGCTGGGAGCAGCAACACAGGTGATGGTGAAATTTCATCATCAGAAATTCTCAGTTTCCTCCTCACCATCTATTTCGCTCTTGCCCTTGTACTCCTGGCTTTCTTCTCCTACTTGGGTGGAGAAACAGCGGCTGCCGAGCTTTCTCTCTCAGATGAACTTTCCCGTCTCCCCTTTTTTTTTAGGCTCCTTTTCTTTTACTGCTGGAACCTTTCTGGTTACTGGTGAACCCTTAGTTCCCTTCTTGGTGAAGATTATGTCATATCCTATGAACTTGCCTTTTTGGATAGGCTTACCTTTTGATAGGTCATGACCATCAAACCTCAAGAATTGTGTTGATCACTAGTCCATAAGTTGGCTTGCCCACCTTCTTCTCCACTTCTTCTTTGAGCCTGGTAAAAACATACTATGCCCAGTTTATCTCCTCATCCTTCATCAAAGCTATCATGATCCTGTATCTGAGATTTGTACATTTGTTAAAGGAACCAGAACGGTTCTCAATGATATGACAGTAGATGTCATGGAGCATCTGATGTTCCACCAGGAAGAGTTTTTTTGTTGCAGCTCTTGTTCAAAGTCAGCAGGTCCTCTGAACCTGTGAATCTCTTCCAGTATTCTTCCACCATTTCCTCTCCATAGGTGACTAACTCACTGTCATCTATCCCTTCAGTGGGCAGTTGGAAGATTGTGCCTAGAAGACTGGAGGTGATCTCAATCGTCTTCTTTCCTATCTTCGATAAGATCTTCGTCTTGTCTTTAGATATCTCTGCATTGTTGTAGAACTGACAGACCATCCCCTCACAGTAGGGTTCTTTGTAGTGCGAGCAGAGACCCAAGACTCTAGATTGATGAAGATTGTTCAGAATCATCTGCATTAAGTCAATGGAGTGACCTTTATCTTTGATAGCCTTCAGTAGGATCTTCTCATCAATGAGGCGACCATCAATAACTTGTGTGATCTCAGGTGCCATTTTTGGGAAGTGGTAATGAAGATGAATTTTCTGCACACAAACTTGATTTCTAGGTTACTTGTTAGCAGAAGGTTAGAGAACTAGAAGATATGAGAGCGTAAAAGGATTTAATCAAGTGTAAATTTCCGTTATAGAGGAGAACTTCCTGTGTTTTGATCAACGACGTAGATCTTCTTGAATTTGAAAGGTCTCTTATCCTGCTGTTGAGGATTCTTGCATTTAATACGCTGATACGCTTTTTATCTTTTCAAAGATCATGAGGGACTTATTTGCAAATATCATTGCCTCTTATTGGCTAACTTGCCCTGATTTGATGTGTCACGTCTTGGGATTGATAGTTTCTCATTATCGTGAGCTTAGTGGGTTCTTTTGTGATGATTAGTTCACCAGGTGGCTTTTGCTGACGTATCTTTTAGTAGGCTTAATCAGCTACTATCATCTGTGCTTCCCCCTGAGCTATAGAGTACTTAAACAAATATGTTAGAAGTTTTATCATATTTTGATAATACCCAACTCGTTTCTTAACAAGAAAAATCTCGATTCACATAGAGGTTTTGTGAATATGTCAGCTAATTGTTGATCAGTATGAATCTTCTCTAGTGAGATGTCTTTTCTTTCGACATGATCTCTGATTAAATGATGTCTGACATCAATGTGTTTGGTTCTTAAGTGGAAGACTGGATTGTGCGTGATTGTGATTGCGCTTGTGTTATCACACATGATTGGAGTATCCTTTTACACAATATCGTAATCTCGAAGTTGTTGTTGAATCCATAAGATTTGCGCACAGCAGCTTCCTGCAGCAACATATTCAGCTTCGGCTGTGGATGTGGCTATTGATGTTTGCTTCCTGTAGAACCAAGATACTAGGCGATTCCCTAGCATTTGACAAGTATCACTAGTGCTTTTTCTGTCCATTTTGCAACCTGCAAAATCAGAGTCAGTATATCCAATTAATTTGATATCATCTTCTTTTGGATACCACAAGCCTACTTCTTGGGTTCCCTTGAGATATCTAATTATCCTCTTTGCTGCTGTTAGGTACGATTCTTTGGGTGCAGCTTAATATCTTGCACACATTCCCACTGTGAACATAATATCTAGTCTGCTTGCGGTAAGGTAGAGTAATGACCCGATTAATCTTCTGTATCTTGTGATGTCAACTGTTTTTCCACTTTCGTCTTTATCTAGACCTTTTGAAGTTTACATTGGAATGCTTACTGCACTGGCATTCTCCATTCCGAATTTCTTGATCAGCTCCTTGGTATACTTTATCTGATTTATGAAGGTCTCTTGATCAAGCTGCTTAACTTGCAATCAAAGGAAGAAACTTAATTCTCCTATCATGCTCATTTCAAACTTGGATTGCATTAAGTTGGAAAACTTCCTGCATAGCTCTTTGTTGGTAGATCCAAAAATGATGTCATCCACATAAATCTGAACAAGCAGGATGCTATCTCCATCCTGAATTCTGAATAGGGTTTTATCCACTTTGCCCTTCTTGAATCCATTATCCAGTAGATATTTTGATATGGCTGCTCAACATAGACTTCTTCTACCAGCATCCTATTCAAAAATGCGCTCTTCACATCCATTTAATATACAGTGAGATTCTTATGTGTTGCATATGCTAGAAAGATTCTGATTGCTTCAAGTCTGGCTACTGGAGCAAAAGTTTCATCAAAATCAATGCCCTCCTCCTGGCAGTATCCTTTTGCAACTAGCTGAGCCTTGTTCCTTACAACTTGTCCTTCTTCATCTAGCTTATTTTTGAATACCCACTTGGTTCCAATGACTCCTTGATGATTGGGTCTAGGAACCAATGACTCCATTTGGTTCTATTTGTGATATAAAGCAAACGAACATGGCTTCGTACGGATTTGCTCTTCTCGTTCTTACACCAGATGTGTAATCTCCAATAATTAAGTCTATGGGGTGATATTTTAGCCACCTTCTCCTTGCTTCATCGACTTGCTGGGGTTCCCCCTCAATTGGGTTCTGATTAAGGTTTGTAGTCTGATCATCTTCAGGTTCTTGATTAAATTCAGGTTCCTGTGTTGATGAGTATCCCAGGAATATTCCTTCGTCAGATTTGGCGTCAAAAGCTTTAAGGTATTCCTTTCCATTGTTAAGCACGAAGCACCCGCATCCAAAGATGTGAAAATAATCAACACAGGGGGAGTAATCATACCACAGCTCGTAGGGTGTCTTGTTCAGGTCCTTGTTTATCAGGCATCTGTTTTGTGTGTAGCATGCTGTGTTGGTTGCTTCTGCCCAAAATCTCTTTGGTAGCTCAGCTTCAGCTAGCATTGTTCTTGTGGCTTCCTTCAAAGTTCTATTTTGTTTTTCGGCAACTCCATTTTGCTAGGGCGTCCTTGCTGCTGAGTATTCGTGCCTGATTCCATTGTTTGAACAATATTTTTCTATGAATTTGTCCATAAACTCAGTTCCTCTATCTGTTCTGATCTTCACTATGCTCAGACACTTTTCTGTTTGCAGCCTTCTCAAGAATTCTGGCAGATGTTGCTGAGTGTCAGACTTCTTTGCAATGAAGATCGTCCAAGTGAATCTTGAGTAGTCATCTACTACTACTAAGGTGTATTTCTTTCCAAATATACTGATTGGATCAATTGGTCCAAACAGATCCATATGAAGCATATCCAGTACCCTTTCTGTAGATCGAAGGGTTTTGTTTTTTAAGGAGCTTTTTACTTGTTTTCCTTTCTGGCATGCTCCACAGATAGCTTCCTTTCTGTAGACAATGTCTGGTAGTCCTCTGACTAGTCCCTTTCTGGCCAGCTTGTTCATAGTTTTGAAGTTCAGATGATTCAGTCTCTTGTGCCACAACCAGCTAGCTTCAGAGGTGTCTTTGGCAACAAAACATGTAGTAGTGGTTGCTGAGTCCCATTCAGCAATATAGATGTTTCTTTTCCTAGTTCCTGTGAGCTTGACTTCCTAAGTTTTGTTGTCTTTGATTAGGCACTTGTTGTGATTGAATTCTACACAGTGCCCTTTGTCACAGAATTGGCTTATGCTCAGAAGATTGTACTTCAAGCCTTCTACATAGGATACTTCTTTGATACAGATCTTTCATTTGATTAGGTCCCTAGTGCCTTTTGTGCTTCCTTTGGAGTTATTTCCAAATATGACTTTAGGTCCTTTGGAATCTTTAAAATTGATAAGTTCAATATACCATATTTCCCAACTGTTCTCAGTCACATGTTCCTGCACTTACAAGAGATATCACTTCCTTTTAGGTACCCATACAAGTATGGGTCCTTTCTTGTTAGTTTCAATTCTCCTTTTAAGAACCCATATTTTGCTTTACAACATTCTTTTGGTTGTAAGTCTTGATGGTTCCTGGATTGCCACAAGTATCCTTAGGATATTGCACATATATTTGTGATTTCCTCATTTTCCTTCCAGAAATAAAGATTTCACAGACTTCTGGTACACAAGACAATTGAGTTCTTTTAAGTTTTCTAGATTGTTGCTATAGTTCCTATTTTTAGCATACTTAGGTTGTTGTACCCAATTTTTGATAGACTTATATTCAACATTCGTTTTAAAGGATTTCTTTCCTTTTTCTTCAAGACTCTCTACACTCGTGCTTGTGATTCCCCCTAAATTAGATAATTCATTTTGATGAGGAATGGTTGCAAGCACGAATGTAGGTTCCCTTGAGGTACTAGAAATCGAAGTAGAGTTTTCTTCATAGTAACCTATACCAGAGTAATCTCTCAGACTTCTCTGAATTTTTAGCATAACATCTAAGTCTTTAGAGGATTTGTTGAAGGTATTAATTATTTCAACAAGAGCCTTCTTTTCATTTACCAGCTTAGTGACCTGTAATTTGAGCTCATTGACTTCAGTTTTGAGATTACTGCATGCTTGATTTTTTGATTTCTCTATCGCTAATTGTCTTTTTAGTGTAGCATGTTTGTTCCTAAGTTCTATGTTCTCTACTTTTAGCTTCTCATGAGTTGAAGTGATTTGCTCAAAGTCACTCATGATTTGTTTAAAAGAACATATCATATTCATCCTTTCATCATTTTGAACAGGAGAGTTGAAATATATTACCTCGTTTTCCGAGTCATCACTTTTGGCCATGAGGCAGATCAGAGCATCATCGTCTGATGATGAGTCTTCCGAGTCACTATCGGTAGTTTACTCATCCTTCTTGGGTGTCTTCTCAGGTGTAGCTGCCTGAGAAGATTCAGCCTCACAAAGTAGCGCCCTTAACTTCTGACGTTCTTGTCATTTTCTTTCTTGTCTCACTCTCTGTTCTTCTTCTGGATATTTGTAGACTTCTAGATATGGACATTCTCTGGCATAGTGACCTGGCTTTCTGCAGTTGTAGCAGAGGTCAGTGGTATTGGAGTTTGCATGGGGTGGTGGCCCACTGGTGCCAATTTCACTTTGCTTTTTCTTGAAGCCATTGGTTCTTGAGTTCTTTATCATGAACTTTTGAAATCTTTTCAGAAGTAGTGCCATGTCTTCTTCTGCAGTGGCCTCCAAGTCAGTTATTTGATCTTTAGACTTCCTTACTTCTTGAGGTTATCTTGCTGTTAACGCAGTGACCCTTGAGTTGCTTCCTTCAGTTTCCATCTTCCTGCTGTTGATGTCGAACTCAAAGGCTTTGAGGTCTGAGAAGAGATCGAATGTGCTCATAGATTTTAAGTCCATGGACACTCTCATGGTTGTTATCTTGCTGTCCCATTCAACGGGGAGCGCTTCATGTTTTTCTCCTTTTGAGTGTAGACCTTATCCAGAGACTCGACCTCATTAATGATGGTTGTGAACCTTAGATCCATTTGCTATAGGGTTTCCCCGAGTATCATTTCGAACAACTCGAACTTTTGTGTTGCCGTTGAGACTTTGTTTTCTTTTGTGAGCTCAGTACCTTCGCATATTTGCTCAAGCTTTTCTCAGATCTCTTTAGCGATTCTGCAAGTCTTTACTTTGCTGAACGTTCCTTTGTCGAGAGTAAGGAATAGAGCGTTCTTTACTACATTATCAAGGTTTGCTCTTCTTCTTTCATCGGCAGTCCATTCCTCTCTTGGTTTGTCCAGAACGGCTGGATGTGGAATGGCTTCTGCATCTCCTCACCTATCAACTGCTTCATCAGCGGCTCCAGCAAACAATGGGTTGACTTTTGTAATCCTTGGAGGTCCGTCGGTGATAACATACCACATTTCATCATACATGGCCGACAAATGTGTCTGCATGTGAATTTTCCAATCATCATATTCGTCAATAAAAAACATAGGTACTTTATGAGAATCCATGATGATTATGCTTTTATAAACAAAGGTTTTCAGAAAGAGGGGATCTAGGATTGATCAGTTAGATCGGACGTTTAATCCAACCTGCTCTGATATCACTTGTTGGTCCCAAGTGGTAGTAGGCTTAGAGGGGGGGGGGGTGAATAAGCCTACTCAATATTTTCAAATATTTCTTACTTTGAAGGTCGCTACTTGAGCAGTTACCTTGAAGTTTAAAACAAAAGAGTGTTATGCACAGCGGAAATACTTTTTCAAAACAATACTTGTTTTCTGAAAACCGTGACTATGCTTAGAGATGATATGTGGTAGATAGATTCAGATATGTGATGATATAACCAAGATAAACAACAGTAAAGAACACCACAATTTATAGAGGTTCGAGGGTTGAGTAATCTCTCTACGTCCTCTCTTCTCCTACGCAATGAGGGACTTTCGTTAGGTAAGACGGTTGATTTACACAAGCCTCGCTTAGACAACCTAAACCTAACGAGAACTACCAGTCTTTTCCACACAGGGTTACTACACAGTGACCAAACCTTCAGCCCGCACAGGACTCTTGCTCTTCTACTTAAGAGCGAAACCTCTAGCCCACACAGGACTCTTGCTCTGCTATTAAAAGCAAAAATACTTGATCAGACACACCCTCTGATCAAGCAACTCCACACAATCTAACAAATAGAATGAAATTCTAGTAACACAGGCAGCAAGCTTAAGGCAGTTGAGCTCTTTAAGCTGAGAGTATCTTGCTGCTTAGGCTGGACTTGAAACTTCTTTTTGGTGTATGTAAATGATCTGCAGTGTATATCTTGAGCGTCTTGATTGCGAGTTTCAGGTATATTTCAAGTGTCAGTCTTCTTATATTTATAGGCGATTTGAATTTTGTCCGTTGGAGAGAACATCCAGTTTGCTGCGGAGTGACGTGACATTTCTTGATTTGATCGTGCACTGTTTGCTCAGGCTGTCACTCAGAAGCTGTAATCGTCGTCCTAGTCTAACATATCTTCAGACTTCCCTTTTTGCTTTTTGATACGTGGCATTCCTTGGTTGGTTGCAACTGCGGCTTGTGCCTACCGTAAACTTTTATGCACGTACTTTGAGATAACCGCTACTTATCAGGTAGCTGTAGCTTTCTGATACTTTCAATATCCTGTTTGTTTATCTCAGCATCCTTGGTCAATTCTCAACCAGCATCATATCCAAAGCAGTCTGCTGTATTATTTTTGTCTTCACGATTTTGTGCAGCAAGGTCTTCAATTTCTAGTCTTCGATCTTCAAGCCTCCTGATCCTATTCTTAAAGAATATTATAAAGGAATCTAATACACAGGATCCTAGGCTCCTATTCTATTACATGTTTTGTCATTCATCAAAATCTTATGTAATGTTCCTTACACAATATTATCAATAAAATTGCACCATTTACATTTATTTTGAACCAACACTCACAGAAGCACAACCAAGAATGAATAATTGCACAAAAAAACTCATCTAATCTTAAGAACCCCTAGTTAGGGAAGAATATTCACCTCGTAGACATTGCGTTGCAACAGAAAAAGCTCCGACCTAATCCACAGGTAATTGCGGAGTGGGTTTCACTGCATCGACGTAAAATTCAGATTGTCGGCTCTGAAATGAGGTAATGAACAAGAAATGCTAGAGCCCATATGTATAAGGTTGGATTATGAAGAGGGTGTTCTCTAAAATGAGATGTATACAACCCAACTACAATACTCCTTAAAAATTTGATCGATCCAATATCATCTTACTGGGTTATGAAGTACGGGACTGTCGTTAACTTTGAACCTACAATCGGCCACCGACGCACTATATATAGAGACAAATATAACTTAAACTAAAAGTAGTCGACAAATATAACACATACACTATATAAATGCCATGTGAGTAAATGGGAGAATCAAATCAAGAATCTTACAGTTTTCTTAGCCATTTTCCAGCACCTATCACGACTCTCTCTCTCTCTCCCCCGACAGTTTTCATGTATGTGTTGGTCATGGTTGAATTCGAACTTATTCAAATTTCTTCTCTTCAAACTCTTCTTTTCTCTCTTCGAATTTCAAGCTGAGTCTCTCAAATTCAAATTTAAGGTTTTCAAGGTTCGAATTTGGGATTTTCGTATAAGTTTGAATCATATATTTTCGTGTAAGTTCGATTTTGACTCTTTCAAACTCTTCAAATTTCAGGCTTTTCAAAGGTTCGAATTTTGGGCTTCTTCATGGATTTACTGGTATTTTTGTTGATTTCCAATTTACGTTTTTTTCATTTTCATGCTTACACGAAAACTAAGGCACACAATGTGTAAAAATAGGGTTGCACGAAATGTTCAAAAGATATTATGTGTTACACAAAAATGTTGATTTTAGCATACACGAAATGATAGTGTTACACGAAATGACAAGGTTACATGAAAATGACAAAGTTTGTGAAGCTTTTTAAGGTTACACGAAATGATAGGATTACATGAAAAGTCTTAGTTTATAAGGTTACACGAAAATCCTAATTTTTCTAGGGATACATGAAAACATGTATATTCTAGGTTACACGAATCTAACACAATAGGGATACACGAAAATCCTAACTATCTAAGGTTAGACAATAGGGTTACACGAAACCCTAGAAACTTAGGGTTCAAGGGTTACACAAAAACCCTAACTGTTTAGTGTACCCTAAAACCCTTACTCTATAGGGTTACTTGAAAACCTAACTTTCAATTGTTACTCGAAAACCCTAAGTTTCTAGGGTTACCCGAAAACTTTAAGTTTGTAGGGTTGCCTGAAAACTGTAAATTTAGGCTTTCACGAAATCATGAGGGTTACTGTTAGAAGCTACATTTTTTAAATACAAAAAGTCATCCGGGAAAAATATGCCTAATTTGACGAACTCTAATAAAAAATGGATTTGCATGTTTTTGCTTATATTTTGATTGAATACAGCGTGAGTGGGAGTGAGTTTGCATTGACTGTCAGCGTCATATAGCGTATTGCAAGAAGAACCCTCGATATATTTTGATGAGACAAAACCCGCTGTAACCTACTATGTTCATACTGATTATTTTCCCACTTAGTTTTTAGTTTCAATAAGTAGCAAAGATCTGTCTGAAGGCTTCCACCGTATTTCAAAGCTGTAAGCTGCATACATGGTTTGAAGAAGTCTGCATATAGCGAACTGAAGGAGAACAACTTTGCTGCATGCTGCACAATTGGACACTGCATTCTCTGGATGCAGTAAGTCTGGTTGCAGCAATACAGAAGAAGTTGCAGCAACTGAAGTAAAACATGTCCAGCGGGATTAACCTCGAAGGAGTCAACACCCACTGCATGTTCTCTGCTGATACGAGAAAACATCAACTTTAGTTGAAGGTACAATGCGTGACAAGCTGAAGCATAAAGGACAAATACAAGGACGGCAAGCTGAATGAAGAGCTGCCACCTGGCCTGAGCAAGCGCCTGCAACCTGCAACGAAAAGGATAACCGCAATTAATGGCCCTGATACACAAGGAGGAGTTTGTCTCCTACTTTTTCAAGTGTGCATTAAATTGGGTTTACCTTGAAGATCATAAAGATCATGGAAGAGGAATGCTGAGCGTCCAGATCGAATCAAAAAGAAATATGCTTGAGCTTGAATGGATCAACGGTCAAGATGCAGCAGCAGAAGAAATGGGCCTAAATGAAGACTGCGTGGAATGTGCACCATTCAACTGGCGCATTCCAGCAACTATAAAAGGAAGGAGTGAGGCTGAGAAGAAAAGAGGACTGAGAATTTGAAAATCGCACTCTAAACTTCCAAGCTTACAATGATTATAGAGCTTAAAGATATATCCAACTCTTTTCAGTCCCTCACTCAACCCGAAACAAAAACATTCTACCATTGAAGATTCTGAGTGTTTTTGTTTCACCACAGTTGAAAATTCGTATAAACCTTTTATATGTTATGTGTGTAGGTTGTTTTATTTAGGTGTCCACAGTTGATAGGAATTAAATCCTTGTTGTGCATTTTGGTCTTGTTGAAGACAACATCCTGTGTAGATCCTGTCTAGTTGCTGAAACCTAAGAACGGAATAAGAACTTTAGTAGACTAGTGTAGAATCCTTAGAGTGTGTTTAGTAGGAGAAGAATCATGTAAATATAAAGCTCTAGTGGATATCCTCCTTGTGAAGCAGAAGAGAGGATGTAGAAGACTTACACCATATTCGAACCTCTATAAATCTTTGTGTTTATTTTACTGTTCTTAGCATACATCTCTATTTATCTTGCTGCATTCATTCATATGGCTTATTTGTACATGCTCTTTAACTTGTCAATTAACTTAAATAGTTAAAAGACTTATTTTATTTGCTGAACTCTCTATCAAACAATATTTCCGTTGTGTAAAACTCTGAAAGTGTTAGGCTGCAGCAACAAGTTTGCTGCAAGTAGAACACTTATCTGACAACTTGCTGCAAGCAGCGATAGCTTACAGCAGGTTGTAGTGAAAGAGATGAAAAACACGAAAAAGGATAGAGGTTTATTCACCCCCCTCCCCTTTGAACCTCTATAACCACTTGGGACCAACAAATGGTATCAGAGCGGGTTGGGTTAAAAACTAACTCGTCTGATTACCTACCCACATCCGCCCTTGACCACATCACTATTTTTGTGTCTAAGTGTTTTACTGCTTTCTTTCATCATGGATTCTATGCATGCAAAGTTACCTATGTTTACTATTGAGGATTATGATGACTTGAGAATAAGAATGTAGGCACATCTATTAGCCATGCACGATGAAATGTGGTACGTGATCATGGAAGGACCTCCCACCATTACTAAGCTAAACCCGGTGTTTACCAGAGAGAGGAGAGAAGAGCCCGCTGAAAAAGATAAGGATGATGATGAAGGCGAAGTTGCTGAAATGGAGGCACCCAGGATGCAGCCATACATAGAGAAGCCCAAACAAGAATGGACTACGGAGGATAGGAAAAGATCCAACCTGGATAACATTGCAAAGAACGCTCTGTTTCTTACCTTGGACAAAGGAACCTTCAGCAAGGTGAAAACGTGCAGAACAGACAAAGAAATATGGGATAAACTGGAGCAGATTTGCGAGGAACAACTTGACCTGAGATTTACAGGAATAGTGAATGAGCTCGAGTCCCTGGGAAAAACTACTCACAAAAAGAAAATAACATGAAAGTTCTTAGGGCGCTGCCAGTAGAGTGGGTCAGCAAAATCACTGTTATGAGTGTCTCCATGGATTTGAAATCAATGAGTACGTTCGATCTTTTCTCAGATCTCAAGGAGTTTGAATTTGATATCAATAGAAGGAAAAATGAACAGTAGGAAGGCAGCAGAAAAGTCTCTGCCCTTGCTGCAAGAAGCTCAAAGGAGAACACTGTTGTAACCAATCCAGTAGTTACAGCAAAAATTACTGCAAATGCAGAAGATGACATTGCACTGCTTCTAAAGAAATTCTCAAAGTTTATGAGAAAAGACAACAAGTCAGGGGGAAACTTTCCTCGAAGGTCAAACTTGCAGCAGCCGCCACAGCAGCAAGGACAACAATCCCATTATACAGCAAAATCAAGAGACTTGTGCTACAATTGCAGAAAACCTGAACACTATGCATGAAACTGCCCTCACTCTGTTTTCCACAAATATCCACCTGAGGTTAGAGCAAAGAGAAAAGAAAGAACGAAGAATATTATGACTGGAAAATACGTATGCATGCACATCTATCGGTGATGCACGATGAGATGTGGTTCGTCATAACTGATGGACCACCCAAGATCACCAAGGTGAACTCGTGGTTCACTAGAGCAATTGATGCCGTCGCTGAAGAACAAGTAGATGTAGAAGTTATTCCACATCCTACAGTGGTGGAGAAACCAAAGGATGAATGGACGGCAGATGAGAGACGAAGCGTAAACCTTGACAATGTAGCCAAGAACGCATTATTCCTAACTCTTGATAAAGGAACCTTCAGTAAGGTGAAGACCTGCCAAACTACTAAGGACATCTAGGACAGTAAAACAATCGCCATGAGAGTATCAATGGATTTAAATTAAATCCATGAGCATGTTTGACCTCTTCTCAGACCTTAAAGCCTTCAAGTTTGATATCAATAGAAGAAAGACTGAGAATTGAGAAGGAAGCTCAAAGGTTACTGCCCTGACAACAAGATCGCCACATGAAGCCAATAAGTCAAAAGATCAAACAGCTACCTTGGAGGCTACTGCAAAGGATGACATGACCTTACTTCTGAAGAAGTTCCAGAAATTCATCAAGAAGAACTCCAGAACAGACAGCTTCAGAAAGAAAAGGAACGATGCAGGAACCAGTGGGCAGGCACCTCAATCGAATGCTAAAGCTACTGACCTATGCCACAACTGTAGGAAGCCAGGTCACTACGCCAGAGACTGCCCATATCCTGAAGTTCATCGTTATCCTGAGGATGAGCGAAAGAAGAGACAAGAAAAGAAGAGGCAGGAGCGCCAGAAGTTAAGGGTGCTGATCGGTGAAACCGAAACCTCTCAGGGAGCTACACCTGAGAAGGCACCTAAGAAGGATGAGTCAACTATCGACAGTGACTCAGAAGATTCATCGTCTGAAGATGAAGCACTTATCTGCCTGATGGCTAAAAACGACGAATCAGAAAATGAGGTAGTCTATCTTAACCCTCCTGTTAAAATGATGAAAAGCTAAACATGATTTGTGCTTTTAGACAAATCATGAGTGACTTTGAGCAAACTACCTCAACTCATGAGGAGCTTAAAATAAAGAATCAAAAGCTAAAGAGTGAGCATGCTTCGCTCAAAAGACAATTAGCCCTTGAAAAGATAAAGAGTCAAGCTTGTAGTGACCTCAAAGCTAAAGTAAGTAAGCTGAATTTGCAAGTCACTAAGCTAGAAGGAGAGAAGAAAGTCCTCACTAAAACAGTAAATACCTTTAACAAATCTTCAAAAGACTTAGATGTCTTGTTAAACATTCAAAGGAGTCTGAAAGATCACGCATGTATAGGTTACTGTGGAGAGGCTTCTACCTCAACAGCAAGCTCCTCTAAGGCACCTACATTTGTGCCTGCAGTTGTCCCTCATAAAAATGAATTACCTAATTTAGGGGGAACTGCAAGCAGAAATGCAGGAAGCTTAGCAGGAAAGTGGAAGAGACCCCTTATAGAGACCTATGACAATAAGCCTCCTAGAAGCTGGCTCCAGCAACCTAAGTTTGCTGGAAGCACGAGCTATAAGAAGCAACTTAGAAAGGGTAAATGATCTCATACTTCCAATATGCCAAAGACCTCAATGTCTAAATCTAAAGGAACTTATGTTCCTAGAAGGCAGAGAAGGAAGCCACTAGCACACATATCACATATGCAGTATTCCAAGGATACTGGTAGAAGCAAAGGAACTAATAAGACTTATAACAAAACAATTGTTGTAAGACATGTATGAGTTCCTAATAAAATGGACACTAACCAGAAAGGACCCGTACTTGTATGGATATCTAAACAGAAGTAACTTTTTTTTTTATTGCAGGGACATGTGGCAGGAAGTAGCAAGGACATATGGTACATTAATAGTGGCTGCTCCAGGCAGATGACAGGGAACCAGAAGAGCCTGATCAACTTCAAAGCTACAAAAGGACCTAAAGTCATATTCGGAGATAACTCCAAAGGAAGCACAAAGGGCACTAGAGACCTGATCAAATGAAAGACCTACATCAAAGAAGTATTGCATGTAGAAGGATTAAAATACAATCGTCTGAGTATAAGCCAATTATGTGATAAAGGCTACTACGTAGAGTTTAGCCTTAACAAGTGTCTGATTAAAGACAATAAGACTCAGTAGGTGAAGCTTTCTGGAACAAGGAAAGAAAATGTATATGTTGCTGATTGGGAATTAGTAACTACAACAACCTGTTTCATAGCAAAAGGAACTCCTGAAGCAAGCTAGTTGTGGCACAAGAGGATGAGCCCCCTGAATTTCAAGACCATGAATAAGCTAGCAAGGAAAGGTCTAGTTAGAGGCTTACCAGATATGGTATACAGAAGGAAGCTATCTGTGGAGCGTGCCAGAAAGCAAAGCAAGTAAAAAGCTCATTCAAAAGCAAGACTCACAGGTCAACAGTAAGAATACTGGATATGCTGCACATGGACTTATTTGGACCAATTGAACCAATAAACATAGCTGGAAAGAAGTATACTCTAGTAGTAGTAGATGACTACTCATCGTTCACTTGGACGCTATTTCTAGTAAAGAAATCAGATACTCAGCAATGTCTACCAGAGTTCCTGAGGAAGCTGCAGACAGAGAAGAGCTTGAGCATAGTAAAGATCAGAACAAATAGGGGAACAGAATTCACGAACAAATTCATTGAAGCCTACTATTCAGACAATGGTATCAAGCACGAATACTCAGCAGCCAGAACACCTCAACAAAATGGAGTTGCTAAACGAAGAAACAGGACACTGAAGAAGCTACAAGGACGATGATAGCAGAAGCGCAACTACCGAAGAGATTTTGGGCAGAGGTGACCAACACATCATGCTATACACATAATAGATGCTTGATTAACAAGGATTTGAATAAAAATCCTTATGAAATGTGGTATGGTTACCCTCCCAATATAGCTTACTTCCATATCTTTGGCTGCAGGTGCTTCGTGCTCAACAACGGGAAGGAATATCTCAAGACTTTCGATGCCAAATCAGACGAAGGAGTATTCCTAGGATATTCGTCTGTACTTACACAGAATCAGCAACCTGAAATCAACCAGGAACCTCAAGGAGATCAGCCACAAACTACAAACCTAAACGCAACTGAAGTACAAGCAGATATCAACAATCCTGAAGGAATTCAGCTAGAAGTTCAGTTGGACATGCAAGAAGACCAACCTCAGGAAGCTGATGAAGCAAGAAGAAGATGGCTTAGAGATCACCCCGGAGACCTAATTATCGGAGATTCTACCTCTGGAGTATGAACAAGAAGATCAAATCCCCATGAAGCCATGTTTGTCTGCTTCATTTCTCGAAATGAGCCTAAGCATCCTGAAGAAGTGTTAAAAGATACTAATTCGGTTCAAGCTATGCAAGAGGAGTTGAACGGATTTGAAAGGAACCAAGTTTGGTACCAGGTTCCTAGACCTTCTCACCAAGGAGTAATTGGAACGAAATAGGGTCTTCAAAAATAAGCTAGATGAAGAGGGACAAGTCGTAAGAAACAAGGCTAGACTGGTTGCAAAAGGTTACTGCTAGGAAGAATGAATCGATTTTGATGAAACTTTTACTCCAGTAGCCAGACTTGAAGCTATTAGAATATTCCTAGCTTATGCAGCACACAAGAATCTCACTGTCTATCAGATGGATGTTAAGAGCACTTTCCTAAACGGAATGTTGGTACAGGAGGTGTACGTAGAGCAGCCTCCTGGTTTTGAAGAGAACGTTGATAAGATGGTCTACAAACTAAGAAAAACATTGTATGGACTCAAGCAGGCACCTAGAGCATGGTATACTATAAGTACCTGCTGGACAATGGATTCAAGAAGGACAAATTGGATAAGACCCTATTCAGGATCCATGATGGAGATAGCATCCTGCTTGTCCAAATCTATGTTGATGACATCATCTTTGAATCAACCAACAAGGAACTCTGTAAAATGTTCTCAGAATTAATGCAATCCAAGTTTGAGATGAACATGATGGGAGAATTAAGCTTCTTCCTCGGATTGCAAGTCAAGCAGCTTGATCAAGGAACCTTTGTCAATCAGATGAAGTACACCAAGGAGCTGATCAAGAAGTTTGGAATGGAGAATGCCAGTGCAGTAAACATTCCAATGCCAACATCAGAAAGCATGGACAAAGATGAAGAAGGAAAAATAGTCGACATCACTAAGTACAGAAGGCTGATAGAGTCACTGCTCTACCTCACTGCAAGCAGGCCTGACATAATGTTTGCAGTAGACATGTGTGTCAGATACCAAGTTGCACCCAAGGAATCCCACCTAATAGCAACAAAGAGGATCATAAGATACCTAAAAGGAACCCAGGAAGTTAGCTTATGGTATCCTAAAGATGGAGGAATCAAACTAATCGGGTATACTGATTCTGATTTTGCAGGTTGCAAAATCAATAGAAAAAGCACCAGTGGAACCTGCCAAATGCTTGGAAATTGTCTAGTGTCATGGTTCTACAGGAAGCAAACCTCCATAGCAACCTCAACAGCAGAAGCCGAATATGTTGCTGCAGGAAGCTGCTGTGCTAAAATTCTATGGATTCAGCAACAACTCCGAGATTACGACATCATTGAAAATGAGACTCCAATTATGTGTGACAACACAAGTGCAATAGTAATCACACACAACCCAATTTTCCACTCGAGAACTAAACACATTGACATTCGACATCATTTTAGAAGAGATCATGTGGAGAAGAAAGACATCCTACTGAAGAAGATTCACACCGATCAATAGCTAGCCGATATATTCACAAAACCTCTTTGTGAATCCAGTTTCTCATCCCTTCGAAATGAATTGGGAATTAATAAATTAAACTAACTCTCTCTAATGAATCTTTGTTAAGTATTCTACAGCTTAGGGGGATATCAGGAAGCTTCACAAATGCTAAATGCTAGAAAGCCCTGAAAAGAAGTAAAAAGTTACTAAAAATGGTACTATTTGAATGTCCCTGATAAAGGTTACTGATGAAGCTCACTGTATGACACGTCAGCTAAGTCAACTAGAAACACAATCATCACGCATGAACCTTAAAAAACACACGTTTTGAAATAATTATCAATCCTGAGACGTGGGCGCATCAAATCCGGACCAGCTACCCAGCAAAGACGGTGTTATTTACAAACTAGTCCCTGAAAAGATTTGAATATCATAAAGTATAGGAACCTCTGCCATAAGATGTTAAAACTGTTCAGATTCAGAATCGATCTTGACCGTTGATCAGAGTGCATAGGGAGACTTCCTATGAATAGGATCCTTATACTTTTTCAAAAACTTTACGCTCACTTACTACTCTTTGCAGATTTCTTTAATCTCTCTCTAAACTCAAAAAAGGCACCAAAGAACTCACAAATCATCGACGGTCGTCTCATCACGAGAAAATCCTGTTGAAAGCCGTAAGAGATGAAGGCCGAACCACCGACCTCATTGAATCAATTCTGAACAACCTTCACAACTCGAGGTTCTGGGTCTCTCCACCCATTACAAGGAACCTTACTGTGAGGCCCTGGTGAACATCTTCTACGCCAATTGCGGAGTTGTCTGCTGATAAGCTGGGGATCCTGTCCAGCATTGGAAGGACAACCTTCGAAATTAAGGTCAGCACCCTTGAAAGATCTTTCAGCTCCCAACTAAGGGGATGAACGCCAGTGAACTAGCCATCTTAAAGTAATTGGTGGGTGTTCCCATCCTATTTTAATCGCAAGTGAAGAAATTAATAACACAAGAAGTTCAAAAGACCATATCTCTCCTATCCATAATCATTGCCAACATAAGTTTTGCCCCCACAATCATTTTTCATTATCCAATTGGAGCCAACAAAGACAAAAACTTATATACCTATTTGGGCACATAGGGGCACAGATCTAGGGTGTTATATACATATTCTTCAGATGTTATATATAAACTCTATAGGTGTTATGTTTATAAATATAGTCTACAGGTATCATATGTAAATTAGAGTATACATATGATACCTAAAGAGTATATACATAATATTTGTAGAGTATATATTTAACATCATATGATAATTAATCTGGGGGCATCGTGCCCCTGGGTCACACAAGTGTCACTCCAACAAAAAGCAAAAAAAATAAAAAAAAAATTGATCTTCAAGATCGAAGATCGATGAGGTTGTTGTTATCCTTCATTGTTGAAGACATATACTAAATCCATTTCTTTGGAATCCACTTTATTAGGTGACATGTTAGTTCAAACTCAACGAAAAAATTGATATGGTAAAGAAAAAAAAAAAAACATGGTTCTTTTGACCTGTGAATGGGTCATGTTGACCTGCAAATTGGTTTTGTTGACCTAAGTTGATTAGATTTTGATTTACCAAATAAAGTATTTGTCTTGTGAAATCAATCTTTAAGATGGTCTCACTGTTAAAACGAATTGATGATTGATGATCCAGGGTTGAAATAGATTTTCGAATGAGACCTTTAATATAATTATAACATTTTTTTGTGAAAATGACTGAAATAACCCATGATTATTTATTTATCCAATTTTTATTCTATTTTTTGTAAGAAGATCATAATTCCAATTTTATAAATGTTAAAATAATGAATGATTATTTTAGCAAATAATATCCTCAAAGAAAAACCAAACATATATGCGTAATAATATGTTATATTTATTCATTAATACATATTATTTCTCATCTAATCAATATTGACCATCCTTCTTTAGCATACACACAAATAGAGGTGGCAAGTCGGGTCTGTCCATCCTTTAGTTGGATCTATGAAATTGGAGCTTAGTCCAATCCCGTTTGGGCCATCAGGCCGATGGTCAAATCGGCTCAAATCCCTAATTATTTTTTAAATTTAAAATAATTTTTAATTAAAATAAATATTTACACCAATTTAAATAGAAATAGAACTTCCTATTGGATAATTTAAGACATTCAATTTAAACCATAGTATCCTATTTATATAATCGAGATTAATTTATTTAATAAAATTAAACTATTAGTGGAGACAAAATCCAATCATTTTTTAGTTGAAGATGAGAATAATTATAAAAACAATTAAAAGAATACATAAAAATATGGTAGAAGGAATTGAGTCACATATAAAATTTACAAATTGCACACAAAAAAAGTAATAAAAACACTAATTTATCGGACCATTGGGCTGGCCTAAGTCCAACGGGCCAAATTGGCACAAGCCCATCTAGCCCATCGAGCCATTCAGTCGGACCAAAAAATCCAACCCGATCTCATTTACAGACCATTCGGATCGACCCATCTGGCTGCACTCAAATTGTCGACTCGTGACACACATATAACCATCAATTTGAGTCCAAGCCCATGAGCCAGTCTGGATAGTCGTATATAAGGGTGAACCAAATTGTTAATGTAGTGCCCTACAAAGAATCAAGCCTATTAGGCCCAGCCCAACAAAAGTAAAAAGACGTTTTCTCATAATTCAAAATATATGTGAGCCCAACAAAAGTAAAAGGACGTTTTCTCATAATTCAAAATATATGTGATTTAAAAAAAAATTCTAATAAAATCTCGAGTGAATCATTGTATCAACTTTAAATTTGATATATTTTATGATTTTGAGAACTTCTGGTCGCAACACGTCCGAATCAGCCACTATGATTAATTTGATATGATAAAATACATACATTTCAAATTTTATACATTCATAAAAGTTTCAAACCATGTATAATTCGGATAATATATAGATTAAATGTTTTTACACTCTTTTTGTTACTATATTACTAATTTAAATCTCATTCAACAATAACCATTTATCAACATCACTAAGTTATTAGTTATTAGTAGTCATGTAATTGCATGGTATGTATATACACATATATATATATATATTATATATAATTATTCGAAATTATAATATCATATATAATGTAAATATTTATTGTTTTAATAGAAATATATTAATACTTTTAATATTTATAATAGTACAGAGTGAGGTATTTTAAACTTAAATTTATGTCATTATAAAAGATTATATTCGAATTTGTTAGAAATTTGAAATACATAAAGTAATATGCTAATAAATGGATTAAACAAACAAATTGGATAGTCCATATTCAAAATATAAGACAAATAAAATGGTCAATTTGACCAAACTTGTGCACCCATGAAGTACTTAGTTAAATAAATTAAATTTAGTGGCACAAAAGGAAAAAAAAAAGTATGTTGCATAATATATATTCAAAAATTATAACACACACATATTAACTTTTAATGTAATGAAATATTCGTTCAATGACACATATAACTCATTTATTCTAAATCGAATAAAAAAATTATATCAGCTTATCAAATACACAAAAATCTTCCTTGCTATTTATTTAAATAAAATAATCCGAAGTTGGACTTGATCTAACATTTTCAGTAAAAGTATTATAAATAATAATGATAAGATTGATAAATCAATATATCATCTATGAATTGTAAAAAAACCAAAAAATCACTCTTGTCCAAACCATTAGACGACCTCCATTAAATATATAAATACACCAAAAAAAATACACTATTTGTGTATAAAATAAAACAATAAAAAGGATAAAATGAAACATGTGTTTCAAATGAAAAAGTTGTTTAATTTGTAATAACAATTTTCATCTAATATTTTCAATTACTTGGTTTTGTTTTGTATTTGTAAACTATTAAGTATACTCATAATACATTTTGATTTATATTTTTTTATTTCTACATTTAACACTTGTATTTTCTCATAAAAACGTTTAAAAAATCATTGAACCCTCAAGCATACACTTCCAATTTTTAATTTGATATATTTAAGATTATTTAAAATATATTATATATTTAAAATAAAATATTTATTATACTGGAAAAAAATGGATGAAAGATAATAGATATATCATCTCTTATTTTATCTTATTTATTTATTTTTTTTTAAGTTTATATACAATAAATGCAATATTAATACCTAGTTTCTTAAATTAAATGTTTATTTATTTTTCATTAATAAAATGTAAAATGAATGTTATCAATGGTTTTTAAAAGTGGAAATATTTCATAAATGAGAAATTTATTACAATTATATTTGGCAGGATATCCTGCATTTATATAGATATAGATTATCTATATAAATTTGTCAGTTATATGCTTGTTTTTGTAATTGGATCCAATTAAACTAATTACCATTTTCTTTATTTTTTAAACAACAACAACAAATCGGTTTCGGTTGGGAATTGTAGGAGCCAAAATATTTTGTGCAATTGGTGCATGGATTTAGGATTCATGCACCCAGGTCAACCCGCCCAACGCGTCTCTCATGGGCTTTTTCACACGCCTCAACGCGCTCCCATGCGCCTGGTGGGTGCGCTCAAACCCACCAAAATGGTAACATTAACATAACATGAATGTAACACTAACATAACATGAAGGTATGATTAACATTGTTTTTTACTTTCGTGTTATGTTAGTGTTACCTTCATGTTATGTTAGTGTTACCTCCGTGTTATTTTAGTTCAACAGTTTTAAACTAAGGGTATAAAATCTGGAAATGAGGTCACGCTAACATAACACGAAGGTAACACTTACATAACATGAAGGTAACATTAACATAATATGAAGGTCACGACCAAACATGCGAAAAAGTAAAGAGGCGAGGGCTGGGCTGGCCCGCGCCGGCCCGCGCGTGGCCCCATGCACAGGAGACTCGCTCACTGTAGGGTGGGCAAAAAGTTTAACTCTTCAAAATATATCAATTCATGATGAATTATGATGTAATTGTGTTGCTTTGATTGAAGAACGCGAAAAACTATTTGCCAATTTGAATGATGAGCAACATAATATTATGGTTCATTCAAACCAACACTAGGATCTATTGTTTGTCTATGAATATGGTGGTATTAGCAAAACATATATTTGGAGAATTATGTTCGTAGCATTAAGATCATATGTTGATATTGTCCTAAATGTAGATTCAAAGTTAAAATTGTATCACTTTAGTTGGTTAAAATTATGAAAAAGAATTCAAAATTCATGTAACTAATTGAGTTTGCTATCTAAGTCGAGTTAGAGCTGAAAATATAAAATTTTCTCAATAAAGAGTTTGGAGTATTACATCCAAAATAGAGTGGTGGAGGATGTGTTCAGCAAGATGAACGACAATATGTTGGGTTTCGGAAGAAAAGTCAGCCCACAATCTACAATCCGCAAGATCCTTAGCAACAAGTTGGTCCAATGTCGTCATCGTTTTATGTGTCCGAGAAAGTAGATACGACTCAGCTTCTCTCATTACTTCATTGACCACAACTTCTTCCAATGGCACACAACACATCATCATCATTCTTGGTTTTGGGACAAGCGATCTATGTATCTTTGATAGAATTTCATTGATGTAGTCGAATAGAAACCTATTGTCGAACGGAGGAGGCCGATTAGAGAGGAGGAATCCCACTTTGTCGAATGAGGATGAATGGAGCAGTAGTTCCTCGGAGAGTGGCTTCATTCTTGTGAGCTCGTCCCATGTTAGAGAACAAGATTGGATCACCAAATGCACGTACTGGGAGACATACTCTTGAGGGGATGGCTCGATAGAGCCTTCTTCGAAGCATAGCCGACGTGGTTTTAGATGGTCTCTACCTGGAAATGATAGAACGAGATATAAATTATACCCACATCTATTACATATATAAAAGTATGAATATTTCTTACAAAACATGGATTGTTTAATATGTTTATATTAAAGATTTTATTTAAGGTTATATTAGTTATTTATGATTTTCATTTTTGAATAATTTACATTGAAATTCTAAACCAAAGTCATGTAGAATTCTATTATGAGTAGAACTCTAATTTACTATTAAAAAAATCTGAGATTTATTAATTAATTTAATATAGATTCTCTATCCTTATAAAAAATTATTATTTAAGGTTAATATTAATATAATATTTTTGATTTAAAAAATTCATCCTCAACAACGCACGTACTGATACTCTTTGATATAAATCTTAATATTCGAGGACAATTTAATGTTTTGATGAACAATTTACAAAAGGACACATATTTTTCTTTATTTCCTATGCCATTTCTGATTATTTTCACAACTATTTTGCTTCACCACATCAATTGGTATTCGGAGACCAGTTGCGAATCCACGTTCATATCCTAGGCTATTACTGAGAAGAATAGCTTGATGTAATAATTTCTTACCAGTTTGAAACATGTTGGTTGATGGGGTTTTGGTATCTTGTGTGAAGAATTGATCAAGAACAGAAACAGGGCTTTCATACAATTGTTCTTCCTCCTGATATTTACTCGTAGGAGTAGATGGAACATCATCTCCTACACTCGTATTCATATTCGTATTCGTATTCGTATCGTCTCATTCTCCGATACTGAATCCTGCAAACACAACAACATGTTACATAACAATGGCTTGCTTCATCATGACCTCAAAAGAGGTGGAGAAATTATTAACACCAACCATTGTAGATTGCACTACATTATCATCTTCATCACGGACAACATTGCTCGTCTCTTCCATCGTCACCTCATCTATAGAAACACACGAAACGAGGTATCAACATAGAAGAACAGAGAAATATGCCTTAAGAGAATCAATCATGTGTACATACCCATAGCATTGATTGATCTCATTGGACTTAGACGAAAATTGTGTCTTTCAATCGGAGTAGTAGTGCTGCAAGAACCGAGTCTCATTTGTTGGCTATCACTACGTGGCCAACAATCATCGTCGAGTGATGAGATGAATCCTTCACTCATCGTTCCAACTGCATTCAAATGATGTATTAATCTTGCAGAAATGAGTCTATTCGCCTCCAATACAGCATCCACTCCGTGTTTCTTTAACTCCACACCCGAAAAGTCTATCTTTTCGCGAACACTATTAGTCTCCAAAGCAAGCTTGAGCCCTTCTTGTTTCTTCTTAGCTTCATTCTTTTCCTTAGAGCAGCTCAGAGGACTTGCAGCATCAACTCCACGATGGATGCAACCATCTTTCTTGTGCTTCAACATCTTCTTGATTTCTCCAATGGAGAAAGATGTGGGTCCCACATTTGATCCTCTGCTTCGCACTCCATTCAATTCACACACACTCAACTCATAAGCCTTTAGGCTTTTCTTGCTTAATCCCTTGCAGTGATCAATAAGTCCAGCATTTGATTCACTGCATTGCACCCTGTTTATCGCCATTTCTTCGTATTTCTTGTTCTCGAAGTAGATATCTTCGCGAACGAGGTCCTTCAAGCTCCTCGCCATGTTCTCTCCACACTAAATTCAACAAAAGGAAACAACATTTAACCTGTTTACAAACAGAACCCAAGTGTTGCTAAACATTTCTGGAAATCTATATTAGCTTACATGAATTTTTCGACATTCTTTGTCGAACCTGCTGCACTGATCAAGCTTTCTTGAATAGTCTGTTGCAATGGATTCAAATTAACAATGTGAAGCTCAGAAACTGCAACCACATGAACAACTTGTGGTACGAATTGAAGAAGTTACCGATAATGAGGCTATTCGGGCTGGGCCTCGCATTGGAAATGAGCTTGCAATCAGCACATCTGTGATGGGAATCAAGGATTGTAAAGAGTCCAGATATACAGCTCAACTCACTTCTCTCTCTAACCTCTTCAACTCTTGCTGATCTTTTACTCTTTCCCATTGCTATTGCAATGTCCTAAAAAAACAACCTATTATACAAAACTGCAAGATTAAGTTGCTAAAGATTACTTGTGAGAATAGAAGGTAATACTACTAGGAAGAAAAGTATGTCCTAAAAAGAACTGATGAGAGAGAAGGGAGGAAGGTTACTGAGAGAGAGGAAGAGGAAGAGTAAAAGAGTATGATATCTTTGTTTGTATATGAAAGATTTGTTAGTGTGCATTAAATTGTGTAGAGTGTGACATTTGTGAAATTGGCTACCATAATCAACAATGTTTGGTTTTCCTTCAACCACTTGAAATTTAATTTTCACATTGAGGAAGATTTCTTGTATCCTTTTTTGTCCTCTTCATTAAATAAAGAACAAAATACTTATACTTATGATTGTTTTTACCTATTGTGTTTTGGCATATATATGCATGGAGAACAAAGAACAATATGGTGCGTCATATCCCACACTTTTTTTTTGTTTTTTTCCTTTCTTTCTCTTTGGTTGAATTTTTCTCTATTTGATGCATTGCAAATTCACTAAATCTGGCAGTATTTACTAATTTGGTTTCATAGAAAATTCCAATTCATGGGTAGTTAGTGGAGTTAATTCAATTATATTTGGAACCATATATTATGCGTTTTCGATTCCAAGTATTTTGAGAGCGCAAAATATTTTTTGCAACTGGTGCATGGATCCCAGGTCGATCCGCCCCACGGGTCCCAACGCGCTCTCACGCACCCCACGCGTCTGGTAGGTGCTCTCAAACCTACCAAGATTCGCTCCAAACAGTCATACCCCATGTTATGTTAAGGTTACATTCATGTTATGTTAGTATTACCTTCATATTATATTAGTGTTACCTTCGTATTATTTTAGTTCAGTGGTTTTAAACTAAGGGTGTGAAATCTGGAGATGGAGTCACATTAACATAACGCGAAGGTAACCCTAACATAACACGAAGGTAACACTAACATAATGTGAAGGTAACGACTAAAATACGCGAAAAATTAAAGTAAAGAGAATCTCAAATCTGTACAACTAGTACACAGGAGAGCAACTCTTTTGAGAGCTATGTTCTTGAGTCTTGAGCCTTTTAGTTTTCCACATCCATTCAATCATTAATCTTAATTTCTGGCCTATAATTACTTAATTTTGGTTAAAAGTTAAATAATATATTTCATCCCCTCTAGCTTGAGAATAGATTTTTCTTTATGTAACTGTTATTCACGACTAGAAACTTGCATTCAGCATTCTTTATTTCATTCGTTTCCTGTTTTCCTTTTTTATACGAGTTAAATTCAATTTTAGTCCATTTAAAAACCTATTGTCCAATTTTCATCCATCATGGAAGCGGTTTTCAATTTTAGTCCAATTAAGCCAAAAATCGTCACTATTTGGTCTATTTTTTTTCACTATTTCGTCTACCATGGAAGTTGTTTTCAATTTTAGTCCAATTAAGCCAAAAATGGACCAAATAGTAACGATTTTTGACTTAATTGAACTAAAATTAAAAACCGCTTTTATGGTGGACGAAAATTGAATCGTGGCTTTTTAAATGAACTAAAATTGAATTTTTCCTTTTTTTAAACCCAAAATTTAGTGCATTGGATTTCATTAATTCAATTATGTGAGGCGAATTCATGATAACAAAAGAAGGAGAATTAGTTTAGGAATGAGTTTAGTCAGACCATTTTGTTGGATAAATCCAATATGTGTTAGGTTTCCTCGTGTCAAATTAAATGTATATATCTGTCTAAAAGGAAGTCCTATTAAAGTGATCCAATAAAGATTATGTTATGGGCTTATATAGGTATCATAATTTTCAATTCGTTGAGGGACCAAATTGAAAATAAAGAATCTTATTATTATAAGTATAGGGTTATGGTCCCCCAAACATCAGATTTTTCATCCACGTTCTGATTCTCTCTGCGGCTGTGATTAAGGGTGAATCTGATAGTTTGGTAAATCATACTGGTTAAAGGCACGAATCGAGATTCATCAATTCAGGTACGCTTCCGCTTTACGGTTATCGTTTTCTTTTGATTTCGGATTATCGTCGTAGAATAGATTTGGGGCTTTCGTGTTGTAGCATGTTTATGTGATTAAAACATACAATTTATGTGATTTAATTTCTAACAAGTGGTATCAGAGCCACCTTTCTGATACCATTAATTGAACCCACCTTTCTGATCCATAAATTAAATTATTTTGGCATGTGGATGGGTTGATTTCAATGAAGGTTTGTGGCCTTGATATATGAATTCTTTTATTATATTATGTCTAATGGAATCAGTATATGGTGATGATTTTCTTTCAATTTATGCTTGATGGATTCAGAGTATTTAATGCTTTGTTTTGCTTCCATGAGTTCCATTATTGTGTATTATATAATTTGTTTGCATAAATAATGGTTAGATCAGTTTGTTTATATGGTTCCAGATTATGGTTTAGAATACGACAATCTTTAAATGTTAATTTTGACATAGATTTGTTGTTAATTACAGTTTCAGTTTGACTTTATATATGGAATTTGGTATGCTCCCAATTTTATGGTTTAAAGTATGATTCGAATTTGCTGGACATCTCATGTTCCCTTTCGGTTTTACTAATATTTAAGATGAATTGATTGAAATTTGAAGTCGCCAAAGTGACCTCTCTTGTGTAGATTTTTCCATTGAGAATGTTGGGTTGGTTGTGGATATGTATATTCATGCGAGTATTAATCGGCCCAAAGGAAGATTAATGTTTGTCCAGAAGTACACAAACACCTGTGATGGTAAATACGTGACAATTATAAGGGTTTTTCACGTGAGTAATAAGTCGGCTCAAAGGAAGACTGTTGCTCGACATGATTTTATTGTCAATATTTGATCATTACGAAGAGGATGCCACTTACAAGTTAATATTACTGTCCAGAATTGATATTAATGTTGTGTTCGGTGCCTCAAGATGTTTCCATCATATTTGAATTTATTTGGTTTATGTGAGCATGACAGTTATTTTGGTTTTTTGTTCTCTGTTTAACTATGTCTACTTCTATGTATGTCAACTTTAACAACATACCAATGCTTAATGGGTCGAACTTTAAGGATTGGAAATATAATGTTCTGATCTATTTGGCTTGCATTGATCTTGAGTACACCTTAAGGATAGAGCAACCCGTTTCTCTAATGGTTGAAAGCTCTTCCATCAGGAATGAAGAACGTTGAGAAGTGGGAGCGCTTGAATCGCATCGGTCTAATGATCATTAAGTGCAGCATTCTGGAAGCCTTTCGAGGTATTGCATCTGAGGAAATCACTTTGGCCAGTGAGTATCTTGCCCATATAGAACAGCGTTTTGTGAAAAACGATAAGGCCGAGACAAGTACGCTTTTAGCAAACTTGATCTCAATGAAGTATAAGGACAAGGGAAACATAAAGGAGTACATCATATAGATGTCTCATTATGCTTCAAAATTAAGTGCACTGAAGCTCGATGTGTCTAAGGACTTACTCGTGCATTTAGTGCTTATATCTCTCCCTCCACAATTCAGTCAATTTAAGGTCAGTTACAACTAACAAAAGGAGAAGTGGACTCTTAATGAGCTCATTTCATATTGTGTACAAGAGGAAGAGAGGTTGAAGCAAGAAAAGGTTGAGGTTGCTCAGCTGGCCACTATGTCGGGCATGAAAAGGAAGCCTGTTGAGAAAGTTGCTAAGGATCAAGGTCCAGAACAGAAGAAACAACAAATAAAGACTGAGGATAAAAAATTGTTTCTTCTGTCATAAACCTGGACACAAAAGAAGGAATGTACTAAATATCACGCTTGGCAGTGCAAAGAAATGTATTAATCTTACTTTGATGTATTCTGAGGTTAATTTAGCTTCAATACCTAAAGACACTTGGTGGTTAGATTCTGGTGCTACCACTCATATAAGTGTTTCAATGCAGGGTTGCCTGAGTTACCGAAGGCCAATTGATGGTGAAAGATACATATATGTGAAGATGGCAAATCGATAGAAGTGGAGGCGAAATATTTATTTATTTTTGGATTTGAAAGACACTTTTATTGTACTATCTTTAGACGGAATTTGGTTTATATTTCCATGTTGGACAAATTTGGTTTTACTTGTTCATTTGGAGATTTTCAGTTTAAGCTTTCAAATAATTCTGGTATTGTGGGCACTGGTTCTTTAAGTGCATTTGACAATCTATATTTACTTGATATTGTTCCTTCACATAATGAAATCTTGCATGTTGAATCAAGAGGTACAAAGCGAAAATTAAACAAACAAAATTCAGCTAACCTATGGCACAAGTGTTTAGGTCATATATCAAGAACCAGAATTAATAGGCTTGTGTCAGATGGTATTTTGGATACACTCAACTTTTCAGATCTTAATGTATGTGTTGAGTGTATTAAAGGAAGACAAACCAAACAAAAGAAATTAGGTATTTGCTATCTTCCTAAAAGAATGCGGAATAGTCTCACAGTACACCATGCCAGGGACGCCTAGCATGAATGGTGTAGCTGAGAGACAAAACATAACTCTAAATGATATGGTGAGGGACATCTAGCATGAATGGTGTAGCTAAGAGACAAAATAGAACTCTAAATGATATGGTAAGGAGTATGATTAGTCATTCCTCCTTACCAGAATCACTTTTGGGAGAAGCAATAAAACTGCAGCATACATTCTCAATAGAGTACCAACTAAAGCAACTGCTAAAACTCCATTTGAAAGAAATTGGACTTCATACAGTTAGCAGCTACTTTATTGGTTATTCAAAAAAAATTAGGGGTTTTAAGCTCTGTGATCCCACTAGAAGGTCAATTTTTGAAACGGGAAATATTGTAGTGTTCTTTGAGGATGTTGAGTTTGGGGGGGGGGGGGGGGGAAATAGGGTTAAAGATATTGAGTTTGATGAGGAGTTGATTTCAACACCTACTACTGCCGATGACAATGTTCAGGTATCCATTCCTGTCATTGAAGAAGAAGCAGATTTGGAACCTCAACAGGATAATGTCAAAAATCTTCTCCATCAGGTTAATGAAATAATTTAAGAACAAACTCAACAGTCTCAAGAATCTTAAGCAGGCTTCTCATTAGTGACACCACGAGTTTCATGGAGTAGTTGTCTCATTTGGTTTTGAGGCTAATGCTATTGATGATTATGTGTATCACAAGTTCAGTGGGAGTAGATTTATTTTTCATTGTCCTGTACTAGTTCAATGGATGTCTCTTTTGTTTTAGGAATCCAAATACATCAAGATTGTTCTCAAGGTATTCTTGGATTGTCACAAAGAGTATATATAGAAAAAAGTGCTGCAAAGACTTGGCATGCATAACGGCAAGTCGAGTGACACCCCTGTGTCTAAGGGAGACAAGTTCTAGTCTCAATCAGTGCCCTAAAACTGCAATTGAGGTCCAAGAGATGCAAAAGGTTCCATATGCTTCGGCTATTGAGAGTTTAATGTATGTTCAAGTCTACACAAGACCTTGACTTAAGTTTTTATTGCTGGTATGTTGGGCAGATACTTAAGTAACTTTGGTATAGATCTTGGAAAGCAATCAAACACCTTATAATGTATCTACAGAGAACTAAGGATTACATGCTCACATATAGAAAATCAGATCAGTCAGAGATCATTAACTATTCTGATTTTGATTTTGTTGATGCCAAAATAGTATAAGATCCACTTTAGGCTACATTTTTCTGTTAGTTGGGGGAGCGATTTCATGGAGAAGTGCTAAGCAGACACTCGTAGTGTCTTCTGTCATGGAAGTAGAATTTGTAGCATGTTATGAAGACATCAAGTCATGGAATATAGTTGCAAAACTTTGTCACTGTGCTACATGTTGTGGCGAATATTGAAAGACCACTTAAGTGATATTGTGACAATAATTCGGTAGTGCTATATTCTGATAACAACATGAGTTCTACTAAGTCAAAATTCATTGACATTAGGTTCTTTGTTGTGAAGAAAAAAGGGCAGAGTGTTAAGATTTCTATAGAGCATATTAAGATAGACTCAATGATTGTGGATCCGCTAACTAAAGGTTTACCACCCAAGGTTTTCATAAGCACACAACTCAAATGGGTGTTATGTTATTTCAGGATATTTCAGTTTAATAGGAGTCTGTGTTTGATTTTATTGCTCTATATTTGGTTTTGGACACATTATTGTGTATTTTGATGATAATGCGCAGAAATAAAGTTTTTTGGTTATTTGCACTCTGTTATTTTATGTTTTATGTTGATCTCACTAAGGAATAAGGAAAGGACCAGTTGGAAATAGGCATGTCAGATCACATTACTTGTAATTTTCATGCTACATACCATGGATGATCTGTTGTTGATTGTAATGATATACATGATTACTGATGTGTTTAGTTACTGATGTGTTTAGTTACTTCTCTTCAGTCCTATGTTATAACAGTTGATAATAAGATTGTTTAAGGATACTCATACATATGACAGCAAGGTTTGAGCTCACATAGGTAATACACATTTGTTCGGTGTCACGTGTTGCCCATGTGGGTGATTATTGGATAAATTCAATATGTGTTGGGGTTCCTCGTATCAAATTAAATGTATATAGCTGTCTGAAAGGAAGCCCTATTAAAGTGATCCAATAAAGTTTAGGTTATAGGCTTATATGGGTATCATATTATTCATGGGCTTCTATGTGTAGATACCATTAGGTGATTTTCAATTTGTTGAGGGACCAAATTGAAAATAAAGGAATCTTATTATTATAAGTACAGGGTTATGGTCCCCAAACATCAGATTTTTCATCTCACGTTCTGCATTCTCTCTACGACTAGTGATTAAGGGTAAATTTGATAGTTTGGTAAACCATACCGGTTAAAAGCATGAATCGAGATTCATGGATTCAGGTCCGCTTTCATTTTACGGTTATCGTTTTCTTTCGATTTCGGATTATCATCGTAGAATAGATTTGAAGTTTTCGTGTTGTAGCATGTTTATGTGATTAAAGCATGCAATTTATATGATTTAATTTCTAGCACATTTCACTCTTGACTTACTATAAAATCAATTGAAATTATTAATACAATCTATTGTATATTTATATCTTGTTATATTTAGTATTTGATGTGGTCAAACTGATCACATTCGAATTATTTGGAAAAGCGAATCGGCTCAAAGACAAAAACCAACCAAGGCGAACAGAACGGAGAAGCGAACAGAACACAGAGGTGAACAGATTAGTTCGTAGCTTATAT
The DNA here is from genome assembly GCA_005771605.1 of Scutellaria baicalensis. Taxonomy (NCBI): domain Eukaryota; kingdom Viridiplantae; phylum Streptophyta; class Magnoliopsida; order Lamiales; family Lamiaceae; genus Scutellaria; species Scutellaria baicalensis. The sequence continues at coordinate 30,547,524 of CM016721.1, forward strand.
GAAAACAAACACGAACTAACTAGACTTTCGGGATAAGAGGACGAACTGATCTGAGTATATGAGATGAACTAGTTTAAATTCAGATAACCGCCACGATCGCGGATAAATCGCCCACTTCCCACTTTTTTAGGAAAGATTTAACTGTCACGTCTTTTAGGGAGTATTTATAACATTTATTCTTTTATTCTTTAGGAGATAGACACAAAAAAATACATAAAATTATTAGAAAAAAACCACTAGTTTTTCCGGATCACTGACTTGAGCGTCGGAGTCTCTTCACCGGGAAAAATCCCCGGTGTTCTTTGTTTTGCAGGTACTTTTAACCGGAGAATTCCAATTTGCATCGGAGAAGAAGAAGACCGGATCGAGAACAAATCAATTGGCGCCGTCTGTGGGAAATATCACAACTTTGAGTTCTTAACATGTTGAGCAATTGTAAAGATGGTGAATACCAGAGGATCTCGAAGGAGGTTAGAAGAAGGAGCACTGTCTATAAGGCAAGATGAGGACCAGAGTTCCGCACCGGTGAATCCTCCCGGTACTGTCACTTTGACACCGGAGGAACTTTCAAATCTGATGGAAGCGGCTGTTCAGAAAGCTTTAGGCAAACAAAGGGTTGAGTCACAACAAGGTAACACTGATGTTCATGCCAGAAAGGAACCGGAAGATGACAAGTCTCGAACAGATGAGCAGGAAAGTCAGTCTGATCATCCTCGCGGCCAGAAGCGTGGATGATCTAAGAAAGGAGTTGCGAGAAGTCCAGAAGACTGTTCAACGAGTTCTAAGAAGTTCGAGGGGAAATCCTTTCTCTGAGGAAGTTATGGAGGACGAATTACCGGCTTCCTTTCAGCCAGTTAATTTTGATTATGATGGTACCACAGATCCATGGGATCATTTATGTAGATTCGAAAATACTGCTCTATTACATCGGTATTCAGATGGTATTAAGTGCAGGGTGTTCACAACTACTCTTACTAAGGCTGCCCAGACGTGGTTTAGCCAGTTGAGTGATGGGATGATTTACAGTTTTGAGCAGTTGTCGGAGTTGTTCCTATATCAGTTCGCTAGTTCGAGGAGACAGAGACGATCTACTCAGAATTTGTTTGGCGTGAAACAGAAAGGAGATGAAACGTTGAGGAATTACGTCAAAAGATTCACAACTGCTACTTTAGAAGCTCCTGAAGCTTCAGATGATTTGGTAGTTAGTGCTTTCATTCAAGGTCTGAAAGAGGGCGACCTTCATACTTCGCTGGTTAAGAAAACACCCAAAAGTTTCGATGACCTATTGCAAAGATCTACTAAGTACATTAACTTGGAGGAAGCAGTTCGGATGAAAAAAAGTGAGAGCTCGAATCGAATGAGTAGACCGCAGGAGCATGATGTGACAAGGAAAAGAGAAGGAGGAGAACACCGAATGAGATTTGCACCACCCTCTTTGCGAGATAATAGGACAGGGTGAAGATATGAGCAGTACACTCCCATGACCATGCCACCTGGACAGGTACTAATGGAGATATGGAACTTATCCCAATTAAAATGGCCATCTACCTAGAGCCCTAATCCGAAGAAGCCACCCACTTTTGGCAAAGGTAAATTGTGTCGGTTTCATAATGAGTATGGGCATGGGACTGATGAATGCCTACATTTACGAGATGAGCTGGAAAGATTGATCAGGAAAAATAAATTAGCTCGGTTTGTTCGTCGAACTCAACCAAATCGTGAGCAAGGGAATGATCGAGAGGAGCCGAGAAGAGAAAGAAGGCAAGAGCGACTTGAATTGCCTCCACCTCCACCTCTTCCACCACGAGCTAGGCCCGAACGGGAAGAAAGACCCACTATTCATATGATCATGGGTGGGCCAACAGATGGAGATTCCAACAGGGCTCGGAAAGTGAGACTTAATTCTGTTAGACAAGAACAGAATACGATTCACTCAATTCTCGAGGATGTGGCGATCGAGTTCGGAGTTCGAGATTGTGTGACTATTCAAAGTCCTCAGTTCGATGCTATGGTGATTGTTGCTGAGATAGGAGGCTTCAATGTTGAGCGGGTGTTCGTTGATACTGGAAGTTCGGTTGATATTATGTTCATGGATTGCTTCAAGAAGATGAGATCGACAGTGGAGGTAAAATCTGTAGAAACTTCACTTTATGGTTTTGCAGGAGAATCCGTGACAGTTTATGGCAAGGTCCAGCTTCCTATGGTTCTAGGAGATGGAGAATGTAGACAAAATAAAACAATGACTTTCCTCATAGTGGATGCGCCCTCTCAATATAACGTGATTTTAGGTCGTCCTTCTCTAAGCTCATATGCTGCAGTCATTTCGCCTGCACATTTAATGATGAAATTCCTGTTGAAAATGAAGAGGGACACATAGTGGGAGTGGGAGTGGTTCATGGTGACCAGCAAACTGCTCGACGTTGTTATGTAGCGGCAGTTCGACAGTCCGAGTCTCGGAAACGCCATAGCGAACAGAGGGACGACGTTGATCAAGGAAGGGATAAGAGTTTAAAGAAGGGTGATGAAGTGAAAACCACAGAGTTCGAGAAAGGTGAATTGATGAGTGTGGAGTTGATCCCGGGGCTACAAGGACATTCGGTTCGGCTTGGGAGTCAACTATCAGAACAAATTAAGAAAGGAATAGTGGCAGCTCTTCAAGATAATGTAGATTTGTTCGCGTGGAAGCCTGAGGATATGAAAGGTATCAACCCAGAAGTGGCAGTTCACAAGTTAAACATCAAGCCTGATGTTCGACCAATTAAACAGAAACTGAGAAATTTCGGAGACCAACAAAATGAAATCATCAAGAGAGAAGTCGAAAAGTTGCTGGAAATTGGGCATATTGAAGAGATCCAGTACCCTCGATGGCTGGCCAATGTAGTGCTGGTCCCAAAACCAGGGAATAAGTGGCGAATGTGCATTGATTTTTGGGATTTGAACAAGGCTTGCCCCAAGGATCACTATCCTCTTCCACGGATTGATAAGTTAGTGGATTCAACTGCAGGATGCGAACTCCTCAGTATGATGGATGCAGCGTAAGGATATCATCAGATCATGCTACATCCGGAAGACAAACCCAATGTGGCTTTTATTACTTCCTCAGGTACATATTGTTATACGGTTATGAGGTGTTTAAACACCAATTAGGTCGTAACATGGAAGCATATGTTGATGACATGTTAGTAAAGAGCATACAGGCGAACACACATGCGGATGATTTGAGGGAAACTATGACAACAATCCGAAAGCATGGGATGCGGTTAAATCCAGCTAAGTGTTCGTTTGGAGTGAAAGTAGGACAGTTTTTAGGATATATGGTTACGGATAGAGGGATAGAAATCAACCCCAACAAAGTTCAAGCTATACAAGGGATATCACCTCCTCGAACTATAAAAGAGGTACAAACACTAACTGGTCGTATTGTTGCTTTGAGCAGGTTCATATCAAGGCTGGCAGATAGGGGTTTACCTTTCTTCAGAATCTTAAGAAAGAATGGCCAGTTCAGTTGGGGTGCAGATTGTCAAAAAGCATTCGAGGATTTGAAGGCATTTCTCCTATCACTTCCTTTGTTGAAACAGCCTGTTAAGGGGAGTACGATGATCGTGTATCTAGCAGTGGGAGAAGAATCAGTCAGTTCGGTTCTGATTCGTGAAGAAGGTAAGGATCAATTCCCTGTATATTTTGTTAGTAAAGTTCTCCATGGAGCCGAAGTCCACTATACCGAAGTAGAAAAGGTTGCATACGCCTTAGTCACTACAGCAAGAAGGTTGAGACCATATTTTTTGGGGTATGCCATAATAGTACGAACTAACCATCCTTTAAGTGTTGTGTTGGGAAAGCCGGATGCATCAGAAAGGTTAGTAAAGTGAGCTATTGATTTGGGACAGTTCGACCTAAAATATGAACCGCGAACAGCTATAAAAGGTCAAGCATTGACAGATTTTATCCAGGAGACAACCAGGGTACGAGAAAAGAAGGAATAGGAAGTATTTGTAGATGGATCGTCATCCCGTCAAGGAGCAGGAGCTGGGATATTGTTGATTAGCCCAGAGAAAGATGAGTTAGAATTTGTCATAAAATTTCAATTTAAGGCATCTCACAATGAAGCAGAATATGAAGCTTTTTTGCAGGGATTAAAAATAGCCGAACAGGCTGGAGCTCGTGATGTGATAGTTAAATCAGATTCACAACTGGTGACTCAACAGCTTCGAAATCAATGTGAAGCCAAGGAAGATCGCATGATTTCTTATGTGTAAAAGATAAGAGATATGGAGAAAAGGTTCGAAAAACTTCGGATCGAACAGATACCTCGAAGTGAAAATCAGAAAGCAGACTATCTAGCAAAGATTGAGAGTTTGTTACAAGATTGTTCACGGATGAGTGTTACTGTTATGGGAGTGGGAAAAGAAAACGAAATAATGAATGTCAACATGGCAGAGCACGATTGGAGAATTCCTTTGTTGAATTTTTTAGGAGGAACGAAAGAATGACATACAAAAGATCTCGAGAAGTTGGAAAACAGGTTCGATTCTATTATGTTCTTGATGGAGTGTTGTATAGAAAAACCTTTCTACCTACAGATGCAAGATGCTTATCTCAAGAAGAAGGAATTAAGGTTCTAAAGGAGGCACATGAAGGAGGATGTGCTGAGCATGCAGGAGCAAGGGCACTTGCTCGAAAGGTTGCACGAGCTGGTTTCTACTGGCCTACAATAAAGAATGATGCTGAAGAAATAGTTCGGAAATGCAATTCTTGTAAAAGACATGGGTGGAGAATTCATACGCCGGCTACAGATTTGCTTACTGTATGTTCACCTTGCCCTTTTGCTAGATGGGGAATCGACATAGTCGGTCCACTTGTTAAAACCAGAGGAAATAAGCAGTTCTTGGTAGTGGTTGTTGATTACTTTACTAAGTGGGTCGAAGCTGAACCTTTGGTTAAGATTGCTGAGGCTGATATGATTCACTTTATATGGAAAAGTATTTGTTGCAGGTTTGGTTTGCCAAGGATTTTGGTGTCAGTTAATGGAGCTCAATTTAGAGGCAAAAAAAAAAAAAATCACAGAGTGGTGTAAAGAGATGAAAATTTTACAAGTATTTACCCCGGTGGCTCACCCTAAGGCAAACGAACAAGTTGAACTGGTTAATCGAATCATATTGGATGGACTCAAGAAACGGCTCGAATTTGAGAAATCAAATTGGGTAGATGAACTGTCATCAGTTTTGTGGGCGTATCGAACTTCAGCCAGATCAACCACTGGAGAAACCCCTTTCAGTCTGGCATTCGGAATGGAAGTTGTAGTCCCAGCTGAAATTCAAGGAGAAGCTCTACGGATTACTAACTTTGATCCTCAACAAAATGAAGAATTGATCAGAACTGATTTGTTATTTTTAGATGAGGTCAGAGATGAAGCTAGAATTCGACATGAACTCTACAAAAGACGCATTCAAGCGGCCTTCAATAGGAAAATTCGGAAGAGAGAATTCCAAGTGGGAGATATGGTTTTAAGACAATCTGACACTCTGGTGGAGATTGGGAAATTGGAGGCCATCTGGGAAGGGCCATATATTGTTTCAAAAGTTTTGCCTGGAGGATCTTACGAACTAACTGAGGAAAGAAAAAGGGTGTTGCCAAGACCATGGCACATTAATCATTTGAAGAAGTTTTATACTTGAAGTATCGCATGTCAGTATGTTGCTTTTTACTCCTTTTTTAAAATTCCTGTTGCTTTAATGAAATAAGAGATCTTTTGCACTCCGTTGATGTAGGTCGAATTGACCGAACCACGTTAAATCCCTGAGTCTTTTTATTCTGCTGATTTTCATATAATTATTCGTATATCCCTCGGAACTCTATGATTAAGCAAACTGAAGAGTTCCCTCGGAACTCCATGATTAAGCGAACTGAAGAGTTCCCTCGGAACTCCATGATTAAGCGAACTGAAGAGTTCCCTCAGAACTTTATAATTAAGCAAACTGAAGAGTTCCCTCGGAACTTAATGATTAAGCAAATTGAAGAGTTCCCTCGGAACTTTATTATTAAGCAAACTGAAGAGTTCCCTCGGAACTTCATGATTAAGCAAACTGAAGAGTTCCCTCGGAACTCTATGATTAAGCAAATGGAAGAGAGTGAAGAGTTCCTTCAAAATATCTTTATTCAGCAAAGTAAAGTATTCACTCAGAACTTCGGATATATTTTGCAGATTAATTGTGAGGACACACATTATGTTCAGAACTTCGGATATATATACTTAAGGAAAAAAAAGAACAATGTTATCTAAAAAATTGTTTACAAAAAAAAGATGAGTACAGGAAAGTTAATTAAAGACGATCAGGAGAAGGAGTTGACTCAGAAGTTGGATTGTTGATCGAGGTCGGAAGCAAGGGATCAAACATGTCCTCTGGCAAGTCCACAGTCGAACTAGGATCTAGTTCTTCGGGTGCTGGAGGAGCCGAGCTGGTACCAGGGTTATCAAGATTTTTGTCTGGAAGAACTTCTTTGAGCGCTTCTTCTAAACAACTCGTCCACCAGTGGGCATCAACATCTTCATTTGGATCCCCGTGCCAGCTAGGAGGAATTGGAAATATTTGTTTCAGCTTCTCGCCCAGCGAATCCACATCGAACTGGAAGGCCTGCCCCACTTCCTCTTGGCAAAGTCTGACCCCCTCTCTAAAGTAGGCCTCGGCCATCGGAGCAGCCTTCGAAAGGAAAAGAACAGAATTCCAGAGACGGAACAGGAGTCTCTCTCGGAAGTTCTCCGCTGTCAACTCCATTTCTGAACTCCGAGCAAAGTGATAAAAGCCCTCATTCCACATGGCTTTACCGAACTCAGCTCGGGTGCTTTTCTCCTCCTCCAGTTCCTCCTTCAGCCTCCTGATCTCAGCCTCCGCAGTCAGATAAGCAGACTGCTTCTCCATGGCAAACTTTTCCTTGGCCAACAACAACTCTTCCTTCTTGGCCACCTCCGAACGAGCAAGTGCCAGCTCTACTTCCCGCTCTTCCAACCGAGCTGACAGATTTTCGGCTTTGCCAGCATTTATCGTTAGGTCGCTCTTCAAGGTTTTCTTTTCCTCCACCACATCCCTCAGTTGATCACGCTGCTGCTGAATTTGATCTCGTCGGCAGAGGGCCCTTTTGCCCAAACTCTCAAGAAACTTGCTCAATTTCACCGCACGAGTCAAGTTCAGTCTCAGCTCTTTCTCCTCAGCATCCTCCTCATCCTCCGCAGTTTTCTCACTCCGAACAACCGCTCCCTCCTGAATTTCCGAACTGGCCTTGGGTCCTCCATCGGTTTTCTGCTTCTTTGGAGTTTTTTACGAACTAGAAGGCCCTTTCTTCTTCCTGCGTAAGGAAGTTGTAGCTTCAGTTGCTTCCTCGTTGATCTCTTCTGCTAGATCAACAACATCAGGGGTCTGGGCAGCAGGTAACGAGGAAGAAGGTTGAGCATCCATGGTAGTCGGGGGAGATACAACAGAAGTACTACCCCCTCTGTCGAACTGGGGGCTTTAGAGGCTAGTTCAGCGAGGCGTCTCTCCTCTTCCTGACGGAACGTCGCCGCTAGTTTGGCATTTACTGCTCTTTCAGAAGGAGAGAAAGCAGTCTTCTCCGCGTCAGGGGTCTTCGGGCCGAATTTGAAGAATTTGTTCATCGTGTTGTCTGCAACAAAAAATGATTCAAGTTCTAAGTAAGGCACAGTTCGACAAATTGAAATAGAGATAATAAGAGAAATAGTGACAAAAGTTCAAGCAACCTAGATTGAATTTGCGGGGAACTTGACTGTTTGGATAAAATCCCCAGAAAGACAACAACGACTCACAGGAACTCATTTGTACTATATCGAACAACCCCCAACGGAAGATCCTATCCAAGGCTGCGATCTCAAAATCCCATTGAGGAGCAGGGTCAGCCCGGTTCGAAGTTTTAGCCCAAGGAATTGATTGAAAAGGTTGGTTCGCTGGTGTACGAACAAAAAAATAGTACTTCACCCAAGAGCTGATCTTATCATCTCCCGACGATAAAAATTGAGCTCGTTTCCCACCGCTACGGGGACTCAAATAAAAGCGATAAGGATTGGTGTGTTTGAGAACGAAGTAAGATCGGAATCGATCAGAAGTTGGTTCGACACCCATCCATTTGCACACCATGTAAAAAGACATGATGTAACTAATGGAGTTTGGATGTAATTGGTTCGGACATACACCGAAAGCCGAACCAATCTCTTGGAAAAAAGGATGGATAGGAGGAACTAAACCTAGGGTGACATGTTTTAAAAACCATGTCTGACAACCAGCGGGAGCTCGATGCGGACGGTCATCGAGACTGGGGATCACAACAGTATAACCCCCCACCATGAGCGAACTTAAAAGAATGGTGTGGGTGTGGTGTGGGTGGTTTTAGTTGCAGAAAAGACATTATCTACAGTTTTTTGCGAGATCTTTTGGAAGGATTGGAAGGGTTTTTGCGGCCAGAAGAAGAAGGTTTGGGGTTTGAAGATTCAGAAAAAGGGCGTAGAGGTAATTGCTCAAATCCTTCCTCTGATACGCTTTCGTCTCTCAGATGGATTAAAGAATCGGAGGACGCCATTGAAATGAAAAAGGAGAAGGAAGGAAAATGGTACCTGGCTTGTTTGAGAAGTCCTAGAAATTGCAGAAGAAAGATTCTTGCTTATATGTGAGTATACAGTAATTTTGCAGAAGAGTGTTCTTGAGAAGAGAAGAGGATATATATAGGGAGAAGACGACTCTTCATTTGGGGAAGATGACTCTTCATTTTTGGGGGGAAAATTGAAAAGTCACGAATTTTCGACTATTGGATGCGATGTAATCTAACGATGGAGGTGAAAGGGCACCTTGGGATAAGGGAACTGACCCGCATGCGTCGCCTGGGAGTGATTGATGGGACGTGTTGCTTCTAGAGAAAGCGTCAATACGAACTACCCTAGTGCGTGTAAACACGCACTTTGAAGGGGGGGAGTACTGATGTGGTCGAACTGATCACATTCGAATTATTTGGGAAAGCGAACCGGCTCAAAGACAAAAACCAACCGAGACGAACAGAACGGAGAAGCGAACAGAACACGGAGGCGAACAGATTAGTTTGTAGCTTATATGAAAACAAACACGAACTACCTAGACTTTCGGGATAAGAGGACGAACTGATCCTGAGTATATGAGGCGAACTAGTTTAAATTCAGATAACCGCCACGATCGCAGATAAATCGCCCACTTCCCACTTTTTTAGGAAAGATTTAACTGTCACGTCCTTCAGGGAGTATTTATAACCTTTATTCTTTTATTCTTTAGGAGATTGACACAAAAAGATACATAAAATTATTAGAAAAAAACCACTAGTTTTTCCGGATCACTGACTTGAGCGTTGGAGTCTCTTCACGGGGAAAAATCTCCGGTGTTCTTTGTTTTGCAGGTACTTTTAATCGGAGAATTCGAATTTGCATCGGAGAAGAGAAGGCCGGATCGGGAACAAATCAGTATTGACCATTCATCAATATATATATATATATATATGCAAAATAAAAAATAGAAATGTACAAATAAGGACTGCCAAACTGAGCAAAAGTTGATAAAAATATGTAATTGCAGTTAATAGAGGGCAGATTATTTAGTGAGTTATATATATTTGGAGTTAGGAGTTGTGAGTAGTAGCTAGTTGTCTATTATAAATGTGCCAACTTAGGTTGGCCCGTGAATATCAAATTCTTGGTTGGACTCCATTTAATGGCCATACAACAATCTACTATTTATTAACACTAGAAATATCAATTTTAGTTCCATAACTAAGGTTTTTCTAATTTTGTCTTTTTCAATTTTGATTCCTTAATTGTCGATTATTTTCAATTTCTATCCTTTTAAATCCTAATAGCCGAAATTGATAATGTGGCCGCTGGAATTTGGCTGTCAAGCTAGGTTTTTCAGCTGCCACATCAGATATCAAAATCAACAATTATGGGACCAAAATTTAAAAAAAAAAAAGACAAAGTGCACTAAATTTGGATAAGACATAAGCTACGAGATTAAAATTGATACTTTCCTTATAAAATAATCAGCTCTAAGTTTTTCAATATGAGTGACACTTGTGTGCCCCAGGGGCATGGTGCCCCCAAATTAATCATCATATGGTGTTAAATATATACTCTACAGGTATCATGTATATACTCTTCAGGTATCACATGTATACTCTTATATTCATATGATACTTGTAGAGTATATTTATAACACCAGAAAACATAACACCTATAGGGTATATATATAACACCTGAAGAACATATATATAACACATAAATCCGTGCCACTATGTACCCCAGGGGTATATAAGTTTTTGTCTTTCAATATTTTTTTGTTCAATCCAGTCTTAATTCTATTGAAATACTTAATCTTATCATTTGATTTTGAAAGGAGTTACTTTGACATACAACTTCTGCAATTTCAATGATGTTTAAAGACGAGTTGCATTTTTTAGGATTTTAATAGCTGTTGTTGGTTGAAAATGTTCAGATTGTAATTAAAGAAACCTCTAAAATAGAAATAGCAATCTGATTTTATTTTGGGGGGTTTAAACATAAAATGGAAAAGGTTATAAAAATATATTCTGTGTTTTGATATTAACTTTTCATTAAAACCTAGATATTGAGTTGATGTGTAAACATTACATACATTTATATTCCCTTTATTCAAAATTTACCTATCTGGCACACTTAGGAGTACGTAATAATAGAGAGAAATGGACAAAAAATGGAACTTAAAATGGTGACTAAAGAGATCTTTTCTTTTTTCTTTTTTCCTTTTTTTTTTTTACTTTAGTTCGAAGGTTTTTATGATAATACTGCTATAAGGTCCGTGAGATGCACGGACATAAAAGTTTTATTATTTATATATTTTGATATGAAAATGTTGACACAAAAAATTATAAACGTCTGGGGAGAATTTCAATTTAATTTGTCGCTCGTGTAATGCACGACCTAAAATATTAAATATTTCGATTTTAATGTGAAAATGATAATTTACAAAATATTTACTATTAGTTTTACCGATGTGCTTTGATTTTATTTTTTTCACTTTATTGATTTTTATCTTTTCGAGTTGTATTTCACGTAAGTAACTTCTAATTTATCCTTCCTTTATTTCTCTTCACAATTTCATATGAAAGTAGAAAAATTTGTAACTAAAATTTTAAAAGGAGGTTCATGGCCGAAGATGAAAGATGTGTAGGTACCGGTGATTTTAGAATGTATAAAAATCAAATTCTCTATAATATTTCAATCTCATTTGTTACATTTGTTGGACAAATAAATTTCAAGTGGAATTAATTACTCTTTTAACCTATTAACTTTTCGGTTATAACACTTTTACCCATTATTTTTTCGAATTGGCGATTGTATCTTTTATCTTCTGAATATTTGAAAATCAAACCCAATTTTAACCTGAACAGTGTAATCATAATTAATTAACAGAGACACCACATTGAATTATATAAGAGGCAAAAGTTTGACTAGACTAACTATTGAATAGCTCAGCTAACATAATCTGATCAACATTTATTTAATTTAATTTCCTCAGACTGTATGTAAAGTACTAAAAACTTTAGGTGCATAATTATTATAAATTTTAATGAGTTATGAGTTGGTGATCCTCCAAAATAAGGGAAATGAATAATAATAGCGAACTTATTTTGCTGTCTTGGGATCGACATCTGAAACTGTTGTCGCATTCAAATCATCCTACCATTTATTTTATTAAAAAGAACTTGCATCAAACGTCTTATTTATTCATGGATATAAACTTGATGGGACATGAGCCATTTTTACCCTATTTGTTATATATAGGGATAAAAATAATCATCATTATAATAGAAGGACAAATCTAATTCAAAACTAAATTTTAGTCCAAAAATACTCACTTTTGATTTGTGTGACATTGTCAAGGGACACACTGCAGCCAGTGGGAATCAAACACAGGTCCACAATGAGCAAATTAAGATATAGTTCCACTGGGACAAATAAGATTAATACAATAGTTTTCGTGTAACACCTAAAAATAGGGTTACACGAAAACTCTTGAAATTAAGGTTACACGAAAACTCTTGAAATCAAAGTTATACTAAAAAAATTCGTGTGTAAGCAATTGTTTGGACATGTTCCCCATTTTTCGTGTGATTTCATCCTTCTTTACACGTGACATTACCCCTTCTTAGAATTGTACTTACACATATAGGTTAGAGGACATAAATTTCAGTGTGTGTCAAATCATGACACATTTGACTTTCAAAATGGGTATTTTTGGCCCAAATTATAGAAAATAGGTTATATTTGTCCTTTAAATATAGGGGGTTGTTTTTTACCCACATTTTAAGAAATGTGTTATTTATGGGTATTTGCTCTAATCTTGATTATAATAATAGAATATTTTATTGTTTTTATTTTTATTTAAAAATTTATTTATCCGCTTTAATACTACTAAATTTTATTTTAATTAATATCAATCAGAGTCAGATAATCAGAAAAGAAAGAACAAAATCAACGAAATCCGAGAAGAAGGAAGAACGCAGCTGCAAGATGTAGGAGAAGGCAGATGAAAGAAGAAGAAAATTAGGGTAAAAAGAATACTACCTCCGTCCCAAAATAAATGACGTTTTAGCAACTAAAATTTGTCCCAAAATAATTGTCGTTTTCGTATTCCAAAGCATATTTACATACAATATACCAAATATACCCCTATTTAATCACCTCAAATTAAATGTGTTAAAGAGATAAAAGCACCTCATTAATTAAACTTAAATAGGGGTAGATTGGACTTTTTATCACATTTCTTAATATATGTGCAAAAGGCTAAAACGTCATTTATTTTGGGACGGAAGTAGTATATATATATAGAGAGAGAGAGATAGACACATAAGTACCTCTGTTAGAAGTAATATGCATTGAAAAGAGTTGAACATTAACATTAGTCTATATTTTCGTATTTTTACACTTTCCAACATAAGTTTTGTTTTTTCACAAATTGCAACTAAAGTTCATGAATTATATAACTTGCAACCTAACGTTCACGAGGTGTACGAGTTGCAACCCACAACGAATTTTTTCGATCAAATTCACACACTTGATATTCACATGTCTAATTGGAGGGGACATGAGTTTATATTTCCATGAGTTGTTCAGGTTATTTACTAGAACCCATATTTAATACAACAAAATCACATAATTTTATCTTTAAATCAATTTTTTTCACCCTTCTTATTTAACCTTCTGCTACGTACTTGACATGTGAATGTCACGAGTGTGAGATTTGGCTGGAAAATTAATGGGAGGTTGCAACCTATATAATTCATGGACTACGAGTTACAACCTGTCAAAAAATAAAGTTTAAGTTGGAAAATGAAAAAATGTGAAAAGTTTAGAATAATTTAAGTATTTAACTCAGTTAAAAGGTATAATACATGCTGGTATAGTATATAATCTCGGAAATAATTAAAAAATATATTTAAGGTTGCCCAAAGATTAAATGGTAGCAAGTACAATACCTTGTTTTTATTTTCATATTCTTTCTCAAATAAAAAAAAAAAAAACCTTTTCTATATAAAAATTATGAATTATCAAATTGAATGGAAATAATTTTGAGTTAAATATCTTGAATTTAGATCTTGATGAGTTCGTGCGGGAGACCCGACAATAGAAATAGATTGGGCCGAAGATTAAGAGGGTGTTTGGCTAAGCTTATAAGTTCTTTAAAAGAGCTTATAAGATGTTAAGTGCTTACAAGCTCCTCAAAAGTGTTTGGCTAACTTTTAAAAATAAGGTCTTATTATATGAGCTTATAAGATGTAAGGAGCTTATAAGCTATTTTTTGAAAAGTTGGGAAATCCCAACTAATTTCTAAAATAAGAGCACCTTCAAATTTAATCATTGAAATTACACAAATGTCATAACTAACAACTTATAAGCTCCACTATCTTATTTACCCAAACACTTCAACAACTTATATTAAACTTAAATTAAACATCTTATAAGCTCCAAAAACATATTATAAGATATGATAACTTATAAGCTCTAAAAATAAGCTTAGCCAAACACCCCTAAGTAGCCCAATTTTAGAAACTTAAATTTTATTTCACTTCCCTTCAAAAAAAAAAAAATTTTATTTAAATAGCCCAAAACATGATTATATGAAAATAGTCATACATTTACTCTCAAATTACTATAGAGATTATTGGAAGATTACTCGTAAATTATAATAAATATACTTAATTATGGTTAAATCAATATTTCTTTTAATGAAATAACCTGTACTTTCTAAATTTGTGTGCAAGATCTTAAAACAAATTTTAAAGTTGCAGAAGTTGGAAATATATAGCTAGTCGAGCATTTTTCAAGCACCTAGCGCTTTATATTAAACTTAAATTAAACATCTTTGTTGAGATGTCAACAAAAATGAACATAAACATGGATAATCCAAATGAATAACACTAAGAATAAATGCTAGTGAAATAGTAAATGACAACTTGTTTCTCAAGAATTGAAAAGATGTTCTTTGTATTGAAGATAAAAATTGTGAAAAAGTCCCTTTTGAATACATATTTCCCTCTATTTATACTAGTTCCTAAAAAAAGGTGGAAGGAGGGCATTTCTGCCATTTTCTCCTCTCCTTAAGCCATTTCTCTTGTTTTTTTTCACTAGGTACTTCCTCCATAGCTCTATGTACACCACTTCTTCTCTAGAATATTCCTTTTTCTGTTATTCCTTTTGTCCACATCAGTAGGTTCCTAGGGCATGCTTTCCATCATTGCTTTTCGGATTGTTATCCCCTGCTTCGAGTGTACCAAATTTATTCAGTTGCTTTCGTTCGTCTGCACCCGTTCGTCTGCATCCATTCGTCTGTCCGTTATTCCTTGAGTCTGTTCTGCTGAGTTCTGTTCTGCACGTGTTCTGCTGGAACCTCTTCTGCACGTGTTCTTCTGGAACCTCTTCTACACGTGCTCTGCTAGAGCTTCTTCTGCATGTGCTCTTCTGGAACTTCTTCTGCACCTGTTCTGCTAAAACTATGTGCTCTGTTGAATCCCTTTTATGGGGTATTTATTTGATTATCTTTATTATTCTCTAACTTTATTATATATGGAACCCCTTTCCTTTATCCTCATCAGCTACTCCCCCTGGTGCGGTCGAGCAGATCTGGTTTGGCAGAGCTGTTCGAGTGCAGCACTTGTGAACTTCTTCTCGAGCAGAGAGCTAATTTCCCCATTAGCTACTCCCCCTGGTGCAGTCGAGCAGATCTGGTTTGGCAGAGCTGTTCGAGTGCAGCACTTGTGAACTTCTTCTCGAGCAGAGAGCTAATTTCCCCATTAGCTACTCCCCCTGGTGCGGTCGAGCAGATCTGGTTTGGCAGAGCTGTTCGAGTGCAGCACTTGTGAACTTCTTCTCGAGCAGAGAGCTAATTTCCCCATTAGCTACTCCCCCTGGTGCAGTCGAGCAGATCTGGTTTGGCAGAGCTGTTCGAGTGCAGCACTTGTGAACTTCTTCTCGAGCAGAGAGCTAATTTCCCCATTAGCTACTCCCCCTGGTGCGGTCGAGCAGATCTGGTTTGGCAGAGCTGTTCGAGTGCAGCACTTGTGAACTTCTAGCTTGATAACTGTTCCCCCCCTTTTTCCCCTTTTTTTTATTTCAAAAAATCTCCCGCTTCTAATTGCCTATCATCTGCACCATACACGTGTTGCTTCAGGGTGGGTTGATTGTACCTTTCGCACCTTTTCGAGGTAAGTCTTTTCAAATTCTGCCTTTTCAGATTCTTTTCACTCTATACCCTAATTTCTCTCTCACAGATAGACAAAAACTTTCCTCCTTTTTTCCTTTGGCGGCGTGTTTCTGTCTTCTCCGGCGGTTTCTTCTTCCCTCTCTTCCGGCATCTTTCTTCCCCTACTTTTCCGGCGATCCTCCTCTTCTTCTTCTCCGGTGGTTTTCTCCTCCGGTGGTCTTCCTCTCCTTCTTCTCCGGTGGTTTTCTTCTCCGGCAGTCTTCTTCGCCTCCACCCAGTAGCTTTCCAGGCCGCACTGGTTTCTTCCCTTGATTTCTTATTCCATCGCTTCTTGCCTCCTCTTTCTTATCCATGGCGAAAGGTAATCCTTAATCCTCTGATCTTTTATTTGTTGGCTTTCTATGTATATATAAGGTAGTGCATAATAAGGCATGTCTAGACTTGTCAGTGTTAGTTCATTTGTATATTTCTCTCTGCTCCATTTTAGTATCTGGGTTTTAAGTTTTGGATCTATGGCTTCCTCTGTCTCTTCGTCTTCCTCCAATGGTAGTACTTCTTTAGGTGTTCCTGCTCACAGAGTTCTGGAGGGTCTCATTCTTTCTGAGTCGATGAGCCCTACCAGGAGTGCCCACCTTTCCGACACTCCTGAACTCGTTGCTTCAGACGAGGAGGAGTCGGTTTCCACCGCTGATCCTTTAAACTTTTCCCCATCTGATCCCAATTATGATGCTGTTTGTGGTCCTTCTCTGATGAAGGCAGATAGGCTAGACACGCTTCGGCTTGCTTTTAACATTCCACAGAACTATACCTTGTTCCCATCCTCCTCTTTCCAGAGGCCAAACATGCCCTTTGGGTGCAATTTGGCGTTCTGGTTGAATCAGCTGCGAGCGGGGCTCCGCTTTCCCGTTCCCGAATATCTTTGTAGGTTATCTTCTTTGTATAGGGTTCCTCTGAACCAATTCGTTCCTTCAGCCTTTCGAATGATGATAGGCTTCTTCATACTTTTAAAAGGTCATGGAGGTAGTCCAACTGCTGAAATGTTTTACTCACACTTCGCCTTGAAGTTTAAACCCCCATTCTTCTATGTCAGCGCTGGCCCTCGAGGCTTAATAAAATTTCTAGGCAAACTGCAGAGCCGGGATAAGAACTGGAAAGATGAATATTTTTTTGTTGGGGTTCCTGGGAACATCTGGGACTTTCCTATAGATAACTGGATGCACAATAAGCCCCCTTTGGATAAAGCCTTTGAGTATACTACTCCTGATTCTGATCTGGTACTCATAGAGCAATTAAACCAGTCTTTCCTTGAGGAGGGTCCTTTTGATTTGGCTGGACTGGTAGAGCAGCCAGCCATACTCTCCTTTTTTGGGTTCTCTCCAGAAGAAGCTCCTCTGCTGCTTAATCTTGGTATTTTTACTTTTTGTTTTAGAAATCTTGTTCCAATATGATTTTATGTTTGATATCCTTATCTTCTTTCTGTTTTTACTTCCTGTAGATCAATCCTGGAAGCGGTCCATTGCTGTGCCCAATCCTCTTTCTGCTCGATCTACCCCCGGTTCTGAACGCCGTCCTGACCGCTCCTCTGAAGGGCGCCCTGCGGCGGGTTCTTCTGACGCTCCCAAGGCTGCGAAGGACAAGGGTAAAAGAGCTCTGGCAACTTCCGACCCACCACCTGAGGCGCGTCGGCCTCGTGTCCGCTCACCTCCTCGCGACCGCTCGCGAGCCAACCGCGTTCGGTCTTCTGCTAATGACGCATTTACTTTGGAGCTGCCCAAGTCCATCTTGGAGTTGACAGCAGACGAGGCCCGTCACTTTTTAAAGCTCATCGTCACTTCTACTGATAACTTACTTCTCAGCCAGCAATCTCTGGACAACGAGCTGGCCATGGGTGCCCACCACATGACCAAGGTACTGCAGCCTTTATCTTGTTTTGGTGTCTGGGTTAGTTCGTGCTCCTCTTTTCCCATTCTTATTTGTATACTTATTAGATTTTATATATGCGTAGGCGGCTGTCTACTTTAGCAAGCTCCAAGCCAGAGCAGCTGCCTCACATCAGGTGGAGGTCTCTCGAGCTCTATCGGAGAAGGAAGCCGAGGTGGAGGAGCTAAAGCAGAAGCTGGCTGCTCTGGAAAAGGCTCATTCCATGCGTGTGAACGAGCTTCAGCATGAGGTGGGGGTCCAGAAGAAGCGGGTTGCGGATGAGAAGGCAAAGGCCCGCCTTTACGGGGAAAGGAAGCATGCAGAGGGGATTGAAAAGGGGATTGAGGCTTGTCACCAGAAGCTACTTCTCTCTGAGGCAGGGCAGAGCTTCTTAAAGGAGCTGGTAAAGGGCTTGAAGGAGGCCTATTTGAAGAGCAGCTGTTCTTTAGGCGGATTTTAGTCCTAGCATTGGCCATTACTATGGCTTTGGGTTTAATGCCGCGCGGCAGCAGGCGGAAGGACAGGGTTTTTTGGGCGACTTTGATATAAATGGCCCACTGGAAGATTTGCCAGCTTCACCTTATTTTCAAGGGGACCCCTTTGAAGATATTGAAGCACCTTGGTGGCTGCCTGTTTTGCAACGAGCGTATGCTAACCTCTGCTCATCCCCAGTGGATCTGAAGGCTTTGCCCGACCCATCTCAACTTTCGTACCCTCTGCTTGCTGATCAGGCTCCTGTTGCTCTGGGGGGGAGATGGATTTGATCGTAGTCCACGAGGATTCTTCAGACCTGGTTTCCCCTATGCTTATTGAAGACGCCAACCATCCCCAGACGCCTTTGCTTGAAGGTGTGCCTCCTCCTTCTGAAGGAGTCGAGGCCTCTGCAATTCCTCCCGTCGGCTCTTCTGACGGTCCCTCCTCTGCTCAAGATGATTTGCCCGCCTCAGCTGCCACTAACACTTAACTACTTTGATTTCCTGTGATTTTGAAACAATGACCTATTTTGTGTAGTACTGTTATCTTATGTCTTTTTCTTGCTATGGTGAACAATTTTAGCTTTTATCTATGCTTTAGTTGTGGCTTCTGCTTTTTCCTTTATTCAATCTTACATTATGATCTCATTATGGTGTTGGCTTTTATTGCGAGGAAGAATATTTACCAATCTTAAGTAATAACCCTCGAAATGAACTCATATCGATACGAACTAAAGAAATCTTGAACTTGAACTTGAACTCGGAAAAGTAAACAAGGATGGGGAAAAATTCTCCTAAAACAGATTGGCTTTACAAAAGAAAATAAAGAAAATTTTCTTCCCCAGAGCTCTCTCCACATCACCCATGATTCTATAGTTATTTCCTTCTTCTCCTCCTTGCTATTGGTCGGGTTCCCATTCATTCGCTTCCTGCAAAAAAGACATGGGTTACTTTATCAGACTCCCGGGACACCATTATAAGCTCTTCCAAGCCCGAAGGTTGACCTCTGCCAAAGCAGTTTGTGAATTCAAGCCCCCACCTCTGCTGATATACCAAAGGTCTGACTATCAGCAGGGCTGTTTTGTAGGGCGATTATGGGTTCAAGCCCCACCTCTGCTGATTCGCCGCCTTAAAGGTCTGGCCATCAACAGGGCTGCTCTCTGGGCGATTACGGGTTCAAGCCCCATCTCTGCTGATTTGCCATCTCAGAGGTCTGGCTATCAGCAGGGCTGCTTTCTAGGGCGATTACGGGTTCAAGCCCCACCTCCGCTGATTTACCATCTCAGAGGTCTGGTTATCAGCAGGGCTGCTTTCTAGGGCGATTATGGGTTCAAACCCCACCTCTGCTGATTTGCCATCTCAGAGGTCTGGCTATCAGCAGGGCTGCTTTCTAGGGCGATTATGGGTTCAAGCCCCACCTCTGCTGATTCACCGCCTTAAAGGTCTGGTTATCAGCAGGGCTGCTTTCTAGGGCGATTAAAGGTTTGAGCCCCACCTCTGCTGATTTGCCATCTCAGAGGTCTGGCTATCAGCAGGGCTGCTTTCTAGGGCGATTACGGGTTCAAGCCCCACCTCCGCTGATTTGCCATCTCAGAGGTCTGGCTATCAGCAGGGCTGCTTTCTAGGGCGATTATGGGTTCAAGCCCCACCTCTGCTGATTCACCGCCTTAAAGGTCTGGTTATCAGCAGGGCTGCTTTCTAGGGCGATTAAAGGTTTGAGCATGTCGATAACCACAATTTCATACGCAAGTTTTCTTGTAAATCAAGACAAGTACCTGCAGAGACTCTTCTTCTCAAGCAAAATATTTTTTAAGATTGCAGATATTCCACGCTCTGGGGATCTCCTTTCCTTCTGTATCTTTAAGGTGATATGCTCCTCCCCCTAAAACTTCAGTTACGATAAAAGGACCTTCCCAGTTTGGCTCCAGCTTTCCCCTTGGCCTTAATGCATCTGCCCTTCGCATTACCAGATCTCCCTGTTGAAGACGTCTGACTTTCACTTTGCTGTCATATAGTGCCTTGACACGACTTTTGATTTTATCCGCCCTCAATCGAGCCAGCTCTCTCTCTTCTTCAATCATATCTAAATTTTCTGCCAAGAGTTGATCATTTTGTTCCTCATTAAATGTCATGATTCGATGTGTTTCCATACCCACTTCTACCGGTATCATGGCATTGGCACCGTACACCATATTGAAAGGTGAGATCCCGGTAGTAGTTCTGGGGGTAGTCCTGTAGGACCACAATACTGAATCTAATTCATCGACCCAATTCGCTTTTACTTTTTCCATCCTGGCTTTCAAGCCATTTAAAATTGTTCTATTAGTGACCTCTACTTGACCATTGGCTTGTGGGTGAGCCACTGCTGCAAATCTTTGTTCAATCTTCATCTCTCTGCACCACCCTTGAATCTTTTTTCCATTAAATTGAGTGTCGTTGTCTGACACCAGAATTCGGGGGACGCCGTATCGGCAGCATATTTGCTTCCACAAAAACTTTATGATGTTACTTTCATCTATCTTGCTTAGGGCATCCGCTTCCACCCACTTCGTGAAGTAATCAATGGCAACTACCAAGAATTTCTTTTGTCCTCTGGCCAATGGTAAAGGTCAACTAGATCAATTCCCCATTTTGCGAATGGACATGGTGAGTGCATCTGGCCTAACTCTTCTGCAGGTAAGTGAATAAGCGGCCCGTGCATCTGGCAGCCTTTGCACCTTTGCACTAGTTCCTTTGCATCCGCATTCATGGTGGGCCAGAAGTATCCTGCCCTCAAAGCCTTTCTCACCACTGACTTGTATCCTGTATGGTCTCCTCCACATCCCTCGTGTATTTCTCGTAGGACTGTTTCTCCTTCTGTTTTTCCAACACATCTAAGATATGCCTGAGTAAAAGATCTCCTGTATAGATGTTCTCCTATCAAGCAATACTTCAGAACCTCTTTCTTCATACCTCTTTTTCCTTCTTCCGCAACTGTCACCTCCTTCAAGGAATTTATAATGGGGGTTCTCCAATCCACTCTGTCTTCGACTTCAGTTACATCAGTTTCTGCTCTGAGCGGTTCTGCTACCAGCAGGGTGATTTTTCGTGGTTGTAGAAGTGGGTATGCGCTGGCCAACTTAGCGAGATAGTCAGCTTGCACATTATCAGCTCTGGAGATTTGTTTCAGCTCAAATTTTTTCAACTGGTTTTTCAATTTGGTCATCTCTGCTAAGTACCTTACAAAAGATTCTTTATTGATTTCATAATTTCCGTGGAACTGTTGGTATACAAGCTGCGAATCTGTAAACGCTATCAAGTTCTCTCCTCCTACCTCTACAATCATCTGCATCCCCCTGACTATCGCCTCATACTCTGATTCATTGTTTGAGATGGCATAGTTAAGCTTGACAGCATATTGCAATACTTCTCCTTCTGGCCCCTCTATCAAAATACCAACGCCACACCCCTCTCTGGTAGCCGAGCCGTCCACAAATATCTTCCACTCTTCTGCTGTTTGATTATTTTGACCTACAGACTCTTGGATGAAATCAGCTAAAGCTTGAGCTTTGATCGCCTTTCTTGGTTCAAACTCTACTTCATAGGCTCCCAGTTCTACAGCCCATCTTACCATTCGCCCAGAAGTACTGATTTTCCCCATCACTTGCCCTAATGGGTAGTTGGTTCGGACTATCACAGGATGAGATAAAAAGTAGGGGCGTAACCTTCGAGCTGTGGTAATGATTGCCAGACCTGCCTTTTCTATTTCTGAATATCTGATCTCAGGTCCTTGTAACATGTGACTGACATAGTATATAGGCCATTGCTTACCCTCCTGCTCCCGTAGCAGAACAGCACTCACTGCAGCCTCACCCACTGAAAGGTACATGTATAGGGTTTCTTCTTTTTCAGGTTTTGCTAATAATGGCAAGTCGGCTAAATATTGTTTCAGTTCTTCAAATGCCTTGTCGCATCCTTCGCCCCATTGAAATTTGCAACCTTTCCTGAGTATTTTGAAGAAATGAAGGCTCTTCTCCACTGACTTTGATACAAAGCGATTTAGCGCTGTGATTCTACCTAGTAACCTCTGCACATCCTTTATACTTTTTGGTGCCTTCATTTCCATGATCGCCCTAACCTTGGCCGGATTTACTTCTATTCCTTGCTTCGTGACCATGTAACCCAGAAATTTTCCAGAGGTGACTCCAAAGCTGCATTTCTCTGGATTGAGCTTCATCCCGCTTTCCCTGATCACTTGGAATGCTTCTTCCAGATCTGTTATGTGCTCTGCCGCTTTTCGGCTCTTCACTAACATGTCATCAACATATACCTCCATATTCCTTCCCAGCATGGGCTTAAACAGTTTATCCACCATCCTCTGGTATGTGGCTCCCGCATTTTTTAGCCCAAAGGGCATACGTACATATCCAAAAGTCCCTCCAGCCGTCACAAAACATACCTTCTTCACATCCGCGGGATCAAGGCTGATTTGGTGATATCCCTGATACGCGTCCATTAGACTTAGCCTTTCGCACCCAGCTGTGGAATCTACCAATTGATCAATTCTTGGTAGTGGGTAATGGTCTTTCAGACAGGCCTTATTTAAATCTCGAAAATCTATACACATTCGCCATTTCTTATCTGGTTTGGGAGCCAACACAGCATTGGATAACCATTCAGGGAATTGTACTGGCACAATATGCCCGGATTCCATCAACTTCTTCACTTCTGCCTTAATTATCTCATCCTTCTCCTTTCCGAAATTCCGAAGCTTCTGTTTTACTGGTCTGGTTGCAGACGATATATTCAAACGATGTATAGCTATTTCTGGTCTGATCCCCGTCATATCTGCCGGCTGAAAGGCGAAGAGATCTGCATTTCTTCTTAAGCAATTTATCAGTTCTGCCTTCTCGCTTTCTTCTATTCGTGTTCCGATTTTAGTGCTAAAACCTTTTTTATCGACAAAGAGTTCCACTAGCGCTAGTTCCTCATCCACCACCATTTTTCCTAGTTCTTCTTCTTTCCTTGTATCTGCCAAATTCTGCCTTTTCTGCTCCACTTCTGTCACATCTCCCCCTCCTCTGCGCGGAAGTGCCAATTTGTCTGCAGTCCTCACTGCCTCTATATAACACTTCTGCGAGCTGATCTGCTGTCCTCTCAGTTCTCCTATGCCTGCCGAAGTTGGGAATTTGACCTTCATGTAATATGTGGACACAGCGGCTTTCAATTCGTTGAGGATAGGTCGCCCAAAAATGATGTTGTATGCGGAAGGCAAATCAACCAGCAGGAATTCAGTCATGAGTCTCTTTTGTCTAGGCCATGCTCCTACCAACACATGAAGCGTCACCATTCCTAGGGGATGTACCGCCCCTCCTGTGAACCCATACAGGGCTGTTTGTACAGGCCTAATTTTCGTGCTGATGTTCATTCTATCGAAACACTCTTTAAAGATAATATCCGCAGAACTTCCTGTATCCACAAAAATTCTAGACACATCGTATCCCGCCACCTCAGCTGTTACCACCAGAGAGTCGGTGTGAGGTCTGAGGAGGGGCGACTCGTCATCTTCACCGAATATTATATCAGGTCTGCGCTGCACTTCCATGACTTCTTCGTAGTATTCTTCCGTCTTTCCTTTCTCACTTCTGCGAGTGGGCCTTCTGGTATGATAAGGACCTGCTTCTGCTTCATGCTATCTCTGCGTGTATCTAGCCGCTGACTTTCGGGCTCGATTCGAGTCTCCACCCCATGGACCCCCTACTATCATATTGATAGACCCCTTCTTTGGTGGGGGAGGCAGTTCCCTATCTTCCTCTCTCCTCTGTTTGTCTTTTGTAGCTTCTTCATCTTCTCATTTCTCTAATTCTGTTCTGGATTTTCCATCTCTGTCATGGGAGCCGTCGACAAACCTTTTCAACGCTCCCAACCTCACTAACCTCTCGATCTCATTTTTCAAGTGCCTGCAAGCATTAGTGTCATGTCCATAGTCATTGTGGAACACGCAATAATACTTCCCTTTGGGTCGCGTAGGTGCCAGCGATCGGTTAGGTGGGAACCTGAACGAGACAGACTTCTCTGTTAATTGAAAAATCTGGGATCTGGGAACTCTCAACGTTGTATAATGGCTATAATTATCCCGTCCCGGATCTGTCCTCTGCTCGCCTCTGGTGCGCGGAGGTGCTGCTACCATTCTTCTACCGGCTTCCCTTTCTCGCGCTGGGGCTACAGATCTGCTTTCAGCGCGTTTTGCTTTACTCACGTCTTCCAGGTTGATAAACTTGTCAGCGCGGGCTAAGACTTCCTCAAACGTTGTGGCTGGCTTCTTGGCTAGAGATCGAAATAAATCCCCCTCCCGCAGCCCTTGTACCAACGCACTAATTTTCACCTCTGCAGTGGCTGAGGGCACCTCGAGGGCTACGGTGCTGAACCGCTTAATGAATGCTCTCAAGGATTCCTCCGTGTTTTGTTTCAGAGTGAATAAGGACTGTGAGGTCCTCCTCTGTCATCTCGCACTGGCGAACTGGTGCAAGAAAGCCGAACTAAATTCCCGAAATGAGTGGATACTGTCTTTTGCTAGCTGCCCAAACCATCTCTGAGCAGCCTGTGTAAGCGTGGTGAGGAACACCTGACATTTGACCCCGTTGGTGTATTGGTGCAGCAGAGCAACGTTTTCGAACCGCAGAAGATGATCGTACGGATCGGTTGTCCCATCGTACTCGAAGGTTAAAGGCTTGAAACTTGCAGGCAACTTGTCCATCTGAACTACCATCGCGAAAGGACTTCCACCTGGAATCTGGATTTGGCTAGCAGTGCCCATCCTCTGCCGCAGCAACTGTATTTCTCTCTGCATTGCTTCCATTTGTTTCTGTACCTCCAAGTCTTGCGTACGCTGCATGGAGATGTCTGCAGATGATGCTTCGAGAGGCGGGTATTTCCACTGCGATGGGTGGCTATCTGCGCTTTGCTCCTGAGCTACCTCTGGCCGACCCGATCGAACTCCCTGCACGGGAATCTTAGTACCTTTAACCTCCGTGGCTTCCCTCATTTCTCCTCCTTTATCTTTCTCAGCAGCCGCTTTTTCCAGGGCTTTCTGCACAGCGGAATGGATGAAGCCATCCAACTGTTCTGGGGTGAAAGTCCACAAGCTCGGCGCAGCTGGCTCCCTCGCCTCTTCCGATCTTCCTCTTGCTCTCGATGTTTCCGGCCTTGCTACTTCTTGAAAATCTCCGTCGAGGTCTCGAATTATCCGATTAGCCATTACTTCTATCGGCTTAAATCGATTTCTCTAACCTCTCTCCCCCCAAACAGACGTGCAAAACAAAAGAGAAAGACGCAATGCAAAGAACGATAAAAAGAGGAATCCAGCAGGACAAGAAGGAAACTCACTTCTCTCCCACAGTTCCCACAGACGGCGCCATTGTTGAGATGTCAACAAAAATGAACATAAACATGGATAATCCAAATGAATAACACTAAGAATAAATGCTAGTGAAATAGTAAATGACAACTTGTTTCTCAAGAATTGAAAAGATGTTCTTTGTATTGAAGATAAAAATTGTGAAAAAGTCCCTTTTGAATACATATTTCCCTCTATTTATACTAGTTCCTAAAAAAAGGTGGAATGAGGGCATTTCTGCCATTTTCTCCTCTCCTTAAGCCATTTCTCTTGTTTTTTTTCACTAGGTACTTCCTCCATAGCTCTATGTACACCACTTCTTCTCTAGAATATTCTTTTTTCTGTTATTCCTTTTGTCCACATCAGTAGGTTCCTAGGGCATGCTTTCCATCATTGCTTTTCGGATTGTTATCCCCTGCTTCGAGTGTACCAAATTTATTCAGTTGCTTTCGTTCGTCTGCACCCGTTCGTCTGCATCCATTCGTCTGTCCGTTATTCCTTGAGTCTGTTCTGCTGAGTTCTGTTCTGCACGTGTTCTGCTGGAACCTCTTCTGCACGTGTTCTTCTGGAACCTCTTCTACACGTGCTCTGCTAGAGCTTCTTCTGCATGTGCTCTTCTGGAACTTCTTCTGCACCTGTTCTGCTAAAACTACGTGCTCTGTTGAATCCCTTTTATGGGGTATTTATTTGATTATCTTTATTATTCTCTAACTTTATTATATGTGGAACCCCTTTCCTTTATCCTCATCAATCTTATAAGCTCCAAAAACATATTATAAGATTTGATAACTTATAAGCTCTAAAAATAAGCTTAGCCAAACACCCTAAGTAGCCCAATTTTAGAAACTTAAATTTTATTTCACTTCCCTTCAAAAAAAATTTTTATTTAAATAGCCCAAAACATGATTATATGAAAATAGTCATACATTTACTCTCAAATTACTATAGAGATTATTGGAAGTTTACTCGTAAATTATAATTAATTATGGTTAAATCAATATTTCTTTTAATGAAATAACCTGTACTTTCTAAATTTGTGTGCAAGATCTTAAAACAAATTTTAAAGTTGCAGAAGTTGGGAAATATATAGCTAGTCGAGCATTTTTCAAGCACCTAGCGCCTAGGTCGACAAATCGCCGACTATGCGTCACCGATTTTGTGTTTGACATAACCATATATAATTATCTTTATAGAAATTGGACGTGGAGAATAGCATTTTGATTTTTATCCTACTATAATGTATTTTGTCCTGAGGCCCCAAACATAAATCAAATTCAAAATGATATATATTGAGTTATCAACCACCAACTACCAAATAGACAAATAGTCAATTGGTTTACAATTCTAATATAATTATAATTATATCTCGTTGGAATTGATCCGCTAAAAAATTTATGCTAAAAAATTTATAAAGTAAAAAAAAAAAAAAGATTGGGCTATGTGACCAACCTGACTGGGCTGACTAGTTGGCGTCTAAATCGCTTAGGTAGTAATTACTAGTAGAATAATCGGATTAGTTAGCTATCGATTAGTGACTAGGCACTAACTAATCGACTGACTAATTTGATTTCTGCAATTCTGACAAAACTTATTTTGATATAGAAGATACACAAAAACTAATATAAGACGGTGTTATAGATAGTTTCGATATGACAAAGCCATATTACCTATGAATTGGACCAATTTCCATAGATTTTTATTTAAAATTTTAAGTGTAGATTAAGGATTAAACCGTCTCATGTAACAAGAACCGTGAGACAGTCTTATATAAAATCACTCATGTGTGTATATATGTGTGTGTACTTTTTGAAATTTTGATTAATATATCTATAAGAGCATGAGAAATATATATTAATTCTACATAATAAATTAATAAATATAATATTTTTCATTTCAGTATATTAATATTTTTGGGATACCAAAGTTTCGATATGTAATTTTTATTTCGGTATAACGATATTCTCGGTATATTGAAAATTTTCAGGATAAAACGATATGATTACTTATTATACCGAAAATTTTTGTATACCAAAGTTTGATATACCGAAATTTTGATACGGTTACGGTATGAAATTTTTCATATCGAATTTTTCGATACCGTATACCATACTGACCACCCAATTAGATAGAATCATTTTTTTTAATTAGAAGTTTTATTATTATATTAATAAAATTAAAAACAAATCTATTTTAATCAAATAAATATTTACTTAAGATATATATATTAATATTAGTCTCAATTCGTATATAACATGACATTTAAGGGAAAGTTTTAATTTATTCATTCATTTAATAATATTCATTAAAATAACATTCGAAATATGAATGCAATATTAATATTTAATTATTTCCAGTTCGTCTTTATGTGTGTTCTACTAAATCTACTCGAAGTTGGTGATGTATTTGATTATCACGTTCGTCATTGTGTCAATTCATGACTAATTCTCCCTAATCTTGTAATATTCTGATTTCTTGGGGGCAGAATTAAACATGCCCATCCAGTTTGCCGGTTCCGGTTTGGAACCGGCAGTTCGCAGTTTCAGGAAGGCCGAACCGGATGGGCTAAGGTTCCGGTTCCCAAACCGGCGGTTTAACCGGAACCGCCAGTTTGGGCCGGTTCCGTTTTTAAAAAAAAAATTTGCATTACCAGTTTTGATTTTTTAATACTTGTTTTCAAATAAATTGATATTTTAGAATACACAATATTAAATGGGAGAGACTAACAATAATTAAGTGAACAAACTTTTGTCTTTGATAAGAAATTGGAAAATTATTACAAATTTACAAGTTAGAACACTATTTAAATCTATAGACTAATCACTAATGTTGTATAAAAAAAAGTCTATCTATTACAACTTTTAAATTATCTATTACAAATTTACAAATTACAAGTCAAAACTAAAATATTGCAATACAAACGAACAACATTAAGGAATGAAATGAATAAAAGATATAAGGGAAGGGGAATTTTTTTTTGAAAGAGCTTGAGTTTCATTTTAATTTTGGAATTGAAATTCATTTCCAAATTTATAATGAATTTGCCTACATATTAATTTGTAAAATTAAGGAATCAAAGCTCTCGTAGTTCTCTTACTTCAACTTACCTTTTTCAATAATCGTCGAACATGAAACTTGTTGAGTTTCCTTCAACTTTCCAAGGAGACAAGAATCACTAAATTTGGACTCCTATAGCTCAAAATATAAATTTTCTCTCATAATACTACATGTTTCAAACTCTATAACTTAACATCAACTTCACATATAATTCAATTGAACTCTCATTTTGTGCTAAAATCTATCAAATTTCTTCCAAATCTAGCAAAAATATGAAGCATTAACAAGATAATAAAATCTACAGAAAATGGCACAATTGCATGCTTTTTAACACAAAATGAGATGAAATTAAGTCTTAAAATACATCAAATTATGCAAGTTATCAAAACCCACTTGCGGTATAATCTTGAATAGGTTATTAAACAAATTTTTGATCTAAAATTTTATTTTGTAAAATATACATTAAAACTTTATATAGAATTAATTTTAACTAATCCAAATATGCTATATTAACATCCAAAATATTTAACTCTAAAAGAAGAAATAAAATATTTCAATCAATATATTAATTAATTTGTTTTAAAAAAATATATTTTGCAGCTTCGTTTTATATGTAATTTTAAAAATATATTATTATTTATGTTATATGATATGACCATAATCTCAATTTTTATGTAAGTGATATAGACAAATAAATTATATAAAATGAACACAAAAATGAAAATTTAAAAACATTTGAAATTAGAATTTACTTGTTAAATTTTGTATATAAAAAAATCAAAATCAATTTAAAATTTCCTACATTTAAAATAAAATCTTTGAGAGAAAATATAATACTTGAACTTGAATAATTAAATTAGAAATAAAATCAAAACAATGCAAATTAAGCCAAAAAGGAAAAAATAGACATATACATGCATGTCGAAATAAATAATAAACATAAAAAATAAGAATTATTATAAATACTATTAAAATAAAGTAAAATACCACATGATACAAATTACTACTTACTTTTTCTATCTCCTTAAAAAATTTGTTCATACTATTGAACAAAAATGAATTTTGTTCAAATTACTATAACAAAAAACATAAATTTATTATTAAAATAATCAATTTTTCTCTTTTTCTCTCCTTTTATTATTTGTTTGGGATATTATCAATGCAGGCCCTGAAAGATACCTTATCCAGCAACCGGGTTATAAAAGATGAATCTTATCAATTCAGGGTTTGAAAGATTAAAAACTATCAATTTAAGATATGAGAATGACACGCCGTTAACATATCCTTAAACAATGTTTTCTTTATTTTTCTCTCTCAACTGATATGGCTCCATATCATCGTTTTTACCAGGATATCACATACCACGTATATACAAAAATAACAAAAAAATAATTCATTTCTTTTATTAATTATTATTTTCGATAAAGTATCTAATTAAATATAAAATTGATTAGTTTTTATATACTTTCAATACACATTTCAATCTAATAACTATATGTGCATAAATCAATAAGGAAAAAAAAGCTAAATATATCAATATTATCATATTGTTATTTATCATATATATTATTGAACAAAAATTAATATTGCAAAATATCGATATTAATTGCATATAATTGATAGATTGATATTATTGGGACAAAAAAAAATATCACAAAATATTGATATTATATTGATATAATATCACAAAATATCATCGAATCTAATAAAAATATCTATAAAGCTATCAAATCACACCTTTGGATGAGTCAGAACCATTCAATGATATTTTGTGATATTGTAACAATATAATATCGACAGTTTGTGATATTGGTATTTTTGCGAATAACATCTATCAATTATTCGCAATTAATATCGATATTTTACGATATTAATTTTTGTTCAGTATTACATATCGACAAATAACAGCATGATAATATTGATATATTTACATTTTTTCGTTATTGATTCATGCATAATAATATATAGAGGAAATGGCCCAAAGTACACAAAATAATATAAGCAATTAACTTTTCTACCATTCAACTTAACAAAAGTACTTTTCTACTACATTTTGATCAAGTCTTCCTTCAATGATTGAGTAATGATAAAGTGATGATATTTAAAATCTAATAATTCGTTTAATATGCTTATTTAATAAATGATTTATATTAAAATTTATTTTAATTGAAGATTAAAATTGCCTCGTTTAATTAGTGAACTGGCTCATTTAATTACATAAATTAGAGTTAATTATATAAATTAATGGTTTATTTAATTAATTAAATTGATAATTAAAGTGGCTCGTTTAATTAATTAAATTGAAAAATAAATGTGGCTCGTTTAATTAATCATTCACTCGTTTAACTGTATAAATTAGACTTAATCAATTTAATTATAAGTGGCTCGTTTAATTTGTGAAATTGTAATCAAGAGTCAATATATATTAGTTGTAATCAAGAGTCAATAATTAGTTGTAATAAGAGTCACTCGTTAATTATTACCCAAACAAATTATAAGAGTCAATCATAATTAGCCATATAATTAAACGAGTGACTTACTCTAATATAAGAGTCAATCATATGTAGTATAAGTCACTCGTTTACTATGAGTCACTCGTTTAATTATTGATACTAGGTTTGAACCCGTGCGTTGCACGGGTTTTATTTAATATTTATCTCATTTTTTATTTTATAATTAGTGTTTATTGTTATATAATAGTAATTTTTTATATAAGTGTGATATTTTTTATTTATTCTTAAAATAATATTTCTTAGGGTACATTTGAATATGTGGATTTAAGGAGGGATTTGAAATCCTTGTTGACAAATCCACTGATAGTGTTGGGTATGATGTGAATTTAAAATCCATAGTTTTCATTTGAGCTAATTTTAGAGTCATTTTGGTGGATTTCAAATCCACTCAAACTTGAAAGGATTTGAAATCCACTCATTTCAAATTCTGGATTTG